>OX016540.1:124736582-126036211 GCA_943590905.1 Sphaerophoria taeniata | reverse complement strand
ATACAAAATTGTAAGAGCCTTATTTATAAACAAGTTTAAGAGGCGAAACAAAGTTACTCCGACCTTATAAGGCCTTTAATTCTGAAAGTTTATAACAAAAAAAAAAAATTAAAAGCGGGATAAATAGTTGGATACAGGGTACCCAAGGGACAAGCTACGCATTGCATCTTGAAAAATTAATAATAATGTCAAATTTGTTTACGTTTTAATAACCAGAGTTTTAGATCGGTCAATTTTCAACAGAAAATTTGACATAAGCAGATCATAACTAAAACGATTAGGAAAATATTTTACAACCTAACCAACCAGCGAGATTTTAGGCAAGAGGAAGGAAGAGTGAAGGGGGAAGATGCTCACGAAGGGAACTGAATTTTCCATGTGAGCAATACAGTTCCTTTCCTAAGTACTTCCTATTGGTGCCGTGTAATAACACCAAGCAAAATAAGGTCAACTTGAAGAAATTGGCCTTATTTCACTTTCTTAAAGTGAAATAAGACCGATTTTTTAAAGTTGGCCTTATTTCGCTTTCCGAAACTGAATTAAAGCCAAGTTGGCCTTATTTCACTTTCAACAGATGTGTTTATGTACTTGTACCTACATACTGTTGTATCCAAAAGAACACTTTTTGATACGAAAACATTTTCTTACAATACTTGTTCTTTTTTGAATTAGTATTGCTCACAAAGTAAATAAAAGATTATAAAAAAACAAAATTACAAAATAATAAACAATTATATAAAAAAAGATCCTAGTTCTGTTGTCCACAATTTGCCTGTAAATTGTTATCTTTTTGTAAAACAGTTTAAACAAAGTTTAAAGTAGTGACATGGCTCTAGAACAATTACGCGTAGATTAAAACATATTACACATAATATGTAGGTTATACATCGTTTTGATCCTCAAAATCTTCATTCTATTTTCTCTTAAAATAAATTTCGTCAATAAACGCTTTATTTGTCTTTTTTGTCATCTGATGTATGAAGTATTTTGTTCATAGCTTTACCCTCATTCCGAAATTATGTTCCAAAAAAGTAAAAAAAATAAGCTCTGAGTCGATATGGCAAACTTTTTTCGGAGAAAGATTGTGAAAACTTAAAAATTTCGTGCAAAAGCTAACATAAATTTTTTTAAGAATTTGGTCAAATAAAAATAATACTTAAGGATTTGAATCTTAAGACAAGAAATATAGTAGGTGCAGTTCCTAGCGAGCGAAGCGAGCGGAAAAAATTTTGCCCAAAAGAGATTTTTCTTGTCCTGACTTAACCTACACGCTCTAGCTTTTTGACACAACTTTTGTGAATCACCCTGTATACATGTGCCAAGAAGCTTAAACTTGTAGGTTGGGTCGAGACAAGAAAAAAACGTTTGGGAGGACGGGGTTGTTCGAATGAATAGTTTTTGAAAAATTTATTTTCAAAGTCAAAGATTTGAAAGAAATTTGTTTTTCTTTTTAAATAACTTTTTTTCAAAAATTAAGGAAATTGATTAGTAGGAAATAAAATAATACTTAATTACATGAAAAATGTTTAAAAAGAAGAAAAATTGTTGTTAAAATTTTGACCTGATAACCTTAGTACTCTAAGGGAAACATGTTAATAGCTTTGCAGGAAACGATAAAAAAAATATGAGTGCGACCCATGTAGTCCACACGACTAACTTCCCAGAGTAGAAAAATACGTAAAAACATTGGGGGTATTCACGATTCAGTGCAAATAATCTTGTATCGTTGCGAAAGTTTAAAAGTGTAACATTTTTTGCACTAAATCAACAAAATATACTGACTAAAATTTTGCTACACCTTTGAGCGTGTGAAGTTAGCCCCCCTTTTTTCGAAATTCCAATTTTTAAAAGTTGTTCCAGGTTGTTCCCGGTTTGTTCCGGATTGTTCCAATTTTTTTCGAAAAATATTCAAAAATGGGGGTTTTAGACCACAAAAACCGTTTTTGACCTAGCCCCCCTTTTTTCGAAATTTGAAATTTTGAAAATTGTTCCGGGTTGTAAAAGTTGTTCCTAACATTGTTCCAAATTTTTGGACCTCTAACTTCGATATATCGTAAGTTATAGCCAAATTTTGAAAAAAAGCTAGCCCCCTTTTTTTCGAATTTTCAAGTTTTTATATTTTTTTTCGATAGTAAAAGTTGTTCCAACCATTGCTCCAAAGAAATGGAATCATAGCACTTTTGGATTTTGAGTTATGAATTTTCGAAAAAAAATTTCAAAAACTGAAATAATTTTTTTTTGGAATTTTTTATCTCAGTTTTGATTCTTGCAATCGTTAATATCATTCAATGCGCAACTTTGAACAAAATTTGGAAGGTCATGAAAAAGTACTCCACTAAGAAAATATTTTTTGAAAATGTTTTTGTCCTTTTTCGAAATTTCAAAAATTTCCAGAATTTCGTGGGTCAAAAAAATCAAAAATTTTGAAGTTGTTCCCGGTAAACCTATTATATATCTCTTATTCAAAAAAACAAATAATCTAATTTTTCATATTTTAGAGACTAAACCAACTAAAAACCATTTAAACACATTTTAATACGCCACACCTTCCCTTTCGAAAAATCAAAAAACTAAAAATTGGTTATAATTGGTATCAAACTTTAAAATAAAATGCACTTATGATGCTTTTTTTCAAAATAATTCCGAAAGTTAAATTTCACAAAAAACGTTCCCAGGCCCCCAAAAGTCTTTTTTCAAAAATCCAAAAACGTCATTCTGAGAAGTCTGAACTACTTACAATTGTTCCAAACTTTCAATCAAAAATATTCAAAACAAAGGATTTTAGGCCCAAAAGTATTTTTTACAATATAAGCAAAAAACCATTTTTACGATATAAGTTGATGAAAGAAGTGTTTAATAAATGAAACTGACTAAAAAACAGTATTTTCAGACAAAAAAAACTAATATAGAAGAAAAAATTTCAAAATTTAAAATGCATTATGTAAATTTTGGTTCCCCGACCCATTTCTTATATTCAAGGTATCTCAGCTTTTCTTCTTTTTCATAGTAAAATGAATTTGAACAGTCACAAACTTATATCTATTCAACAGAAATAATAAATAAAAGAAACAACAAAATAATTTTTTACGATATTAGAAATATAACCCAGAAGCAGCTCCCCTTTTACCACACAAACAACTTTCACATGTTCAAGGTTGCTCCAGGACTCCTTTAAATTGTTCCAGGCTTTCGTTCCTTAATATTGATTTTTAGTATGAGAAATTTCAAAAACATGCTCCCCGGGCCCCCCTTTTCGAAAATCAAAAATCCAAAAGTTGTTCCAAGTTCAAAATCACTCAAATCCAATTGTTCCAAGGTTTCATGCAAAAATATTCAAAATTAAACATTTTAAGCCCAAAAAACACTTTACATACAAAATTCATGTTAATCTTGTACTGGCCCCCCCTTTTCGAATTTCAAAAATCAAAAACTTGTTCCAGGTTGTTCTAGGGCTCCTTTAAATTGTTCCAGGCTTTCGTTCCTTAATATTGATTTTTAGTATGAGAAATTTCAAAAAAATGCTCCCCGGGCCCTCCTTTTCGAAAATCAAAAATCCAAAAGTTGTTCCAAGTTCAAAATCACTCAAATCCAATTGTTCCAAGGTTTCATGCAAAAATATTCAAAATTAAACATTTTAAGCCCAAAAAACACTTTACATACAAAATTCATGTTAATCTTGTACTGGCCCCCCCTTTTCGAATTTCAAAAATCAAAAACTTGTTCCAGGTTGTTCTAGGGCTCCTTTAGATTTTTCCAGGCTTTCGTTCCTAAATATTGATTTTTAGTATGAGAAATTTCAAAAAAATGCTCCCCGGGCCCCCCTTTTCGAAAATCAAAAATCCAAAAGTTGTTCCAAGTTCAAAACCACTCAAATATAATTGTTCCAAATTAGTAGTAATAAAATGTAATTTAAAAAGCATACCCAATTTTTACCTAAAATATCTTATTACTGCGACAGCACTGGAATTTTTACAAATCACAGCCAGTCATATATGTACACACACACAACCGATCCACTAACATCACTGGATTCCTTATCCCTTAGTCATCGATCGAAAAGTGCGTTTCATTTTTGGAGACATCATCAGAAAATGAATTGATCAGATTAATATTATGCGTACTGTTAGTTTCAAATACAATGTCTATGTATGCACAAAATTACATAAGTTTACTCACTTATTTACTGCTTTTTTTATTGGTTAACTGACTGACTTTATGTTTATATCCTTTCAAATGCTTTGTTTTCCTAAAGTCTTTTTGTAACTGTGGGGTTGGTTTTATGAAATTAAGGAAAAATTCTAATACTAATGCAACATGAAGTGCTTTTAGGCAAAACATTTTCGATCTTATCAATAAAAAAAAAATTAACTTCAGAGCCGAAAATAAGCGTTGTTCAACTGTCACCATGAATTGTACTGGATTTTTACTCTCCTTGTTAATCTATACAAAGAAAAAGTAATTAACAATTTTAGGGAAGAATTTTTTTTTTCAACGAAAAGCTACCGCCTCGCAGTTTTTTTTTATATTTTTGAAGGAACCTTTGGAACAATTATATTTGAGTGATTTTGAACTTGGAACAACTTTTGGATTTTTGTTTTCGAAAAGGGGGGCCCGGGGAGCATTTTTTTGAAATTTCTCATACTAAAAATCAATATTAAGGAACGAAAGCCTGGAAAAATCTAAAGGAGGCCTAGAACAACCTGGAACAAGTTTTTGATTTTTGAAATTCGAAAAGGGGGGGCCAGTACAAGATTAACATGAATTTTGTATGTAAAGTGTTTTTTTGGGCTTAAAATGTTTAATTTTGAATATTTTTGCATGAAACCTTGGGAAAATTGGATTTGAGTGATTTTGAACTTGGGACAACTTTTGGATTTTTGATTTTCGAAAAGGGGGGCCCGGGGAGCATTTTTTTGAAATTTCTCATACTAAAAATCAATATTAAGGAACGAAAGCCTGGAAAAATCTAAAGGAGCCCTAGAACAACCTGGAACAAGTTTTTGATTTTTGAAATTCGAAAAGGGGGGGCCAGTACAAGATTAACATGAATTTTGTATGTAAAGTGTTTTTTGGGCTTAAAATGTTTAATTTTGAATATTTTTGCATGAAACCTTGGAACAATTGGATTTGAGTGATTTTGAACTTGGAACAACTTTTTGATTTTTGATTTTCGAAAAGGGGGGCCCAGGGATCATTTTTTTGAAATTTCTCATACTAAAAATCAATATTAAGGAACGAAAGCCTGGAACAATTTAAAAGAGCCCTAGAACAACCTGGAACAAGTTTTTGATTTTTGAAGTTCGAAAAGGGGGGGGCCAGTACAAGATTAACATGAATTTTGTATGTAAAGTGTTTTTTGGGCTTAAAATGTTTAATTTTGAATATTTTTGCATGAAACCTTGTAACAATTGGATTTGAGTGATTTTGAACTTGGAACAACTTTTGGATTTTTGATTTTCGAAAAGGGGGGCCCGGGGAGCATTTTTTTGAAATTTCTCATACTAAAAATCAATATTAAGGAACGAAAGCCTGGAACAATTTAAAGGAGTCCTGGAGCAACCTTGAACATGTGAAAGTTGTTTGTGTGGTAAAAGGGGAGCTGCTTCTGGGTTATATTTCTAATATCGTAAAAAATTATTTTGTTGTTTCTTTAATTTATTATTTCTGTTGAATAGATATAAGTTTTTGACTGTTCAAATTCATTTTACTATGAAAAAGAAGAAAAGCTGAGATACCTGAATATAAGAAATGGGTCGGGGAACCAAAATTTACATATGCATTTTAAATTTTGAAATTTTTTCGTCTATATTAGTTTTTTTTTGTCTGAAAATACTGTTTTTTAGTCAGTTTCATTTATTAAAATAATTTTTCCATCAACTTATATCGTAAAAATGGTTTTTTGCTTATATCGTAAAAAATACTTTTGGGCCTAAGATCCTTTGTTTTGAATATTTTTGATTAAAAATTTGGAAAAATTGTAAGTAGTTCAGACTTCTCAGAATGACGTTTTTGGATTTTTGAAAAAAGACTTTTGGGGGCCTGGGAACGTTTTTTGTGAAATTTAACTTTCGGAATTATTTTGAAAAAAAGCATCATAAGTGCATTCCAAAAAATTTGGAACAATCCGGAACAAACCGGGAACAACCTGGAACAACTTTCAAAAATTGGAATTTCGAAAAAAGGGGGGCTAACTTCACACACTCTACACCTTTGCACTTTTGCAACACCTTAACGCTATTGCAATGTTGTTTTGCAAAATAGAAACTGATGATTTGAGGACATACATTAAGTTCATTTAAAAAATAAATAAATAAAAGTTGGTCGTACCAACTCGTGGACTCATGCAATACTTTGCACAGTAAAATACAGCCTATATTACTTCTGAATATTATCAGATTAGTATTTTCGAAGATTAACATTTATATTGCAAAACAGCGTTTGGTGGGTCAGTTAGTAATAAAGTAGAGTGAATGATACTCCTGAATATTGTTTTTTTTTCTTTCCCTGAATACAACTGGATGGGCCGTTTAGGAGTCCATACCGGACATCCAAACAAACAAACAAACATGAATCCAGTTTTATATAAAGAAAGATTTAAACTCACAAGACTTGTATTTTCAATTGCTTATAAGTTATAACAAATTATTCACAAATAATATTATATTTTATTACATTAATAAATAAGATTTTTGAACTATTGTTGAAACTATTGCAGAAATTACCATAGTTTTCAATATATTAGAGTTGTCTTAGATTTTTTAATTGCCATTAAAAAACTGCTAAGCGGATTTCGCCCTAATCAGCTCTTTACAACACAATACCGTATCGAATGAGACTATTTTCATGACAATACGATGAGTGGTTCGCGAGATAATCGAGCCCAAAAAACGTAACGCACATACGCACATGCGCACATACGCACATACGAACATATGTACATACACACACAGACATCATCATAAAAACGGTTGATTCGGATTCTAGTGACCTCGAAACATGGAGATATGCAACAATAATTGGAGATTCACAAAATCGGCCCATTACAAAACTTCCTCTGGGGAAGTTAAAAATACGTATTAATCTCTATACCAATTGTTTTTGCTTTTCCACCAAAGTTTGAAAGGAAAACCATGTCTTCAACTTCAATAGTTTGTGCTGAAGAGTTAACTCTTTAACGGTTAATGCAATGAATTGGTTTACGCACTCGCGGATGGCTTTATCCTATATTCCAGTAATAGTTAATTATTGCTTTTGGGTTAGTTCTTGTTCTATACCTATATGCTACACCCATTTGACATAAATTTAAACATTCGCAATAATTCAAACCACCCACTTTATATAAACTATTTTTCTTAAAATACATAAGAAATTTTACACACACCAAACAACGCACCTGCTCTAAACCGTTTAATGTGTAAAAATGAGCAGTTTTCTTATGATCATAATAATTTATATTCGTTATGAAATGTTGATATAATCTTCACGTTCAGACTTCCCTTTTGAGAAATATTAAATCCACCAATGCACCCAACCTTTCAATAACTTGGGGAACATTAAACACTTCGACACAAATTATATTCATTTAACCAAGGAGCCCAAACAACCCCTCCCGGTAGATTTCCTTTTACCATTACCGTCATCATAATCGTTGATTAGAGATCTAAAAACATTGATTTGTGTTAATGGACTGAACTTCCCAAACGACCTCGTTTCTGTTAACATTAATTTTTTTTCTTTTTTCCATTCCTTTTACGAAAAAAAGAAAGTCCACGACAATAGAACGTAGACATTATTTTCGTTTTGCCGATACCCAAGTCATTTAGTTGGCATTATTTGATATTTTATTATACCTTCTCATTTATATGATTACCTTTAAAAGATATTTCTTAAAGGTCCTTTTTGCAATTCTATTTTATGTTCCATACCCACATTTTTAGGTACTTGCGAAATATAGAATATGTGGCAAGTATTGTATTCGTAAGAAAAAAAGATAGAGATTTTGATCAAATACGATTATAGAGAAGTCGAAAAAGTGGGTCCGGCGATTCCGTCCGTCTGTCTGTGTTTCTCGAAAAATATAAGTCCGATAAGCGTCCTCGTATCGTATCTCGAAAACGGGTCAGTTTTAAAAAATCAAATGTAAGATGTATATCAACTTGTTCTTGAATACTGCATAAAGCATAACCAGATAAATTTTACATTTTTGAAAAATTGTATGCATTCAAAATTAATTTAAAATAAATCTCTCCAAAGGAATTTCTTCAAAAAATTTAAGAAATCAACAATTTCTTTAAAAAAATGTATAGCATCAATTTTTTTCAGATAATATGGTTTTGACGTTAATATTTAAATTTTTATTTTTGAATCAAAGGGCACGGTAGTGCCCAGCCAAGTTCTAGCTCTACTCACTTTTTACAGGATCGAACTCAAGCACGTTTTTAACCCCTCATAACTTTTGAACCCATAGAGTTAGAAGCTTCAATTTTGAATTACGTATTAACTTCATAGGCACAAAGGCCCTGTGAAAAACATAATTTTGTAAAACCACTACTTCCTGAGATATTGAACAGTAAAAATTTCAAAAACCGTAATTGACTGACTGACTGACTGACTGATCATCAAAATTATGAAGCACTTCTAACAATAGCAGAATCTTGAAATTTGGTACAATGGTAGGTTTTTGGGTGTATACAAAGGAAAAAATGAGAAAAAAATTTATTTTCGTTTAGGGGCGTGGTATCCGCCCACTTTCTTAAAATGGTCGAAAACGTTTCTATTCGAAATTCTGATAGGGTTTCGGTTGAGTATAAGACAAAATATAAGTATAAAAATGCAGTTTCATTAAAGGGGCGTGGCTGCCGCCCACTTTCTTAAGATGGTCATAGGATGTTGAAATTTAGAATTCTGGTTTGTTTAACTTCATAAAACTCCATGAGTAGGTAACTTTCTTTACTGGTTTCGCAATGGACATCTAGTTCACTTGGCAAGTTTTCGTTTGAAGCGTGATAAGTAACATTTTAAAACTTGAACAGTGAACTTGTAAATTTTCATGCAAACTATTTTCTATTTTCTTTTAATATTGTTGTATAATCTTCTACGATTTAAAATATTCAATATAACTCTTTTATTACATGTAAGAACTTGGCGTTCTTTTAGATCTCATTACTTTTGGTGGCTGACTGTTTAACACAGTGTTGTTCGCACATAAGAGAACTTGGCTATTTTTTTACATTTTATGTTTTTGTTATGATTTAAATTACATGTTTTTGTTTTTATATGTTTTTCTGTGAGTTAAGTTTTGGAATACAGGAATACAGGAGGAAGTATGTGCGACCCAGTCGTGCACATGTTTTTTCTTCATTAATTTCATGGTGACAAGATGGTAGCGCTGGTATTTGATCATACAGGTAATACAATAGAACACGGAAGGTACCTTGGAAAGTGAAACATCGGACGAACGCGCTCAAAAACGTAAGGTAATTTACGATCTATGAAAAAACATTAAAATTAGAAAACGTATCTTTTATAAGGAAATTGCGTAAATCAACCCAAAAAAGCTACTAATTGATATATTAGATTTATCAAAGGAGGTAGGACGTAAGATATTACGTTTTCTTATCTTCATAAAACAATAACAATGAAAATAAAATCGATTTGCCTTTCCCTTTTTTGTAATGGGTCATAAATTGGGAACACGTTTTAACACGAACTCATAAAATCTTTTAATATACAGGGTGATTCACGGGCGATGTGCCAAAAAGCTAGAGCGTGTAGGTTGAGTTGAGACAAGAATCACCCGTGAATCACCCTGTACGTTCACCCTTAGACGTACCTACTAATTGAAAGAACGAGTCTTGTCAAAAGGCTTTCAATCTTCCGAAATGTGAATACGAATAGCAAAATTTACTGCAATTGCCTTATAATTGGGAAGGATCGAATTATACTGTTATACTTATACTAGAATCCGATTCAACCCTTTTTATTATTGGCGTTTTTCTTTTTTTATCTCTGAGCAGATCAGATCAGATTACATAGCTGTCAAAAAAAATCTGTGTTTCTTTTTTAGCTCAGATAGCGTAACGGGTACAATGGTTGGCACCCCCATTTTTTGAACTTATTATTGGCACCCTTCATGCAATAAGGGATTTCTCAAAAACTACGTTGTCCAGGAAATAAAAATTGTGTTTTTTCATAATCTTTATCAATTCTCCAGAATTCTACATTTTTATTTAAGTTTATTTCATTCTCAGTTCCTTTTTGTCAGTGAAAGAGTGAGGTCGTTTGCAATTAGTAAAAAAGTGTTAAAAATACAGTGTTCCTGCTTAGAAGACTAGATTTGGTAAGTGTCCGTTTTTGATAATCTCTTGAGTTTTTAGATGAAAATTTGTTTTTTTAAACATAAAATTATAATGTATTAAACATTTGTATAAGTTTTTTCGTAAAAAAAGTTGTTTAAATTATTAAAAAGGGGATGCCAATAATTGGTCCCATAATAAGAAGTGGTTTAATTATTGGCAGGGGGGGGGGGGGGTGCCAATAATTCATGCACTGGGACTACAATTATTGGCACTGCCAATAATTGTACTTTTAAGACTGTCAATATTTATACCCCTCATCCGTTTCAAATTTTTATTTATGTATGTACTTCTAATTTATATTACTTACAATTCAATGAACAATGAACTGTTTTAAGCAATTTAAACAATCAATTAAGAAAAATGTGATTTTAAAAATGTACCTACACATACATACATATGTAAGAGATCTTCAAATGAATTTTTTTATTAACGTTTTGTTTTTTATGTTACTATATTTTTGCGTTGAATTAAGGTTTTCTTGATTTTGGTGTTTTTATAAAATTCTTTTTTAGAAAACGTTTATTCTCATAATACTCAAATTTAAAATTTCTTAAATTTTAATTTGACATATAAAACATATTTTAAACTCTTTTATATCGAGAGTTATTCACAATTAAAAGTGAAAAATGCTTAGGGGTGCCAACCATTGTACCCGTTACGCTATATCGGAGCTAAAAAATGTCATGCTTTGAGCTAAATCTATTTGCTCAGGATAAAACGACCGAGCAAATAGAGCAGATAGCTGAGCGAAAACAACTTCACTTTTTTTCGGATTTTACAGGCAAAAACAAACATAAAATTAAAAATGGATTCCCAAAACAGTCACGCGTCTATTGTAGGTAAACAAAAAATTGTTAAAATAATCTTATATATAAAATTCTCGTATCACAATGTTCGTTCCCGTACTCCTCCGAAACGGCTTGACCGATTCTCATGAAATTTTGTGAGCATATTGAGTAGGTCTGAGAATCGGCTAACATCTATTTTTCATCCCCCTAAATATTAAGGGTGGTCCACACTTAATTTTTTTTTTACAAAATTTGTTGTTGTTATTTTTTTATGATATATCATACTAAAATACATTTAACTCTAAATTTTCACCCCTCTATGATCAACCCTTATTTTTTATTTATTAATTAAAAACTTTAATTTTTTTTGGCAAGATTTTTATTTTGTCATGACTTAGAAGCGGGGTAGTCGGTAGCGGCGAGTGGGTAGTGGGTAGCAATTAGTGGTGTAGCGGGTAGCGTATAGAATTATTGGGTAACGGCGAGTGGGGTAGCGGGTAACAGGGTAACTGGGTATAACGGGATAGCGTGTAGAGGGTAGTGCGGTAGCGGGTAGTAGGTAGCGATTACCGGTTAAGCGGGTAGCGTGTGTAAGTATTGGATAGCGGGTAGCGGGTAACAGGGTATAACGGGGAAGCGTGTAGCCGGTAGTGGAGAAGCGTGGAGAGGGTAGCGGGTGGTATGGTAGCGGGCACCAAAGTCTAGGTTTTTTTATATCGATTGAGACAGTACGAAGTCTGTCGGGTCAGCTAGTAATAAGTAAAAAATTACATTTCAGTGCTCAGGTTTGTTTCTTCATTAAATCGGAGGACATTGAATACGATCTGCTTAGAGCTTCGCTTTGACACATCCGTGATCTGATCTAATCTGCTCCGAGGTAAAAAAGAAGAGCGCCATATGTGTGTATAGTATATGAACGTATGTTCAAATGTGCGTATGTGCTCGATTATCTCGCAAACCACTCAGAGCATTGACATGAAATTGGTTTTCAGCGATATCGGTTAACCGGTTTTTAAAAAAATAAAAAACTAAGAAAAAATCTAACAAAAACTGTCATTATTTCTCATTTATTCATGAAAATTATGATCAAATCAGCATGAATTGCGACAAAAAAATCTTATTTATCGATGATAGAAAATAAATGTTATTTGTCAATAATTTGTTAAAAGCAATTGAAAATGAGTCATCCGCGAGCCCAAACTCAAAATAGTGGGCCTAGTGAATTATTTATTTAACGTAAGAAAGTAGGCCCAGTTCTGACAGTAGAGAAGTAGACATGTTCTGTCTTTAATATTGAGATATGTACCTACATTACATCGCGCTTTTGCTGATAATGTTAATGGCATTAACTCAGGGTTTTTTTCATAACAAACTTGCTGGATTTGCCCTCATTTTTTTGTTTGCTCATTTTTCCCCACAAAGTCTGTATGGGAGAAAGGTCCGAGCTGTTTGCAGGCCAGGGAAGAACGAGAATGTAGTGTTCTCGAATCTCGAAGCCAGGTCATGTTGATCCTAGCTGTGTGACACGATGCGTCATCTTGTTGAGAAAAAAATTACCATCAACTGTTTGCAATGCAGGTATTGAGGGTGATGTTGATGTTCCAAGATGTCCTGAAACCTACTGGCGTTCATAGTACAGTCGATGCAGCAAAGGATTCCCACTCCTCGGGCTGACGTACACCCCCAGACAGAGTATATCTAATAATGAGTAGGGACACTCTCCACGTGGTTCATTTTTGTTTACATTTTTTGATCCCGTTAGGTCTCACGTACACGAGAAATAGACGGAAATAAAAGGTGTTATAGTAAGAAGGAGATAAAAGAAAGGGAGCATTGTTTTGTCATAGAAAACTTGTTCATTTCAACCCTCAATGAGTGTGACCACGTTCATTCAAATAAAACATGTTAGAAGGGTTGATAATTGAAGTTTAAATCGTAAAATATTATATCTTACGAAGTCATAACAGCTCATGAATCAGTTAACATTTATATTCTAGAGTGGAATACTAATATTTTGCATTCTTTATATGGCTTTGTAAGAAAAACAAAAAAAAATTTTCTTGAAATGAAAAATAAAGTGATCTTATAATAGATAAGTGTGGTCACACCAATCTCTTTCAGATTCTTTCAGATTGTGAGGAAAAAAAAAAGAACACTAATACATACACAGACTATTGGCCGCTCCATTAAAAAATCATTATGGATTTTGTGTTTCGTACACAAGAAAACGAATGTGTTAGGGCTAGTATTGATTGTTGTGAACTCTTTCTTTCTTTCGAATTTTTCTAAACCTAATACTTTTGAACTATTCTCTCCTACTGGAAGCACTAATACATACACAGACCATTGGCCGCCGGAAATGAACCACGTGGAGAGTGTCCCTACTCATTATTAGATATACTCTGCCCCCAGACCATTAGTAAGCGGTAAATTTTGTTTTTCTACGAAAAGAGTTGGGATGAAAAGCTTCAGATGGAGTTCTTAATTGATCATGAATCTCACATAACTCAAATCTAGACATATGATACTGCTCCATTCTCCAATAATTAAATGTCCAGTTTTGATTATCACGGACTCACTTTAAGCGCTTCCTTTTTTAATGATGTTAAAATCGGTTTTTCTATTGTCTAATTTTTGAGTAAAACAATGAATATACTTAAATATAATATAGCCAAATTTAAATAAATCACTTTATAAAATTTGTATCCCATTTTGTTCAGTTCTCAAATGCAGGTGTCTTAAAACTTGCTTTTTCATGGAATTTTTCCATTCTTATGTCGTGTTTGTTATTGTGGAACGTTGATTTTTTAATATGCTTTTTTTGGTAATGCGTGGGTCTCGACTTTTAGCAATTGTTCTCACAATTAATTTTTAAAGAAATAAATAGTAAATGGTAGGCAATGGCGGATTAAACATTGAGGGCGCCATAAGCAAGCATCTCACTGAAACCTCCTACTGAATTTTGACCGAAAACGCTGCACCGCGCCTAAAGAAAAGGCGTTGAAATAGGGGCCAAGGAAAAAGAGACTTAGTTAACATGAGATCTATAAGTATTGTTCAAAAGATCTTATACGAATTTGGTTTGAAATATTTTAACTAATGATCTGCCGAACCGTTAATTTTGTAAACCAAGTTAATTCGAGTTGGTTCTTATGCAAACCGAGTGGCAACTCGATTCGCAAATCGGAGTGCCCCGAAAATCAATCTAGAAAGAACTTTAAAGCAGACAAATTTGGTTTTAAATCCGTCGAAATCTTTGCCAACCGCTGAAAAACTTCGACCATTAGGTCATAAGTAAAATCAATACCTATTCAAAAACGCTTACAAAATTAGAAGCAAGCTAGGTCAATTGCCTAGTTGGCAAACCGAGTTGACTCTGTACTGTAAGTGGAATTGCTCAGGACTTTAACAACCACGTATGAACTCGCATTATTTGCCACTTGTAAGAATTACTACCCCCGCGCGCCCCTTTGTTTCCGCGCCCCTAGGCACGTGCCCTAGGATGCCTAGGATGCTTAGGTGCCTCTAGGATAATACGCCACTGATGGTAGGGGAGAAAATCGTATAATAACGCTGGTCCAACATTATTGCAATGAAAATCTAACGGGCAAACTATTTTAGCGGTGGTAATGATGGGGTGTATTTGGAGAGAAAAAATAAAACTTCCATCAATATCCGAAGTTCTTTTGATTTTATGTTAGATAAGACTGGACTTCTCACTTTTTATTCTCCAACATTGGCTTGTGAATTGGTAGGTACTGTGAATATTCATTTTTAAGCAGATAATTATTGACTCATCTTATTTCCCTTTTATTTTATCTATTTGCCCTGTATATTTTCGTATACATCAGAAATGCAAAATCAAAAAGCGGCGCCAGTTTTTGGAATTTTTATGAATAAATAATTATAAAATAGCTTGTGTCCTACAAAACTTGGGTGAGGGACAAACATCCACCAGATAACCTTCTCGAAAATGTAATTTATGCGTTGTACGAGACTAGACCTAAAAAATAAAAAGACTGCTCTCCTTTAATATCTACCATCTGTTTGCTTCCTTAGGAATTAATAAATAGAGAGTCTTTCGAAAGCAAAGAAAATTGAACATGATAACTTGCGACAAACTGAAACGTATTTATTTTTGTTATGCCAAATAAACTCAGAGTGATGGTTGACATTTTCTACTAAATTGCACAACAGGAAAACAGTATGATTCTCATTTCAACAGCACCTGTTTGAAAGAAGTCAATTATCCTTAAAATTAGGTACCTATAGAAAAAAAAGAGACACTAAAAAAGGCGGATAAATAGTGAAATAGGTTTTTATAACACGGCTTCGGTTTTAAGTACAATAAACGTTAATGTTGTTTTTCATTCTGTTTATAAGGCCGTAACAGAGCACGAATTTGGAAAACCAACGTCGCGTGCGTCGTTGGCAAACTTTAGTTTTTTCCTTGCGAAATTTAGCAATAATATGGCAAGTTTTGCATTCGTACAAATTCAAATAAAAATAAAAATAAAAAACGACATAACCACGAGCAATATCAAATCTACGGTGAAGTAGACTTGAGACAAAAATTAAGCTTATGGTAGACTCCAGTGCGCTTGACACCTGGCTCGTATGAACGAAGAGGAACCGGCCCGGAAAATTCATTGCGGTACAATTCATGGTAGGATGGTGTAGACCAGGACGCCTCAAGCCTTGGCGTGTGGAACTGTATGGTGTTGGGCAACAATCGAGATACATGGAAGAACATGCCGAAGAAAGCCTGGACCGGATCCCGATTATGGAGCAGATGAATCGAGGAACTTCACTGGCCAGGCCGACGACGCGACGATGATCATGATGAATGGAAAAATGTCTAGAATTCATCATTCTGACAAACCATATTTATCAGACCTACCCTACATCAAAATAATAATAATGGCACGACAGGTCGGACGAAATAACGCCTAAGTGGCTTACACTCAACAATTCTCTGAGTGCGATTAAGGAATTGAGGGGACCTTAAATGTTATGCTGATTCAAAACGGCAATTTTCTAAATAATTAACTTAATTAGCAAAATAAATAATTAAAAATCAACGGCTACATCTACAAAAACTTCTTCTATTATGTTTTTAAATAAACCTTTTAATATTTATTTTCAAACTCAAATTTTTGAAAATAAAGTGTTTCAATATTTTTTTTTTTTCAAAATTGCATATACCTTGTTTTTGTTGTCAAGTCAAAATGAGTTTGAATAACTTTGAACTTTGTTTATGTGAGCAAAATGTTCATGACCAAGCAATCTGTTCATGAGCAGGCAAGTGTTCAATTGTTCATGCCAAGCAAAGCATTGTATTTGTATCTGTTTGTGATTTGGGTATACAGAAGAAAAAGGATTTTGTCTGTTGGATTGTGCGGTTTGATTTAAATGAAATGAAAGGAGAAACAATATTACTTGGATGTTTTTTTTTTTTTTTTGGTTAATAAAAAAGTGACAACGATTTCAAGAGAATACAATAGTTTATATTTTTACAAAAGAAGTAATGATTTTATATAAAAGAAGGCACAATTCAAATTAAGGAAATAAAATAACAGCAAATGCGAAAAAACTAAAATGCTACATAGGTAAAAAGCTACATTTAAAAAATTAATTTTTGTCAATTTTTAGATTTTAGTATATCATACAATCAAATCATTTACGGTTTCTGGGTTAAGCATGGTTCGTTTTTCGGTGATGTCTATTTTTTCTGAATTTTATAACACATGTTACTTATAAACAGCCCAAATTTCTCAAAGATTTACCTTTTTGTTATGTATAGATAACATCAGAATTTTTCAAATTCGCTTCCAGCAACAACATTAATGCATTTGTACCTTCTTCTTTTTAATTGACAATTCGTTATCAATGAAAAAATATTAATCCAGTGTAAATCATATACGGTGCCGTAAAATAACGCTGAATTATGAAATTCGGCCTTATTTCACTTTGCCAAAGAGAAATAGCGCCGAATTTTAGCAATCGGTCTTATTTCACTTTTACAATGTGATATAATATAACGCCGAATGCCAACTGAGAAATAAAGCCAAGAAAGAGAAAACAAGGAAGCCGGTTTTATTTAACTTTTGGAAAGAGCAATTTAGCTGGGCTTAACACAAAACCAAGTGTAGGAAAAAATTTACCGAGTATTGCGGGCCAGATTTTATTTTTATATTTTATGGGACAAAAGCCGCGAATGAAAAAAAGTAATTCACAAAATTTATTTGTACCCAATTGTATGTATGTGCAAACAATAAATGTTCATGGTACAAAAAAAGAAATATCTTAAATTCGTGTAAACACATTAACTACAAATACAAAAAAGTCTAATAAATTAATTGGACCACTTTTATGTATTAGCTGTCGACAAAATGGGCAGATTTTTTTTATTTTCTAACCCCAAATTGATTCTCTTTTGGGCAAAACTTTTTCCGCTCGCTCGCTGGCATTTTTACCTGTAGGTACTTATTTTTTGTTTCAGGTTCATCATTTTTATTATTCATTTGATCAAATTCTCAAAAATGTTATGTTAGCTGAAATGTGAAAGCTAAAATTAATATTCTTCATGGTCCATGCCGCAAAATTTTTCTAACAGCCTTAAAAAACAACATGTGTTTGAAGGAAACTGAAATATGTAGTTATTAACCTAGATGTTGCAGAAGTACCTACCTAGGTATTATTTAGTTTTTAATTTCCATCAATACTGAAACTTTCACTTCATGTGACTTCTCTTAACTCAACTGAGCTTGGTCTTAAAACAGTGTTTGTAATATACATATCGCACCTCCTCCGGTGGAACAATGACGTAAGTGCAGAGAAGTCCATACTTCAGAAAACGCGAGTCAACAATTTTTTATTAAAAAAAAACCATACGATTTGTTTATTTTTTTAATGGAACAAGCTTTTTATTTAAGGGAAATCAAACTCAGTTTCCTGCAGTTTAGTAATTTTTTTGTACTGCTAAATAAAGTTTTCAAGCATTTTTTCACGTTCCCACATTTTGTGACAATGCCGTTATACGGGAAACGATGCTAATATTTGGCTAAATAATGACACAATGAATTGGGTCTTTGTTCTATTGGAACGAAATACCTCTTTTTAGAGCAGAAGCATACTTAACTCAAACATTTTAATACATATTTGCACTTACGTCGTTGTTCCGTTTAATTTTTTGATAAAATAATTTTTGTGAAATAGCAACATTTTTTTAAAGGCGAATTTATTTCAAAACCTAAGAAGGCAACCTATAAAACACTGTCTTTTTTTATTAAAACGTATAGAAAATGCCATTAACCTGATGAAATCTAAAAAAAATCAAATTGGCAAAGTGAAAGAAAGCCGAATTCGGCGTTATTTTACGACACCATCATCTACTGCTTCGTTATTTTGCGCCCTCATAAAACTCCGATTTAGTTAAAAAAATAAAAGTAAGTTTTAGGTTTCATATATCAATGAAGATAAATGTATAGCCACATAAAAGTAATAAAAAATGTTTTTCTAGAAAAAGTGGTTTTGGCTTTTTTTTTAATTTCTTAATTTAATTTTTAATATCTTGAAAAAGACGTAGAATTTTTGCATCCGTTTTTCAAGATTTGACAAAAAATTAATAACAGCATTGAATTTAAAAAAAAAAAATTGGACTAAATCACATATAATTTTGAAAAATATAAGTTCAAAGTTTTTTTTTCATATTTTTCTTTTTAGTGGAGTCAATGAAGATCAAAAAAGGGCGTTTTCAGAAAGTCCTCAGAAACAGCTCGGATTTTTGTTTTTTGTGTTGTTTAAAATCTGAAACATTTCATTTGGGGGAAATAAATGCTTATATATTGTTTAAACAATTTTTTATTGTTTGTAAAGAGAGATCCAAAAGCGATGTTTTTGATAGTTGGAGTGTATAGGTTGCATTAAGACAAGGAAAAACTCAAATGGAAAGGGGGGTCTATTGTCCCCCGTTTAGCCAGGAGAGGCGATCTTATAACAAAAAAAGCCTATTTTTCAAAAAAATCTTAAAAATTCTTTCATTTTGCATATAAATAAAACTGTTTTTAGGAATGGTTTTCGAAAAATTCATCCTCAAAGTGGAAATATTTGGGGCTATTCGGCGAAATCTTTTATTCTGTTATTCTGTTATGAATTCCCATACAAAAGTTTTATTTGTCAAAAAATCTTTTTTGAATAACAGATTTGGTATTCGGCAAGCCAAATCTGTTATAAAATCTGTTAAGAAATCTGTTATGAACTGTCAAAAAATTCGAATATACTGAAAATCTTTTATAAATCGCCTATTTGGTATTCAGCAAGCCAAAATCTTTTAAGAAATCTGTTAAAAATCATAAAAGAATAACAGACAACATTTTGGGACTTTTATGATAAAAGATTTCAATAAGTACTACGATTTCAGTTAAAAATAAATTTTTTTAATACTTAAATTTGAATCGTGAAGGACACAGCTCGTTCATAGGTAGGTACATAAAATGGTTATGTTTTATGTTTAATCCCATAGTTTTATGTTTTAAGTGGTTTTAAGTATTTGCAGTGAAGTGAAAGTGTTTTAAGTATTTGCAGTGAAGTGAAAGTGGTACCTTTTCATAAGAAATTTGTACGTATCGACAGTTGAGAAAGTTTGAGGAATTCTGCTAGATCTGTTGGTGTTAATTCAGAGAGAATGGTCGTTTAACTTCGGCTCCATTGTGGGTAAGTTACTACTGCCATCTTAAGACCAACGTTTGTCTTTTAAGTTTTATTCATTATACAGGAATATCACTTTAACTTTCAGAGACGACGTTGTCACAATGGAGTGTGTGGAGAAGCATGGCAATGACCAATTTAAATAACATAACTACCAGGCTGCACTAAAACTATACTCGGATGCAATTTCACTATGCCCCAATTCGGCCGCCTACTAAGGCAATCGTGCTGCAATGCACGCTCTGCAATACTCTGCAACTATCGCAATGCCCTGGTCGATGCACACACATCCATTCGAATCAATCCAGATTCGAAAAGGAATACGTTCCTATTACCAAATGCTGCAGCATTCTCGGAAATATTATCGGCACCGTAAAGGTCGCACAGATTGAGGGATGAGACAGTCGAGTCAGGTCAAGAAGAACAATACCACATCAGCCGATGGGCCTGTACTACAGTGAAAATCTAGAAAAGGGTATTTTGCACTTTGAAGTGAACGTGCTCTGCAACTCGATCCGGACCATACAAAGTCCAAGAAAATGCGTTACAAATGGAAGCTGCTCAAAGAGAAAAAAGAGTGGCAATGTAATATTTTAATTTATTTTGTTATTTTATTTGCAACGTTGTTTTAATAAAATAATCTTTAAAGAACAAGAAGCAGCGAAGATGTTTTGACTTTTCTGTGGGAGTGTTCAGTCTTCACTCATTTCTTTTTTGTAGCTTCATTAATTCTTTGACTTCTGTTTCGTCGGAGAGGGTCTTCAGATAGACTTGTTGCATTTCCGAGTGCTTGGCGAAGATGAACGAACGATGACGTCCATCGACATGGCTGGTTCCTCCCGTCCAACTTTGATAATGATCGAACCTTCGTCGTCGTAGCCCAGGGCAACATTGTTAGTTCCTTGCATGTAGGCAATGGTCCAGACACGTTCGAATTCGTTATTCAAACATGTCTCTATAGGCGGTAGGTTCCCGAATGCCAGATTCTCGGATCCGGTCAACACAATAGGCAATTGGGTGGAAACAGCCAGCGGAAATGTTTTGAGCGTGACCCTCGAGTGTTGTAGTGTTATTGTCTTTTGAATTGGATATGATCTGCATCACATAGTGCGTGTGTCCCTTGAAAACGCGCTGGCAAGCCCTCAATTTTCCCAATTCCAGAGTTTTATCAACATGTCATCTAGAGAAACAATTCAAATTCAATTCAAGAATTGGCAGAATTTCATCATAAATACTTACCACTACTGGTCAGAACTAAAGGCTGAGTTGGATGCACTTCCAATGCCAAATTGTATTTTTCGTCGTGGAACTGAACGATTTCGTTTAGCAGATAGAAAGGCGCAATAATTTGGGGTTCAAATTCAATTTTGTTTCCTAAGGATTAAAGTGTGAATGTGAAAATTGTGCAGGAAACAATAAGATGCGGTCCCGTCTTACCTTGCAATCTGTCGCTGAAATCGCTAGCCAGCACTTGTAGTCTCTCCCTCAAGGATCCCTTCTTTGAACTTTAGTGTACCACTTGGGAGAGGAGAATTGAAATGTATCGCCAAGCTTGATCTATTTTAACAGTAAATTGATAGAAAAGAGAAACACCCACAAATTCTTGACTACTTCGACTCACCCCAGCAATGTCGAGCATTTTAATGGCATCCTCAAACATTCCTTTCTGTACCACATCTTCAGGAACCATTCCAGCTGCGGTTTGGGTGACGAAACCAACACAATCGAATTGTCCTTTTAAAAGTCCTCTGAAATAATTTTAAGTTTAAGCAAGTTGGAAAGATTTTGTTTTTGTTTTATGCATACCCGACAAGAATACCATTCTATTGCATTTAACCAAAAATACGATCGTATTCCGACATTCCGACATGCGCTATAACGTCCACTCGGAGTCTTTGAGATTCCGCAAAAAGAAAAAGTACCGTAGGGCTTCTACGGGATCGGCTATTTCGAACTTCTTCACATTTAACATCACCAATTGAACGGTATTTAATCTTCTAATCGGAACCGGGTCCTCATAGACGGACACTGCATTGCGCTTTTGGACGATGTTCCAGCGACACTTGTGAATCGATGCCGAGGGTTCAGACGTCTGTGATGATGTTGTCCGTAGTCCAATTTACGGATGTGCTCGTCAAAATTTCCGTATATAACCATTTAATAAGTTCTGTAAGAGTTATTTAAGAAAATATGTTATTTTGTACACAATGTACCTACATACATATAGGTATCCAATCAAATTTATTGAAATTAAACTCACCATAAGTCGTGGATATCCATATTATCATCTTTTTTTGCATTTCATGATGCGAATGCAGGAGCCTTTGAAGGGCAGTATTGCTTTTGTGCAATTTCATTGGATGTTTCACAATTTTTCGGGTATTGACCATGCAATTGATACACAATGCTGCGGAAATATTTTGCACGGTAAGAGAATGCAATAATCTCCATTGGGCAGACAAAGGTGAAGTCCAATGCGTAGAAGAACAAATCCACATACTTGTCCTTGTAAACTGGCCATTCAAATCAGCAGTTCCGGAAAATGCAGGGGCTGGTATCTGGAGAGATGGCATCTTCATATAAAATAGATAAATTAAAACTAAATGAATTGAAATTAAACTCACCATCAGTCGTGGATATCCATGTTCATCATCTTTTGGCAGAGATTCAGATTCACAAATTTAATTTGTTTTGTAGTATTTAAGTAACAGCTGATAAATGATAGATGTCTCATAACAGATTTCTTTTTCGAAAAATTCATAACAGAATTTTATAAAAGTTCGAAGTTCTGAATACCAATTATAAAAGATCTTTTATTTCTAAATCTTTTATGATTCATAACAGAAAATTCATAACAGAATAACAGAAATGGCAGAATAGCCCCAATTGAAATTTTTAATTTTTTTTTACAACTTCGAACTAATTTTTTTCGAAATTTTATGCAATTAAGTACTAACTTCTTTCACTATTAAATGCGGTTACAATTTCTAAGTGCAGTTGCCCGTAGCTTAGTTGGTAAGTGCGTTGGCTGCTAAGCAGAACGGCGTTGGTTCGAGTCCTACTCAGGCCAAGTTTTTGCTTCATCTTTCACGGGCACTGCCTCTTGCGAAGACCTGACAAATCTTCCAAGAGTATCAATCTATCATGAAAAAGTGCTTCTCAACTCTGCCGTTCGGAATCGGCGTTAAATTGTAGGTCCCCTCAATTCTTCACACGCACTCAGAGAATTGTTGATGAGAGTAAGCCACTTAGGCCTTGGCTCTTCAAGAGCTGTCGCGCCACTCTATTTATTTTTACAAGTTCTAAGTGAGATCCATAAACCGCATGCCTAAATATCTTTTTGTTTTCGAGAAATTAAGAAAAACTCAAAAAAACTTAGAAAACTTGGATGATATTTTGTTCTATTTATTCGAAAAAATAATACTTACAAGTAATTTTGTGAATTTTTTTCTGAGTGTTAGTTTTTTCTTAATTTCTTGAAAACGAGAAGACATTAAGGCATGCGGTTTTCTGGATCTCACTGAGAACTTGTAACCGCATTTAACTTCGAAAAAAAAATAGTACTTGACTGCATAAAATTTCGAAAAAAATTAGTTCGAAGTTACAACAAAAAGTTGAAAATTTCGATATTTTCACTTTGAATATGAATTTTTCAAAAAGTATTCCTAAAAACAGTTTTATTTAAATGCAAACCGAAAGAAGCATTTTCTAGCTTTGCAAGAAGGTATAACACGGCATTATGGACAAAGCCGTTGATTTTAATTTTTTTTTTTTGAAAAATAGGCTTTTTTCAAACGGGGGACAATAGACCCCCCTTTTCATTTGAGTTTTTTCTTGTCTTAATACGACCTATACACTCCAATTTCCAAAAACATCGTTTTTGGATCACCCTTTATAAACAATATAATGAATGAATGAAATGTTTCAGATTTTAAACAATATATAAAACAAAAAATTTGGAAAAAAAAATTCCAAATCCGAGCTGTTTCTAAGGACTTTCTGAAAAAAAGCTTAATTGATTCCACTATTTCAAAAATTAGAGTTTTATAATTAATATTTCAAAAAATATTCTGTAACCATTATAAATATTTTCAAGCAGAGTTCTGATACATTGTCAATGATGTAGACACATGTTCAAGGCATTAAAGTTGAGCCATACAAGGACTATAAACTATTACATATCTGGATTTACAAAAATGGATTGGATTAAAATGAATCAAGCCCTTTTAGTTGAGAAGAAGGAAACTTTGATAGTATAAAAGAAAGAAAGAAGAGAAATAAATTGCAAGTGCCTGGTGACCTATACTGAAATACACACATTCTTAACAAATGGTAAAATCTGAGATTTCTACTTAACGCACATACAGTTGAAAAAATTGAAACATTTTTCGATTATAGCGCGAACGTGACTAGAAATAATATTTTATCCATTAGAAAGGGTTGGGAACATAGAGCTTAGTGAAACAGAGTACCAAAAGTAAACGCTGTAATAGTTCCAGTTCCAGGGTACATATTTCGCAGCGTTTCCCCTTTTTTTTGAGTTGGATACCTCTTTGCATCGCATCTCACAGTAAAGAGTTTATAATACAGAGCATTTACCATTTCCGAGTAAGTCTATATATTTAAATGTATAGTTCTGTGAGCAAACTATTAAGGCGAACGGCGAACGTCCTACCCCGAAGCCGTTCTGTCCCGTTTTTGTATTATTTAAATGTATGCAGTGGACTAAAGTTGTACGTTCTTCCTTCAAGCGCTGCTGGCTAACATCATTGCCACTTTCCGATGATAGGAAAGAAGAGAAGCAGAAACGAAATAGACGACAACTGCGAAAAATTGATGTTTTGTGAAACTTGCTATGCTCCTATTGGCGCTGATGGAATAATGTTTAGCAAAAATAGCAACCGACTACATCAACTACTTTAACTAGCTAAGCTTAAGCATACAGAAAAGAATAAAAAAAATGAAACATGTATCGATCGTTTAATGGGTAGATTATTGAATTCACATCCGTCTCCTAAACAACGTAGGTCCATACAAAAAGGAAAAAGAGATTAGAAGAAAATTGTTCCATAAAGAAATTGTTAAATACAGTGGAAATTTGCTTGTATTATTTATCATGGTTGATGATAAATAGAAACAGAAGGGGGGTGAATATAATATACAGAGAATGTGTGAACGATTTGGTGTCGGTGTTATAAAACTGCAGACATTTCTCCGACGCAAACCTGTTTTCCAGACACTACAATGTCTCATTAGGGCAACAAAAAACCGCAATAGAAATAGATAGGTAGCTTTAGTTTAAAATTTGTTATTGGGTATGGTCGATAGACAAAATAACGAAACGTTTTTCAGCTTAGCTCAAACTCTTTCTCTTCATATTTCGCAACCTCTTGATTTAAAACGGAGATGCCAAATGCAGCTTCTTATAATGTAATGTAGTAAACAACTCTAAGTAAAATGTGCAGCTGCTAATATTAAAAAGCACCGAATGAAGCAAAAGCAACAGCAAAGAAATCTGTGTGTATGAATATGAATAAAATCTTTTTGTAAAAAATGTTAAAGTTTTTGGAGCTTTTCAATAAGAATTATAGGTACATGCGATTGCTCCTTAAATACATCTAGAATTTTAATTTCGTTGGGAGCTGTTGAGGCATGTGAAATTGTATACAAATATTTTATTAAGTAAGTAAGCAATTACCATTTTGATCTCAATCTAGCTAAGCTCGATTTTTTCAGCAGAAAATGGTCCTTTGAATCTCTATATACATAAAAATGGATGTATTTGTGAAATTTTCACGGTTTTATAAGAGTTACCGTTTTGGTTGCACACCAGTATTCAAAATAAAAAACAATTTCGGGGAGGTTTAAGAAAAGTCAGAGGAGCCGTTTTTGAGAAAATTGGTTTTTGGCCGAAAAAATTGTATGGTGGCTACTCTATTTTGACCTTATAAATAAAATTAAAAAAAAATTCGAGCGAATTTTTTTTATTTTCACACCCCAAATTGATTCTCCCTGGGCCAAAAAAAAATGTTCCGCTCACGCGAATGAGGATTTATTTTTCTCTTAATTTAAATTTTATATCAAAAAATTCATAACTTTTTCAATAGATAAACTCATGTAAAAATAACAAGCAATTATCTGCACAATTTGCAAGGGAATTGTATAAAACATCAAAACTGTTAAGAGTTGAAATACACGTTAATTTATGCATATCTCCTTTAACTATGGTCATTATATGAATATTTGTTTTATAGCCGATTCTTCATTCATCGAAAAAATCTACAAATAACTGGCAAATAAACCTATCTGAGTATTCATCGGTCGAATAAATAAGAGCGTTATTCGTCAGATAAAGTCTATTTGACGATTGAAAAATCCAATATTTTTTTATCTGCCGAATAAACATTATCCGCTTGTTTATCTGATGATTGAAAAATCGGCTCTTATTTGAATAAAGATTTAACGTAAAATCTTTGAAATGTTTTTTTTTTCTTATTTGAACTTAAGAATTTCAGGAAAAAAAATATATATATGCCCCAAAATAATAAAAATGAATGAAGGCCCAAAAAAAAAAAACAAAACTTCAAATTTAATTGTTATTTTGTGTGCTTTTTTGGGACCTTATCTCGCGCCTCTTTTGTATTTATACTTTCATATTATTTCAAAGCTTACATTTAATACAAAGTATACCAATAATTATGTTTTTAGGAATAGATGCCAAAATAAAGATATGTTTGGAACTGCTACTTTTGTCTTCGCATAGTAAAGTCTATGGGTTCCTGACCTGTGCCCCATTGCACCAGTTTAAAAAATTACAACCACAATTTTGTACTTATAATCCACAACGACAAATTTTGCATATGAATTTGCTTTGCACCAACTACTAATAAGTCGGATCACATATTTGTGATGAGAATTACAAATTGTAAAATAAATTTACAGTCTATTAATGCAACATATATGTTTGAAACTTGTAAGTTACAAATTTAAATTACAATTTTTTCACGTTGCTGCGTAAACAACTAAAGGAATACACCCAAACCAACGAATGAAGTAATATTCGTTGATTTTGACATTTATTTCACACGACAGTTTTTAATTCGTCGCGAATGAACAACCTAAACCAAAAAGAGAATGATTTTTGAGGTTAGTAGTGCGGATTGTGTAGAGTTTGGCAGTTCGTATCAACATGAATTCTTTTTACAACGAATTAATTTGTTATCTCCAACTTATTAATATTTGATACTTAACAAGTAAATGTATGTATCAGAAATCAAATAAAAACTATATTTCCATGATTTTGTTGTGAATTTGTGAGGAAATAGGGCTTGAAACTATCTTAAATCACTTTTGTTTCATTCATCCGACATTCGTCGGTTTATCTCATGTGAATAGTCCTTAACATAACAGAATATGAAAATAAAATATTTTTCAAAACTATAATTTTAACGCGAATTATATATGTATATATTTCTTATTACAACGAAATGCGCTTCAGAATTAATGCTGTCACTCAATTTATGAAATACAAATTTGTAGACAAAATTACACACGGTCTTTCACCTGTAGAATTTTTTCACAAATGGAAATAAATTTGTGATTCTGACTCATATTGTGCAACAAAAACTCACAATAATGTAGATTTTTAACAACTTTTTTGGTTGTGATTTAAAATTAAAAACTTATTTTCTTGCAACCGAAAATCATATTTTTTAACAATTTTATATTTTGTGAATCACAATTACAATTTTGTAGACTACAGAATTTTACAAAACACAAAAATTGATGTTTTTACAAATTTGTGGTAAAAACGTGTGTAGTTCACAAAATAATAAGTGCAATAGGCCACTGATCTCGCACACGTCTATTACGCAAGCAGAACCATTTCATAAGCCGGCACCGAAAAGTATTCAGTATTTTGTTGCTAATTTGTTGTGCCGCAAGAATTCATTTTGTTGCTCAAATAGTTTTCGGGAAAAAAACGCGGTTACGTTTCTTCTTCTCTCTTCTAAAAAATAATAAGTATACGCCAGAGTGAACTTTGCCATAAAACGTTAATTTCAATTTCTGGAATGGTATTTTCAAAGAGAAAACAACAAACGAGTCAGCTAGTAGAATAAAAAAAGTATCATATAAGCAGTTGTTTACTTCTTGTAAAACTCAAACACATATTTTATTGGGGTTCGTTTGTGTACACAATGGGCTATATTCATAGAGAATTGTTTAAGTTGTAATTTCGTAGTCCACAGTTTAAGCTTAATAGTTTCAGAAAACACAGCTTCTATTCATAGACGATTTTCTTGCTGTGTTTAACTAAACTGGAGTTTATTGAAGAAATCTACTACAACTTTCCTTCAAATGAACACATTAAACAACAGAAATGTCAAAAACTAGAAATTTTCAAAATTCGAATGTGAATTTGAAATCAAAAAACTTATTTGTTAGCATGCACATACATATTGCCATACGAATAATTTGTTCTCTGGACCAGATGAAATGCGATGAATATGACGATAAAAATTACGGTAAGAGAAGGTTGGAGACTTTTTGGTTTTAATGAAATTCTTGTTTCTTCGAGTGTGTGTAGTGTAATTTTGTCGCTGTATTGCTTCTTTTCCAATTGGAGGTAGCTAGCCGATGATGATTACACATTACACTACACTGACGATCTGTATCATCATGACAAATTCATTCCACATGTTAACAGATGTCTTGGATTGCATACACAAATGAATAAGAACATGTTGCTCTGCAACTGCAACAAGCCTAATAATATAGATGCCCTAACAAAACGTTTTTTTTTTGTCTGTTTTTTTTTTGGCTTGTCCCTTTAGATTGAAACAGTTATCATTTCGTTTCTCTTCTTGTGCATAATCATCAAACATATCAGAAAAAGCAATCCGCTATTTTGTTAGTTCCAGGATTAAATTCATCGTGTGTCACGTTGAGGGAACCATAGCAAATAGAGGACACAAATTCACTTACATCCAACTTCCGATTCAAGGCGCACCCATGCATTTTACTTCCCATAAAAGACGATTTTTGTTAATAAAGTTGTTTTGTCAAAATAAATATTCAAGAACAATAATATTTAATTGAAAGCAGGGAATGAAATTTTGAATTTAATAGAAAAGTAGCAACTTAAACATAGCATCACCCATGTTTAAAGTTAGACTACAGTTTAACTCTTAATCTTAGGATTAAATGTGTTTATGAATAACTTAAACTCCAGTTTTAGTTAGTCACAGCTTAACAGCAGTTTAAAAATGTCTATGAATATGCCCCAATTAGTTTAGTTTAGTTTAGTTTTAGTTTATTTATTCAAAACTAGGTAGTACAAAAAGAATAAGATTCTTATTACTAGTACTTAATGCATTACAATTTAATTGAAAGAGGTCAAGAGTGCATTTTAAGATACAAAATAATCCAATGAAAAATTTAACTTAAAAAGAAGAAAAAACATTTTATAATTTCAACAAGTTTATAGAAGAGAAAAAGGAAAATAGAATAAATTCACAGAAGAAGAAGAGAATTAGTCTAGGTACAATTTTTTTTTCTCATTGACGAATGTCGATTTTTCTTTGAGGTCATCGAACTCCATCTATGAGTGATTTTCTCTTCTATACACTAAAGCCGTATAATGCCCACTAACGGCAGCATGATTCTCGATGTTATTTACTTGGCCTCCGTAAAAGCCAACTACTCCGTGCACCAACATTTTTATTTTTTTACCCTGGTTGTAGGTATGTAGTATGTATTTTAATACATTTTCCAATGCAATTGGAATGCCTTTTCTTCAGCATTGAAAATTTCGAGAAGAATCGCATCACCTTGAATACAAAATAACAATTATTATAAGTTCTTATATAGACATTTAGTCAAGGAAAAAGGCTATTGTCAAGGCTAAAAATATTTTATGGAATTATAAAGTGAATAGCTTTTATAAAATGCTTTTAATAAAAAGTATATAAGATTCATATAAGCCTACCAGAGTTTCATAGTTGACCCGGTAAATGTTGTTTTCTCTTTGAAAATACCTTTCCAGATATTGAAATTAACGTTTTATGGCAAAGTTCACTCGGGCGTGTACTTATTATTTTTCAGAAGGGAGAAGAAGAAACGTAACCGCGTTTTTCTTTTCCGAAAACTATTTGAGCAACAAAATGAATTCTTGCTTCACAAATTAGCAACAAAATATGCCGTTGGTTTCATATCGGTAGCTGCATTGGTTCAAATTTGGTTGTGCTAGCGTAATATTACATTCTTGAGGCACAAATTAGCAACAAATTAGCAACAAAATACTGAATACTTTTCGGTGCCGGCCTAAAAAATGGTTCTGCTAGCGTAACAGATGCATCCCGCACGAACGTTTGAAGCTTCCTTGTGACAATATTTGTGACTTTCCAAGTGCTGCACCCATAAAGCAGCACGTTTTAAATATTGCAGCGGAACAGTCGAGACTTGGTCTTTAAGCTAAAAGTTGTCCAGAAATATTTATTGGATTGATGATTTAGTTCCAAGGCTGATCCATTAAGTTTTTTTTCGAGCTGGTCTGTAGTCCCACGACATTTTTTTCCTTAAAACTAACTTGAGGAAAATTCTGTATCCAAATAAGGAAAAAGTTCCCTGGTAAAAAATTATTGGCGATATGAATTTTTCGAAGTGAAGTTTTTTTTTTTATTTATTCATGATAACAAAGTTACCAAATTGAAAAAAAGAAAAAAACTCCAGGGAAAATGTATTCGTGGGTCTGAATATCTAATCTTTCTATCCATACCGGATATTTAATTTAATTTAACTTAGGTAATTTTTATTTTATGCCGTAAGATTATTTGCGCGATAATTTTTAAAAATAATATCATCAACATTCAGTCTTGTTTGTAACAAATTCTTTTAAAAAAACAGCCAATACAATTTAAAATATTTAATGCTTTGTTTACAAACGAAATTCTACGAGTTTCAATCTAAACACAGAATACCGAAAGGCATAGTCGCATTTTTTCTATGTCACCGTTCCAACAAAACCAAATACATTTTACAAAGCAAAGACTGCCTTAAACTGCACTGATTATTTGACCTAAATTGTTTATATAGTGTCATAGAACCAACATTTTTGGTTGGTAGGTTTAGGTTAGGTACCTACCCATTTTCATTGCAAATCAATAGATCAAACAAAGTAATCCAATATAGGTATTTGAAATAAATCCCTTCTACTGTTTACTTTCAATATTTGGAATGGATATGATTGATACTAATTGGAATGTTGGAGGACCCATGAAAAATGCGAAAACAAATAAAAGCGCCTTTTGCTGTTTGTTTATGCACAAGCGAATGTGTAGTTACATTTATTGCTACTTCTGGCTCGGAAAAAATCCTAAATGTTAAAAAAATGCTCACGTGAAGTTTGGTTTGTGGGAAAAATCATTATTATTTTTTTTTTACATTCTTTCTGTCAATATTCAAATTTCATTTTATTATTTGCACTCTGAATTACAGTCTATAATTCACATAATGTAGGAACATACTCATTTTAAGTTCATAAGTATCTATACAAACATATTATATGTACCTACGACTAGAACAAAACCAATATCTCAAAGTTTTTAGGCTGTGAGCTGGTGGCATTTATTTTGGAAAATTTTAATTGATCGCCCGATGTTGTCTGATAAGAGGTGGGTTGTTTTTGTTTTTTACCACTTTTAAAGGACTTTTTGACCAAACTACCTTTAACCACAATACAAAACATTAACCATGAAAACAAATAATTTTATCAAGAAATGCCTACTTCAAGATAGGAAACGGCTTTTCCTTGTATAGGTTTGCATATTTTTGAAGTAAAAACAATTTTCGGTGTAATAAATAAAAGCAACTGAAAGCAATTTTGAGAAAAGTCCAGTTCATAATTGCTTTTCAGTTGTCTGTTATGCTGCCACTGTGCCACATAAATATATCGGACTCAGTCCATTTAAAACAAAATGACACTAGCGAACCCACTCACTTAGCGTATTATGGTATGTGATGTAATTGTTCTGTTTAAGGGTGGTAGTGGCAGGGTATTCTGCCATTAATTTCGTTATGTTAATTTATCCTTTTGTCTGTCATCAAGTTCGAGCAGAGTAATTTCTTCAGAAATACTGCAACTTTCAGCATCCTTATCCTCATTGTGTTGTTATTTTGTTTATCTCAACCCGGAGTCAAAAATTTGAACTGCCCGAGTCGACATCTTTTACGAACTGTGCAATGCAATATAAAGCTATCACTTCATTTATTAAACTTGAGTTTCGGTTGAAGCAAAAGAAGGATATAGAACAGTGCAGATTGCGGTAGCGAGCCCGCACCCGAACCCGCAATGTGTCTACATTGGTCCTTCTTTTGCCGGTTTGAGTTTTCTTCTCTGCAATAATGAATTTATGATACCAAACGAAATATCACTTCTTCCAGTCTAGTTGGCATTTTAATTTAAGTTTCGTTTTTATTCACACTTTGAGTTTGAAATACAGCAACAAAAATAAGAACATCTTACCGACACGACGATACGGTCCTTCCATTTCGTTGTGAAACGTCCTCTCATCAAACAGTCGTGGATCGTGGTTAAGTTTGTATGTAGATATGTATGTACCTATACGAATGTATATGATGTGCGTTTTGTCTTTGCAATGTCTTCTTGTTGAAAAAAATAACGCTCCATAGAAGATTTTTCATTTAAATCGTTTTGGAAAAGTTTGCATTCGGATTTTATGCAACAAATGGCTAAATGAAACTTGTACATACTACATACATACGTGACTAGTGAGGAATATTGTATGTATACAAACATCTGCTTCTGAAAATATGCATTTCCACTGTGTATTGAGTATTTTGGAGACTTATGAATGAATAAGAAGCGAATGGTGGAAAACAAATTTCCTAGAAAATTGTCTGCAAATGTTTTTTTTCTCGGTAATGGATTAAAAGCTATCCAAGCATATGAACTAATTTCCGTTTTAAAAAAGATGAAAGGTCTTTCTTTTGTAAATAAATAAGAAAATGTAATGGACTAAAATGAAAACCTATAGTGCCCGTGGCGTAGTGGTTAATTGCGTTGAATGCTAAGCAGAACGTATAGTGGGTTCGAGTCCTACTCGTGCCCATAACGTTTTTCATCTTTCACGGGTACTGCCTCTTACGAAGAACTGACAAAACTTCCAAGAGTATCAATCTGTCATGAAAAAGTTCTTCTCAACTTTGCCGTTCGGAATGGGCGTTAAATTGTAGTATCCCCCAATTCTTCACACGCACCCAGAGAATTGTTGATGAGAGTAAAGTCACTTAGGCCTTGGTTCTTCAAGAGTTGTCGCTCCACTCTATTTTTTTTTGTTTTTTTTTTGTATTCAGAATAAATTAACAAACCAATTCTTAACTCTGTTAAAATATTTTTTACACCATGTTCTTTCTTTGAAGTAAACTGTTCGGTAACAGGTGCCACGACCATATGTAAAGCGTATGGTATTCTGATAAATAAATTAATTATTTTCATATTAAAATGCCAAAATACGTAAAATGTAAGGAAGACAAAACGAAAAGATCCAACCTGAATATAATCGATGTCTATAACTTTGACATACACTCGTTCTTCGATTCATTTAACATGAATCGAAGAAAATGCAGAAACAACAAAACTTCAGCTATTATTATAAAAAATACAGTGAGTTTTAATTAACATGAATGCTACTTATGGTATAGCGATATTTAAAAAGGCGCCAGTGTCGAAAATGTAACGGCAAAGTTTATTCTTTTCATTACTCTTAATGATATGATGACAACAATATCACGACTATGGAAGCAGGAAATAAGTTAAAAGTTTTTTTCTTTCACTGTTTTTTCTGCGGCTTCCCACACGTTCCCAGAAAGAGTTCAAAGGTCCGTAAAAAGTTAACCAGAAAGATGTACATAATATGTATATGGTGGTGCGTGATAATAATTCCGTTAATATTATTGTTGTACGTATATGAATCCGCTTTCTGTATTTGCGATGAACAGTTGAAAAAAAAACAACATTTGCAAGTACAGCCAACATGTATTACAATAATTTGTGTGCTTACTTGCTCCAGGTTATTTCTGTGATTCATCTATCAGGATCGAACAGATGATCGAAAACTGATCGCGTGGGAATCTTTGAAATTATTCAACCAGACACTTCCCGGCGCACAGAAAGGCTTAAACAAAATATAAAAGTCACTAGATTTTAATTTGCTCTATACGATTATGCAATTTTTAGGGTTCCGTACACAGAGTGTAAACGAAACCCTTATAACATCACTTCGTTTTCTGTTCATTCGTCTTTCACAAGCGATTTCTTCGAATCTGTTAGGCCGATTGCAATGAAATTTGGTACACAAATTTAAGTATTCAGTAGTAATCTAAAAAAGTTATTAAAGAAAGAGGAAATTTTTTTTTTTTTGTATTCGTATTACAATGAGACTTAATTTTTATTATAAGTTAAACTCTTGTTTGGTATATAAGAAGAGATAACCTATTGGAGTTATAATTAGCTTTTTGTTTTTTATTGTTGAATATTGCAATAAAATCAATTGTTTATTTGCTGAAGAAAAAATAAAGTTAATTTTTCCCTTCTTACTGTGGTGTTTCGTTTTGTTTGCCGATGGCATTTTTGTTTCTTTTTAGGGTTCTTACACATGTGAAAACGAAACCCTATAAGATCAGTTCGTTTTCCTTTTATTTGTCTTTCACAGGCGATCTCCTAGAATCTGCTAAGCTGATTGCAATTAAATTTGGTTCACATTTTCTAGAGTAGATAGATGTGATCCGAAAATGCTGCTACCAGATTTTTAAGATACACAGTTTCGAAGTCATTGAAGGAAATAGGCAGAAAGACTATTCAAATTATTTTCCAAGAAAATGTTTGGTTTCAAATCTTAATCCTTGTATAAAAAATCCTTCAAAACTGAAAAAAGTAGGGTCGGATAATCAAGTACGGAACCCTCCTCGAGCGAGTTTATCTCGCACTTGTCCACTTTTTGGTTTTGATACCAATTACAAGTTGGTATGCAAAAATAATGACAATACTTTCTATTTCGCACATCTTATGACTCGAACGCCGTAATGAGTAGTGGAATGAACAAATAATTTTCGCCGTCGATGATTTAAATTGGCCTGCATAAAAAGTACATAAATAAAATATCGAAAATCCTTGGCTTAGTGTTTTTCTCTTTTGCCCCGTTTTTCGTCATTAGAGATGCCATACCCTTTAAGTATTCACACTGTACTAAACATTAATGTAGGTACTTAATGTTCATTTAACATTAAGATTAAACTTATTTTCGTTATGTTTTCGTATCGTGATCTAATTATGAATAAAAATTGCTTGCTTACCCATTTTCGTAGAAATAAGCCGCAAAAATGTCTACCTAAGCTGGCGATTTTTTCGTTCCTAATTTTTTATTCACGAATTCTGAGAGAATGTTGTTGATTACTTTGCGATACTGCTGTGGTAAGAGAAGTTTCGTTTGTAAAGAAATTCAGTCTCATGTAAAATTTCACGAGCCATATTTACAATCAAAGTAAAGCCATTATTAAGGGCCTTATAGCCTATTCCCACCAACGTGATTTAGCTAAAACAACTTGATTTAGCTAAATCACATAATTTATTTCATGATTTGCCATACATTTTCAATTATTTGAAATTACCTGATTTAGCTTGTTTATTTTTTAATTAGGTATAAATCACCTCGATGATTCCAGGCTGAATGATTTCATGCTCAAGTAATGAAGGCTATTAACTTAGAACTTGAGGATAACTTATACAAATGTGAGTTTATGATATGAAATTGAAAATCATTGAATAAATTAAACATTTATCCAAGCAAAATATAGAATATGAAATTAAAAAACTAAAAAAAAATTATAAACAAACAAATTGTCAACAGATTTCTTTCAAACCATATAAATGAAAAAGAAAGTACTCATACGCCACAGTGTGTCATCATGATCATAATCAATAGTCATCAATTGGATTCAAATAAATCGAATCGCATTTTGAAAAATTCTATGTTACAATATTATTCTAGAGTCGATCTGAAGGGTGGCTAGATGGGGTTCGCGGGGTCAGCTGTGTAGTATAGTGTAGTAGGGATGAACAAAATATTTTTGAACTGAAGTAATTTTCTATTTAGTGATTTTTTTTTCTTAAATCGGTAGAGTAGAATTGAGGGGACCTACAATTTAACGCCGATTCCGAACGGCAGAGTTGAGAAGCACTTTTTCATGACAGATTGATACTCTTGGAAGATTTGTCAGGGCTTCGCAAGAGGCAGTACCCGTGAAAGATGAAATAAAAACTTGGCCTGAGTAGGACTCGAACCAACGACGTTCTGCTTAGCAGCCAACGCACTTACCAACTAAGCTACGGGCAACTGCCCGTTGAAAACAACTCCTGCGAATAATAACCATCCGACAGACACAATTTAGGTAAAATTGTATGTGAAAGCCAAAGAGATCATAATTGCTTTAAGGAGATGAGGATTTAAATTTGCCGTTAGTCGAAAAACACAATTTTCATCAGACATTTCTGAGCCATTTTCGCCAGATATCTTCATTAGTAATTTGGAGGACTAGGATTTGACACGAGCAAAGCAATTTCGTTCACCCAACAATATACATTGAGGGTAACATCGATAAGATTTATGACCAACTACGCCCGGGATACCAACTCTATGTCCATTCAGGGCTTAAAAAGAGTGAATATAGTTGATATGATTATGCCAAGCAGGTGGCCATGGTTCAGAGGAATGAGTAGTTGACTGCTAAGCCAAATGCTGCGGGTTCAAGCCCCAGCTTCAGCAGCATTTATTTCTACGAAAATCGCCAGCTTATCTGAGGCCACCTGTGCGATAACATGAGAGAATATAACATCTATGTCTCCTCCTCTGAGCCACGTAGGTTTCTGTTATGTGTTTTCCTTCTATGTATCTATCTGTCTCTCTCTAATGTATAAAAGTCTTGTTCTGTCCCAGCCGATGGTCTCAGTCACCAGTGCTGCTATGTGTCTGTAGTTCGTCACATTCATGTGCGAAGTACTGTAATTTCAATGTTCACTGTTCAATTATTATGCCAAGAAACCACAACGCATGCACCGACATTTAGGCAAACCACTAGAAATACACAATCAAACTAACTGCCGCTGCCGCCGCCCTTTCCGACTTTTGCACTCACTCATGGCACGAGCGTGAGAAGCAAGTACGATACTAGCTCCTTTGTTAAGGAAGATTAGATATTACATTCCGTTTGAAGCTTAAAACGGCAACAACAGCGTAGCAGTATGTCAAATACAAATAAAAACCAACCAAAAATAAAACCAACCTTTAGATATAATCAAAGGAACCCCGTATAGGGGGGTCATTGACGAAGAAAAGTAAATTAACTTCCAAATTCTGGAAAAATAGATCATTGCAAAAGCCCATAGTTTGCATTTTCGTTAAGTTACTTCAGCCTTTATACATATCCGCAAAAGATCTCTCTTTGATGGAATCGGAATCTAAATCTGCCACAGCTTTTTTTCCCTAGCCTTGGCTTATGACAATATACCAATAAACCGTGGGCGTTACACTCATCTGATTTAAAAGTTTCTCCAAAATGGAAAGGAATGATCAGGAGATAGTAGAGGTATTCATATTCACGTAAACGCGGAAAACCCATAGAAACCGTAGAAACCGTAGAATTTTCTATCGGTAGAAATGAGCTGTCAAAATTTGTATGGGAAAAATTTTCTGCAAATCGTAGAATTTTATCTCACAAATTTGAAGCAGAAACTGCAGAAAAAAAACTGATAAAATTTATGACGTTTATTTCGACGTTTAATTTGCCAATTTCAGCAATGTACATTTCTTTTTCGTATAGGTACCATCGTTTTCACAAAATAACTCCAACATCCACAAATCATTTAAAGTGATTTGTTCATACAATTGAATGAATTTTGTTTTAAAACTACTTCTTGGCATCTTGAAGAGCAAAAATCAAAATGTAATTAGAATAAAAAAAAAGAATCACTTTAACATAAATCATCGAATGACGTGAATTGAATAAATTCACTTTGACGTTTAACAAACAGCTGTTTGTTTCCCTTGTTTACGCAACTATTTTCTGCTGGGGTGTTCTTTTAAATCTTTTGCGGAATTTTCTATTTTTCCACAAAGTAGAAAATTATCTCGTTACGTGAATACCCTAAGTGATCAATATACGCAATATGCTAGTAGGTCTCCGACTGATCTATAATATTCAATTACAAGGAAAGAATGTTTCACGACACCCGTCGCGTGCCAAAAGAAATTATGTCCAAGTGTTAAACGCAGTTCCCGTGGACAAGAGAGAGAATTCGATATAGAAAACCAAGGCTAACGGAAAAGTCCGGAGCGATATCTACTCAGATATTTTTACCAACAAAACGACAAGTGAACCATAATTTTAGAACCCATCCCAGCCCAGGTATCGAAATTTGTGTCCCTTATTCCAAAGAGAAAAACGTTCTGTAAAAAATACAAACTCTGTGTTGTTATGAACATGCAGAAAGTCAAGAAATCTTAGAATAATGTCTACGTTGATTTTTTTGAATCATTACCTAGAGACCTAGAACAACTACACAATTTTCCTATTTTTTTGTTTACTTTACCTCGTTTTCAGGAGTAAAAATGTTTAACGATAATTGAATAATGTTTTCAAACTCAGAGGGAGCTGAAAAGAATTTTTTTCAGATTCAATTTGGCAATTGTCAACATTTCAGTTTCAATCATGATCGTTTTTGTGATTTTTTGCTTACGTTATTGCGACAAAGAAAAAATAATAATTAATAAATTATGTGTTTTGTTTTTTAAGAATTTTACCGTTTGGTATGTTAATTTTAAATTCTCTATATCTTTTTTCGGTTTAGATTAGAGTATCCAGGATTTTAGATTTTCGATAATTTTGGATTTCTTCTGTATACTTTGCTCAAAGCCTCAATTGCTTTAGCTGTTTTGACACGTACTTACATACTTTGTCTCTGTGTTACAATTTTTCCACGACGACGCACGACGACCCGACTCAGATTTTTATTGATCGATATTGGATTTCCGATCCAATATCGAAAACGATTAAAAGTAACTTTTTTAATTGATTAAATAAAACAAAACGAAATGCACACAACCGAGGTGCGTTTTTGCGCTGACGATAGTTGACTATAGTTTTTGTGTCACACTTTGACACACCAACCACTTTCAACTCACCTCCTGAGATGGATTGGAAATAGTTAGAGATAGTTACGATTTGACACATCAACACAGACCGCAAAAACGACAATTGTGATTACGAATCGTAACTATTGGCGTGCAAAAACGAGAAATAGTCAACCATTGTTGATTACAGTTGATTATAGTCAGCGCAAAAACGCACCTCCGATGTGCCGCGAAATGGAAATTTAATTGACAAACAAAAGAGAAATGTCAGGTCGTATGACGTTTGTGATGGAAGAATCCAACAAGGCAGCAATACAAGTGCTGCCACACCGGTAGCTCAATTAAGGGGTGGGTTTAATTAAATAATTTTTGATCGAGGTGATCGAATATATTTGATATCAAATGATATCGAAATTATTTAGAAATTAAGTACAGGGGCGTACTTATTTCTTGAAGTGGGTGCCAGGAAACTTTTTCAATGGAAGTTTGCCAAAACCAAAGGCGATTGAAAACCTGTAAATATCTTCAAAATTATTAATGAAATGACACAATTTAAGGAAGTTAGATTAATTTATTGCCTGGAAAACCTTGGCTGTCGCCTGGTTTAAAAACCAAGATCTTTTCGACAGAAGAAAAACAGAAAAAGGTACAATAGAACTTCCTGAGACTGACAGAGGGTCAATTCTCGAAAGTTTTAAGACGATTAATGCAAGCAAAAGAGTACAAGAAGAACAGATTTTGTGTCCAGGGACACGAAAAGTGAGACTACACAAGGCAGAAAATATAGACAAAAAGTACTCTAACCAAACTAACGAAATACTTGGCTTTTTTTCCCTTTTCCAACTCCGAAACAAAATGTCTCCTCCTTTTCCGAAAATTTAGTAAATTTCCCCCAATACAAATCGAAATCAAAGTTTCCAAAAAATTTTAAAAATGGCTTCTCCAATTCTCCAGCACACGTCTGCACGTTTTCGGATCCTTTCTCCAAGAGGCCGACAAAACTCGCAAAAACATGGTGGCTGAAGCTTTTTCGGTCACTTGGCCCTAAGGCCTACCCACTCTGACCTTTAGCGTGGTGAAGTTCTGTCTCGGTCCTGCACTTTCCTCCGTCCATAAGACTGGGGTGTGCGACAGAGAAACCATGAAGCATTCATCGCACGCGGTCTCGTTCGAAGAGTGATACGATCACTCCGCAACCAATGGAAGAAGTCAGCCCCCATACGAGTGGAGAGAATCCGAGAAGCACTTAACCGAGCCACTAGATTGGACAATTTGAAGAGGACACATTTTAACCCGAATTGGAAAAGCTAAGAAATCGAAATCAAAAATGTTAACGAAAACGCGGCCTTGTGTAATCTTTCTTACGTGTTTGGAACTACTTATGGTGGGCACTCGGCCATACTAATTTTACGTTGGCGTGATAAATATTCACGCATCGTTGGGCATGGGTTATTTCTTCCTGCCTTTTCCACTCAACCCAAGGATAAGTCTATTGTATATTTGTATCTGTGGACCGCCCGTCACACAATTCGTTGCTGTGGACCACCTGTCGCACACTTTTATTAGTGGAACCTGTTGGGAATACGTTCCTAAAATGCTAGAAGAGCAGGTCACTGGCTGATGGCCCAGGTTTCAACTGAACTCTTCGAGAATCTTAGGGTCGCAAAAGAAAATGATTAGTCGCGGGAGAGATGAAACTTGTTGTGGTAAATTTTACCGCAACAAATCCCACCCTTACCTCCTAGGAAATGTGCTTGCCTTTGGTTAAAACCTTAGGTAACACATTTCCAAAGACGGTCCCGTAAAAAAAAATCCATCAGAAAATGAAAAAAGCAAAGAATGAAATGTTTAAAAGAAAGAAAAAGCAAAAAAAACAAAAAAAAACAACAAAAAGTAAACTACTCTAATCGTTAAGCGTTTCGGATGCATGGGTAAACGGCTTTAAATCTTTAACATGCCAAGTTCCGCGATCTTTACCATTACTATCCTTTAAGACGTATGTCCAAGGTGACACACGCTTCGCCACAACAAACGGACCGACAAACTTCGGTGCTAACTTGGCAGCATAATAATTCGCGGCATCCGACAATGTAAAATTTCTTCGCCATACAAGTTCGCCGGGGTGATATTGAACATCACGCCGTCGAAGGTTGTAGGCTTCAGCAGCACGCTTAGACGCTGCTTCCAATTTTTTCCCTATATCATTCCTAAGCTTTCGGAAACGTTCCCTGATCCCGTCCGGATCCACAACGTCCTCCGAATTACCGCTAACTAATGGTACTTCTCGACCCGAAGTTACCATATCCCTCCCGAAATTCGCGTAGTATGGGGACACCCCTAAGACCTCGTGTTGCGATGTGCGAATTGCACATGCCACTTTACTCAATTGAGCATCCCAAACCCTGTGGTTTTCACCCACATATGCCCTCAACGTTGTTTTAAGGATCTGATTGATCCTCTCCGCAGGATTCGCCTGCGGGTGATAATGGGCTGTAAATTTTAAGAGTGACCCGTACGCCTGGCAAAGCGTTTTCAACTCCTTGGATCGGAATTGGGGACCGTTGTCACACACGGTCACCTTTGGTATGCCAAAAAGTAAGAAGACATTGTCTTCGAGTTCCCTACAAATGGCTTTCGCCGTAGCCGACCTCAACGCAAACAGTAGTGGAAACTTAGTGAAGTAATCCACTACCGTAAGAATATAAGTAAAACCCCTACTCGACTTAGGAAGTGGGCCTACCAAATCTATACAAATCATCTCCCAAGGTGATTTGATTCCTACCCTCTCCGTCATTAACCCAGCTGGCCTTTCATTAATCGGCTTTACCTGTTGGCAAACTTGACAACTCCTAACATATTTAGTAATATCGGCCCTCATTTTTGGCCAGTAAAACTTTGCCGCTATCCTGGCGAAAGTTTTCCTAACACCCATGTGTCCTGCTAAAGGACTATCATGGTTCTCCTGCAAAATCCCTAACCTATCCTTTTTCCCTATCACTCTCTTCCATTCCTGATTATCCTGATGAACTACGATGTGATTAGCCTTCACGAGTTTGAACAACTGACCTTGTCCAACTCTCCAGGCCGGAAACCTAAGTGGATTTGAATTGACTTGTGAGATCATTTTGGCCACCCAAGGGTCTAAAACCTCTTCCGAGATACCACCCAACTGTGGCACTCCTCGAGAGAGCATATCCGGAACCACATGCTCTTTCCCCTTGCGGTGAACGATCTCAAAGTCAAATTGTTGAAGCCTAATGGCCCAGCGAGCCAACCTACCCTGCGGATCCTTTAGATTGCTTAGCCATATTAAGGAGTAATGATCGGTCACGACAGTAAATCGAACTCCTTCGAGATACGGTCGAAACTTCTCAATAGCCCAAAGTACAGCCAAGCATTCCTTTTCTGTTGTGCTATAATTTCTCTCATTCCTATTTAAAGACCTACTAAGGTAACAGACAACCTTCTCCCCTCCTCAAAGTTCTGCGAAAGAACTGCACCGATGCCGTAATCTGAAGCGTCTGTTTGAACGACGAAGGGTCGCTTAAAATCTGGGCAAGTGAGTATAGGTGCTGTCACCAAACACTCCTTTGCCTTCCTAAAACTATCCTCACATTCTGTTGTCCAATTGAACTTCCTATTCTTTTTAAATAAGTCTGACAATGGCCGAAGTAATTCAGCGAAGTTCGGTACAAAACGACGGTACCACGAAACTGTCCCTATAAAACTCCTAACTTCTTTAACATTCCTCGGTGCTGGAATCCTAACCATACTCTCTACTTTTTCGGGATCGACATGCAACCCATTCCGATCCACGATGTACCCCAAAAACTTTAGCGAGGGCATGCAGAAGTTGCATTTCTCCCTGCTGACCTTAAGTCCTGCATCACACAACCGTTTCATCACCTCACTCAGAACTTCGAGATGTTTCTCAAAAGATTCAGAGATAATGATGATGTCGTCTAAATAGACGCAAACGAATGGCTCAAGATCGGCACCCAAAACCGTGTCGATAAATCTCTGCCAAGTCGCCGGTGAGTTATGAAGACCGAAAGGCATCCTCCTAAACTGAAATAATCCCCGCCCAGGTACCGTAAAGGCAGTATAAGGCTTAGATTCCTCTTCCATAGGTATCTGCCAGTAAGCTGACTTGATATCTAGGGAAGACAAAAATCTAGCACCACGAAGCCTATCCAAAATTGAACTAATATACGGTAAGGGATACGCATCCCTATCCGTATTCCTATTCAGCTTCCTATAATCCACACAGAATCTATAGGAGCCATCTTTCTTTTTAACTAAAGGTATTGGAGATGACCAAGCACTTGTCGATCTCTCAATAACTCCTGCCTCTAACATCTCGTTGAGTTCCCTATCTATATGTTCCTGCATTGCCGGGGAGACCGGATAATACCTTTGTTTTATCGGTTCCGCCGACGTCCTAATTTTGTGCTCAACTAGTGTCTTGCACCCTAGGCCCTCAGGCATTTTCCTAAAAGATTCCTCTACTAATGACTCTAAAGTCCTTATTTCCCTATCACTCAACTCTGATCTTTCCATAAGAGAATGTACCGAAACAGCACTAGCCTGTTCGGAGAAAGTCCACTCACGTGACCTAAGATCCGGGACAATACCCGACAGCGCCCAAAAATCTGCGCCCAGGATCACGGTATGTGGCAGAGTTGGTATTACCAAGCAATCAACAAGGATTGCCCTATCCTCAACTACAACTGGAAGAGAGATTGCTCCTAACACCTCGACACTTGACCCATCTGCCAAACACACGCAGTGGATAGTGTCCTTCTTCAAAGTAAGCCCTAAATTACTAAGTATTTTCCAAGAGTCCCTACCTATTATGGTTCTAGAAGCTCCTGAATCTAATAAACCTAAAAAGCTAGAACAATAAATGCTAACTTTCAAAAATGGTCTCCTATCCCTACCGTTTGCCTCCAAAGTAAATCCTAATGAACCCTACTAACCAGCTGGTTTCCAGCAGGCGAAACCCCTAACGTCTTTGAACTTCTCGCCCTGCTGCCGCAGAAGTCCGATTCCCATTTCCCGCACAATTCCTACAATCTGGTCTTTTGACCCCTAACGCCCCACAACCATAGCAACGCCTGGGAGCGGAACACCTATCTGCATAATGGCCTGTTCCATTGCAGTTGAAACACCTAATATTTGAAGTGGGACGAGGTTGGTTTGATGATTGGGCCTGACGAGAGGTTCCGTTGTTCTCCGCAACAACCGAAACCGAAGGAATATCAACACCTACGTATGCTAGATCCGGTTCTAGCAACGACCTATTCTGCCTAACACTTGGTGGTGGAACATACGCATCCACGTTGGCCCTAACTGCCTCTAAGCTCCTACCTAATGCTACCAGATCAGACACACAAGTAGGTTTCGCCAAACCAAGCTGCGTTTGATAAAAGGGTGTCAGGTTCCTCTGAATCATCGACAGCCTTCTGCCTTCCGAAATGGGCTCTGTCAACCTACCAACTGAGTGACAATTTTCCTTCCTTCGTTTTCAAGGTTGTTTTATTCCCTTAGGGCTCTTGTGCCCATCAATCTCACGAACTTTTACCTAAATAAAAACAACACCAAGCCAGTAAAAGGTTCTTTCCCAAAAGATTTAAAAAAAGTTATCAAAATGTCACTATCACTAAAATACTTCACAATTAAGAGACAAATTTTAAGGTTATCCACCCGATGTATGACGTTTCCAGAATACTCCTTAAAACTTTCACCACCTTTGTCTTAGAACACCACGCACCTAAAAAAATTAAGAAAAAAACATCAAGTAAATATTTCTTTAAAAAAGAATTCTCTGAATAACATTCACTTCCCTAAAAAAACGCAACACAAAACACAAAAGAAATCACCAGAACAACGAAGACGAAGCCCCACGTTGGGCGCCAATTGTTACAATTTTTCCACGACGACGCACGACGACCCGACTCAGATTTTTATTGATCGATATTGGATTTCCGATCCAATATCGAAAACGATTAAAAGTAACTTTTTTAATTGATTAAATAAAACAAAACGAAATGCACACAACCGATATGCCGCGAAATGGAAATTTAATTGACAAACAAAAGAGAAATGTCAGGTCGTATGACGTTTGTGATGGAAGAATCCAACAAGGCAGCAATACAAGTGCTGCCACACCGGTAGCTCAATTAAGGGGTGGGTTTAATTAAATAATTTTTGATCGAGGTGATCGAATATATTTGATATCAAATGATATCGAAATTAATTAGAAATTAAGTACAGGGGCGTACTTATTTCTTGAAGTGGGTGCCAGGAAACTTTTTCAATGGAAGTTTGCCAAAACCAAAGGCGATTGAAAACCTGTAAATATCTTCAAAATTATTAATGAAATGACACAATTTAAGGAAGTTAGATTAATTTATTGCCTGGAAAACCTTGGCTGTCGCCTGGTTTAAAAACCAAGATCTTTTCGACAGAAGAAAAACAGAAAAAGGTACAATAGAACTTCCTGAGACTGACAGAGGGTCAATTCTCGAAAGTTTTAAGACGATTAATGCAAGCAAAAGAGTACAAGAAGAACAGATTTTGTGTCCAGGGACACGAAAAGTGAGACTACACAAGGCAGAAAATATAGACAAAAAGTACTCTAACCAAACTAACGAAATACTTGGCTTTTTTTCCCTTTTCCAACTCCGAAACAAAATGTCTCCTCCTTTTCCGAAAATTTAGTAAATTTCTCCCAATACAAATCGAAATCAAAGTTTCCAAAAAATTTTAAAAATGGCTTCTCCAATTCTCCAGCACACGTCTGCACGTTTTCGGATCCTTTCTCCAAGAGGCCGACAAAACTCGCAAAAACATGGTGGCTGAAGCTTTTCCGGTCACTTGGCCCTAAGGCCTACCCACTCTGACCTTTAGCGTGGTGAAGTTCTGTCTCGGTCCTGCACTTTCCTCCGTCCATAAGACTGGGGTGTGCGACAGAGAAACCATGAAGCATTCATCGCACGCGGTCTCGTTCGAAGAGTGATACGATCACTCCGCAACCAATGGAAGAAGTCAGCCCCCATACTAGTGGAGAGAATCCGAGAAGCACTTAACCGAGCCACTAGATTGGACAATTTGAAGAGGACACATTTTAACCCGAATTGGAAAAGCTAAGAAATCGAAATCAAAAATGTTAACGAAAACGCGGCCTTGTGTAATCTTTCTTACGTGTTTGGAACTACTTATGGTGGGCACTCGGCCATACTAATTTTACGTTGGCGTGATAAATATTCACGCATCGTTGGGCATGGGTTATTTCTTCCTGCCTTTTCCACTCAACCCAAGGATAAGTCTATTGTATATTTGAATCTGTGGACCGCCCGTCACACAATTCGTTGCTGTGGACCACCTGTCGCACAATGCTAGAAGAGCAGGTCACTGGCTGATGGCCCAGGTTTCAACTGAACTCTTCGAGAATCTTAGGGTCGCAAAAGAAAATGATTAGTCGCGGGAGAGATGAAACTTGTTGTGGTAAATTTTACCGCAACATCTGAAAAAAAATTTCGTAAATTGACATTATGTAGGTATAAAACTCATAATGAACAACTCGCTTAACTTAAAAATAGTTGAATATCCACAATCCTATACTAATTTGTTGATGTCTTTAAATATGGGTTTTCCCATCCATTATCTATGACAAAGGTGTAACTTGACCATTCTGATTCTAGGCCTGTGACAAATTTATCAGTTAGGGCGTCGTCGAAGCATTTACACCATCGCATCGGTATGATTTTTACTGTTTCTAATATATGTTAACGAAGAGTGAAACATCATACACACAACCAAACACATTCTTCGGAAAATTACGTTAATTTGATATGCAAATGTTTTAATTACATTATCAAATAAATTTTATTAATTCTAGTTTCCTGGCATTGATTTTTTTTCATATCCCTAAAGGTAGATCGAACACAAGTTTCCAAACGCATACGTTATGCCTTTGTTAAATGTATTTAAAAATTTTAAGTCTTCTTAATGTTAGTATGAATTTTTTTTTTTTTTTTATTAATTTAATTAATTAATGTTTACGATGGTGCAATGCAATAACACCCGCGCTAATAACCCCTGAAGTTTTTTTCCCAAACAAAAAGGAAATAGCCCCTGCAGGGGTTATTTCCATTTTAATGTGGCAATAAAAACAAACTGAAGGTCTTATTGCCTTTTACCTGTGGGGGTTATGTCCAATTTCAAATGGTAATAAAGCCCACCATAGAAAACCTAATAAAACAAAACAAATTTTATAAAATAACCATATTCGCTTTATTTTAATAAACCAACAAAATTTGAAAATAATAAGTATAATAAAAAAAAAAGTTCAGGAAGTAACCGCAGGACTACTTTTTTGCATTAGTTAAATTAAAAAATTCGCGCGACATTTTGCCATAATGGTCACTACAGAAAATATACAATTTTCAAGAATAAATTTAAATTTATTTACTTGATATGTAATTTAAATTAAAGGAAAAATAATAACCGTTATTCAAGCAATTAGGGCCTCCTGCAGGGGTTATTTCCTTTTGGTTTGGGAAATAACCCCTGCAGGGGTTATTGCCGCGGGTGTTATTGCACTGCACCGTTTACGATGAGTTTATTTGCTTTCCTAAATTTTATGGTGTGGCCCTTTTTTTCGTCTCGTGCCCTCTTTTGTCCCGTTTTGATTTTTTTTTACTTGCGATGTATAGAATACTTATATTGCAAGTATTGAATTTGAGATTTTGATGAGATTTGACATTACGATGATAAAGAAGTCGAAAAAAGTGGGTCCGGCGATTCCGTGCGTTTGTCTGCCTGTAAACGCACCTGCAGCCTTAACCACTGGTCCGATTGACTTCAAACTTGAAAATAAGAGGTTTGACCGAATTCACGTGGGTCGTTTTTTTCTTGAGATAAAAATTTAGGGTAGCCATAGCCACCATAAATTTTTTTTTGCCAAAAATAAAAGTTTCAATTTTATCAAAAACGGCTCCTAAGATTTTTTAAGCTTCCTCGTATTTTTTTTTTAACACTGATGTATCTATTTTATGTAAAAAAAACGATTTTTGCATTGCTCCAAAACGGTACCTTTCATAGAACGGTTTTTTTTGTTATTAGATTTTCTCGATCAGCCGATCAGCGTCCTGTTTTTTTTTTGAAAGCACGTATATATTGCCCACATAATATTTTGTTTAAAAAAAAAAGAATTTTTAGATTTTTAAGAATTATTTTTAAACTTTTTTTTTCAAAATTCTGTATCTCAAAAACAGATCAATATTAAAAATCGAAATTCAAATATAGTATGTATATTTACATTTCCTTGAGTCCTGCATAACCAAATTAATATTAAGACATTTTTGAAAAAATGTATACATACAAAATTAATTTAAGAAAAAAGCCGCTACACAGATTTTTTTTAAATATAAAAATCAACAATACTTTTGAAATTTTATGGCATGACTGTTTTTCAGATTTATTTTGAGGTACATATTTCAATATATGTTTTTATTTTTAAATATTTTTTTTTAAAGTTCAATTTGGAATACAGGAGCAAATTCGTACGACCCAATCGTTTCGAGGGGCAACACTTCCCAGCTATAGCTGAAGTTAGCATAACTAAAAAGATTTCGAAATATCGTGAAAGTAATAGATTCCTCTTCTTAAACATTAAACCGCCACTGGTATAAAAGATAAAAATGTAAGTGGTTTCCAAATGTTAAATGTCTTCCTATCGCTTTGAATTAACTTTGAATCTTCATTGAATTCTGTTATTGTTAATTAATTGGAGATTAATTTTTCGAGTAATTCATTTAATTTTGGAAATTTTACTAAAGTCGTCGCAACGGATGTGCGACGGTGGACCAAAACAACCTCAAAATAATTGACCGTATCATTTGCTTTCCACCCGTTACTTAATTTTTATTAACATTTTCAAGTTCAAAGTTTTTTCTCAACAGGATGTTATTAGATAATAATTACAAAAGACTAGACCTTTTTTAGAAATGATAAAATTATTTGAGGTTCCTTCACTTCACGTTAAGTCTCGGATAAGGGCAGTGGCCCCTTCATGTCGGAACCCATTGTATATTACCCGCTTTTGCACAACGCCACTGTCAAGTGATGTAACAGAAAAGTTGTAAACTTTGTTGTCTCGTCTTTACGAGCTGTTTATATCCGTAGAGGAATGCCGTAGTTCTTCCCTATTTCAATCAGTGTGAAAAACTCCCAGAATATTTTCCAATCGATTGAAAGGGTTTTCCTTTTTTTGTCAGGGAAAATCTAAAACATTTTCTCTTAAATAGCATCGAGGAATTTCTCCGCTCCGAACTATGCTGTTCGTCACCCCAAGAAAACTTTTTCCAGCCAATTTCATTTTATTCACATAAAAACTACTTTTAACTCCAAACATTTTCGACCAAGAAATTTCTAAATTGACAAGCTCTTATTTAAGTAAAAGAAGCTATATATATGTATATACAATATACATGTATGTTAATTTCACTATGCAATATTGATTGAATTAAAACAAATTCAAATAAAGCTACAGTACATTAGGTACCCAGTATAACTACCAGCTGAATCCCAAAGATGTATAATTTTGCAAGTGTGGGGTACGCGAAACGATTGGACCAAGTTAAAAAATAATATAAACTTTTGTGAGAGACTGAGCTCTTCAAATATATTCACAAAAATGTTGAATAAGACATGGATGGAAGAGTAAACTTTCCTTATCACAATATCCTCGCTCCTTGGTGGCCTCTTGCGTTTATCGTTCAGATGTCTACATAAACTTGTTTAATCTTCTAAGCTGGTCAATTTTCAAGCCGATTAATATTTCAATGAAAATGAAAGGAATTTTATCAACCGAAAAGCATCATAAAAGAATGGGAAGAGGACTATTTTATTTTTAGACCATGGCGCGAGAAAATGTGCCAGAATAAACTCAAAAATAATATTTCTCATTTTGTGTTTATCATCTGTTTATTGAGAAGGTTTCTTTCAGTTCTTAAGCGAACTTCTAGGCTTCCGGTCTCCTTACTCCTTCTTTTCTTTCTTTTATACGGTATTTCCTGTTGCTCTGAAATGACACTTATAGAAGCTGTAGGAGGTTTATTCTTTTATTCTTTTGAGTTCATTATTGTATTATTTTCTTTCTATATATATTTATATATATGTGTATGTATGTACGAGTACATATTATATTTAATCACAAAGGGTGCAAATGATGAAGGTTTGAACAACATTGGTTTTGTAGCAAAAAATGGGATGATATCGATTTTTAAACGTTTTCATTTCAGTTGGGTAGGTTTTTGGTTACCACAAGAAAAGTTACTTGAGCGTTTAATTCCAAATGCTACGTTCATTGTTAAATGCCAACCTTAGATAGCTATTTAAAAGTATCTATATCAGAGTATATGTGATAAAAATAATGAATATGTGGTCAATTTTGGGAAAGAGATGAGACAAAGGGCGTGTTATTTTGAACGCTGTCAAGGAATCTATCTTAAAATGGGTTACAAATAAATCTTCAAATTTTGTGTTGCCAAATTTTTAAATTTAAGGAGTTTTTTTTTTCTTATTATTATTATCAATGAACTAGAAATGCACTTTAAAAAGACGAACTCTTACATTACCCGTGATATTTTCATTTAATTTTTTTGCAATCACCGAACCGAATCTTTTTTAAATATGTAACTAAATATTTTCTCAAAAAAATAACCTACAATTTAAATTGCATATCTATTCACAGGCATTAAAAAATATTATACAATCGATTTTGATTCCACGTTTCTATTACTTAAGTATTCATACATCATATTGCATCCAATATTCAAATTCAACAAAAATAAATAGGTCCGTTCGCGTACTTTCTGCACTAAAATTTGTAAAAAGAGACATTTTAAAGAGTGGGGGTAAAATTCTCTCACAGAAAGACAAAACTTACTAAAAATAAGTATAAGGGAACAAATTTTACCCACATTTTAAGTGTCAAGTTTTTTTATATGAAAAATTGAAACTTTGTATTTGAATCTATTTATTTTTTTGCTATTAGCCCAAGAAGTTTCTTGGGCTGAAATTCGTAGTTTAGGGAAATATTTTACTCTCTCGTGAGCGCTCTCTTTTACGAAAAATTACAAAATTTTGACTGTTTTAAGAGGGTACTCGAACAGGCCTCGCCTAACATGTATCTTCCAGAGTTTTAAATACTGCAGTCTGCAGTCATTTGGGTACTTTGGTTAAGTCACGAATGTGACTTTTTTCAGTCTTTTAACTTACAAAAGTACTTTTACTGGAAAGGAGCAGTTAGCAGTCAGTATTTATTCTTTAACTTGCAGTCAATTGAATATAGTCAACTGACTAAATGTTAATTAACTGCAGTCTGCAGTACTTTTTAACTGGCTTTAATCAGTTAAGTCACTAAAAAGACATTTAACTTAAGAGAGTTTGGTTTGGTTTGATTTTTATTACGGAGGTTTGGATTTATTCCCATGAAATAAATAACTTTATGATGCCTAACTATACTTTGTATGTAGATAAATACAAACGATAATTTATTATTTGGCTGGTGGATTAGAAGTTTTTGTTCAAAATGTGTATGACTGTGAGGTTTTGAAGTTAAGTTTTGATTCTGCAGACATCTTAAAAGTTCAACTTAACATTCAAAATGAACTATTTGTTTTTGTATGTGCATACAGACTACAATCTACTTCTCCTTACTTGTTTTTAGATTATTAGCGAATGAAAACTCTAAAAAATTAACTATTTTAAGGGGTTTCAATATTAACATTCCTGACCACATTTTAATTTCCGAATTGTATCAAGCCTTAATGGGTGAAAATGGTTAAAAATCCTTGGTAAATGAACCCACTAGACCTCATTCGGGCACTTGTCTAGACCATGTATTTGGTCGCTTTGGCCATTGTCAAATAAACGATATTGCTGGAGTGATTCTTAATTTAAACATCATGTAGTAGTAGCAGTAGAAATGGCGGACACGAGCAGTCTAGGTCGGTGACCCAATTAGCGCTGGGTTGCGCCGTTTTGATACCATAAAAACTCGTTTGACCTATAAGATTGAAAGAGGGATTATATAAAATTCTGAGCTTTTGTTTTGAGTACCTACGCTAGCTGGCGATTTAAACATCATAGATCATTGTGTGACAGGAATTTTCGGGAAAAGCTGTAATTTCCCCAGCGTCAGGAGTAGGGAAAGGTTGCGAAAATAGAAGGGGTAGTGGGAGAAAGTGTAAAGGGATAGGGAGAGAAGGAAGGGGTGATGCCCTCACATAACTTGCAATTGAAATTAGGCGTCGCAGTATAATGCTAATGCGAAATTTAGATTAAAATGCGCCCCAGCTTCTCCCTATATACATATTACGTGTTCGCGGGTGTCCAATGCCGAGAATCTTTTCAATCTTTCACCTTATCAAAAAATATTTAACTTCGTGTACAACACCATATTTTTTGTATTTATTTTAATGTGTAGTGTGTATCACACAAACCATTTTAACAGCAGACAGCATTACTTTTGGTTTGTAAGAGATTACTTTCAATGCGAAAAAACTGAAACACCCTCTACATTAAACTTTCATTGAAGATCATTTATTCTGTGCTTGAGATTTCTCTCTTACGGGTCAATCGAATGATTTATATACTTTAACTGCACTATCGAAAAATCTCCAATGCATTTTATGTACTCATGTTAGTCTTCCTATGTTTAAGAAATATTTGGCTTTCGTAATAAAGCCTCCATCAAACGAAGACGTACTGTGTGTTGTTCTCATTTTTTGCATGAATAATCATTATAAGTTGCATGTTTAAAGCCTTTACAACTATCAGAAGTGAGAAATAACCCAGCTTGATTTTATATTGCATGAATAGACATTTTATAAAAAAAAAAAACAGTTTTATTTAATTTCATTCTAAAGTTGTGAATAAAGTCAAATTAAGAAAAATGAATGTGAGAACACATGCGGAAAGGTTTGTCGAAAGTGCGACAGTCCCAAAGCCTAAAGCTAAGCTTGAGGAGCTTGGTTTATCCACACTCGGATTGAAACCCTCATTGAAACTTCGCTTAGAGGAAGGAATAGCTCTTCTCGACGATGATGGTCGATTGGAGGAGCTGTTTTCGAATGTTGATATCGATAAAGATGATGATGGGAATGATGTAGGAAATGATGGAAGTGAGTCTGACCTTGTAGAGGACGAAAGAGCTCTTTCACAGAGGTTAGAAAACTTACGTGAAATGGTAAGGAAAAAGGAGGAGATTGTTTTATTGGAGAAGCGATTGGCCGAGTTAAACAGTACGGGAAGTGATGTGCGATCCCCAATATATTCATTCCGTGACGTCGAGGACACGACACCAACATTCTCAGGCGACGATAATTATCCCGTTATGAAGTGGATTAGTTGTTTTGAAGAAGCAAGGCTTCTCTACAAACTTTCTGAATCGGAAAGTCTTTTCTGCGCTAGACGATTATTGAAGGGGACGGCAAAATTGGTTTTGCGATCGACTTCATGCCGTTCTTGGAGCGAGTTAAAAGATGCCTTGTTAACTGAATTTCACAACCACGCTACTGCAACTGGCATTCACAACATGTTGCGAACGCGTAAGAAGCATAAAGATGAAACGTTCTTACAATACTTGTTGGCCATGCAAGAGATAGCATCACAGGTCGAGATTGAAGAGCTAGACGTAATAAACTATATTATTAAGGGAATTCCCGATTCATTCCTCAATAAGCAAATTCTCTTAACTGCAAACAGTATCGTCGATCTTAAGGTGTTATTAAAGAAATACGAAAAGATGAAGCCTTAGGTTAGGTTAGGTTACAGTGGCTGCGGATTCAGAATCCACACACTTAGGCCAAAAGAAAAGGCCCATTGTGATACCACATGAATCTAGAGAATTACTTCTTACTAGTCGAACCATTTTGAGCTTTTTATAAAGAGAAGATATTTGATATCCTTATTAGCTAGTTCACTGGGGTTATCATAAAAGTATACTCTCCCAGATGAAGTTTGCGTCTTAGTGAAAGAGCAGGGCAAGTGCAGAGAAGGTGAGAGATTGTTTCCTCTTCTTCCTCATCCATACAGCTCCTGCAGAAGTCATTTGAGGCTACACCAAGTCGTATTGCGTGTCTGCCTATAAGACAGTGTCCCGTAAGGACACCTATCAGGGAGCTAATATGAAGTCTGCTTTGAGATAACAAGTCTTTAGAGCGCTTTAAGTCCAGTGAAGGCCATATGAGTTTCGTAGCTGCGCACGTTGGTAAATTGTTTGTTATCGTTAAAGCTGCTTCTTTTACCAAAAGTTTACATGTAGCTATCGGTATACCTATCTTCTCCCTTTCAGGTGAAATAGGTATGACGGTTCCATTTTTAGCGAGTTCATCGGCTCTACAATTTCCTTTGATGTCTCTGTGACCCGGCACCCAACAGAGGTGAATATTAAATTGCTGTGCCATCTCCATCAGAGACGATCGGCAATCGAGGGCCGTTTGAGATTTGGTTGAGACACCGTCGAGAGATTTAATAGCAGCCTGACTGTCAGAGAAGATGCGGATATCAGAAGTTGATATCACGTTTTCTCTTAGCCAGGAGAGAACCTCTTTGATCGCTAAAATTTCCGCTCTGTATAAAAATGAATGCTTTTGTCATCCAGAAGTTTTTTGTCTTCCCATTATTCTCTGGATGGAATGGATATCTGGAAGTTCTTACCAAATTGGTGTTTTGGAATGGTGTAGTCTATGTACTTTGGTATAGAACCGAAAGAGTTCAAAATGATGGAGTGTCCCACATTATTGTTGGTCCATTGAGATGAGGCGTTGAGTCTTATAGCTGTACTCGCTGCCACTTGTTTGGTAAAAATGTCGAGGGGTGCCAGATGGAGGAGAGTGTCTAACGCTGCTGAGGGTGTGGTTCTCAAAGCCCCGCTTATGCAGAGACATGCAGTGCGTTGGACTCTGCTGAGTTTGTCGTAGTAAGTGACTTTCTCCAGTGCAGTCCACCATACTGCAACCCCGTATATGAGAATATGTCGAATGACCGATGTGTATAGCCAATAGGTTATGCGAGGTTAAAAACCCCATTTGCTTCCTATGGCTTTCTTGCAAGAGAAAAGAGCTACTGTGGCTTTCTTAACTCTTTCCTGAATATTAGGTTTCCAACTTAATTTTTTGTCTAATATCAGACCAAGATATTTGGATTCATTGGTAAAAATTAGTGGTACACCTTTTATTGAAGGGGGTACAATTACTGGGATCTTGTATTTCCGTGTAAAAAGGACAAGGTCTGTTTTTTGAGGATTAATACTAAGTCCACAGCGATCAGCCCATCTAGTGAGCATATTAAGTGCGTTTTGGAGGAGGTCTCTCAGTGTATTAGGATGTTTTCCTGTGACGGCGATAGCAACATCATCGGCATACGCAATCACTCTGTAGCCTTCCCTCTCGAGGGATATTAGCAGTTCGTTAACTACTATGTATATGTTCCACAGGAGAGGGGACAGAACACCACCTTGCGGAGTGCCTTTGACAGACCTTTTCGTACAAAAACCCCCCATCTTAGAGTTGATGATCCTGCTTTTAAGCATTATAGCCTTTTCCCACCGACTTGATTTAGCTCATATGATTTATAAATCAAGAAAGGCGTTCCCACTGAACTTTTTACCAGATTAAGCTTGACACTTACGACAATCTTGACATTACTTTTGAATTTTTCAATAAATATGACACAAAATTTGAATTTTGGCTGTCAAAAAGAAAAAAAGAATGAATTTAAAATGAATTTTATTCATTACTTGCATATGAAATCATTCAGCCTGGAATCATCGAGGTGATTTATACCTAATTAAAAAATAAACAGCTTAAATTAGGTACTTTCAAATCATTGAAAATATATGGCAAATCATGAAATTATTTATGTGATTTAACTAAATCAAGTTGATTTAGCTAAATCACGTTGTTGGGAACAGGCTATTAGATTAATCAGCTCACAGAGTGAGTATTCGACGTTTAGGGTCGTCATAGCAGAGTGATAGCAGATGTGTCAACGTTGTTGAAAGCACCTTCAATATCCAGGAAGGCAACCATAGTATATTCCTTTTGCTCTAGGGAGTATTCGATAGTTCTTACCAGAGTATGCAAGGCTGTTTCTACCGATTTCCCTTTGCAGTAAGCATGCTGAGACATCGATAGTCTCTTATCAATGCTTTTACGTATATGGATATCAATCAATCGTTCCAGCGTTTTGAGAATGAAAGATGATAGACTAATAGGTCTTAGATCTTTAGGGTTGACATGCGAGCATTTGCCCGCCTTGGGAATGAATATACTACCTTTACCTCTCTCCATCGCTGAGGTATATAGGCCAGATCTAGACAACTTTTGAACATCATCTCAATGATGGGCAGAGTTATATCGATGGTATGTTGTAGCTCAGCTGGTATGATTTGATCTGGACCTGGAGATTTATAAGGTTTAAATAGCTATTCAGAGCCCATGTCAATTTTTCTTTTGTGACAAGACCTTGAGGAAAAGTTAAGTTAATACCCGACCCAGGACGGTTTATTGTATTAACGGATTTGGAGCTATCTGGGAAGTGGGTATCTAATAGCAGGTTTAGCGTTTCTTTGCAAGAGTTAGTCCGTGTACCATCTGAGTTCTTGAGACAACTAGGCATGGTTGGATTTGTCGAGAGAATCTTCCTTAACCGCGATGCCTCCGAGGACTCTTCTTTTGAGCTACATGAGGATCTTTTGGCTATTCTCATTTCTTGTTTATACTTTTGGAGGGATTCCTTATAGGAATCCCAATCTTGGAGGTGTCTTGACTTTTTTGCACGGTTAAAAAGCCTTCTACAACCTTTCCTGAGTATTTCTAGTTCAGCAGCCCACCAATATGGTTTCCTCTTTCCCCGCACTGTAGTGAGGGGACAGGCAGTTTCCATAGCTTTATTGAGGGCTGCTGTAAGCTCATCAACTTTTGTATCGAGTTCAAGAGCGCATAAGGGAGGATCAGTAAGTTCTGGTTTAATCAGACTTTTCAGAGTTGTCCTATATTTTGGCCAATCTGTTTTCCTATAATTCCGGAAATGGATCGGTTTTGGGGACTCTTCAATAAGAGTGAATTGGATGTACCTATGATCGGAGAACGAGTGCTCCTTTGATACTCTCCAATTCGATACTTTATTCGAGAGATGTAACGAGACAAGAGTGATATCTAAAACTTCTTGTCGATTTTTAGTAACAAAGGTTGGTTCATTACCTACGTTACTTACTACCAGATTAGTTGTTAAAATATAATCAAAAAGAGACTCACCTCTGTCATTTATATCGGTACTACCCCACGTAGTATGGTGCGAATTGGCGTCACAACCGATAATCATGTTGGTTTTTTGTCTTCTGGATTCAGCGACCGTCTTCTCCAAAGTGGTATCAGGCAGTGGACCATGGTGGTCGTGGCCCAAATACGCTGATACCAGCCAGTAGGTATGGTTGTCTATTACCATACTGGCTGTGGTGACGTCTTTATCACTTAAATTAGGGAGTAAAAATACATTTAGACTACGTTTTACTAGTATGCAGGACCTTGGGTTACTTTTTCCGTTTCATATAAGACGTAGTAGCCAGGAGTTCTCAATCCTCGAACTAGGGATTTCACAATCCAGGGCTCTTGGATGAGAACGACATCTTACCCAGTTTTTGACAGGCGGAGAAGAAGGGAGGCCGAAGCCTTTATAGAGTGTTGGAGATTAATCTGTACTATTTGCAGCATTTTGGCTACAACTAGGCAGATCAACCTCCACCACTGTTAAATCCAGTTCATCCAGATCGGACGAAGAGGAACCTAGCAGTTCATCTTCTTCCTCACTGGGGAGAACTTTGTTGGATGAGTCATCAGTCTCCATTAGGCATAAACTTTTGACGGTTTCAGAAGAAGACTGTGCCGCGACAGAAGAGGGCCCTGGTGCAACATCATCCCCATCCAAGGATGGGAAGGTGATGATAGCACTGGGACCCCCCACGTCTGGCGACACAGCTTCTGAGTGTACGGAAGAAGATTGTGCCGCGACAGAAGAGGACCCAGGTACACCATCGTCCACATCCATGGATGGGAAGGTGATAGTAGCACCAAGACCCCCTACGTCTTGCGACACAGCTTCTGAAGTGGGTTGTGGAGGCTCGCATGAAGCGTCTACCTCATCTTTTTTGTATATACGGAGAGTAATCGTCTCGAACCCGTATCTTATCACTCCCTTGTCTCGCGCCAGAGAGGCCGCAGAGTCCTTATTGATTACGATGATCGCACTTCGATAAAGACCCTTCGGCTCCTCCAGTTTCGCGATCTTCCAGTCGTGACAGGAGAGGTCCGGGTTGCTGAGCCTGATCATCTCATGGATGTCTTCGGGACATGAAGGTTCAATCGGGATCCAAGCACGAGCTCTCGGCCTGCAGGGAATATCTTCCTTTGCAACAACCTCGAGTTTTGCGCCTGGCCAAACTTCGCCCAGCATGCCGACAGCAAGCGTATATAGATCGCGCGACCTCTGATCGTTACAAACGATGAGTTTGACATGACCTTGATGCCAACCCCCATCGCTTGTTACAGGTGGTGGACCCGGATGCTCTCGCATGACTTTGAGAAAGCCAGCCGAGAGCTTCAGTTTCACCATCTGCCAACGGTCAGAGGTAATCGTGCCATCAATATTGCTTCCGTCAATGACCGCAACCACGATTTTGTTGTGCTCCTTAAGCACATCACTAAAAGGTTTAGTGAGAGGTACCTTAGGAATTTTGGGAGTGCTGGTATTCTGCACTTTGGGTTTCTTAGGGATGGGAGTGGACTCCTCCAGAGACCTTTTTCGCTTTGACGTGGAGTCGCAGCTGGTCATAGTTTTGGCTAAGATGGATTTAGCCCACTCAATCCTCTTGCTATGGATGGGATTACTTCCATCCCCCAATGTTGCACCAGGGGATTTTAGCAATCTCATCGCATAGCGACGCTGTTTGTAAAGGACCCTAGGTTGGATGGCGGTCTTCGTAGTGGAGGCAGGGTCGTTATTCACGACGCTGCTAACACCACGGAGAGTACCACTAGGACCATCCTGGAGAGGTTTACTTTCTTTGGTAGTGGAACTACCGACATGAGGAGGCGCTTTCGCCAGGGATACCTCCTGTACCGCACAAGAAGCTGGGCAATGACTTGGCACAGACCCCTCTCCTATGTTTGGCACAGGATTAACGACAGCCGACATTGTCGCCGAACTGTCGCCCGGTGTACCTCCTGTACCGCACTAGAAGCTGGGCAATGACTTGGCACAGACCCCTCTCCTATGTTTGGCACAGGATTAACGACAGCCGACATTGTCGCCGAACTGTCACCCGGTGTAGATACAACCTGTACCACACTCGAAGTTGGGCAGTGACTTAGCACAATCCCTTCTCCTGTGTTTGGCACAGGTGTAACGACAGCCGACGTTGCCGCCGAACTGCCGCCCGGTGTAGATGGAATACCGGCACCGGTTTGAAGTGTTTTGTTTTGTTTTTGTTTTTGTTTTTGTTTTGGCATTAAGGTCCCACGAGTAAGCGAAGTAAAGGGGGGGTCCATCTGCGCAGAGATTCGCATACAGAGATAAGGCTAGTTAATCCGGAGGTCACCTGGTATCCGGATACTCCGTTAATGACTGAGCTATTTTTAGAAATTGGGCCCTCAGGCTGGCTGATCATCGGCACGGGTCGTATAACACCTTGAATCCAGCCCAATTGGGAAGTTGAAGGGGAGGATATGATTTGGAAAAGGAGAGACGAACAGCAATTGAGCCATAAGCGTCCCAGGAAGGAAACAAGGTACTGACAGAAGTGATACACTATACAGTCAGGGGATAAGGAGACATCAGCCAGTGTAATGCACAAAGCCGATGGAGGAGGGGATAAGGATCGGGAAGGGAAGGGGCGAGCGACCTTTGGTTTCAGGACTCTTCTGGAGAAACAATTCCCGAGAATCATTGACCTTACTCAGCTTCTACAGCTCGACAAGTTCGACGCTCAGGTAGAAGAAGATGAAGCCTTCTGATCCTCAAACGTCAACGCAAGCAATTAAAAATTCTGCCACGCAATCCAAAAACCTTCCTAATCCGCGAAGCAATCCAAAGTGCTTTAACTGCAATGAAGTAGGGCATATTTCCACCAATTGTCCAAAACCTCGAAGGGAAAGGGGTTCATGTTTTCGCTGTGGACAAATGGGGCATTCAATCAAAGACTGTCCACAACCATCATCTGTTCTGGTAGTCCAGGAACCTGTAAGGCAAGCACAGAACCAGGGTTTCTCGTGCTACTTTATGGACGACTTACAAGATGTCCTCTAGTAGTTTAAAAAAAAATGATCCTGTTCCTGTTGAAATAACGATGTACGCCATGACACTTATCAACACCGGAAGTCCAATTAGCTTTGTTCAGCAGCGCTACATTCCACCTTTTCTGATGGCAATGGTCACGCCAGAGTATCACAACTACGTAGGTATCAATAATTCAAAACTTATTCTATTAGGAAAAGTATCATGTTATGTCAAATTGAAAAATAATTGTGTTCAGTTATGTCTTTTGGTTGTTAAGAATGAAACTATGCAAAACGCTATTGTATTAGGTCGAGACTTTTACAGATTAATATAAGGTTTGTTTTACAAAGTGATAATGTCAATTTGCAAGAAAACAAATACCTTAATAATGTTGACGAGAATTCTAAGAAAAATTTAATTGGAAATTTTAAAGAAAATGGTAACGAAAATAACAAAAATGATGACGACTTATGTAAGGGATTTTTCAAAGAAATTTTAATCATCGATGTGTCGGGAAATAATGACGAGTTAACTTGTCGTCGCCCGAGAATTGGTTTGTTCCATACGCCACTTTGGTCGTTTTCAAGTTAGGAATGGATTCTATGGGAATTTTGTATGCTCTTTCTAAATCTGTGATCAGATTTGTGCTACGTCTTTTCAATCCCGAGATATCCAACATCAATTTTGTTCCATATCCACCAAAATCAACATTTTCTAGAATTGTTTTGTGCCATAAACCATTTTTTGGCGTTTGGGACATTTTTTCCATATAAAATTTGTCAAGTTTTTTGTCAGAATTGTTTTGTTCCACGTGCAAATTACGGTGACAAGGGATAGAAAAAATCCTAAGAATGTTGAGAATTGGTTTGTCCTACGTGCACTTGTGTTAAAGAAATGCTATGTTTATGGGACAATCATCGCAAACAAAATTTTAGTATTGGTTTGTGCCATATCCATTACAATTGTGTAGATATCCTGAGATTATTGTATGAAATCATTTAGTCCTGGCTTGGCTTGGCAACTACTTGACTCTTCAAGCGATGAAGATGGTAATGAATTCAATTTTGAACACTTTTTTCGAAGAAGGTTAAGTTCAAATGACTCTGCCCTTGTTTTGCAAGATGGTCAATCAAAGTGAAAACTTCATTGAAACTATAGATGCATACGGTGAAGAAGATTTCAAGTCGCATCTGCGGCTGAACCGCTTGACTATAAATCAATTAACAAGTACATTACTTCCTTAAAAATTGCTGTACCTACTACATATTTTTATTTGAATATTCACAGTCGGAATTCATCTCAAATCCATAAACTTCGTTTTATGCTGGAAAACCTAGTATTGGCGCAAAAAATAGAGGTACTAATCTATGTATGGTACATAAGCAACACGATCACTTTAAGGCAATTGGGGAATCTATTCGGTGTATCAAAATCTTCAGCCTGGAGTGTTGTGGGTCGAGTAAGCAGCTGGCTTGTTTCCAAAGCAGATGTGTATATAAAGTGGCCACAAGGAGAACGTATCTCTGAAAACTGCCGTCAGTTCGAAGCAAAAAAGAAACTACGAGGTGTAATCGGTGCCATTGATTGCACGCATATTACGATTGCTGCACCAAAATTAAAAAAAGAGTGCTATTACAATCGTAAGCAAAACTTAACCATTGTTTTGCAAGGGGGCGTCGATGCTGAAAAAAAAATTCATTGACATTTGTTTTGGCGAGCCAGGATCTTTACACGATAGTCGTGTTTTGCGAAGATCGGCTTTGTATAGAAGAGCTCACTCTTACTTTGTCCAATTGTTGTCCAACAATACATTTCTGTTGGGTGATTCAGCCTACCTTGCTTCAAAATAGTTCCACCTAACAAGGACTACGGCCAATTTACGGACCAACATCTAGCATTTAACAACCTGCATTCAGCTACAAGAATGGTAGTTGAAAATGCATTCGGCTTGTTAAAAGTACGATTTATACGCCTAAACTTTGTGATAGCGCAGTAGAACTGCTTTAATTTTTTTTTTTTTTTAAAGACAAATGTTTAAAAAAAGATATAATCGATTTTCTTTTAAAATTTTAGCATCCAGCTACATGCATTCTTGCCTTTCACATTATGCATTGATGAGAATTGGTTTGTGCCATATTCATTTTTGTGTGTCCCACGTGTATGAGGTGGGGCACAAGCCAAAAAAGTAGACTTTTGTGCTGATAAAGGTATCTTGTTAACGGTAAGGCAAAACACTTTGAAAATTGGTAGGTGAAGTTTTAATAAGACTAACTTCAATTTAAAAAAATAAAAAAAAAATCCTATCGCACAGTTTCGGAGTACTAAGCACGCGAACCTTTAAATGCGTTTTTCTCGAAAAAGTGCCAATGGCGTATGGAACAAACCAATTCTCGGGCGACGTTGTTTAAAAGTCAATGATAATTTAGACTTCAAAGATCAGAAAATTGTGAGAAGTTTAGTTGATCAAAATATTCCTACGAGTCCTGAATTTAGCAATAATTTTGAAATGAAAATTGTTTTAACCAACCAGAATAGTATTTTTAATTGCGTGCCTCGACGGTTGCCATACGCACACAAAATTGAACTCCAAAACATTCTCGAAGATTTACTCAAGCAAAATATAATCCGCAAATTTAATTTCCGTTATGCCTCACCGATCGTATAGACAAGGAAAAAATCCGGTGAGCTACGTCTTTGCATTGACTATCGTCAATTAAACAAACTGACAGTCAAAGACAATTTCCCTATTACTCTGATCGAAGATCACTTGGACAGATTACGGGGAAAGAAGTATTTTACATTGCTAGACTTAAAAAGCGGATTTCATTACGTCAAGATGGCGGATGATTCAGTGAAGTTCACATCTTTTATAACACCTTTGGGGCAATACGAATATTTGCGCATGCCGTTTGGGCTTAAAAATGCACCATCTGTTTTCCAACGCTATTTGAATTCAATTTTTAAAGATGTTATCAATGCAGGCAAATTACTTGCTTACATTGACGACTAACTAATAGCCACCGAATCTAAAGAGGAACATTTTAGAATTTTATGAGAAGTTATATATGAATATAGTTAAGAAAAACAATTTAAAATTAAGATTTGGCAAATGCCTTTTTATGTTTCAAAAAATAACATATTTGGGATATGAAATATCCTCTGATGGCATAGGGCCGAATAAAAATGGTTTAAAAGCAGTAGCTGAATTTCCTATTCCTACAAACGTTAAGAACCTGCATTCATTCTTGGGTCTAACTTCTTATTTTCGGAAATTTATAAAAGACTTTTCAACCGAAGCCAAACCACTGTACGACCTTCTTAAAAAAGATGCTAAGTTTCATTTTGGAGATCAAGAATTAAAAACTTTTGAGCTGGTAAGGCAAAAATTATTAAATGCTCCAATTCTAAGTATCTACAACCCTAATGCGACAACCGAATTGCACTGCGATGCAAGTAGCTTGGGGTTTGGTGCAGTGTTGATGCAGCGGCAAAATGACAAACATTTCCATCCTATTTTCTTTTTTTCAAAGCGAACATCACCACAAGAAGCGAAATATCACTCCTATGAGTTGGAAACTTTAGCTATTGTGTCCGCTCTTAGGAGGTTTAAGGTATACCTAACTGGCATTCACTTTAAAATTATCACCGATTGCAAAAGTTTAACCTTGACTCTTAATAAGAAATTGTTAGATCCCCGAATATCTAGATGGGCCCTAGAACTTCAGGAATTTGATTACACAATCGAGCATAGGGACGGTCAGCGAATGAAGCATGTTGATGCCTTAAGCCGTTGCCACTATGTTTTGATTGTTGAAACAGATTCGTTTGAATATGTTCTCGCGGCTGCACAACAAAAGGATCCCGAAATTAGAAAGATTGTGAAAATGTTAGAGGAGAAGGAAAGCTCTGCTTCTGAGTTACTAGATGGATTAGTTTATCGCAAAATTGATAAAAAAGTTTACTTTTATGTTCCGTCTGGAATGGAGAAAAAGGTCATACAAACACATCACGACGCATTGTGTCATGTCGGCGTTGATAAATGCTTTCATTTTCTAAGGACTACGTATTGGTTTCCTGATATGAAAACTAAAATCAAAGACTACATAAAAGATTGCTTAAAATGTGTTCACTTTTTTTCCCCACAATACGGCAAAAAGGAATCAATTTTGCACAATATCCCCAAAGGGGAAAAACCATTGGACACCATCCACGTTGACCACTTTGGTCCATTGCCATCTGGCACACGAAATTTAAAAAACATATCTTGCCTGTAGTCGACGGTTTTTCTAAATTCACGAAGCTCTACGCTGTTAAAAGTACAAGTGCAAAAGAGGTTTTTCAGTGCTTAGAAAAATACTTTGCTAGCTTGGTAGACCCTATCGTTTAATCTCGGACAGAGGTAGCTGTTTTACTTCTGACGAGTTTTCCTCTTTTTGTCGAGAAAACTGTGTTCAACACATCAAAGTGGCTACGAGTTCACCCCAGTCGAACGGACAGGTGGAACGCATGAACAGATGCCTCACTCCTATGCTATCCAAGGAAAGCGAGGTTGATCCAGGTGAATGGACGAAGTACCTTGACAAAGTTGAATTCGCTCTCAATAATACCATCAATAAAAGTACTGGCTTTAGCCCAAGCATCTTACTATTCGGTGTTGAGCAAAAGGGAATCGTTAATGATACCATAAAAGAATATTTAATTCAAAACGTTTGTGAGAATGAACCGATAGACCAACAATCGTATAGGCAGCAGGCAAGTAATAATATTGTTAAAAGTCAAGAGTCCAATAAAATTTATTTCGACAAGCATCATAAAAGGCCACATTCCTACAATGTCGGTGATTTTGTGATGGTGAAAAACGTGGTAACAACTCCAGGAATAAACAAAAAATTCTCGCAAAGTTCAGAGGCCCTTTTGAGGTTGTTAAAAAGTTAGAAAATGATCGGTATTTGATCAAAGATTTGGAAAATTTACAAATTTCACGACTTCCCTACGAAGGCGTTGCATGTCCTGAGAACATGAAACCTTATGTTTCAGTTTGATTACGTTTATTGTTTACTCCTATGTACTAAATCTGAAAATTCTTTGAAAATCCCAGCTTGATTCTATTAAAACTTACAAACGATATTTATTTAAATGTTTTTGATTTTTGAAAATTCTTTGAAAATCCCAGCTCGATTCTATTAAAACTTACAAACGATATTTATTTAAATGTTTTAAATTTTTGAGTTAAGTACGATTCAAGTTCGATTTAAGTTTGATTCAAGTTCATGTAATGCTTTCATATTCACTATGTCTTTTAAAATTAATACATATATGTACTGAGTTTTGCTTTCCAATTTATATATTTAAAAAAACGTTATTCGAAATTAATTGTAAAAAAAAAAAAAAAATGTAGGGTGACGTGGTCATCGATGCACCACCCTATTTTTAAATGACCATAACTTTTTCAAATTAACTCTTTTTGTTTTGTATTGTTGTATTTCATTCTTTAGATATGTTATGAAAATACGTACGAACTTATATTTTCGATATGATCTGAATTCTTTGTGTAAAAAGTACTTTTTCCCAAAAAAACAAATGGGGCATGGTGCACCATGGTATGTACTGAATGCACCAGTCGTATGTACACAATGCACCACAAATTTATTTAAAGAATCAAAAGAATTTTTTAACGTCATAGACAGATTTATTTATTTGAAAAAAAAATATAAGAAAACTTAAAATAAAAAAAAATTGATCAAAAGACCATATCACTTAAGGGAACTTTAAAATAAAAATAAATAGAGGAACTCCACTAAAACAAAGTTATTAATGGATTTAAGTTCATCAAATGGACTGTCAAGAAGTTTAGAATTCAAATTGCGAGGGTACCTTCTTGATCAGATAGATTGTAGCTGCTGCTGTCGTTCCTTCATTTCATCTTTAGCAACAAGTAGATAGTAAGCTTACATAAAATTTTCTTTTAACACAATGAACCATGGTGCATTCAGCACCATGCTTATGTGGTGCATTATGTATGCACCACCCTGACATTTTTTAAACAAATTGAAATAGTTTACAACAAAAGGAACAAAACTGTTCACTACTTATTTTTATAAATATAAGCAAATGTTCGAGAAACTGTTTAATTGATTGTATATAAAGAAACTCCTTAATTCCACTCAGATATTAAAAAAAAGCTAACCATATTTTTTTCCTTTATCACTGTTAATTTATAAAACACTCCGCACAAGTGAGCCACCAAAGAGAAACACTTTCAAACTTAAGTCTATCGGAGTTACTGAAAGTAACGGTTACATTTGAAAGAGGTATACACTAATTGTTTAAACCAAATACGACGTTTAATGATTTTAACTCGTTACTTTATTTAGTAAAGTATGGTATCAACCTTATGTTAAGTTAAATTTATGAAGACACAGAGGGCGTTTTGACCAGCAAGTACTGATTGGTATAAATTAGTCAAACTGCCTTCCTGTGGTCTTTTTGCTCTATACCCAGTCTCTTTTTCAACTAGATCTCCACGAGGTAAGACATTATTGTAAAGAGAAAATTGTGAAATAAAACCCTTATACTTATTAAATATTGGTGTTCTCTATTCTTTTTTCTAATTAAATCACCGGGATCATATTTGCATCCCAACAGTGGTCCATCGAGCCGAGGATTAGATTAATTTAATCTCCGATTTAAGAGAGTATTTCTACTAATTTGGCAAATAAAAAGAATAAAAAGAAATTGGAATTTCGTTCCTAATCATCAACCTGCTCTGCTCCGCAGACATTTATATTCACGTGCAAACATACAATCTTCGAGTTATACAATTTTCTCTTAAAAATTGTTCATAAGAAATTAATTAATCTACATAAAATCTATTAAATTAGAGCAAGCAAATAAACTACGACATAAAAAGAACCTAAAGAAGCATTCATCATCCACATATTGACATACATTCATTCAGCTTATAATTGATAACCTAATCAAATCGATCAATTAAATACGCATCGTAACACTCAGAGCATCGCTCTCATCATCTATAATCAAAATCTTCATCCCGCATATACTATCAGCATCAGTGATAATACTCACCATATCATCATTCAACCGCTAAAAAACATATCATCATTATCATCATCATCAACTGTACTCGAGAACGAGAGTCTTAACAAAAGCAAAACGCGACGAGAGCTTATCAGTGAGACAACACCACGATCTCTGTCTTCAAGGTCTTATCATCGATAACCAGTTTTTATCATCAGTCATCAGTGCATGCATAGCTCAGCTAATCGCCAACAGGTACGTGTGCTTGAATTTGTTCTTGTGCATTTCATTTATATATTTGATAAAATTTATGCATTTAAAAATTAAATTTATTGAATATTAAAAACCTATATATGCTATTGGCTAGTTATTGAATCTTGCTGCATTGTAATTGCTAATTTATTATCTATATATCTGTATCGTACTCCAGCGTACGAGTTTGTATTACCTCATATATAGGTTATATATTATTATTGTTATCATTGTATTATATTATACGAATAATATTGTAGTAGTATATTGTCTATGTATGCATGCATATACTGGTAAGCTACGACTCCAATAAGAGTCAGTCTCTCACTGTACAGCTCAGGGTAAGGTTCGTCAAATAAATGTTGGGTTTTTTACGCTTTTCCCAACACAAAAAAGTTTCGGTGTTTCATTTAAATAAAATATAATTTTATTTGGTTTCGGGAATATACATTTTGGTCCATATCGAGCCGGAAGAAGCTGCGACCGATGGATAGCTTAGCATAGTGCGTGTTAAAAAAAAGCCTAAAATTCTAAAGCTAAACGTACGGCCACAATTCACGAGTGTAGTGTTGTAGTGTTATGTATACAGCTTAGTCTCGCGAGCATAAAACGTGCAAGTTTAATTCCTAGCAATTTGTTCGATCTAATATTCAATTATTTGCATTATTATGTACAAGCTAAAGTACAGCTAACCGCAGCGAAGAGCAAGCTCAGTGTACATAAAATGTACACGCAAAAATCCACAGCAAAAACACAGCCAGCTGCAGCTCAAAAGAAGAATCATCACGAATACATACAACAATACGCAAAATCCACAGCAAAAACACAGCCAGCTACACTGAAAACAAGAATCATCATGCCATCATGCATAAAATCGAACAGCAACTCCAAACTAGCTTCACGTCGCGACGGCGGCGACAGTCAGCCAGCTGGTCTACGTGCCCAAATCACTAAAAGAACCACATAGCATCAACAAGACAAACAGGTTTATTTATTCTTTTTCTTCTTTTCTTTCATCCCTATATGGTGGGGAAAAAATAATTTATATAGGTATCGCTATGAAACAGAAGAAGAGGGGTACAGCTTGCATGAGTGCACGGAGTTGATTTTTGTTCTGCGCACTCATTAGTGTTTTGGTGCGCGAGTATAAAGGTTCATAAAGTAAAATTGATAAAATCTGGTACAGCTCACTCCTTGTATGTTCAACAAACAAAATATTTGGTACAGCTCACCTTTTGCATTTTCAACAAGCAAAATATTTTTGGTACAGCTCACTTTTGGTATTTGCAACAAGCAAAAATTTGGTACAGCTCACTTTTCTTGCATTTTTTTAAGAAGCAGAAAATAAATTGGTACAGCTCACCTTTTCAGAAAGCTTAATACCTAGTAAGTATTAATATAAATATAATCGACAAGCTCAGAAAAATAAAGGTGTGAATTAAAAGTGAACAGTGGTGTATTAAATTTTTTTTTCATAATTATTTTCCTTTTTCTTTTGGTGTTTGTGTCTTATCTCCTGGGTGAATTTAAATAGGTACTGCGTCGCGTCGTCTTGCCTAGTGTGTGTGATGTGTGTGTGGAGCTAGAGATTTAGAGCAATTAGAAACCAGTGTAGGCAGTGTAGGAATGTTAAATTTAGGAGTGGGAAACAAAGAGTAATTTTTTTTTTTTTTTTTTGGAGAAAGACGCAACACACGAGTAAGCGGTTAGGTAGGAAAATAGTGGTGATAATGTGCACATTAGGAAGGAAAACTGTACAGGGAATGTAACCATCGTAAAGCTTAAAGAGAATAGCTTAAGGCAAACACTTTTTCTTTGTGTATAGTATGGAAAGCTGGTTACAAATGACAGCTAATCCGAATCCTCATGAAATTCGATGTAACGTAAGGGTCAAGCGGTAAGCTGCATGCAATGGTAAGCTTAGGAAACAAATCTTAGAAAGAGACTGATAGCTGGAACAAAGTTCTGAGAATAAAATCGAAAGCTGCAATGGTAAAGCTAAAACTAAGATTTTTTAGGGGTTCTGATACATCACCACTGTTCACCGGAAAGCTTTTGTTTGCCTCAGCTCATCCACGTAAATGCCACTATCCTTTACTTTTTGTACTCTCATTTATTTTTACGTCAGCAATGCCTTACAGAGGGGTCTACGGGGCATTCTTTCGATCCATAGAACGGATCGCAGCTTTTGCTAGTCAGGATAATTTTGAGGTTGGAGATGTGGAGATGCTCCAAGTGCGACTAGAGCATCTCGAGCAGTCATGGGGATATCTATCACGAAACAACCTTAAATGGTTAGCTGACGCCGACGATGAGCTAATAGGTGACATCAAAGGGGTAGCAACACTAACACTAACTCAGCTATCAAGTCAGCTACTGGTACTAATAGGAATCCACGCTTTTGTGAGATGTGCAGGGGCAATCACCAATTATTTAATTGTGTGAAGTTTTGTCACTAAGCCAACCAGCCAGGCTACGGTTTGTTCGCCTCAGAAAGCTCTGTGAAAACTGCTTCAAGCAGGGTCACGAAGTTTCCAGCTGCTTTCAGCTGCCATGCCCCAGGTGCCCAAATCGGGTAATGCATAACAAAGAGCTTTGCCCAGTCTTTTAACAACGTAAAGGTACGATACAAGTGAATACAGCTGGAATTATACGTAAGGAAGCCTGACTAGCCGACAACAGGAAAGCTAAACGAGGAAGACTCGTATCTAAAGCTGTATACCATAACAATAAAGCTTCAGCATTAGCTTATTCAAATGTGTTTAATTTAGATTCAGATTGTGGTTTAGGTTCTGGCATTTTAGAAAGCAATGGCAACACATTGTTGCCTACAATTCTGGTAAGAATCGAACGCTTTGGGAAGTTTTTAGGTCCAATACGTGCGCTTCTTGATTCTGGCGCGCAACCGAATCTGATGCCGATCATGATAGCTCAAGCATTCAACATTCCGATAAGACAGGCAACACGTAAGGTAGTTGGCATAGAAGGCAAGGGATTGCAAATACGTAAGCTAGCAAAGGCAAATATTGTACCTTGGTTCGATACAAAGCCTTGCTTAGATTTAGAATTTTGTATTCTACCAAAAGAATCGAAATGGTCTCTGATATCTCCGCAAGCTACAGGACAGCCTTTGAATAATATCTCCGCAAAACCGTTAGCTGACCCCTCCTATTGGATGAGGAATGGGATAGATTTAGTCGACCGAAATAAAAACAAAATGTTTCACAGAAACTACAAATTTAAGTTTTATTTAACCGAATGGAAAAAATACAATTCGTTTCGAAAGAACACTAAAAGCTGTTAAGCAGTTGCCGGTCGATGTTGGAATGAATGTAGCAGCTGTGTTTTTTCTCCGTTGCCGACAGTGCTGTTCGCTGATTGGCTGTTCCAGGCGTCTTCTATCATCGCAGCGTTGCCACAGTGATGAGTGTGATGACAGTCTGCAGCGTTGCCAGAGTCGTCCGCCACAGTGGCCCCCCAGAAGCCATATCATACCCTAAAGGTAACGTGCTGGGAAATGGACACGGCGGCCGCTTTGGGTGAGGTATGGCTGAGAAGTTGTTTGTTGTGGTGGCTCTGGCACAGCTGATGTGGATGTTGCAGATGGTGGAATTTCGTTGCTTTCGTCGATTTCGAGGTAGGCTGGCTTTAGGCGATCTATCGAAATTTTGATGGATTTGTTACGAATTCGAAGAACAAAGAATTTTTCATGGCGCTCCTCGACTTTAAATGGTCCTTCATAGGGAGGAACTATTGATGCTTTGACGGAGTCGTTGCGGACGAATACGTAATTTGATGTTCTTAGGTTTTGATGGATAAAAGGCCGATTTGTCGTGTGCCAAGCTGTCTGTTGGGGTCTGGTATGATCCATTGTTAGTCGGAGATCCTTAATGAAATCGCATTGCGAGCGGTGGTCGAGCGTCGGGGCGAGGAAGTCTGCTGGTAATCTCAGTGATGTACCATAGACTAACTCTGCGAGGGTTGCGTTGATGTCTTCTTTTATTGTTGCACGAAGACCCAGTAGTATGAGTGGAAGGCGTCTTACCCATTGTAGGGAGTCGTTGCAATTTATTGCGGCTTTTAATGTTCTGTGGAATCTTTCCACGATTCCATTCGCCTGCGGATGGTATGAGGTCATCATAGTGTGGTTCGTTCCCATATAAATGCATAGTTCGCTAAAGACTGATGATGTAAATTGTCTTCCTTGGTCCGAGGTTATTTGTAGCGGTGGTCCAAATCGGGAAATCCAGCCTGATATGAGTGCATTGGCGCAGTTGATAGCCGACATGTCTGGCATTGGATATGCTTCAGGCCACCTGGTATAGCGATCAATGACGGTTAGGAGGTAGCGATGTCCTTCGGAGGGCGGAAAAGGTCCAAGGATGTCGATATTAATGTGTGCGAAACGTTTATCGGGTATTGCGTAGTGTTGTAGTTCTGATTTTGAGTGGCGCTGGACTTTTGTTCTCTGACAGGGTATGCATGTCTTTGCGAAGTTGGTGCAGTTTTGGCGAATGTTCGGCCAGACGAAACGTTCAGTCATTAGTCGCACTGAAGCTCGGCGGCCTGGGTGCGAAAGATTGTGCGTTGCATTGAAGAATTTTTTCCGAAGATTCTTGGTGATAAATGGTCGAACTCTGTTATAAGATACGTCGCAATAAATCGGTTGTGCTATGTGCGGGAAAGAAAACAGGGTGAGTTGCATTGAATGAGGGACGTTACCTTTCAGCAGGTCCTGAAGTTCCTTGTCATTCTCCTGTGACTTGGCGAGCATGAATACAGATCATCATTGGCATTGACTATGTTGATTCGTGACAATAAGTCCGCAGCATGGTTGTCTTCTCCTTTAATGTAGCGGATATCGGTGGTGAATTCACTTATGAATGACAGGTAGTTAGTTTGTCGTGGCGATGATTTTTCGGGTCGTTGTTGGAAGGCGAAGATTAACGGTTTGTGGTCGGTTTGTATGTGGAATTGACGACCTTCCAAGAGATCACGGAAATGATTTACAGCCAAATACATAGCGGTTAGTTCTCTATCATAAGTGGAGTAATTTTGCTGTGTCTTGGAGAATTTTTTTGAAAAAAAACCAAGTGGCTCGGATACGTTATTGACCAGCTGATGGAGAGTAGCGCCTGCTGCTATGTTAGATGCGTCTGTGACTAAACTTACTTCTGCCTCTGGTACGGGATGCGACAATTGAACAGCTTCAGCGAGAAGTTTGCGACACTTGTTGAATGATTCGATAGTGGGTTCGGTCTAGTTCAAAGGAGACTTGTCGTTTTTTCGGTTTCCTGGGGTCATTGCTAGAAGAGGAACCTGAACTTCGGCTGCGTGTGGTAAAAATTTTCGGTAGAAGTTCACTGTGGCGATGAATCCTTTCAGTTGTTTCACGGTCTCAGGTCTTGTAACTCGTAATATGGCGTCGACTCGCGAGGGAAGAGGTGAAATGCCGTGTTTGGTTATTAGATGCCCGAGGAATTCTAATTCTGGCTGCCCGAAAACGCACTTAGCCATGTTAATCGCCAGATTATGCGCAGCTAGCTTTTTGAGCACTTCCTTCAGGTGCTGACGGTGTTCTTCTATGTTTGATGAAGCGATGCAAATGTCGTCCATGTACGGAAAAGCGAAGTCGATACCCCGTAGCACCTCGTGGATCATCCTTTGGAGAGTTTGGGCCGCGTTGCGAAGGCCAAATGTCATATGAGTGAACTCATACAACCCGAACGGTGTGATGATGGCAGTCTTGGGTATATCTTCAGGATTAATAGGCACCTGGTGGAAGGCTTTTTGTAGGTCAATTTTTGAAAAGATGGTCTTACCTCGAAGTATGTTGGAAAAGTCGTGGAGATATGGCAGCGGGTAGCGATCTGGGACAGTTATTGTGTTGAGACTTCTATAGCCCCCACAAGGCCTCCACGAACCGTCTGGTTTACGTACCATGTGTAGCGGGCTAGACCAGTTGGATTTTGAGGGTCTGCATATCCCTGCACGTCTAAGCAGTTCGAATTCTTTTTTTGCTGCAATCAGCTTGTCTGGCGGTAGGCGACGTGCTCTGGCTGAGCATGGCGGGCCATTTGTCTCAATAAAGTGCATCGCCTGCGAGTTGGTTGATGCTCCCGGTGGTGCAAGGCGAGTAATGTTCGGAAATGTCATTATGATGTCGGCGAACGACGAGTTTCGATCGATGAGTTGCGGTGAGATCTGGTCGCTCGTTATAGCGAAGAGCGGTTTCGAAGAACAGTTGGTACGTGAGTCAATGAGCTTAGCCCTTTTTACGTCGACCATCAGGTCGTGATGCTGAAGAAAATCAGCCCCAATGATTGGGGAGGTAACATCCGCGACAATGAAGGTCCAAACGAACGGGCGACGTAGACCGAGGTTGAGTTCATGAGTGACCTCTCCATAAACCTTGATGGGCGAACTGTTCACTGCGAATAGTTTCATTGTGGTGTGTCGAAACTTTTTCTGGGAAACGGACGGCGGAATACAGGAAACTTCGGCACCTGTGCCGATAAGAAACGATAAGTTGGTATTTTGTTCACGTACGCATAGTCTATTGATCGATTGGTTGGAGGTGGTATCCGAGGGCATTGGACGGAGTCACAACTGTTGTTGAGAATCTTGCGGTTGTGTTCGCCCGAATCGGCACGGTTGACGGCAATTGGTTGCTTTCTTCCCAAATTTCCAATGAAACCAGCAGTCGTCGAACTGTTCGATAGAAGTTTCTCGTCTTCTCTGACTGGAAATTCGAGGCTGACCAGGGCGTAGTGGCGTGCGGGTACGTTGTCGTGACGGTCGTTGGTGTTGTGCCAATAATTTGGTGACTTCCTGGATCAGTTGAGTAACTTCGGATGAAGTTGATGCCGTGTCGGCGGCATGGGCTGGATGTTCGTTGCGCGTTTGGGGCGAATTGGGTTGTGCGATTGCGTTTAACTGTCGTAATTCGACATTTTCCATGACGGTGTCGGCTATGCGGGTTTTTTCGTCTGCAGCACCTTTTACCATGACAACGACTGCGTGTACGGATTGCGGCAACCGCGAGGCCCAAAGGTCGAGGAGAACGGCTTCGCTTAGAGAGCCCTTGGCGGCTTGGACCATCTCGTAATAAAGTTGGCTCGGCTTTTTGTCTCCCAGAGGCATGTCATGGAGCACTCGGCGGAGTCGTTTCTGTTGGCTATCTGCGAAGTAATTTATTAGTTCGGTGCGGATATATTCATATTTTTCAGTATCCGGGGCTGCTTCGATAATTGTTCGGAGTTCGGTGATCCGTGCAAGAGGCAACTGTGAGCAAACTGTATCGAATTTGCGGCCATCTTGAGAAATACCTGAAGCTCTAAAATAAAAATTGAGTAGAAAAAACCAGTTGTCGACATCAGTCTCGACAAAAGGTGGCATTTGGAGGCGGGCGTAGCAATTTGCGGCCACGTTAACTCCCTGGTTTTCGGGTTGTTCTTCTACGTCGTCGGGCATCACGTCGGGGTCACCACTTTAGTCGACCGAAATAAAAACAAAATGTTTCACAGAAACTACAAATTTAAGTTTTATTTAACCCAATGGAAAAAATACAATTCGTTTCGAAAGAACACTTAAAGCTGTTAAGCAGTTGCCGGTCGATGTTGGAATGAATGTAGCAGCTGTGTTTTTTCTCCGTTGCCGACAGTGCTGCTCGCTGATTGGCTGTTCCAGGCGTCTTCTATCATCGCAGCGTTGCCACAGTGATGAGTGTGATGACAGTCTGCAGCGTTGCCAGAGTCGTCCGCCAGATAGATATAATATTAGGGGTTGGTTTCTTTGCAAGGGTCATGGTAAGCTCGATATCTCGAAACATAGGTACGATAGCAACGTTAGAGACAGCTTTCGGTATAGTGGTATTTGGTACTTCAATAAGTGAGGATAACGATCAGCGCGAGGACCTCCCAGTATTGAAATGTGTAGGTTTAGATAATCTTGATGTTTTAGTGCGACAGCTATGGGAAATGGATCAGCTACGACCATGTGTCGTCAGAACGTCAGAGGAGGAAGCTGTGGAAAATAATTTCATTAATACAGCAAGGCGCGATGAAGCTGGCCGTTTTGTGGTTACTATCCCACTGAAGCCTGGGATACATGACATTGGGGATTCTAGAATGACAGCTTTAAGAAGGTTCTTCTACCTAGAAAAAAGATTGGAAAAGGAGCCAGCTTTGAAAGAGCAATATGTTTATTTTATGAGAGAATACGAAAGTCTGGGTCACATGATGAAAGTCAACGGTAACTCTAAGAGTGACGGCTTGATATACTACATACCACATCACTGCGTGACTAAGAAGTTTAGGGTAGTCTTTGACTGCAGCTGCAAGACGGACAGGAGAATCTCTCTGAATGATGTGCAACAGCTAGGCGAAAAGCTACAACGAGACCTCTTCGAAATAATCATGCGCTTTAGGCGACATAGAATAGCTTTCAGTGCTGATATCAAGATGATGTTCAGACAGGTTCGGATAGTGCCACATCAGTGGGATCTACAACGAATCTTTTGGAGGGAATCTCCTCGAGAAAAGCTACAAGAGTATTGGTTGACAGTTGTCACGTACGGAATGACATCATCAGCTCACAATGCCGTCCGATCACTAATACAGTGTGGAAGAGATGTAAGCGAATCATTTCCGGATGTAGAGCAAATCATTCGAAATGATTTCTATATGGATGATTGCGTGTCGGGTTGCGATAGCGAAGAGGGGGCGTTATATTTAGCTAAGAATTTGGACAAGGTATTAAGGACAGCTGGCTTCGAGCTAAGAAAATGGAAGTCGAATAGCCAATGGTTTGCTAGTAAGCTTGATACAGAAAGGGACAATCTAATGACTTTTGATAAGGGTGAGCAACCTACGGTCATAGGATTACAGTGGATGGTGGAACAGGACCAGTTCACATTTATCGTCAAAACGCCAGAGATAGTCGGGAAGATAACAAAGCGAAGTGTGGTGAGCTGCATGGCACAATTATATGACCCGAATGGCTATATTGCGCCAGTTGTGATATTAGGTAAGGTACTAATACAAGATATATGGCGGATAGGTATAGGGTGGGACCATCAAGTTCCGCCTGAAGTAGAAAGCAAATGGAGAATTTTATGGAAAGGGATCAAAGCTTTGGAAAGGTTTAGGATCGATAGGTGGATAGGGACGAGCAGGGAAGCAAGAATGCAAATCCATGGTTTCGCAGATGCCTCCACGACAGCTTACGGAGCAGTCATATATTTAAGAGTACAGAAAGCTAACGGCGAAATAACAAGCAAGCTCCTCGTATCCAAGTCAAGAGTAGCTCCGTTGAAGACAATTACCATTCCACGATTGGAACTCGCCGCAGCAGAATTACTGGGAAGGTTGATGAGAGAGCTTTGCAAGGCAATGGAATGGGAAGGCATGCCATATGTTCTTTGGACCGATTCGATGGTCGTTTTGCATTGGCTGAGAAAAATACCAAGGGATATGAAGACGTATGTAGGTAATCGGGTATCATCAATACAGATGAATACAGATATCAACAGCTGGCGGCATGTCGGGACTAAAGAGAATCCAGCTGATCTGCTGAGCAGGGGGCTGTTCCCCGAAGAGCTTGTTGGATGTAAGCTATGGTTGCAAGGCCCTTCATGGTTGACAAGCGCAGAATGCGATTGGCCAGTGAATCCAATGGGGATCGAAGTTTTTCCAATAGTAAATGTAGTTGCATGCACAACTATGAAAGCAAATGATAAATTAGGTATCTGGAGAGCTAAAGAACAGGCCATAGTTCCTTTAGAGGAATATGCCTGGAAGTTAGAGAGGGCGACAAATATATTAGCATATATCATCAGGTTCATTGATAAAACAAAGGCAAAGATAGGAGAAAGGAGATCTCAAGCCAGGAAAGGGAGAACAAGGCGTTTTGAAAGGCAGGCAATTAGGCCGCCTTCAGCAATGGAAAGAGCTAGCGCTATGCGATATCTCATAAGAAAGGCACAGCAAGAAGCATATGGCGTCTTGATCGTGCCGAAGGTAGGTACGAGGAACGTCATTCAGCTATTATACCGCAAGGTTCAAGGTTAGCGTGGTTATTAATTGATCAGGCGCATCGTATAACTAAGCATGGGGCAAGTCAGGTAATGATGCAATATTTGCGTCAGCAATATTGGATTCCAAGGTTGCGCAGTGAGCTACGGAATTTTATACACAAATGTGTAGTATGTGTACGGTACAATTATCGTCTAGAACAACAGCTAATGGCAGAGCTACCAGCTAATAGAGTGCGAGCTGGAAAGCCATTTATAAATACAGGCGTCGATTAAGCAGGCCCGTTTACTATTGAAGTATCGGATCGGAATGGAAAGAGAATAAGCTTTAGTAAGGTGTGGATAGCTGTCTTTGTATGTCTAAAGACAAGGGCGATACATATAGATGTGATAAAGGACTTAACGTCACTCGCGTTTTTAGCATGCTATGAACGTTTCGTCAGTCGGAGAGGGCATTGTCAGCGAATGTATAGTGACAATGGCACTTCATTTGTTGGTGCAGCGAGAATCATGAGGAAAGCTTTAGAGGATTGGGAAAGGGATGAGGTGTTCAACAAGTTGAGTCTGCGAGGTACAGAATGGGTATTCATGATACCGGCTGCCTCTCATCAAGGAGGGATTTATGAAGCCGCTGTCAAGTCCATGAAATACCACCTTAAGCGTATAGTTGGACAGCGAGTTCTAGAATATGAGCAATTTGTTACCTTATTAACAGAAATTGAGGGTATATTAAACTCGCGTCCCATACATCCACTCAGCGACGATCCGGCAGATCAGCGAGCTCTCACACCAGGACATTTTCTGATTGGTGAGCCAATAGTATTACCATTGCCATTCTCAATAGCTGAGGAAGGAAGTTCGAAAGGGGTAAAGCTTTTTAGAGAGCGTCAGACTATGCTTGATCACTTTTGGAAAAGGTGGAGAGAGGAGTATCTTGTTACACTACAAGAGCGAAAGAAGTGGCGGCGAGAAAGAGAAGGTGTGAAGATGGGTCAGCTAGTAATAATTAAGAGTGAAAATTTTCCGCCAGCTCAATGGCTTATGGGCCGAGTGTGTGAGCTAATTAGAAGTAAGGACGGCATCGTAAGATCCGTAGTGCTACAGACAGAAACAGGGAAGCTAACAAGACCGGTACAAAAAATATGTATATTGCCAGTTGAGCAGAATCAAGAGGCACTCAGTTGTTAGGAAGAGTGTATTGTTGGTTCAGATAGGTAGGTGATATTCGACGAATAGGTAGGAAGAGGTAATGGCAATTCGTAAGCTATTATGACATATTGGAAAGCTATTTGGTCAGCTTATTGCAGGCTAAAGTTACTTGAACGTCTTGGAAAGCTATTTGTTCATTTCATTGCAGGTACCGAAAGCTTTCAAGATTCACCGACATGTCCTAAGAGAGGCCAATGGCATCATTGCAACGTGAGCTGCGATATAAGCAAGACATCAGCTAATTATGATAGAAGGGATCAGCGACAGGAGTTATGGCAAGATCGATAACCTAAAATGTCCTAGTTAAAAAACAGTCGTTTTTGTCGGGACTGTATCGTACGCCAGCGTACGAGTTTGTATTACCTCATATATAGGTTATATATTATTATTGTTATCATTGTATTATATTATACGAATAATATTGTAGTAGTATATTGTCTATGTATGCATGCATATACTGGTAAGCTACGACTCCAATAAGAGTCAGTCTCTCACTGTACAGCTCAGGGTAAGGTTCGTCAAATAAATGTTGGGTTTTTTTACGCTTTTCCCAACACAAAAAAGTTTCGGTGTTTCATTTAAATAAAATATAATTTTATTTGGTTTCGGGAATATACAATATCATTACAAGAAAATAATAATTAGACATTTCGATCGTATAAAAAACTAAATTAATTTAGACGATGGAGAATTTTATTTTTCATGCTGATAACTTAGTTGAATATTTCGCGGATATAAGAGCAATTAATATTAATTACACATCGCTTCATTCTTTAGAAGCTAGGAAAATAGAACTTTCGAATTTGTGGTCAGAAGTAAAAATTGCTTATGGAAATTGCGTTCGTAACACGAGTGAACAATTGAGTCAAGAAAATTTAAGTGCAGTGAAATCTAAATATAAAGCGTCTACTGAAACTTATATCTCTTGTTTAGAATTTATTTTGGATGCAATTCAAGTGGTAAAACCTTCTTCCAGTAGTGAAGGTGAATCTATTCAATCAGCGGATAAAGCTGAAAGTATTGCGTTAGGCAGGGCCGGCCCAAGCCAAAACGGCGCCCTGGGCAAGATTTTCAAAGAGCGCCCTTTATACCTATATTTACGCAAATTCATATATACATACATATACACGCTGATACACTTATAATAAGCCCTTATCACATTACCCAGGAGGTAGACTTTCAATGCGTTTTTTTTATTGAGGTATCCCTAGTAGGCCTAAGTAGGCCACAAACGCGTCACTTCAGATTTCACTTATGTAAATGATCACTTGATTTATGAGTTAAAACAATTTGCACCAGACCAGAGTATATCAAAAAGTGACAAATTCAATAATGCCAAAAACAGTCGTTATAACCGTCATTCCTTAGATAGAAGATGGGAATACTATACACTAGATAAGACAGTGTATAGTATAAGGCCCAAACGCTCTTACGCACCCATAATGATTTCAAGTGTATACGTTTTCCTTATTTATTTTTTTTGTGACATATTTTTTCCATGTAATGGTCACGCGGTTCAAAATTTAAAAAATAAAACTAGGCAACGTAACCAAAGCCATTCATACATAATATTGCTACATTCACCTACATAACATACGAACAGAACAAATTATTTGCTGGCTTTTTTTATGACAGTTTTTTTTATGAATCCAGAAAATAGTGTGATAGAATAAAATTCGCACTGATGAGGTCGACGTAGTGTGTCTGTGTATGCTTTCTGTATTCGAATTTTTCATCTTACACACAAACAAATCTGAATACAGAAAGCATACACTCCCTCGACCTCATCAGTGCGAATTTTAAATCTTGCACGCTGGGTCCCGAAACTCACATTCTAAATACAACAACAAAAATAAACAAACTATTTTTGTTGTTGTATTTAGAATGTGAGTTTCGGGAGCCAGCGTGCAAGATTTAAAATTCGCACTGATGAGGTCGAGGGAGGTTATGCTTTCTGTATTCAGATTTCTTTGTTTTTCTTTTGTTGTTGTTTTTAGAATGTGAGTTTTGGGACCCAGCAGCGTGCAAGATTTAAAATTCGCACTGATGAGGTCGAGGGAGTGTGTGTATGCTTTCTGTATTCAGATTTGTTTGTGTGTAAGATGAAAAATTCGCACTGATGAGGTATTGAGGTGGAGTGGATGTTTTCTGTGTTGAGATTTGTTATGATTTTTTTTTCTGCTGTAGGTAGTACGATGGGGTGGAATATTTTCCGATTAGAATAATGGAAATTATATGAATAGATGTGTAAGAAATAACATCGCGCAGCTGCGATGCCGACGCCTCCAGAATTCTGCGCCCTGTGCATTTGCACATCCTGCACATATGGTTGGTCCGGCCCTGGCGTTAGGTGTATCTCAAGTTCTACTTCAAATTAGATCTCTTGCCAAGGCAACCGAGACCGCTTCAAATTCTCAAGGATCTTTAACACTTCCAGCGTGTGATTCGTCTATTTTTTCGGGTGGTTATCTATCGTGGCCGTCGTTCCGCGATATGTTTACCGCGGTTTACATAAAACACCCCAAACTGAGTCCAGTTCAAAAACTGTTTCACCTCCGAGCTAAGACTCGTGATGATGCTTATAGCATCGTATCTAAATTTTCCTTCACGGATGATAATTTTATGCTAGCTTGGAATGCTCTCAAGGAGCAATATGAAAATAAGAGGATATTAGTAAATCAACAACTTAAGATTTTACTTAACATTTCGCAAGCCGTAGTTGAAAGTGATACAGCTCTTAAGCAAATAAATAGAGATGTTAACGATTGTCTAAGTGCTATAGCGTCATATGGAATTGAAACTGAATCATGGGATTCGTTTCTAACTTTTTTTGTTTCAAGTCGCTTACCCGAAAAGACATTATCAATGTGGGAAGAGAGCTTAGAAAACTCATCCGAGATACCTACATGGAAAGAAATGAGCAAATTTTTTGTGTCTCGATAAAAAGTGCTTGAAACTGTTAGTGATATTCGAGTACCTAATACTAAAAGTGTTTCAGGTCAACAGGTACGACAAACGAGGAAATTGAAAACGCATCATGCAAAGTTCAATAAAGTTTCCTGTCTTGATTGTCACGGTAAACATTCGCTTCGCGTTTGTCCTTCGTTTTTGCAAAAATCAGTTTTGAGTAGAATAGAATTTTTAAAAACAAACAAGGCATGTTTTAATTGTTTGACTCCTTTTCACACTATACAAGAGGCGACATCACACTCTTCTACATATAGAAGGGCCTAATCAATCATCACAAGATAACAAGCAATCTCAAAATTCGAAAACAAGTTCTCAACCCATCTCTAACAACGATTCAAAACTCAATATACAGTCCACTTCTACATCTAACCTTCCAAACGTAAACTCTTACTTTACAACCTCATCAAAACAAATTCTTTTAGCTACAGCTTTAGTTACGGTCTATTCTCATAGTATAAAATACACTCTCCGAGCTTTAATAGATCCTGGATCAGAAATAACTATGATTTCAAAAGCTACACAGTGCGCTTAAATCTACATTGTACTCAAACGAATGCAACAGTGTCAGGAGTAAATGCAATAGTTGCAACACGATCAACACTGTTATGTCATTTTACAATGGGTTCACATTACAATCGTAATACTGTTCAGGCTCAAGCCTTAGTTGTTGATAACCCAACAGGTAAACTTCCCTCTGAAACGATTAATTCGTTAGATCTAACAAAATTCTCTGGGATTCAACTAGCTGACCCTAGTTTTTATAAATCTTCGCGAATAGATCTTCTAATTGGGGCAGATTTATATCCAAACATTATTCTGGAAGGACTTCGACGTGACATACATTTAGGCCTGGTAGCACAGTGTACAATGTTTGGCTGGATTATTTCTGGTCCCCTTCAAAACCAAATAATCCATCGCCATCAACATTTGTTTCCTTTGTTTACACGGTTCTACTTGAAGATGAACTAAAACGGTTCTGGGAGTTAGAAGAGATTTCAGTCCCTAAACCAATGTCGCAAGAAGATAATTTTTGCGAAAAACTATATTCGGAAACAACCTATCGACAATCTGATGGTAGATATGTAGTAAAATTGCCTTTTAAAAATGAGTTTTCAAATGATTTACAACTTGGTTTGTCCCGAAATATCTGTATTAAGCGTTATGTTTCTTCGGAAAACCGTCTCAAAAAGACGCCTTTGATTGAAGCTGAATACAATAACGTTCTACGAGAGTATTTAGATGTCGATCATATGAAAAAAGTTTCTTCACAAGACATATCTCTTGACAATAAAGTTTTTTTCATATTATATCTACCCCACCACGCTGTCGTTAAGCCAGAAAGCGCAACAACTCGCCTTCGAGTGGTGTTTAACGCTTCAAATCCATCTCAAAATGGAAAGAGTCTAAACGATGTCCTTCATACGGGTCCAAGCTTACAACAAGATTTACTGTTCCTCATGCTTCGTTGGCGTACACACCGTTACGTTTTTAATGCCGATATTGCTAAAATGTATAGGCAGGTACGAATTAATCCTTCGCAAACCTCGTTTCAGAGAATTCTATTCCGCACATCACCAGATGGCCCTATTGAAGACTATGAGCTTCAGACAGTCACATTTGGTGTGAACTGCGCACCATATTTGGCAATACGTACTTTATTGCAACTGGCTGAGGACGAAAAGTCAAGATTTCCGTTAGGATCAAAAATGCTGCTCAATGATTTCTATGTTGATGATTTGCTCTCCGGAGCTGATACATTAGAACAATCTCTTCAAGCACAATCAGAAATAAATTCGATTCTCGCATCTGCTGGTTTTGTTCTACGAAAATGGACAGCCAATGACATTTCTTTATTAAACAGCATTCCAAGAGATCACATTCTAAGTGATCTATTTTTCCATTTGACAAATCAAAGCTCAGTAAAGACCCTTGGTATTTTTTGGAACGCCAAAACAGATTCGTTTTACTTTAAAATAAATCCCATTGCATTTTCACCTGCTTGCACTAAACGAGAAATATTTTCACATATAGCTAGGCTCTTTGACCCTGCAGATTGGACTGCACCAAGCAAAAATACTTATGCAACAGATATGGAAAGACAAAACTCGTTGGGATGAAGAATTAAAACCTCATTCTTCATCTGTTTCGGAATCTTTCACAAAAACTTTTACTGAGATTTCAAAGATAAAAATACCAAGGTGGCTAGGAACAGTTTTGACAGACAGGATTGAAATACATGGGTTCTGTGATGCCTCTGAGCTAGCTTGTGCTGCTGCTATTTATGTAAAGGTTATTTACAATGCTGAAACTTGTAGATCTCAGCTCTTATGTGCAAAAACTAAAGTTGCTCCAGTAAATACAATTTCATTGCCAAGATTGGAGCTCTGTGGAGCTGTTCTTCTGTCAAAACATTTGAAAAACGTGCAGAATATTATCAAGGCAGAAACTGTTTCCTTTAACCTATGGACTGACTCGTCTATAGTCCTTGCATGGTTAGAAAAACCACCTTGTTCGTGGAAAACATTTATATAGATAAACCAACATATAAAACAATCGACGTTACGAGAGATGAAATAATTTTTGTCAAAGAGAGGCTTATAATTCTCTCTCAGGGAACATATTTTCCTTCTGAATTCTACAATTTAGAATCGAATCAACTGATAAGAAGATCAAGTCAACTTCTTATTCTTAATCCAGTTCTCGATACAAAAGGTATAATGAGAGTAAACGGTCGACTAGCAAACTCGAGTCTATCTTGGGCCGAAAGGTACCCAATTATCTTGCCATACAATTCATTGTTTACGAAACTACTCGTGGATTTCATACATTCAATATCACTACAGGGCGGTAATCAATTAATGCTTGTATTGATTAGGCAAGAATATTGGATTCCTAAGCTTAAAAATTTAATAAAAGCTCGCATTAATCAATGTAAAATTTGTGTGATTCACAAGAAACATCAACGTTCACAACTTATGGCTGCCTTGCCTTTAGAAAGATCAGACTTTTCACCACCATTTTCCAAAGTAGGTATAGACTTTGCTGGTCCCTTCGATATAAAAACATATTTCGGGCGCAGTTGTCGCATAACCAAAGGTTATGTTTGCGTTTTTGTATGTTTTTGTACTAAGGCCATTCATTTAGAAGGAACCACAGAGCTATCTACTGCCTCCTTTTTGGCAGCGTTTTACAGATTTGTTGGGAGAAGAGGTCTTCCAAGTGACATTTACTCCGACAATGGAACCAATTTCGTTGGAGCCAATCGAACGCTTAGAAAAGATTTCAAAGCTTGTCTCAAGGAATCCTCTTCCCAATTTGGTAAACACTATAATAATGAGCCATTCTGGCATTTCATCCCTCCTGGTGCTCCTCACATGGGCGGCTTGTGGGAGGCAGGAGTTAAAAGCTTTAAGGCTCACTTTAAAAAAGTTGCAGATGGTTACAAGTACACCTTTGAAGAATTTACCACGCTTCTGTGTCGCATAGAATCGTGTCTGAATTCTCGCCCAATCAGAGCACTTTCAGAAAATCCATCTAACAATCTTTCGCTTACTCCAGGGCATTTCCTTATTGGAAGACCACTATTATCCGTAGCAGAGCCAAATCTTCAAAACTCTTCTATTTCCTTAGTAAACAGATGGGAAAAGCTTCAAGTTCTCCATCACACTTTTTGTAAAAGGTGGAAGGAAGAATACCTTAAAGAATTGCACAAAAGATACAAATGGAAGTTTCCTCAACGCGATATAGCAATTGGAGATGTCGTCGTGGTTAAAAAAGAAAATTTAGCTCCTACTGAGTGGCGGTTAGGTCGTGTTACGAACGTTGTGCGAATGTTCTAATATTCGCGTCAATACAGACCTAGCTTAAGTTATAATTCATTCTTAATTCATTTTTAAATGTCATTAATTCATTTATTTGTATTTGCAAATTACATTCCACAAAAACGTCATTTTTAACCTTTAAATTATGCAATGTCAAATTAGCGACAAATTAATGGAATTATTGTAAAGAACGAGTGTACTACTCAATATTCACTTTCTACGAAAATTAAAACTAAAATTGTAAATTTATTAACATCGAGATAACGTCTTTTAAATTTGAGCTATTTCTACTAGGTTTTAAATCTAGCTAGTCGATACATTTTGGTCCTTCGAGCCGGATTGTTACTAATATCTCGAAATTACGTTTTTCATTTATCTGAGCTTTTATTCTAATAGTTTTTACTATCTAGTCGATACATTTTGGTCCTTCGAGCTTTTTTTAACTTAAATTATACATTTCAAGTTTTACGAACTTACAAACTATAAACATTAACATACAGTGTGTGCAGTTTGTGCAACAAACAAAACGTTTGATTAACAAAACAAAGTGAACATTAACATTAATTTTAACAAACGTTAACCTTAATTAAGAACAATATTATACAAAAACCAAAGAAACAACGATTCCATCATCCATTAAAACTCCACCAGCAACTGTGACGACGACGCCGAAGTCAGCCCCAGCAGCCGCAGCAAAAGCAAACAAGGACAAGCAGTAAGTCGTTGCTTTTTTGTTGTAAAAACTGTCCAGATTTCATTTGCCGTGTTTTCTGTTAATTAAAAGAAACATTTATCAATAAAATGGCATATAAATATGGTGAACTCCAAAAGGGGCTACTAACTAAAGTCATAAAAGATTTAACGAACTTCAAGAAAGCTCCGAAAGAACGGAGGACAGCAGCGTACGCTTCTGGGCGTCTAGCAAAGCTGGAAGATGATATGACGACGTCAAAATCATATCATGAAGCAATCATCGGTGGTGGTTTGCTAGAAGATTATTTAAAAAAAGATGAGTTGCTAGTTGTGTATGAGCAAATTTATGAAATTTACCTCGAATATAGGGCAGAATTGGTCGAGGCAATGGAAAAATCCAAGCCAATGGTGCCGGCTAGTGTACTAATGGGTACTACGCCCCCATCGTCGTCTGCATCATCATCAGATTCTGCGATTAGACTGCCAAGGATTGATTTGCCCAAATTTGATGGTTCGTACACCAACTGGCGTGCGTTTCACGACAGATTTCAGGCTCTCGTTCATACGAACACGAGTCTGCAAGACATCGACAAGCTACATTTTCTACAATCTTGCTTAATTGGTGATGCCCATCGTTTTATGCAAAACATTGCTGTTGAGTCAGCAAGTTATGAAAAGGCGTGGGAACTTTTGGACGAGCGCTACAATCACAAGCGTATTTTGGTGCACATTCAAATGCAAGCGCTTTTTGGCCAACCTTCGTTGACGCGAGAAACGGCATGTGGTCTCAAAGATCTCTTGTATACAACAAGAGAATGTCTTCTCGCTCTTGAGAATTTGGAGGTTCCGGTTTCTAAGTGGGATACCGTGCTTATTTGGTTCTTGGTCCAAAAGCTTCCTAGTACGAGCCAAAAATTATGGGAGGAAAAATTAGGAAACAGCAAGGACTTACCTAAATTTGATGCATTCACCGAATTTTTGGAGACTCGATTCCAGACACTGGAAGTTATCAGTCAACAGGAGCAATCCACGTCCACGAAGCCCAAAGAAGAGTCATCCTACAGCACAAGACCACAGCAACCTCAGCAAACAACGAAGCACTTTCAGAACAATCAGGTTCCTTGCAAATTGTGCAACCAATCCACGCACTCGCTCCGAAAATGTCAGCAATTTTTTGCGATGGACAGTGTAGGACGTCGAGAAGTAGCTCGACGATTCCGTGTTTGTGAGAATTGCCTCATGCATGGACACGCCCTCCAGGACTGCCAGAGTTTGAGTCGGTGTTTCTTCTGTCAACAGAAGCATCACTCGCTCCTTCATTTGCATCAGCATAACACCGCAAACACACACACACATAATCAACAACCGTTTCAACGACAACCAGTCCAACATCATCCGTTTCAACATCAGCCACAAGCCGGAACATCAGGCCAAAGTATGTCGTCTCAACCGAGAACTACCGGTTCCAACGCATTTCAGGCTTCAGTGAACCCGAATGCTCCTGAGTTCCAGCCAGATGTTCAGCAACAAAGTTTAACTACCACGCGTCGCATGGTTCTGGGGTCCAAAGACACCAAGTGCTTTTAGCAACAGCAGTTGTCAAAGCGAGAGCCACAGATGGAAGAATCCATTTATTACGTGCCTTGATTGACACCGGATCAGAGACATCCTTTATTACGGAATCTGCTGTCCATTTGTTGAAGCTGGAAAAGCGGCCTGCCATTGTTGAGGTATCTGGGTTGGGGTTGGTCAGCAGCGGCACATCGCAGCATACTGTCGAAGTTCATTTTGCTTCGCGTCATTCGACATTTGAAACTGCCACACAGGCATTGGTCTTTAAGTCGCTGACTGGGCATCTTCCGGCCCAACGAGTGGTACCTCACAATTGGAGTCATCTCAAGGGTCTTTCGTTAGCAGATCCTCATCTCTACGAACCTGCTCCCATCGATTTATTGTTTGGAACTGATATTTGCGCGCAGATACTTCTACCGGAAATCAGAAGGTCTCCAGATGACAATGGACCTATAGCGCAAAATACGCAATTAGGGTGGATCGTGTTAGGGAAAGTTCCAGAGGAAATTCCCCGGCAAATCGAAGCTTCGTGCAGGCTACCGACCTCGGAGCGCAACCACACAAGCTTTGGGAGATGGAAGAAACGCCGTTCCAGACACATGAAACTCTAAACAACATTGCTTGCGAAGAACATTTTGCAAGAAATACGACCCGTTTATTAGACGGGCGATATCAAACAAAGTTGCCATTTAAAGACGAAGGTCGTCCACCGATGGGATCCAGCCGTCAAGTGGCTACTCGACGATTTCTCCATCTCGAGGTTTTGAAGAAGCTGGCCGACGACAAAAGCCAGAATTTTCCCGAAGGGGCGAGGGCTGTCCGTGAGGACATGTACGTTGATGATCTGATCCAGCAAATTCTTGAAAACGCCAAAACCCCTAAGAGTTTACGCTCTTTGAATGCATTCATTGATGCTAATGGAATTTTGCGAGTGGGGGGACGTTTAGAGAACTCCCTCCTCTCCTACGATGCCCAGCACCCTGCATTACTGCAGAACAATCACCACTTAACGAGTCTGGTTGTAAGAGAGGCTCACAAGCAAAACCTTCATGGTGGAACTCAGCAGATGATAAGTTACATCCGACGGACTTGTATGCGTTGTCACGCTTCACACTAAGTCTGGTCAGTTCAAACGACCCATTGCTAAAATTTGTCTGCTTCTGTCTAATAAAATAAACTATCGAGCACGAGCAAACAAGCTTAATATAATAAAATAAAAACTGCATTTGTTTGATTCCAAAATCGTCGCATCAAACCAAAATCTACAATAAACATAAATATAACAAGTCAACGCTATACAAAACAATCAAACAACAACTTCTGTTCCACAGAATTAAATTTATTTCAATAATAATAAAATGTAACAATATTTGATCTTAATTCTAATATGAACATAATGCCACGACAAGCAAATTTATTTACAAAATAATTTACAAATTTTAAATTAAAAAAATCACTGACAAATTCGAATTAACACAATTCACAAAATGTAAACAAATCATCTCCATTTTTGAATCACCATCATCCGAATCCACAGCCCAAACTTCAAAATCGAACCCACAGTTCATCTTCAATACATCAAACGTCACAACAAGGCACAAATCATAGTTACAAACAAATAAAATCATTCAATTCACCGAATTTTAATGTCTTCATTTGCTACGCAAAACACCAGAAAATAAAAGAAAATCAATAACAAACGATTCCACGAATTTATCAAGTAATTAATAATCACACACTTGCACAAAGTTACAAAATAATGCACTCAATTTAACACAATTGCATAATTCATCACATTAAATTCCACGATTTAAAATATAAACACGGTCACTCGACTCAAATAAATAAACATATGCGCGAAAGCATGCGACCGATGCGCGACACCGTCGTCGTCCAAACACCAAACATTAGAATTAATAAATTAGAACATTGAATCGAACAAAAAAAAATGTATATTTTGTGCGCGAAAACATACGACCGACACGTTACCTTACGATTAAAATTATATGAACACATTTTCTTCAATCAAAACCATAATTAAATTACACTATGTAATCACATATAAAACAACGGTAGACGATTCCGTAAGCCGTACTCCGTACATACGCCGCGACAATCGAAATTACTAATGCACGACATACATATATATTCATCAATTCAAATGCATATCGCAAATATATATATACATATAAAATGAAAACTTAAAACTAAACAAACTTAAAAAACTTAAAACTAAATTGAATTCAAGATTGACAAAAACTCACAGAGTAATCCGTATAATCAATGGAGCTGCAATCACCCAGTAATCCGTATAATCAATGGAGCTGCAATCAAACAACAAAAACAACTTCACCCACGATCGCGATCATATTTATTATGAATTTAATTCAACCGCACTTTTCTATGAACCGAATTAATCAAACAAAATTTGATGTAACGCACAAAATAAACCGAATTTAATTCACAATTTTTAAAAGCAAACGCGAAATAAAAAATATTTTTCAAAATAAACACAAAACTGCACACGAGCGGTAGAATGAAGAAACGAGAGAGAAACGACACATAAATACACCATTTAAAACCGTAACTGATAACTGAATGCAAATTACACTCAGCTGAATGAAAATACAAAAAAGTCAACATTGCGGTTTTGTATTACGCATACTAGAAAGTAGAAACTACGTTCACTGTTTTGTATTGCTGTTGATAATGTTTTGTAAGGTAGGTGACCCAAATAAGGCCCACCTTATTGTTTATCCTTAACAACTTTCATACCATGATAAAAATGAACTCAAACTTAATATATTATAAACAATAGTTATATTATGCATAGGAAAGCAGACTTTTAACTTTAAGATTCTGAAACTGAAATGTATTTTTCGATCATTTTGAAAAACCTTACGTTGGGCCTTATTAGGAACACGGGGTCCTAATAAGGCCCATACATTTTTCTTTTAAATTTCACTGTAGTTTTTGCTGAAATAAAATATTTAATAAAGTAAAATGAAAGAAAAAGGCAAAATCTGTAATTATAATAAATTTAAATTGATTTTATTCATAAAAAAAAATAAAAGAAAAAAGTCTTTCTGACTTTAAAATCTTAAAATCTCATGCTGGCATAATAAGCCTCTTTGAACTGATTTCAAGGCCTGGTCCATTCGTTCTTCAGTCCAAGAAGCTCTTTTTTTCTCAGTAACGGTCTATCTTGGCATATTGACTGAAATCCACCGAAATAAAAAATGAAATTTTTCATATACTTAATAAAGCCCAGTCATATTTTTAATGGGCCTTGTTAGGAACACGAAAGACTTTTGTTTATAAAATTATAAACAAAAATCTAGTAAATATATATAAACAAAAATTTCAATAAATAAGGCTACAATTAATATATTCTACGAAAAAAATTAACAATTGTACTTACTTGATCAAATACGTGGAAACAGTAAAATTTTGTAAACTTTTTTTTTATAAAAAGCACGTGCTCGTCACTAAGAAATTTTCAATTGTCTGCCAATTTTAAACCGATCGAAGTAACTGGTTGCTTTCTTTTGTATGAGTTCGAATGTAACGGCTGTACGAACACAAAGAACAAAAAGTCCCGTTACTTGTTGGCTATGTGTTTTTTTATGCACTGGGCCTTATTAGGGTCCGGGCCTTATTTGGGTCACCTACCTTAGTTGTTGTTTTTTTTATAAACATTACTATAATCACTCTCTCTCTCTTTACATGTCAAATGCAATTGAATTTATATGCTGGCCTGGTAATGCAGTTCAGAAGTCATGCCAAATCATCAATAGAAGTTGCGTACTACATTTTACCACTAGATGGCGGGGGAGAATGTGCGAATGTTCTAATATTCGCGTCAATACAGACCTAGCTTAAGTTATAATTCATTCTTAATTCATTTTTAAATGTCATTAATTCATTTATTTGTATTTGCAAATTACATTCCACAAAAACGTCATTTATAACCTTTAAATTATACAATATCAAATTAGCGACAAATTAATGGAATTATTGTAAAGAACGAGTGTACTACTCAATATTCACTTTCTACGAAAATTAAAACTAAAATTGTAAATTTATTAACATCGAGATAACGTCTTTTAAATTTGAGCTATTTCTACTAGGTTTTAAATCTAGCTAGTCGATACAAACGTCTTTACAGGCAATGATGGTAGAGTACGTGTCGCAAAGATTCGAACGCAGCAAGGTGAAATATGTAGACCAATAGTTAAGTTATGTGTAATTCCAAAAAATAATTTTATTATTCATTTTTTTTTTTATAAAACAAAAATGAAATTTAAATATATTTATGAATTGCACATGAACATTTGTAATAGTAGGAGAGCCACTGAAGACCGACCTTCACCGAACTGTTAACCGGCTGAAACTTTTTTTTATGAAATTTAGTTTGAAAACATATATGAATATGATAGCTTGCCTAACGAAAAGTGTGCCAGGCTATATTAAATTAAACTTTATTTTAATCAATAACTAACTCCTCCTTCACCCATATGTTAAAATAAAACGGTGTGCCACATAGCCATATGTGTAAGTAGGCTTCAGACAAGAAAAAAATTGTATGGGAGAGGGGGGCCTATTCCCCCCGTTTAGCCAGGAGATTAAAATATAAAGTCAAATTTAATATAGCCTGGCACACTTTTCGTTAGGCAAGCTATCATATTCATATATGTTTTCAAACTAAATTTCATAAAAAAAAGTTTCAGCCGGTTAACAGTTCGGTGAAGGTCGGCCTTCAGCGGCTCTTAGACTATAAGGCATACGTATCTAATATTAATTATTTATTAGATTTTATCAAACTCAAATGTTTAAATATTAACTTAAATTGAATTATATTAAATTTGAATTCGTCCCTTTATATAGTTTAGATATCCTATACTAACATACCTTCCCCCCGGAGTGAGTGGAACCCCTTCGGAAAACGAAAAGGTTCCCAATCCGAAATCTTATTTCGGATGTAGGGCTTAGATTTATATACATACTTTTTTTAACTCGTTACTTTATTTAGTAAAGTATGGTATCAACCTTATGTTAAGTTAAATTTATGAAGACACAGAGGGCGTTTTGACCAGCAAGTACTGATTGGTATAAATTAGTCAAACTGCCTTCCTGTGGTCTTTTTGTTCTAAAGTCTCTTTTTCAACTAGATCTCCACGAGGTAAGACATTATTGTAAAGAGAAAATTGTGAAATAAAAGCCTTATACTTATTAAATATTGGTGTTCTCTATTCTTTTTTCTAATTAAATCACCGGGATCATATTTGCATCCCAACACTAATCCAGTGTCCGGTTTGGCGTGTATAGCTGTGGTGCATTCTGCACCACTGGTGCATTGATGACCACGTCACCCTATGTTATAACATCAATCGAGGTCGATTTTGAATTCAGGACGGCCGAGCTGTAAGAGATTACTTTCAATGCGAATAAACTGAAACACCCTCTATATTAAACTTTCATTGAAGATCAGTTATTCTGTGCTTGAGATTTCTCTCTTACGGGTCAATCGAATGATTTATATACTTTAACTGCACTATCGAAAAGTCTCCAATGCATTTTATGTACTCATGTTAGTCTTCCTATGTTTAGAAATATTTGACACTCGTAATAAAGCCTCCATCAAACGAAGACGTACTGTATGTTGTTCTAATTTTTTGCATGAATAATCATTATAAGTTGCATGTTTAAAGTCTTTACAGGTTCATCTTTGTTATATTTTTTTATTGTGGATATCTATATAGGTACAAAGTACAAACCTACATGATAGCTCATCGTTGATTTTTCTTACAACGCGGGCAAAGCCGCGGGCACCAGTAAGTGATGTTGATGTATAAATCGAATTAGGTATGTTATTCATAAAAAAAACTAAAAGTAGGAATCAAGAAAAGTGCCTCCATTACCTCTTTTTATCAAATAGTGTGTCTTTATACCCCAGTCTAAAAACACAAAAATACCTACAAAGTACAAGCTTAAAACAACGAAAGGCATACTTTGCTTTTTCCTGATTAAAAATGTTGCTACTTCTTAAGCCCGTTTATAATATTAATATCATACATACCTATACATATAAATGGAACAAACAAATAGAATCATCAAAACAAATTATGTATATCATACCCTTTAGAAACACACAATGTGAGTGCCTTTTTGAGTCAAGGATCCTTCAACTGAGTTCTTGTTTACAAACACTGAAACCGAAAATTTTATTTGACGGAGTGAAAAAGAATACCTACGTTAGCAAGAAACAATTGCTCGTTAAAAAAGTGAAATCGTGTAATAAAGATAAATGTCATAAAACTTCATCTAGCTTTCTCCCATAAAATGTATGCTCTATCATCCGTATCAACAATGGTATCAACAAACTTAAACCCCCTCGGGTCTGACTGTCTTCATTTTAACAAGCATTATGAATAATAAATTAAGGGAAGAATAACAAGTATTAATAAAAAACAAAAAAAAATGTAAACGAAGGTATTTTCAGTAAGAACAAAAAAAAACACTATGAGGTCTAGAAATTGTTAAATGATTTATGTATTTAAAAAAACGCTAACAAGCCATTCAAAACAGGTCAAAGACAACTTCGATAAAGGTTAGTATTTTGGTAGGTGCTTATGACCTTTCGTGTCTGCAAGAGAAATATTTAGCCATATAGGTACTATGTACATTTACTAGGCAAGACATGGTGAAATCAAGAAAAAGTGAAAAAAAGTGAGGAATCTGAATTCTATCCCTGATGAGCATTTGTAGCAAAGATTCCTGAAATCAGCCGTATAGTTTTTCCTGACAGAAATCTATCATTGGAATAATGAATAGATTAGATTTTTAGATTAGATAGATCATTTATTGAAAGCTTTTTGTTTCTTATATGTATTAGTTTACATGCTTATTTTACAATTCTTTAAATGAATAAATAAATAGACATTGGCAAGGTTTTCCGTCTGCCGGATACACTATACACTATGATAACTATGGATTTTTACATCATAACTGTTAATTTTTTGTATACATATATCTATATTTTAAATAAATTCGTGTATTATAAGTTGTCTATACTCTAACGCAGCTTCGCAGTATTTATATATTGCGTCCCAATATGGACCATTCCGCAAATTCTCCAGGTCTTCTAAGGTTAGAGTTGGTTTTTCGAAATATTGGATCATCCAGTGTCTTCTCTTGCATTCAGGTTGCAAAGGGTACAATAATTAGATTCGTTGTTGGTATAAGAAGTTCCATTCAAATTAAGCAAGGATATTTTTCTGCAGCTGTTTTTATCAATGAAATAATTATTTTCGTCCAGATTAAAAAACTAAAGCTGGGTATTTAAGTCGGATTTCTGAATTTTTTGCTAGATTTGTGAATATTACTCTGTGTTTGATATCTGTTTCACTCATTATTGCATACATTTGATTATGAATATGAAAATGAAAATGAAACAAAACATTTATCGATTCGTTTAATTTTTTGACATAAATCCATCAGTTTTTCAGGAAATTGAATTTCCGCCGGAAAATGGAAATATACATTTGAAACGAAACATAAGTTTGCAAATAAATATTTGTTTTCAAACAAAATTATTTGACTATTTTCCGATTTATTGAAATATAAATTGCAATTTTGATCAAATGATAACTAGGTTAAATATTCATTCAAATAATTTTCCGGATTTATTTGAATGATCGCTATAACTGTAACCTAACCTATAAACCTACTTAAATACAGTTTGCATTGTTCAACATACTATGCTAAGCAGTCTAGTGCTCAAACATTTTCAAAAGAGACTGAAAGATACTTGAATCCAAATCAAGTACTTTCTCTATGAATTAGCGAAATTATGTAATTCCATTTCATTACGTGACTTGACACTTTTTCAATGACACACACACTTTTTGAGTTAATTTAGTTCATACCGTCACCATATCTTGAGGGCTATAAAACAGTAATTAATTTTATCTCTCGGTTAACAACAGTACAGTGGCGTAGATAGCTTTTCGCTATGAGGGGGATGGATCTAGTTCGCTCATTTTTACTTCCGACATCTATACTAATATATTATAAAGCTGACGAGTTTGTTTGTTTCTTTGAACGCGCTTATCTCAGAAACTACTAGTTCGAATTGTAATTGAGTTTGATAGTCCATTCTCCATTAATTGAGGAAGGTTAATTTTTGGATTGTTTGAACGCGCTAATCGTAGGAACAGTTGAATCAAATTAAAAATTCTTTTTGTGTTGAAAAGTCCATTTATCGATCAAATAAATTAAAATTTAAAATAACTTCGCAACCAAATTCACGCGCATGATGCACAAGTCAAGACGCATCTCTGGCCGGAGCACGAGTGAGAGAAGGACGAAGTCGCGGGCAACTGCTAGTATAGAATATATGAAAAGTTTTGAATGTTTATCTGTCTTTCTGTAAACGCACCTGCAGCCTTAACCACTGGCCCGATTGACTTAAAAATTGAAAATTCGAGGTTTGAGTGAATTCGCGTTGGTCTTTTATTTTTATTTTATTTTTTAAGATCAAAATTTAGGGAAGCCACCATAAAATTTTTTTGCTCAAAAACGTTTTTTTTTTAAACTTCCTCCAAAACGGTACCTCTCATAGAATCGTTTTTTTTCTTATAAAATTTTTTCGAAAAACAAAAGCCTGATCAGCGTACTTTTTTTTCTGAAACTACGTATAAATTGCCCAAATAAAATTTTGTTTTTAAACAAATTTTAAATTTTTTTTTGTATTTTTTAAAAACCTTTTTAAACTTTTTTTCAAAATTCTATATCTCGAAATCGGATCAATAGTTAAAATCGAAAATCACTAATAAAATGTAAATTTACATATTCTTGAATACTAAATACCCAAATTAATTTTAGTAAATTTTCGAAAAATTTTATATATAAGAAATTAATTTAAAAAAAAGCCACTCCAAATAACTTGCACAAATAACTCGCAAAATTACGACGAATGATTGTCAATCTGCCGCTTGTGTAAGGCATGCTTTATTTAATGGGTATTAGTGCATTTTGCTTTCTGGTTAAAATGAATTAGTGTGAGTTATAGTTACCGTTAGGATTCGCGTTAACTTCACCGCAGTTGTTTGAACATTTGTGTTCGTGTGGATGAGTGTGTTGCGTGTTTGGGGCGGTTTCTTACTCTAAATTAACAATGTGACACACGTTGAGAAGAAATCTAAATAACTTTCAAATTTTGTGTGGGTGTGGGCTTTTGTGGAAAACTGGATAGAAGCTCTTTTTCTTGCACGTTTACCTATTATCAGTTGGTGAGAGACGTTAAAAAAATACTTTTTAAAAATCGATATAAAGAAATTCAAAATAATGATTTATAGTTTTGACCAAGTTGATGTTTATGTTGATTTGAGAACAATTGAAGTGGTGATTCTCATCGGCTTTGTTGGTCTTTTTGATGGTTAAATGAAAACAGTTTTCATCTGATTTTTCCCAACGTTTCGACGGTGATTGCCGTCTTCTTCAGGGGATGTCTTTATTCACAAAAATGACAAAAATATGTTTAGTTTAATACATACGAATATTATGTACAGCGTATAAGTATGACTTACATTGAGTTGAATATTAAAAAAAAAAAAAAACAAAAAAAACAATTGGAACAAATATAAATTAAAGCGCTTCCGATGTGAAGGCTTGTCAACTGTTAAATTTGAACTGTATAATTATTTGTGTTTGAAACTAATAGCGTTTTTTTTTGGTAATCCGGAATTGTACACAGAACTGTCCGATTCCGGATTCCAAACGAACAGGCAAACACATTTTTTTGCTTCTAAGGGTTGAATGGTTGTGTATTTGTGAAACCTCATATGAAGAATTGCAGATGACATGACATTGTTTTTAATTTCTTTATTTGTAAACATGGCAGCGAGTACGTATATGCGAGTGTGTGCATGTATGCGTGATTCTGTTTTTGATTCTGACTTCAAATTCGGAATCGTTTTTCTGTTCTATTCAGAACAGGAACTGTCATCTTGTGCCAAGTGAACGAGTACAGAACTGTTCGGAACAGTTCCGGACGACCAAAAAAAAACGCTATAAGGAACAGTAAACGGCGGATATGTTTTGAGTGTCTTGTTTGCGGTTCATATTGTTTTTGTTATTTATTATGTGAAGTGTTTCTAATGTGTAGCGTTTAGATGTGTGTTTCTCCGTTGCAAGAATTTCGGGTCCTTCAAAGTCTGGTTGATGTCCTGTTCCTATAGCGTGGCATGCTAGTGCTGTCTTTTCAGAGCTTTTTTGGCGAATGTCAGATTTGTGGTTAGCTATTCTTTGTCGAAGGAGTTGTTTGGTTGTGCCAATGTAGCAGAGATTGCATGGTTGGTCCGGTTTTCCTTTGCAGTTTATTTTGTAAATGCAATGCAAATGATATTTTTTTTCAAAATCTCTATACATATAAAAATGGATGTATATACATACGTTTGTTTGTTTATATGTCCTTTATGGACTCCGAAATGGCCCCCTAAATATTTGAAATTTTAATGGTTAATACTGTTGTATTCAGTGATAGTTTCTGCGACAAAAAAAAAATGGAAAAACCTCATGGAAGAGTAGGAAAACTGGAAAAACCAAACAAAGATCGGAAATTTGATTTTTTTTTACTTGGAATTTTTATAGTTTTCGAATGGCAAAATAGAAAGTTTTTGATGAAAAATTTGGAAAACGCATTGGTTTTTAAATGGAAAACTGCATAGAATTGTATCTGTGTGCATTGGTTTTCAAACGGAAAACTGAAAAATTGGTGATGGGGAACTTGGAAAACTCTGGGAGAGCACAATATCAAACTATTGAATGGAATTTAAGGTGCAATTTTGGAAAATTAAGGAAAAGAGCAACACGTTTGATTTTCTTTATCACATTAAGGATTTTGACTGTGTTGGAAAGTTCGTTGTCAAGCTAGAAAAATTTCATATCTTTGAAATTGGAAATATAGGTCTTATAATCATTTTAGAGCTTATCTCTGAAGGCGCTTAATGGTGGTGAAACGAGGTTAGCTGAAGATTAATGTAAACAATAAAATTGATGCATGTTGATTTGTTTGTGTGACCGGTAAAGACTCTTAAGTAGTCCAACGCATTGTTATAAAATTTTGACTGTAGGCATAGCTAACACGAGCCAGGGTTCCTGCGAAAACAAATTTTGGAACATTTTACGGGAAAATTGAAAAATGGAAGGAATCAAATTTTGGTCGAAAATTAGACTTTTGTATGGGATCATAGCTGCAATTATTCAAAAATTAGTAAAAAAAAAATCAGAAAATTCCGCAAAACGAGAATTTTTTAAATCATTTTAAGATTTGATTTGATCTGGTGGCAGGCGAGACGAGGTTCGCGGGGTCGGCTAGTTTCTAATAAAAAGGAAACATATTTATCAAATTTATCACATTCTTTCACTTCCCCGAAGCCAATTCATTTGTTCACGAAACAATTTTTGATGGAAAGTTTAAAAATATTTCTTGAGTGTATCTTTTACTTTAATATTAATCTTTAATATTAATCATTGTTATATATGCAGTATTTTTAAATACATTGTAAAACACATAGGTAATAAAGATTTGAATGCATATGAAATCATTTCTACTACAAAATTGAAGTCTAACTTCAAAGCTTCAGAGTAGATGTTTTTGCATGGTATATTAGATATATGAATCTTAAATTAAGTTAACTTACCTTTATTGGAAGTCAATAACATTTTTGTATTATTTTGTTTTGGAAAAAGTAGGAGAGAACTTCTTTCATAAAAAGCATTATTGTTTATTGAGGGACAAATAAAAACAAAAGCAGAAGAAAAACAATATAAATACCGAAATATAATAATAAATAATATTTAACTATATAAAATAATTCTTTTTTCAAACAGATTATCACAATTGTGAATTAATTATATACAAATAAATTCTTCGAACAAAAAATAACACAGTATGGCATTATTTATTTAAGCGAACGAATAAAAAAAAAAAACAAAAGAAGAATAAATACATAAATAAAGTATAACATTATATTAATCTTATAAATTTATGTTAAGGAATTTATTTGTATACATGTTATTTATTCACAAGAGTGATGATCTGTGTTAAAAAAGTTTATTTTATATATTATAATATCATATAGATTATTAAATTCAGTCAAATTGCCATTTGGTAGTACCTACAGAATAACGAAGGATTATTTCTTATTCTGTGGACTAAGTGCAGAATGTTATTAATAAAAGAAATGTATCTTAACAGGCGTTTACAAACTTATTCCACCGTGGAGGGTGGTTTAGCGAAGCAATAAAAAAATGTAAGATAAAAGTTCATTAGATGGTTTATAAGTATCAATAACAACAAATTTCCCAAAGGGAATTTAAGCTTAACGTCACTAACTTTACTACTCCGGAAACAAATTATTTTTATTAATGAGAAATTTTTTGACGTTTGGTTAAAATGGATTACATTTTTAGTCGGAACTGCGTCAAAGTAGGATGGGTTTAATTGGATTTTTTATGTTAAAAAAACTGTTTCCCTCTCAAGATGTCACCAAAATCGATTGCCATCTAGCCTCTACTACCCAAGAATATATATATACAAAAAATTCTCATGAATTTTCGGCTGTTAAATGACGAATGTCAATTGGATATCAAATGCGTTTCGAAAAAATTTGAGCGCTCAGAATACGTTGAGTTAAAAGTGTGTTCAGAGCTTTGTATATTTATTTGACTCGTACTATCAAGATGGCGTTTTTTACTGTAACCATCTATATAACGACTTATTTAAAAGAAAACCCCGTAACCCCCCCTAAATACGGCTATGGCTCTAACAGACTTTTATTCTTAAGGAAAAATGTCTTTAAGCCTTAATAGAAACTTATAAATTCAGTGTTAGCCAAAAAAAATTCATTAAGTTATTAATCAATAATTATTTGATTTTGCATTGGGGGGGGGTCAGTAAACCCCGTAACCCCCCCCCCCCCCCTAAATACGGATGTGCTTTCAAGATGGCACTTTTAAATATAGTCATCTATGTAACGACTTATGTACTTTTAACTTTTTAATGGAAAATGGATGTAAACAAAAATTTCGGGGGGGGAGGGTTAAACCCTGTAACCCCCCCCCCCCCTAAATACGGCTATGATTTCTCATTTTTTAAGTGTTTTTGTCTCTTATACTTATTGTAAGGCTAAACGTAATGGTCGAATTTCATCAGTGGATGGCAAAGAGAGTACATCTGGGTGATTCCGCTATAGACGATATTTGAAATTAGTTTTTAAATTTCTAAAATTAAAACTTTTTTTTACTTCCAATAGAGACACAAAAAGCTATATTTATTGGAGAAATTAAAATCATGCTGAATTTGCACACAACATAATTTTACATGCCATAATAATTGCCATACGAAGGTTAATATGGAACGAGGAAAAATATTATAAGGGGTAACTTAAGTATAAACTAAGCAATAAGAATAGTTCGATGTTCTCATTAACTGCTTGGACATGGTGAAAAAAGTGTCTTTTAAACGTATACTAAAAAAGAAGTTAAGAATTCCTTACACTTTTAAAAAAAATTTGATCCCAAAAAGTCGTTGTAAATTTGTTGCACCCGCGATGAAATATATATAAAAGTTTGTTTTCTTCTCAGATTAAAGGCTTTTAAATTTCGAAACTTTTCAAAAGTAATAGCCTTTTCCCACCGACTTGATTTAGCTTATTTGATTTATAAATCAAGAAAGGCGTTCCCACTGAACTTTTTACTTAATTTAGCTTGACATTTAATTAATCTTGACATAACTTTTGAATTTTTCAATCAAATATATTAATATATGACACAAAATTTGAAATTTGATTGTCAAAAAGAAAAAAAAATGAATTCAAAATGAATTTTATTCATTACTTGAGCATGAAATCATTCAGCCTGGAATCATCGAGGTGATTTATACCAAATTAAAAAATAAACAAGCTAAATCAGGTAATTTCAAATAATTGAAAATGTATGGCAAATCATGAAATAAATTATGTGATTTAGCTAAATCAAGTTGTTTTAGCTAAATCACGTTGGTGGGAATAGGCTATAAGAACTGAAAGAAAATCATACCAAATGTCCAAATTAGCTTTTATAAGCACAATAACGTAAGTTAATTTCAAGAAAACGATGATTCAAATTCGTTGCACCCGCGATCCCAAAATATGTGTCGCGGGTGCAACTCATTGTCATTCAATGTAATTGATATGTACAACGCATTTTACTGATAAAATGTGCCATAATTAATGATTTTTTGGCTTGAAAATTGTTATTCAAACGACTTAATACAAAATTTTGAGCTATTTGGTGTGAATATCAGATTAAATGGCAGATAATAAAGAAAATGAGATTTCCCGCAAAGGTATACGAGCTTCAGGCAGAGCATTTTCGCTGGTGCTCAAGAATTTTATAATGTAGCCCGCAATCTCTCGGAAACCGTCGATTTTATATACATACATATGTTCCTAAACAACAAATTGTTCAAATGAAAGGCTTGTTTTGACAGTAAATGAGAAGGATTGATATATATTCCATCAGGCATTCAATCAAAACATTTTTCAAGTTTAAAAGGGTGGCAACATAACAATGGCACGAACTTCGATGCCTTGTTGCAAGGTCACAATAACTCTAGCATCTCCAATCGAAACAGGCAGTAATTCGAACCTAAATGATTTGGAACAACTAACACATTCGGGGTCAGCTATTTCGGGCCGAAAACTGGAGTTTTCTGATAACAGTGACAGGCAGTTAAAACCTTCTTCTAAGTTAGAAGAAGAACTTCCAACAACTTCTCTGGAGCCATCCTCAACACAACGAGCAGGTTCATGTCTTGATATATTGTTGCCAAAAGATATTTGCGCATAATTCATACGTTTTGGTAGAAGTATCCTGCAAGATTGGCAAGAAAATTGAACAATTTCGCTATGTAGGTTTGTGTCTGAGTTATATGGATAAGAGGGAGAAGTAAGGCTGCAGTTTATGCAAACTTTAGAAGGCCGTCGTTTTGCTGACACTAAAAATGACATAGCTGATTAGAATATGGAGATATTATTGAATTATTGGTAGTTTCTCGAAAACAGATACATGAGAATAAGGCATACACAATATTTTCGAAAAATATTGATGGATTTGAGAAAAGAAGAATTACAAGTAAAGAAGAATACTGACTATACCCATAACTTATTATTTGTTTCATTTCCTGTTATTTAAGATTGCTTTTCTAGGCTTACAATACATTGAAGTTAGACGCGTTGCACCCGCGATAATTCGACGTTGCACCCGCGATTAGTTAAAACATAGAAAAATAATTGTTAATCTTTGTTTTATATCTTCATTTTCATCTCATTAGTTGATTGAAACAATTAAGTTCAATAAAATGAAAGAAAATCTCAAAGAAACGTTCTCAATTAACAGACATTTTCATTTAATGTATGATGCTTAAGGCTTGTGGGCCATATTCGTTGCACCCGCGATCGCACTTTGAGACCTTTTTTGGATCAATTATTCATTAAGCTTGATCTTTTTGAACGATTTCAAATAAAAGATAACTTAAAATGTATACGTTGAAATGATAATTTTATGAAAATATTATTTCAATTTATATTAAATACCCTTTAAGTGAGTCTAAACGTTGCACCCGCGATAGTGGAATCACCCATCTTATATTGATAAATGTTTTATTTAATGTCGGCAATTACGTATGGAAGACAGTATGAGGTAAATACCCGCCTTTGTTAGTCTCACAAATGCGAGGCCTTTTGAGCATATCCTTCATTACATCCTCACACGATTCACGCGGTATTTCATGAATTTCATCACGAATATTTTCATTTTGTTTGAGTTGCTCAAGCTTTTCTGGTTTTTTGGCATAAACCTTGCTTTTCAGATATCCCCAAAAGAAAGTCTGGAGCAGTCGAATCAGGCGTTCGTGGCCGTGGAGGCCAATCAACATCACCATGTCTTGAAATAACTTGTTGTGGAAAGAGGTATCGCAGTAATTCCATTGTAATCCTGGTTGTTTTGTCCACTAGTCGATGCACTGTGCGAGCGTCGTGTTGATACCACATGTTAATAAAGCCCAACGCATGCAGTTGTGGCGTTAAAAAGTTTTCAATCATATAACGATATCGCTCCAAATGGACAGTTACCGTTACGCCGCTTTCATTTTCAAAGAAAAAAGGTCCTATGATTCGTGCTGACCAAATTGCACACCATACTGTAACTTTTAATGGATAGAAAGATGACTGATGAATAATTTGAAGGTTTTCCATTGCCCAGAAATGACTATTCTGTTTTTTCGCAAATCCATTCAAATGAAAATGTGTCTTGTCACTCAGTAATCGATGATTGATTTTGATAAAATATTTAAACGACCAAAACAGGTTGGTTTATGGAATGTTTTTCTATAGTAAATTCGCCACTTGTCTACTTCACGACTGCCAAATATGAACTGTCAAGACAAGACTAATGTTTACCAAAATGGCGGTAAAATAAAGTAGTAAACCTTCCCGGCGGACACCCGGGGTATCCGATTTGGCTAACCGAGTTGCAACTCGGTTTGCATATACACAAACTCGAGTTAACTTGGTTTACAAAATTTACGTTCGGCACATCATTAATTAAAATATTCTAAACTGAAATCGTAAGATCTTTGCGACAATATCTATCGATCTCATGTAAACTTGTTCTCTTTTTCCTTGGCCCCCATTTCAACGCGTTTTACTAAGGAGCGGTTCTGGTACATCGGTTTGGTCAAAAATTCAATTCATTTAAAGTAGGTACAAGGTAAAATTTATCACACATTGCTGCCAATGCCAAGGGGAACGCATGAATTTTTGCAAATCTATTTTACGGGCGGCGAAGATGCACGCGTTGCAAATACTACAATCACTCCAATTCAAATACAATCACAAGCCTATAGCTTCATGAAACTTGGAATAGTAAAAAGAACAAAAAGTAGCCTGTTACAGTAAATCAAACGAATATAATTGATAGGTACTTGGTACTTCCTTTTGTCAATGATCTATTTTTCGAGTTTTTTTTTATTTTTTTATCCAAATTCTTTGGTATTGATAAAACACAAAAATAACCGAACCTTTTAAACTTCCCAGCAAACATTTTGGTGAATGTTCGCTTTTTCTTCGGTAAAAATGAAGGGTATATATTCGTGAAACCTTCATTTTAACGGATGAATATCGAATAAATGCATATATAGCATACAATATCAGAACATTCGACGTTCATTCACTTTTTTCGAAATAAAGTGAACGTGCACAAGCGAAATCGAAATTAATGTACATATAGCTACTATATACTTTTAAATTCTTATTTCCTTATAAAAAAAAAGTCTTTTTTTACTCTGTGAACAGATACAACAACATTCAGATTTCACCCGTTTATTCTTATAAAATGTGGACGTGCACAAGCAAATGGCAAGTTTTTTAGTCTTTTTCTTCTTCTCCTTTTTCGAAACGAAACGCTGTACCTTTTTTACTTTGTTTTTATATATTTTTAATAACGGAATCAAGTCGCGCCGAGAAACTGCAAGAATGCTTTTATAATTTGAAATTCTTCATTTCGGAAAAGAATTCATGTGTTCAAGTTCTCGTGCTGGTGCTCTGAAGTGAAAATAAAAATAATATCTTATTTGTGAAAATTGTTCATTTTGAAAAAAAGTAAAAGATAAGTGAAAGTGTTAAAATACTGGAAAAACTATTAAGAAACAGTGACAGTGACAAACAAATTTAAGAGAAAGAAAATAAAACATACTGTAAAAAAGTGACAATAACAAACAAATTGAAAATTACAAAAACAATACAATACAGAGCACCAATATCCCAATCTCAACAAAGTTTAGATCGTAAGGAGAATCTCAAAAGTAATAAAACATTTAAAATATTTTTAATTTTGTACATACATAGTTAAATTAATTTCATATAACATTATATTTTCCTTCATATTGAATAGCAGTCTGTCGTTGTTCAGAGGTTCTTCAAGCCATAACAACCAACCAGGAATCTAACAAAAAAATGTTTCAACGGCTAACGGATGAAATATTCAACTAAAGGAAAGAGCTTCGGGAAGAAAAGATGTTACGGAGTCACATTGGCCCCAACACCATTCTACCTCATGAGCCGTTTGAAAATATGGATGATTTTCTTGTTTTCGAAAGAACTATAGTGTAATTATAATAATAATAATGTAATAATTATAATGTTTTTGTGAAAAAAAATGTTTTTTTTTGTTTGAACAAAGGATCACCCTGTATTTAATTTGTAGTTAAAAGTGCATATCTGAGACGATTTACTATTCAAGCAAGTATGAAAGCGAAAGCGCTTGTGCGAGTCCACTTTTATGAAGAATATACGGTTCATTAATGAGTCAAGAAAAAGATTCAAAAATGTGTTTCGCCGCCAAGTGAAATGTTACCAAATCGAATCATAAATGAACCACTTTGAGTTCATTTATCTAGTTCGAAAAGGATTCATAACTAGGCCATGTAAACGAATATATAAGAGCTTGTGCGCGTCCACTTTGATGAAGAACAGCCGGTTCGTAAATGAGTCAGGAAAAAGGTTCAAAAATGTGTTTCGCGGCCCAGTGAAATATACCCAAATCGAATCATAAATGAATTCTTTTTCGCTTATGTTCTTCGTTTACATGAATCAGTTATGATTCGTTTCTGAAGGGAATTGTTTGCTGGGTTTTAACCTCTTGCTCGCTTTTGGCTTCCAGGCACATACAGATGAATATAAACCTCATAATCGGATTTCGCCCAAAGGACTTTCGCCAGTCAAAGAGTCCATTTTCGTCGTGGCCTTGTCGTTTTAGCATCTTTCGCACGAGTATTATGCATATTGCTTTACGTGACAAAAATATAAAATAACAAAATTATAAACACAGGGAAATCCATGCGAAGCTCTGAATTTCCAAATCACATACACATTATTCTTTCGTCCCCTGTTTTGCTTCCCTCCTGGGATGGTTCTACAAATATTTAGAACATGCTGAAGGGATTGTCTTGTTTTTTTTTTTACGAACATTTGAACTAGATTATAAGGATTTGAGAGTTCCAAATAATGGGTCACCAATAAGGAAATTAATCACATTTTGAACCTACATATTTGGTGTGTGATTTTTAGAGTAGAGCTTATTCTTGGATTGGATGAGTGAGGATTGAATGTTGTTTGTGATAAGCTTCATTATATAAAAACGTAAATAAAATTTGTGTGTCCAAACAACCAAGCATATTTTTTGATATTATTATTTTTGTTATTATTGATCTGAAAAACGTATAAGGTATGAGCACAGATAATAAATTTATAAAGATGTCTCATCCCTGCAGAACAAAATGAAACATTTTTTGCTCTTAACAGACAAAGCCTTAACAGACAAGGAGCTTTCGGAAGCTTTTTTCCTTGCCTAAGTATTCATTTATAGGCAATGAGGTGAGCGAAAATAGATTTTGAATGCATTTAGTAAAAGTAAAAAGTAACAATCTATATATATAAAAATGAATGTTGGTATGTACATATATTACCTATAGACTCATAAACTACACATTTGATCATGTAATAGTCTTTGGAAAAGTTGTTGTGCATAAACCCGGAAAAAGCTAATTTTTATTGAATTACGTGCGAGAAAAACGCAAATAAAAATTGGGTACCTGTAAATTGTTATCGATAATTTCGTTGATTTATCGATATTTTCATTTTCATTCGATATATTGACCACAGAGCAGATACAGAGAGAAAACCTCCCAAGGTATTTTGCCGCGAAGCTAGGCAAATTGACGGGCCACGCTTTAAATGTCACTTACGTACATGTGTGCATACATATACACGCAGCTGATTCTGATTACTTGAGAATGCATGCGTAATTACACGAACAAAAATACCACAAAAACAGATTACACAAGCCACAGACTAGATAAAGAGGGGAAACCCATGATACAAGTACCAAAGGTAATATACTCCCTAGTCCCTAAGATTGTCAAGTTCGAATAGTCCAATAAAATCCAAGATGGCGGATATAGAGCGAATTCTGGTGCAAAAGTGATGCCACTTTAAAAATATTTTATGTTCACAAATTGATGAACAAAAATTCAAAACAACGAAATGGAAATATTGTTCAATAAATTCATTTTTACATTTAAAACTTAATTGCATCTTAATTCAGTGGAATTTGATTTGTTTTGTTTATAGCGCCATACCGGTGGCCAGAGGTGACCCTAGCTCTAACAGAGAATATAAGTTTAATATATAGCTCATTTGACAGATGAGTACTGTGGCGCACCAATCGGTCTATGGAAGCACTAACTTGCTAAGGGAATTTTGACACATGTCAACTAGCGCCATACCGGTGGCCAGAGGCGACCCTAGCTCATACAGAGAATATAAGTTTAATATGTAGCTCATTTGACAGATGAGTGCTGTGGCGCACCAATCGGCCTATGGAAGCATTAACTTGCTAAGAGAATTACGACATATATCAACTAGCGCCATATCGGTGGCCGTAGGTGACCCTCATACAGAGAATAAAAGTTTTATATAAAGCTCATTTGACAGATGAGTCCTGTGGCGCACCAATCGGCCTATGGAAGCATTAACTTGCTAAGGGAATTTTGACACATGTCAACTAGCACCATACCGGTGGCCAGAGGCGACAATAGCTCTTACAGAGTATATAAGTTTAATATATAGCTCATTTGACAGATGAGTCCTGTGGTGCACCAATCGGTCTATGGAAGCACTAACTTGCTAAGGGAATTTTGACACATGTCAACTAGCGCCATACCGGTGGCCAAAGGCGACCCTAGCTCATACAGAGAATATAAGTTTAATATGTAGCTCATTTGACAGATGAGTGCTGTGGTGCACCAATCGGCCTATGGAAGCATTAACTTGCTAAGGGAATTTTGAAACATGTCAACTAGCGCCATATCGGTGGCCAGAGGCAACTCTAACACTTACAGAAAATATAAGCTTAATATGTAGCTCATTTGACAGATGAGTCCTGTGGCGCACTAGCTGACCCAGCAGACGTCGTCCTGCCTTGATTTGAAGAATTAAATTAAACTCCGTTAAGGAGTTTTCGAAATTCATTGGAATGACTATGGAGCCAAAAGCTGAAAATTCATTGTACCATCCCAAAAACCTTCGGGAGTTTCATTTAACTCTTCAAATCAAGGCAGGCAGACGTCTGCCGGGTCAGCTAGTGTAAAATAAAAAGTGAAGAGTAGAGTATCAGTTCAAATTAGCGAAATTTTCAAAGCAAATTTCATGATACCTTCTGTGTTCGACTCTAGACCTCATATTACTGGGTAGATTATTCCACAGTCTGACAGCATATACGAAAAATTGCCTGCGAGATGTCAGCGAAGTATACATAGAGGAGCGCAATAGAATAGAACGATTTGTTGAACAGAAACTAAGTTTATTAAATAGGTAGCTTGGGGTCTTGTTAACAATTAATCTGAAGATAAAAGAACAACATCGATACTTGAAATAAGCTTCTAGGTTACATCCAAAAAGTTGACGAGTAAAAGACGAAATAAGATCGTATCTGTGAACGTTGAAAACAAATCTGGCAATTGCGTTAAATGCTACTTTCAACTTTTGAAGTGACTGAGAATCAGGATCTGAGAAAAGTTCACATCCATAAGATACAATAGGCAGGATAAGTGATATAGCAAGCTTCAGCCTTGTCTCACTTGGTAGACTCGATTTTGCAACAGATAAACCTCTAAGAAAGCATATATTTTTGAAATAATTGAATTAATGTGATTGTCCCAGTTAATCCTATCATTAAATATTATACCGAGGTTTTTAGCGTTATTTACTTATTCAATTGGGCAATTATTTAAAAATAGGTATAGTTGGGAAGTCTTTCAGGTAAGATTTATTTTTGGAGAATTATTATTTTGATGAATTATTAGAGTTAAACCAAACATTGTAGTAATTATATTTAGCAAGTTTTATTAACCTGTTTACCAAATTGCGAGATGTCCTTGTTTTAATAGGAACAACATTTTCATTTGTAAATATTTTTATTATTATTTTTTTTTTGTAAGGGTTTTTTCAATTATCGTCTTTTTATTTTTCTCTCTTTTAATCCTCTTGTCCCTAAGTTCAAATGTTTGAATTCTACTTTTGTCCTTCATGCTAAACAACTATGACTATGGGAATAATAGAGTGAACGAAAATTCTCGTTTAATTTTAAATATTTTATGCAAGCAGAATGTACGCAATGGTCTTAAAATTTCTCATATCAATGCCCAGAGTCTTGTAAATAAATTTGACGAATTTTAATTAACTTTCGAAAAAAGCCTCATTGATGTGATATGTATTTCTGAGTCGTGCGTGGTTCATGCCTGCGCTCAGGGATGAACAATTCAAGCTTAATGGATTCAAACTCTTTAGGGCAGATCGTACAAGCAGAGGTGGCGGTTGTGCCATATACATAAGGAAATCCATACAATGCCAAGTTGCAATGAGTTCAAATGCAAATTCAAACTCGCAATATTTGTTCCTAGAAATTTAAAACGTCGTCGATAAGTGTATTTTAGGAACTATTTACATGCCACCTAATAAAGCTTCCTCTTCTTTACTCTTGAAAATCCTAGAAGAAATTTGTCACTTGTCACCTAATGTTATAGTTTTTGGGGACACAAATTTAAATTTGCTCAACAATCAAGTAAGTAATCAGTTACAATTCTCTAGTTATACTTAAGTCCTTTGTTAAGAACGTTGATTTCGCTGTTAGTAAATTGAATGTTTGTTTTGTTAATTAGTCTCGGATAGAAGTTGTGACTTTTTGTTATTATATCTTCTGTTTTGTCTTTTTTTGTGAGTTTATTGATTTTGTTTTGTTGTTGCATGGTTATTTTTTTGGTTATTTTATCAATTTTTTCGTTGATTTTTGATGTGTAAAGATCGGCTAAGATGTTAGGGAAGTTGTTATAGATTTCAAGATGTGATTTGTATAATTTTGTATTGAGGTTAGTTTTTTTGTTGTACAAGTATTTGACATTGACATTGACATTACAGTACTTCGCACATGAATGATACGAACTACAGACACATAGCAGCACTGGCAACTGAGGCCATCGGCTGGGACTGATACAAGACATACGACAGAGAGATACAGATAGACACATAGAAGGAAAGAACACATAACATAAACCTACGTGGCACAGAGGAGGAGACATAGATTTATATTGTCTCATATTATCGCACAGGTGGCCTCAGATAATACAAGTATTTTATTTCTTCTTTTATTCTTATTTGCTGGGCGATTTTTTGAGTTTTTATTGCAGGTATGGATTTGTCTTTGATTTTTATTTGTGCATATTTTGGTGTGATGTTCTTTTGTAGGCATTTTTTGTTAAATTGTATGTTAAGATTGGTTTTAGTCAATTTCATTTTGATGTTCTTGTATTCATAGACGATAGTGGCCATTTTGGTCGATTCTTATGAGAAATAATTTAATTTGTTTTGTCTCCTTGTTGTGTGATGTGAATTTAAATACACTTGTTAAAATTTTTGCAAAATAAATATTTATTTAATAAAATTCAATAAATTTCACAACAATCTTTTTTAATTAAGTTTAAAATTATTAGCTACGCGTTTCGGAAAACAAGTTCCATCATCGGGCTGAATTAAACTGGCAATTGACTTTTTGTTCTATTGTTTTGTTTTTAATTTTTCATGTTGTCGTGGGTGGTTTGTTGTCTTCTTTCCTCTTTTGTTATTTTGTTTGAAGCTTAACTGCGGTGTCATATAAAGGGTTAGTTTTTATTGTTAATTTATCATTTAGTAATTTGTCCTGTTCTATTTTATTTGCTTTATATATGTGAAACTCTTCTAAGGCGTCTAATTTGGTCCCTTTTTGGCATATGCTAATTGGTAACATATTGGTTTCAAAGTTAGTATAGCTGTGGTTGTTTTGTTTTCTATTAAGTGAAGTGCGAATGCAGAGTTTGTGTTGGGTTTTGGTTTGTGTTCTAAAAACCGGTTTTGGAAAGTTCTCCCTGTTTGTCCAATGTAGAATTTGTCGCAGTTGCTGCAGGTTAATTTGTAAACACCAGAACATGATTCGATGTTCTTTTTGTTATTGCTTTTTAAGAAATTTTGTGTATTATTATTAGTCCGGAATGATATGTTTATGTTTAGTTTCTTGAATTCGTATTTTAAAGTGTTTGGTGTTAAATTAGTATAGTCTATTGCGATGTATTTTTTTGTGTCTTTTGTTTCTTCTGTTTTTTGTGTATGTTTTGCATTTTTATTCTTCTCTTTTTAACGAGATTGTCAATCATGTTGCTGGTATAACCATTTGCTTTTGCGATTTGTTTTATTATGTTTAATTCATTTAAGTAGTCTGCTTTGTTCATTGGAATATTTATTAATCTGTTGATGAAAGTGTTGTAGGCTGCTGTTTTTTATTCTTGTGGGTGGAATGAATCATTGTGTATTGTGATATCTGTTGTTGTTGGTTTTCGGTATACTTTATATTTTAGTTTGTTTTTGTTTTTGTTTTTATTAATGTTTATGTCTAAGAAGTTAAACAGCCGAAAAGAGTTATCTTAAAAATATAACATAACATAGAAATTGGTCAAAACAAAAAAATCATATCATAATAAGAAGTTAATAGAGTTGTCGACTTCTAGTTCTATTGTAAATTTGATTTTTGTGTTAATGTTGTTCATATATTTATTTAAAACATCTATTTGTCTGTTTGTTCCATTAAATATTATAAGTGTATCGTCTACATATCTGGCGTAGAAGATTATTTGTTGATGTTGTGGATTTAGTTTTGATATGATGTATTTATTTTCAAAATGATTTAAATATATGTCTGCCATTAGCCCGCTTAAAGGTGAACCCATGGCAAGGCCTTCTTCTTGTCTGTAGATCGTCGCGACGTTATAAGAAAGATAATAATAGTAAACGTTTAAGTTAAACCTCCAAGTAATTTTTATTTTCTAAAAGCCTGACTATTCTTCTGTCTATGTGCAAAATTTAGTGTCAATGCACATGCAAGTTTTCTCTTTAAAAATGCCAGTTTGATTCAAGATTTCAGTCAGTTCCAGGAATGTTGTTTTTAGTAAAAAAAAAATTAGTGGAAGTTGGGAAATAAGCTATTACTTCGAAATTTTTAAGGGTATGTGGATTTCGTGATTGTTTTTATGTTATTTATACTTTGGTTTTGTTTTGTGGTTTGTTAAAAAAAAAATATTACAAAAAATGTCTAATAAATATGTCAATTCTTCTAAGGTCAGCCCGCCCCCTAGCCAACTACTGATACCAACTATTTTTTAATTTTGTTATGTATTTTCAGTAGTCATCCACTTATATAAACGTAAGGGTGTCAGCCTTCTATGATTAGTGAGCTTAAATTATGAATTCATTAGCAAATGATTTGTTTCTCTAACAAATTAAAGAGGTAGTGTAGGCAAATAATAAGAAAAGCTTAGTTTCAAAAATTATCTTAACTTCCAGTACTCTGAAAATGGGTACTTCCGAACAGAAAACAAAACGCGAATTCCACAAGTAGGTGGAACGAACGTATTAGTATAAATAAGAGCAAAATTGGCCGATCAGAAAAGCATACCTCGAGGTAGACTGGAAACTGTCCCTATAGTTTAACCGAAGAACACAAGCTTGTTAAGTGGCTCATAGACCTTGCCAAGTGCGACTGTCCTCAGAAGCCCAAAGACCTCTTGGTGACAAACGTCCATCGTGAGGACAAACGTAGGACTGCTTTCAAAGATAGTCTCAAAGGGAAAACGTATTACTAGGCCTTCCCAAGATGTCTCTAAAAACAGCAGAGGACGAGCGATCGGGACGTAAGAGTATTTAGAAGAGATTGGTGCAGCCGGTATTCAAGAAGGCCCCTCAAGAATTTTTAATGGAGATGAAACATCATTCAGTTTATCTCTTAAACCAGGAATCGCCTAGAGGTTGGAAAAGTCTGAAAGTAAAGGAAGTGTTATTTTGATATTCAAAGAAAAATGGCATTTTTTGAGATAAATGATCGGATGTTTATTTCATTATAAAGAGGTATGCCGTTAATAATGGAACACAACATCAGCCAAATGGCCGCAACGACCACGCTTACAGGACCATATCCTTTTCATGAAATTTTCCATAGCCAAATCACAAAGTGGCTGCCCTATGTCATCGATAGCCTCACGAAATCCATCTTTGAGGTCTTGAATCGACGCTGGGCTGTTGGCGTAGACCTTATCTTTCACGTGGCCCCAAAGGAAGAAGTCACAAGGTGAAGTCGCAGCCCAGCGTCGATTGGCAGATTTGACAGTAGATGGATACAATCCCAGACATTTTTCTAATATGTGGCCAATAGTTTCAACTAACGGATTATGGAGAGTAATATGAAAAGGACTGCTTTAAGCCGATGGCCACCGAATCCCACCTACAAAGGAATCAAGCCACTTCTGTGTAGTAACGGAATCATCTTGAACGCTCTTTTACCCAATACCTACAACACATATTACACAGCCCGTGAGCGCTTTTAAAGGAGTGAAAATCAATTTAAAAAAAAATTCACAAATTTCAAACAAAGCTGTTACGTAGACTGGTATTTGCAGGCCCGGATTTACCATGCAGGCACAGTAGGCAGTTGCCTCGGGCGGCAAGAATTGGAGGGCGACAAATTTTGAGAGAAAATTTCAAAACTTGTTATATTCGTGGGAATTGAATTTCCCGCCTATTTCGTCAGCACGCGTACCAACATTATGAGTGTAAAATGCTCGAATCGAAAAAAATCGATTCGGACAATTCTCGATATTGGCCTTATATCGAATACAGTATTCCCCGCTTAATTGCACTGACCATTTTGTCAGATTTTTCGGTCAATTATCCGGGTGGTTCAATTAACGAAACCCCGCTTAATTGACATATCTGTTCAATTAAGCGAAACCCGTATAATTGCACGAGTAGGTCAACTAAAAAATCAACTTACGAAAAGCTGGAAAAATATTAAAAAGAATGCACACGCAAATATGTTAAAATATTTCCTATGACACAAAACCATTGAATAAGAAGTACAGGAAGCGGTAGCTAACATCGCTTCCTGTACAGTGTACCTACGTGAGTGAAGCAACAAAAATTTCTGATAATGTCAAATTTTTCTCCTGTACTGTCAAAATTTTTCCTGTGCTGTCATTTTGCCGAGTTGTAGAAAAGTTCTTTTGAAATTTTCGTAGTTAAATTTATTAAACAAATCTATAAAACAAAATTAAATATTGAAGTTTTTGCTAATTAAGGTAGAATATTTACTATTCTTAATAAAAACACCATAAGAGATAATGAAGTGCTGTGTGAAATTGTGTAGAAACGTTTCTACTACGGAGTCAAGAAAAATTTCTTATCACAAGTTAATATGTCTTATTTGGTATTAGAAATGTGTGTGAAGTGAAGTTATTTAGTTAATTTAAATATCGTTGAACTTTTAAAATGTATTTGTCATAGTATTTATCAACCCAAATAATAAATTTTTCAAAAATAAAAAACCTTTTTCCATAGATATTATTTGTTCTTGATTTTTAGTTTTATTTCTGTCAAAAAATCAAAAACTCGAGTTCAGGGGCGAATTTGTTTATGGTGGAGATCGTAAGGCGCTGCAGAATTTATTGAGTTTCTTAACACTTGATAGAATGCGCTTTCAAATACCACCCAAGAAGGTGCAATAAATGTGATGAATTACGGATGAAAAATGAATGAAAAGTATTGAAGAATTAAAAAGACAAAAAAAAACAATACAAATCGTGCTTGTGCACCTGAGCGTTTAAATCAAAAAATCAAAAAAAAAAAACGATTGAAATTGAAAAAATAAATTGAAGCACAATCGATAATCTTGATTCGATCAAATTTCGCTTGGCGCCCATGAGATTAACCATTCAACTACAGGCCAACCCTGTTGTGAGGCATTTGTGTTTGTGAAACTCACACTACTTTGAAAAATGTTTCACTTTTTTTCCTGTACTTCTTATTCAATGCAAAAACCAAAAACAAACAATGATTAGCTGTCATTTGTTATACAGCGAACAGTTTCATTTTGTTTCATTATAATTTTTTTGTCCGTCCAACTATCCGAAAAATGTCCATATATTAAGTTTTTCTGCTGCATATTTTTAAGATCAATTAAACGAGTAATTCAATTAAGCGGGATTCAATTAACCGTCTAAAAAGCTTTGCTACTAATACGGGAAATTTTCGAAGCCAATTTTTTCGATCAATTAAGCGGGATGTTCAATTAAGCGAGGTGCAACTAAGCGGGGATTACTGTATTCGATAAGTTTCTGTATCGAAAATCATCTTGTTCAGACTTGTTCTATATCCATCCTACAGTATTCTGATAAACATAACCTTTTGTCTGTCGTTATTACTGAAAATTGGTGAACGATCATCAACGTCATTGTTTATGTCAACAGTACGTGTCACAAGTTTCAACGGCACCAATTTCAGGTTTGTTATCTTTACAAATATTAATATAACATAAAATATAACAAAATGATTAATGATACGCGTGAAGGTTTTGATTCGTACGAAAAGAAAGCGCTCGCTGTTTCCATTAACAAAGAATATAAAACGGTTACTTCGCGGAAAAAGACGAAAAAACTTAGATGCGATGAATCTAGAGATGGGGAAGTTGAACTTGTTGGTCGAGAAAACTTTAAAATAAATACCTTTAACGTCATTTTAGACAAAATTTTATCTGAATTACAAAAAAGAGAAAAAGCGTACAAAGTTCTCTATCAGAAATTTTCAGTTATTACAGACATTCATCGTTTGAATGAAAAAGAAATTCGTGAAAAATCTGCTCAATTGATAAATTTCTACGATCAAGATATCGAAGCATCGTTCGCAAATGAAATGATTTTATTTCAAAGTTATTGCGTCAACAAGAATAGGTATAGAAAAAAATTCTCCTATGGATCTGCTCAAATTACTAAGAAGCAATGAGCTCCACACAGTTTTTCCAAATGTTGATATAGCGTACCGAATGCTCGTTTGCACACCCGTATCAAATTGTAGCGCTGAACGATCATTCTCCGTACTGCGGCGAGTGAAAAACTACTTGAGATCAAAACTGGTTGCAGAACGATTGAACGCACTCGCTTTGTTGACTATAGAGTCAGATTTGCTTATGTCTTTAGATTTCGATTCCATTATCGATGAGTTTGCCGTCCGAAAATCGAGACGTAAAAACTTCAACCAATAATCAATAATCGCATACACAATGCTAATTGTTAAATGATTATAATAAACTGACTATAATAAAATGAAAAATCTGCTCTCAGAAAGGTGCATTTAATTTATTGAAAAACTTTCCGAACCAAACTTATTACACCATTGAAAAAGTTTCGTAGGGCGGGGGGCGGCAATTTTCGCAACTGCATAGGGGCGGCAAATTTCTAAATCCGGGCCTGGGTATTTGATTATCTTAAATAATACATATTTGACTGAAGTACAAGATCGTTTCTAATTAATAATTTGTTGTATTTTATGTTTTATTTATTTAGAAATAAACAAAGTTGGAAAAAAGGTTTTTTAATACAATTAACAATCGGCTTAAAAATTAGAAATAATTAATTTACTAAAGGGGGCTGACTACTGACAACTCTAGTGGGCGACAACGACAACTAGAACTTAAGGGGCTGACTATACAAGAATCCAATTTCCATTTGAATTTTAGTTAACAACTTGTTTAAAGTAGTGATTAAAGCCAATAGCAATATTGTTTTCTAGTCTGCAAATGTCAACGAATCGGAAAAACTAAGCTTCATGTTCAACAATTAAATAAAGGATTAAGACCACATAAACACAAAAATTAAGTTAAAGGGCTGACTAGTGCCATCACAATCACGTCATGATTTCTTCATAAAATAACCCTGAGTAAGATGAAAGCACTAAACGTTTACACTACATTTAATCCTTCATTTCTACAGAATAATATTCGTGCTCTGAATTTCTTTTTCTAGGGAATTAAAGAATTTAATTATTTAAGATAAATTTTTGTTTCACGTTTGTTTCCGGAAACCGAACCTGAGGACATACTTGCTCATTTGGTCGCTTCTCAAACTATTCCGAATTCCTCTAGTGTTAAGTGTTCTAAAATTAGCAAACCTGATAGCTTTATTTCTTCCTTTAAAATAATTGCCCCTAATTCACTATTTGAACCAATATGCAACAGTTCCTGGCCACCAAACACCTTGGTTAAGGAATTTACTGTTCCTCTAAAACGTAAATCTCAACCAAACAACATTCCAGGGCTTCATTCAAAAAACGACAAAGGTTCTCCCTCTACTACCAAAATGTAAGAGGACTTCGTAGTAAAACTACTACAATTTTTAAAAATTCACAAATATTTCCACATGATGTGTTTGCATTCTCCGAGACTTGGCTCAATGCCACAATATTGGACACAGAATTCTTTGATCAAGAGTTCGTAGTTTTCCGGAGAGACCGTCATGTGGATGTAGGGAATCCAGTTGGTGGGGGAGTCCTTATCGCCGTTAGAAATAATTTCTTTGCAGCTCAAATTGTTTTCCCTTTTAAAATATCAATTGAGCTCTTATGCATAAAAATAATCTTACAAGAGAAATGTATCTTTATATTTAATGCTTACATTCCACCTAAAAGTCCAATAGCCGTGTTCATGGAACTTTCCGAGGCACTGGACTTTATTTTTGGAATCGCCAGCATTGATAGTTGTGTCCTCCTTTTAGGCGATTTCAACCTTCCTAACATCGATTGGGTTTATTCTGACGACGAATCCTATTTCGAAGCTTCCACTTGCTCACCACACCTGGAACTTCAATCACTGGAGAATATTATTTCAGCTGATTTACAGCAAGTTAACTGCATTAAAAATCATATGAATCGAGTACTTGACCTAGTTTTTACATCTGACCCTGTTAATACAGTAGTGGTAGAATCTTCTTCTGCTATATCTAACATAGATAAATCTCACCCTCCCCTTGACATTTTTCTCGACTTGAGCGATCACTTACTAGTCCATAGTAATGCTCATGATAGCTCGTACTCGTTTGACTTTCGGAAAGCCAATTTTCAACAGCTTTCTGAACTTTTGAGTAATTCCGGTATTGCACAAGTACCGGTACTATCTGATATTGAAACAGTTGTTGAAAGGTTTTATGGTATCTTAATGAAATGCATACATCAAACCGTTCCCATAAAGAGATCCATACAAACTAATGATTCATGTCATCCTTGGCACTCGAAAGAGCTTAAAGCTCTTCGGAATAAAAGAAATAAGGCTTGGAAAAAGTATATCAAATCCATGACCTTGGAAGACCAAGTGGTATACATTCCTCTTTTTGAAGAGTTCAAGAAAGTTTCTTACGAACTTTATAGCGAATATCTGCTCACTATAGGTAGCTCTCTGAAATCTGACCCAAAAAGTTTCTGGAAATACGTTAATTCGAAAAAGAAATGTGATGTTTATCCAGTTAACTTTATCTATAATAATGTAAACCTTACCACAACCCCTGATATCTGCGAAGGTTTTGCAAATTATTTCAGTACATCTTTTACTGATTCTCAAAATGCAGTTGACAAACTCTACTTTCAATATTTAAATAACTGTCCTCAAGTTTTGTTTAGTAGCATTTCAATAGAGAGTAACAGAATATTTGAATTTCTTTCACTTCTTAAAGAAGATTATTCATGTGGTCCAGATGGCATTCCACCTATTGTTTAAAAAAAATGCAAATCTGTTTTAGCTCTTCCTTTAAGGAATATATTTGAGTTGTCCCTGAAAACTGGAATATTTCCTACAATTTGGAAGAATGCATTTTTAACTCCAGTATTTAAGAAGGGAGATAAAACTAATATTATAAATTATAGACCTATATCCAAACTGTCATGTATTCCTAAGCTGTTTGAACACGGATTCATGCAGAAACGTTCTACGGTCACAAACCTTCTTGTCTTTGTGAACAAATGCTTAAACTTTTTGGAGTGTGGTCAGGAAGTAGATTATGTCTATACTGACTTTTCGAAAGCTTTCGACCAGTTATCCCACACGATTATAACGTTTAAGTTGAACGCTTATGGGTTTCCCCCTTTTTTCATAAAATGGATATCTACATATCTTGAAGACAGGTCCTATCAGGTAAAATTCAGACATCATATCTCTAAATCATTTATTGCTAAATCCGGCGTCCCTCAAGGCAGTCACTTAGGACCCCTACTTTTTATATTGGCTATTAACGATGCTCCGCTATGTGTTCAGAACAGCGAAATTCTCATCTTTGCAGATGATATGAAGTTGTTCAAAAACATATCTTCAACGAATGATAGAATTCTTTTGCAAAATGACTTTAACAGGTTTTCACTGTGGTGTGAGAAAAATAGTTTAAAATTGAATCCTAGTAAATGTCAAACAATGACTTTTTCTAAGAAGCGAGTACCAACTTCTTATGACTATACAATCTCACAGCACATTTTGTCTCGTCCTGTCACTGTCAAAGATCTTGGTGTTTTATTCACATCTAGTTTAGACTTTTCTGAGCATATTAATAGCATTGTAAATAAAGCCAATTCAATGTTGGGATTTATAAAGCGTTGGTCAAAAGAATTCCGTGATCCGGCTATCACTCGTTCTCTATATAATTGTTTTGTTCGTCCTCATCTTGAATATGCTTCCCAGGTTTGGACACTTTTTTATGATACTCATATTGAGAGGTTAGAATCCGTTCAACGGAATTTTACTAGGTTTGCCATCAAAGGTATTCAATGGAGCGATTCTTTAAACACTCCTCCTTATGAATATCGTTTGTCAACTCTTCAGATGGAAACATTGTCACAAAGAAGAACCAACAATGACATTGTATTTTTCCATCAGATTATTATGGGTATAACTGACGCTCCGGATTTGTTAGGCCTTATTTCATTTAACCATAGAGGAGGAGGTTACAACTTTCGTGGTAGGGACATGATTAAAGAACCTAGGCATCGGACAAATTATGGTATGCATGAGCCCTTGACACGAATGAGTAGACTTTCTAACTGCAACTCAAACTTATTTGATTTTAATTTAAGTAAAAATCATTTAAAATCTTTATTGAAAGCCAGTGTTCCACGCGCTTAAGTGTTTTATTTGTGTTTTTGTATTTTTTAGTTGTTATGTTATTTTTATCTTGTTGTTTCGCTTGTGTAAGTGTTTGTTTGTCTTAGTGTTTGCCTACTAACAACTAACACTGCACTAAGTGATGAGCCGGTGGTATAACACAGATTCTGTGTTGGCAAACCATTGGTCGCTAGACAGAGTTTGCTATAAGCTCTCTTCGACCAATTCTGATAGTGTAAAAAAAAAAAAAAAATATTTGGTCAAACAGGACGCAAAGTTATGATGATGTTATCTTAATGTACAAAATTTACAGTTTCTACCTACACTTTGGAAAACTTAAAAGTTATAGTAAAGATTTTGATACTATCGTTCCCAAAAAAAAACTTAAGATACATCAACCAAATATTTCCATTTACATTTCAATAGTGGATATCCATTCCAAATGATTTTAAAATTCCCTTTCGAAATTTATTTTACTATTTTTTATCATCTCAATGCATGTAGGTATGCTGTAGTTTCATGTTCAAGATAAATTCTTTGACTTCCAAATCTATTTTCAGTGGATTCACTGCTTCCATGTTCTGTTCGCATTCCATTACCCATTCCAAAATGTTTGGTTACATGAGTTGAGCGCTCGCATTTTCGATGTCCTTGATCAACGGATGTTGACTATTGCTGGTTGGTTCAAAATGTGTATGCGGTGGTGAGTTATTACCATAATACAAAAACATAAATTTACAAATACATCAATGTGCATCTACAAATTTGTCATGAAAAACAAAATAATATCCAGAATAATATCTGATCAAATTTTAACAGACAAGTATTTTCAATCGCCAGAAGAGTGTTGAACGAATGTTTCATTCATTTAAATTTGAGTTTTGGTATGCACATGACGTGTTTTTGAAACATTGTTTTTATAAGTCTTTCATGAATATCAATGGCTTAATGTGGCGTGTTTTATTTTATTTCTTATTTCAATTTGTTTGCTTTTCATTAAATAATGTTAACTATGGAACCAAGTTAATGTTTTATATCTGTTTCGCATTAATGTAAGATGTTTCTTTTAGATGTTGTAGATGTTTTTAATTAAAAAAACGCGTTATTTTAATCATGTCTTATATGATTTTACTAAGACGATAGTGTTTACACATCAAAAAACAATTCAGGCAATAACACTACTGATCTGTTTTCTTACATACTCGAAGAGTTTTCTTGTATTCCTACAAGCCTCTAGTCCGCCCTGGGGCCCCGGATCGGAGGGGCCCCACTCGAGATCTTCTATCAATTACTAATTCAATTTACTTTTAAAAGAAAACAAACGGTAAAAGAAAACAAAACAAACAATTTTAACAATTTCATCATCATCAGTTAGATGCTGCCGTACCTTTCTATTTCTAAGACACAACGCTTAGTCGATGACTAGTGACACAAATAAAATTTACAACACTGTGTTGTGAATTATATTTTTCTAGAAGAATTTTTCCAAATTCATAAAAATGGTGGAAGAAAACAAAACAAGAAATTGTTGTTGTTGTTTAAGTTTAAGTTTAACAAGGAGGATATAGTAGAAATTTGGTACTTCTTGAAGTTGGAATATAAACATAGTAGGTACATATAGGAAGATGCTGAAAAGAATCCGAAAAGGCGTCGTTCTTAGAGTACATAGAGTTCTTGTCATTTAATAATACAGCTCATTGTGCAATATGTATCTCTGCCAGAAGCCAGACCCAATGAAAAAAATAAATTGACTATCGAAAAGGGAAGTTTATTATTTCAAAACTAAAAGGTGTTTTTGAACCTGAAGAAGGACCAAGTGAAAACACCATGGGAACATTTCCTTGGATTAGATAAACAAAACCGTTGATAAAGGGAATTTGAAAATAATTTATGATGAAACTAGAAAACGGGGAGACATCTTACACCGTATCTTAGATATAACCCTATTTCTAGCCCAAAATATAGCTTTCCGAGGTCACCGAGTAGAGTTCTTCAAAATACAGAGGGAATTTTCTGGAATTGTTAAAATATGATCCAGTGTTGAAAGAACTTGGCCTAAACCTGGAAGAGTCTGCTGGTGGATACAGAGAGTTCCTTCTTATTTGCCAAAAAGAATTCGACAATTTATTGCAGATGTTAAAAAGAGCAAAAGGTCGAAAGATATTTGTATTTCGATCTAAGATCACAGTCTGTTACCGCAACAATTTACAAAAGTTAAAAAACAGAGATTTGATTCACGTAGGTGTATTTTAGCTGTATTAATTATTTACAAGCATGTGAAGATTTGAAGAGTCTTAGCGTCTATTTCACAATGTAAAAGTAAAGTTCCAGTTAAGCTACTTGGAAGATAATCAGCAGGTAAAATTCACAATAGCGTTTCAAAATATAAATATATAAAATGTAAATTTTTGTTGGTTGTTTGGGTTTGGTGTTCTTATATTTCTTACAGTGACTGAATGTGAATTCTAAAATAAAAAATACTCAATTAATGTAAAAGTATGCTATGCGTTGATAAATTATCCAAAAAGTACGGTACCTATAAAATAATTCATGACAAAAGTATGGTCTAAAATATTTTCATCATTTGAAAAGTGGACTTTGAAACTATGGCGCAAATTTATAGTCAGATAAAGTAGACTTTAAAATTATTTTAGTCGATACTAAGCTGATACTATTGTTTTTGACAATTATAGTCGAATTAAAACCAACTTTAATGTTAGTAGCTCGTGCTAAAATTAATACCGAGGAAAGTAGGTACCTTTTATCTTTTAAAATCGACTTCAAGGTTCTGTGGAGTACCTAGAATGTTTTCAAATAGTTTATTTGAAGTTTTTTTTTTCCAGATAATGAGCCGTATGCATAACACCTAGTTACCTATATTTAAATATATAGTAAAGGAGGAAATTACTATTAACGAGTACCGACAAACTGTTGGGTGTGTCCCTTGATTGACTGGTCCATCCCTTCGATCAATGTGGATATACCTGACAGAGGGTGAGCGGTGTCCCTCATCCGCCAGCTGGAGAAGCTGCGAAAAGCTACTAAAAGCATAATAAGGCTGTTGGTTTAGCTACCTCACTAGGGGGATGGACCTTCGCGGGGGTTGTGGTTATCTGAGTTTGGCCTCAGCTGCTATTCGTATATCATGGTTAATGGCTTTTCTTTCGGTGACTGAAAGTTGAGTGCAGTTTCCGTGACCGGACAACGGCTCTTCTTTCGGTGACTGAAAGTTGAGTGCGGTTTTCCTTGATGCTACATGTGTAGTTAGTCTAGAATCAAACCAAGATGAATAAGAGCTGGCACTTATTCAATTGGTACGGGTGTGAATCTAGATACAGGGTACTCGCTTCTTTCTTTTTAGAAAGTTGAGGTGTGCTTTTGTATGCTGGTGGATCATCAGGAAGAGGTTTAGTGTCCTCTTAAATAAAACATAGTGACTCAGCTGACTTCGGTTGGAATTTGTCACGCTGACAGTGTGGATAGGTCCACCATGGGATAAGGCTTAATTGCTAGGTGCCCACGTAAAATCTATATTACATCTGTGTCTTAAGTGACTTACATAGTCACAGAATCCTGATAGAACTTACAGCTCCCTCGGCCTCGACACGAATGGGTTTCGTTCCGTTTCTAAGGTTCACAAAAACAATTGGTTTTAAAATATTTACTTAAATTTTTTGGTTAAATTTTCTACATTGAGATCAGTTTTGATATTGGAGTTGTAGGCGATTACATATTCGATGGGTCAGTTGTGAAATGAAGTCCAATATCAACCAAGCATATGGTTTCATGGTTCGAAAACGAACCAAACCTTGAAAAAGTGAAAAAGAGTTTTATTGAGTAAAATTATTTTAAACAAATCATTGAAGTGCAGGTACACATATATAAAAAGCACAGCAAAAAAAATTTAAATCGCTTAAGCGTGTTATACATAAAATTTAAAATATTGAAAACATTAAACAATTTAAAAATAAAAATATTTAGGGACGCGTTTTGGAAATAAATTCCATAATCTGGCTGATTGAAATCAATTTTGAGTTGTGCTGATTGAAGAAATCAACCATGAAAAAAAATTTGAAAATTAAATAATCTATGTAAAATTTTCTCAAAAATATTTCAAGAAAACACCTACTTGCATTTTGTTTCAAAAAGTCAACTTCTAGTTCATATTCAATGTGAGAATGCCAATGAATATGCTGCTAAGTTGAATTGTTTGATTTTGTTGTAAATATTAAAACAATATCTAAATGCAATCAATTTCAGTATAAAAACCACCTTACACAAGTAGGAGCTTAGCAACACTGATTATTTTGTAAAATAACGAAATCGTATCCACTCAATTTCTACTCAAGCGTCAAGCGTTCAATTTTAATATTCCATATGCGTTGGTGAAAGATTCTCTTTCTTCCAAGAGTTGAACTGAAGAGACTAGGAGAACTTTAAAAACATGACATGCGCCCTCTATTCTTTTAATCTCCATTCGAAAAATTCAACAATTCTCATCATTTTTCAAAAATACTCTTATCCATTGCTGTAATGTACCTAAATGCATTTCGGCAATGTTGAGTGTTTCGAGGACAAAATGTAGGTTAGTAGTACAAGTTCAGCTTTGAAACGAAACAGAGCAGGATTTGCGAATAAAAGGATGTTTAACTTTCGTGCATTGCGCTTTGAGTGTATCAGCATTCTGTGAAGTACACAACTTGCCTTGTACATTGTACGTTATGCTCAAAAGACAAGCCTGATGCCTTGCTGTTATGCTGTATATGCGTTTTTTCGCCCCTTTACATTCTAATGATTTCTTAAATAAAAATGAACTTCTAAGATACTTTTCTCACAAGACTAAATAAAAGAGTATAAGAATGGAATCCAAGCTTTAATAATCATTACATTCTGATCTTCAGATTGTAAATGTCCGTACCCACATTATGTTGAAATAGAATGTAAAAAAGTCATAGTCAGATACATACTACTTTTGTGTCGCGTAGCATGCGTCGGTAGTCCTTTCGCCACATGACGCTACTTTTTAAATTGTTTAACCAATTAACTTTACATTTTGAAAAGTTGAAGAAGTAGGTAGGTACTCTCACTTTTTGACATGTAAGGGTTCTAATACGCAAGTTTAAAGGAGATGCGTTAACTTAAACCTTTCCCAAAAATGCACAAAGTCAAAGTATGGGGTTCCCATTGAAACAAGCCACTTCTGAAACTACCAACAAACAAAACTTTGTAAGTTACCCGAAAAAACAAAACGGGTAATCGGAAAATGTCTGTACTATTATATTATGCTCTGCTGGAGACTTTTTGTGTGAAACTTTTCAAAAACGAAATAAAGTTCTCAAATAAAACATTTATATTAGAATCTTATTATTAAGTTTGGAGGGAAAATTAAATTCAAACTAATTTAACGTCATTGTCCGTGTCCATACACCACTATTTACCTGATAAGCTTTTACTTTCCTAAGGAACATGTGTTATGTGTTGTTAAATAAGTATAGTATTAACATTATTTCCAGGATTCCTTTCAAAATTATCAATAATATGTTGGAACTTCTTAAATGAGGGAGAAGGTACTTTGTTGAGTTTCAATTTAAAACTGATCTTTATTTATTTTTTAACTGCTATTTATATACGAAATTATACATGCGATAAACAAACTAAGTTAAGTGATTGATTTATAAATTTTTCTTAAGCTAAGTAAAATATTAATTTTTATGAACTAAGTAACTATATTAAATTAATGTACAGCCACATTACTCGCCCTCTAGTGACAACAATATCTGTCTACCAGATTTGTTTGATACCTGAGGTGGGATTGCAGAAACATCTGCTTCTTGCGTTTGGTCTTGATCTTGGTCGTTTAACAGAAATGCTGGTTTGAGGCGGTTTATTGATATATTTTCCTGATGTCCTTTGAGCTCTATAGTGTATAATATTTGTTCGTCTTCGACTTCACAAGGTATGGGTTGCTGTAATGGCTTTTTCATTGCATCGTTGCGAAGAAAAACATAACTCGAATTTTGGAAGTTTTTGTTGACGAAAATTTTGTTAAAACCATTACGTTCAGGTTGGATTGGTTGAAGATTTTGCATCGTTTCTCGACTTTTTTGAAAGAAATCGTGATTGAATGAACTATTATAATAGATGTTACCAGCTAACCCGCGGGACGTTGTACCCGCTCTTAAAAAATTGTTAGTGGTAACTTAAAGGTAGCTTTCCCGTCACTTAACAGAGTTGACAAAATTCTATAAAAAGCAACGCATAGTACATTTTCCACAAATGAATGTTTTCCGAGTTACTCTTGGAGCATCCAAAAGATCCATGTTAATTGACCCTTCACGTCAAAAATAACGTTTGGATTAAATACAGCACGACGACGGACTAAGCTAGCACTGTCATGTGCAAATAAGAAACCCATTGCTTAAGAAAAAATTACATTTTTATATTTCTTTTGGTTCACCTTTAAAGATTTTCAAGAAATCAAACATACCCTATTGCATTCAGTTCAATTTTCACCAACAAATATTTGAACTGAGTGAATGCTGTCATCTAGTCAGCACAACACACAATGGATGCGGTGTTCAAAATTTGTTCCATTTTTTTTTTTTAGAAATCTACCCTACATATTTTTTTTCTTTTTATGGAAACACTGCTAAGAACCCAATTAAAAAGACGATGGCATAAGTTCCAACAAAATCGCGAAGAAGAGGCAGGCCTAAAAACTTATGAAGTAAACAAATGCAACGACAATTGCATTCAGTTGGCCTTAGACATGGAACAATTCAAAAGCGGGAGGTTTGCCGATGTTTCCTGAGGTCAACCCGGCGAATCCTAGATCTTGACTGTCGTCGAAAATGTAGAAAAAAAGAATAAGGAAATTTACCCGTCAGACACTTATGATGTAGGTACATACATACATATGTCGATTGGTTGTAGGTTACAATCATTTAAATAATTCGCAACAACATTCTAACAAAACAAAAATCAGCTTCGGACAAAGTCTACACGACGTAGTCAAAAACAGGCCCCCAAATCAACTTGTTTTCACTTTAAATGCCTCCACCGCTTGTTGCAACTCATAAAGCCTATTAAGGACCAGCTTTGGTAGGTATTTTGCCTACTTCAACAAAAAATAAATAATATAACAGACGGGCTAACAATTGGTACCCATCTGAAGGGCAGCATATCGAGCAGAAACTCCTTCGGAATTTTGATTTAATTCCCCCGACCACCCATACATAAAAACTATATATTTGGCTAATTTTGCTCCCAATTACATGTAGCGTTGTCCTTTGTTCCTAATCTCACAATGACGGGTGACGATGTGAGGCGGCGGGAGACACAAAGCCATAAAAAAAAAAACAATCAACAATCATAACCGCTTCGTCCGAGTGCAGTTGTCCAAAAATGCTGACTTCATATTTTGTCTAGTTAAAAGTGCTTTCTTGCCTTCACTTCTTCTCCGATGTCGCCTTCGTCAATGTACATATAAAAAATATTAAATTTTCAATTTTAATAATTATTTTCGATAAATGACATTTAATTTTCGATAAAAAAAAACAATATTTGACGAAAATATTTGAAATAATTTTCATATAAAATTGAGTATTCGTATATTGATATATTTTGCTGAAGTGGAAAAAGCATTATTTTTTAACATTTGCACTATTTGTGATCTGAAAAATGTAAAATTTTTTTGTTATAAACCTTCTACACTTATTCCCCTTTGGCTTAGAAAAAAAATTTAGAAAATCGGTCAACCGGTTGTCAACTGAAAAGATAACAGGAACTTAACGAATTAGTCTTTTATATATATAGATGAACAAATCGCCTGGAACCCTAGAAGTCTTAATGTTGTACAATGAACAAGTTCAGCTAAGGTTGCTTTGTAGTCTTCTTATAAGGACGAACTTAGACCGAGCAGAATATTTGGGAGTTAGGTAACCCAATCTTCTGTTCCGTGGCATTTCATTGCTGTCTTGAAAGTTCGGTGAAATCGCTCTATCATTCCATAAGGCGAAGAACAGTGTCTCTTGATGCCCAAAAGCTCATTGAAAAGGGAGAATTCAAATTGCCTTCCTTGATAAAGAAAAGCTGATGCTACTGTTTCAGCTGTGATATCTGGGAGAGGAATGACTTCTAGCCATCTTGTAAATCGATCAATACAGGTTAGAGCGTATGTGAATCCAGATGAACATGATGGAATCTTTCTGCAGGCGGTGCAAAATTGTCAATTGGAGATCTGGTATGGTGTAGTATCTTGCTTTTTTCGTAACTGATGCAAGTTTGAGACCATTTTCGACAATATTTTTTCAGGTCCGGCCAAATAAAACGTTCCTTAAGCATCTGAGTAGTTTTCTTAATACTGGGATTTGCCATGTTGTGGATTGAAGTGAAAATTTGATGTGGTACATTTGATGGAATATATGGCCGAGCCTTACCTGTTGAAATATTGCAAAAGATTTGGTTAATATTTGATTAATATTTGGGAGTGTGAAATGTGATTCTTGTTACTTGTATAGAGATGAAGTCGAGTTGAAGAGTATTTTGAGTTCTTCGTCGGTTGTTTGTTGATTGGCCAAATCTGCCAAGTCAGAGGTATGTGGTCCCTGTAAAGGACAAACTGTCTTCCTTCAAACATCAGTGTTGCCGGCTCAAAATTTTGAATCCAGTCAAATCTGACTTAATGACTGGATTTTGTTAAATAAAACAGTCAAAATAATAACCAAATATTATCCTGTCAAAAAAACAGTCAAATAAGAAAAAAGTATATTTGAAAACAAACAATATATTTTATTTAACTTACTAGGCGACCCCGCGATCTTCGTCTCGCCAACCTTCACAGCAACTCAAGAATAATAATTATGATTAAAAAAGATATTGTTAAAATGCAATGTGATTTGCTTGAATGCAATTGAAATAGAGAACTACATATTATCTGAATTTGTACAAGCCTTACAACTAACTTTCTTCTTTCATGAAAGCACGCAGTGAAATGCAAATTTCGTCGAAAAATTCAACAAATTCTCGTTCGTCCGCTGATATGAGCGTCACTCTTATCTGGGTACCGGGCCATAGGGGCTATGAGGGAAATGAGAGGGCAGATGAGCTAGCTAGGCAAGGATAAGCCCTTCACAACTCTCTGGCAGTGAGAGTATTTGCTCCTCTTGGAGTTGTGAAGGGCAATATCCTGACTAAATACACATCAGAAGCAAATCATAGGTGGAGTAGTTTAACGAGTTGCGTTATATCCAGGAAAATCTGGCCCGCCTATAACAAACCAAAATCAATCAGTTTAATTTCGAAACCAAGGCATGACATAGCCAGGATTGTCGCTACCTGCACAGAGCATTGGCCTGTAGGGGAGCATGCGGCAAAATTGGGTATACCATATAACTCTTTCTGCCGTAGCTGTGAGAACCGGGATGAAAAATAAACAGTCCCACACTTTCTATGCCATTGTCCGGCCCTGGCCAGGAAAAGAGCACTCCACTTGGGTAAAGAATTCTTCAACGGTATTGAGGAACTCTCAGAATTCAAGATCAAAGATTTGATCTCATACATAAATAGCACAAAGTGGATTTAACCCCCTCCCCCCTTATTTCTCCCTCACTAAATGGTACTATGAGATAATAGGCCGTAGGGTAGGAGAATAAAACAACATTTTATATTTTATATAGGACTGTACGTGCGGAACATACACCATCCATAACCCATTTTCAAATCCATTTAGAATCCCACGAGGTATGGTATCAAAACGGCGCACTCAGCGCTAATTGTGTCCTGCGCGAAGCAGGACAGCCATTTCTACCTACCTAAGTAGGTACCTACCTACCTCGTTCGTCCGGTGTGTTTTGACTATTTCACAAAAATCTATTTCGTGCGAAAAGTAATTTTTGAACAATTGTACTCAGAATTCCATACAGCTTTTGATTATCCCCCATATTTGCTGACTTTCCCATAAGATTGTCCCAAAAATTAATTTTTTTACTGAGGCTATATCTACAATGAAAATTTTATAAAAATGCATTGAGGATTGAGCGGATTAATAGTCCAAACCGGACATACAAACAAAACTATGCACCTTTAATTAAATGAAAAAAAAAATGATTTAACGTCTTGAAGTTCTTCGCGTTCTCGCAGAGTTTTCCGAGTTCCCAATCAAAAAATTTCCATTTTCTATTTGAGAATTAAAGCACTTTCTATTTTCCATTTTTCATTTCCAGTTTTCCATTTGAAAACCAATGCACCTGCAATAATATGCAATTTTTCCTTTGAACACCAATGAGTTTTCCGAGTTTCTCATCAAGAACTTTAATTTTTCCATTTGAAAACCCATTTTGAAAAAAAAAAAATTACAAGCAAAAAAACTTCCACTCTTCCATGAGGTTTTTCCAATTTTTTTTTTACAGAAATCATCACTGAATACAACAGTATTCACCATAAAAATTTCACAAATATCTGTTGGGTCATTTCGGAGGCTATAAGAGACATACAAACAAACAAACACACATCCATTTTTATATAGTAAGATTTATATAGTAGCAGCCTTATTTATAAACCGAACATAGAGCCGTATGCATAATACCCAGTAAATGCTTTTACTGAATTTTTTTTTAAGTATGTACTTATTTCGGTATGCATAACAACAAAGTGAATTCCGAAAATATAGTAAGTACTTTCTGAAATAGTAAATACTTTTTTGGATGAATTTTTTTCAGTAAATACTTCCGTATGCATAAAAACAAGTAATTACTTTTTTTCTTCAGCATTTACTCAATTTTTTCAAAGTTACAAAATAGCAACTTGAAAATATTACAGTAAATACTTTTTTCCCTCAATCTTACATTTGAAATTAATAATAATTTATTATGCATTAGAAATTTTATATTTAGGAAATCAAACTAAACGAGAGGAGGAGCGACTACTCACCAAGAAAAGATGAAGATTCTTTTGAGGTACATATGTTGTAGATCCTGGCTTCCAAGTTGGTGTTGGTGAAGACATTGGTGTCCATCAAAGTACTGTTTGTAGAACAGTGAATTATGTTGCGAAATCAATTAGGAACAAAACTTTCAACTGGATAAAATTTCCGTTAAATTATGAGCAACAGTTAAGAGCAAAACAAGAATGGCTTAACAACTACTGATTCTTCACTGAGTTGAACACCGGTTTCGCTTTTGAATTCTTTTATGAGCAATTGTATAGCTTCCAACTTGGCTTTTTTTATGGAAGGCTCTTGCGATTTATTTATAAGAACACTATATTCTTTTAAAATTCGCACAAAAGAGAGGTGCATTTGATTAATTGATAAATGATAACCCTTCTTTCGACATAGCTGCTTTGTAATTAAATGGCTATAAGAGTTTTAAGGGTTCGCTATTTATATTCTTTATGAACTGGGCCTCGATCAAACACCTGCCAGATGTTTTGTCTGTTGAACACCTGAGATGATTAGCTTGATGTTCCTGGGACTAGCCAGATGTCCTGTCGATTGAACACCTGCACCCAGATGTTCTGTTGGTTGAACACCTGCCAGATGTTTTGTAAAAACATACCTAATATAAAATTTAAAAAAAAGTATTAACTATAAATTTTAGATGAATTACAGTATTTACTTGGATGAATTCAGTAAATACTTAAAGTTTTTACTCTTTAGTAAATACTTATTTTTATGCATACGAAACGAAGTAAATACTGAAATACTTGAAATCAAAGTATTTACTTTTATCTTCTACTTTAAGTAAATACTTTCAGCCTTATTTATAAACCGAACATAGACTCATTATAAGACTTATATTGCCTGTATAAGGAAAATCCTTATTTATAAAGTTTAAGCTACACTACATAGGGATTCAATAAAGGTCGCTACACACAACAGAGGACTTGACAAGTATAGGTACTTGTACAAGCATACTTATTTTTCATTTCGCCTCCACACGCTACAGCATGCTCGAACATTTTTCAGTTTATGTTGCGAAAATGTGTGAATCGGACGATGACTTTCTAGATTTGGCTGCTTTTTATCTTATCCGTAAAAAAGAAACGTGATGTGTGGTGTAAAGAGTGGTTACTGAAGAGAAGAAGCTACTCCCATACCAATTTACTGAGTGAATTGAAGATATATCCGCGTGATTGGTATAATTATCTCAGAATGAGTGAAGAAACATATCTGAAGCTTATGTCACTGGTAACACATTTAATTCAAAAACAAGATACGATTATGAGACAAGCTATTACTCCCCATGAGAGATTTACAGCATCATTAAGATTTCTCGCAACCGGAAGGAGCTATGAAGATCTTAAATATTCGACCATAATTTCACCACAGGCGCTAAGTTACATAATTCCTGAAACGTGCGAAGCTATTTTCGAGGTGCTAAAAAGCAATTTTTTACCAATCAAATTGGAAGTAGAATTCTTGGAGTTTCTTGATCTACCAAAAAGCCAAACAAGTGGTAGTTCCGCAGTGTAGGTACATATAAGTCCTCAGTGCCACTACCGGAGCGATAAGATGAGTCAATTTTTTTTTTCTTTTCGATAATTTGTTTTGGCTTGGCTGTCAATTAATCTATACTTATCATGTAAGATTTTGTACGCTGCATCCCTCTTCATTCTATCATGATATTCGGCAGATTTTATTCGCCAAAGACACGGCTGATGTAGGCACGAATTAAATCTTCAAGTAATTCACGATTGCTCTTCCTCAAATCGCTCGACATTTTTTCACACTATCAGATAATATACTGATGATGATATACTGACGTAAAGCTTATTCACGGTCGCGCACTACTAATTTATCAAGATATACAGAATACAAGGTATTATACTCCCACGCAATTTTTATTTCATCCTCTGCGCATGACGTCATTTGAATTACACTTGTTTGACATTTTATATTTATTTCAATGAAAACAATCTGTAATACGCGTGTTTCTTATGCTTAAACTTATTTAACTGTAATAGGTATACGCGTCTGTTTTATAATCTTTTTTAAATTGTAACAATCCTATTTTATACATTTCTTCACGTATGGCTATTTGTTCGGTTTTCAATTGTTCAACAGACAATAATAAAAAAAGAAAAAGAAACGTGGCAGTGAAAAGTGAATGTGTTAAATTATTTCGTTTTCCGAAAGACAATATTTTGGCAAAAGTTTGGGAAAAAAAAATGTCAAAGAAAAGACAAAATAAATGTAAAAACCGCTTACATTTGCTCAAGACATTTTAGTCCGGACCAATACTTACGAAATTTGCGACACGAACTTCTTAACTATTCTCCTAAAAGCTGCAGAAAATTAAAGGATGACGCTATTCCTACTCAAAACCTCCCTTTTTCCATTTCTGATAACAAAGATAATGAAAACCCAATCAACGAGCGGAATAATCGAATGGAAAAAAGGATTCGCAAACAGCAAGTGAAAGAAATATTGGAAATGGAAACATTTAAAGCAATAGTTCCCAACAGGGCTGCCGTTTCAAATTTTCACAGAGGAGTATTTTCAAGTTGTAGAGGGGAGTATTTTGCTATTGAAGGGAGTACACAAACATTTTTAACAGGAACACTTTTTAAATAGCTGGAAGAACATAAATCGAGTTTTGACAGCTTTGAATTTAACTTGTGTGTGCATTGTACCCTTTCACTAATGAATCACTTAACATTGACATTGACATTACAGTACTTCGCACATGAATGTTACAAACTACAGACACATAGTAGCACTGGCGACTGAGGCCACCGGCTGGGATTGAAACAAGACATATGACAAAGAGAGACAGTTAGACACAAAGAAGGAAAGAAAATATAACAGAAACCTATGTGGCACAGAGGAGGAGACATAGATATTTATTGTCTCATATTATCGCACAGGTGGACCCAGAAAAGCTCGCGATTTACGTAGAAAAAGAATGCTGCCGAAGCTGGGGTTTGAACCCGCAGCGTTTGACTTAGCAGTCAACTACTCATTCCTCTGAGCCATGGGCACCTGCTCACTAAACATTTTCATCATGATAGAGTTCACCAACGGCTTTCTGCCGAAGTTCGGAGTCGATGTCCACAAATTAGGGCGTTACCTAAAATTTTCGGTCGTGATTCTCATCCTAGTAGACCGGGGGTAGAATCTTGTAAGCTGATTTTTGGTAGTTGACAATCAAATTCAGGAAAACAAACAGGATACAAAACAGTCAATTTCATGGCGATTGAATTGCCAGCGTTATCGCACCATGATTACGGTTTTTTTTTGGCTCGCATTTGAATATATGGACTTGGACCACAAGTAGTTTCAACAGGATGGTGCTACAAGCCACAAAAGCACACTTCACAATCGCTTTATTAAAGAGTAGGTTTGATGAGCGAGTTATCTCAAGAAATGGGCGAGTCTATTGCCGCGCTCGTTCATGCGATTTAACATCACTTGACTAGTTGTATTCACTCAAGTAATAGGTCCGTTCCTTTGCTTTTTCAAGTAATTTCAAGCTGCCAAAAGTTGCTAAAAACTATTTAATCCTGTTCCCTAACACAAAAATTTCGTAAAAAAGAGAGACGATGAGAGAGTTAAAACATTTCCCCTCTAATAAGAGATTTAGGTACTAAAATCTGCCCAAGAAATTTCTTCGGGCACTTTTTAACAGCTAAAATTTAGCTGTCATAAACAGCTGTCATCAGCTTTTTGGATTCAATTTCAAATCATCAAATCAAATTGGAAAATTGAAATCACTTTCTTTTGATTGTGATGAATCAGCCAACAACGATTTGTATTATTTGTAGCTGCTAAAAAGTGCCCGAAGAAATTTCTTGGGCAGATTTTAGTACCTAACTCTCTCATTTGAGGGGAAATGTTTTACTCTCTCATCGTCTGTTTTTTTACGAAATTTAAATGTAATAATTGTTTATTCATGTTGATTTATTTTTATTAATCACGATTTACAAAGACTTATTTTGGGCTTGCGTTTGACGTTTCTGTCATGTAGCTATTTTACAAAAACTTACTACAAAAGCGTTCCTTTACTTTTTCGTTACTTTGACTTTCTGTGAGAGAATTCATCCCCACTCCTGCACAATTTACTTGAAGTTACTTGAAAAAGGAAAGGAACGGCCCAAATGATAAAAAATATATGTAAGGTAGTCAATATATTATAAAGTTCCTTTAAGTTTCCAAGGGCAGTGTTCCCAGGTTTTCAAAAACGAAATCCCCCTTTTCTGACACCAAAACACTTATTTTTCCCCTTGAACGAAAAAAAAATCCCTAATTTTCCCCGAAAAAAGTGATTAATACCCAATTTCATAAACAAACACTAAAAGTACTTCTAGCAAAAATCTTTTTATATTTTATCAGACCCTTAAATTTTTTGAGTTTCACCAACTTGAAATGGGAAATTTCAGGGAAATTTTTGTCAAAATTGACATCCTCATGAAAATTATTTGAGAAAAAATGAGAAAGCGTTATATTCACTTTTTAAAATATTTAATGACACTTTTACAATTTAATGAGTCAAAAATAGACATTTAGTTTTAAAAAGTGTCTAAACGCTTGGTGAAACCAAAAAATATCATTTTACAGTTTAAAAGCCTGTTTAGTGTTTAAAAGTTGTTCATGAAATCGGGCATAAGATTTTCATGTAATTTTTATAAAATTTTATTGTTTATTTTTTCATACATATTCATACAAAAAGAAAAACAATTCAAAAAGGAGACTTCAGTATGAAAAAAAACATTATTTTGTTATGAGTCCCATCACAATGGAGTTGAAAAAATAATAACTTAACTGGCTGAATACAATGGTGTAGCTGTGGTCGTAGTTTGAAGCGGTGTCAAAGTTGAAAGATACAAAATAAATGAAGTGCGATACAAGTTGAGCGAACTTCAACTTTTTGGGCTACAAATTTGACAGTTCATCAGATCTACTGAACGCAATCCATTCCCGCCACAAAAATAAAGACAAAACAATACGAAACTCAGTAGACAGTAGACCTATTTTGTTGCGCTACGCATTGTATTCCACTGTTGCTACACAATAAGCGATTTTAATGACGTTTTTGGCGACAGCAAATTATTTGGGCTACAGCTACATCTCATTGTATTCAGCCTGTAAAGACTTAACTCAACAGAAAAATAGAAATGAAAGTGAAGCGTTGCAAGTTCCATATATTCTTGTGTATGAAATTCTAAGGCTTGGTTTTAACTATTGACAATTTCGAAAAAATGTTTTGTTTTCATTAAAGTTTTAAGCTGTTTTCCCCTTTTTTGGATTTTTTCCCCTTACTTATTCCCGTCCCCTTTTTTCCCCTTTAGCTGAAAAAAATCGGCAAGAATGGTGATTTTCCCCTCAACCTGGGAACACTGTCCAAGGGGAGTATTTTCGACTATAGCGGAGTATGGGAGTACATTGAACGCAAAGGGAGTACAAATACTCCCTTGGTAGTAGTTTCGGCAGCGCTGGTTCCCAACGATATTGACGACGAAGAAGAGGAATCGAGTACATGCAAAATGTAAGATTTTTGTAACAAACACATAGAAATTATGAATTTATTATTTATGCATTTTCAGGCCTGAAGAATCGATTGCCGAGCTAAAGGAAATGATATCTAAACTCCAGGAACAAATAAATGTTTTCAAGGAAGATATAATCATTAAAAACGCAAATATAATGGAGCTGGAAATGAAAAATTGCGAGTTGCAACGCTCCAAAAATTTAGAAATTATGGAGCTAAAAAAAGAAAACTATGGGTTGCAACAAGAATGCAACGCAACGAATGCTATTTTTACACCTACACAAAAAAATAAACTTAAAAACGGTAATGCACGGGTAAGGTGGACTATTGATGATATCTCGAAGTGTATAGCAATCAGTGGCGGATTAGACGTTGAGGGCGCCATAGGCAAGCATCTCACTGGCGCCCCTATATAGAAATATGTTGTACTTTAGTTTGACCGAAATCGCTGCACCACGCCTAAAGAAAGGCGTTGAAATAGGGGCCCAAGGAAAAAGAGATCTAGTTAACATGAGATCTATTAGTATTGTCCGAAATATCATACGAATTTAGTTTGAAGTATTTTAATTAATGATCTGCCGAACAGTAAATTTTGTAAAAGAACTTAAAAAGCACAAATATTAGGTTTTAAATCCGTCAAAATGTTTGCCATCCGCTGATGAACTCTCGCTGAACCAAACCACAGGTGGAGTAGCCTAATCAACTGTATCATATCTAGAAGGATATGGCCCACCTACAATAAATCCCGCACTTATAACCTTATTTGCAGACCCAGGCAAGACATAGCCATGGTCATTTGAACATGCACCGGACACAGGGTAACACGCATCTAAGCTGGGCATTCCCCACAATAATTTCTGTCGTAGTTGTAAAATACAGCGAGAAAAGGAAACTATTCTTCACTTCTTGTGTAACTGTTCTGCCCTATCCAAAACGAGATCCAAATCATTGGGAAAGTCCTTCTTCAATGACCGTAATGAGCTTTCCGAACTGAGGATCAAAGATTTGATCTTCTTTCTAAACGCAACGAAGTGGATTTGAGACCTATTTTGAACTGATAGTTTCAGTTCTGTGAATTTGAGATCGCCAGCTAGCGCACTCAAAACAAAAGCTCAGAATTTTAGATAATCCCTCTTTCAATCTTATAGGTCAAACGAGTTTTTATGGTATCAAAACGGCGCAACACAGCGCTCATTGGGTCATCGAGCTAGACTACTACTACTAGAAGAAAGCTAAGTCGATTGCCGAGTTGGCAAACCGAGTTGGCTCTCTGTACTGTAAGTGGAATTGTTCAGGACTGATTTTTATTTTAACAAATGATGCAAGTGCAATTCGAGTTCACAAGTTTGCTACTTTAACAACTACGTATGAGCTCGCATTATTTGCCACTTGAAAGAATTACTGCGCCCGCGCGCCCCTTTGTTGCCGCGCCCCTAGGCACGTGCCTAGTTTGCCTTTAGGATAATATGCCACTGATAGCAATACACTCCAGTGGCCCAAAAGCCTATAGGTTTCTCTTACAGAAGGGATATCCTTTTCCAGCTGTGATTACATTAAAAAAATGGGCATCAAATATTAAAGTTTCACCTGGATTTTTGAATACAATTTTCAATTTGATGAAAAATGCAAACCTTTCTAAACGTGACAAAGTTTGCATGTTAATGGCAGACGAGATGAAAATTCACTCTTGTTTCGAATATGACAAACATAATGACACGCTTATTGGACCGGCAAAGTATGTCCAGGTGATAATGGCTCGTGGAATTTTCAGCAACTGGAAACAACCAATTTATTTTAATTACGATAAAAAACTTAACAAGGGTCTGATTAATGCTGCAATCGCTAATCTCGATTATATTGGTTATCAAATAGTGGCGCTAACAATGGATATGGGTGGTGGTAATCGTGGTTTGCTTAAAGAATACGGTGTTGATGCAAATACTGTTTACATTGAACATCCTACAAAAACAAAAGAAAAAGTATTTTTCTTCGCTGATGTCCCTCACATGGTGAAATTATTTCGGAGCCATTTTCTTGATGAGGGAATTTACATCGATGGAAAGCATTTGACGCAGGCTCCTTTATCTAATTGAACTTCTCGAAAATGATCACAATGATTTAAAAATTGCACCTCGACTTACATTAGAAAATTTAACTGTGAAGCGTAACAAACGGCAGAAGGTATTCCATTTCATATTTTGTTAATTTGGTTTTTTAATGTGCTTAAGCCCATAATATAGGTAAAATATGCAACACAACTCTTTTCACACACAAACTCGAGTGCCTTAAAAAGAATGGGAATGCTAGGAATTATGAAATCATCTAACTGGCAGGAATTAGCTGATGTCTTAAATACGGAAGGCTGGCATTATAATCTTTCCCAACACAATTGATTTTGAACTTTTCTTTTTTGCAGGTTGATGCTTGGTTTGACGTTTTCAATTCAACAGTTCCAAAAATAGACTCTAGGCCAAAAAAGTCAGCGTATGGACTTGAAATGGACTCCCATAAAGCTATCTTGGATAAAATGGAAAGCCTTGTGATGGAAATGCGATTTGGCAAAATAAAGGGCTTGTTACCATTTCAACAGGGAATTCTTATGAGCACAAAATCGCTGAAAATGCTTTTCGAATACCTTAAGGAATCATTTGGCGCTGAATATATCCTCACTTATCGCCTTAATCAGGATATTATGGAAATGTTTTTTGGAATAATACGAGCCAAAGGGGGGTTATACGATCATCTAAGCCCACTTGAGTTTTAATATCGTTTGCGTTCTTATTTGCTTGGGCGAAATGAGGGCATGATTTCAAATGCTTCAAATGTTGAGGCAACTGTGGAAGGGGAGGTTCAAATGGAATGCAATTTTGACAAATTTGACGTAGGTGGAAACGATAAGGAAATTTCGTCTCTCACTTCAGAGCTTTTATCGCCTTTCGATGTTTTTGACACAATACATCCTGAAATTGAAAACACCGGTACATTTTCTACCAATAATGAAGAAATGTCAGATATTAAGTATGATGCCTTGGAGTACCTTGCTGGGTACCTTTTGAATCGCTATAAATCAAAGAAACCATTAATGGTAGAAACTTACTCTGATAAAAATGATTGTACATACTTAACGTGGACTGATGTAGTAAATGAAGGAGGTCTAAAAAAACCAAACAAATTATTCATTGATGAACTAAAGAAACTTGACTTAATATTCAACAAATATAATTATAATAATGATGATTTAAACCACCTGAAAACTGGTGTGAATTATGTAGAAAATATGTGTTCATTGGCAACCAACTGTATTTTAGATTCCGATATATTATGAAAACATTTCTTCGATGCAAAATGTATTTTCGAATGAGAATAAATAATACAAATCTTACTGATTCCTGGTTCAACAAAAATAAACTTAAAAGAAAGTTAAATAAAACATGTTCTTAAAATAACAAAAAAAAAATACTTTTATTTCACATAAAGCAACCAAATATGTACATATATTTCGATTGAGCAGGATAAGTTTATTGGAATTATACAATGTAAAAATATGAAAATATTTCAATAAATTCCGAGATAACACTGGATTTCCAATACCCTTTCATTAGATTGCGTCTAAGCAGTAGTAAAGTGTAATTCAGGTGACGTCACATCAAAAGAAAGAGATAGGATGAGAACATGCGCAATATATTACCTTGTATTCTGTATATCTTGCTAATTTATTTGTACAAGCCAAAAATACAGGTACACACGTTTCGTTTTACTTGTGCAAGTATAGCTAGCGCAAGTTTGCAGGATTCGAAATCAATCAATCATCAAGTGACTTGCACAAGTAAAATACTTGAGAATACAGACGTTACAGCACAGAGGAGGTATACCTAGAGTCGCAACTCAAGGCATTTTACTCTCTTTCGACTAAAAAATTTAAATTTGATAAAATATACTACCCAGTGCAAATGTATAGGTTTTTCAATGCATTTCAAATGGGAGGCCAAACCAATACATTTGCAGTGGGTAGTCCTGTGGGCTGGGCTCAAAAAGGTGAAAAGCCTGGGCTCAATTTAAAAAGCCTACGCTCAAAATTCAAAAATAAGAGTCAGTTAAATTCAAATATGTAAAAATAAAAAAATATTTGTATGAAATTCAATTTTTAAGTGTTTAAATAACAGTACATAGTGCAGTACATAGTGTTTTTTAGCTTTTTGAATGGAATTAAACTATTATTTACGAATAAATAACAAAAAAAAACATTTAAACATGTTCACATAGTGTATGACACCTTTAAAAAGTGCAGTCATGTCCTTATTGTAATTTGTAATTTGCCCACGATGAGGTGAGTATTTTTGACAGCAAACTCGAAAAAACGTCAAAAATGACAATTGAAAATTATGTGAAAATTATTCCTAAATCACAAAGACAAAAGATTTAAGAAAAGTAAGTTGAACTTATTTCCCAGACATTATAAATAAATAATGCAATTAATTTGATTATTTTTCGTTTCCAGTTTCCCTCACAGTATCAACCGAACCCGAAGAAGTCCATCAAGAATTGCACAAGGTAGGACGATGTCAGAAGTCTATCCGAATCTTCACAAAATGATTTGTCCTCAGTGGACGATGAGAAAATGCGACTCAAGAAAATTCATTTTACCGAAAATGCAAATTCTTCTAGTCCCATTTACATTTCAAAAATGTTTCGAAGCACAGGCAATGCGAAGAGGACGCCAGCAATCAACAAAATATTCTCGACGTAGCTCGGAATGATTTGACCAAACTCCATGAATTTATATTCATCGGCCGACACCAATAAAGGTGTGAAAACCCTCAAGTTCTACAGTCTCAAGCCTCTCCATGACTTTTTGAAATTGCCTGCTGCTCTGCAAACAGCTTCCGTCACAAGTACGAAATCAAAACCCGACTCTAGGAAGATGTCGAGGAGGAGCAAGGAAGAATTGCAGGAACCTAAGCAAATGAAGAATTCCCGTCCTCCAGGAGTGAGTTTGACTTCTTGACTCCATGGAAGTTCTCCCTAATTGCGTTTTTTATGTTTTCAGACAATTTTCGAACTCAACCGAAGCCATTCAATACAGATACACGATCATGAAAGAAAAGCATTCGGCAAAGTTGTTGCTCTCAAAAAATGCAAAAACATATGGATGATCTCTGCAAGCCGAACTAAGCAGAAGAAGACCCGCGTCAAGGCCACTGAAAACTTCATACCCTACCAATCTGCAGACAAAGCCACCGCAATCGGTCTAGCCATCAATTCCTTTGAACGTCAGGCGATTTATGCCGAGTTCAAAGTAGATGAACGTTCCACAGTTCCCGAGATTCTTAAGATCAAAGCGCGCCGTTCAAAACGAGATCCAAGCAAACCGCCGCAGTACAAAGTTGAAATTCTTGGACATTGCAAGAAGACATACATTTTTGACTCCCTTGCGGACTATAATTTCTTGCCAATTTTAAAGGACAAAGAAACCGGGGAACCCAGATGTGTCCGAGATGAACTCATGCCCAGAAATGTCGATTACTTCTCGAGAAACGCGTTCCCCACCAGTTTGCTAGAACGGACACAGTTCACACAAATCTGCATCGTATTGACACGAAAGACGATGGGCAATCTGATTTTCTTGGAGTCCTCCAAAAACCCTACTACGATGGTCGAGACGTGATAGCATTCTCGCTTACAGCACCGTTTCCAGTGCTTCCGGACCCAGCGGTAGTCAAACGGATGAAAGTCAAATATGTGTCTGACGAACAGCTTCAAATTGTCAAAAAGCTCTTTGATGAGATTCTCTGCTGGACAAGAGTTGCTTTACTGTACGAGTCCGGATTGTCCCACGAAAAACTCAAGCATATAACACCCTACGTAGCGTATCTCTTTTCGAACGGACCCTGGCGGACAATGTATGCTCGCTATGGCTACGATCCAAGGAAGGATTTCAACAGTCGTTACTACCAAACTTTCGATCTAAGGTTGCGTTATCATTCCAGAATTTGGAGTGATATCTCAGGAATGGGAACGACGACCGAACGAATCTGATATTCTTATTCACGGACCGGAATCTGATATTCTTATTCAAGAAGGAAAGCTTCCGCGATCACGCCAATGGATTTTAAGGTACTGTGACCTTAGAAAAAGCAAAGTTAAGGAAATGTTGGACAAAATTCCAACACCCCTGGCTGGAGCAATCTGCAATGAAAAAACTGGATCGCTGCCTCCTGGTTTTGATGGTCAAATAAGGCAAATTATAAACAATTCATTCAGAGAAAAGATGAGAGAATACAAAAATCGAAAGGAAGAGGAAACCTCAATGGAAGATGACGAATACGTAACCGATGACAATGAACCGGATAAGGATTCAGATGAATATGATGGTGCTGAGGAGGACCAAGGTGATGACCAGGATGATATTGAACTGGATGCGGACGATAGCGTGGAAGTTAGTGATATGAAATTGGAACACATGCAAGTGGACAATGAAGAGGAGTTGTAAAGAATAGGAAGAGGAGTATGAGGAAGAATCAGAGAGGCGGTGGCGGCAAGTAAATGAAGTAGAAAGTAAGTGCTGTGTTTTTTTGTTCTGTAAATAAAAATGCGGTTTTAATTATTATGAGTTTTAATTCATGAACAAATGGTTGCGAGTCAAATGAGTGTCTGTGCGAAAGAGGACGTTCTTAGAATTTGCCAAGTAAGTCAGACCGACGATATCGATTCTTCTAAGTGATTTGTCTAAAAGGTACTTGTTTCCTCGGAGGAAGACAGCTCGCTCGCGGGTGGTTTTCTTTTGGATCGGCGACGATTTCACTGGCTGAATCAACTTAGCAGCAGTATATCTCCGCTCGAGCTTATTTCTTTGTAGAGGACTCCATTTATATTGATTAGCTGTCGGTTCTTTGAGATGATCGAGGTTGTCTCGAACGGCATCTTGAAGAACTTCAAAACACGTGTGTTTCTAAAATGATTTCTATGAATAAACATCTCTGGAAAGTTATTTGATAGTTTTACCCTTTAATAAACCGTGAGAGGACCTTCGGAGCGCAGTGAATGAAGTCTTCCTTTTGCGAATCGGTATGCTGGGAGTCAGAATCCGGCGTTCTAGATTATATTGGGCTGGGAAGTCTTCGCTGCTTGGGACACCCACTGGTTTCACTTTGACACTCATTTTGGTCGTTGTTGCAGTTGTGCGGATGAGTTTTCCGAAGCTAATTTTAACCAGGCCAGGACTAGCAGGTGGAATCAGCTCTTATGGAGGAATTGAAATCTATGCCGTTAAACTGGAAGGAGTCGCTCTCATAGGAACTCGGACAATTTTCGTTCTGGATTTTGATATGATTTTATTAGGTAGAAGGGGTGGGTTGGGATTGATGGAGGGAACTGTTGCTTTATGCTGCGACAGCTGATGCTTAAGTGCTAATTGAACTGGCAGGACGGCAGGAAATGGAATACATGGCTGAACATTAAATTGATTTGCCTTAAGAATTGTTTCATGGGATAGTAAAGGACGTGCGCAAGGACGTGGAAATTCGTGATATACACACCCATAGCTTGTTTATTCATAAAACTTTGATAATAATTACGTGGTTGTGATCGGGGAATGGAATAATCGAGGCGCAGACGCCCAGGATCATAGCTGGATGGATCTCGCAGTGCGTTTTGGTAGTATAGTAGGCGTAGTCTTTGTCTTGTTACAGATAGTAGGGAGAAATAGCAATCATGATGGTCTTCTCCTCGAGTGTGTCGATGTACTCGACTACTCCAGATGCGACCAAAACCTGCCAGCTGTAATTGTAGTAATCGCACTCCTTCAACATCTCAATGTAGTTTCTTTTGAGCAGCAAACTACCATTCTCGACAATGAGCAGAGGACAAGAAATGCGCCCGGCGGCGTGGTGTCTGTGTAAATTCGAATCTCACGATCACGAATGTCTCGAATCATCGACACTTCCGACACGATGATGTCCATCTGTCGTCGAAGTATTCTTAGAGTAGCCATCAACTGTTCAGGATCGCGATTGATTCCAGTTGCCAGTGGCCAGCAAGTAACACAGACTATCGGTGATGATGTTCGTCTTGATGGCCAGTTCGAGATTGAAGTCCTTTCCTCGATCGTTGAGCTTATCGGTGTACATTCGGACTTCCTGAAATGTTGATGATAGTCGTGTGGCTCTTGATGTTGAAATTTATTGAAATATTTTATATTTAATTGAACCAAAAATATTAAAATATTTACCTTCTTCTATAAACCATGATTAGTCATCAGAATGCAATAGTTTTTTTTTAATTTGTAAATCTGTCACTTTTGACAAAAAAACAACAACAACAAAAACTGAGCGCAGACGTCATTTTGAATTTTTTTTCACCTCTTTCACAGATTCACGGACACGAAAAATGAGAGAAATTGAGAGACTCACCACAAAATTTTTTGGACAGTGAATTTTTAAAAAAGAGAACGAGTTGCGACTCTAGGTAAATAGGTTCTCTATGCGTTACAGTTTGCTTGTACAAGTTGATTGTACAAGTATACTTGTCAAGTATACTGGTGTGTGTGTGTGACCTTTTAGCTATACAAACGTTTAGGGTTGTATAAAGCTTATTATAAGGTACTATAATACGTATGTGTCAGACATCACACGTCAATAAAACAAAAATTATTAATTATTATCATTATCTGTCAAAGAAATTTGGAATTTATTTGAGTCTTGTCAGCAACAAAAAATGCCACACCAATTTAGCAGTGTTGTAAATGACATGAATTCGCTTTCCCGAGGGCAAGACATTTACTTATATAATAACGGTTTGACGCAATGAGCATTTTATTATTTTTATTTTCGAATTTGTATTCAAAAACAACAACGTGTTGTTTCCTGTTGACAGGAAATAATACTTTTTTTTATTCAAATGTCTGTCGAATGTATTAGATCATCGTTTTGGTACTTTTTTTTTGACAGAGATCTAACATAACTATGGTATGTTGAAAAAATTTTTATAAATAAGAATTTATTCAACGTAACATAAGAGGCTATTCATAGCATAGCTATAATACTGTATATACAAAGAAGTGTATAAGGCGAATCTAATAAATAAGGCTTTAGATAGATAGATAAAAAAAAAAAAAAAAACTGAATTGGCCTTTAATAACAATATTGTGGGTAAATGAAGAGCGACAAATCAAGTTGTAATTTAAGAAAATAAACAAACCAGCAAAGCAGTATAAGATGAATCGTTTTCTCCTACATTTTTTTTACCTTCTTTTTACCTTCTATATGAATATATGCGATCCACTTTTCAACTACTTATGTTGTGCTCGGAGGACCGTCCGTCCGTCCTCTAGCTGTTAGATATACATAGTTTGAAATTTACGCTTTGTGATGTCAAAGACGCCTTACTCAAGAATAAGTTTAACATTATTTTAAGTGTCGATCATGTGCGCGAGGTAAGTTGCAAAAAGTGAAACACTAGTGTTCAAATTCGAACGATTTATAAATACGTAGGTACATTTCATTTTGTTAACCAAAGTTAATTGCTTTTATCAATTAAACAAAATCACGATGATTTTGCTGACTGCAAGTACCTACCTATAATAACGAAGATATAGTTAACTAGCAGTTGCCCTCGACTTCTTCCTCTTCTCCATCGTCCACCGGCCAGAGGTGGGTCTTGACTTGTGCATCATGCTCACGTTGGAATTTTTTTGCGAAGTTATTTTAAAATTGTATAACAGTCGATTCTCCCTAAGTCGCTATTCTTCTTAACTCGAAGCGTTCAAATATGTATAATTTTCAACGTTTTAGAAACACTTTTCTCTTATCTCTTATTATTCGCAGTGTAACATTGTATAGCTTAAATCCTTCCTCCATAAATGGACTATTCAATACAAAAAGAACTGTTCTTTTTGATTAAGCAGTTCCTTAGATCAGCGCGTTCAAACTCGCAAAAAATGAATAATTTTGTTCCGTTTTTTTCCACATTTTCCACTGATTCTTTGCTCCTATTGGTCATAGCTAAATCTTTTGTAGCCTTAAGCCTTCCTCTTTTAATGGAATATCCAACACAAAAAGAATTTTACAATTCGAACCAGAAGTTCCTGAGATTAGCACGTTCAAACAAACAAACTCTTCAGCTTTATATATAAGTTTAGATGACATTAATCTTTCTACAATACTAGTGTAGCTTGTATGTATATTCTTGTAGGTATACAATGTACTACAGCTTTAAACTTGATTCTCTCGGATATATTTCAGCTAAGACTTTAAAAATGGTATAACTTTTATTCCCCCATATTTTGATAATGATTCATATTCGAAACTTATTCGATTATTCCACCAATATAATGCTGGCTCCTTTGTTACATTTTTTGGACCAGAGCCCACTTAAGTATTTTTCTTGGACGTTGGACCTTTATCTGTTTGTTTTTTTCGATATTGGAAAATTAATCCAAAGTGCATTGGAGAAGATTTGCAGCAATGGCATTGGAATAAAGAAAATAACGGACGATAAAAACTCCGAATGCATTCAATGTGTCCACTGAAACGGTTTATTCTACAATCTGCATACATATACCTACAATACATACATAACATACAAACGCCCACCTCATCATCCATATACCTATAGGAAATAGGCAGAATTCAGTTTCGTTTGCTTGCCAAGGATAATTCCTTGCCCAAGTCTTAAAGGTAATCACGAAAGAATGCTACATGAAGTTACTGGCTATGGCGGCCGTTGGTTGTGGGAGTTACGGAAGTGGTATTAGCCACCTACCTATGTGAATTGTGTTCATCGAATTTTGATAATGGAAAACCAACGTTGTTCGTTCTTAGCCGGATTACAAAGCGATAGGAGATGATAGGATACTATTATCAAAAAAAAAAAGGAGAGGTAGAAGAAAAAATAACTTTCTGAAGCATAGAATTTATTTGGGAACGGTTCCTTAAGATTTTTCTTGCTCTTTCACTCTTAATCTTTTGTTGTCGTATTTTTTTCTATAAAGGCTATGTATAGAGCGTGGAATGAATAGAAAATGGAGCCAAATTGTGAAAGCAGGAAGAGAAAATGATTTATTGTGACGCCTGGAGTTAAGCAAGGGCTGTGTTTATAGTCGAGGTTAATGTGGGAGTTTCTGGTACAAAGAAATACTGAAGCATTCAAAATCTCAAGTAGTAATAGATTTCTAAGACAAATATGCAATTAAGATAATTAAAAAGAGCCAACAAAATATAAAAATTGATAAGGTATCATGTTTGTTCCTGCCAGCAAGTTTAACAAATTTTTAATGCCTTCATCCATTGAATTCATGAATGTTAGTTAAACAAACTACTCTGTGATTCCAGTTCAAATTTTATCAGCGCAAAATACTTCCTCGTCCTCCAACTTTGGCTTCACAGGTGTTAGCAGTATTGAAGTTGTTGAAAGTCTACTTTCAGTAAAGTCAAAGGCCATAGGTTTCGATGAAATGCACCCTTCCTTTTTAAAAATTATACTTCCCGTTGTGTTGCCGTATATCACTCATATCTTCAATACTATCCTTACTACTGGAGAGTTTCCTTCTGACTGGAAATTGGCAAAAGTTATACCTATACCCAAAAATGCTAAGTGTAGCGAATATAGGCCAATTTCCATTTTAACTTTTCTTTCAAAAGTTTTTGAAAGGCTCCTGAAAAATCAAATAGGTAAGTTCCTTAAGGAGAACAATCTTTTAACTCCAAGACAGAGTGGCTTTCGAGAGAAGCATAGCTGTGTTACGGCTCTGCTTGATGTCATAGAGGACTTCCGTCAAGCATTGGATGGCGATAAAGTTGATTTTTTAGTCCTCCTTGATTTTTCGAAGGCTTTTGATACTGTGGTTCACAGCAAACTCGCAAATAAACTTTGCCAGCATTATAACTTCTCCTCTGATGCAGTAAAACTTATTTCTTCCTATTTATCTGGAAGAATGCAAGCAGTTGAAGTAGGTAACAGCTTGTCTGACTTTCTTCCAACCACTAGTGGAGTTCCACAGGGATCTATTCTGGGACCATTACTTTTTTCTTTATATGTAAACGACATTCCCTCCGTAATTCATAACTGCACACTACATATGTATGCTGACGATGTACAGATGTATCTCGGCTGCGATCTTGGTCTTATTGAAGATGGTGGTTACCGCTTAAATGAGGACCTTGAAAAACTATCAGGTTGGGCACAGTTTAATGGACTGACATTAAATCCATCTAAATCTAAGTGTTTAGTTATATCTAAAAGAGTTCTGGATTTGTCATACTTCCCACAAATTATTTTAAACAATGCAACTATAGAATATGTGGACTCTGCTCGGAATCTTGGAGTCATTTGTACTCGTAATTTGACATGGGATAAGAATACTAACGCTATAATTGGAAAATCATACGGAGTATTACGCATGCTTGGGGTCTCCCAGGCTTATACATCTATGAAGACGCGTGCAATGCTTGCAAAAAGTTTAATTCTTCCAATTTTGGCCTATGGCTGCCAAATTTGTTCGAGTTGTAACTTTGCATGCAAAAGTAAGCTCAACGTCATTTTCAACAGCATCATCAGATACATTTATGGCCTTCGTAGATACGACAGAGTATCTCATTTTTCAAATAGTTTACTTCACATACCACTAGAGAACTATTTTCAGTTTCGTACCTTATCATTGTTTTCCGATGTCCTGCTTACACACCAACCACCCTACCTTTTTGAGAGAATAAGAAGGGCTTCTTCAGTTAGGTCTGACCAGTTGATTCTACCCCGATATGCCTCCCTAACATCTGAGACCCAATTTTTTATTAATGCTACACGAAAGTGGAATTCTTTGCCTAACCATATCAAGAGAATAAACAACATTACAAATTTTAAATCCAAATTACGTCAATTTTTATCAGTATCTTAATTTTTTTTCCTTTTTTTCTTTTCTTCTCTCTCCTGTCTAAACCATTATAGCTTCTTTTTTCCTGTTCTTCTCCACCTCTTCCTGCTTTCTTCCTATCTCTTCTTTCTCTCATTTTCTCCTTTTATTTCCAAACAATCATTAAATTTTATTATAAATATTATATAATTTTTCCCTACAACTTTATCTTTCTTTTCTATTCTTTTTTTATTTCATTGCTTTCATTGTTAAACTTAATAGGTTATCACTAGTTTATAAGATATTATATCTTAATGTGTATAGCCATATCGAAATAAATAAATAAATAAAAAATAAAAAACTAATATCCAATTTCATAAGCAAACACTAAAAGTACTTTTAGCAAAAATCTTTTTAAATTTTATCAGACCCTTAAAACTTTTGAGTTTCACCAACTTGAAATGGGAAATTTCAGGGAAATTTTTGTCAAAATTGACATCCTCATGAAAATTATGTGAGAAAAAGGAGAAAGCGTTATATTCACTTTTTAAAATATTCAATGAGACTTTTAAAATTTAATGAGTCAAAAATTGCCACTTAGTTTTAAAAAGTGTCTAAACGCTTGGTGAAACCAAAAAATCTCATTTTACGGTTTAAAAGCCTGTTTAGTGTTTAAAAGTTGTTCATGAAATCGGGCATAAGTATTTTTGTACATCCTAATCAAAACAAACAACAAAAGCTTAGTGTGAAATTTGATCACATCCATAGGAAGTTTAAATGCTAGCTCCAGAATTTAATTTACAAATATTAACCTACTTAAAATCCAATCTTTTCACTGTTTGACCTGAGACGGCAGCCCATGAAGGCAATTAGCTTCTACAGAGTTCACGGAACTTCACGGAATGTACTGATTCAGAAGCAGCGGGTACCCGATCCAAGTTGAGTGAAAGGTTTGTGCAGGCAACGAAAGAAGCTTTCGGATTCAGTGTTTTAATCCGGGTTTAAACTCCAATATGGATGCCTAACATTGTGGCAGCGATGTCATAAGCCTGTTCTGTCAAATACTATAATGTCCAGTCCGTCTGATGTTATCTTTGCGATTATATCTTTGCTGAGAACTTCTGGTTCGAAAAATTCGATAAACGATTCTGCCACGACGACCTTCTCTGTTCTCTCCATCGATGTGCAAATTTCAAATTTACGTCACTGTTGTTTGTTGACGTATGTTCAGTAGGTATAAAGCACGTTTTTGTTGGTTATTTTCTTATGAAGTCTGGTAAATTGTGCCAAACTATAGGTGGCACAATTTACCAACGTGCGCAGCTACGAAACTCATATGGCCCTCACTGGACTTAAAGCGCTCTAAAGACTTGTTATCTCAAAGCAGACTTCATATTAGCTCCCTGATAGGTGTCCGTACGGGACACTGTCTTATAGGCAGACACGCAATACGACTTGGTGTAGCCTCAAATGACTTCTGCAGGAGCTGTATGGATGAGGAAGAAGAGGAAACAATCTCTCACCTTCTCTGCACTTGCCCTGCTCTTTCACTAAGACGCAAACTTCATCTGGGAGAGTACTTTTATGATAACCCCAGTGAACTAGCTAATAAGGATATCAAATATCTTCTTCGCTTTATAAAAAGCTCAAAATGGTTCGACTAGTAAGAAGTAATTCTCTAGATTCATGGTATCACAATGGGCCTTTCCTTTTGGCCTAAGTGTGTGGATTCTGAATCCGCAGCCACTGTAACCTAACCTAACTTAAACTTATGAAGTCGCATTAAAAAGTCCTGTCCTGAAAAAGGGAGATCCTCTAAACTGCGCCAACTACAGAGGAATCAGTCTACTTAACATCGCCTACAAGATCCTCTCTGTCGTAATATGTGAACGTCTGAAGCCTTTCGTCAACAATCTGATTGGTCCTTATCAATGTGGCTTCAGGCCAGGAAATTCAACCATCGACCAAATTTTCACGTTGCGGCAGATGCTGGAAAAACCTATGAACTCCAAATCGATACCCACCACCTTTCCATCGATTTTAAGGCCGCGTATGACAGCGTCTACAGAGATGAACTGTATAAAGCTATGTCTAGTTTTGACATCCTTGCCAAGCTCGTTCGCTTGTGCAAAATGACGATTCTTGAGAAGAAAGTGCCTTGAAGAAGTACAAAACTTCACCGTCAACACCAGAGGTACTATCTTCCAAAAATCTGTTCAACATCGCGTACGCCGATGATATTGATATAATGGAAAGAACACAGCGTGATGTCAATGGTGCCTTGGTGAGAATTGAGAAAGAAGCGGCAAAAATGGGTTTAGCGGTAAATTAGACGAAGTATATGCTGACAGAACGTCACAATAGACGCATACAACTTCGAGTTAGTAGAGGAGTTTGTCTACCTAGGCTCCGCTATTAACACGGGCAATAACACCAGCCAGCGCCGAGATCAGACGAAGAATAACTCTTGCTAATCGCTGTTTCTTTGGGCTAAGAATGCAATTGAGTGGAAAAGCCCTCTCTCGAGCAACTAAGGTAAAAATGTACAACACCCTCATCATCCCAGTCCTACTGTATGGTGCAGAAGCATGCGGACCTTGACAAAATCGGATGAATGTGTCTTAAGGCGTTTTTCTTTTTTACCTCTGAGCAGATTAGATCAGATCACGGATGTGTCAAAGCGAAGCTCTGAGCAGATCATATTCAATGCCCTCCGATATAATAAAGAAACAAACCTGAGCACTGAAATGTAATTTTTTACTTATTATTATTTTAACAATTTTTTGTTTACCTATACAATAGAAGCGCGACTGTCTTGTGAATCCATTTTTAATTTTATGTTTGTTTTTGTCTGTAAAATCCGAAAAAAATAAGTGAAGTTATCTTCGCTCAGCTATCTGCTCTATTTGCTCGGTCGTTTTATCCTGAGCAAATATATTTAGCTCAGAGCATGAAAATTCTTATCTCCGATATATCTGAGCTAAAAAAGAAACTGATTTTTTTTTGACAGCTCTGTGATCATCTGCTCAGAAGTAAAAAAAGAAAAACGCCATTAGGCTGTTTCGAGAGGAAAGTTCTTCGAGTCATCTTTGGCCTCGTGTGCATTGAAGGGGAATGGCGAAGAAGATATAACAGAGAACTTTACTGGTTGTACAACGACATGGACTTAGCCAGAAGGGTCATTTAGAGCGGATGGACACCAATGCTCCGGCCCGGAAAACCTTCGACACTATTCCCGAGGGACGTAGAAAGAGAGGAAGACCGCGACTCAGGTGGCGCACACAAGTGGAAGAGGACCTCAATCAACTTGGAGTGCAAAACTGGCGACAGCTAGGTAGGGACCGGGATGGCTGGCGGAGACTGTTGATTGAGGCCCAAGTCCACAACCGACTGTTGCCCCACCTTAAGTTAGTAAGTAAGCCGCATTAAAAAAAAAAACATCCAGTCCTTAATTTTCACCCTCCTTCCATAATCCCCTACTTTTTAATAGCTGCATCTTGCTTCTTATTCAATTCAATTAGCGAAATTTTTGGTACAATTTCTGAAACATTTAACGGAACCACATTCAATTCATGTTTCCAATTGACATTATTCCAGAGCTTGGAAGTTTATGGTTGCCACTTTCACTGGTCCTTAAATAACTCTTATTTGTTGTGATTTATTAAAATGCTCTCTCAATAACCAGTTTCGATTACTTTTATATTTTTTTGTTTTCTCTCTGAGATATACATTTATTTTTGATTTTTTATGTTTTTGGTTAATCAATGAGATTTATTTTTGTGAGAAAAAAATAAATCACATTTCTTCTTTAAAATGTTTTTGAAGTAGCTTTGGTTATTTTGGGTATATAAGTAATAGTGGAGAGGGCGTGTTCGTCATTATGTTTTATTTTAATTAAAAATTGTGCATCATTGACGACCTCCTGTGGAACGAGCACATATGCGATGTTACCAAAAGTGCCGAAAGATGTTTGGGTTTCTTACGACGCACAGTGGTTCCACTTGTATGAGGAAGGTGGCCAAAATTCAAATTTTGATTTTAAACTAAAGAAAATCAAGCAAGCAATGAAAAAAAGTGGTTAGTTTAATATTTAATCAGAACAAAAACATAAAATGTAAAAAAAGAGCCAAGTTCTCTTATGTGCGAACAACACTGTGCAAAAAGTCAGCCACCAAAAGTAATGAGATCTAAAAGAACGCCAAGTTCTTACATGTAAAAGTGTTATATTGAATATTTTAAATCATAGAAGATAATACAACAATATTAAAAGAAAATAGAAAATATGTAGTTTGGCTGAAAATTTACAAGTTCACTTGGCAAGTTTTAAAATGTTTGTAATCACGCATCAAACGAAAACTTGCCAAGTGAACTTGTAAATTTTCAGCCAAACTACATATTTTCTATTTTCTTTTAATATTGTTGTATTATCTTCTATGATTTAAAATATTCAATATAACACTTTTACATGTAAGAACTTGGCGTTCTTTTAGATCTCATTACTTTTGGTGGCTGACTTTTTGCACAGTGTTGTTGGCACATAAGAGAACTTGGCTCTTTTTTTACATTTTATGTTTTTGTTCTGATTTCACATCTTTTTGCAAGGTTTTTTTTTATGGAAACATTTACCTCGAAATACACTAAATAAGCTAGCAATTTGAAAAATTCAACAATACATATAATTGTTCTGCCAATTTATAAGCAAATAATAGGTAAGTTGGGTTAGAGTGGCTGTCTAGATGTTCTTAACTCATTTAGACCCCAAGGGTCTATTGTGAAACCACTTAGGAAAGAAAGGTACTTATGGAGTATTATAAAGTTAAACAAACCAGTGTTCTAAATTTTAACATCCTATGACCATTTTAAGAAAGTGGGCGGCAACCACGCCTATTAATGAAACTAAAATTTTATACTTATATTTTCTCTTATATTCAAGCGAAACCCTATCAGAATTTCGAATTTAAACGTTTTCGACCATTTTGACAAAGTGGGCGGATACCACGCCCCTAAATTGAAATAGATTATTTTCTCATTTTTTTATGTCATTCAAGCAAAACCTTACAAGAATTCCGAATTTCAACATCCTACAACCATTTTAAGAAAGTGGGCGGAAACCACGCCCCTGTTTGAAACTAAAATATTTTACTTATATTTTTCCTTATGTTTAACCAAAACCCTATTAGAATTCCGAATTTCAACATCCTACGACCAGTTTTAGAAAGTGGGCGTATACCACGCCCCCTGAATTAGAAAATTTAAATTTTCGATTTTTTCCTTTGTATGCACCCGAAAACCTACCATTGTACCAAATTTCAAGATTCTGCTATTATAGAAGTGCTTCATAATTTTGATGATCAGTGAGTCAGTGAGTCAGTGAGTCAGTGAGTCAGTGAGTCAATTACGGTTTTTGAAATTTTTATTGTTCAATATCTCAGGAAGTAGTGGTTCTACAAAATTATTTTTTTTACAGGGCCTTTGTGCCCATGAAGTTAATACGTTATTTAAATTTGAAGCTTCTAACTCTATGGGTTCAAAAGTTATGGGTGGTTGAAAATGTACTTGAGTTCGATCCTGTAAAAAGGGAGTAGTGCTAGAACTTGGCTGGGCACTACCGTGCCCTTTGATATGTTTTGTTCAATTTTATTCAATACAAGCTGACCCGACAGACTTCGTACTGCCTCAATCCATATAAAAAAGACCTAGATTTTTGTAGCCCGCTACCATACCCCCCGCAGCACTCTCCCTGCTTCTCCACTACCGTCTACCCGCTACCCCGTTATACCCAGGGAACCTGTTACCCGCTATCCCACTACCCCGCTACCTGCTACACAATACTTACGCTACCCAATTAACCGGTAATCGCTACCTACTACCCGCTACCCCACTCCCCTCCACACACTATCCCGTTATACCCACCTACCCTGTTACCCGCTACCCCACTTCCCGTTACCCAATACTTCTAAACGCTACCCGCTACACCAGTAATTGCTACCCACTATCTACTACCCGCTACCGACTACCCCACTTCTAAGTCATGACAAAATAAAAATAAAAATCTTGCAAAAAAAATGGTCCACAGCCAAAGTCTTCCACAGAATCAAGCCAAGCACTATTCGTAGATAAAAATAAGTCTGTTTTTCTGGAGCAAGTTTCCCACCTTCTTTGAAAGGATTTACAAAGTGTGCTTATCTTATTTTTGGCTTCTAAGCTTTCAATGTCATATATTTCTTTGAAAGTTGACTATGTTTCGATAATTTTTGTAGCACTGCGACCATTGGCGGTATTCCAAATATGAAAAATGTCAGTACGTTTAATCATATTGATAGAATCTGTTTAAAAAAAGTGCAAAATAAGCATTTATTCAAGGTTAAAATTTTAAAATTTGCGCAAACTTGCGCAAAAAAGGTCATATATGCTCTTAAAGAGGAGAAGTAACCCTAAATTATGGTGTATAAATTATCGTGGGAGTTTGTGGGAATTTGATGTTTTGGCTCTTCCGAAAAACAGGAAATTTTGGAAAAATCTCATTTTCTACTATTTTCCATGAGGCCAAAATAAAAACATATAAACAAAAATTTATAAAAATCAAAGAGAAACTGTCGATAAACATTATTTTTTAATTATCATCACCTTTTCTCAAAAATTTGAACTAAAAAATACACCGCAAATAAAAAAAATATGTGTTCAGTATTTTCACTTTGCGATTTTTTCAGAAATTTCAAAAAACACTCAACTTCTTGGCACAGTTGACAGGTTATAAGTAACATTAGAGACTTATCTCTGACGTCATTAAGTTGCCCCACTTTCCTAGATAATTATTGCATTAAAATAAAATTATTAGCTTAAACTTGAATTTTTGAATTTTGGCCTATGGGAGGAACCACTGTGCGACGGTGCAAGCAATTTTTCTTCCCGTCTTATCTGGCTATTATCTATAAGACTTAAATCCGTCCAAAGCTTGAGTACCCATCTCTGGGCTAATGCTTCAGTTCAGTATATATCTCTTGAATGGTATACAAAAAAGAGCTCTGAGAATGATTAGTGATAGAGACATTACTGACTCATTCACTTCTTTGGAACGCTGTTGTAACGTTTCTTATCTCTCTCGGTTCTATCGTTACTTCTACAGTAATTGCTCTCCTCACCTTAAGAAATTCAACCGTAATACCCTCGCATTCAGGAATGCCCATCAGTTTACACTCGAGCCTACTTCGGAACTTCGGACATACCCTCAAGTATAGAGAATCGTTCTTTGGCCGAACTGTGCGAATATGGAACTCCCTTTCACACTCCCGTATTTCCCAATCATTTCAATGTTCAGGAATTCAAAACCAACGATCACCTACTCTTACTTTTCAACCCCTCCCTTCATTTTTGATGCGGTGTTTCTTTTTTTTTAACCAGTTGTGATTTATTTTTATTATAAAGGTTAAAGGTCAACCAGTTCCATTTACTTTATGTGGAAAAAAGTCAATCAAGGAGAGATATTTTTCAAAATAAATAATAAATCACAACCGAAGACCTTAATAAAAATTTTATAAAAATAAATCTCAGACTAAGACCAAAATGTTGGTCGACAATGTGATATCTCTCAGTGAGAAACCAAATGAAGTAAAATGGTTACCAATTATTTCTGAGCTCTGCATTATTCGGAGTAACAGAAGTAAGTACTTAAAAAACAATACTCTACATAAATTAATCACAAAGTGGGGTAATTTTTACAAACCAATCAGTTTTTCAATCATCATTTCCGGCGAAGTAAGATACAAATCACCTTAATTCAATTTCAATCAGCTCAGGTCAGCTAGTCGTATTTATAAAAAAAAAAAATATTTTATTGTATCTGATCACTCGCACAACATTTCCAGTGCAGTGTTTGAATAACAGCTACGTTCAAAATTATACCTACACAAAAGCATTTAATGTGCGTGAAACATACGCAAATAAATTTTGTACAGTAAGTACGTTTATATGTAAATCTCAAGGATGATTTATTTTTGTTGACTTTAGGTTTAGTATGCGTGTTTAAATGAATACATAAGAAAAGAAATGTCTTCCTCTCTACTTCCTGTTTCCTCTTGTTTAAACGGTCCTTCTTGTAAGATTTTTTTTTTTATTTTTCTGGTAAACAGTATCTAAGGTACACAAAATTAATGGAACACATTAATTCGCTGACAACTCCCTGATGTGCAGCTGATGTTTTCAGACGGTTGTGTATCGTATATGACTTTTTTATGTATCCTTTTTGGTGTTTTCAGTTCCGTTGTCAAAGCAATGATAAAACGTTATTATACCGTCATACGATTAGGTACCTACTTGCTTTGCAGATAAATTTCGATATATATATACCTTACCTTCTTAATCTTTACGCCCTAAGGATTTTATTTTTCGGAGTATAAATAATCTTTTAATTTTAATGAATATAAACAAATTATAAAACGTGTTGCATTTAAATGTTTTAGTTTCAAAAATATCAAACATTGAATGAATTGACTATAACACAACTATACTCACATAGAAATTAAACACATCCTAAACCAATCTTAAACAGATTTGTTATATCTATAACATACATATTTGAAAAACTGGAACAGAGAATTTTTGTGGAAGAAGGAAGGCTTGAACCCACTACGTTTGGCTTATATTAGCAGTCAACTAAACATTCCTCTGTGGCATGGCCACCTGCTCTGGCTCACAAACTTGAAAGAAAAACCATCTTATTTGAAGAAAAATAGCTTTTCGCTAATTTATTTTCATAAAAAGGTGTTTTATGAAAATATTTTAGAGGTTATAAAAGAGCCTTCATAGGCCTATTACAAAGTTTGCTTTATAAACACTTTGTTGAGAAATTTGGTAAACAAAGTCAATATCATAATGTTTTTCAATATTTCAGATATCTCTAGAACAATAACCTGAGAAAGATCGATTTATTATTGTCAAATCTCGCAATGCCAATACTACTTGTAAGCAATGAACCGGATACCAATAGCAGCCATCTTGATTTTAACTTCCTTGCACAGACAAGTGTAGCCTTCACTAAATTCACTTTAAGAAAAGGCGCCCAACAAGTAGAAGGAAAATTCTTCTCAAGTTAAAGAAAAAATCCCATACTTATAATATGTATGCAATATAGCCAGTTTGTTTGTTTTTTTGTTGCTCTTTCACATCGCAAATAGGAATAGCTACTTTTTACCGCTATAAAATATCTCATTTCCAGCTCATTCGAGTAGAGGAAACTCCTTCGTATTGATTAATTGGTTGCCTATGATTAGACGTTTTTTGTTTTGGTAAATGCGGCAAAAAGCTATGTTATTCCACAAGCGCGATGGGAAAGGAGGCAGGGAAAAGTGAAAGAGTGAATATTGAAGGAAAGGAGGAAAAAGGCGGTGGAGGAATGGGAGGGTGGGTTAGTGCTACAATTTTAACTGGTGTAAAAATGGGTGAAAATGTAATAATTTCACGAATCCAAATGATTCCTATGGATTTACCATTCAAAATTCAAAAGACTGCAATTCCCGATTGTAAGTAGGTACAAGGCAACACTGAAAAAAATAACCGTTGTCATATTGACAATTACTGGTTGTTAACCGAAAATTGTCATATTGATCAAAAAAAGTTTCAATGTGATGTAAATTTTCAAAAGTCGTCTCAAAATCTAACAATTTGATAGTAAATGGGACAATTTGAAATTTTCAATATCTTGTTGCTAGTTTGAAAATCAAAGTTGTCGTTTTAACACCTGAGATGATCAATTAGAAGATTATGGTTGTCAATATGAAAACCTTAGGTTGTCCGTCAGTTAATTAAGAACTACAATCATCATTTGTACAACAATGATTATCAATATGATTACTACCTTAATGCAACAAGTGCATTGAAAATATAATCATCAAATTGACAGTTGCAGTTGTTAATATGATGACTGAATTTTACCGGCATCAAATTGAAAACTAGAGTTGGTATATTGATAATTTCGATTGTTAGAATATAAATCAAAATAAATAGAAGTAAAAAAAAAAAAAAAACAAATAAGTTCCTTAGCGAAGACTTTTGGTCGACAAAGTTTTCGTATTGAAACCCATGATGTCGATATGATGATGGAGATTTTTTTTAAGTTATCGAAATATGACGTGATCTTAAATGGAGCTTTATTTTCAAGACGAAATTGGAATAATTTATGGAAATAAAGCCGAATCTTTCTTGGAGGAAATAAGTCCATATATTTAAAAAACAAAAACCAAAAAATTGACCGATTTTGTGAAGTCACTAGAATCCAAATCAACCCTTTTTATCATGATGTCTGTGTCCTAGTTTTTTTACCTCCATTAAAAAACCGCTAAACCGATATTGCTCAAAACCTTATCAGCTTTAATAAGGCTGTGGTTCGCGTACGTACACACATACAGACATCATAATAAAAAGGGTTGATTCGGATTCTAGTGACCTCGAAACATTGAGATAGGCAATAACTGGATATTCACAAAATCAGCCCCATTACAATAACATCCTATGGGACGTTGAAAAACGGTTCTATGAGAGGAACCGTTTTGGAGCAATACATAAATAATTTGTTTACACTAAAAACATCAGTGTTCCAAAAAAAATTACAAGAATGTTTTAAGAAAATGGTAGTGGCCGTTTTTGAGAAAATTTAAACTAACATTAATAAATAGGATTTTTCGACCAATTGTTGTTTATGATTATGATAATGATCATAATTTTAATGCATAAATACGAGTTTTTGTTTATAATTTAATTTTTCAAAACTTGACTTAGAAAGCCTTGCAAAAAATCAAAAAATAGTTTTTTTTATTACTTGCAAAGCCTTCCAAGCCGAGTTTTGAAAAATTCAAATCTTTAATCAAATTAATCATATTTACAATTGCGTTTGTCAATACGATGATTGACCACATCAGGTTGTCATGTTGAAAAATATGGTCATCAAATTGACAATTATTGTTTTTAGTACGAAAATCGATTTTATCTTGAATTGAGCTAGAACAAACAAAAACAAACGATAAATTGCTCATGCCGTTATCAAAATTATTGTATTGAAAACCATAATTGTCAAGTTGAAACCGCAGTAGTCAATGTGATGCTTTAACCGTTTTTAAAAGTCATATTTACAATTGCTGTTGTCAGTACGATGATCGACCACATAAGGTTGTCATATTGAAAACTATGGTCATCAAATTGACAATTATTGTTTTCAATAAGAAAATCGAGTTTATCTTGAATTCAACAAGTAGTGTAATCCTCATTTAGTAGTTGTGCATCAAGTCAATCAGACGTTCGTAAGAGAAGTGTAAAAAAGTAGAAAATATACAAATAAATCAAGAAAGAAACAAAAATTAAATTAAATAAATAAATAGCGAGTGGCGCGACAGCTCTTGCAGAGCTAAGTGGCTTACTCTCATCAACAATTCTCTGGGTGCGTGTGAAGAATTGAGGAGACCTACAATTTAACGCCGATTCCAAACAGGTAAGTTTGAGAAGCACTTTTTTCATGACTGATTGATACTCTTGAAAGTTTTGTTAGTTCTTTCCGTGAAAGATGAAATAAAAACTATGGAAACGAATAGGACTCGAACCCATGTCGTTCTGCTTAACAGCCAACGCACTTACCAACTAAGCTACGGGCAATTGCAGATAAGTACGTATTGGACACTCAAAAACACAAAAGAAGCGGATTTTGAAAAAGGTAAACTACTTTTCGATGCTTAACAAAAGTAATTCTAATTGTTTCTTTTAAAATTATTATAGATGCGAGTACTTAAAAGTGTGCACAATTTTCTTATTCCAATGAAGTACCACCAAAGGAAAACCACCAACCAACACCAGCACCAACATCAGCTCCAACACAAAAACCAAGCTCAACACCCAAATCAACACCAGTACCAACCTCAACATCAACACAAACACCAAGCAACACCAACACCAGCACCCTTCAACAGCACCAACACCAGTACCAACACCAATAAAACCATCAATAATAGCACCAATTTCAGTATCAACCACAATACCAACGCAATCACAAAAACCAAGTTCAAGACGAACACCAGCACCAACACCAAAACCGACACCAGCACCATCACCAGCACCAATTCCAACATCAATTCCAACTACAAAACCAAAACATTTGCCAAAACCAAGTTCAAATCCAACACCATATTTTAGTAAGAATTATAATGTAAGTATTTTCATAAGAATTATATGTATTTATATTGTATTTGTACGTTGACTTAGTTGTTATAATAAATAATTAAACATATTCCAAGAAACTAGATCTGCCTTATATTTTAAACAATTCTTGCAACTCATATTTCAGAAAAAGGGGTGTCCTGGATACGAAAGCGGTAATCTTATTGAAAATCGAAATTTTAAAGTGTATCATAATGATTGTAATATTGAAAATAAAACAAATTTTTAAATTTTCAAGCTAGCAACCACAGATTTCAATATGACAACCGTAGTTTTCATATTTACTACCGTGGTTTTAAATTGGTTTACTGTGTTTTTTCAATATGACTATTGCGGTTGTCAATTTGAAAATCATGATCTTCAAATTGACGATAATGATTTTCAATCTACCAACCACTGTTTTCAATCTGACAACCGTAGTTTTCATATTCAATTCAATTTCAATTTATTAATTTATATTTCTTTATCATTTTTTGACACTGGAAGTAAATCAAAATAAATAAACAATATAAAATATACAAATAATAGTTACAAAAATTAATAAAGTGGCTGCAATCTATAGATCTTAAGGATCTAGAGTCGAAAACAGCCAGAAAGAACGAAAAAGTTATAACAAATTTAAAAAATATATTAAGTGATGTGGGGTCACGACAAGATTCATAGTTTAACATAGGTACAGTTTCATAAGCAAGGCAATACATAAGAATTAACAAATATACAAAAAAAAAAAGTAGATTAAATGATCACAGAGGCAAGGTTATTAACATCTTCATAGCTAAGATCTAAAAGCCATAGTTTCACCTTTTTGAGAAAAATGGATTCAATTCTAATTTCTCTAATACAGGAAGGCAGTTTATTAAAGATTCTAGGTGCAATCGCTGTATAAAAATTGAAATATATCTGGAGACTGTGGCGAGGTGTTAAAGTTAAGCATTGAGAATTTACTCTTAGGTCAAAATTAGAACAATGTCTGTATAATAGATAACCAGATCTTGCAAAAAAAATCTTCAAAACTTTATAAAAATATAATTGTTTAAGAGGCAAAATTTTAAGTTTCTTAAAAAGCGGTAAGCTGTTACTTCTGCGACATTTATTACAAATAAGACGAATAACGTGTTTTTGAGATATAAGAAGCGGATTCAATTTGCTATCATGTGTACCACCCCAAGATACAATACCATATTCAAGTTTAGAATGAACTAGACCATAGTAAATACACTTAAGAAGGGAATGTGAGCAAAACGATTTAAGGAAATAAATTTGCCTTATCGCAGCTTTTAGATACTTTTTAAGTGCATCAATGTGAACAGACCAACTCATCTTCCAGTCAACAAAAACACCTAAGTACTTGTACGACTTAACACACTCAATTTTAAAACAATTAGCCGAACAAGTACGCAAATCATAAAACGTTTGGGAGTTTGTAACAGACATACAAGAATAGTTGCTGTACTTGAATTTATCACAGTTTGCACAGTGAAAGAAACTACCGTGGTATTTAATTAGTAAACTTGATTTTTCAATATGACTGCTGCGGTTGTCAATTTGAAAATCGTGGTTTTCAAATTAACAAGAATGATTTTCAATCTAGCAACTACTGCTTTCAACTTGACAATCGTAGTTTTCATATTAACTACCGTGGTTTAAAATTGGTTCACTGTGGTTATCAATATGACTACTACGGTTGTCAAGTTGACTACCGTGGTCTTCAATTTAAAAGAAATGGTTTTCAATAAGCCTTCCTCGGTTTTCAATTTGATAATTTGGGTTTTCCAAATGACTACTGCAGTGTTATATACGATTGCCATAGATTTCAATATGACAACCATGGTTTTCGATTTGCCAACGCAAATTATCAATGTGACAATCCCGGTTTCGAATCATGAAATTGAAAATTTTAAATTGTCATATTTACTACTGCGGTCATTGGTTGTAAATTGACAACAAAATTGTCAGTTGAATGTAAAAAATTATCAATATGACTGCTGTTTTTGGTTCAGTGAAACACTTAAGGCAGCGGGGTAGAACCTAGAAAAGCCGTGCGTCTGCCATATGCGCTGCGTGTTCGCGGGTGTCCAATGCACAGAGTCTTTTCATGCTTTCACCTAATATCATGTACCATATTAAGATAAATAAGCGAACTTTAATCAGAATAATAAAAAAAAACTTTTTTATTTGCATTTATTAACTTTCCAAAGGAAGTTATTGTAATGGGTCCGATTTTGTGAATCTCCAATTTTTGCATATCTCCACGTTTCGAAGTCACTAGAATCCGAATCCAGCGTTTTTATGATGATGTCTGTGTGTGTGTGTGTATGTGTGTTCGTATGTGCGTATGTGTGTATGTGCGTATGTACGGACGTGCGTTACGTTTTTTCAGCTCAATTATCTCGCGAACCACTCATCGTATTGTCATAAAATTGGTCTCATTCGACGCGGTATTGTGAGTATTGTGTTGTTAAGAGCTGATTAGGTTTTGAGCTAAATCGGCTTAGCAGTTTTTTAATGGCAACCAAAAATCTAAGACAACCCTAATATAATGAAAATTATGATAATTTCTGCAATAATTTCAACAATAATGAAAAAAATCTTATAGTTAGTGTGAAAAAAAACAATATTCAGGAGTATCATAAACTATATTTGATTACTAGCTGACCCACCAAAAGCTGCTTTGCCGTATAAATATTAATTTTCGGAAATACTAATCCGATTAGAAAAATTGCTAGTAAAAAACTGCAATATTCAGGAGCAATATAGGCTGTATTTTACTGTGCAAAGTAGTTGTGCATGAGTCCACGAGTTGGTACGATCAACTTTTGACAGATGGCGCCACTGTTTTTCAATAAACTTAATGTTTTTCATAACATCATGTTTTATGTAATTTGACTTTGAACCGACGACGTGCGTGTATTACTACAACGGGATGCATCGGCTCAAAATTTTGCAAAATTACTAATGTTTTTGTTTGTTTTGTGTTATTTAACACTCGCAGTCAGGCTGCTTTGGTTTTTATTTATGTTTGTTTGAACAACGATAGCAACTTAGAGGTGCTTCCACCAATGGCTTTTTCCGTCAATTTCTTTGGCTGGAGTTATAGCTATTTCACGGGTGCCAAGCCGATCATCAGATTCTTTATTAGTGGTGCTGCCTGGTTTTTATTTTTCATATTAATGAAAAACTTTCTGAGTTTACTTTGGGATTTGAATCAAGGACCAGCTAGTTGGGAAGCCAATGCACTACGCACTGCGCTAACCACTCCACTGATTTTTGGTTTCCCATTGCAGACTTTTTGTTTGTTTATCATTGCTATGAACCAAGTGCATTTTTACAAGCATCTTGTTCCGCTTTCATTTTTTTTTTCTAATTTCCTATCTTCCTCCTCGACGGGTCTCCACCTTGCCGTTGGTGAGGAGGCTTACGCGAGAACTTTAAGTAGGTTAAGTTGCAGACTCAAGCTCTTGAGCAGACTCTCAGCCACCAACTTGAGTTTAAGCAAACTAAGAGAGGCCCACCCCTATGAATATGGAAGATTTAATTAAAAAGAACAAAACCATAGCGGGGATATACGCTATAAGGTCGATAGAAGTCACGGCTGTCGGCTTAGGCTTTGCCTCGCGGTCTCAATACCGAGAGGAGAAGTCGCCAGTGACAATTTTTCATTTCATAAAACTTTATTTTGTTAGAACTCATCTTATAATTTCGAAACTTTTTCTTTCTCTTTTCTCTTTTTGTTTTCTCTTTTTATTTTCGTTTCTTTTTTCAGTTTCCGAAAATTATAAGCACAATATTCAATTTGAAAATATTATGAGCTCTTCCAAGGACCACTGCATGACCGAGGAAGAAGAAAATCTTCTCCTCGATCCCTTTGCACAGATGGATATGGAGGATGGCGCTAGCGCGATCGACGTTGATGACAGCGTCAGCGAAGTTGGTTCGGTCGCTAGCTCCAACCTCTCGAACGTGTCAAGCGCATCCAGAAGGTGCAGGATCACCAATAGCAAGAGGACAGTCAAACGACTAGGGCAGTTGGACTGGGACCAACTGACAGAACAGGAGAGGAAAAGGTTGCATAACGCGCGCGCTTTTCTGGACAGGGAGGGTTTGGGAAAAGATAGGCACCCCGCTAATCTAGCACCAAATCCCCTCTCTTCGGAGAGCGCGGGCGTTAAAATCTTGATGGGACCACCTGCCCCCATCGCTGTTACAATACAGCGTGAGGAAGGGTGCCCCCCACCGATGATCGCAACCACTCCTCAGGAAGGGAAGAAACTGGCAGGGACGGTCGTACAGACAAACATTGGGGCGTCTACCGTACCACCTACCGAGCAGCCACTGATCGCTCCGATATCAGTTGGCGTTAGTGAGGTAGGTGAGAAGGTGACCCTCAATGAGGGTAAGGATGAGCGTAAGTGCAAAGACAATGCTACTGGCCACAGCCGAAGCGTTGATCTAAACACTAGCGTTGAATCTGAACCCGAAAACTGTACGATCAACACAACGAACGTCAGTTTAGCTACGGTGATTGAAAAGAGATCATCAACACGAAAGGCAAAGGCTCGGGACGACAAGGAGATCAAACGTCGTCAAACTCGTAACGCTGAGAGGATCGTCCGCCGGTTTGCTAATAGGACACCAGAGTCCTTGACTGCAAAGGAGAAGGCAGCGCTGGACAGATCCAAACAGCGCTTACAGCCAGCACCGCAAGTAACACCTTCTGAAGGTCCAAGTACCTCCAAAAGAGCTAGGAATGAACTTTCCCCGACCGTCTCTTCGCCTAATAAGGCAACTAAGAGAATTAAGATCTCCCGAGCAACCGTGAAGGGGCAACAAGTTGCCATTGCCGATTTCGGTAAACCTTCACGGAAGCTGTCCGAGGATGAATGGCAACTTCTGGAGCTTAGAATCCTGGAAGAAGTCAATGAGGCCATAGGTAAAAACAGCCCCCCCCCCGCTCTTCGGAAATTTAACAACCATCCATGGGTTCAAGGTGATGGATTGCGAAAACGAAGCCACTTTAAAATGGCTTCAAGACTTCACAAAGACCACCTCTGCACCATGGCAAAATGCAGATCTACGCCTTATTGATGTAAAGGAGATAAAAAACATCTCGAGACCAATTGGCGTACTTTTGGTGAAAGGTCCAACCCTTCCCAATGATCGTCTGGAGAGATACATCATATCTCTCAACAATGATCTACTCAGCCAAGACTGGGAAATTATTAAGTGCGAGAAGACCAACGAAGGCACCGAAGTGACGGTTAGATTAGGCCATAAATCGATACCACTACTTAGGAAAGTGGATTTCAAAGTGCGCGTCGGGATTACCAGATGCAAACTTAGATTGACATCCAATAAAAGAAAACAGGTTAGTAAGGCGATGAACAAATCTTTATTATGTATATGGAATTGAAAATCTTACAAATCAATCTTCAACATAGTAAAGCCGCCAGCGCCAACCTGGTCTACCTGATGCAGAGTAGACAATACGACATGGCCCTGATTCAAGAACCCTGGGTCGTAGGTGGCAGGATCAAGGGCCTGAAATCCAAAGACCTGATGCTGTATAAGTCAAATCTTGACAGCCAAAACAGTAACCCCAGAACCTGTATATTAGCTAGGAAACAGTTTAATCTTTTTCTTCTAACTTCTTACAGCAACATCGACCAGACCGCGGTCATTTTTGAACGCAAGGAGCACCCAACGCTCATAATAACCTCCACATACATGCCCTATGACGGAGTTGAAGGACCACCGGCGGATATAACAAATGAATTAGTATCATTCGCAAGTAAGAAACATTTCAATATTATCTTAGGGTGCGACTCCAACGCACATCATGCGCAATGGTGTAGCACCGACACTAATACTAGAGGTGAATCCCTTTTTCAATTCATCTTAGATAAAAATTTATGTGTGGCTAACCGAGGCAATAAACCCACCTTTGTCACGAAAAACCGGAAAGAGATAATAGATATTACCCTCTCAAATAACTCTGACTCCTGTCAGATTGACCACTGGAGGGTTTTAGAAGAACCATCCTTTTCTGACCATCGGCTCATAGAATTTTATATCCCTAACGTTGATAGCCAGCACACACCCTTTAGGAATAATAGGCGTACAGACTGGCTTATTTTCAATAGGGAAATTAGTAACAACATCAGGCACATTAACACCAACGCCATTCTAGGACCAGACAGTCTAGAGAAGGCAACAGAGGATCTCACTGAGACTCTGCGTAAGGCGTTCGAAATCAGTTGTCCAATCAAAACAACTGTGAAGAAAAACAATAAACCACCCTGGTGGACAACTGAACTAACCAACATTAGAAAGGAAACGAGAAAACTTTTCAATGCTGCAAAAAGAACAAGACTCGAAAGTGACTGGGACTGTTATAAGACTAGTCAAAGAAAATTCAAAACAGAAACCCAACGAGCTAAACGGAACTCGTGGAAAAATTTCTGTAGCAATATCGAGAGCACCAACGAGTCAGCTAGGCTCAGGAAAATCCTTTCGAAAACCTCCACTTCTGTAGGCTCTCTAAGGAAACCTGACAATAGCTGGACTGAATCAGGTCGCGAAAGTCTAGAACTTCTGGTTGAAACACATTTCCCAGGCAGCAAACCTAGCCCTGAACGCGAACCAGATTACTCCTTAATTCTCGAACATGAAATCCCTACGGATTTTATAACGGAAGAAAAGATAAACTGGGCTATTAACTCCTTCTGCCCTTATAAATCGCCGGGCCTAGACGGCATTTTCCCAATGATGCTGCAAAAGAGCTCTGTATTTATCACTCCACACCTGATAAACATTTTTCAAAATAGCATTAAATGGGGGTATGTTCCCAAGACATGGCGTGAGGTAAAAGTCGTCTTTATTCCAAAAGCCGGCAAGCCTAGCCACATTGAACCCAAAGACTTCAGACCTATAAGTCTTACGTCTTTTGTACTCAAGACACTTGAAAGACTTATCGATATATACATCCGCAGTAACTTAAAACCTGAGACCATATCACCTTTTCAACACGCCTACACAAAAGGCAGAAGTGTAGAAACGGCACTACACTGCGTAGTTAGAACCATAGAAAAATCACTTGACGTTAAGGAATACACTCTTGCATCATTCCTGGACATTGAAGGAGCCTTCAATAACGTCCACAGCAATGCAATCGAGAAAGCACTTAATGATCAACGCATAGAAGAAGTAGTTATCAAATGGATCATGTGTATGCTGAAAAACAGACAAATACATAGTGAACTTGGTAACGCACACTTAGAGATGTACGCATCTAGAGGAACCCCGCAAGGCGGAATTCTCTCACCTTTATTATGGACCTTAGTGATGAACGAGATCCTAATAAAACTTAGGAATTACGGTATAATAGTGGTAGCCTACGCTGATGACTTAGCGCTTTTGGCGACGGGTAAATACCTTACCACTATTAGCGAACAATTACAAAGCGCATTATCAAGGGTCAGCAACTGGACCAAGAAATGCGGTCTTAATGTAAACCCCCTTAAAACAGAACTGGTTCTTTTTACAAACAGAAGGAAAATCCCTCCGTTTGCAATACCAAAAATAGATAACACCACACTAAAAATCTCCGACCGAGCGAGATATCTCGGAGTTATTTTGGACAAAAAGCTCAACTGGGGTCCAAATATCCAAGAAAGATATAAGAAAGCCACGATCGCACTCTACTCATGCAACAAGATTCTGGGTAGAAATTGGGGACCAAACCCAAAAATAGTCATGTGGATGTACACTGCCATTGTCAGACCGATTCTAACGTATGGCAGCTTGGTTTGGTGGAAAGCGCTGGAGAAATCCAAGAATTTAAAGACACTTACCAAAGTACAAAGATTGGCTTGCATCTGTACTAGTGGTGTGATGAGGACTACCCCAACTGCGGGTTTAGAAACGATCCTCAATCTCCCCCCAATAGACCTATTCGTCCAAGAATCAGCAGCAAACAGCGCCCTCAGGCTCAGCCAAACTAACATCTGGAAAACTAGCCAGAGCGGCCACGCAGCTATTCTTACGAATTACGTAGATAACAATATCTGCACAGATTATATGACCCCCTACTTAGATTTCAACAAATCTTTTAGTACAAGGTTCCCCAATAGACTTGATTGGGAAAATAGTGTGCCCTACACTAACGACTCAACCATTACCATCTACACCGATGGTTCTAAAATGGATACTGGAGTAGGTGCAGGCTTCTACTCTGAAAGCCTCGACCTTGCCAAATCATTCAGGCTCCCCGACCACAGCAGCGTCTTCCAAGCTGAGATCTTGGCAGTGAAAAACGCTGCTAAACATATATCCATGATGGCGATATCACAAGCGGACATCACTTTTTTCATAGATAGCCAAGCAGCAATAAAAGCTCTCTCTGCCATCCAAATCAAGTCGAAGCTTGTTTCTTGCTGTCGCGAAGAGCTAAAGGTTCTTGGCACACAGCATAACGTAAGTCTCTGCTGGGTTCCTGGCCATAGTGATGTACCAGGCAACGAAAAGGCAGATGAACTTGCAAGAGAAGGCTCCACACTGGAACCCTCTCTCATAGACCATCATATAGGAATCCCGTTATGTGAACTGAAACATAACGTCAGTAAGATCATCATTCAAAAATCCAACAACAGATGGAATCTCCTAGAAACCTGTGTTAACACCAGGAAGCTATGGCCTAGATACGATAAGAAAAGATCCGATTGGATTTTAACTCTTAACAAACCATCCCTAAGATCCCTTATCGGCATTATTACAGGGCACAACCTACTCGGCTACCATAAGAAGAAGATGGGGCTCTGTACGGATGACCTTTGTAGAGGCTGTGGTGATGAGAATGAGCATGAAGACACTGCTCATTTTCTCTGCCACTGTCCTTCACTCTGTCTCACCAGGAAGAAAACTCTAGGCAACTTCTTCTTCAATGAACTAGAGGAACTATCAGAACTGCCAGGCAAAAGCTTACTAAACTTTGCCAAGACCTCTAAATGGTTAAACGAACCACATGATTCATAGGTTATTTACTTTTCAGGAAGTTACAACACTTCAGGGTACCACAATGGATCTACATTGATCTAAGTGTGATGGTAACAACATCAACCATCAGCCCGCTTAACCTAATTTCCTATCTTTGTGTCACAACAATTCGTTTGTGTACACAGAGGGTTAGATTTTTGAATGTTTTGACTTTAGTCAGTTTTTTATTTGTTATAGTTTGTTTTTGTGTTATTTAACACTCGCAGTCAGGCTGCTTTGGTTTTTATTTATGTTTGTTTGAACAACGATAGCAACTTAGAGGTGCTTCCACCAATGGCTTTTTCCGTCAATTTCTTTGGCTGGAGTTATAGCAATATAATGTTTTTACGTATTTTTCTACTCTGGAAAGTTAGTCGTGTGGACTCCATGGGTCGCACTCATATTTTTTTATTTTTGGGATGTGTAACACCAACAATTATTTTAACAACAGATCAGTGTGACTTTTGACTGTGGATACCAACAAAGCTCATCGTTAATTTTTCTTAACCAAGCGGGCAAAACTGCGGGTACCAGCTGGTGAGAAATAATTATTGTAAAATAAAATATTAATGAAATTTTAAGGTAAGTTCAGAAAAATTAAAATAAGAAAACAAAACTTATATATTTTATGTATCTACATTTGTAGGAAATAAAAGCGATTTGAATACAAAACAGTAAAACAATTATTATCCATTTTATTTGAGTGGCTAAATTTCGATAGGAAAGATCATTCTATTATTTCGTTTAAAAACGAATTTTATCACCATCTCAGAAAACATTTAAACACATCAGGGGAGGTCTCATCAAAACCATCGCAGGCAACAAAGAATCCGTAGTAATCATCTCTGTCCATCCACGTGAATGGGCATAATTTGTGTCTAGTTTCAACGATTGCAGCCAAAGGAACAAGGTAAGTCAAAGCCCATATTAAGCATTATTTTCTCTCTGCCTCTATGATTTACAAAACTTGCGTGTAAAATATGCCAAACCACTATTGTAAGGCGTGCCAAAATGAAGACAACGATGATATGTTCCAATGTGACAAGTGTGATGTCTAGTATCATTACGTGAATGATGAAATCGAGTACCACGATTCGGACTGCATGAAATGTCAAACTCCTCCCCTAGAAAAGGCCCAACTTCCTAACTTAACCAGCTCCCAATCCATGAAGGATCTCAGCTTGAGATACTCCAGCCTTCCATCGAGAACGATTCCTAGCCTGCACTCCCCTAGTCGCCAAAACTAAGCGCTCTTGCAACCACAGTCGGTGCAGGGAACTAACTTCACTGGGAATTAACTTCACATGGGAATTAACTTCACCTCAAGTGGGAAATATCTTCACTTTTTTCTGGTGAAGTTATATCCCAACTATGGTGGGATACTACTTCACTTTTCTGTGGGTAATAACTTCACTTTGATGTGAAGCTATTTCCCACAGAAGGTGGGAATTAATTTCACTTATGTTTATAAGAGTTACACATTATTATCATGTTTTGTAGTTTACTTCCGCATCAAAATCAATGACAAATTTATCTCCAGTGGTTGAAGAAAATTTCGTGGGGTCCCTGATGCTTTTCTGTTTTAATGTTTGCATTGGAAGTTGGTCATGATTTCTTAAGAGTACCTTATTCTTTGAATCTATATAAATGAAAAGCCTTTTGCTGAACGTTCGCTAACCAGCCAAACCGGTTGACCGATTTTCTTGATTTTTTTTAACTATAGCGGAATAATGTAGATTTAGGATAAACAAAATGTATATTTTTCAAATCAAAAATGGTGCAAATGTTAAAAAATTATTCATTTCATACTACAACAAAATATGAACTAAGCTGATCAATTCAAATACAAATTACCAATTTTGTTTGACAATGCCCTCAAATATTTTTTTAAATTATCATCGTACAAAAAAAAAATTGTACAAGAGAAATTAATTTATACTGTAGCGCTGCAATTTCGCGCGAATGTTTTTATTTTCACACCCCAAATTGTTTCTCTGTTTGGCAAAAAAAATTTCAGCTCTCTTTGTACATGGTATTTTCTGAAGTAGACCTCAAAGGATGGTGGTTTCATTATACTCGGGCAATCCCTAGCAAGATCCATAACCACTTTACTATACCAAAGCTGAGGACCAATCCCAATCCCCTTATAGAGCTCCTGGTTTAACCATTATTTAGTCCAAATAATATACAAAAAGCGCTCGATTTATAAAAAGCTGAAGCTCAAATTATGAACTTAAGACCTTTGTCTGCTCTGGCTGCTTATTGTAAAAAATATGTCATTTTTGAATTCGTATGTTCATATTTTTTTTTGATTCGGCTGATTGTTTCTCTTAAAATCTATGAATAACGGGTGGGAAATAACTTCACACAAATTTCTGATGAAGTAGTTTCCCACCATAGTTGGGACATAACTTCACCAAAAAAAAGTGAAGCTAGTTCCCAGTTGAGGTGAAGTTAATTCCCATGTGAAGTTAATTCCCAGTGAAGTTAGTTCCCTGCACCCCACAGTCACTTGGTCCCTGTACCGCAGGCTGCGATGAAAAAACTTTTTTTTTGCTGGAGCGTTGTCGTCCATTCGCTCAATGTGGCTGAGCCAATGTAGGTAGTCGTCTTTTGTTGGCTCTCTGGACTACATCCATATCTTGGTACAGCTCGTACAGTTCGCGGTTGGAACTTCTTCTCCATTCGCCATCGTCGCATACGGGACCCAAAATCCGTCGAAGAATTTTTCTTTTGAAAGTGCCCAGTATCAGTTCTCCTTTTTTACTTATCGTCCAACACTCGGCGCCGCCGGCCGGCCGCCGCCGTAGAGAGGAGGACTGATAAAATCAAAATCTTGTATAGCAGACACTTTGTCTTTCGAGTGCGGAGTTTAGAACCCAGTTGTTTTGCCAAACCGAAGTAGCAGCGGTTCACTAGGGTAATTCTCCGTCTGATCTGCACTAAGGTGTCTTTTGTGGGATTGATGTTTGTTCAAAGGTAGGTGAACTCCTTAACTACCTCCAAATTGCTGGTATCAATAGTGACGTTTTGTCCTAGGCGGTGGACAGATGTTGTTTTGTTTGTTCATAGCATGTACTTTGTTTTGTCCTCAGAGAAGGACAAGAGTTTCGTTGAAATAACAGATACCAGTCTCACAGGCACGGCCAAAGTGTTGTCAACAATTCTCCCTACAAACGTCGATTTAATTCAACATGCGAACCCACACGCCGCATAATGGTTCTACAACTCCAAACTCCATCGCATGGTAGCTAACCGGCAGCCGTATCTGCTCCACGAATTCAGCCCACCGATTACACGGACAGCCGTTAACCATCTTCAAACAAGTGTTCTTTAGAGCAATGTCGCTTATTGCTTCAACAATTGAAGGAAAAAAGGCTCCTGCATGCTCAACGTGCCCTTGTTATCTATCCTATAACAAAGTTCTACAATACAACAAACAACAAGTGAACGCATTTCCCTAGCTACGAGGAAAAGAAACTCCCTCATCAATTCTCGGGATATTCATAAGTGTTAAGAAAAATTAACATAAGAAAACAAATACCTACTTATATATTTTATGTACCTAAATTTGTAGGAAGTACAAGCGACTTGAATACAAATGAAACAATTGCTATCCATTTTATTTCAGTGGCTAAATTTCGATAGGAAAGAACAATAATTTTTGAGAAGACTATTTGATCATTTTTGATCACAGAAAGATGAGTCATATTTCGTAGAGTTTATCAGAACAGAAACATAAACTGTAAAAAAGAGCCAAGTTCTCTAATGTGCGAACAACACTGTGTAAAAAGTCAGCCACCAAAAATAATGAGATCTAAATATTATCTTCTATGTTTAAAATATTCAATATAAAACTTTTACATGTAAGAACTTGGCATTCTTTAAGATCTCATTACTTTTGGTTTCTGACCTTTTACACAATGTTGTTCGCACATAAGAGAACTTGGCTCTTTTTTTACATTCTATGTTATTGTTCTGATTTCACATCTTTTTGCAAGGTTTTTTTTTATGGAAGTATGAATGAACCTCGACATACACTTAATATGCTAGCAATTAGCAAACTTTAACAATATAACTGCTCTGCCAATTAAAAAATAAATAATAGGCAGGTTAGTTTAGAGTGGCTGTGTTAATGTTGTTAACTCATTTAGACCCTAAGGGTCCATTGTGAATCCACTATAGAAAGTTACTCATGGGTGTGTTATGAACTTAAACAAACCAGAATTCTAAATTTCAGCACCCTATGACCATTTTAAGAAAGTGGGTGGCAACCACGCCCCTTTAATGAAACTGCAAATTAATACTTATATTTTCTCTTAATTCAATCGAAACCCTATCAGAATTTCGAATTTAAACGTTTTCGACCATATTGATAAAGTGGGCGGATACCACGCCCTTAAATGGAAATAGATTTTTTTCTCAGTTTTTTCATGTTATTCAACCAAAACCTTACAAGAATTCCGAATTTCAACATCCTACGACCGTTTTAAGATAGTGGACGGAAACCACGCCCCTTGAATGAGCGAATTGAAATTTTCGATTTTTTACTTTGTATACACCTAAAAATCCACCATTGTACCAAATTTCAAGATTCTGCTATTGTTAGAAGTGCTTCATAATTTTGATGATCAGACAGTCAGGGAGTCAGTGAGTGCGTCAATTACAGTTTTTGAAATTTTCACTGTTCAATATCTCAGGAAGAAGTGGTTCTACAAAAACATTTTACAAGGCCTTTGTCTCCATGAAGTCGAATTTTAAGCTTCTAACTCTATGGGTTAAAAAGTTATGTGGGGTTAAAAATGTGTTTGAGTTCGATCCTGTAAAAAGGGAGTAGTGCTGGAACTCAGGCCCGTAGCCAGAGTTGAATTCAACGTAGGGCAACAGTCATATCAGGTAGGGCATTGGTAAATTTTCTATTTGATCTCATGTCCGTTAGGTTCACAATGACCGGGCGCTGGATGGAGTTGAGTGTGCAAAATATGGGGACCGCATTCTGTGAGTGATTTTGAATTTAGAAAAGCTTGCAGATTTTGATTACGGATGTTGTCAGAAGCATTTCATTTTCAAAATTGTTGCAGCTTCCTTCAATTTGGAATAGCATCCGCAACCACACATCTTGTTATGCACTAAACGTAATTGAAAGCAGAAGCTGCATTTCAATGATTCATTTTGAGCTCCTTTTTCAATATTCGGAACATTCAAGATCAATTCAGTTTACTAGCGAGCGAAGCTTTATTTTTACGATTAACATTTTTTTGTTTCCAAATAATAGTGACGAGTACAAATAAATTTAATGATTCTCATAAAAAACATTTTTCTTCATTTGGGAATTTTGTCCGGTAGAGTATAAAATAAATTTGGGACTACTGACCCACTATAGTGACCCACATAAGTAGGACTTCTGACTTCAGGACGTAATTCTGCATAACTTCAAATCGAAATACCGCCAAATTGGTATTATTTCGTTTTCTGAATCGAAATTGAGAATTTGGCTTTATTTCGTTTTTAAAAACGAATTACGGACAAAGGGGTATGCTCATTTTCGGCCCGGAGTGTACACCAATGAGTTTGGTATCAAATTAAAGGTTGTTCCAAGCCGGATATATTTGCAAAAATATTTTGTCGATAACTCATGGGAGATCCGAGATATTTGAGATTGAAGTTCGAAAAGTGCAAACATTAAAAATCAGCACTTTTTTCGACATAAATGCTAATATCTTTGGATTTAAAAAAAGCTAGGAACATCACAGTGGTATTAAATTAAAGCTGCCAAACATATCTTTCAAGTGAAACAACAATTACATTTATATGATTTATGTATATTGAGTTAATTTGAATTGAAGCCTCGAAAAACGGCATTTTTAGGCAAACTTTTGTGCGATAATATCTTTTGAAATTCAATGACGACATTTATTTCTTTTCGCAACGTTAAGTTGCCTAGTTCACAACCTTTATTTTCATATACAATTTATCGGGATTTCTTAAACAATTTCTTCATTTTGACAAAAATAGATAAGAAATATGCTGCCAAAATGCATAAAAAATCTATGACACTAAAATAATATATAAAAATAATTCGTATAGTAATGGTGGAAAAATTAAAACAATAAGTAAATAATTTTGTTGCAGTTGCCCGTAGCTTAGTTGGTAGGTGCGTTGACTGCTAAGCAGAACGTCATGGGTTCGAGTCCTACCCAGGCCCATAAGGTTTTTATTTCATCTTTCACGGGTACTGTCTCTTGCGAAGATATGACAAATCTTCCAAGAGTATCAATCTGTCATGAAAAAGTGCTTCTCAACTTTGCCATTCGGAATCGGTGTAAAATTGTAGGTCCCCTCAATTCTTCACACGCACTCAGAGAATTGTTGATGAGAGTAAGCCACTTAGGCCTTGGCTCTTCAAGAGCTGTCGCGCCACTCTATTTTTTTTTTAAATAATTTTGTTGAGAATGGTAGGATAATTGAAAGAAAAATAAATAATTTTAATGGTAATGGGCTTGGCAAAACATAGGTTGTTCTTAATCTGAATAATTAGCTATTAAAAAGTTATTTAAGAATTGGGGAGGGAGTCTTAAACTTATTTCATACCTTGCCCAACTTAAAAACCATATTATAGCCATGATACGAGCGCAGAGTCCAACCATTCTCCAACCTACTGGGCAATTGCAGTAACATTGAACAACTGCTTTTATGTCCTGTTGATCATCATCATAACACACGTGTTATGCATTAAATTCCTTTTTCCGTACTTTTTGAAGGATAAAAGCAAAATAAAGTGTTTCTTTCATTCAAATACTTAATTAACCTTACATTAAAAAATTAAAACAAGCTTCCCCGACAAAATATCTTTCGAAATATGAACGAAATCTTTTTTAGTTTTGATTATTTAAAATAGGTATCCAGATCCATGGCGCTTGCAAGTTCAAAAACTAATTTTGAAAGCCTATTAAGTGTGTGTTTTAATTATAACTTATAAGGATATGCAATTTTTTTAAGGCCCCTACAGATTACGATGCTGTGGGCGGTCATGAGCTCAAAATATATAAAAAACTTATATTTCTTGGGTTACAAAAGAAAAATGGAAGCGACGTCATATTTTCTTTAGGAAAAAGTTTTGTTTTAATAAGGTCACACGTCATATCTTCAGAAATAAAATAAAATTGTTTAACTATTCAAATGACCTAAAAGGTATACATTTCTTGCACAGACAAAAATAGAAGATTCACTCAAAAAAAAAAAAATTCGTTGACAAAACAACCTTTATCGGGTCAGCTAGTTATTTTATTAAATATATACAAATTATACTTTCCGGCTTATATGTATGCTTGGAATCCTAACACATAATAATAATTAAGAATATGTATATCGTTAAGGGTAAACCTGCTGGGAGATTGTTGGTTGGGTGCTTGTTTATTATAAGAGCCATACTTTCTGTTAAAGAAACATTTATAATCGTAAAATAAATTCGTCTCCTATTTAAATTGTTTTCTATAAAAAAAATCTGCTAGGATATAATTCATGTATAGATAATAGCGTGAGTGCTGCAAAGTGGTTAAAACTATCTAGTATGATAGGCTTATGCCACTCATATGATACTCTTTTAACAATTTAGAGATGAAGGTTATCAAAATCTACTCAGCTTCTTCTAAGTTTTCAGGAACTATACCATGGTATTTCTCAGGATGTTTTAAGTACCTTTTCAAAAATGCATGTTAACATAACTAAATATATAAGAATAACTAAAAAACAGAAACTTCATATTGTTTTCGTTTGAGGCATATTTTGAAAGATTTGTTGCTTATAATCAAAAGTTATTAAGGAAATCCCGATAAATTGTATATGAAAATAAAGGTTGTGAACTAGACAACTTAACGGTGCGAAAAGAAATAAATGTCGTCATTGAATTTCAAAAGATATTATCGCACAAAAGTTTGCCTAAAAAATGCCGTTTTTCGAGGCTTCAATTCAAAATATCTCAATATACATAAATCATATAAATGTAATTGTTGTTTCACTTGAAAGATATGTTTGGCAGCTTTAATTTAATACCACTGTGATTTTCCTAGCTTTTTTAAATCCAAAGATATTAGCATTTATGTCGAAAAAGTGCTGATTTTTAATGTTTGCACTTTTCGAACTTCAATCTCAAATATCTCAGATCTCCCATGAGTTATCGACAAAATATTTTTGCAAATATATCCGGCTTGGAACAACCTTTAATTTGATACCAAACTCATTGGTGTACACTCCGGGCCGGATGTCCCTTATAAAATGAGCAATCCCCTTTTTTCGAATTCGGCTTTATTTCGTTTGGCGATATTTCACGTCACCTTAAAAAACAACATGCATTTTCAAAATTTAATTCATTGTGGTTATTAAATGGTTTTGAAAGAAACTGAAATATTTAGTTATTAACCTTGATCTTGTAGAAATGTAGAGGTACCTGCGTAGTTATTATTAAAATAGTTTTTAATTTCCATCAATACTGAAATTTTCACTACATGTGACTTCTCTTAACTTAACTGAGCGTAAGACCAAGTATTTTTAAAATACCTACTTATGAAGCATTACATAAATAATTTTTTGATAAAATAATTTTTGTGAAAAGCAAAATTTTGTTTGGCGAATTTATTTCAAAACATAAGAAAGCAACCTATACCTAAAACACTGTTTTTTTTTAATTATTAAGTATAGAAAATGCCATTGACACCTGATGAAATCGTAGGGGGTGAAATCATGGATATTGGCGATTTAGAAAGGAAACACGGTTTCCAAGTAAATATTGTGAGAATTTGAAGTGAACGTGCTGACCTACACCTTCTCGTGGGGCCTCCGAGAGGTTCTTGTCAATTTATTGGCTTGAACTTGCGAACGTAGGCAGCTTTAGTCTAATGGAATTGGCGAATTGAAGCAGGAAGTATAATGAAGATGAATGCGATCCTTAACAGATACTATTTAACACACGTAGTAAAGGAAGAAAATGCGATTAATGAATACCGAATGTGGATAAACGCCAAGGAAGTTAGACAAAATGTTGGGTATGTCCCTTGATTGGCTGGTCCATTCCTTCGATCAATGTGGATATACTTGACAGAGGGTGAGCAGTGTCCCTCGTCCGCCAGTAGGACAAAAGCAGCAAAAACAAAAAAAGATGTCACGAAAAACAAAATATGTATAACTAATTGTTATACAAAAAATATATGTGACCACCCTCCACCCAGGGGAAATTGGGTACCGCGGGTAGTGAATTAGCAACTCACTAGTGGGATGGACCTTCGCGGGGGTTGTGGTTGTCTGAGTTTGGCCTCAGCTGCTATTCGCAAATCACGGTAATCGACTCTTCTTTCGGTGGTGAAGATTGAGCGGTATCTGTGACCGGACAACGGCTCTTCTTTCGCGTGACTGAAGGTTGAGTGCAGTTCCGTGTGTTGCCTGAATGGTAGTCTAGAATCAAACCAAGATGAATAAGAGCTGGCACTAATTCAATTGGTACTGGTGTGAATCTAGATGCAGGATACCCGCTTCTTTCTTGAAAGTTGTTTGAGGTGTTAATTGTATTCTGGTGGATCATCAGGAAGAGGTTTAGTGCCCTCTTAAAAGAAGCATAGTGACAATGCCAACTTCGGTTGGAAATTGCACGACGACAGTGTGGATAGTTCCACCGTCAGATAAGGCTTAGTTGCCAGGTGCTGACGTTAAGCTCATTCATACTTCTGATGAAATCGTAAACAAATTAAAATTGACAAAGTGAAATAACGCCGAATCGGCATTATTTCACTTTGCCATAGTGAAATAAGGCCGATTTCGGCGTTATTTCACTTTAGTAAAGTGAAATAAGGCCGAATTTCAGAATTTGGCGTTATTTCTCTCGGCGTTATTGCACGGCACCCTACAAGCACAGATAACAAATTTATACAGATGTCTCACCCTTATGGCGAGAAATGACATATGAAAATGAAAACTACCAAAAAAAAGCTTTTTCCAAAAGGGAGCGTTCAAGTATTACGTAACGCAATTGGGGGGGGGGGATCTCGTAAAACGTTACGATGCGTTACAGGGGCGCGGGGGGGTCTTTTACAATATGTTACGTAACATTTTGTTTTTCGTAATAAAAAAATAAGGGAATCAAAACTCCCAAATTAGTAGTACCCAGTTGGCTAGATAAAGGAACATCCAAGTTTTCGCCATTTCTTGTGAGGTTGTCCGTTGATCTGTCACCTCCTCTAGAAGGGTTTAAGCAGCCTTACGATTTCTTTTGTCCATCTGTACGATCTGAACTAAAGAAAAAAGTATGCGCAGCCTGTGGGATACATATCTCATCTCATGTGCCACAGCGCCTTGCTGCCAGAAGGGCAAATGAGCTTCTCTGCATTGTGCGTCATTACGAAAGATCGTCTGAGGATGCTGATTGGCTCGACGAAGACGAAGTTGATGCAATTGGCTTAGGAATTCCAGAACCGTCTTCGTTCGCACTTCAGATGCCAGTGATGAAAGAATCCGAGTGGCTAGCAAACCCGTGGACAACAGAGTACTTAGTAATTTATAAAAGAAATAAACAAAATACGCAGGTCTTACGGATTAAAAATCTTTTGTTTTATTTATTATTAAAGGCAATTTAAACTATACCAAGGATAAAAACTATAACATAACTCCTTTCGACGAGGATAAACATACTCACTTCAGTGTTACGTAGCGTTGAGAGGGGGGGGGTACAGATAAACGTTACGGTGCGTTACAAGGGGGGAGGGGTCAAAAATCTTAAAAAATTGCGTTACGTAATACTTGAACGCTCCCAAAGCTTTAACACATTCACTAAATGCATTCAAAATCTATTTTCGCTCACCGCATTGCCTATATGTAAATTATTAGTTAGGCAAAGAAAAAAGCTTCCGAAAGCTCCTTTTCTGTTAAGGCTTTGTCTGTTTAGAGCAAAAAATGATTCATTTTTCTCTGCAGGGATGAGACATCTGTATAAGTTTATTATCTGTGCTAAAAGTATATGCGCTGAAATCATTAGCTTTTAATGAAATATAAACGTAAAATTCGTCTTAAGACTGTCATAATTAAGTCGAAAAGTTTGAAGAGAAGCAACTAAATACTCTCTAGTAACTTTATCCATACTATTTTTAAGACTCTCAATGAAATTTACGTGACCATTTCTTAAAAAGGATAAGCACGACACGAAGATTATCTAGAAATTTAAATACCTTAAATTTTCCAAAAATTTCACTTTTAGGGCCCACACAGACTAAAGACTTTTTATCGGCCGATAGTTTAGTCGGGTTGGGCTGAAAGTGCGCACAGCGAGCCAACTAAACAGTTTGGTTGGTGAACAGGGCGCAGACTATCCAACAGCCGGCCGATTCCAATCAAGAACAACTGCTTCGCAAACTTTCTCCCACAGTGTTTTCTTCTCATTCGCGTCGGAGTACCTACTCTTTTAAACTTTTTTTATAAAGCGCAGGTCTTTTCTCGACTTCTTCAATCAACTTTTCGACGGAACTTTCTACAATCAACAATTGTGATTTGGGCGATGCCATATTCAAAATACACGCACACGACGCCAAATCACCGAGCGAACTGAACAATCGGCCGACTAAACAATCGTCATGTTTGCGCAGGCGTGTATGCGCCAATACTGATTAAACAGTCGGCCGATAGTTGGCCGACAGATTAGTTTGAATGTAATCGGGTAGCCCATCAAACTTTTTTATCGGCCGATACTGAATCGCTGTAGTGTGCGCATATGCATTCCTCTCCATACTGATTAAGAAGCCGACCAAACTATCGGCCGATAAAAAGTCTGCAGTTTGCGGGGGCCCTTATAGAAACTAATTCCTGAACACACATGATATTTTTGAAGGTAGGGCATTTACAAGGCAACCTGGAAAAATGTGGTAATGTGGACATTTTCATAAGAAGTGATTTTTTTAAGGTAGGGCATTTTTAGGCAGGGTATAAGTTAACAAAACAAAAACTGAATCACGATCACCTTGATTTTGATTCAGTTTAGAAACATCAGCAAAATCGTCAACCTGCGGGACATTAACCCATGACACCAATTCTAGGAAAATGCAACAACGCGAGCAACATCAACAATTCCAGGGAAATGCTACGACCGACGACGGCAACGTGGGAAATGCAACTCTGCAGTTTAGTAGTATTTAAGAATAGGTTTAAGAAATAATTTTTGTTCAGTTTCTTGTAAGGCAGAATCGCTGCCAGTCCGATTTTTAATAAAGTTTATTTTTTTTAAATAAAATAAATTTGAGAAACTTTAACTGGCGCCCAACAAGTGTGGCTAAACGGGTCGAACCACACACAAATAGTTAAACAGCCATATTTAACTAGACGGTTAAACAACATAAATAGTGTTAAAACGCACAAGTGTAACGTGAGACCACACCACACAACTAGTTAAACAGCCACATTTAACTAGACGGTTAAACAACATAACAAGTGTTAAGACGTATAAGTGTAACGCGAGACCACCGAAGTAGTTTCGAAGAGATACAAAACGGAATAATGATCCAGCTACCAGCGTCCCTACTTTTATTGTAAGATTTAGTTTTAAGAAAATACTACCAAATAAAAAAAATATAATAAAACCAAGTGAAAATAGAATAAGGAATAACTTAAACAAATCATCAGAATTTAAATATTTTAAATAACTATCATTATTTAAGAAAACACTACCAAATAAAAATAAAACCAAGTGAAAATAGAATAAGAAATTACTTAAACAAATCATCAGAATTTAAATATTTTAAATAATTATCATTATTTCTTAACTTTTATTGCCCAATTCATAAAATATCCACCATGGCTCCTCCCAATGAACAACATCAACCACCTCCCTTAACCCCAGCCGCTCTTCAGACTATAATTTCCAATATGATAAACCAAACCCTCCAAACGGAAGGTAAACAATTAGTCTACTCTATCCTTTACCCTAACGCGGACCAATTTGCGGGTACAGACCAAGGTATTAGTCCAGATCAATTAGCCAATTTAGGCGAAATGGACAAAATACCTGACGTGGTAAGGAGCCTAAGAGAATTCTCGGGACAACCCGGAGAATTCAGCTTTTGGCGTAAAAGCGTCGAGAGGGTCCTCAAGATTTACGAATCCATTAGAGGATCCCCTAAGTATTTTGGCATCATAAATGTTGTAAGGAATAAAGTCGTCGGCCAAGCTGACCACGTACTTGAATCTTACAACATCCCATTGAATTGGGATAACATTTCTCGATGTTTAACTCTCCATTACGCTGACAAAAGAGACCTTGGTACTTTAGAGTACCAACTCACGTCTCTAGTCCAAGGAAATCTTTCTACACAGAATTTTTACCACTCTGTGTATGAACACCTCTCGCTTATCCTCAATAAAATATCCGCTATGGATGTTTCTGGAGAAGCTCTCAACCTTCTCATGCATTCATATAGAGAGAAAGCCTTGGACACGTTCATACGAGGATTAAGAGGAGACTTGCCCAGACTTCTCGGCATTAAAGAACCTTCAGACTTACCTCAAGCTCTGCATCTCTGCCTTAAACTAGAAAACCAAACGCTTCGACAACAGTACGCTGTTGCCACAAACAACAATGTTAGAAGAATTCCACCCCAACTACCTCCCATTTCTCCTAAAAGATATGTACAGGTTCCAAATCAAGGCCAGAATATACCCTATCTAGCTCCAATTCCCCCTAGAAGATATGCACAGGTCCCGAATCAAGGCCAAAACCCTACAAACTTCCAAAGATTTAACACAAGATTACCACAGAATCCCGTAAGAATGAACAACGCACAATTTAACAATTTCCAGCAAATGTCTAATTTACCTCAAAGACCCCAACAACCCGAACCAATGGACACATCCACAATTAGAACAAACAATATCAATTATTCAAATAGACCACAACAAAACAATATGCCATTAGCTTATAAGAGGCCAAACGAGCCACCCTCTCGACAAATACATCCCCTTAAGGTACAAAGAAACTTTCATTTAAACACAACAATCGTACCCTCCAACGAACAACAGTATAATCAGATCATGCAATACGAGGATCAAAACCACGATCAAACATTGCAACAATTTATAGAATATACCCCGGAAGAACAACTTTCAGAAAACCAAGCAGTCTATGACCAAATATCAGAAGATCAGGTTCTTTACGAACAAAGTCCAGAAAACTTGACTTTTCCACAAGAAAACCCAGATCATGCTACACAAACAAATACAGGAACCTTGACAGAGTACTATAACATTGAATCATCAGAAAATAGCGACACCCCCTCCTCGGAAATAAATTATTCTTCTCTCCCGTATTTTGAATACAAAACAAATGACGGGAAGACTCTTAAAATTTTGATCGATACAGGTTCAAATAAGAACTACATACAACCCTGTTTGGTACCAAACCCTTGCAATAATGAAGAAGATTTCTATGCTAACTCAATAGGCGGAAAAGCCAAAATCTCACAACACACTTTTCTTAATGTATAATATAATGTAAAATTTTTCCTCATGCCTGAACTAAAATCATTTCATGCTATTCTTGGAAACGACAGTCTTAAGGACCTTTCAGCGGAAATCCGAACAAAAGAAAATATCATGATCATTAAAAATTCAATAAAAATCAAAATTAAGCAACTTATTTCCCGATCAGTTAACGCTATCGATATTAGAACAAATCACATGTCACATGACCAGAAAACAATGATTCAAAATGCAGTAGGTAAATTTCCTACTTTATTTGACGACCCAGACAACAAACTCTCATTTACCACAACAGTAAAAGGAGAAATAAGAACAACAACGGACTGCCCAGTCTACTCTAAATTCTATCCTTATCCCATGGCTTTAAAAGAAGAAGTCGAAAAACAGATTCAAAATCTGTTGCAAGATGGCATAATAAGGCGATCCAGATCGCCATACAATTCCCCGATTTGGATAGTGCCGAAAAAAGCTGACGCATCTGGCACAAAAAAATTCAGATTAGTCATAGACTACCGTAAGCTCAACACAATAACAATTGCTGACCGTTATCCAATCCCGGAGATAAACGAAGTATTAGCCAATTTAGGTAAAAACTATTGGTTCTCAGTACTTGACCTTAAGAGCGGATTTCACCAAATTCCGTTAAGAGAGGAAGACATGGAAAAAACCGCGTTTTCAGTTAACCACGGTAAATACGAGTTCACTCGATTACCATTCGGACTAAAAAACGCCCCCTCAATATTTCAGAGAGCCTTAGACGACATCCTTAGGGAACATATAGGGAAAATTTGCCATGTATACATGGATGACATCATTATTTTCAGTCCAGATGAAAATACACATTTCACACATATTTGCAAAGTTTTTGAAACCTTAAGTAAGGCAAATATGAAAGTTCAACTCGATAAATGCGAGTTCTTTAAGCAAGAAACTGAATTCTTAGGTTTTGTAGTTTCCTCCAAAGGCATCAAGACAAACCCAGAAAAAGTAAAGGCAATGGGGCATATGCATAAAAATCTAGTATTTACTAGTAGTAAAAACTTCAAGTAAATACTAGATTAACAAGTAAAAGCTCAGATTCGTAGTATTTACTTCATTTGGTATGCATAAAAAAAAGTAAATGCTAGCCAGCATTTACTAGTAGTAAATACTAGATTCATCCAAGTAAAAACAACATATTCATCGGAAAACTCAGGCATTTACTTACAGCAATTGGAAAAATAAAGTAAAATGAAAAAAATGGAAAAGTAACAAGAAAAACCTTAACTTTGCTTTAATTAAATATTTAGATTTCATAACTTTAAGCTGAAGTATTTGTTATTGATTTTTTAATTATAAATTTTCATACAACCTAATCTTGACAAAAAATGAAAATAATTGTACGTCAGATTTTGTCAAAATGCTTGAGGTGCATTCGGTTCTTTTGATCAAATCTATTTCATTCCTTTGCAGCTGCCCCTATCTCCTGATTTCAGGTGCACCAGAACTGCGTCCGTGGTCGTTGGTAGTTTCGCTTTTAACTCCTTGTCCTCTTCTTCAAAGTTGTCGGGTTTCATTTAAATACTTTGCAACATTATGCAAAACAAAACATGCCTTTATTAGAGTTGCCACGTTTTTTAATTGCACCCGTATACAGTTTTGTAATATTGAGAATCGACTTTTAAGCTGACCAAAACATCGTTCTATGATGACCCTCTCTTTTGTATGTAATTTGTTGTATCATTTCTCCTTGCTCGTGATTGGGTTTCTATAAATGTTGTTATTAACCAAGTGGCGATTCCATATCCCTCATCTGCCAAAAGAACTGTGTTAACTGAATTTCTTAAAATTGGTTCAAGAAAACTGTTTTTCCAAATCCTGGAGCCATGAACTGAACCTGGCCATTCACAAACAACACTTGTAAAACATTCTTTTACATCACGGGTGGCTGGAATGTTGATGGATGCATATTATCCCGTTGTGCCAAAAATGTAGAGCGTGTAGGTTGAGTTGAGACAAGAAAAAAATCGTATGGGAGGGGGGGTCTATTCCCCCCCGTTTAGACAGGAGGAGCAATTTTCTGAAAAATTGACTTATTTTGTAAACAAAATATTAAAAATCAACGGCTTCGTTTACAACACCGTGTTATACCTTTTTGGAAAGCCAAAAACTTCTTCTTTCATTTTGTTTTAAATTAATAGTTTAAAAAATATAAATTTTCGAACTCAAAATTTCAAAAATAAAGGAAAAAAAACATTTTTGAACTAATTTTTTTCAAAATTTTATGTAATTAAGTACTAATTTTGTTTTCAAAATTCAATGCCGTTGTTAATTTTTAGTCGAAAACAGAAAACCGGATGCAAAAATGTCTTTTCGTGTTTGAGAAATTAAAAAAAACAAAAAAAAAAACAAATACACTTTTTTCTAAGAAAATCTTTGTTAATTTATTTTTGCCTATCTGGAATTTTTGTAAAATTTATTTATGAAGCATTAACCTTTCTTTTACTATTTCATTTGTAACTTCTCAAAAACGAGTTGTTTTCGACTAAAAATTAATAGCGGAATTGAATTTTAAAAATAAAATTAGTAGGTACTTAATTACATAAAAATTTGAAAAAAATTAATTCAAAAATGTTTTTTTTTTCCTTTTTTTTTTGAAATTTTGAGTTTGAAAATTTATATTTTTTAAACTATTCATTGAAACCATTTAATTTAAAAACAAAAAGGTATAACACGGTGTTGTAAACGAAGCCGTTGATTTATATATTTTTTTTACAAAATAAGTCAATTTTTCAGAAAATTGCCCCTCCCGACTAAACGGCGGGAATAGACCCACCCCTCCCATACAATTTTTTCTCAACTCAACCTACACGCTCTAGCTTTTTGGCACAACGCTCCTCGTGAATCACCCTGTATATTCTCAGAATGCAACTGAGGTATTTTTATCTCCACATGTGTGCAATTCAAGGCTCCAATACAAGAAGGAAAGCTGTATATAGAAAGCCAACCAACATTTACTTTTCAAAGCGGTAAAGCATTTTGAAATTATTTGTCGCTGGAGATCTTCGTTCCTTGTTAACTTGTTCAGTGTTAATGTGCAAAAATACGGCCATTTGACAAGAATATTGAACCGATCGCCTTCAATTTTGATTTGCAAATGAAAATGTTCGTTTCAAACATCCAAAAGTATTTACTAGCAAATGTTCAAGTTGCTCTTTAGCAACTTGTAAAAATTGAAGTAAATACTAGTAGTGAAAGGTTTTTATGCATATCACTTTAAGTATTTACTACCAAAATTCATCCATACCTAGTAAATACTTTTACTTCTAGTAAAAGCTTTTATTCAAGTATTTACTTGAAGTTTATGCATACGAAAAAAAGTAAATACTATCAAAATTGACTAGTAAAAGCATTTACTACCGTTTATGCATATGGCTCAATGGGGCATATGCATAAAAATCTAGTATTTACTAGTAGTAAATACTTCAAGTAAATACTAGATCAACAAGTAAAAGCTCAGATTCCTAGTATTTACTTCATTTGATATGCATAAAAAAAGTAAATGCTAGCCAGCATTTACTAGTAGTAAATACTAGATTCATCCAAGTAAAAACTACATATTCATCGGAAGACTCAGGCATTTACTTACAGCAATTGAAAAATAAAGTAAAACGAAAAAAATGGAAAAGTAACAAGAAAAACCTTAACTTTGCTTTTATTAAATATTTAGATTTAGATTTCATAACTTTAAGCTGAAGTATATGTTATTGATTTTTTAATTATAAATTTTCATACGGCGCCTGGTTGTTTCATAATCTTGACAAAAAACGAGAATAATTGTACGTCAGATTTTGTCAAAATGCTTGAGGTGCATTCGGTTCTTTTGATCAAATCTATTTCATTTCTTCGCAGTTGCCCCTATCTCCTGATTTCAGGTGCACCAGAACTGCGTCCGTGGTCGTTGGTAGTTTCGCTTTTAACTCCTTGTCCTCTTCTTCAAAGTTGTCGGGTTTCATTTAAATACTTTGCAACATTATGCAAAACAAAACATGCCTTTATTAGAGTTGCCACGTTTTTTAATTGCACCCGTATACAGTTTTGTAATATTGGGAATCGACTTTTAAGCTGACCAAAACATCGTTCTATGATGACCCTCTCTTTTGTATGTAATTTGTTGTATGATTTCTCCTTGCTCGTGATTGGGTTTCTATGAATGTTGTTATTAACCAAGTGGCGATTCCATATCCCTCATCAGCCAAGAAAACTGTGTTAACTGAATTTCTTAAAATTGGTTCAGGAAAACTGTTTTTCCAAATCCTGCAGTCATGAACTGAACCTGACCATTCACAAACAACACTTGTAAGAGATTCTTTTACATCACAGGTGGCTGGAATATTGATGGATGCATATAACTTTCGATTTATATATTCTCAGAATGCAAGTGAGGTTTTTTAATCTCCACATGTGGGCAATCCAAGGCTCCAATACAAGAAAGAAAGCTGTATTTAGAAAGCCAACCAACATTTACTTTTTCAAGGCGGTAAAGCATTTTGAAATTATTTGTCGCTGAAGATCATCGTTCCTTGTTAACTTGTTCAGTATTATTGTGCAAAAACGAGGCCATTTGACAAGAATATTGAACCGATCGCCTTGAATATTGATTTGCAAATGAAAATGTTCGTTTCAAACACCCAAAAGTATTTACTAGCAAATTTTCAAGTTGCTCTTTAGCAACTTGTAAAAATTGAAGTAAATACTAGTAGTAAAAGGTTTTTATGCATACCACTTTAAGTATTTACTACCAAAATTCATCCATACCTAGTAAATACTTTATCTTCTAGTAAAAGCTTTTATTCAAGTATTTACTTGATGTTTATGCATACGAAAAAAAGTAAATACTATCAAAATTGACTAGTAAAAGCATTTACTACCGTTTATGCATATGGCTCAATATCAAACCTTTTACCTCCTAAAACTTTGAAAGATTTAAGGTCTTTTCTTGGTATGTCAGGCTATTACCGCCGTTTCATTAAAGACTACGCCAAACTCGCAAAACCCCTGACATCCCTTTTAAGAGGGGAGGATGGCCATGGCCAAATTTCAAAAAAATTATCTAGCAGAACTTTAGTACACCTTAGCGATGAAGCAGTTGAAGCATTCAACAAAATAAGAAAAACTTTAGCGTCAGAAGATATCATATTAATTTACCCTGACTTCAATTTACCCTTTGAACTAACAACGGATGCCTCCGAGTACGCACTAGGCGCCGTTTTATCTCAAAAGAATAGACCAATAACTTTTATCTCAAGAACTCTGAGCAAAACAGAGGAACACTATGCGACTAATGAAAAGGAAATGCTCGCTATCGTGTGGGCTCTTCATTCTTTAAGAAACTTCCTTTACGGACCAACAAAAGTTATTATTTACACCGACCACCAACCTCTAACATATGCTCTAAGTAGCAAAAATAAAAACACTAAATTAAAACGATGGAAATCACAACTAGAAGAGTACAATTACGTACTCAAATACAAACCCGGAAAAACAAATGTCGTAGCGGATGCGCTATCCAGACCACCATTATCCAAGCAAACGCAATGCAACTCTCTAACCCCAACCATCAACAGTGCTGAATCATCAAGCCACGGTCTAATTTACAGCGTAGAATCACCTATAAATTGTTTTAAAAATCAAATTTTTTTCCTACAAGGAACACAATCTAGCGAGAAATTTCAAATTATATTTCCTACCTACCATAGACATACCTTTACTGAACCCCTCTACACCGAATCAAACCTAACTCAAATTCTAAAGAAATGTCTTAACCCTTCTGTAACCAATGGCATAAAAGCCAGCAAAAATGTAATGGGAATGATCCAAAATATTTTTAAAGATCATTTCAACTCATTCAGAATTCGATTTACACAAAATCTGGTCCGAGATGTTCTAAACGAACAAGAACAGGAAAGCCTAATAATGGAAGAACACAATCGTGCCCACAGAAACCAAAAGGAAAATAAAGCTCAAATTTCGGAAAAATACTTTTTCCCTTCATTAAGCAAGAAGCTAAAAAAGTTCACTAAAATCTGCTTAATATGTAAGCAAAACAAATATGAAAGACACCCTAATAAGGTCCCAATTCAGACTACACCTATTCCAAAGTACCCCGGAGAAATCATACACATTGACATATTCTCCACGGAAGGAAAGTTAGTTTTAACCGCAATTGACAAATTCTCCAAATATGTCAAGGTCAAAACAATTAGTTCAAAAGCCACAGAAGACATTAAACCAAGGGACATCATCTATGGATTCGTAATACCCAAAATGATAATCTGCGACAACGAAAAATCCTTCCATTCGGAATCCCTATTGTTCATGCTTCGAAACGAATTCGGCATAGAAATTTTCACTACCCCACCTTACACGAGCACATCTAATGGGCAAATCGAAAGATTCCATTCAACCCTTGGGGAAATAATGAGATGTCTGAAAGCCGAAAAAATATACGAATCCTTCACGGAACTTTTAGAAGCATCTGTTCATGCCTATAACTCTTCGGTCCACTCCGTTACAAATAAAAAACCGGTTGACACGTTTTTTAGTTGAAACACTACCGGCTCGGATCAGGTCGAACAAGAACGCTTAAAAAATATTGAAAAACTAAAAGCAAAACAAACAGCTGATCTAGAGTATCATAATAAAAATCGAACAGAATTAAAAAAATATTCCCCTGGAGAAACTGTTTTCATAAAAATAAATAAACGATTAGGTTCGAAGCTTTCCCCAAGATTCAGAAAAGAAAAAGTAAAAGAGGATAAAACAACCACGATCGTTACAGTTTCAGGAAGAGTAGTTCACAAATCAAATATAAGAAACTAATACAAGAATTAATTACAATACTTCCCCTTTATTTCACAGATATTTTCTAGACCCTATCATCGCAAAAACCAACATTCTGGATTATTCCAACTCTCCCATCATCATCCTTGACAATGGTGATGCCAAAGTTATGGAAGGCAATTTAAAATTTATACACACAATAGAACTCACTCCATACGAAAAATTTATCGAATAAGCATATCCTATGTTAAAACATATTCCCAAGAGCAATCCCTTCTATCCCATCCTATCCCACGAAATTAATCAAATTGAAGATATAGTGAAAAACCTACAAATTAAAAAAGCAAAACGATCACTAGATTTCATCGGTAAAGGATGGAAATGGATCGCGGGTTCACCCGATCACGAAGACCTTTTAATTCTAGAAAATAATATCAACAACATAATCGAGAACAATAACCATCAATATACTATTAATAAAGAATATAAAGAGATAATAAATGCATTAACAAATGTAACAAATGAAATTGTCAATACAATAAAAATGGATAGTACCATTGAATATCAATTTAATGTCATATTCCTTTATAAAATCCAACTAATTAAAGAAGAACTTGTCAATATTATCTATGCAATAGAATTAGCAAAAGGAAACATTGTTAACTCCAATATTATGTCCAAAACTGAAATTAACGTAATATTAAACAAATTAGATACAGAAAATATGCTATACACAAATATCGAACATGCAATAAAATTCTCCGATGTTAAAATCGCAAGCAACTAAACGAACTTACTTTATATTGTTAGCATTCCTAAAACAAAAAAAAAAACATTTAGTAAACTAATTGTCATACCAACAAAAAGAAACAATAATGTAATGAATAAAATATCATATAGAAATATCTTAAAAACTGAAGAAAAAATATACGGTATTAAAAATAATTGTAAGAAAATTGAAAATATTTCTCTTTTAAACATTTAGATCTAGTAGACTTAAGCGACGACGACTGTGTAGTAGGTTTAATCCAAAATAAGAACGCAACATGCAACTTAATCAATAGCCACCATATTCCAACGATTGAAGAGATAACCCCCGGTACCATCGTTCTCAACCAATTCAACGGATCAATAGAAGCTAATAATAGAACACAGACACTTAACGGAAATTACGTAATAAAATTTTATAACGAAACCATTTCTATCAATGATCAACGTTATGTCGCCCAAGAGCTGAACAATATTCAAGCACTACCACCAACAGTACATCCAACATCTGAAAACCTAGAAGTGGAAGAAATTCTTTCCTTGGAACTTCTGAAAGAACTGAATACAAACAATACGCAACATTTAAGTAAAATCCAAGTAGAAAAAGACGCTCATCAAATAACAACATATGTGATTTTCCTAATATCAATATTGGTCATAATGGTAACCCTATGTAAGAAAAAAACATCCCGAATCGAAACTGTTCCTCTACCAACCATGATAACAGTTACAAATCAAGGAGAGGCAAATCCACCTCTACAGAAATATCCCAGTTTCTACAACATCATCTAAGAAATGCGCGGACCCATTGTTTTAAGGAGGGAAGAGTTAACAAAACAAAAACTGAATCACGATCACCTTGATTTTGATTCAGTTTAGAAACATCAGCAAAATCGTCAACCTGCGGGACATTAACCCATGACACCAATTCTAGGAAAATGCAACAACGCGAGCAACATCAACAATTCCAGGGAAATGCTACGACCGACGACGGCAACGTGGGAAATGCAACTCTGCAGTTTAGTAGTATTTAAGAATAGGTTTAAGAAATAATTTTTGTTCAGTTTCTTGTAAGGCAGAATCGCTGCCAGTCCGATTTTTAATAAAGTTTATTTATTTTAAATAAAATAAATTTGAGAAACTTTAACTTATATAAAGCTGGATAATTTTGAATGAATAGATGCTGTCATACGCGGCTTTGAAATCGATAAAAAGATGGTAGGTGTCGATTTGGAGTTCTTGAGTTTTTTCCAGGATCTGCCGTAATGTGAAAATTTGATCGATGGTGGATTTTCCTGGTCTAAAGCCACACTGATATGGACCTATCAGTTTGTTGACAAACAGCTTCAGACGTTCACATAGTACCTACTGCAGAAAAGATCTTATAGGCGATGTTTAGGAGGCTGATGCCTCTGTAGTTGGTGCAGTTTAGAAAGTCTCCTTTCTTCAGGATCGGGCAAACAATGCTGAGGTTCCATTCATCGGGTATGCTTTCTTCCGACCATATTCTGCAGATGAGTTGGTGCATGCTCCTAACCAAGTCATCGCCGGCTGCTTTGAAGAGTTCGGCAGTGATGCCGTCAGCTCCCTCGGCTTTGTTGTTCTTAAACTTAGATATTGCTATCTTCACTTCTTCGGGTAGACGGAAATCTTGGCTTGCGTCGTCTTCATTGAATGGTTCATTCTGCCTGATAGCGGAATTTGATTCGTCATCGCCGTTGTACAGTCTGTGGTCCTTCCATATCCTCAGCATTGACTGTGACTCTACTACGATATTACCCTGCTGGTCTTTACAGGCCTCAGTTCGTGCTCGGTAACCTTGAGTCTTTCGTTTTACCTCTTGGTAAAACTTCCGAACCTCATTCCTGTTTTTTAGTCTCTCAATATCCTCGAAAAATCGCTTTTCATGCTCTCTCTTTTTCTTTCTGAAAAGCTTGCGTTCTCCTCTCCTCTTGTGCTCGTAGAGCTCCCGAGCTGATCTCGTCCTCCTGTGCAGCGCTGCTTTGTATGCTTCTTGCTTGGCTGCATGCACCTGCCTGCATTCTTCATCAAACCAGGGGTTTCGTTTTGGTGGCCGCGTAAAACCCAGCACATCAGAGGCAGCATCCCTAATGGCTTTCTGGCAATTCTGCCACTGGTTCTCAATACTCGATGCTGGCTGTAGCGGACTTCTCCTGAGGTTACTTGACACTCGGTCGGAAAAGGATCTGGCGATCTCTTGCGATAGTAGCCGTCCGACGTTATACTTTCTTCTAGCACTTCCTGTTTTTGGCTTTGGTTGAGATATCCGCTGCACTACCTTAGCTACAACGAGGTAGTGGTCCGAGTCGATGTTGCGTCGATCGCAATATGATCAATCATATGACAGTTGATTGGTCTGGAGACCTCCAGGTTTCCTTGTGAATGTTGAGATGTGGGAATCGTGTGCTACTATATTTCGTCCAGCGTTAAAATCTCCTAAGACTATTTTTACGTCGAAGCTAGGGCATTGCTCGTATGTCTTGTCAAGGAGCTCGTAGAACTTGTCTTTGGTGTCGTCATCTTTCTCTTCTGTGGGGGCGTGAGCGCATATTAGGCTTATGTTGCCGAATTTAGCCTTTATCCGGATTGTCGTGAGGCGCTCGTTGACAGCTCTGAAGCATAGGACATGCGGCCTAAGCCTGCCTCTAACGACAAAGCCACATACAAACAGACGCTGTTGTTGTTGTCTGTAGCAGTTGCCATAGTAGATATCACAGGTTTTCATCTTCCTTTTGCCCGGTCCATCCCATCGCATTTCCTGGATGGCGGTTATATCCGCTTTATAACAGTCTAGGGCCTCCGCTTGTTGCTCGGCTGCGCGTGGTCTGTTAAGGGACCTAACATTCCACGTGCAGATCCGAATCTCGTTGTCCTTATTTCGTTTGCATGGTTCGTCATCAGTAAATCCGTCCGTATCCGAGGCTTATTGAAGGTTCGCAACTAGCTTTTCTTTATGTGATTGGGAAGTCACCCCAAAGCACGACCTCCAACCTGGAGGGCCAGGTCCTTGTTTAAACTCCAAGGGCGAAGAGCCGGATAAACCGCTCCTTATCGGCCTGAGCTCCAAATATGTCGAAGTAGCCCGTATAAGGTGTTCACTGAGTAGTTCAACCTAACTGGAACTGTAGACGCCACCGTTGACTCCGTCCTGGGAATTCTTCCGCTGCCGCCTGGAAAAAAGGAGTAGTGCCTCAGTGTCGCCAAAGCCTTCCATAGGGGTTTTCACCCTATCTCCAGCCGAGGTACTAGACACCCGGTGGTCACCACGTGGAGGTGAGAGTAGGACTTGGTAGACAGAGGTTGTTGAGGACCCTTGAGTCCTCATGAGTGCACTGTTATCTACCATTTGACGCACTTTATGTTTATTAACTAAAGTTCTATATTTTGATACTATTTTTCATACTTTTAAGCAGAAACTGTTTTTGTGCAGTGCATTTATGAATTATCTTTCCTGAAAATGGAGCTCTGTTTTAATGAAAATTTGAAACTGTAAAATTCAAAATATAATGTATGAACAAAAAATAACAAACATTTACGGATTGGAAAAATTGTTTGCTTTTCTGTTTTTGAATCAATTTCAATTTTCTTTGAAATTAACGTAAACCTCCATCAATGAAAGTTTTTGCGAAAAAAGTTGTTTAATGTTGTACACCTGATAATTTATTTATATATTTTAATGTTGGCCATCTATAAAGTTCCCTGAAGGAGGTATGTAATACATATTCATTAAAATATTCCTATTCACGGGTTTTAAGTTTACGTATGCACTATGCACACCTTAAAGTTTAAAAGTTGTCAAAAGGTAGTGATATGTATGCATATATTGTATATCTACTCGTATTAAAGTAAACCTAGATAGTGTTATCCTCGTTACGAATTATGTTTGATAACCGATATGGTTAAACAAATGCACTGAAAACTGGCGATAAGTCAATAAAACTTGTCGGCTGTGTATTTTACAAGTCTGCGACACTACAATTTATGACGGGTGTAAAAGCTATAGAATTGTATAGTTGATAAAGGAACCCATCGTGTCGCGTCGTTAACTCAATGAGTGTTTTGCCCAACAACAAGGTTTTTTCAAGTAGAGTCAAAGGTGGCTTCATGTGAAACAAATGAAAGATTAGTTCTAATTACAGACTGAATTCTGGAATGACATGGTTATGAATTTGACCTAAGGCAGATAGGGTCACTGCAGATTAATGTGGAGTACGTGATGCGTTTAAAATAAATTGAGATAATGTATAGAATACGACTAGAAACCAAAAGCGAGCCGCCCAAAGGACCTTAATTGCTGACACTCCTGGATGGCAGCATTTAATTGTATGTGTCCAGTCATTAACATAGTCTAGTAATAAATTAAATTTGACAAATGGGCATGCTTCGTTTAGGTGGAAGATTTTTGTTTCTTGAATTAAATTAAGTGGGTAACAATATTTATTTTTTAAAGTTATACCTATGAACAATGTACATGTGTACGGACTGCAAAATATGGCCGAGGATATCAATTCTCACTACGTTTTTAATATACCAAAGATTTGTGTTCATAATAAATGTTACTGGCAGAACTGTTTTGCAGTCAGAAACAGTTTTGTTTAGACAAAATATTGTCTGATGCTCAAACGCTCTTGAATCAATACAAGGTAGAACACATGTATAGGCATATTATTTCGTTTCAATTTCCTGCAAAGGAAATCAGGTAAGGCAGGTTTTGACTTTCCATTAAAAACTAAATTAAAATAAATCTCTACACATTTACATACGTATAAAATGGATGTAGGTACATATATGTTTGTTTAAATTACGCATCAGATGTTTGTGAAATTTTCATGGTTAATACTGCTGTATTGATGGATGGTTTCTGTAAAAAAATAAAAATAATTGTTTAACTAGAAAAACCGAACACAGATCGAAAACTTAAATTTTTGTGGGGAAGTTTTTGTTCCAGAATGGCTTATTGAATGAAACTATAGAAAGTTCTGGATTTAAATAACATTGGAGCAAAATTTAAAAGATTAAGTAAAATGTTTAAACGATTTTAGTAAGTTACTAAGTTAAAAAGAAGAATTTGAAAATAATTCAAGAAAAATCTTAGAAGAAATTCGCCAGGGAAGAATTCCTGTTCTGGTAAAAAATTAATATTTTTGTGTGTGATTGTGGATGTAATTGTGCAAAAAATACTTTTCAAACTCCAAATAAAACGAAATTTAAATTTTTCAACGAAATTATATATTTTATCGCATGATTTAATGCTTTCAGACTACGGTAAAGTGAAAAGTTAATTGCGAAGCTTGAAATAATCCATATCGTCTTCTATTTCAATTGGATTCAAAGTAAATCGCATTGTATTTTGAACAAAATTTGTGTTTAATTATTATTCCGGAGTTGATCTGTAGGCAGGCGAGACGAGGTTCGCGAGGTGTCGGTTAGCAAATAAATAAATTGTGGGCTCACAGTTGATAACGTTACCGTAACACTAAGATCAATGTTGATCCCTTGTGATACCCCGAAGTATTGTAACTCCTGACAAAATGTTGAGCGGTGTATTTATGCTCTTCTTCGTTGCCGCAGTCTCAACATAGATCGTGGGTACTAGTAGGTTTTGCCCCGTTATTACGCTTAGAGATCTTAAGGAGAGTTTGAAAGCAAGTAAATTAGAATGTTATTGTTGTGACACGCAGCCAGGAATCTTCATTTCGGAGGAACAGAGCAGTGCTGCTCTGACTTTGAAACGCACATAGGAGCCCAAGACTGGCATGTACATCATGCCTGGGATTGTTTTAAGGCAGTGGAAAAAACATACAAAACTTCGTTTTAGTGTATACTTCGTTTCGCCACCCTTCAGAAAAACTCAAAAATAGTTGTTATTAACACAGGTATTGTTAAAATGCTATGTGATTTGCTTGAATCCAATTAAAATAGATAATTACATATCTGAAACTAACTTTCTACTCTCATTTAAGCATGCAATAAAATCAAATTTCGTTAAAAAATTCAACAGCAATCACTTTAAATTCTATGCAAAAGCTTGATATTAGGTGTTGAAGTTCTTCGTGCTCTCGCAGAATTTGCCGAGTTCCCTATCCAAAATTTTCCATTTTTCCATGTGCACCTACAGTTACACGCAATTTTTCCTTTGAAAACCAATGTGTTTTCCGAGATTTTTATCAAGAACTTTCTATTTTCCATTCGAAAACCCGTTTTGAAATTTTCCAGTTTTCCATTTGAAAACCAATGCACCTACAATTACATGCAATTTTCATTTTGCAAACCAACAAAGTTTCTAATGGGTGATTTTTTAAGAGCTTGAGAACTTTAAAAAAAAAAACGCATAAAATTTGCAAAATCTCATCTTTTCTTTATTTGAAACGTTAGATTGGTCCATGACATTTACTTTTTGAAGATAATTTCATTTAAATGTTGACCGCGGCTGCGTCTTAGGTGGTCCATTCGGAAAGTCCAATTTTGGGTAACTTTTTCGAGCATTTTGGCCGGAATAGCCCGAATTTCTTCGGAAATGTTGTCTTCCAAAGCTGGAATAGTTGCTGGCTTATTTGTGTAGACTTTAGACTTGACGTAGCCCCACAAAAAATAGTCTAAAGGCGTCAAATCGCATGATCTTGGTGGCCAACTTACCGGTCCATTCCTTGAGATGAATTGTTCTCCGAAGTTTTCCCTCAAAATGGCCATAGAATCGCGAGCTGTGTGGCATGTAGCGCCATCTTGTTGAAACCACATGTCAACCAAGTTCAGTTCTTCCATTTTTGGCAGCAAAAAGTTTGTTTGCTATTCCGGCCGGGTGATCATCGTGGTATGCATTACAAGTAGACCTTTCGTTTGAGCTCCGCAAAAATATTATTGTAAAAAGTGCTAGTGAAAGTATTAAATTAATCAGAATACACAATCTTAAAACAAAGTCTATAAGCTTCATTTTAGTGTGTCTTCTATTGATATTGAATCAAAATCTCAATCGCAAAATAAGTTTAAACTTTCAATTTTTCAATCTCGCTCACATAAAAAAATAAAAAGTAAATCGAGAAATATGCCGGGTGGAAGTTCTCAAGAGTGCCAGAGAAAAGTGAGATCGGAGAAATTATCTCACCTCTCTCCTTCTGCCTCCCATTCCCCAATAACCCCAATGTCAACTGAAGTGTTATGGGATCGAATTGAAAAACGCCTCGATAACCTTACCAAATCTATAAGTGAATCTATTGTGAAGCGAATAAAAACCGAAATTGATCGTTTGCATAACAAACTTACAGACCGCATTACATTACTTGAAAGTGAATTTGATAAGAAAATCAAAGCTGTGGAGCAAAATTTTAGTGAACGGTATAGCTCTATCAATAACACTCTCCTCGGTTACAATGAAAGACTCTCTCAATGTGAATCTCAGTGCAATAATATCGCAGCTCTCCAAGAACAGTTTTCATTAATGCAGTTACAGGCAAATAACTATGAGAATGATTGCTTTCTATTAAAAACACAGCTGGACACATTAGCCAGACAGAATATATCCGGAGATTTGGTTCTCCACGGGATTCCATATACAGTGAATGAAAACGTTGTAGATATATTTAATAAGCTTAGCTCAGTGTTAAGCCTTAACCCAGCGATGCCCCTATATATCTTCCGAACAACACCTGTCAACAAATCAACTTGCTCTCCCATCATCGTGAAACTCCCTCATGCAATCGTAGAGAGACAATGGTTAAATGCCGCTGCTACATTCTCCAAATCAAAAAAGCGCCCTGTCTCTCTTGCTGATCTTGGTTTCAATAGCAACAAGTTTGTGAGAATTTACGAGAGCCTGACGAAGCAAAACCACTTCTTGTTTAAAAAGGCTAATGAATACAGAAGAAACAAAGGCTTACACTCCGTGTTCACAAGAGCTGGCAGAGTGTATATTAAAATCACCTCTACAAGTCAATCGCTGTATATCAACAACATTTCTTCATTAGAATCTGCTTGCTGTAATGAGTTGAGAGAAAAAGAACATGCTACATCTACATCGTCTCCACCTGATGATGCTGTTGAAGTTGATGTTGCTGATGCTGCTGCTGCTGCCGACGAAAATTTTGAGTTGATTTGAGTTCTTTCTTTCCTCTCACTTTACTTTTCTTTTAATAATCTATGCAAATGTTATTGCTTAGTCTCACTTAAATACTTGTTTTTCTCTTTAATTTTACATAACTCTTTTTTTTTATTTATTATAAATCTGTATTCTAAACTAGTGTTGCCAAATAGAGATAAATACGTAAAACATAATACATATTTGCTTCGGATTTTGTCTTGATTGAGATTGTCATTGTAATAAGTGTGTGTTTACATTCATTAATTTAATTAATTTAATTGTACAATATAATTTCATATTTATTCTTCTTTTTTGCGCTGCTCATTACATTATGAATTTATAATTTATAATTTATATTTATATACATATTAAGTATGATGTTCTCAATTCTTTCTTTTATTGCTTGGTCTGTTCTGATATGTGTGGGGTGGGTTCTTTTCGAGGCTCTTGGGACTTATCGACATGGCTGCTGCTATGGGGCCTGACACAATAAGATGTGTTCTCAATGCTATGTGTAGCTGTAACAATGGGTTGAATGTTTGTCATTTAAACGCGGGAAGCTTAAGGTCAAAGTATACAGTTTTATACCAAATGCTCGGTACCTCGAAGATAGATGCTGTTATGATTTCGGAATCCTGGCTGAATTCTTATGTTTCAACAAAACTTGTATCCATTCCAGGCTTTTCCTTATTTCGCAAAGACCGGACGGATAGGGTCGGCGGGGGAGTTTGTTTGTATGTCAGAGAACACCTGCTGACTAAATTTGTTTATTCGTCTTCAATGTCTCCTTTAGAATTTCTATGTGTTGAAGTTAAAAACGATCTTGAAAAGTGTCTGCTGGTGACGGTGTACTGTCCCCCTCGTAAATTTAAAGAAGAGCATTTAAAGGAATTTGAGGATACGATAACCAGATTAAGTAATATCTATAGTAGAGTTCTGATTGGGGGAGATTTCAACGTAAATATCTTGGAAAACAATGGTACAACTCAACTTTTTCAATATATTTGCGATAAATTAGGTCTTGAGGTTGTTAACAAAAGATGGCCTTCATGCTTTCAATCATCTAGCAATCCTTCGTTAATTGACATGTTCCTGACAAATTCAGTTAACGAAGTAAGAGGGAATGATCAGCTGAGGTTGACGTCAGATTTTATTCATGATCTTATTTTCTGTTCATTCAACTACAACATAAGTAGAAACTTCGTCAAAACTTTTAATTTTAAAGCGATTAATAGAACCGATTTAAGCAGTTTATATACCAAAATATAAATGCGTTTGATCTAAACGACATCTACAATATTGCAGATATTGATTGCAAAGTATCTATCTTAACAAATGTTACAAATGAACTATATCAAACATATGTTCCAGTTGTAACAAAAGTAGTGAAATCCCAAAGCTGTCCATGGTTTACACAACAAATCAAGATCTTAATTCAAGAAAGAGAACGCTTTTACAGAAACTATAAAAGAAACCCTACGGAATACAACCGTCAACAGTTTATTTTTTCCCGAAACAGAGTGACCACCTTGATTCGCAATGCCAAACGTTCTTTTTTTATAAAACGCCTCGATCCTAAACTAAACTCTAAAACTCTATGGAAAAATCTCAAAAATGTTGGTGTAGTTGAAAATGAAATACCTAAATGTCCTTTTAGTCCTTCAGCTATGGGTTTAGTTCTTGTGCCAAATTCTTCTAATGCGGTAACATACGACTATGGTGAAGCCTACTCCTCTGATTGCTTCGAATTCAGGTGCGTTAATGACTTGGATGTTGAGATAGCAATTCGCTCTGTAAAATCGAATGCTACAGGACTAGATGAGATTTCACCGAGTTTTGTAAAACTTATTCTACCGGTACTTCTTCCTTTTTTGGTCCACATATTTAACTATTGTATTTATAGTCGACAATTTCCGGAGAAATGGAAGAATGCCAAAGTAATTCCTATTCCAAAAAACTCAAAACCAGCTGGTCCATCGGAGTTTAGGCCAATCAGTTTACTTCCTTTTCTATCCAAAGTTTTTGAAAAGATTTTGGCTCAGCAGATTCAGGAAGATTTGGATAGGCATAATAAGTTATCTAAGTGGCTATCAGGGTTTAGGAAAAATCATAGTTGTGAAACAGCTGTCATCAAGGTCACCTCAGATTTAAGGGCCGCAATGGATAGTGATGAAATTTGTGTTATGGTGATGCTCGATTTCTCTAAAGCATTTGATAGTATTGATCAATCAATTCTTTTACAAAAACTCAAAACCAATTTTCGTTACTCACATTCTGCTCTTGAACTAATCCATGATTACTTAACAAACCGTATAATAATTGTTCAAACCGATAACGGAATCTCTAGTCCTTATGTTGTGAACAAAGGTGTCCCTCAAGGTTCAGTTTTGGGACCAATCTTGTTTAGTGTCTACATTAATGATCTGCCAGATGTTATTAAATATAGCCAAATACATATATATGCAGATGATGTGGCTCTATACCTTTCAAGAAAACCTGGGCTTTTGGAAGATTGCATCGCCAGAATTAATGAAGACCTGTCTTGTATTCATTTGTGGGCTGAGATGAACAAAATTCTGTTAAATCCAACTAAATCACTTGCTATAGTTTGCACAAGACGAAATATAAACATAAATGACGTCCCCAAGCTCGATTTAAACGGAATTACCTTGCCATATGTTGAACGAGTTAAATATCTAGGATTCACTATAAATAGGAAAATGAATTGCTGTGATGCTACTTCGGATACAATTAGAAAAGTCTACGGTGGATTACGTGCGTTAAGAACATCATCAAGCTTATTGTTGCCGAAAATGAAATCACATCTAGTAAAATCGTTGCTAATGCCATTCTTTTCCTACAATTGTCTGGTATACCCTTGTTTAGACTATGAATGTAGGCATAAAATTAATGTCGCATTCAATGACTGTCTGTGATATATTTATAATATACCAAGGCATACGAGTGTTTCGCGTTTTAAAAATTCACTCATGGGAATGAACTTGGATGATTTTTATAAATATAAGTCGGTTCTGAAACTTCATGACATCATATATCATAGTTGTCCCGAGTATTTACATGAACACCTTAATTTCCTACAATCGCCTAGAGGTCTTAAATTAGTGATACCGCGTTGTACACATAGCATAGGGGAACAATCTTATTTTGTTAACGCAATTAAGTTGTGGAATAATCTTCCACATCGATTGCAAAGAACCATATCACCACGGGGGTTTCGGGAGGAGCTGCAAAAACACATATCGGGAAGAACCTAATGATAATACATATTAATTTCAACAAATTTAACTATTTCTTTGGTCTTGTATGCTTATATTTTAATTTAAAGCTAACATAAATTATAAATTATAATTTATTGTGTATTTCTTTTTTAAACATTTTTAGCTGTTAAGTTTCTTTACAACTTTAAAAAAAAAACCCACTGTATATTTACTTAAAATTTCATCATTTGTAAGAATCATTATCAAATGTAATCCAAATTTTGAAACTTATTTATGAGAATTATCTCGAAGTTTAATGTTTAATCTTATTAGGAAATAAATGAAATGAAATGAAAATGAAATGCTCGAAAAAGTTACCCAAAATTGGACTTTCCGAATGGACCACCTAAGACGCAGCCACGGTCAACATTTAAATGAAATTATCTTCAAAAAGTAAATGTCATGGACCAATCTAACGTTTCAAATAAAGAATCGATGAGATTTTGCAAATTTTATGCGTTTTTTTTTAAAAAAAAAGTTCTCAAGCTCTTAAAAAATCACCCGATAGTTTTTCATCAAGAACTTTCTATTTTCCATGCGAAAACCCGTTTTGAAATTTTCCAGTTTTCCATTTGAAAACCAATGCACCTACAATAACATGCAATTTTCCCTTTGAAAACCAATGACTTTTTCGAGATTTTTATCAAGAACTTTCTATTTTCCATTCGAAAACCCGTTTTGAAATTTTCCAGTTTTCCATTTGAAAAATAATGCACCTACAATTACATTCAATTTTCCCTTTGAAAACCAATGACTTTTTCGAGATTTTTATCAAGAACTTTCTATTTTCCATTCGAAAACCCGTTTTGAAATTTTCCAGTTTTCCATTTGAAAACCAATGCACCTACAATTACATGCAATTTTCCTTTGAAAACCAATGAGTTTTCCGAGATTTTTATCAAGAACTTTCTATTTTCCTTATGTGTATTGGAAAAATTAGGTTTTCCTTCGGCTTTTTTGGTCACTTTGATTGTTGCAATGAAACAAGGTTGTTACATTCGCATTTCCCGACGTTTCGGCAGGGGTTGCTGCCTTCCTCAGGGGAACTTTATTGCACATGAAATACAAAACACATAGTACAATATTGTGGACAACAAGAATAAGAAAAAACTTACAATTTAACAATTAAATTTCAAAACAGTGTACAAAAAAAACACTTCTAATTAAGAAGTTCAGTCTATAACTACAAAAAGAAAGAGAAAACTTTTATGAGGAAACAAGGGAGCAGTATACAGATGATATACTCTGTGTGTCTTGCTTGCGATTCATGTTGTTTTTGTTGTTCAGGATGTGGAGCGTTTCGAGCGTAAATCGCTTAGAGGTGTGTTTTTTACGTTTGAAGAACTTTAACACCATCGAAATCCGGAGAATGACCTTTGTCTATTGAATGGGCCGCCAATGCGGTTTTAGCCGGGTTATTGCTTTTGATATTTGATGTCAGATTTGTGGTTGGACAATTTTTGGCGCAAGAATTGTTTGGTGGTTCCGATGTAGCAAAGGTTACATGTTTCGTCAGGTTTACCTTTACAGTTTATTTTATAAATGACGTCAATGCGTTTATCTCTGTCTATTGGGGTCTTTAGTTTGGTGAAAAGGTGTCTAATTGTCTGGTTAGATTTGAAAGCCAATCGGACATCTTGGATGTTTTTGGTGACAACTTGCTTAAAACTCTCAGCCAGTTTTGGAACATAAACAATGCTTTTGAAGTATCCTTTGTTGTTATCTTCACTTTGTTGATTAGCGCGTCTGCATTGTTGTTGTAAAATTAAGCCGCGAATAATTGCTGGCGGGAAACCGTTGTCGCTATTTTCCACTCGAAAACCCGTTTTGAAATTTTCCAGTTTTCCATTTGAAAACCAATGCACCTACAATTACATGCAATTTTCCATTTTAAAACCAATGAGCTTACGACACAGGCCTAATTTTGACCGAGTCCGAAATGTACCTTAAATATTCATAGTGCGAAATATACATGCACATAGATTGGAAACTAAAATCCATACTTTTTTTGAATATCGCTGTTAGGGGCCAGTTATAGCGATCATTGGTTTTCATCAGGAAAAATTGGAACAGGAGGAATCTGAAATTTTTTCCTGATGAGCGTTTATAGCAATCATTGAAAATTTCTGTCAGGAATTTTTTTCCTGCCGTAATTCTATCATTGGAATTGTACAAAATTGAAACGCAAATCATTGGAACGATTTGTTTTACTTTTTGATAAAAATCCATCAGCTGTTCAGGAAAACGAATTTCCGTACGGAAAATAGAAAAATACATTTTTAACGAAAAATAAGTTTGCGAACTTATATTTTTTTCTCAAAAAACATTCTTTAAGTATTTTCCGTACGATTGGTATATAAATTGCATTAGTAATCAAAAGAAAACTTAGTTAAATATCCATTCAAACATTTTTCCTGATGGATTTCAATGATCGCTATAACTGGCCTCTTAAAATTTTCTTATGTACAAAAAATCGTGACCAAATCGTGTTTTGGTCCAAACGCTCAAATAGGAGTTCAGCCTTGAATATAATAAGGAAGAATGAAAAGGAAATGAAACGAAATGAAATGAAAAACAGAGAGACGTTTCGAAAAATTGATGTCGGCTGTCAGTTTGCTGAATTTAAATACAAAATTTCGGGTAAGTAAATTTAAAATCAATGTTTTTTGCTCTTAATAATTATTTCTTTTATTTTCAGAACCTCCTACTGCACATTCAGTGCATGAAATAACCAATTTGCATCATTTATAAAGTTTGTTTGTTAGTTTATCGACTACAAACATACAATCGACAAACAAACAAAAGTCTTACTTTATATATTAGTATAGATTACTTCCTTGCATATGACTAGATGAGCAATAATCCATATAAAGCCCTTTTTTTCTGTGTAGTCTCCTTAATTACTACCACTCTTTGCTCCAACGTTTGGTAAGCCAATAATTAAAAGTCAAGGAAAGAAACCTCAATACCAATGAGTTGACATTCATATGTGGTTTGATCACACCCCTTGAAAGAATATGTAGGTGAACGAGGCAAGTGACATACTCCAACCATCGTGATGGGGCTTAATAATAAAAAATATAGAGTGCCCAGAGCCCACTTTATTTGGAGAATAAAGTGAGTTTACTCGTTTTATTGGACAGTGACAAATGTCCTTTAAAACGTTCAGTCGCAATTCTTAACTCTCCCTTTTTGTCCCTTAAATCCAATTGCATAAGCAACAAGATGGTAACAAGGAATTTGATATAACAGACCAACGTTTAACATCTAGGTTCTCTTCTCCTGGACACGCTATTACTGATGTTTGTCACAATGACGTACGGTACGGCTTGTGATGTACAAAATTTGTTATCTCATTATTGGCAACATGATGGGGCGGCGCGGCGGCCGGCCAGCGGGCGGTATGTTGGGTGGAAACAGTGGTGGTTGTTATATTTTTCTTTTTCAAAATTTTTTTTTTGTTTTGTTGTATCTTTTTACCACAACCAGAAAATAAATTTTGGTAATTCATAAGTTGTGAGGTTTTTATACACAGTGTATCTACACTGTACATATGCATGATTTTTTTCAATATTTTTATATTTACGTTGTCAATTTCAATTACATGTTCTTGAAACCAGTAATATTGTTCTCTGCCCCTATTTTTCACTGTAGCTGTGTTTTTAGCATGATTGCAAAGTAGGGGAGAGTGGGTATGTTTGAGACATAGGAGGGATGGGGAGCAGGCATTTTCTCAATTCTTAAAGTTTTTTTTTTCTTTCCTTGAATGACATAGATTCTGTCTGCAGTCTGTTCCGCACAAACAAAAAATCACGGAGTGGAGATTAAAAAAATGAGGAATGGGACAAAGTGAGTTGGTTCATGAAATGATTTTTTGCTTTTCTTCTGTCGGACTTTCGCCTTCTTTTTAACTGAAAATAGGTTGCCAAAATGTTATTTTATCTTTAGAAATCAATTTTGCTCAGATACGATCTATAAGATCTCGGCAAATTTAATGTATTTGAAAAGTATCCCAAACATACCCACTCTCCCCTATATAATATATTTTAGATGTAGGTACATATATGTGTGTGTCGGAAAAACACAAGTACTAACAGTAACTAAATTAAACTCGCACGAACGAGGCGGCAAATCGACTGGAACTTTTCTTGAAATAACACGCTCACCAAATTTGTTTTTCAATAAATTGACTGTGACGTGTGCCTTGGGGCTTAGGACGCCACGTGCCGTTATGTTGAAACAACATATTGTCCAGGTCAATACCATCCATTTCATGCCAAAAATAAGCAGTGAGCACCGTGCGATAGCAATGTCCATTCACATTAACTTGCCGGTCTTGACCATCATCAAGAAGTACGGTCCAATAACGCCACGCGCCTAAAACTACACCAAACAGTAATTTTTCTGTATGCAAAGGTATCTCATGCAGTACGTGTGGATTGCTGCCTGAACAATAACGCATATTTTGCTTATTGACGAAGCCATTGAGCCAAAAATGAGCTTCATCGCTTTCACCATTTTCAAGTTGATGTTAAGCCAAATTAACGAACCTAAGACGCTTATGATGGTCAAGGATACTCAATTCTTGAGAACGACGAGTAACCATTGATATGGGTAATTTTCAATGTCATGGGTCAGTTTCAGTTTCTCTCTCTCCTTGTGAAGTCACTTGTTCGCTTTGTCTTATTGTTTTGTTTTCTTTTTAAGTCTTTAATTAGTCGTAGATTTTTTATATTTTTAGTGTTTAGTGCCTATTTATTGTCCCCCAATGTGATTTTCTTATGTGCACTATCTGTACCCATTCTTTTTCTTTTTCTTAGTTTATCTCAAAGTTTCTTGGCAAAAATAAAATAAAAATAATTGAAAAAATACATAAATTGATTGCGGTGCCGGTGCTTGATGGTTGACTCTCTTGTGTTTAACTCTCTTAACTACTCTTTACTTCTGTTTTTGTTTATTTCAATAGCATCGCCTTCGCCACTGTCCCTGTCCCTGTCCCTGTCTTCAATTAATGCTTATGCTTAATGCTTTATTTTATTTTTTTTAATTTTATTTCTTTCTTCTATTTTTTCTTAAAATATTTAACTTCTTTTTTGTTTCTTATTTTATCTCGCTAATGTCAAGTTAAGTTTTTTTATTTTGTGTTGTGGAAAGTGGGGTAAGTGATAATTAATTAAATTCTATTCTCTATTGAGTTATTTCTTTTGTGTGGTCTTGCTTTTTTCGAGAGTATGCACTCAATGAAGTTTACATAATCTTAGGGTTACCACCTGTCTTTTTTGCTACCTATTTCTATATAGGTATATTTTTTTGCTTGATCTTGTGTTTTTAATTTATTTCTAATTTTTTCTCACCTATTATTATTATTTTTTTCTTCACTTTTGCTTCTGCAATTATGGATGTAATCAAATGTCATTTTTGCAAATCAGTTATCGCTGAAGTCTCAGAAAGATTTACCAGACTTCAAACGATTTCCTTGCAAAAGTTTTCGTTTTTGTGCAACGAATGTAAGCATTCAAATATTTTTTTGCAACTGCAAAGTTTGAATGCTAATGTTGATATCTTCGCAAGTAATGTTGACGAGGTAAAAACAACCGTAGATAAACATTCTGAAAGATTTTTTAATCTTGAAAAAAAAAGTTGGATTGCTTTTTGACCATTTTGTGGATCTGGTTAGCAATGTTGATAAGATTGAAAATATTGTAGACGCTAATACTAGGTCCGTGTCTTTTAACACTTTAACCAACGACAAAAATCACTCCAAAGTTGTCAAATCATTAAATAACTTAGAAACATCCCTTAGTGAAGCACTTGACAACAAAATTTGTATAATTAATTCCGAAATAGAAAAGAACTCGCGTGTTCTGAATAAAATCAAAGAAAATTTGACTTTAGTTGATAAAAACGTTAATAATTTATATACTATCAATAACTCGAGCATTAATAGTATTTCCGAATCAGTTCTCAAACTTTCAAAGGGCTTTGAGAGTTTGATTTCTCTGAACAGAACAAAATTTATTGAATGTAACAATAATTTCACAACTTTGGAAAAAGAATTAAGAAGTGTTAAAGATAGCTTTGCCGATTTTAAAAGTGCCAGTACCGTCCTTACAGCAGCGGTCAATTCTACCAATGTTCCTAAATGTGTGTCTCTTCATGAAGAATTAACATGCAACATCACCTCCAACAGTAATCCTTCTTTATTTAATATACCTCTCAATGACAATATCGATATCAATAACCATATTAATATCGATAGCTATAATCAAAACATTACTGCAAATATCAACACCCCTTCTATTAATGCAATTTCTCCTTCAACTTGCACTTTGACTCCCAGAGTGGTGCCTTCTCCTAAGTGCATCTTTCTTTCCAAATTTGACATATCTACATCTTCTACAGATATTCTCAACCATGTTAAGTCTATTTTAAATCAACAAAATTTTTACAATGACCTAAACTTAGTCAAATGTAAAAATATAACTAGAACAAATGGTAGAGTTGCTTCTTTCAAAGTCTCTGTCCCCGAACCAATGTTTAATCTATTAATTTCTCCGACATCATGGCCTACCAATACCTTCATCCAAGAATTTGTCAACAAAAAACCGCAAGTTATTGATAATAATGTAAATGAGGCTTCAAAAAACTAAAGTGTTTGTCCCTTTATTATCAAAATGTAAGGGGACTTCGTTCAAAAGCGCCTGAAGTTGTTTTAAAATCACAAGAACTTCCTTTTGATGTTTTTGCACTTAGCGAAACTAATTTAACAAATAATTTTAATAATAATGAATTTTTTACCTCGGACTTCAATGTTTACCGAAAAGACGGTCTTTTGTTGCCTATGCCTGGAAGAGGTGTTCTTATAGCAGTGCATTCTAAGTATGATAGTTCACTTTTTGAAATCCCTAACACCGAAGAAATTGAATTGGTCTGCGTGAAAATTACTACCAAGCGAAAAAATATCTATATTTTATGCTGTTACATACGACCTTGCAGTCCAATTGAAACTTATCAAAATCTTATAAAAGCAGTTGACAATCTGGGTGACGCTATGGAGGTTAATGATGGTTTATTGCTCGTTGGGGATTTCAATCTCCCCAATCTGTCATGGTTGCGATCCGAGGATGACTCTCATTTTGTTGCAAGCAACGCAACAACCGAAAAAGAAATGTTATTTACTGACAATCTGTCTGATTGCGGCTTGCATCAGATTAGTGATGTCGAAAATAGCTTGAGCAGACAACTCGATCTTATTTTTTCCAATGAAGCAACTAACTGTATCGTAGAGGAAAGTAGCCTTACTCTTTCCACCATTTACATTTTTCATCCGCCATTGTCTTTAACTTATGCCTACGAAGACAATCATCCCGAAGTAGAATCTGAGAACCCATATCGATTTAATTTCCGAAAAGCAAACTTCGTCCAACTTGACGAGCTTCTTAGTAACATTAATTTTGATTTAATTTTAAACCAATCTGTAAGCAATAGCATCGATAGTTTAACCACTATCTTCTACTCAATAATTTTTGAATGCTTTTTTCTATGCTTTCCCTATGCACCACAAAAAAATACCTCACCGTCACCTCCATGTTATTCAAGACAACTTCGTACACTCCGTAACTCCCGAAATAGTCTATGGAGAAAATATCTTAAATCAAGAACAGATACAGACTATTCCTCCTATTTTGTAGTGTACAACGAGTTTTCTGCTCTCTCAAAACTCCTCTATGATACATATATTAATCAAATGCAGTTTGATATAATCTCAGATCCCAAACGCTTTTGGCAATTCAATAACGTAAAAAAAAAGTCGGATGGATATCCCAATACCCTCAATTATTTAGATCACTCTTCTAATGACTCAAAGATTATAACTAATTTATTTGCTAACTTCTTCAGTCTTGCTTTCTCTGACAGTAATTTTTTACCTGATGCTGACTATTTCACTTATTTGAACGATTGTAACCAAACATCATTGTTTTCAATCAACATCACTGTTGACGATGTGGTTAACAAAATAAATAAACTAAATTATGATTTCTCTTCAGGACCTGATGGTTTACCTGCGATTGTATTAAAGAAGTGTGTAGCTAATTTGGCTCTACCCCTTACTACTCTTTTTCAAAAATCTCTTTCTCAAAGAATTTTTCCATCTATGTGGAAAGACTCTTTCATAATACCAATTCACAAGAAAGGCTGTAAATCTGATATTTCTAACTACAGGCCGATTGCCAAATTATCTTGCATTCCAAAACTATTCGAAAGTATCATTTTCGACACTATGTACTTTCATTGTAAATCATTATTTTCGGCCAAACAACATGGGTTCCTAAAAGGCCACAACGACCACAAATTTAACTGAATTTGTTTCTTATGCATTAAACTCAATAGAAAGTAAAAAAGAAGTTGATGTTGTTGCTACGGACTTTAGCAAGGCGTTTGATAAAATCTCCCACAATATTATATCTTTCAAGCTAAAGGCTCTTGGATTCCCTCCTGGTTTCATCGAATGGATGGAATCATACCTATCGAACCGTAAATACCGCGTCTTATTTAGATCTTCAATATCAGAACCATTTACAGCTAAATCGGGGGTCCCTCAAGGTAGTCATCTAGGCCCTATTATTTTTATTCTGACTATTAATGACGTAGAATGTGTGATTGAAAATTCCCATGTTTCAATGTGTGCAGATGACATGAAAATCTTTAGAATGATTTCTTCACCCGATGATGCTTTAGCCTTGCAGACCGATTTAAATAATTTCTACGTTTGGTGTAAAAAAAACAATTTAGAGCTTAATGTGTCCAAATGCCAAACAATCACATATTCCCGTAAACGTTTTCGTCCACCAACACGTGACTATTATGTCAACGAATGTATTGTTCACAGAGTAACAACAATCCGAGATCTAGGTGTTATTTGCGATAGCGAGCTTAACTTTAGGTCTCACTATAACAATATTGTAGCCCGAGCTAATTCTGCTTTCGGTTTTGTCAAACGTTGGTCTAAAAAATTTTCGGATCCTTATGTTACGAAATCTCTTTATACCACGTTTGTAAGGCCTATACTGGAATACGCCAGCCAAGTATGGTCCCCTTATCACCATGTCCATATAAAGAGAATTGAAGCAATACAACGTAGATTCCTCCGTTTCGCCTTAAGAGGACTTTCGTGGGTTGACAATTTCAACTTACCTCCGTATCAAGAACGGTTGCGGCTTATAAACTTACAATCTCTAGAAAAACGTCGTGAAGTTGCCGACATTATTTTCGTACACCAAATTTTATCTGGTGCTACAGAATCTTCGACCCTCCTTGACGTAATGAGTATTAACGTTAACTTTCATTCTCTTAGATCAGTTCCACAATTTCATCAAGCTCATCACAGAACTGATTATGGTAGTAACGAACCAATAACGAGAATGTTACGAAAGGTGAACGAAAACTCTATTATTTTTGATTTCAACCATAGCAAGATCACACAAAGGAAGCTCTTATACTGTGCTTCATTAGACAGCTAAAAAAATTAATAGATATGTATATGTTGTATAGTAGAGACCCTCGGGGGTTTTGTAGTTTTTCCCCTAGAGGGCGCGTCCTCAGGTGGCGGATAGAGGAACGCTCGGCACTTCCCTGAAGTGCAGGGTATGTGGGAAATAAAATACCACACGCGGACCAACAAAAACTACTATGTGAAGGAACACAGAACAATAAACCAAATATGGATAGAGTTAACAGTGGGAGTAACTTTACGGTGCAGGGAGTCGGATCCCCAGTACCGGCGTCTGACAGGGGTGAGCAAGCGGGCTCCGGGACGTCGATATACAATGACTGCAAGAAAAACAAGAATCCATTATTGGAAGTGGCAAGCTTGGCTTCCAAGGAATGTACTGCTACAAGCAAAAGAAATGATGATGCGTTTGACCCCTTCAAACGAAGGTCTAAGGTGCAACGCACCCCACCCTCTGGGAATAAGGATGGTCAGGGCACAATATCTGAATCAAGCCCTTCAGTCGATACAACTGAGAGAAGAGAAGAAAGGAGTAACACTACTTTGCAGGGAGTCGAATCCCCAGTAATCTCGTCTGTCAGTGGTGAGAACGAGGCCCGCGAAACGCCCGGCGTCATCCAGCAACGGCAAAACGAAAAGGAAAATGTAAACCCATCCCTGGGAGTGGCACACTTAGCTTCCAAGGAATGTACAACTACAAGCAAGAGCGTCGATGAAGAACTACATCTCAGTAAGACCATGGAAACTGAGGAAGATACCATCTTAGAAGAGATAAGTAAGTGTATGGACGTACTCAACACGATGAAACTTGTATGTATCAAACAAAAAAATGTTAGCAAAGACATCAAAGCCGGAATGGAAATGATCGAGGAATCGTTGGACAAAATGAAGTGGCAACGCAAGAGACAAAAAGATGCCCATCCGGCCAAAACCGTGGATGAACGTCCAAAACAGAGGTCACAGGATGCTGCAACCCAAACCAATGAGGATGAGACCAGACAAGTCTCAATATCAGCAAAGAGGCCACCGTCCAGCCCACTTGCAAAAAGGCAAGACAAGAGAACCAGGAAGTACTCGATCGGCGTTAGACGTCAAATAGTCCCGGAAGGCGAAGAAAGTCTAACCAAAACGCCGACAAATACTGAAGAGCGGAACTACGCGCAAGCAGCTAAAAGATAAGTCAAAGCGCAGACGGAGGCAAAAACCCGAAGCGATACTCATTAAACCAAATGAGGGTGGAAGCTTTAGCGATATACTCCGAGAGATAAGACAGAAGGTCAACCCTGAAGATAGCGAGACAATAGTCAAAACTGTCAGAAAGACAAAAGCGGGAGACGTGCTATTGGAATTTGCACCAAAAGCCAAAAACCGACCAATTTTCGAGAAATCCATCCAAGATATCTTAGGAGATAAGGCTCAGATCCGAAACCTCGAACCAAAAACTACTTTGGAAATAAGAGACCTTGACGAGCTCACCACAGAAGAAGAAGTGCAGAAAGCCATTGAAAAACAAATGGGAGATCAACCAATTGACCTCAAAATCTTTATCACCAAGATAAACAGAAGTGCCCTGAAGATGGCAATAGTAAACATTAGCGAGCGCGCCGCGATCGAAATCCTTAAGAAACCGGTTCTAAGAATAGGGTGGAGCCAATGTAGAATTAGGAGAAGAATAGAGGTCCTAAAATGTTTCAGATGTCTTGACTATGGACACTTGCAAACAAACTGCAATGGCCCAGACAGGAGAAAGCAAGGAATGTGCTTCAACTGTGGAAACACAGACCATAAAAGAAAAGAATGCAAAGAAGCACCAAAGTGCTACTTATGTGCAAGCCTGGAAAACCAACCCTGCCTAATGGAACATATACCCGGGTCAGGAAAGTGCCGAGCATTCAAACTGGCACTGGAAAAAGCGAAAAAGGCCTCCTCAAAATGAAATTGCTTCAAGCGAACGTCAACGGGAGCAAAACGGCGGACAACCTCCTGTACAAGCTTATACATGAACTACAGATTATGAAAACAATTACACACGAACACCTGGCCCGAGGCCTTAATTTCGTGGTGGATTGATTTCCAATCCACTCCATTTTATATGTATGAATTACATGCATATTTTGGTGTATTGCCTTGTAGATAAGGGAAAAGGCACAAAATTAGTCTTTTACATATGTCCCATTTGCCATAGACTTTGTCTTCCACCAATTCCATTTTTCTCAAGTACCAGTTTGCTTTTCCCGATAAAAAAAAGCCATACTGGTAAATGTGTTTTTATCTATGTAACTGAGCTTAGAGACTAACCACTCAGTTACCGAGAACGGATTTCTCGTTAACCACAGCCACTCTGAAACTCCCACAAGGGGGCCAACCGCAACTGTAGTTGAAGATTCAATTAGAATCCGGGCATCAACTACCCCAGAGTACCAGTTTTTTCAGAAGACATGGTCGTCTCTTTTGTTATTTTGTACTCCGTGAATGTATGACATTATCATCATACATTCTATCGGATGTGTGAAATTATCACACATCCGTACAAACCAAAAGGATAGTTTTCCAGCTTCGTGACTTATCGGCTCAGAGGAACACTGGTGTCCATTGTCATGCAGTCTTTTATCCAGAAAAGAGTTGGGTGACCAATATGGAAGACTGCATGACATATTGCCATGCAACAACAACTTTTTATAAACACTCATTAGTGCCTTATTCTATCACAATGATATTCAAGTACAGTCTCATTAATCACGGCGTTTGGGTAAAAAGTGATTTTGATACATGTACAATAAAAACGTAGGTTCATTCGCCCTGACGGAGTCAGGTTGACGCTCTGCACCACTTGGAGGTTGAACCTTCCGCACATGAGCGGCAAGAAATCTGTACTTGGAATTGCAAGCAATCCTTTCCAAACCCTTACCCACTCTTCGCAGAGCATACATGAACTACAAGCAGACGTCATCATTTTAAGCGAGCAATACCAATACGTGAATAGAAGTGAACAAAACTGGATCTCTGACACACTAGACACCGCCGCCTTATGGACTGTAAACAAAAATATCAACGTTAAAAGCAAAGGATCGCAAAGAGGTTTCACTTGGTTGAAAACTGGAAACCTCACAATAATCAGCGTTTACCTAAGCCCGAATGACCTCATTGACGAATTCCGACAGAAATTAGAAGACCTTGAAGATTTCATATGCGAGATCGAAGGAGAAATTGTTGTTGCGGGAGACTTCAATGCCAGAGGTCAAGAGTGGGGCATGCCAACCACAGACTCTCGAGGAAGGCAAATCCTTGAAATGGCAGCAAGACGCAGCCTCAACGTTGCAAACGTAGGAAATACTCCGACCTTCAGAAGAGCAGGGAACATAGGCACAATACCCGATATAACTTTTGCTACAGAGGGTATATTGTCCAAAATCAGGAACTGGAGAGTAATTGAAGACTACACAGGCAGTGACCACCAATATATCTTCTTTAGTATTGAAGACAACTTACAAAACACACGCCGAAATCAAACTCAAGCAATAAGATGGAACACCAACAGACTTCAGGTGGAACTACTAAACAGGACGATCGAAGAAGGGAAAGCTCCAGTACTCCAAATGGAAGGAACTGCCGAAGAGAAAGTGGAAGCCACTATGCAACTTGTCCGACAGGCATGTGATGCCTCTATGCCCCGGAAAAGCTTCGGAAATGAAAGAAGGAAGCCTGTTTACTGGTGGTCGGATGAAATTGCCGAACTCCGCAGAAGTTGCCTGCATCTAAGGCGGAGAGTCACTAGAGGAAGAAGGAGGCGAGACGAACACCTTGAGAACGAACTCGAAGAATTCAGAGCAAAACGCCACGAGCTAAGAAGTGCCATAAAACAGAGCAAAAAACGGAAATGGGAAGAACTTCGGCGGGATATTAACAGTGATCCTTGGGGACTTGGCTACAAAATAGCTATGAAAAAGCTAGGGACCCAGAAGAACACGGCAGACCTAAGCCCAGAAAAAATGATGCACATTGTGAATACTCTATTCCCAACTCACCCGACAAGACCGTCTGACGGTGGCTCCCCCGATCCACCACAAGAAATACATTTCTTTAGCGAAGAAGAATTGACGATTGCCACAAATGCCCTGCAAAATAAAAAGGCTCCTGGACCAGATGGGGTACCAGTAGAAGCACTCAAACAAATCGCACAATCCTGCTCTCAACTGCTTATCAACATGTACAACAGCTGCCTCTCCGAAGGGACCTTCCCAAAACGGTGGAAAAAACAACGACTTGTACTGATAAGCAAAAACAAAGGCCGTCCAGATTCTCCATCCGCATACAGGCCTCTATGCATGCTGGACACAACAGGAAAGCTGTTCGAGAAACTACTGCAACCACGCCTCATAGCTGCAATTCAAGAGAGAGGAGACCTGTCCGAAAGACAGTATGGTTTCAGAAAAGGCCGCTCCACCATAGGAGCTATAGAAGAGGTAATAAGAGCCGCTGAAATCGCCCAGAGGGGAAACCACTGCACCAGGAGAATAGTGCTTCTGGCAACACTAGACGTCCGTAACGCCTTTAATTCGGTCAGATGGACAGATATGCTGACCGCACTGGAAAGAAAGTTCGAAATCCCGGAGTATCTCTTACAGATGATAAAGGACTACCTTAAGGAACGCGAACTCATCTATCAAACAACAGAAGGACCAAGAAGCAAGGATATCACAGCAGGAGCAGCCCAGGGCTCCATTCTCGGACCAGACCTCTGGAACATATCCTACGATGAAATACTTCGTATGGAAATGCCCGAGGACACTTTCCTAGTTGGATACGCAGATGATGTCGCCGCGGTAATAACAGCAAGAGACACTGAAAGTGCGCAGAGAAAACTTAACCAGGTCATGCGAAGAACAAACTCCTGGATGGCGGACCACGGACTGTCTCTGGCTACGGAGAAAACCGAAGTAGTGCTGCTAACGAAGAAATGAATTCCTACGATAGTCAACTTCCACATAGACACCGAGCTGATAACGAGTAAGAATGCAGTTAAATACCTGGGAATAAGACTCGATACAAAGCTGAGCTTCTGGGAACAAATACGGTCGGCTGCGGAACGTGCATCGAAAGTAACAGCATCTCTGTCTAAGCTGATGGCAAATATAGGTGGACCATCCGCAAGTAAAAGAAAACTGCTCATGGCAACAACCCACTCTATTCTGCTTTACGGAAGTGAGATCTGGGCTGACGCACTGAAGCTGAAAAAGTACCGGAAACAGATGGCATCGGTACAGAGATGTGGGGCTCTACGGATAGCCAGCGCGTACCGCACAGTGTCAGAGCCAGCTGTTTTGGTAATCGCTAGTGTGACACCAATAGACCTTCTTGCAGCACAACGAAAGTACGCACACGAAAAGAAAGCGGAAATTGGAGCAGTTGCGGCTATCGCGGAAGCAGAAGCAATTACACAACGGAAGTGGCAGGAAAGGTGGGAGACTGAAAGCAGAGGACGATGGACTGCGAGGCTAATAAGAGACGTGAGCATATGGAGTAACCGGAAACACGGCGAAGTGAACTACTACGTCACTCAGTTCCTAAGCGGTCACGGATACTTCAACGCCTACCTTTATAAAATAGGAAAAACAATGAGCCCCTCATGTCAGTACGGAGACTCAAATGTAGATGACGCCAATCACACCGTCTTCGAATGCACTAGATGGGAACCGCTCCGGCAGGAGCTAAGCAGCAACATCGGTGAAATCAGGCAGGATAACATCATCCAGAAGATGCTCCAAAGCGAAGAGAAATGGGTACGAATAAGTTCGTATCTAACCCAGATCTTGAGAACCAAGAAACGAGAGGAGCCTGTTCAAGAAACAACCGAACCCGCCTAGACAAGGACTCCCCCTCGAAGTAATGCGCGAGTAGTCCCGAGGGGAGAGATCATCGAGACACTTTTGGAGGTTTAGCCGGTATGCCAATATAGTTTATTGGAGAGTCCGGCACACGGGGAGGTATGGATACCTCCTTATGGTGCGTAACGCATTCCTCCAAAAAAAAAAAAAATAGTAGAGAGGAACTGACTCTTTCTTTTTTTTTCACGAAATTTACAAGTGCCTAATACACGCTTATTTACTTTTCTCTTTTTTTTTATTGTTATGATTTTTTTATTTTCTTGACTTTAAAATTTTTTATTTTTAAATTTTTGCATTTTTTCTTTTCTCTTCTTTTACTTTTTGTAAAATTTTAATTTATTTTGTTTTTTCTGCTTGCATTAAGCAGTCCCAATCGCTTATCTTCCCGATGATATCAGCATCACTTTTTTTTTTACTTTATTGAAACTAGTAATTTCTAATTAAGTGCCGATACGACTAGTAATCGTAATTGCAGTCGTACTCGGTGAAAATGGACCCCAGCTCGTGCGGTATCTGGGGGGGAAAGAGGCGTGGGAATTATTATTATTATTATTATTTCAACTAAAGCACTAGCGGCAGCAATATTCGATTCACTGCAGGCACTTCTTTGCCTCACTAGCACATCATGTACCTACTGTGCCTGTGGATTTAAATTATTCCACTAAACGTTTAAATGTTGATCTGGCAGGAGGATTATAAAAAAATGAAATAAATAGGGTAGCCGCGACAGCTCTTGAAGAGCATTCCCTGAATGCGTGTGAAGAATTGAGGGGACCAACAATTTAACGCCGATTCCGAACGGCAAAGTTGAGAAGCACTTTTTTCATGACAGATAATACTCTTGGAAGTGTTGTCAGTTCTTCGCAAGAGGCAGTACCAGTGAAAGATGAAATAAAAACTATATGGGCACGAGCAGGATTTGAATTGAACACATGCGTTCTGCGTAGCAGCCAACGCACAAACCACCACTATGCTACGGGCTAGAGGATTATGTCGAACATAAATAATTGGACGAGGCGCTCTTAAGGTTGCGGCTACTGAATCCGAATTTCGGTAGTAAATTTTAATAGTTTGTCTACGTTGTTCGATAGTAGGTATTATATTCATGATGAAATGGCAAACCTTACTCGTCAAGAGAACGAGAAAAATTATGGCGTGCGTCGTTTATTGTACCAAGCGAGGTCTAGATTGTCGGTAGGCTCGCCTACCAAATGATTGCTTCTTTGCATCCTCTGAATTCTTGTCTTTAAATTCACTAATCATAATAGCGTCTCATTTAAATATCTCACACAAATACTTGTATTGCATTTCAAACACATTAACACTAACGAAAAAAAAATGGATGCAGAGCATTGTTCAATGTTCTTTAAAAAGCAAATAGTAAATTATCAAGTTATGAGCTTCTTTTTATAAAACCCTAATTAAAATAATATTCTCAAGTAAGCATTGTCGAGTTTTTCATTCAAACAATAAATGCACATTCATTTACACTAAGAATTTTAATTTAAAACACGCTATTCGTTTTTGAATCAGATACAAAAACATTTAACGATCATAAACTAATTTAACAAAAATACAAATGTTTGCAGCAATCAAAAATCGATTTTACCAACACTGTTCCTCTTAAAGTTAACTTGATATTCTTGCCAATCAAAAAATCTTTCCCCAAGGATTTTTAAATTTCAAAATCGTTTTTGTCATTCTTTGATAGAATGTAATCGACTGTGCGATTCGATAAGAGCGAGGGTGGCGTAGCACCGATTAGGACGAAATACGATGAATTCTGTTGACGATAGTGATGAGATAGAGTCCTGTTTAACAGTTTACAGAGGACAGAGGAGGGTAAACGTAAAGCTGTATACGAATAAAATATTTGAATCGGATGGCTGCTATTTAATTACATCCGAGTGAGGCGTATTACTGTACACAAGGACACACACAACGATCACATTCGGAATAAAAAAATCCAATTTGGAGTTCAACTATTTTGCCAGGATAAACATTAAACACTTTCGAGTAAATCGATTTCAATTTCGCATTTATTCAATCTTCTTTAAAACCCCCTCCCCTTCGATATGGTGTTATTTTTAATGTTGGTTGGAGTAACTTGTTCTACATTACTGACGGCTAATGGAAGTTTCACAATGAGATGATAGACGAGTCCATTTATTTAAGAGTTGGGGTTGCCCAGTTGCAAATAGTATCCGGGAAATCATTTTGTCAAATCAGCTAAAATTGATGACAACCTAGAACGAACGACTCTTTAAAAATGTTCCAGCTCATTGGAATCTGAAACTAAATAAATTGATTTTGCAAAGTCTAACACAAATCACTACTCACTCTGTATTCAACCTCATTCATTTGTGGCTTCAAAGTGTGGTTTTCGGGGTTTGTGCAAGTGGTTTGACTTTGGTATTTAATTTTAGAGATTCACAATTTTTCGAGTGTAAATGGTAGTCGTCAACAAAAATAGTTTTATAGGAATGATATAAATACTTTTGTCTGGAAATGATTGAACAATGCATTAATTTAAAAATTCCTGTGGTTTTGCGTTCAATTAATTTCTTTTTTTTGTTTCAAGTCACTGTTAAAATGTTAGATTGTTTCAATCGAATGAGCACGAGTTTAAATATGTTTTATATACATTTGTAGTATGTTTGTACGTTGTTATGAAATTTAAGTCATTTGAAAACACATAATGAGCATACCTACAATATGAATTTTACGTCATACATAACTTTTTCAGGACTTAATATAATCAAAGAGCAGTGCACAACAATGCCCATCATTGAGATGATTTTCAAAAGTTGCAAAGGCTCAAGAGAATTTGCATACCTTTAGGTATTGTTATGTTTTTTTTTATTTAAAAATCGGCAAGTCTTGGAATTCGGTCTTTTTTTGTAAATTGGCAAGTGCTTCCTATAATTGATACTTCCTATGATTGTTTGATATTTTATTTCTCAGGAACTACTTTTTTTAATTTTGGCACATAAGCATTTAATTTCTTACGATGGTTAAACTCTTTTTGGATGGACTTCGAACTTTATGACAATTTGGCTCTGAAAAAAAAAAATCGTTTGGCTGTTCAAAGCAAAAAAACGGTGATTGAGGAAGCTAGTTTAATTTTTTTTTCTGTCAAATTAGATTTTTATTCGTTCGAAAGTGTATTCAATGCACATAACTTCTAAATAGATTGATTTAGGGAAAAATTTCTAGCTGTTTAAACCTTCCCTGAACTTTCACGAATATTTCAAAACCAAATTTAGCCATACCGGTTCAGTCGTTCTCGAGTTTAAGCGAGACTAACGAACAGAAATTGGTTTTTGTATACATATACATATAAATGGATTAAAAAAGTGTAAACTTTGTTTATTTATTTTTATGTTTATTTCTCAATAAAGCTAATTCAATGTTAGGGTTTATTAAGCGTTGGTCCAAGGAATTCCTTGACCCTAACGTTGCCTATGCCTTGTACAATAGTTTGGTTCGACCCCATCTCGAATATGCATCACAAGTTTGGTCTCCTCATTATGCGATACATATTGAGAGGCTAGAATCAGTTCAACGCAATTTTACACGTTTTGCATTTAAAGGGCTTCAATGGTTTGACCCCAATAATATCCCTTCTTACGATGATCGACTTGCAATTTTCCAGATGCAAAAACTGTGTCAAAGGAGAACAAATAATTATATAGTTTTCCTTCATCAAATTATTACTGGTGTCACTGATGCTCCAGATATTTTGAGTTCTATCTTCTTTAATTACAGAGGTGGAGATCATATTTTGCGTTCTCATAATTTGATTAAAGTCCCCCAACATAGAACTAACTCCGGAATGCATGAGCCACTGACAAGAATGAGTAAGCTATTGAATACGTATGAAGACTTATTTGACTTTAATATCAATAAAAACAAGCTAAAAGTAATTCTTAAAACCAGTGTTCCACGTTCTTAAATGTTTTTTTTTTGTATTTTTTGTATTGTTTGTCTCATTGAAATTTTACTTTCTTAATTACTTACTTTCTTGACAAGTGTCTTCCACACGCTTATTTTTTGTTTTTTTTCGTATATGTATAATTTTTTGACTTTAAATTTAAAAATGTTTGGATTTTAAATTTTGCATTTTTACTTTTTTTTTTGCTTTTTGTAAGATTTTAATTTAAAACTTTGATTTATTTTGTTTTTCCTTTTGTACCTGCTTGCATTAAGCAGTCCCTAACTCTTGCCTTCCTAACGTTCGTATCGCCATCGCTTTTCTTATTTTATTTATTTCAAATAATTTCTTATTAAGTGCCAATACGACTAGCAACCGTAATTGCAATCGTACTCGGTGAAAATGGACCCCAGCGCGTGCGGTATCTGGGGGGGAAAGAGGCGTGGGAAATAAAAAAAAAAATAAAAAACGGTTAAGCTTTGTTTCAAAAAATTAACAATTTATTATAAACTTTATAATGCAAACATTTAATATTATTATAAATAAAGTCAGCGACGCGTTTCAGAACTTTTGTTCCATCATCGGGCTACTGTTGACTCAACAGTAGAGCAGAATACTCTTCTAACGCCATATAACATTAAACGATGAAAGTTTTGCTAGTATTGTTTAAACAGCAAATCATTACAAAATGAAATTCAGTGGCCCTCTTGCTTTTGAAGGCATATTGTGAAAAAGACCTCGAAAGTGTTTTTCTAAATTTGTTTTCAATTAAATTCAATTTTGTATAATGAATTTATGATAGGTTGATAAATAAGGTGTTGTGTTTTTAGGTTCGTCCATAAAACAAAATAAATTTTTTTTCGGCATACCTACTTAAATATTTTTGTTTATGAACTTATAGATACCTAGCTCTTTATTTTATGCTAACTTTTGACTCACTTAAGGGGCGTGGGTAATATGCATATTTATAATCGATTTATGAACTTTTGACCCACCTAAATGAGTCAAAAGTCCCTTACGAGCTTAAAGACAGAAAATAGGGGCAGGGTCATTAATCCACGGCCCAAAGTCCACAAATCAATTATGGACTTTTAACCCACTATGTGGGACAGAAATCCACAAAAAATGGGTGTGAACTTCTGACCAAAACTGATTTGCGTATTATTGTAAGAAAAACAGAAAGAAATATGTACAACTTTTTGGGGGTGCCATGTCATTTGGCCATATGCCAAAATACTTTAAAACACATGTTCACTTATTATATTCAAAAAATAAATTTTTATGTACAAAAAATATAACAAATACTTACAAAAAATTAATGATCAGAGCCTTCGATTTTTTGTTTTCCGCACACCTCCGCAACGCGCATAGTTCGACAGCTGAAACAACACTGAGGTGTGTTTGAACTTGTTGCGAAGTGATGTGGGTAAACTTTATCTCGGTAGCATGTGTGTGAGGTGAGAAAGGCTGGTGGTCCACATTAGCCGAGTGGTCCACGATACCCGACTTTACTCTAATCAAACAGAAAGAAACAGACAGATCAATTAATTTTTCAAAGCTGCCACCGTTTCCTTTAAATAAAAAAAGGAACTACCACGCATCTTTGTAATGCACGCTTGTCTGGAACCGGGTGCTGCATTGCAATGATTCATTTTCAGCATCTTTTTTAACTTTCGTCTGAGGACGATGTCGATCTGGAACATTCAAAATCGATTTGATTTGATTGGGAGCGAAACAAGCGGAAAAATTTTGCCCAAAAGAGAATCAATTTGGAGTGCAGAAAATTCGCACGAATTTTTTTATTTTCACACCCCAAATTGATTCTCTTTTGGGCAAAATTTTTTCCGCTTAGCAATTATTGTACCTGCTTCATTTATTGGTTCAAGCTCCAAATTCTTTATTGAAATAATATTTTAAAACATATGAGACTGAGTTAAGGCTTAGCATTGCAAAAAAAGTACCTACTTACGTCTGCATCCACATAATGCAAGAAAACTGAACATCAAATAAATACAAAAATGTTTTTCTGAAGGAGCTGTTAATGTAAACAGCTCAGTTATTTTAGGTGACAAAAAGATGCAATAAGATGAAACTGGGTTCAAGTACAATTCGCGCGAATTTTTCTTATTTTCAAACACCAAATTGATTCTCTTAAGGGCTATTTTTTTTCGCTTGCTTCACTCGAAATCAATCCAAATCGATCTTGAATCCAAATCGGCATCATCCTCAGTAGAAAGTGAAAAACGATGCTCAAAACAAATCAGTGATATGCAGCATCTGCTTTCCAGACATTTGTATGCATCAAAAGATGTGTAGTGGTTGCTTTTCTAAATTAACTAAACGCGCATTTTTTTTTTTTTAAATAGAAAAAAGTTGGTTTAACAACTAATTTCATTTGAATTTATTTCAGTTTTGCCAAAAAGAAATACACTGAATAACTCTATAAAAAAGAAGAATTTGAAGTTCTTTTATGAATTAAAGGTCTATCCTGTTCTCTTTTTACTGTTTAATTTATTGAAACTTAGAATCTCAGTTATTTAAATTTCTGTTGTTTTTTCCTTACACTTTGATTATGGACTACTCATCAATTTTTTGTGGATTTCTGTCCCACTACAGTGGGTTAAAAGTCCATAATTGATTTGTGGACTTTTGGCCCGTGGACTTATGACTCTGCGCCAGAAAATAGTGCTTGCGCTAACCCAGAAGGACGTGCGTCGTACAAGAACATCAATTGGTAGAGTATCTCGATTAAATTGAAGTGCGAAACTGTAGCAGCTACCTATCACTTTCTCGAACATTATGGTTAAACATAAATGTCTTGAAAACAGCTGGAGGCTGGAGCCTCTCTTTTTTCAATCAAGCAAATTTTTTGTTTGTATCATTAAAAAAAATTTCATTTCAGTGCTAGTTTGTACCTATTCAAAGTAGTTTTTAGTATAAGTATGTGTAAGGTTTCATTGCTTTTCGGTTTCTACTGAAAAATCTATTCACCGTTTAAATTTGAAAATTTGATAAGTCTTGTTGTTTTCCCGTATTGCAAATATTTAGATCATGAGATCCTATAAAGTCATTTCGAATCCATTTTTGGATTGCTTTTGCTTCTAATATTCAAAAAAAAATTAGTAATAATAGGCGTGTTTTTTTGCACGCGTATATACGCTTAAAAAAATACTTACATGCAAAATGCAACAACAACACATTTCTATATCCGCTTAGTAAGCGGCGATAATTATCCACGCTAATGAAATAAGCGGATATAAAAACAGTGCTTCCATATATCTTTTTCACTCTCTGCGATGAATTTTCAAAACTTCATTTCGAAATTCATTCCATTTTACATACAGATCCGAGCAAGCTAGGATTTTGTTGTTTTTTATTTGTTGTTTTTCTTAGGCCGTGTGCGAATTGGATGAATTGTGGTTAAAAAATAAAAATGGATGAATTTTTAACCACTACTGTCATTTTTTAACCTGCTCAGCAGCTAGTCAAATAATGCGAAGTGTCAAAATTTAACCAAACGTCAATTTTTAACCCATTTTTAACTGAATTCGCACACGGCCTTACTACACAAAACACAAACAAAGTAATGATCTGTGTATTTAACACACAGAACAAAATCACGTTGATCTTTTGTATGTGCCATCTTCCATTCTCTTGGTTTGCTTCTTTGAGCATTAGATTTTTTTGTTCTCTCTTCACAAGCGCATTACAACAGGGCTGGTCTGCAGTTGAATGGTTAATCTCAGGGGCGCCAGGCGAAAAATGATTGAATCAAGATTATATTGATTGTGCATCAATTTTATTTTTCAATTTCAATTCTTTTTTTGGTTTTTAACGTTCAAGTTGTACACTCACGATATTTATTTTTTTATTATTTATTTTTCCTTGCATTTTCTTCATTTTTCATCCTTAATTCATCATATGTATTATCCTTTTTCGGGTCGTAGTCGAAAGCGCATTCTATGAACAACTTGATCAAGTGTTAAAAAGTACAAGAAATTGTGTAGCGCATAGCGATCACCAACAAAAACAAATGCGGCCCTGAACTCGAGTTTTTGTTACAAAACAACATTTGACCAATTACAGCTCAGCATTTGACAAGTGATGCCAAAATTACTAAAACAATAAAATTGTCTTTTTTTTGTACACTGTTCATTTTAAGCGTATATACGCGTGCAAAAAAACACACCTAATATATCAGATAACGCAGCACTTCAAAATGAAAACCTCGTACAATCGAAAGTTCGATTATACCTACATATCTATAAAAGTATCCTTTTTCAGTAGAATTCAAACATGCATAGCACACATCGTGTTAACATGTATGCGCAACACACATTTTCCACTAAGAGTCAAATTGTGTACAGTTCAATTGCCATTTAGAGGGTGTAAATGGGAGAATTTGCGGATCCAATGTGTTTTAGAAAGGGTTGAAAATGTTTCGAAAATTTCAGGCACAATAGTCTGCATGCTGTGTTTATTCTCATTTTTGGGACTTGTTTGTGTGTTAACAGGAAAAATGTCCATAGTCAACACGGTAAAACATTTTGAAAATCGACAAACAATCTCAATGGTATAGGGAACACAGAGAACTCTTTAGGGAGAAAACTTAAAGCCGACCTGATTCCGCTGAATAAAGTTGATTCTGCCGTTCAGTTTATCTACGTTGTACTCTTACCCGCATTATGTATGTGTGCATGTATTATACGTGAATATGGATCCTTAAAACAGATACAAATCTATTATTTAATCTATGAGCAGAATCAGGAACGAGAAATAATTAGTTGAAGCTTTCGACTAAACTGTTTGCTTTAACAAGCTTGCAGAACAGCACAGATTAACCCTAGAGCGGATGGGAAGTGGATATGGACACCATTTGTTCTTCGTCCTGTTAATCTGGTTTGTTGAAAATTTGCTTTTTAATGGAAAAAAGATCTAACAAATATAAAAAGTAAGCGTACTTCGAAACGATACTTTTGATCAAGAAGTTGAAGAATTAAGGTTTCAAAGATGATGATTTGAGCTTGGAAAGAAGTGCCAACTACAAACAAGTAGTTACTGTCGCCCGTAGCTCAAAAGCTTAATATGGACTTTCTGTTTTTCTAGAAGTTGTATAAAATGAATACGCGTCTCAGATGACGTGTACTATGAATGATGTTAATGTAGACTTTTTTTTGGATCTAGGTTTACATGATATAGAAATCTTAAGGAATGCAACTAAACGCTGACGATTAGATATTCTTCTGCGTAGGTATGTCCCCTCGAAGCTCGAATAAAAAGATTTGTATATAGTTTACTAGCAGGTCCCGGCCGCAATTTAAGGCCTTCAGGTAAACTTCAGATTAATAATAAAACAGATAATGTCAATATGAAGTGTGATTATCGGTGGCATGAACAAACGCCATATGAACTGAAGCCATAATAACTTAGTTCTAAAATTCACGTTCGAGTGGGAACTAAAGTAATATTTCAATGTGAATTAAAGCGACTTGCAGCAATCTAAATAATTGTATGTTGTTACATAATCATCTCCTAATGTTCACCAAATGAACCTGCAACATACATTTTTCACCACACTAAGCATTTGAAATGCAAATGCTCCAGTGTAGCTTTCTTGTTATGCTTAACCGATTAACTCTTACTTTATCTTCTACGAAGATGAAGATAAGCAGTGTCAGAAAATCACTTGGTCGTGAACCGATATCAGCTTAGCAACTAACTAACGCCGGCCGGCTTGCTTTCGCTGTTGTTATCAAGTTGGAAACTCTTTTTCCTTTCTCAACTTTCGGCACTCGTTATCCAACTCGCAATCAAAGACGTTGCATTAGTTTAAGTAAGTAACTTAATAGCCTATTCCCACCAACGTGATTTAGCTAAAACAACTTGATTTAGCTAAAACACATAATTTATTTCATGATTTGCCATACATTTTCAATCATTTGAAATTACTTGATTTAGCTTGTTTATTTTTTAATTAGGTATAAATCACCTCGATGATTCCAGGCTGAATGATTTCATGCTGAAGTAATGAATAAAATTCATTTTTAATTCATTTTTTTTTCTTTTTGACAGTCAAAATTCAAATTTTGTGTCATATATTGATATATTTTATTGAAAAATTCAAAAAAATGTCAAGATTGTGATAAATGTCAAGCTAAATTAAGTAAAAAGTTCAGTGGGAACGCTTTCTTGATTTATAAATCAAATAAGCTAAATCAAGTCGGTGGGAAAAGGCTATAAGAAGCACAATTAACATGAAAAGTTCAACTCAACTTAAAATTAACATTTAAATAAATAATTAAATAAAACTATATTTTTGTGTTTTATTGTGTTCAGAAAACACAATCAAAACTATATAATACACATGTATTCTGTAACGGTTGCGAACTTTACAAACACATATTTAAAACACGTTTTACATTAAATCAAATTGATAAACGAATAGTCACAAATTTGAATTTTTTGTTAAATATTTCCATCACTCTTGTAACTTGTAAATTTTGGAGAAAATCTTTGAAATTTTTTACTTTCGCTGTTCCCCCGGTTTTTTAGCTCCAGAATCGAAAATAATCCGTTTTCGATGATTTTTTAATCATCGTTTTTACGGCGATGAATAAATTTACTAGAATAAACAAAAAATTAAAACTAACATTAGTTTCAGGACTTCAAATGTCCATGAAAACGCACTCATTCACGTTTAATTGTTGACAATTTTGTGTCATAATCTTCACAAAAAAAATACAAAAATGTTGATTTTTCATGTTTCTATTGAATTTCGGAATGAGTTAAGCCCGTATGATACTACATTTTTTTCTCTATTTTTCACCATTAAAATTTTAACAAGAAAAAGTAATCTTCTCCTTACTTGATTTCTCTATAAGTGTGAGTGTGTACTCACTACTTTCATTAATGGGAAATTATCAAAAAATTCATTAAAAATGTAACCCGAACTACGTTTTTAATGAGCTAGTTTCTTTTTTTTAACTTTTACATAAAAGAGTGCTGAGGAAAATATTTGTGACGTTTGTCGTTGTCAAATTATACACAAACAGAAAACATTAAACATTTCAGAAATCAACAAAATATTTCGCTGAAAATTGAAAGCAATATGAAAAAAAGGGAAGAAAAACTGAAAAACATGCAGCTTGCGATGCAAAATCTGAGTCAAGGATACAAATTTACATCAATTTAAAAGAAGCGCACGGATGTGTGTTTGTCAGAGGGTTCACTACTCGCTCAGAGACGATTGGCGTAGTGTTGCAAGAAATGTGGAGATTTCCAAACGGTATTGGTGCTGGTGCCGTGAACGAAGGCCATATGAACTAACGCCATAATGGCCTTAGTTCTCAATCAAATGTGAACTAACGCCATAATCCGATTATGGCCTTAATTCACAGTCGAATGAGAACTAAAGCCATCACTTGAATGAGAACTTACGCCATATGGGGTAAGTTCACATTCAAATGAGAACTGATGCCATAACATGCTTTGAGCTTTGAAGCAAAGTTAGCATAGCAAGTAATTACCTAAAAAAATCTCATCGAGATCTCAGGGACCTCAGATATTTCTTAAATGGAACAAGAGATCTCACTCTCAGCGAGTGCTGATATTTTCTTTTAAAATTTCTGAAAGAAAAAAATGTGTTGATCCGTTTTCTTGGTCAGCCATTTGAACGTAATCATGAGTTAACAAAATTAATTTCAAGGAATCTCACTGAAATTTGAAAATTGTGCTACACCTAATAATAAGTTGATCGTAGGTGCTTCGTTCGGAAAACTAGTTTTCTAGACTCTGAAGTAATAAAAAAAATCGCGTTCTAAGAGCCGAAATTTTTTTTGGCAAACAGAGAAACAATTTGGGGTATGAAAATAAAAAAATTCGCGCGAATTTTTTTATTTTCACACCCCAAATTGTTTCTCTGTTTGCCAAAAAAAATTTCGGCTCGCTCCGCTCGCTTTCTAGTCAGAGGCGGCGTAAGGCGTGGGCGACGTGGGCCATCGCCCACGGCCTCGCGGTACAAGGGGCCTCGCGCTTCAAAAATTTGCATGCATTGCTTCTGTGAGGATAAAATAAAAAAAGAAATTAATTAATTTTGTTGTGAAATATTTTTTTAGTCTGGCAACATTTGTTACGTTGCGAAACTATCGAGTATCGAGTAAATCCTTGCCGCGTCGACCAGTGCGGGGAATCCCTTGTTTTATTTTTTTTTCTTTCTTTACTAGGAAGCCAACCAATCAGATTAAAGTACCACACGCACGCAAGACGCAACGCAGTCGCTAGCAAATATTAACTTAATAATAAGATGTGAAACTATCTTACGTTTTACTACCTAGATCCCGCAATTTTCATTTTTTTTTCTTTCCTGTGCATGAATAATAATGTGAGTTATAAAAACAAAGAGATGAGGAGAGATTTTTCCATTCTGACAATTCTCTTTTGTTTACTATCATATTTTCAACGATTTTGTTTAACTTAACGAACCTAATCTGAAAAAAACATGCCCTTAAACACTACATTACGATCAAAAAGTTATATTTCGGAACCAGTGACAGTGAGCCCTGTTTTTACTTTACACTCCTCGTCCTCAATTTGACCTGTTTGCTTTCCGAATCATTTGAAAGAGGAAATTGAACTTTAAAAAAAAAACATTTTCAGGGCACGAATTGATTGACCACGATATTTCTCTCATATTTGACAGGCCTGTAAAAATATTCCGTTTTAAATTCAGACATCGTCTGAAAACGAAATTAGAAATCGACATTTGATGGCTTTTTGGCCAAAGCCAATTTGAATTTCATTCGATTACTTCTACATACATATATGCATGCATACATCAACTCTTTGATTGAGAGGATTTTGTTCATACAAAATAACAATTTAAAATGTGGTTTCGATTTAAACAAACAAACATCGAACAAAGCTATGTATTTGAAAATGAAATTAAAGAAATGTGAAAATTTTGTGTTGCCGCATAATACAAATATTCCAATGATATTTGTGTATGTAGATGTATTCAGTTAAATCAAATATCGTACTTTATAGATTTTACAATCTTTTGACTTGCAGTCAATTGGATAAAGTCGACTGACTTAAAGTTTATTAACTGAAGAACTTTTTAACTAGCTTTAGTCAGTTAAGTCAGTAAATAGTCATTTAACTTCAGCGAGTATGGTTTTAGTCAACAAGTTTTTTGATTGCATTCAAATAACTTTTTTTTAAATCTTTTTGGCAAAAATGACTAAAAATGCTCTTTTTCTTTTAATCACACTAAAATTATGTATGTGAAAGTTTGGATGGATGGAAGGATGAATGTATATTTGTTGCTCAATAACTCCATGAAGGAGAAATTAAAAAAAAAAAAAACAAATCCACTTTTTTCTAAGAAAATCTTTGTTAATTTATTTTTACCTATCTGGACGTTTTGTTTTGTAAGTGGAGTTTTATGAAAACTCAATAAAGTAGAAAAGTATCGGATTTTCCCTGAATTAATCATTTTGTTCATTGATAAAGTCTGAAAATTGACCTGCGATTTTATCTTATTATAACTTGGGCCGCAGCCACTCGCCGGCGAAGGGTTGTACCTGCTAGGGGCTTAAGATAATTAAACCGCAATTTTTCTTGAATGAAAAAAACAATAAGCAACCTAAAGGTAAATAAAAGGCATCGCATATTTACTAAACAACAATTTCCAATTAAAATATCAACTCATCAACACATAACAATAACAATAACAAACTCATACTCTCGAGAAGAGTTAGCGGACATGCACTTCTGCTACGGTTTAGCTAGTTGTCGAAATCGGGAAGCCGAAAGACTCAACGCTGAAAGATATCCCAATAGAAGGCGGCCGAGTCGTAGCATGTCTTCAAGAATCCGCTGACGTCTAAGAGGGAGCTAAAAGTGAAAGGTCAATGGCAGACGTTATCAATATGGTTAATCCACTGAAAATGTAATACTTTTCTACTTTCTTCAGTCCTCATAAGACTCCAATTACAAAAAAAAAATAGTAAAAGAGAGGTTAATGCTACATAAATAAATTTAACAAAAAGTCCAGATAGGTAAAAATAAATTAACAAAGATTTTCTTAGAAAAAAGTGGATTTGTTTTTTTTTTTTAATTTCTCAAAAACGAAACAACATTTTTCCATCCGGTTTTCTGTTTTCGACTAAAAATTAACTATGGCATTGAATTTTGAAAACAAAATTAGTATTAAATTACATAAAATTTTGAAAAAAATAGTTCAAAAATGTTTTTTTTCTTTTTTTTTTTTTTTGAAAATTTTGAGTTTGAAAATTTATATTTTTTAAACTATTCGTTAAAACAATTTAATTTAAAAACAAAATGAAAGAAGAAGTTTTTGGCTTTCCAAAAAGGTTTAACACGGTGTTGTAGACGAAGCCGTTGATTTTTAATATTTTTTTGTACAAAATAAGTCTATTTTTCAGAAAATTGCCCCTCCTGGCTAAACGGGGGGGAATAGACCTCCCCCCCCCTCCCATACGATTTTTTTCTTATCTCAACTCAACCTACACGCCATGGAGGACATATATTACCTAGAGGCCCGACTTCGGTGGTTCGCTCTCTTTCGGCCTACAAGCTGAAATTTTCACATTTATACCTTAAAAGTGCATAAGTGTTAGTTTTCCAATGCATTTCTTATGGGACCTCTCACTAATACTTATGCAATTTTAAGGTATGTGGGCCCATTCCAGTCGTGGTGTAAATCCTCTAGCTCAAATTTCAAAAAAATAGATTCTGTTGGGCTCAAATTTTTCAAAAAAAACCTTAACACACAAAAAAATTCATGTAGGTAATATGAAAAATAAATATATTATTTTGTTTCCTTGCACTTTTAGCATATAATTACATTATTGTTTACCAATATTGTTATCAAAAATATTAAAAATCTTAAAAAGAACGCAAAAAAAAAGTCGAAATAGTAGGCGACACCCTTAGGAATGCTTAGGAACAAACAACATAAATACAATCGGGCCTTTAGCCTCGTATTTGCTGTGGTGAAAGTTTTGACAGCTAATGTCAACAATAAATATTTGACCAATTAAATAAAAAAATGCAAAGAAACGGCTTTCACTTATTAAAGAAAGACATTAATCGTCAATATTAAGTAGTATTTTTCAAATATTGATTTAAATAGTAGGTTTTGCATTCTTATTCTTACATATTCGTCATCGTTATTTCAATAAATTAATATTGTTCGTGTTCCATTGTTAATCATTAATTAAGCAAAATGTTTGAAGCACGCCTTCTATCAGCAATAACACTGAAAAAAATCCTTGATACCATCAAGGATCTTCTTAACGAAGGAACTTTCGAATGCAGTGATTCAGGACTCCAACTCCATGCAATGGACAATTCGCATGTCTCATTGGTGTCTCTAAGCCTTTATGTTTGAGTCACAGAATCAAGAAAAAGTGTCTGACTACGAAATGAAGCTGATGAATCTCGACCAGGAGCATTTAGGAATTCCAAAGGCTGAATAAAGCTGCGTAGTCCGATTACCATCAATGGAGTTTGCTCGCATTTGCCGAGACTTGGCCCAATTCGGCGAACCGTTGTAATCTGCCGCACTAAGGAAGGAGCCATATTCTCCGCTTCCGGAGATGTTAGATCGGCGAATGTGAAATTGGCTCAAACATCTAAAGTTGACAAAGAAGAGGATGCCCTTACCATTGAGATGCAAGAACCAGTAACACTTACATTCGCATGTCGCTACTTGAATGCATTCACAAAGGCAACACCATTATCCAACCAAGTGACACTATCAGTAGGGTATATTCGTAACTCCCAAGCCAAAATCGGCACCAACCTTGGTATCGGTACGGTACCATGGTACCATCCCAATTGGGATTTTTACCAAGTTTCAATTTTGATGCTAATTGGGATTAATTGTAACTGGTTGGATTTCTGTATTTTCATTGGAATATTGGTTGTGGGATTGGAAATCGAGTGATAAATTGGTTGTGAGATACAATTTTCTAGTGTGAAATCGTTGGGTTGTGCTTGGTACCGTTCGTATTTCTAGTTCAAAAATTTAATTCTTGTTGGAATCGGCCTGATTTGGTTGGGTAGCTCCTACTCCTTCCAATTCAAAATCCATGTCACTCCCAAGCCACCGGCACGTACCGCACGTTCCAATTGGGATGAATACCAAGTTTCCATTTTGATTCTAACTGGGAATAATTGTCACTGGTTGGATTTCTAACTTGGCACGGCACCCAATACATATTTAGTTGGGTAATTTCCGACACAACATTCGCACCTGCATTGCATTCAATATAAAATTGATATGTGCATAGTGCATTGGCTAAACATATTCTTTATTCTTATTAGGATGTTCATATGCTTAGGATCAAATAGAAACTAGCATTCCAAAATACTTACTTCTGTTGGTTGTGCTGGTTAGAATTGTGTACCTATAATGCAAGAAAATGTCAGGAAACAAAGAACCTATTAAGTAAAAAAAATACAACTTATTCTTCTTCTTTTTTTTTTTATTAAAAACATATTTTCATTGCTTACATCAGGTTTACATTCATTTTCTTATCGTTATGTGTAAATATTACTTTATTTTATTCTCAAACTATTCTGAACACGAACGGTATACAATAATTAAAATGAAATGGTTTCAAATTAATAGGTGAGTCAGGAGACCAGGTTGCGTTTAATAGCATAGCACTCTCATTTTTAAAGAGAGCAATGGTTGCTCTTGCCTCATTGTTCTTTGCACTCCAATTTGTAGTCACCGGATTTGGTTTTGTTTCAGCGCCGTCCACATAACCCCATAGCCCTTCTTTAACAAGAAGCATCTCCATCTTATACTTCCATATAAAGTAATTGTCGCTGCCAAGCTTCTTTATGGCAAACTGAGACTCCACCATTTTGATATGTATGCACACGTTCTAGGTTCTTAACATTTTTTTAAAGGTATTCTGGAATTAAGAATGCAGAGCAACCTAAAAGGAGTCGTTTAGCGGCAAAAATATAAAAACGTAGCAGATCCAGCCACAAGAAGAAAAAAAGAAGTGGTTACTGTGCAACGAACCAGAGCCGATGCAATTAAAAAACAATATATATTTTATTTTTTTAATTTTTATTTTAGATTTATAATTATGAAAACATCTCGCGGCAGGTCCGGGGTGTTATCGAATGTTTGGGAGGCCAGCTCCCATAGCGCCATAGTGAGGGCTACCACTAGCTTAGCCTTCTTCAGCTGCACTTTTCTGTTTATCGCTGCCTTGTAACAGTCCTCCTCGGCAGATTTAATAGCGTCTTTTACCTCCTGGATTTTTTCCGGGAAGTCCCAAATAATGCTCTCAAAGTCTTCCAGAAATTTTTTAACTTCCGTGAACATTTTTATTTAAGAAAAGGATGCACACAAACTGAATTGTTGAAGCTAAGAACATTTTGCTTTTATACCCTAAAATATCATTGAAAATGATCTTATCCCACACACATACTTCCAATAGTTATTTCATGCACTATCACAATAACTTTAAAATTTGATCTCAAAACCGGAAGACTTTTTTTTTTTCCTTTATATGTCTTTTAAAAACACCTAATTTCTAATTCAAAACCCAACGATTGTTTGTTCATTGAGTTTGCACCCTAATTTTATAAAGGAACATAAATTACCCCAGAACATAAAGTACTTATTTTACTATCGACAAACCAACAAAATTGTCACTCGTGTCGATCTTACGATTAAAATAGGGCTATGATTTAATTCTTTCTTTACACAAGTGTACATCTTTTGTTACAAGTACCCATCGTTAAAAACATGATCACACAAGTGTTGATCTTACAAACATAAAATTTGATTGCTCAACAATAATTATATGTTATTTTTTTTATAGCCTACCTAACCGATGCATTTGCCTCAGTACCAATTGAGTTTGCCATTTAGCTCGCACTCGCAGAAAAAAAAATAAAAAAAAATAGAAAAATTATCACAAGAGCCGATCTTTATTTTCATTGCTCACACAAATGACCATGACAAGTAGCATCCATGATCCTCGAAAAATCCAAACAATCCAAAAATTCAAACTGAGTTCCTATCAAATACCTACAAGGTGGGATCCTTACGTGTTGATCCTATCAAATACCTACAAGGTGGGATTCGTATGTGTTGATCTTATCAAATACGTACGGGAACCTTACGTGTTGATCCTACGAGGAAAATATTTTCATGTTCATTCAGGAGAATAATATTAATTCAAAAACGAATTTTCTGAATGTTTTATTTGTTATTCATACGAATGAACAGTTAAGGAGGCGCATACATACATTTTTATCATAAGTGTAATTGTGCTGCACGTAGAAACGGGGCTGCCTGAGCTCTTTATAAAAACGTTCAAATCGCATATTGACTATGTAATAAAAGTGATGCTTCTACCGAATGAAAGGCTGCCTAAAACAACTGTTCTGTATGCCTTGCAACGAAAATCATTGTGGTTTGAAGAATGGTTCAACTTAGCAACGGTATGTGGAGTTCAACTGAATCTTACGTTAGAAAACGTGGGCATATGGAAGGTACAAATGTATGAAATGGTGAAGTGCTTGGATCAAAAATGGAATGTATATGGAAAGCGAGGACGTCAATGCATCGATCTATATACGTAAACCTGCAGCACATTCTCGAAGATAGGAACTACTTACAAATCAACTTTAGTATGAAAAAATATACACAATTCAAAGATGAGAGGAGAGCTGCAAAAGCTTAACTATCAGCCGCATAGAGACAATTTGAGAGTTGAATGTACAATGTGTAACCCAATGATCACTTATACCAAGATTGGAAAGCTTGCTGTCAAAGTGACATTTGCCTACAAGCTAAGGGAGCAGGTTAGCTGAAACAGTATGCATGTAATATAAACAAAAGGGGCAGGTTAGCTGTAAGAGTATGTGTGCATGAAAAAATAAATTTTGCGGTATTTGCAGGGTAAAACGTACATAGGTAGGTTTCCAATCTTGTTATAAAGTGATCACTGGTGTAACCTAGGAATGAGGGAAGATGTATTTCATTTCTTGGGTGTGTGCCCTGTCTTGAAGGAAATCAGAAGAGCTTACTTCGGAAAAAATGTTTTGAGTGAAGTTGAAATGATGGAACTACTAAATGGAAAAGTTTGGGAAAAACTATTTTGTTACACTTCGAAGCAGAAAGATACAGATTTCAAATAATAAATGGCTGTTTTGAAATGCAATTAAGTACACAAATAGAATTTACAGAGTAAAAACTATGAACACTGTGTGATTTATTATAACTATGTTACTACATATTTATGTTTATTAAATGTTATTTTTTTTATATGCATATTTTTTTTTCACGCATTGTATTAAAATAGAGCAAACTCTGGCAGACGGCTTATATGATTTAGAAACTGTAAACTTGTTAAAAACAATATGGTTGAAAAAATAAATCAAATTATCTATCTATCTCTATCATAAGTGTAATTGTTCACTGTAACTTTTTTTATTACCATTGAAAGGAAGTTGATAATTTAAAAAAATTGACTCATTTTTATCCTTACAAATGATAGGTACTTAATCGAATACCTATACAATGTGGGATTCTATAATATTTACATAAACCCAAGTCGCAATACATGTTATGAGCGAGGCTTAGAACATAATATACAAACGCAAAACACGTTATCAACGAGGTTTAGAACGTAATATAGAAACCCAAACCACGTTGTGAACGAGGTTAAGAACATAATATTAAAAAACCAAACCACGTTGTGAACATAAAGTTACGTTCCCCAAACAAAAAAAAAAAACCATTTTTTCCGAAGTAAGCTCTTCTGATTTCCAGCAACACAGGGCACATACCCAAGAACTGGAATACATCTTCCCTCATTCCTAGGTTACACCAGTGATCACTTTATAACAAGATTGGAAACCTACCTATGTACGTTTTACCCTGCAAATACCGCAAAATTTATTTTTTCATGCACACATACTCTTACAGCTAACCTGCCCCTTTTGTTTATATTACATGCATACTGTTTCAGCTAACCTGCTCCCTTAGCTTGTAGGCAAATGTCACTTTGACAGCAAGCTTTCCAATCTTGGTATAAGTGATCATTGGGTTACACATTGTACATTCAACTCTCAAATTGTCTCTATGCGGCTGATAGTTAAGCTTTTGCAGCTCTCCTCTCATCTTTGAATTGTGTATATTTTTTCATACTAAAGTTGATTTGTAAGTAGTTCCTATCTTCGAGAATGTGCTGCAGGTTTACGTATATAGATCGATGCATTGACGTCCTCGCTTTCCATATACATTCCATTTTTGATCCAAGCACTTCACCATTTCATACATTTGTACCTTCCATATGCCCACGTTTTCTAACGTAAGATTCAGTTGAACTCCACATACCGTTGCTAAGTTGAACCATTCTTCAAACCACAATGATTTTCGTTGCAAGGCATACAGAACAGTTGTTTTAGGCAGCCTTTCATTCGGTAGAAGCATCACTTTTATTACATAGTCAATATGCGATTTGAACGTTTTTATAAAGAGCTCAGGCAGCCCCGTTTCTACGTGCAGCACAATTACACTTATGATAAAAATGTATGTATGCGCCTCCTTAACTGTTCATTCGTATGAATAACAAATAAAACATTCAGAAAATTCGTTTTTGAATTAATATTATTCTCCTGAATGAACATGAAAATATTTTCCTCGTAGGATCAACACGTAAGGTTCCCGTACGTATTTGATAAGATCAACACATACGAATCCCACCTTGTAGGTATTTGATAGGATCAACACGTAAGGATCCCACCTTGTAGGTATTTGATAGGAACTCAGTTTGAATTTTTGGATTGTTTGGATTTTTCGAGGATCATGGATGCTACTTGTCATGGTCATTTGTGTGAGCAATGAAAATAAAGATCGGCTCTTGTGATAATTTTTCTATTTTTTTTTATTTTTTTTTCTGCGAGTGCGAGCTAAATGGCAAACTCAATTGGTACTGAGGCAAATGCATCGGTTAGGTAGGCTATAAAAAAAATAACATATAATTATTGTTGAGCAATCAAATTTTATGTTTGTAAGATCAACACTTGTGTGATCATGTTTTTAACGATGGGTACTTGTAACAAAAGATGTACACTTGTGTAAAGAAAGAATTAAATCATAGCCCTATTTTAATCGTAAGATCGACACGAGTGACAATTTTGTTGGTTTGTCGATAGTAAAATAAGTACTTTATGTTCTGGGGTAATTTATGTTCCTTTATAAAATTAGGGTGCAAACTCAATGAACAAACAATCGTTGGGTTTTGAATTAGAAATTAGGTGTTTTTAAAAGACATATAAAGGAAAAAAAAAAGTCTTCCGGTTTTGAGATCAAATTTTAAAGTTATTGTGATAGTGCATGAAATAACTATTGGAAGTATGTGTGTGGGATAAGATCATTTTCAATGATATTTTAGGGTATAAAAGCAAAATGTTCTTAGCTTCAACAATTCAGTTTGTGTGCATCCTTTTCTTAAATAAAAATGTTCACGGAAGTTAAAAAATTTCTGGAAGACTTTGAGAGCATTATTTGGGACTTCCCGGAAAAAATCCAGGAGGTAAAAGACGCTATTAAATCTGCCGAGGAGGACTGTTACAAGGCAGCGATAAACAGAAAAGTGCAGCTGAAGAAGGCTAAGCTAGTGGTAGCCCTCACTATGGCGCTATGGGAGCTGGCCTCCCAAACATTCGATAACACCCCGGACCTGCCGCGAGATGTTTTCATAATTATAAATCTAAAATAAAAATTAAAAAAATAAAATATATATTGTTTTTTAATTGCATCGGCTCTGGTTCGTTGCACAGTAACCACTTCTTTTTTTCTTCTTGTGGCTGGATCTGCTACGTTTTTATATTTTTGCCGCTAAACGACTCCTTTTAGGTTGCTCTGCATTCTTAATTCCAGAATACCTTTAAAAAAATGTTAAGAACCTAGAACGTGTGCATACATATCAAAATGGTGGAGTCTCAGTTTGCCATAAAGAAGCTTGGCAGCGACAATTACTTTATATGGAAGTATAAGATGGAGATGCTTCTTGTTAAAGAAGGGCTATGGGGTTATGTGGACGGCGCTGAAACAAAACCAAATCCGGTGACTACAAATTGGAGTGCAAAGAACAATGAGGCAAGAGCAACCATTGCTCTCTTTAAAAAATGAGAGTGCTATGCTATTAAACGCAACCTGGTCTCCTGACTCACCTATTAATTTGAAACCATTTCATTTTAATTATTGTATACCGTTCGTGTTCAGAATAGTTTGAGAATAAAATAAAGTAATATTTACACATAACGATAAGAAAATGAATGTAAACCTGATGTAAGCAATGAAAATATGTTTTTAATAAAAAAAAAGAAAGAAGAAGAATAAGTTGTATTTTTTTTACTTAATAGGTTCTTTGTTTCCTGACATTTTCTTGCATTATAGGTACACAATTCTAACCAGCACAACCAACAGAAGTAAGTATTTTGGAATGCTAGTTTCTATTTGATCCTAAGCATATGAACATCCTAATAAGAATAAAGAATATGTTTAGCCAATGCACTATGCACATATCAATTTTATATTGAATGCAATGCAGGTGCGAATGTTGTGTCGGAAATTACCCAACTAAATATGTATTGGGTGCCGTGCCAAGTTAGAAATCCAACCAGTGACAACTGTCTCTGACTGAGTGTCGTTATACACGGTTTGTTTTTTTCTCTCTAATGCTAATTAATAATGAAATCAACTAATTGTTACGACTGTAAAAAAATAATTGCCGACGAATCAGTGAATTGCTGTTTTTGTGATAAAACTCTTCATATCAAATGTGCAAAATTGAAAAAAGGCGAATATTTGTCAATTGCTTCTAATGCTAATATTTCGTTTAGATGTGACAATTGTAAGAACATCTCCCTAGTTAATTGCATTGCTAGTATAAAGCATATACATAGCTTTCTTAACAACCATATAACTGAGTTGAATGCTAATATAACTTTGTGTAATGATGAATACGAATCTCGATCAAAAGAAAGTGCAGAAACTTCTCTCAATTTAAGTAGAGACGTTAGGCAAAGTACTCGCTGCCAAAGACCGTTAAACAAAAAAGAATCGCATGCCTCATCTAGATTCTCTTCTCGTTCTGAGTCACCATCGTTGTTACGTACTTCGTTGGCATACAACACCTCCTCGACATCAAAAGGTGCTAAGAAAAAAATTACAGAATCAACATCATCTGCGATTAAGGGTTCTCCTAGAGACTCTTCATTTAATTCTTTATCTAACCAAAAAAGTCAAAAGAGTGGTACTAATAAAAAGCCAACGAATGTTCCAAACACCAACAAAACCAACACCCAAATCGTTGCTGCTAATAACAACTCAAATGCAATTGTCGTCAAAGAAAAAAGTTGCTTAGGTGACTCTCATTCTAAAGAAACTGTCATGACATCTCTCAATGATGAAACCGATCGTAATGATGCTGGTGTTGATATCGAGATAAACAATGTTGCGGCGAGTATCACGGTACCTGTAAACTTAAATAATGCTGCTGTTGGTTTGATATCTGTTGATGTTGATAAAGGTGATACTATTGCTATTACCGATGTTGACAATCCTAATGGTGCTGTTGCTGTCGCGGGATCTAGCGGTGATGCCAACAATGTTGGTACTGTCAATGAAAACAATGTTGGTGAAGTTTTGTTATCTGCCATAAACGATGCTGCTATTAATGCTAAGGGTGCTCTTGCTGTCGCGGGGTCTTGCTTTGTTGCTGATAAGAGTGTTGGAAATTCCAATGCTGTTAATGATGAAATTGTATTATATAATGATGCCAATAAAGATCCCGAAGGTAATGAAAAAGATATTGCTGATGATGCTGTTAATGAATTCTCCGCTGGTTCCCCATCTGCTGGTTTGCCCCCTAATGGAGGTACTGAATCGTCCATATATAAAAATGTTGTTGCTGGTGTTGATGATCTTTCGGATGAATTGCCCGCCTGTAGTAAAGGGCAAAGTAATGTCGAAAAACGTCCCAATAAAGCTCTTGTGGTCTCTGGATCAAGCATTCAAAATGGTGAATTCATAGTTTACACGAAATTGAAATGGTTTCACTTATCCAAGTTCAGCCCATCTACTTCGGTGGACTCAATCGTTCAGTATATTTCGTCGAATTTAAATGTGAACCCATCATTTTTCAAATGCCACAAGCTGATAAAAAACGGATCTGAAGCTAACTTGAGATTTGTTTGCTTTAAAATTGGAATTCCTGCTGAGTTTGTAAAATCAGTTTTTGATACTTCTTTCTGGCCGTATGGAATTAAAATCCGTAAATTCGACTACATTCCAAAAAACGTACCAAAGATGGAGGAATCAACAACTTCCAGGTTTCTCCATCAAAGTTCGATTGCTTAAAAGTGTACTACCACAATGCCAGTGGAATACGAACCAAAATTCCTGCTCTTTACATTGCTACGTCTAATGTCGACTACGATATAATAATTATTGTCGAAACTTGGCTATGGAGTGGAATTACTGACCCTGAAATTTTTGATGGAAACTCGTACATGGTCTTTCGAAGAGATCGTTGTGTTTCTGCTGACGAACGTGGAGGTGGAATATTAGTTGCTGTTCGCTCCTGCTTGTCATGTAATTTTGTTACACTACCTATCATCGATATTGAACAAATATGTGTTTCCATTAGTCTCAGCCCAGGTACTTTATTGTATGTTATCATAAGTTATATACCGCCAAAAAGTAATATTGATCTTTATGAAAAACATCTAGCTAACATTGATTTCGTTGATAATTTAAACAATAATTTGCATAAAATTTTTGTAATTGGCGATTTCAATTTACCTGATATTAACTGGTCTTATTCCCTTACTGAAAATTTGCTCATTCCATGTAATTTAAAAAGAGATTACGAATTAAGTTTTATTGATCATTTATTTGCTTTGAATTTATACCAAATTAATAATATTGTTAATGATTTAAACAAAATCCTAGATCTCGTATTTATTTCAAAAGATTAATTTAAAGTTTCAATCACTGATATTGTTCCTCATAATTTGTTAAATAATTCGATCCATCATAAAGAATTATGTATCGAAATTCAATTATATAGCTATTTAAAACTCAATAATAACAATTCGAATTCATTTAACTTCTTAAAGGCAAATTTCATTGAGCTCGACAATTACCTTGGAGTTGTTGACTGGAAAACAGAATTTTTAAATCTTGATTTAAGGAATATGCTAAGTCGTTTCGCTGGTATCTTGAATACTGCGTTTAATTTATTTGTACCTTGTAGGTTGAAAAAGAATGTTTCTAAGCCGCCTTGGTACAACAAAAGGTTGATTCATCTAAAAAACTTAAAAAACAAATCGTTCGCTACGTATAAAAAGTCAAACACGTTAGATGATAAATTAAAATTTTGTAAACGACGTAAGGAATTCATTGTTCTAAGCAAATTCTTGCACAAAAATTATATCTCGAATATGGAGTTTAATTTAAAGAGCGACCCAAAACAATTCTGGAATTTTATTAATTCTAAACGGAAATCGCCTGGGATTCCATCCTCAATGAATTTCAAAGGGGATGAATCTACGGACATTAATAAAACTCTTGAGCTATTTGCTCAATTTTTTGAATCGGTTTATTCAATGTCAGAGGGAAACCCTGTTTTTTTAAATGAATGTGTCCCTAAAGTTGATATCGGTTCAATACAATTGGATTTTCCCGATGTTTTAAAAGGCTTGCAAGATCTTAAGCCAAATCCTAATGCTGGTGTTGATGGCATCCCTGCCCTTTTCTTAAAAAAATGCTCTAATTCTATCTGTCTCCCATTGGTCATGATTTTTAACTTATCTTTGTTTTCAGGTCTGTTTTTAGATGAATGGAAATCTTCTTTTCTCATCCCAATCTATAAGTCCGGTTCAAAAAATAATGTTGAAAATTATAGAGGAATTTGTAAGTTGTCCGCCATTCCTAAACTTTTGGAGAGTTTAGTAAAGAGTAAACTCGATTTTTTCGTTAAGGAACATGTGTGTGAGGCTCAACATGGCTTTATTTCGGGCAGATCAACGATCACTAATTTAGCATGTTTTTCTTCGTTCGTAGTTGATTGTATTGAAAAACAAAGTCAGGTGGATGCTATCTATACCGACTTTAGTAAAGCATTTGACTCAGTATGCCACAACATATTGCTTCGCAAGCTTGAAAGATTTGGAATACATTCAAATCTTCTTAGATGGCTCTCGTCTTTCTTAATTGGTAGGGTTCAAAAGGTCAAAATAGACTATCTTACCTCAAGAGAAGTCATGTGTACTTCAGGAGTTCCCCAGGGTAGTCATCTTGGCCCACTATTATTTATAATTTTTATAGATGATATTGTTGATTATATAAAATTCAGCAAATGTCTCATATACGCGGACGATCTTAAATTATTCTTGAAGGTGACTTCCGATTCTGACTGCTATAAACTGCAACTTGACCTTGATAATTTATCTCATTGGTGTCTGCAAAATTGCTTAAAGCTAAATGTTAAGAAATGCTTTGTTATCTCGGTCACAAAAAAATTTTCAACTTATGAGTTTGCGTATTTTCTTGATAGTTGCCCTCTGCAAAGAACGGCAAAAGTAAAAGATTTGGGTGTTTCCTTCGACTGTAAATTTTCATTCGTTCCACATATGGATACAATAGTTGCGAAAGCCAATTCAATGCTAGGGTTCATTAAAAGAAATTGTATTGATTTTTCTGATCCCTACACACTTGTATCTTTATATACCACATTAATAAGATCTTCACTCGAGTATGCGGATGTCATCTGGAACCCCAGCCAACAAACGTTTTCGGACAGAATACAGAAAATTCAGAATCGTTTCACCAAATATGTGTTCTCTAAAATGCGTTGGAACTTCCGTCCAAATTCTCAAGCCCGTGAAAGTCTTCTGGGACTGAAATCTCTTAAATCTCGGCGAACTATTCACGATATTGTATTTGTGCGAGATATTTTATGTTATCATATAAAGTGTCCCAGTTTATTATCTCTAATTTGTATCTATGCACCTACGAGACTGAGAGAAAGACACCTTCTTTTTCAACCTAAACATAGGACAAATTATGGTATGAATGAACCAATTTCAAGGTCTATTAGAGAATTCAATGAAATAGATGGCCATATTGATATTGCATTATCTAGAACTAAATTCAAAAATGATTTATGTTATTTATTTTTAAGTATATAATTCTTTACTCTCAGATGTTAAATTGTCACTATGTATAAGCATTTTATTTGGATTGTATCTGTGGAGCCTATAGCTCGTAGATGAAATTAATAAATAAATAAATAAAAAAAATAAATAAATTATTCCCAGTTAGAATCAAAATGGAAACTTGGTATTCATCCCAATTGGAACGTGCGGTACGTGCCGGTGGCTTGGGAGTGACATGGATTTTGAATTGGAAGGAGTAGGAGCTACCCAACCAAATCAGGCCGATTCCAACAAGAATTAAATTTTTGAACTAGAAATACGAACGGTACCAAGCACAACCCAACGATTTCACACTAGAAAATTGTATCTCACAACCAATTTATCACTCGATTTCCAATCCCACAACCAATATTCCAATGAAAATACAGAAATCCAACCAGTTACAATTAATCCCAATTAGCATCAAAATTGAAACTTGGTAAAAATCCCAATTGGGATGGTACCATGGTACCGTACCGATACCAAGGTTGGTGCCGATTTTGGCTTGGGAGTTACGAATATACCCTACTAATATTGACTGCGGCAAATGTTTTACCCTTTTTCTTTAAGTGACAAGACGTTATTCCATGTTGTCGTTGAAGTTTCTCACAAGTATTACAAACTCAAAAATTCACAGAAAAGATGGAAGATCTTGTTTCCCATTTTTCGACACTACCTTTCACTCGGTTAAGGCCAGGTGATAATTTCTAGTGTCCTCTGACTTGAATTAAAAAAAAAAAACACTCCAAAAGTTTGGGTGAGATAATCTTTAAGGGGAATTAAATTTAAGAGTCTAGGTTATATATATTGAGGCCCTGGAACTGGAACTTGTCATCTGTTGCAGGGAAATAACATAAAAATCTGATCAAAATTGGTAAGGCTAAAATAGTGATTACGTTTGTTACAATACATATGATTAAAATCTTACACTACATAACAATATCTCGTTTAAACTCAGTCTAATATAAGGTTCTAACTTGTTAAAAGTTATTGCCTAACTTTTGACATTTTTACTCGTTTATCAGCGAAGTACCATTTGCTAGTATTGTGCGTGTAAAAAAAACCTTTTTAAGAAATAACGAGTTATGTATTAAGTTCTCTATTTAAATTAATCCTCTTCCTGACCCTACTTGAACAGTTCTAAAGAAGTCGGCTTATATTCGCAAAAGACTTCAGTGATAATGATCAAGAGTCTTGATTTCGTGGAAGATGTAGGTACTGTTTGCACACCAGTGCAATTTCATTTGCATAATCTTACTGAATTCTCGGGCACATTTCGGCAAATACATCAGGGTGTTTCTTAAAATTCTATGTTTAAAAATTTAGCTGGGCACTCTTTCATTTTGTTCTTTATGATTTAAAACTCATTGGGTAAAATATTGGAAATTTTGAATTACTTAGTTTTAGGGATCGCATCGCTTGGAAATCCAATTTTTCTTTTACATGAGAAGTGTAAAATTTAATCGCAGATTGCAGTTGCCCGTAGCTTAGTTGGTAAGTGCGTTGGCTGCTAAGCAGAACGTCGTTGGTTCGAGTCCTACTCAGGCCAATCTGTCATGAAAAAGTGCTTCTCAACTTTGCCGTTCGGAATCGGCGTTAAATTGTAGGTCCCCTCAATTCTCCACACGCACTCAGAGAATTGGTGATGAGAGTAAGCCACTTAGGCCTTGGCTCTTCAAGAGCTGTCGCGCCGCTCTATTTATTTTTTTATTTGCAGTTTGTTTAGACGTTGCAAACATAAGTACATAATCGTAATTCATTGGGATTGAAAAATTATTGAAGACATTATCGGCCATACAAATGCTGGCTGACTTCTTCCCGACAAAATGTTGAATAGCTGACCGCAGTTCCAAAACTAAAAAATCGGTCAATAATGATCCAAGTAATGCAACTTGCATTGGTATTCTTCAAGAGCGCAAAATGGATCTAAAAACACTTTAGATCGTCGTAAGTGTCGCAATCACAGGATGCTGGCCGGATATTTTATTTTTAAACGATATGCTTGGAATAATAATCAACAAACAAGTTGTCACAATTATTGCTAACATTGAAAATATCATTAATGTGAACAAATAAGATCTTCTGAGAAAATAAATAAGATCTTCTCTTGCCCAAAACCTAATAAACCGATTCCGAAGAGAATAAGAAAGATGAAAAACAAATTCAATATTTATTGCTTGCAGTCAAAAGTTTGAATACTCAAACTCGAAGAAATGTACCTTTAGTTTTTGAAAAAGACGTTATAAATATCTAATAATAATTTCTAAGAAACTTTAAGACTCTATCAGAAAAAATTTGTCTTGTTTCACCTAAACTAAAACAATAAAATTTATATCTTTTATTAATTGTTATTTTACGCTTCACTTTAACCTTAAGTTTACTGTAGTAAGGGGTCGCTACAACTAAATATGCAAATTTCAAAAACATACCATGATCTCATGGTGCAGAACATTATGTTTATTGGGTGCCCAAAAAAAAAAAAAAAAAGTTCACTATATAAGGAGCACCCTAATATACATCAACATAAGTTTCTTCTGCTAAGTAGATAGCATGTACTGTATTTTTTTCTCTTCACGTTTTCCATTAAATATTTCGAAGTTCTTAAATTTTATGTCACCAACATGTGTTGAAATCATAATGTAAAAACAACACTACTACAGCAGGGAAGCAAATAGCAAGGACAACGGAAGAAGATAAAGTCCTTCTTAATTAGTAAATGATTTAATTTACGAGCAGTAATCTGTAACAAAAACTAGCTTCTGGAGTCAATCAATAAACTTCCCAGGGAAGTTTGAGTTTTTACTTATGCACGTAGTTCTTTGGAGGATTCTTTTGACTGTTTTATCTCAGCAACATAAAAAAAGTACTGTCTTAAGTTTCCTGTCTGTTGCAGGTGAGCTATGTACTATGTGAGTTCCTAACTGATTAGGGGTAGTCGGTAGAGCTCTTGAGAACAAATTTCTTGGTAGGTATCGTGATACTTTAACAGGTACCTACCCATTGGGAGGTTCATAAATATTTAAATAATGTGGTAAACGAAAGTCGGTACAAATAGTTGTGTGGACTTGTTGCTAGCCATTGATTGATTTTTAAGAAAAAAATCTGAAGCTTCAAAGAAGAGAAGAAAAACTTTGAATGGCAATGGCTGCCAAAGCTATTCAACGAATAAACAAAACATAGAATAGAATTATTCTTTAATTAGTTTCTGTCCGTTGCAGGTGGATGCTCTTCAAAAAAAGAAAAAGAAAAAAAAGGAAAAATGATCGTAAACGACACTTCGAAAATGCATTTTTCCCAGCTTTGCAAGCGATATCAATAACATTAATTATTTTAGTTTGTATTTTTTGTGCATAAAATATCTAAATGTTTGAAAATCGATAGTGTACATACATATTTTAATTTTTAATTTCCTACCAAATCCTTATTTTAAAATATTTTTAATGTAAAATTTGGGTTTTGTCGCTTACGATAGATTGGTGATAAGGGCTCAATAATATCGAGCCCTTACCGCCAAATTATCGTAAGCGACAATTCTAAAATGCATTTTTTCCAGCTTTGTAAGCGCAAAAACTAACATTTTTTATTTATGTTTGTGTTTTTTCTGTTTAAAAATAATAATATCTGAATGTTTAAAAATGGATTAAGTACTTAAAATTCTAATTTTCTAGCAAATCTTTGTTTTAAAACATGTTTTATACAAAAATTGGGTTTTGTCGCTTACGATAACTACGCGGTAAGTGCTCGATATTGTAATGTGTATCACACCAAAAACATAAATGTAAAAAAAGAGCCAAGTTCTCCCGTACAAAAATTCTGCCTAATAAATCAGCCACGAAAAGTAATGAGATCTAAAAGAACGCCAAGTTCTAAGATTCAGCAAGTACTCGTAGGTGCATTGCAAATGTTTTAAGTGGACTTTCATCGAATCAACTATTAGTTTTGAATGTAACTTGTAAACTAATGTAAATTAGTTAATTTTTTTTACTTAGCAAGTTTTCCAAACTTTTTTAATAGTAGGTTACTAAGAGAAAACCCGCCAAGTAAAAAAAATTAACTAATTTACATTAGTTTACAAGTTACATTCAAAACTAATAGTTGATTCGATGAAAGTCCACTTAAAACATTTGCAATGCACCTACGAGTACTTGCTGAATCTTAGAACTTGGCGTTCTTTTAGATCTCATTACTTTTCGTGGCTGATTTATTAGGCAGAATTTTTGTACGGGAGAACTTGGCTCTTTTTTTACATTTATGTTTTTGGTGTGATATCATTACTTTTTGCAAAGATTTTTTTTTTAATAAGCAGAAAAATCTAAAAATTAATTTTATTTCCTTATATTGACTGGCAGAATTGCTAGTTTGCCAAATTACAATATTCTACAATGATCAGAGGTGCCCCATATATTTTATAAAATTTATTTTTAAATGGGTGGGTACCACGCCCCCTCAGTTGAAAATCATAAATTTCATATTTTATTTGTTCTATTGCACGTTGTACTTGTATGCTAAATTTCTTGATTCTACTGCACTCCAAAGTGCTCCATATAATTTAAATTAATAATGTAAAAGTAGGCGGCTACCACGCCCCCTGACTAAAAAATTTCAAATTTTCGATTTTTTCCTTTGTATGTACTTCATTACCTATCACTAGGCTAAATTTCTTGATTCTACTGCACTCCAAAGTGCTCCATATAATTTAAATTAATAATTTAAAAGTAGGCGGCTACCACGCCATTTGACTGAAAAATTTCAAATTTTCGATTTTTTCCTTTGTATGTACTTCATGACCTATCACTGTGCAAAATTTCTTGATTCTACTGCACTCCAAAGTGCTCCATATAATTAAAATTAATAATTTAAAAGTAGGCGGCTACCACGCCCCCTGACTGAAAAATTTCAAATTTTCGATTTTTTCCTTTGTATGTACTTCATGACCTATCACTGTGCAAAATTTCTTGATTCTACTGCACTCCAAAGTGCTCCATATAATTTAAATTAATAATGTAAAAGTAGGCGGCTACCACACCCCCTGACTGAAAAATTTCAAATTTTCGATTTTTTCCTTTGTATATACTTCATGACATATCACTGTGCCAAATTTCTTGATTCTACTGTACTCCAAAGTGCTCTATATAATTTAAACTAATAATGTAAAAGTAGGCGGCTACCACGCCCCCTGATTGAAAATTTTCAAATTTTCGATTTTTTCCTTTGTATGTACTACATGACCTACCACTGTGCCAAATTTCAAGTTTCTAGGGCAACGGGAAGTGCTTCATAATTTTGATGATCTGTCAGTGAGTGAGTCAGTCAGTTACGGTTTTCGTGATTTATGGAACATTGTATCTTAGAAACTACTTATGCTAAATATCTGAAATTTACTGAGGTACTTCTTCTTGACTAGCTTAACAAATGATGTGAGTTTGAAACTTTTGGCTTCTTTGGTATAGAAGTTAGAGGGGTGTGGAAAATGCCCTGAGTTGTTTCCTGTAAATAAGGGTGTAGTGCCAAAGTTGCTAGAGAACTTGGCTGGGCACTACCGTGCCCCTTGATACACTTTATTTATCTCATACGCTCTGTTTCTCCTTCTATTGTAATGTCTAATGTGTATACTTTATTATCTCTTACGCTCTGTATCTCTTTCTATATTTAATGTACACACTTTTCTTACTCTCTTTACTTACTCTGTATCTCTTGTTTATTTAATGTACATACTCTCTTTACTTAATATCGTTTAATTGTAGTAGTAAACACTCGTGAGGGGCAATAATTAATTAAGATTAAGAGAAACTTTTTGTTTAGCATTAAGAACGTTAGCCCCTACAAAAAATCCCAGTATTTTTTATTTGTAAATAGAGAGCTTCTCGAACTTTCAGCTTCTCCAAGAACCAATAGGAACCAATAGTAGTTTCTAGAATCCATCATTTTTGTTATATAAATAGCCGTTTAGTGGCGAGATGAATTTAGTTGATTGTGAACTGAGATAAAGTAAAGATACTGTGTTTGCAAAGTGATAATTGAAAGTGTTGAATAAATAAGTTTGTGAGTGATTTGAATAAAGTGAATTTGTGTTTTATTCAAAAAGTGAATAAGTTTAAGTTGTCGGACCAAGCCGAATATTACATTGGTGTCAGAAGTGGGATTAAAACTTATTGAGAATAAAACAGTGAACAGTGATTAAACTATTTTGTGTGAAATAGTGAAGAAAAAAAAAATATGAGTAAAGTTTTGAAAGACCTAACTGTCGCTGAGCTAAAGGCCGAATTAAGCAAACGTGGCTTAAGTAGGGCAGGAATTAAAATCGAACTCGTAAAACGGCTACAGGAATATCTTGAACAACAAAATGAAAACCCAGATACATTTGCTTTCGAAGTGGAAGCAAAATCGGAAGAGGTAAATGCAACTGCCGACTTATCTAACATGATGATACTTCTTCTAGCCAAATTTGAAGAGAATCAAAAGAAGCAAGAAACTCAAAACAAGAATGTGCTAGAGCGGTTTGACGCACAGAAGAAAGAACAAGATAACGTTCGGGAGCAACTAGAAACTCAAAACAAGAATGTTCTGGAGCAACTGGAAACACAAAGGAATGATGTTCTAGAGCGTTTTGATGAACAGAAAAATCTTCTAGAAGGCAGGTTTGTAGACTTCGAAGAGAAAATCAATACTCTCGACGAGTGCATCGGAAAACAAAATGCACGTATCGCGAAAATCGACGAACAAATCGATACCATCATAAAGGAACTGGAAAAAGTGCGAAAGATGAAAGCTCGAGAACCTTCTGGTGAGTGCTCAAGGAAGAGAGAAGTGAATCCTCCAAGCTTTGATGGTCAGATACCGTGGTCAATCTACAAGAAACAGTTTGAAGCAGCAGCGTTAACAAACGGCTGGGACGATGACGAAAAATACATTGCTCTTACACTTGCCTTGAGAGGAGCAGCTGCTGAACTGCTACAAACCATCCCAGCAGAGAAGAACGGTGACTTCAAAGTTCTGGTAAACGCAATCGAACAGCGGTTTGGGGATAGCCACATGACAGAAGTCTTCCGAGTTCAGCTTAACAATAGAGCACAGAAAAGAGGTGAAACTCTGCAGCAGCTTCAGGCAGATATCGAGCGATTGGTTCACCTGGCATACCCAACAGCTGGCAACGAGATAATTAATCAACTTGCTGTTGAAGCCTTTGTGAGAGCTGTGGGCGATATAAATCTCCAAAGGGCTATTCGCACTGCAGGAAAGCAAACACTACCAGAAGCATTGGCTTTCGCTCTAACAATGGAAGCCGCAGAACAAGCTTCACAAAACGTACATCGCGTGAGAGAATTGGAAGTCCAAGAATGCTCTTGTCAGAAGGCTACTCTGGAAAGGAGTCAGCGAGACGGACCAGCACGATGCTGGAACTGCAACAAGACTGGGCATCTTCAACGACAGTGCAGATTACCGCGAAGACGAACCTCATGTCAACACTGTGGAAACAGAACTTACTCAACAAGCCAAAGTTACAACTACAACAATGTTGCTTCCCAAGTTGTTTCCCACCCCACCAACTTCGAGGGACAGAAGCTGGCTTCTAGTACCGATAGCTACAGAAACACCATCCAGGTTTCTCAAACGAAACGTGACAACAAGAGCCTGACCGTGGAAGCAAGTATAAACGGCAACAAATGTGTGGCTACCATCGACACCGGTGCCACGGCGTCCATTGTACGGCAGGACCTCGTTAATAAGACATGGCTCCACAACACCAATAGCTATCGTCTAAGGACTGCAACTGGAGAAGCCGCAAAAGTCTATGGTGAGGTACGTCTTAATATCCGGATGGCAGAGCTGGAATTCTCTCACCTGTTCCTGGTAGCAGATATATGCGACGAGTGCATTGTCGGCGTCGATTTCATGAAAGATCACGGATTGATATTGGACATCGGGAACCAAGTCCTGAAATATCGAAACATCGAGATTCCGATGATCTATGGGATCCACTCGTATGAGACCTCGTTATCTGTGAAAACCGTCATCAAAGAAGATCTCACTTTGCCTGCTTCTTCAGAAGTATTCGTGTGGACGAAATTGAAGGGTAAGCCTGGCAGCCATCGATACCTCATGGTCGAACCAGCATCTGTAAAGTCCTCCCAAAACATCACCATTGGGAAGACTCTTGTTAGACCTGTAAAGAACATGGTTTCCGTACGAATACTGAACATCAAGCCGTACGAAGTTAAGCTTAGAAAAGGTGAGATTGTCGGACAATGCGAATCTGTATCAGCGATAACAAGGATCAGCGAAGAAGAGCCAAGGCAAACCTTGAAGCTAGAAGAGCTGAACTCCATAAAGGCCAACATTCTCAAGTCATCTAATCTTAGTCACCAACAACGAAGAACTGCAGAAGGCCTCCTCGAAGAATTTGCTTTGCAGATATCTTTTCGTCATCGCAAGGAAAATATGGCAGAACACAACTGGTTCAACATCGAATCAACACCGGAGATGCAAAGCCGATCCGTCAACCTGCAAGACGCCTTCCACTAGCCAAACAAGGTGAGGTTGAAGAACTGATAACCACCATGAAAGAAGAGGGTCTGATCGAAAACTCTAAAAGCCCTTGGGCGTCTCCAGTGGTCCTGGTAAAGAAGAAAGACGGATCAACCCGCTTTTGCGTAGACTATCGAAGGTTGAATAATGTGACCAAGAAGGATAGCTACCCTCTGCCTAGGATCAGTGATACTCTGGACGCAATGGAAGGAGCACAATGGTTCTCAACGTTGGACCTGAAAAGTGGATACTGGCAAGTAGAAATCCATCCTGAAGACAAAGAGAAGACAGCGTTCTCGACAGGAAACGGATTGTGGCAGTTCAAAGTGATGCCTTTTGGACTGTGCAATGCTCCAGCGACTTTTGAGCGCCTTATGGAATGCGTCCTGCAAGGACTCACATGGAAATCTTGCCTGGTCTATTTGGATGACGTCATCGTATACGGGAAAACATTTGACGAACATTGTACAAATCTGAGAGCCGTGTTTCAAAGACTTCGAGAAGCCCACCTCAAGCTTAATCCAGAAAAGTGTTCACTCTTCAAAACCGAAGTGAAATACCTGGGATATATCATCTCTTCCCAAGGAGTTAAGACGGACCCTGATAAGGTTGACACCGTGAAGAATTGGCCAACACCACAGGACAAACATCAACTCCGAAGCTTTCTGGGTCTAGCCACCTACTATAGGCGCTTTGTAAAGAACTTTGCTGAGATCGCCAAGAGTCTACATCAGCTAACGGAAAAGGGAAAGCAGTTTAAATGGTCAGGTGAGTGCGAGCGCAGCTTTCAAGAGCTCAAGCAACGCTTGTGTAATGCACCAGAGCTGACCTACCCGACTCCAGGAAAACCGTTCATCATTGATGCTGATGCCAGCAATGTCGGGATTGGTGCTGTATTGTCACAGGTACATGATGGCGAAGAAAAGGTGGTTGCCTATTACAGCAAGGTACTCTCGAAGTCGGAAAGAAACTATTGTGTGACCAGAAGAGAACTTCTTGCACTGATTTTGGCAACAAAGCACTTCCATAAGTATCTCTATGGACAGAAGTTTCTTCTACGAACCGACCATGGAGCACTAAACTGGCTTTTGAATTTCAAGAATCCAGAGGGTCAAGTGGCGAGATGGATTGAGAGGCTGCAGACGTACGATTATGAAATTCAACATCGGAAGGGGAAGCTTCACTCAAATGCTGATGCACTGTCTCGGAGACCATGTAAGCAAGACTGTAAGCATTGCAGACGCCAAGAAGAAAAGGAAGTGGTCACTGTCCTACGAACCAGAACCGATCCCATTTATGGCTGGAGCAACGACGAGTTGAGGAAGGCTCAACAAGAGGACCCAGATATTGAACCCATCCTCGCATGCAAGGAACACCAGGAAAAACCAGAATGGGCTGATATCTCCGAGAGAAGTCCAGCTCTGAAGGCCTATTGGGCACAGTGGGACTCGTTGCATGTCCAAGAAGGTGTCCTTCGACGTAAGTGGGAATCAGCAGATGGAAAGTCCTATGTAATGCAGCTAGTCTTACCGAGATCGAAGATTATGGACGTTCTGCGAGAGATGCATGATGGAGTTTCGGGAGGGCATCTAGGAGTAAACAAGACGCTAGAAAAGGTTCGACAACGATTCTATTGGCTACATGCAAGGGAAGATGTCGAGAAGTGGTGCCGAAAATGTGATACCTGTGCTGCCACCAAAGGCCCAAACAAAAAGAATCACAGCCAAATGCAGCAGTATAATGTCGGATCACCCTTTGAAAGGATTGCAATAGACGTGGCGGGTCCATTTCCGGAAACAAATAATGGAAATCGTTATATTCTGGTTGTCATGGATTACTTCAGCAAGTGGCCTGAAGCATATGCCATACCGAATCAAGAAGCCAAAACAGTCGCAGACCAAATTGTGTTCAACTGGGTGAGCAGATTCGGTGTTCCATTAGAACTGCATTCCGACCAGGGAAGGAACTTTGAATCAAACATATTCCAGGAAGTTTGTGGGCTTCTTCACATCAAGAAGACAAGAACAACACCACTCCACCCACAATCTGATGGCATGATCGAACGGTTCAACCGAACCCTTAAGGAACATCTTTGCAAAGTTGTGGACGACAACCAGCGAGATTGGGATCGACACATTCCACTGTTTTTGATGGCGTATCGAAGTGCAAGACATAGCTCAACTGGCCATACACCGTCGGCGAAATAAAATTTGGATGTCCCACGTCGGAACCGCAAGCCGAGGATGACTGCTTGGATGACCTCAGAGAAAGACTCCTTCAGATCCACGACGATACTAGGTCAAAAATAAAGATGTTCAGTGACCGAATGAAGACACGCTACGATATACGAGCGACAACAACAGAGTTCCAAGCAGGAGATCGAGTGTGGCTTTACAATCCCCATCGACAAAACGGGTTGTCACCGAAACTTCAACGGGACTGGGAAGGTCCATATACAGTGATTAGCAAAATCAACGACGTCGTATACCGGATACAAAAAGGAGTCAGAGGTAAACTTAAAGTCGTACATCGCGACCGACTACATCGCTACAGTGGTGATTAGAATGATGGATTTGTTCGGGACGATCAATCCTAAGGAGGGGCAATGTAATGTGTATATACTTTATTTATCTCATACGCTCTGTTTCTCCTTCTATTGTAATGTCTAATGTGTATACTTTATTATCTCTTACGCTCTGTATCTCTTTCTATATTTAATGTACACACTTTTCTTACTCTCTTTACTTACTCTGTATCTCTTGTTTATTTAATGTACATACTCTCTTTACTTAATATCGTTTAATTGTAGTAGTAAACACTCGTGAGGGGCAATAATTAATTAAGATTAAGAGAAACTTTTTGTTTAGCATTAAGAACGTTAGCCCCTACAAAAAATCCCAGTATTTTTTATTTGTAAATAGAGAGCTTCTCGAACTTTCAGCTTCTCCAAGAACCAATAGGAACCAATAGTAGTTTCTAGAATCCATCATTTTTGTTATATAAATAGCCGTTTAGTGGCGAGATGAATTTAGTTGATTGTGAACTGAGATAAAGTAAAGATACTGTGTTTGCAAAGTGATAATTGAAAGTGTTAAATAAATAAGTTTGTGAGTGATTTGAATAAAGTGAATTTGTGTTTTATTTAAAAAGTGAATAAGTTTTAATTGTCGGACCAAGCCGAATATTACAATATATTAAAGGGCTCAATATATTAAAGTAGGGTTATGCTTTAAAATCCGCTCTTTAGGCTTTATTTCATTTATTTTTCGAAAATCAAACCAAATTCGGCTTCACCTCACAGTTTCCACGCCATTGCTCGCATATTATACAGAGCTTAGGTGATTTGTGAATTGTGGTTGGTGAAAGTCACAACTCACAAATTTTTTTCTGTGTAAGTTGATAGTCACATTGTGACAATCACAAATTTGTTACTTTTTCTCTAACAGCAATTTTGTTATAGCTAACATTCATATAATTTTTTTTTTTTTGCAGGTGGCCATGGTTCAGAGGATAGTGTAGTTGACTTTTCGACAGACATATAGATGCTGCTCTGACTAGGGCCAGAGGAGCCTTCGCTCTGACGAAACGGCTGTTTTACAGCAGTCGGCTTGACTTCAGAGTGAAGGTAATTTGCTACATGGCCCTCATACGGCCAATGATTGTTTATGGTTGTCCTGTGTGGTTCAACATTGCCGCTTCCCAAATGGAGAAGTTTCGGGTGTTCGAGAGGCAGTGTCTTCGGCGTTGTCTCGGTTGGTATCGGACACCGGAATCTTCTTATCTGCATTATTATTCAAATGAGGTTCTATACAACGGGGCTCGAATCAATAGAATTGACAATTTCGTGATAAAACTTGTTCGGGGCCATATTGCGAGAGCTATGACTTCGACCAACAATTTGATTTTCGGGCCGTTCTATCAAAACGACAACTACTTCGACAATGCACGCTTGAGCGGCTTCATCCCACCAGAGGCATTCCTCTATCTAGACCACTGCGGCATGATACAGGATAGATTGGCAGTACCGCTTATCTACCACGTCAGGCGAAAAACCGTAGACCGGCGGTTCCTGTATGAACGAGGCATCCTCGCTCGTGAGCTGCTTCGGTTCAGTAGGGCTGTGTCCGACAAGGACCGCATTGATAGGGTGAAGCAGGAGAACCAGTTTTGGTGGCTTCAAACTGCATCTGATAATGGGTAATCCAGGGTGGGGTATTTTTGCCTTGGCCGGCTTACATACTTGTTTTAGTCTTAGGTTTTAGGTTTAAGTAATGTAGATGGTATGCGGTGGCACTAAAGAATATATAAAAAACAAAAAACAAAACAAAAAAACAAAAAAAGTGAAAAATGCTAAAAAAAAAGCGAAAAAAGTGAAAAAACAAAAAACAATATGTGAAAAAAGCAAAAAAAAAAAGACAATTATAAAAATCACGAACTCAACATTAATGGACATAGTTTTTGCCGCTGTGGTTGTTCTAGTTTTAAGTAGTTTGTAGGTAGATTAGGTAATTTTAAGTTTTATTTTAAGGACCTTAGTTTGTAAGTTAACCCAAATAAAAAAGACAAAGGAATTAGTTTTTTAAATTTTTCTAATAAAAAAAAATAAAATGAAGTAAAAGTAAACAAACTTAGTTCGTAGGCCGAAAGGCATTAATTTTAAGAAGATCCATGAATTGCTTAGAGCGCCCGATTAGGGCCAGTAAGTTATATATAAGTAGTAATAGTTAGGCTAGTTTCACATTTTTGTCTAGCATGTAAGTAGATTTAAGTTTAAAATGAATAAAAAATGAATTTCAAAAAAAAAAGTGTAGTTGACTGCAAAGCCAAACGTTGCGGGTTCAAGCCCCAGCTTCGGCAGCAGTCTTTTTCTACAATAATCGCCAGCTTATCTGAGACCACCTGTGCGATAATATGATACAATATAAATCTGTGTCTCCTCCTCTGTGCCACGTAGGTTTATGTTATGTGTTCTTTCCTTCTATGTGTCTATCTGTCTCTCTCTGTCGTATGTCTTGTTTCAGTCCCAGCCGATGGCCTCAGTCGCCAGTGCTGCTATGTGTCTGTAGTTCGTATCATTCATGTGCGAAGTACTGTAATGTTAATGTCAATGTCATATAAAAATTTTCGCACCTTTCAATTGTTGTGAATTTTTCGTAAGAGCTTTGTTAAAAAAAACTTGTTTGCTCCAGTTCAATTGCCATGATTTCTTATAGTCCCGTGACAGATTATTAAAAGTATAATCTATCCAATGAGAATTCCTCCGTTTCTACTGAGTTTATTTTCTTTCTAAAATAAATTTTAGTAGGTACTAACTTCCAATGCAACTTAGCAGCTTCAGTTCGGTGAAAGTGATAGTTTTTGTTGATTTTTTTACGTTCAAATGAGAAACGGAGATTTACTGCTGACCTGTTCCTGAACTAGAGTTACAACTTATGGGAACTTCTAAATGCAAGAGAATATGCTATTATCAAGATAAATATGTTCGTCTGAACTGTTAACTTGATCTTGATTTCTTCTTTTTCCTATAATCTTGATTTATCAAGGTGTTCTGCATTTTGATTTTTCCTTTCTGCCAAACGAGCATGATTTTAATATGTTGCATCACTCTTTTTTGTAGAAGAAAAGATGCAGATACAGGGTCGTGGCACCAGTTACCGAACAGTTAACGGACTATGAAGAAAGAACATGTTGCAAAAAATACTTTAACTGAGTTTGGTATTGTAATTTTAGTTTTTTCTGTATTATTATCTCAAATATTTTCATGTTTGATACTCTTTTTTTCCATAAACATTATCAGTAAATTTAAAAAAAAAAGATTATATTGAAAATTAGCATTTTTTCCTATTCTAGAACACCTTATTTCGATTGTTTCCTAAACCCGAACACAGAGTTTCCTACAGGGGCGCCGGAACGTTTCAAAAGCGGGTGGTGAGTTAATTTAGAGAGGTTAGGGTGCGTTTTAAAAATCGAAATTTTTTTTTATTTTATTCTGAAACTGTAAAAAAAATTGTATTTACAGCTTTTTTCATATTTTTTTACAAATATTTAATTTTTGTTGGTCATTTCAATTTAGCAGCAATCCTTCGACAGAGCAAAAACTTTAGTTCTTTTTGTGTTTTTTTACAATAAATTCATTCATAATACCCTCCAAATCGAGTTTTTCTGCTAACTCAAGGTAGACGTGTAAAATCGCAACATTATTTAGTCGTTTCTGACCAATTGTGGAGCGCAAATAGGATTTGAGTCTTTTCAGTGTCGAAAAACTTCTCTCATTCGAACAAGACGATGCAGGGATCGTCAATAATAATTTCACGAATCGAATTAATTCAGGGACAAGGCTTTTACACCATGGATGTTCTTGTATGAAAACTACAATTTCCCCAAGATTCTTTAATTGCACTACTTTTTTGCGAGCCAAATCCAGAAATGTGTTTCTATCACTGAGTAAATTATCTTTGTGAAAATCATTTCCATAAAACGTAATAATTTCATCAACCCGCGTATCATCGCCTAGTACGAACGCCTCAAGATCTCGAAAAAACTTAGCCGAATCTGTTCCAAACCTAATTTTCAAAGATGAGAGAACTTGATCGTACACTTCGTAATAGACTTTTCTGTATAAAAATAGAGTGGCGCGACAGCTCTTGAAGAGCCAAGGCCTTAGTGGCTTACTCTCATTAACAATTCTCTGAGTGCGTGTGAAGAATTGAGGGGACCTACAATTTAACGCCGATTCCGAACGGCAGAGTTGAGAAGCACTTTTTCATGACAGGTGATACTCTTGGAAGATTTGTCAGGTCTTCGCAAGAGGCAGTGCCCGTGAAAGATGAAATAAAAACTTGGCCTGAGTGGGACTCGAACCAACGACGTTCTGCTTAGCAGCCCAACGCACTTACCAACTTAGCTACGGGCAACTGCTTTTCTGTATAGTGGAGTCAATGAAGCTCAAAAAAGGGCGTTTTCAGAAAGTCCTCAGAAACAGCTCGGATTTGGATTTTTTTTTTATTTTTTTTTTTTTTTATATTGTTTAAAATCTGAAACATTTCATTCGGGGGAAATAAATGCTTATATTGTTTAAACAATTTTTATATTGTTTATAAAGGGTGATCCACGACCACGAGCGATGTTTTTGGTAGTTGGAGTGTGTTGCTGTTGGTTGCATTAAGACAAGAAAAAAATCATATGGAAGGGTCTCTCGAAAGGGTCTCTGTATCTCACTGAGAACTACTGACAGCATTTAATTGTGAAAAAAGTGAGTACCTAATTTCATAAAATTTCGAAAAAAAAAATAGTTCGAAGTTAAACAAAAGAGTTGAAAATTTCGATATTTTGACTTTGAAGATGAATTTTTGAGAACTATTCCTGAAAACAGTTTTATTTAGATGCAAAATGAAAGAAACATTTTTTAACTTTGCAAAAAGGTTTAACACGGTTTTGTGGATAAAGCCCTTACCTTTGATTTTTGTCTTGTCTTAATGCAACCAACACACTCCAATTACCAAAAACATCGCTCGTGGATCACCCTTTATAAACAATAAGGGTATTCACGTAAACGCGGAAAACCCATAGAAACCGCAGAAACCGTAGAATTTTCTATCGGTAGAAATGAGCTGTCAAAATTTGTATGGGAAAAATTTTCTGCAAATCGTAGAATTTTATCTCACAAATTTGAAGCAGAAACTGCAGAAAAAACCTGATAAAATTTATGACGTTTATTTTGACGTTTAATTTGGCGCTCATTTCATCTTTTTCTCATAGGTACCATCGTTTTCACCAAATAACTCTAACATCCACAAATCATTTAAAGTGATTTGTTCATACAATTGAATGAATTTTGTTTTAAAACTACTTCTTGGCATCTTGAAGAGCAAAAATTAAAATGTAATTAGAATAAAAAAAAAGAATCACTTTAACATAAATTATCGAATGACGTGAATTGAACAAATTCACTTTGACGTTTAACAAACAGCTGTTTGTTTCCCTTGTTTACGCAACTATTTTCTGCTGGGGTGTTCATTAAAATCTTTTGCGGAATTTTCTATTTTTCCGCAAAGTAGAAAATTATCTCGTTACGTGAATACCCTTAATATAAAAATTGTTTAAACAATATAAGCATTTATATCCCCCAAATGAAATGTTTCAAATTTGAAACAATATAAAAAAAAAATTGAAAAAAAAAATCCAAATCCGAGTTGTTTCTGAGGACTTTCTGAAAAAAAGTTTCATTGACTCCACTAGTACATATCTTTTGGATATGGATAACGCTTAGGAATCCTTTTTCGTCGTGGCAATTCAGCTTCTTTGATGTCAAACTTTTTAACATTTTCGTTTGTTTCATTCCAATTTTTTTCAAATATTTCATCGCGGGACAATTGCAAGGAGTACGATACAGCATCAACTTTTCTATAACGCTCAATTGAGAACTTTGTAACGCTTCATTCAAATTTTCAATTTTATGAAAAATCTCAATAATAGGCCCAAATGAAAATGCTTATTGCATACTATTCATATCCGCCCCTTACAGTAAAAGAGCGAGATATTTCCCGTGGTGAATTCCCCATGGGGAATTTCTACGCGTGGTGAGCAATCAAAACACAACAGGTCTTCCGGCGCCCCTGGTTTCCTATTTTCGAACACTGGAACTAAAAAGTCGTTAGTGGTTAGAAAACCATTTTAAAGCCAAAATTTTCTTTATTTTTGCATTTTTTTCATTATATTAAAATGTAAATAATAGTATGATAAATAAAAACCTCATTTGAAATATCTTTATACATAGGTACTTAGTTTCATCTTTAAAATAAATATTATGTACTTAAGTTCTATTTTTTAAATAGTCAATGCGATTTATATTTGATTGGCATCACTGACATGAAACGTCAAACAACTAAATTTTTTGTCTGTTAATATTTAATATTCCTTATATTTATCAAAAAGTGAAATATCTGCCTCTAATTTGTAATTTCTTTTCAAAACATTGAAAATAAAGTTTGTTTTTTTCATATTGGACATAAAATTCATAACATAAAGTCTATAAATTTATCAAAAAGTGAAAGTTTCTTGTCCCTGCAAAAACGAAAAAAAAACTAACCTAACAAATATATGGGTACTGTGAAAAAAGAGCGCTTCTTTTAACATCGCCTGAACAAAGTGTAACTAACAACGCTAAAAAACATTTGCAAGCAAAAATGTTCAACAAAACCATGAGTAACAGTAATAGCTCCCACTCAGTACCTCCGGGACCTGTAGCTCCTACAACGCCGACTTCTTTTGGTGCTCCTGTTGTTGTTTTTTTTTTTTTAATTCAATCTTACGATTATCAATTACCTTGACGGCTTATTTACGTGCGTGAAACTTTTAAATACTTCTTAAGAAGCAATCTATTTACTGTGTCCACAATTAAGGAATGTGGCCAACCTTGGCAGACTGAGAAATTGGACCACAATGCTCCAAGCTCCTGCTGCTGCTTCTACTGCTGTTAGGGCTTCACGATATTCGATAAAAATATCGGTATCGTATCGTATCGTATCGAAAGTCGATACGATAATCGAGACGATATCCAGTACCTGCGATACCGATACCGATACGATAAACTTGTTTATAAAATTGTCGATATTATCGTATCGCCGATAAGCACTGACCGATAATTATCGAACTATCGATATCGACTGAATGAATTCTATTTTCGACACTGCGTGCGCAAAGTTCGAATTTTCATTCAAAAGCATTTGCTAATAGTAGTTTACTTGCAGTAATACACACATTTGATCGTTTTTTTATGCGTTCTCTCGTGCTTTCGATGTCGATCGTCTTTTGTAAAAATCCGATGAACATCGATACTGGAACGAAACGCGTCATTTGTTTCCGAGACATGTTGGTAGCCGGTTGATTATTATTAAATATAATAGTGGTTATGGAAAGGTTGTCTTCATCTATAATCATATTTGTCTATTAAGACTGGGTTTCCTTTTTTCTTGAACTCCGAGCTCGTGTAAAAGCATGCACGAGTGTTAGTTAATATTTCCCTTTCTTTTTTTTTATTTCCGTCTCACATAGCCACTTGAATTGAAATTTCTAGTTTTCTAGTTTTTGTTTTTTTCTCTGCTCACTCAGAATTCAGTTAGCGATATGAGATTCGCTTACGAAGGTCCACAAAATAGGGATGAAAAAAGAGGTATTTTCGCATGTAACTATTTACTATGTGGAATTGTAAACAGTGGTGTGAACATACACAAAAATGCATCTACATTCTACATACGTATTATGTTATGTGCACTTAGAGTAGGAGTAGCATTCATGAATTCTTGTTTTTCTTTTTTCTTCGCAAATTTTGTAATTTGGGATTATGATGGTTTTGAGGTTTGATGACATTTGTGTTCGAATTGTTTCTTTTTTTGGGTTCCTGATGAACGATTTTAATTTTTCTTTGGTTTCATCTTTATATTTATCTATAAAGAGACGTAGGTACTTTTTGACAAGCTATGAAAAATTAAAAAAGTTTAAGACGACATTTTGATCAAACATGATTTTACGATGATAGAAAAATCAAAAAAGTGATTGCCTCTATATATATAAATTCCATATACAAAGATATTATGAAGAAAAATGATTCCAAAATCAAAAATTATTTTTTTGTACCTTTACCTTTATGTACTACTGCAAAATAAAATCTTTTGTTATACAAAAACAAAAGAAGATTAGGTCAAGATTAGACATTAGATTGAATTTTATAATTCTTATAATTCTAAAACAAAGATCTCAAAGAAAGAACCATAATTCAAATCATCGGCAAAAAACAAAACCCTTTACATAATCCTAAGAAATGGCACACACCACCACGAAAAACAATCCTTTCCTCATTGCGTAACAGGTTTGTTCTTCTTCTAAAAGGATATTACGATCCCACCAGCATAGAGAAACGAGAGGAAAAAATGTTATTGCTACAAAAAACAGAAGCAAAACAAAAAACAAAAAAGAAACAAAACCCTTTACATAATAATAAGAAATGTCACAAACCACCCCGAAAAAAAAGATCGTTTCCTCATTGCGTAACAGGTATTTTACTTCTCAAGCCATTGCACTTGACCCATTTTCAAAAAATACGCGCATTCCCATATTCGAAATGAATGCATGCAAATATGACAAATGTAGGCAGGTATTCAAAACAGCGTTTTCATCAAATACCTACAAAGTACATAATAAGTGATCACAATTATTGCCTATCTATATGTCTGCATATCATAAACGATAGTATAAAAAAAAATGAATTTTCATTCTCAAACGAATTCTATGAGAACGTTTGGTATGAAGAATTTTTTCTCTCTATCCTATGAAAAAAAAGAAAGAGAAGAGAATGAAATATAAAACAACGCCACCTAGTTCAATTCGTTTGAACTGAGTGCCTTAGTGTGTGTGAGGAAACGCGATTTTTCTTGTAAAAATCTAAAAAAATTACGCATTTTCGATATTAATATAAAATAAACGGGTAATCGTAAAATGATTTTAGTTTCTGATTTCTGTATAAAAAATATGAAAAAAAATAAAAAAAAATATTTGAAAATATTTTTTGCTGTATTCTCCTCATAATTGATACACAAATATTGACTTTTTTAAATGCATTTTTAAATATGTTTTAATTTTTTTCTTTTTTTTTCTAAAAACGTTACTGAGTCAAAGAAATATTCAATTTTCATAAAAAAAATACTTTTGTTGTTGAATCAAACTAAATGAGGCTGGAATCTTGTTCACCGCAGAATATTCTAAGAAAAACATGCATTTTTTTACTTTGCACTCCAAAAAAATTTAGTAAATTAATATATAAAAAAATTAAAAAATTAATGTGATATTATGTACATTTCGACAATATAAAAAAAAAATATTTTCAATTTTTTATCTTTTCTACTTTAGAAATTATTCCAAATAAGTCACACCTACTTTTGTTAAATTTTCCCCATTTTTCGTGTTTTTGTTAATTTTTTTTGACGAAACTGGACAAAATATTAAAAAAAAAGCCACGTCACTGAGTTGTGAGACATTTTAAAAATAGATAAAAAATATAAAAAGAATAAAAAATGAATTTTTAAGGCAACAAAACTTTTCCACCGCAAACGTCTCCAAAAATTTCATAATTTTTCATTATGCATGACCCTTTTGTGATGAAATACATTTTAAATATTTTTTTTAGCTAAATAACTTCTTAGCTTATTAAATCTATAATCTATACTTGTTTATTTCATTTAAATATTTGGAATATTTTGGGAGCTACACAGTTTTACGCAAAACACCAACGAAATTTTCAATGGGAAACCTAGCCTTAATGTACCTATAAATAAGTTCTGTACGGTGTTGGATTATCACGCATAAAACCGGAATACCAGATAACGTGAAAAGGTACACCGTTCTATATTTTTCCCTTAGATCGATAATGGGCATGTGGGCTTTCAACAAATCACAAATGTCGATTTATTAAAATTGCGGGTGAGACGAGGTTCACAAGGTCGGCTAGTCTATAAAATTAAATTAAAATAATATTGAATAGCTTGTGTTTCACTATATGCTTTGCTAAATAGTAATGCAATTTTTTTTGTTTTATTTCGATATTTTATCGAGTATCGTATCGGTATCGTATCGAAGTCGATAACGATACGATACATTTTTCTTAAAATTATCGCCGATATCGATACGATACGATAAAATAATTTTTTATTCGATACGATACCGATACAAATGAAAAATATCGGTATCGTATCGTATCGTGAAGCCCTAACTGCTGTACCTACCGATGTCTTTTCTTGGCATCTATTTGACCAAAAACTGGGAAATATGCTGGATAAAAAGCTGGAAGATGTTGCAAAAAAAGATGACTTAATACCTCTCCACCAGGAAATCGAAAACCTTCGTAATGAGAACCAAATGCTAAGGGAAGACTTAAGTAAAATGAAAAAAAGGCTCGAACTTATTGACAGAACATCTCGTCGTGCGAAGATTATTATTGTTAGTGGGTTGCATAACCCGAATGCAAAACTGGCTGTGGACGAGTTTCGTGACATCTGTTCCAGAGTTCTCAATACAAATATTCTTGTCACTGAATCTCGTCAATTAAAAACAAAAAATGGACTGTCATACGTACTCACGATGGAATCTGCACTGCAAGTAAATAATATTATGTCTGCGAAAAGAAAGCTTGATGGTACGGACTGTAACGAAGAAACTTCATTACTAACAAAAAAGGAAAATGTACCTATCTTACCGAGCCGGAGTGTAAATCTCAAATGTCACTAAGCGACCGAACCAGAGTGTACCGAAATCCCTGACATCTCCAAATGGCATACAAATAGACAATACCGATAATTTACATATAAAATTAAGCTTTATTTTTTACAATTCACACTCGGTGTCAGTAATAAAATTTATATAGGAAGAGAAATAATTTATATAAAATCAGGAAAAACTAACCGAATAAGACTCATTTATTTAATAAATGAAGTTGGTAGTTATCCTCTTTTGATTCTTTCCACAGTCGTGGACTTATGACCGTTATTTCCACTACGTGGACTTATTGTTTTGATTCTTCCACTGAACTCAGTGGACTTGATTTTGGTTTATTTCCACTTAGCGTGGACTTATTTTTGTTGGTTTATTTCCACTTTATGTGGACTTATTTTGTTGGTTTATTTCCACTTAGTGTGGACTTATTTTGCTGGTTTATTTCCACCTAGCGTGGACTTATTTTGTTGTTTCCACAAGTCGTGGACTTAACCTTTATGATTATTCCACTTAGGTGGACTTTCTATTAATGTATGTATTAGCTTAAGTAATGAGGGAATAAAGGTCTTTTATCGGAATCAAAGAAAACAACACTATTTTGTTATTTGGAATTTGAGTCGAGTTGAATCTCCTTGCCTTGAGTTTTGTGCTTTTCTCAAGAAAACCCTGGACCCGACGAGCTATACCCTAGCCACGATCTAAAAGCATTACAAATTGGCGCCCGAGCAGGGACCTTAAGAAGATTCAACCGAATTCCTACCGCCCGCCGCCGTCCGACCGAGGATCTTCGAAAGGTTCCACCGTTTCCTGTTTACCGAACTCCAATCAGCTTCAGCACTCTTCCGACCAAATATCCAACTTAACCCGCCACGAGATGTCCGATTCAGACCAACCACCGCCAGATCAACCACCGCCAGACCAACCTCCGCCAGACCAACCGCTGCCAGACCAACCACCGCCAGACCAACCGCCGCTTAATGAAGGAAATCCTTTCAGGAACCTAGGTTTCATATATCTAATGAAGAAAGCCGAGCTAGTGGATATGCTAGCTACCCGAAACCTGGACACTACAGGAAATATGCAGGTCCTCAGGCAACGACTTAGTCAACACCTCAAGCAAGTCCGAGCACACGCGTCCACTCAAAACTTGTGCGAACACTGGGAAGGCATCGCAGAGAAAAGGCTCGACGCACTTTCCGACGAAGCCAGTGACGATGCTATTGAGGAAGACAAAGCAATCGTGTCCGAGGAAGCAGAGAAAAATAGAGTAAAAACTCCTCTATTTACCCAACCACGATCACCGTTCCGTCTTTATATCTTGTTCCCAATACCCAACACCAACCAGTCCGACAATCACCAGTTACATTGCCCGCCAATACTGTCGTTACAACGAGCCAACCCCTGGAGCCTGCTAGCCAGCAATATTCCACAACATACCCAGGACCAAGACAGTTCAACCCCGTACCGCAACTCAACCAGTATACCGCCTTCCATACAGAGCCAAGCCCGTTCAACCCCGTGTCGCAACCCCAGCAGTATTCCACATTTTATACAGGGCCGAGTCAGTTCCAACCCGTGACGCAACCCCACTCTCCGAATCGACTCACTTTGAGTTACGAAGCTGAAATCACGAACATCGTTCGTAAATGGGGCCTGAAATTTGATTCGACGGGGAATCCGCTCGAATTTTTGGAAAGAGTGACAGAGCTAACACGATGCTACGACATTCCGCCAAACAGTATGCTTCATACTCTGCCAGAATTGTTGCGCGGAAAAGCATTACAATGGTTGCGTATTAACCATGAAAATTTCACCACTTGGGAAGACTTTCGGGCAGCATTCGTTCGTTATTTTTTGCCTGCCCGATACCTTGTCAAGTTGGAAGATGAAATTATGCGAAGACGTCAGGGGCCTCGAGAGCGGGCCAAGGAATACATTTCTGCCGTTCAATATTTGATCCGTCAACACCCCCGATTTACCGCCGCAGATAACATCGATAGGATATTCGACGGATTACGCCCGGAATATAGGCTGTACATCCGTCGTCGGGATTTTTCGACGTTGGATGATCTTATGGACTTAGCAGAAGAGTTTGAGGCCATAAAAACCGACGAACGCAATCTCCGGCCGCCGATAACGACAGCTAATCCACCGAACTACAGTCGACCTAATCATGGTACTTACAGAATACCCGCGCCGTCCCGTACAACCAGCATAGAGCAAACCTCTTTAATCAACCGCCTAATCGACAACTCGCCGCAACATATGCTGCACCGGCAAACTACAACCGAACGAACACTTTTGATCAGCTGCCTTCCAACCGACCAAACGCAGGTACTCCACCGCAAAATGTCCCTTATGATAGGGAAACACATTGTTGGAATTGCAAGCAGAGGGGTCATCGAAAAGAGAGTTGCCACCGTCCGTTTCGTCTATTTTGCTCCTTTTGCGGTGCAGACGGGCGATTAAGTAAAGACTGCTCATGCCGCAATCATGAAACCGTAGCTGTAATCAACGCACCCCCAAATCATGACCCTCGCTTTTTCATCCCATTTAAGCTGGATAATGAAACGTTTCAGGCTTTGGTCGACACTGGCTCAACTAGGACCTTCGTTGGAGCTAAGATGAGACAGAAGTTTCGTGAACTCCAACTCCCGATGAGACTCTTGTCACAATCGATTGCTCTAGCCAATGGCAGCCACATAACGACCGCCGAGCATTATACGACAGAATTCACCGTTGGCAATAACGAAGTCAGCGGTGAGGTAACATACATGCCCGATCTACCCGAAGACGCGATTTTGGGGATGGATTTCATATCGCAAGCAAACTTGCAAATCTACATGTGCGGAGAGTGGTGCAGTGCATTAACGCCCATGGAATTAACGCCCGCGGGTGTTAATTCCAAAAACAAAAGGAATTTACCACCGCGGGTGTTAAATCCTTTTTGAATTGGCAATAAGGCCCACCATAAAAAAGAACTAACGACCGCGGGGGTAAATGCCATTTGAAATTGGCACTAATACCCGCGAGTGTTATTTTCTTTTGGAAGAGATCTTTTCAACCTCGGATGTGAACACTTGCGCTGGCATCCTAGACACCTTGGCCACGTGAGTAGAAACAAATTAAACATCACAAATGAAGTTTACAAATTTTATATTTCTAAATTCGTACGATTATACTTTTGGTCATTCAAGACTTATTCGGTTTGTGAATTAATTTTTTTTTATTCAAAAACCGAATAAATCTTTGGCATGTCAAAGTTCGGTGACGATACCTATGGTATTCTACAAGCACACTATACTTGAAGCCAATTTCATCTTATTGTATCTATCTGTCACCTAAGATAACCAAGCTATTTCATTTACATTGAAAGATGGATGAACACAAGCGGACAAAATTTTGGCCAAAAGAGAATCAATTTGGGGTGTGAAAATAAAAAAATTCGCGCGAATTTTTTTATTTTCACACCCCAAATTGATTCTCTTTTGGCCAACATTTTTTCCACTCGCTACGCTAGCGATCAAATCAAATCCATCTTGAATTTCTTGTATCGGCTTCAACCTCAGTCGAAATGATGCTGAAAATGAATAATTGAAATGCTTGCAAAAATGTAAAACCACTACTTTTCCAAATAAAAGGAAACCTAAACAGCTCTGACAATTTTGTCGACAGCTAAGAAAGAAACGTGGTCCTATTTATTTCAATGTGTACTTAAACAATACGGTGCCGTGATTATGGCCTTAATTCACAGTCGAATGAGAACTAAAGCCATCACTTGAATGAGAACTAACGCCGCCCGTATGGAATAAGTTCACATTCAAATGAGAACTGATGCCATAAAATACTTTGAGCTTTGAAGCAAAGTTAGCAGCAAGTAATTACCTTACAAAATCTCATCGAGATCTCAGGGACCACAATTCTTGTAGATGTTTCGTTCGGAAAACTAGTTTTCTAGACTCTGAAGTAATTAAAAAATCACGTACGAAGATCCGAATTTTTTTTTGGCAAACAGAGAAACAATTTGGGGTGTGAAAATAAAAAAATTCGCGCGAATTTTTTTATTTTCACACCCCAAATTGTTTCTCTGTTTGCCAAAAAAAATTTCGGCTCGCTTCGCTCGCTTTCCAGTACTGCATACGCACGCGATTTTTTTATTACTTTTAAAGTCTGGAAAACTAAGCATCTACGAAAATATTGAGAAATTTACTCATTCTAGAATTCAATAGAAATATGAAAAATCAATATTTTTGTACTGATTTTTTATTTATTTATAAAGCAACTTCATTCGATTCCTTTGCAAAACACTATCAACAATTACACGTTTTCATTTTTTTCCATCCTTGTAAATTTGTTCATAACTCCGCCGTAAAAACGAAGAGTTAAAAAAATATCATCGAAATCGGATGATTTTCGATTCTGGAGCCAAAAAAGAGGGGACCACGAAAGCATAAAATAACAAAGAAATTTTTCAAAAATTTGCAAGTTATAAGCGTGATGAATAAAGTTAAGAATAAGGCAAATGTGTGACTATTGTTTTTTTTTTCAATTTGATTTATAGTAAATTGTGTTTAAAATATTTATGTTCAACGCCCGCTTAACTAATAGGGCGTTCATCCTTTTTCGTTAAACCATATATTTATTTACTTGCATTATGTTCCTTATATCATATAAAAATTATTTGGACTGCTGCGAGTGGCTTTAATTCACATTGAAATGAGTACTTAGGCCACTTCTTAAAATGAACTAACGCCATATTACTTTGGTTCTCATTCCAATGTGAATTTAAGCCATAATCGGATTATGGCGTTAATTCACATTTGAATGAGAATTAAGGCCATTATGGCGTTAGTTCATATGGCCTTCGTTCACGGCACCAACAATACATACATACAAGAATTTAAGTTTTTTGTTTATTTGTTTAGCATGAACGTTCGTTGTTTCACTTTTTTTTCATTTGGGACTTTTGTCCCATAAAAAGTAAAATTCAATTGGGACTACTGACTGGCCATAGTGGGTTAATAATCCCTAAAACTATTTCGGTACTTTTGAGTCTTCAGAGTGGCTCAGATCAGAAGTTCCGAAAACCATTTTCGGGACTTCTGACTTCGAGACGAGTTTCCCTGCGCCAAGTTTTTAATCAAAACCGAAAAAACAAAATAAAGCCCCACGGGCATTATTTCTAGGTTGCAATGGACATAAGACCTCAACCCTTGTAAGGGTCTAATTTCCATAAGAAATTGAAATAAGGCTTTATTTCGTCAGACGTTATTTCACGTCACCATTTGTTTCACGTTCGGGTTTTATTTCCAATTCAAATTGGAATTAAAGTCCACCAAAAAAAGGAATTAACCCCCGCGGGTGTTAATTCCAAATCAAAAAAGGAATTAACACCCGCGGGGGTAATTTCCTTTTGTTATTGGAATTAACACCCGCGGGCGTTAATTCCATGGGCGTTAATGCACTGCACCGCGGAGAGTTAGTTACAGGAAAGAAAAAAGGAGAGAACAGAAATAAGACTCTAGTGAGGGCACACGTAAGAGATCTGAAGGGATTTAATTCAGAAGAGGACTCAATTGAAAATACCGCCGAGCATTCATCAAACTTTTTTTTTCCTCTCCAATATAGTCAACAAATATATCCTCCGATCAGTCAACATTCAATAGCCGAACAAGACACTTCGATGGAAAAGCGTGGAATCCACAGACTGTCGGCACCAGAGCGTCCCCCTATGGACCACACCAGCCCCGCCACGGCAGACACTTCGTCACGAGATCCGTGTCACCGTGTACCCACCCGTCCACAGAAGCTCCCGACCTCAAATCAAAGCGCTCCTCTGGCATTTCAGATGAAACCACGTGCACGAGTGAGCCGAATCAAGGGCGAGATTCATGATCGGTCCATGGCAGCTCCCATCCCACCGAGACCACCACTGGAGGAAGAGATGAAGACGATACGACAGCAAAGAGATGCTGCCGAGGAACTTCGGAAAAAGGCAAACCTCAGCAAAGCACCCACAGCCCCGATACCAGTTTTCATCTCCGTTCCGAGTCTTGGAAGCGAATATGCTAGTGGATACGACTTCTACGCTATTCCTCGATCCACAGCTACCAACGAGACTCCTGGATTAAAACCCATAACAATAACCGCCGCCGCCACAACTTCATTCGCACCACCCGCCAAGAGACCCAGCGTTACCGTCACCGCCGCCGCTGCCTCTGCCGTAGCACCACCAGCCAAAAGACCCAGCGTTACCGTCACCGCCGCCGCTGCCTCTGCCGTCGCACCGCCAGGGATGACAACAGAAAATATCCCAGTCGTCATTAGCAAGAGACCCAAAGCCCCATCTTCAACAATTACTGGGGGTTCTAGCAACAACACCACCGACCTAGAGTTTCCGAACACCGTCCCCATCCCCGACGACCCATTTGAAGGCATCACCCTAAAAGGACCCCTCCATCAGAGGATGTTTAAAATCTACCGTCCTTGGGGATCCATCTTAGTGTACCTCGACAAGAAGGGGAGTAAGGCTACCTTGCGCTTCGGAGCATTGCATAAGGTTATTAACTTAAGAAAGTAATAAATAAATAATAGGATGAGAATTGTTATAACTGAATTGAACTGAATTGTATTATTTTTTTTTATATATTGAATTGTTATGTTTTTTTTTTAGGTCATAAAAAGTTATTGAACTGAATTGTATTATTTTTTTTTAGTTATACTGAATTGTTTTGTTTTTTAGTTAAAAAAAAAAAAAAAAAAAAAAAAAAAAAAAAAAAAAAAAAAAAAAAAAAAAAAAAAAAAAAAAAAAAAAAAAAAAAAAAAAAAAAAAAACATAAAAACAAAAAAAAAAAAGAAGAAGATTAAAAATTTATTTTTGAAATAAAACGAAGAACCATTGAACACATTTTCTAATTTCCCTTTTCGTTTTCTTTTCCTTAGTGAACTATAGACGAGATGGTTCTCGTCTCAAAAAGGAAGGGGGATGTGTAACGAAGAAACTTCATTACTAACAAAAAAGGAAAATGTACCTATCTTACCGAGCCGGAGTGTAAATCTCAAATGTCACTAAGCGACCGAACCAGAGTGTACCGAAATCCCTGATATCTCCAAATGGCATACAAATAGACAATACCGATAATTTACATATAAAATTAAGCTTTATTTTTTACAATTCACACTCGGTGTCAGTAATAAAATTTATATAGGAAGAGAAATAATTTGTATAAAATCAGGAAAAACTAACCGAATAAGACTCATTTATTTAATAAATGAAGTTGGTAGTTATCCTCTTTTGATTCTTTCCACAGTCGTGGACTTATGACCGTTATTTCCACTACGTGGACTTATTGTTTTGATTCTTCCACTGAACTCAGTGGACTTGATTTTGGTTTATTTCCACTTAGCGTGGACTTATTTTTGTTGGTTTATTTCCACTTTATGTGGACTTATTTTGTTGGTTTATTTCCACTTAGTGTGGACTTATTTTGCTGGTTTATTTCCACCTAGCGTGGACTTATTTTGTTGTTTCCACAAGTCGTGGACTTAACCTTTATGATTATTCCACTTAGGTGGACTTTCTATTAATGTATGTATTAGCTTAAGTAATGAGGGAATAAAGGTCTTTTATCGGAATTAAAGAAAACAACACTATTTTGTTATTTGGAATTTGAGTCGAGTTGAATCTCCTTGCCTTGAGTTTTGTGCTTTTCTCAAGAAAACCCTGGACCCGACGAGCTATACCCTAGCCACGATCTAAAAGCATTACAGGACATATACATCCAAAGAGACTACACTGCCGATGAAAGGGAACAGCGATTCAACCTACGTCAATTGGGCAAAAATATCTCCAAATTCGATAAAAAGCTTAAGATTCGATTCGGTGAGACTTTGATTTACATCAATGATAAACCCTACAACTGGAACAATGGTACCTTCGAAGCCAAACAACATAAAGATGCAGATTTTTTGAGAAACTTAGTGCAGAAGGCGAATTTCCAGTGCAATGTGACTGTAAGGAATATACATCATCCACCTTTAAATGATTCTGATGCTGCTTCTACGTCCAGGAATTCAAGTCAACATTAGCAACTAGATGTCTGTCAGTTGGTTGCATATAACGTAGCCAATTTAAAAAGTAAGCTTAGTTTTTGTAACTTCTTTACGTATATAAATAAGTTTGATATTTTCTTTTTGTTTGAAACGAATGTATTAGATATTAAAAGAAATGAATTTTCACATTTCTTTGGTGACTATATGTTGTATTGGGAAGATGCAGAAAAGTTTCACAAAAGGTCGCGCCAGCGGTGGTTGTTTGTTTGGCTTTAAAAAGGCTCTTCAAAATAGATATAAATTTAAATTCAATAATTTCTCCGGGAATTTTGCTTTATCTGCTAAATTTGGTGATACAAATTTCTACTTCATACCTCGATATTTGAATTGTACAAGGTGGGCGAGTGATTTTAAAAAGTTTGAAGAGTTTTTAGGTGGCATGAGATTTGAGTCCTTCTGCTTTATAGGTGATTTGAATGCTCGAATGGCTGATGGTCAAATTGTCGATGGAAATTTGTTGAATGGTCTTCCATTTATTTCACAAAAGAGAAAATCAAAAGATAAGGTAGTTGATGAGAAAGGTAAAAAATGTTTGAAACTTTTTGAAAATATAGGTGGTGTTATCCTGAATGGAAGGGTACATGGAGATGAAAATGGTGAATTAACATTTTGTGGTGTAATGGGTAATTCAGCCATCGATTACGGTATATGCTCTTTTGATTTTTTAGGGTTGATCAAAAAATTTTCGGTTCAGAGTAAACCATATTCAGATCATATGCCTTTAACTTTAAATTTTTCCCCACCTCTATCAACATCTATAGTAGGCAACTTGGCACTTGATAAGAAATTAATTTGGTCCCCCAATATGGCCTCTAGGTACACTGAAGTACTAACCCGTCTATCTAACTGTGAATACATTCAAACAAACGAATCTATTGAAGTCAAAGTTAGTAAATTAATTAATAAAATAAAAACAGCTGCTGGTGCGTTTAGAAAGAGAAAAAAAATTGTATGTAAACAGAAATGGTTTGATTTCCAATGCTTGCATGCAAAGAAAAAAATGTTGAAAATGCTTCGGCTCTTTCGTTTGTATAATTTAAACACTTATAAAAGGCAATATGTAAGGAACAGATTACAATACTTACAAATCTGCAAAAGTAAAAAGTTGTTACATCAACATGTAAATATTGAAAAGTTGAACCGTGTTAGGAATTCGAGTGATTGGTGGAAATTGGCAAATGACTTGAAAAGTTCAACGCCAAAAAGAAAGAGTAATCTCCAGATTGTTGATTTTTACAATCATTTTAAAACCCTTTTGACACCTCCGAAACATGAACAAATTTGCTGGGCTATACCAGAGATAACAGATCCTTTCCTTGACTCGCCTTTTGAGATGTGGGAGCTATCATATGTACTACAAAAAGCTAAACTTAAAAAGGCACCAGGCAAGGACAGAATCAGCTATGAGTTTTACAAAAATGCCCCATCTTGTTTCTTAGAAGAGGTTCTTATTCGGCTTAACAAAATCTTTTTAAGCGGTGAAATTCCACTCTCTTTTCGCAGTTCAATAATTACCCCTTTATTCAAGAAAGGTGATCCAAATTTTTGTGAAAATTATAGAGGTCTTTCCCTACTGGACACACTTTACAAAGTATTCACGGGGCTAATCTTAAATAGGATAAACGGCTGGATTGACGATAATGACATTCTTTGTGAATACCAATCTGGCTTTCGATCTGGATACTCAACGATTGACAACATTTTCAATTTAACAAGCATCGTCCATTTAAATCGAAAAAGAAAGAAGAATACATATGTTTTTTTTTGTTGATTTTTCATGTGCTTTCGATCTGATACCACGTAATTCGCTTTTCTATAAGCTGTCCTGTCTAGGTTTGTCAACAAAAATAGTAACCATTTTGCAACTACTTTATAAAGAAACAACTTGCCAGGTTTGGGATGGAATCTCTCTTTCTGACTTTTTTGAAGTAAAAGTAGGTGTAAAACAAGGATGTTTACTTAGTCCGATCTTATTTAGCCTCTACCTGAATGACTTGCATTTACATTTACCTGGAGGTGTTCGTGTAGCTGATACAGTTGTGAAAGTGCTCTTATACGCCGATGATCTCGTTATAATCTCTGATTCCCCATCTGAACTTCAAAATATGATTGACTCTTTATTCACCTACTGTTTGGTATGGGGTTTGAAAACGAATCTCAACAAATCCAAAATCTTAGTGTTCAGAACGGCTAATAGAATTCCTAGCAATCTCAACTGGAATTATGGTTCAGATAGGATCGAAATCGTGAGCGATTACAAGTACCTAGGGGTAACCTTGAATTATAACCTGTCATTCAATAAACATTTAGACTCAAAGCTTACAATGTCTAAAAGTGCAATTATCTCAACGTGGTCCAAATATATTCACAACAAAATTATCAATTTCTCGAATAAGATCAAAATTTTTGATTCCGCCGCCAGATCGATTATGCTATATGGTGCACAAATTTGGGGTTCTAAAAAATATGACCAAGTAGAAAAACTGTTCAGATTCTTCATGAAGCAAATGTTAAACCTACCTAACAACACTCCCAACTATATGTTATATTTGGAAACTGGCTTAAAGACTAAATAGCTCCGAACGCTATCTCTTCACTTTGACTATGTCAATAAAGTACTTGAATACCCTAGAACTAGATTACCGCGAATTCTTGCACAAGAAACAATTGTCCAAAAAACGTTTTGGGTTTTAGACTGGCTTAGCTTAGGTGGAGAACTTAATATTGAAATAGACCTGTCCAACGCATCATTCAAGAACCTTCATAAAAATCTATTGATCTCACTAGAAGTTAAAGAACATGCAAATCACATTGCAGATGCTAAGGGCTCTCAGTTTCATGATGTTTATCCTCATTTGAACTATAATATTACCCCTTACTTTATTGATGGAAACTCACCTCACCTTGTATGTTTAATTTTTAAAGCTAGAGGTGGTCTATTAAATATTAATGCTAGAGCATTCAAAAAGGATACGGATGGTATCATGGATGAAGTAGAAAATACATATCACCTAATTGGTAGATGCCCAATTTATAATGAAATGAGACACGCCTGTTTTGGAAAAGAGTCTTTGTCCGTCGAGGAATTTTATAATGAATTAAATGGTAAAAACTTTTCTTCCCTGTACAACTTTTTAGCTTATTGCATTAGATATAGAACTTTGTTAATAAATGAATTTGCTTGAGCCATGAAACTGAAACTGATGAAAATTGTGATATTAAATTAATGTTATGTTAATTATGTTTATGAAGAAATTAAAATGTAAAGTAAAAATATCTACAAATGTATAATTTAAGGATTTATTATTAACCTATGTTATTTTGCGTATTTAATAAAATTTGAATTTATATCGCCAATCTGACAGACAACAAAAATATGATATGTCAAAATATTGTATTACTACATTATTAAGATTTTAATTACCCTTGTAAAGGTTTATTTTTATATGAATTTGAATAAAATCTTTTCTAATCTAATCTAATCTAATCTAATCTAATCTATTTGAAAATCCTCAATACAGGAAGTAGTTTTCACATCAAGTTTCGAGAAAAAAAATGTAAAATAATAGTAAGGGGCTTGAAAGATTTTTTAAATAAACAACATTTTTCAAAAAATTAATTTTGTTAATTTAATAGTTTTTTAACGTTTATTTTTTTATACATTTCTTAGCAGAAATCGATTTGAAATTTGAATGGATGTGACCAAGTTTGCTAAAACTGACTTATAAATCACATATTCCCGTAAGCGTTTCCGTCCGCAAACACGGGACTATTATATCAACGAATGTATTGTTCACAGAGTAACAACTATCCGAGATTTAGGAGTTATTTGTGATAGTGAGCTTAACTTTAGGTCTCACTATGACAATATCGTAGCCAGAGCTAATTCTGCTTTAGGTTTCGTCAAACGTTGGTCTAAGGAATTCTCAGATCCTTACGTTACGAAATCTCTTTATACCACGTTTGTAAGGCCTCTACTGGAATACGCCAGCCAAGTATGGTCCCCTTATCACCAAGTCCATATAATGAGAATTGAAGCAATACAACGTAGATTCCTCCGTTTCGCCTTAAGAGGACTTTCATGGGTTGACAATTTTAACTTACCCCCGTATCAAGAACGGTTGCGGCTTATAAACTTACAATCTCTAGAAAAACGTCGTGAAGTTGCCGATATTATTTTCGTACACCAAATTCTATCCGGTGCTACAGAATCTTCCACCCTCCTTGATGCAATGAGTATTAACGTTAACTTTCATTCTCTAAGATCGGTTCCCCAATTTCATTAAGCTCATCACAGAACTGATTACGGCAGTAATGAACCAATTACGAGAATGTTACGTAAGGTGAACGAAAATTCAAATATTTTTGATTTCAACCATAGCAAGATCACACAAAGGAAACTTTTATACATAGTACTTCCTTAAACAACTAATAAAATAAATAAATACGCATGTATATGTAGTAGAGAGAAACTGACTCCTCTTTTTTTTTTTTTTTCTTTACGAACTTGACAAGTGTCTTCTACACGCTTATTTACTTTGTTATGTTTATTTAATTATTTTTTTTAATTTTTGACTTTTAAAATTTTGTTTTTAAATTTTTTTAATTTTTTTACTTTTTTTCTCTTTTTGTAAAATTTTTAATTTAAAATTTTATTCCTTTTTGACCCTGCTTGCATTAAGCAGTCCCTAACTCTCATCTTCCTGATATTCGTATCGCCATCATTTTTTTATTTTACAAATAATTTCTAATTAAGTGCCGATACGTCTAGCAACCGTAATTGCCGTCGTACTCGGTGAAAATGGACTCCAGCGCGTGCGGTATCTGGGGGGGAAAGAGGCGTGGGAATAATTAATAATTAATAAATTTTAATTTATAAGCCATTCTCTTCGCAGAGCTTCTCCTACAGATCCGTAGCTTCTGCTTCTCCATAAATTCTCCTGTCCTTGATTACCCAAAGATTCTGTATCTATGAGATTAACATCGGGCAGTTGCATCAAGGTCATTGAGTTAAGCTCCAACCAATAAGTTGTTTCCCGATTTGTGTGAATTTTGGTATTGTATTGTCCCGCTGAAAAATCATAGTGATCAGCCAAACAGGTATCAAACAGATACGCAGCACTAAAACATAATCCCGACTGTTGATTTTTGATGACGTAAATCGAATTTCGAAACACCCTATTGAAGAGAAAGCTAACCATCACCATATCATCAGTGAACCTCCACCAAAATTAGGCCATTCGAAATAATTCGGTTCCTTTCATAAATCACTCAAGTATCCATGTAACCCTTCAGGATCAGGATCAGAATTGAACCTAGATCAATTTCTTCTCATCAGAAAAAAATGACCTTTAATCGAATTTGAAGGAACATATTGAAAAAAACTCTAATTGAAACACATGAAATGGACGGCCCGTCGCTACTAAAAATCAATATTTTTTGGTTTCAATGGAAAGGAAAAACGTACCAATAATATCTTTTTGTAAGTGTATTAGTGTTCCAGCTGTTAGAATAATAAACAAACAAGATAAACAATTATTCATTCTTCGTCCTATAATTTTATACAACATTTTGCCTTTCGTTCTTGGATAGCAATGCAATATTTGCTTCAACAATCGTCGAGTTCATCCAATTGAAAATTGTCAGCATATCTTCGTCCTCGGCTTCATTATAGCCCATGTTATATGTACCTATTCTTTTTTTTATTTTTTTTTTATTCCCACGCCTCTTTCCCCCCCAGATACCGCACGCGCTGGGGTCCATTTTCACCGAGTACGATTACAATTACGGTTGCTAGTCGTATCGGCTCTCAATTTGAAATTATTTGTAATAAATAAAAAAAAGTGATGATGATCTTGAGAACATAACGATAAACCCTTTTTGTTGTCATTATTATTATTTATTTTCATTATTATTATTTACAATAATCACTATTATTTACAATAATTAAAACAGAACAAAAACGCGCTCTCTTCTATTTTTCTTTTTCAACACATAATTATTCCTTTTGCAAAAACTGTCAAGTTTTTAGTATGTGTGAGAATCTGTGTAGATTCGTCTCAAAAGACGAGTTCAAAACGAATCAATTCGTCGGGAAAAAAATCAATACTTTTCCCATTGGAAAACGTTTAGGAAAAATATATTGCCGGCCCGTCGACGGCACATCAATGTTTTGGTTCAATGGAAAACCACATTACAGATTCCAATCCCGATCTCGAACAAGAAAGAAAAGGCTGTTTGAAAATAGGATTTTGTCTTTTTTTCACCGTTTCCTATTTCCGAACACACTTGTTCGAGTAAGGCAACTCGGTAATATTTGGTTTCCTTTCTTCGAACAGTCAAAAATCATAGCATAATTTTACTTTTTTTCATTAAACAATTTAAAATCACGGTTGCCAGTTTGGTCATTTATGACCAAATCTGGTCTTTTTTTTTCCTCTTGGTCCTGTGGTCATTTTTGTTTCCATTTGGTCATTTTTTTCTAGAAGCAAAGACCATTTAATTTTGTATGTTCTAAGAAAAAATTGAATTGAAAAAATATTTCGCGTAATGTGAACAGATCATTAGTGTCAGCATAAAATGTGTGATTGTAACAAATAAAGTTTATGAACGACATTGTTAAAACGAGAAAAAAATATTCCATCTAATCTTGTGGATTCAGTCGTTTAAATCAGCAAGGTTTGGTTCGAACTTTATCTGCATACAAACTGCAATATCTAAAAATCAACTGTTAAAAGACCATAAGCATAATGCGTTGTTGGTTTACACCGCATTACCAGCAGACTACCACCTGATAATAGATGTTTTAGCTTAGTTTTGTAAGCTGCAGAAAACTAAGAGAGCTCAGCTTTATACTAAACATAAAAGAATAGCCAGAATGCAGTAACGGGTGGTGCCTTTTAAATCATAGGTTTTTTTTCACTGACAGCTGTCTCCCTCTCGAAATCTTGATAGGAAAACAGTATCATATCATCCAACTTCTTTTGTACTGAAATTGAAGGCATAGATTTCGACGACCCCTGGGTCATGCAATATGGTTAACCATGCCACACAGCCAGTACCACAATCGATCTTTTACAAACCAGATTCCCAAATCTTGTTTTGGTTATGTCGATTGGCCACTCGGAGCTGCGATTTCACGCCTTTGGACTTTTTTTTGTGTGGAACCGTAAAGGACCGATGTTTTGCTAACAAACAAGAATCGATTTATGCACTTATGGCCAATATCAACCAAGAAATTCGTGAGCTACAGCTCGAAATCATCAACAAGGTCTTGGAAAATTGGAGTGACAGAATGCACTAATTTTGTTCGTTTTATTACATTTTGCAAAGAAACCATCCTGTATACGTGATTTTCTCTTGCTATCATAAGTAATTTGTATTCATGTGAATTTTCATTAGTGATTCCATCGAGCGTATTGGTTTGAGAAATCGGTTTTGAAAAAAAAAAAATGTATTAAAATGATACAGTTCATTATTTTTATACTAAGTTTTCAATATTTTATAATATGATGGTCTTTTTTTGCTGCATTTGGTCATTTTTCCTTCTAATTTTGGTCATATTTTAAATTTCCAAGTGGCAACCGTGTTTAAAATATCAATAATCTGGCATACTTGATTATTTTAAAACGCTGGGAAAAGAATTTACTCAAATATTTTTCATTCAAAACAACTTTTCAGGAAGTCCTAATCGAGTTTTTTTTTCTTGAAAAACGTATCAATAGATACCATATCGGGGGAAAATTACCACTAAACTGATTTATTTGCTCTCTTAAGATATACTAGTTTTAATGAAACGGTTAACCTATTTGTGAAAAAAGAATGGCCACACATTTTTGTGAAATTTTCATTACGAAAAACGTTAAAATAACGATTATACAACCATATTTCTCGAAAGTGTTCGGTAACTGGGGACGTTTGGTAACAGGTGCCACTACCCCATGTAAATCCACCAAAAACCTGCGAAATGAAATAAATGGCGTAAAATTTTAAACGATTTAGTAAAATGTGAAAACCCTTTTTGTAAGTTACTAAGTTAAAAAGAAACAGAAGAGTTATAGCAAAGACCATATAACAAGTAAAGATGTCGCACGTAGAACAAAAATCTGTGCCTGTTTTTTTCCACCATCCCTTTTTTACAATGGGTCCAAAACATGAGTCTAGGAATTAGAATGTGTAGAAATATTTCAAATGTTGGGGTACACACTGTGTGAAAAAGAGCGTTGCTATTTATACTGAAAAGGTAGAGGGAGAAACAATGTATTTCATGTTTATGAGTAGAAAAAACAAAAACAAAACGTATGTCTTTTCAATGGGTCCAAAACATTGTTGCAAAGTTTGTATTAATTTTAGGAAGCAGAAAAGAGAAAAATGATTTTTTTGTCATGATGTACTAGCAAGCTTAAGCTAGGTTGATGAAATGATGATCGAGTTAAAGGAAGGGTGAGTTGATGTCCTACACCTGTATTTGTATTTGTATTCAGTCATTTTGCCTTTAGGGATTTTGTTTTTGCTAGCTGCGTAAAAAAATGCAAACCTGTTGTATTTATTTTTTTCTTGAAAGATAAATAACCTTGAAAAGCAAAAGTGAGTTTTGATAATGTTCGTGGATTATGAGTTGTGGTAGTTTTGATCTTGGATGGGCTTTGCTTTTTTTTGTTTTTACTTCTTGGGGTTGGTTGGGAATTTGGGATTTGAAAATCGTATTCTTTCACATAATTTAATTGTAGGTAAAAAAAAATATTGACAAATTGATGTGGGGAGTTCTTTATACGTAAGTTTGTAAATTTTTGATATCTTAATAAGGGCTTTTGGCTTTTTTGGTTCGTTACCAATGAAGTCAGTTATAGATCAATTAAAAAAGGAAAACAGGTGATTTCATTTATTTTATTTATCTTTCAATTTCAAACCTAGTTTAATAATAATACAATAATACAAACATAATTATGAATGTATGGAAATACATAGTTGCATTAAAATCTACGAATACGTAGTTTTGAATTAAATTTTCAAATCTTCGAAATATAGGTACCTACAAATACTTAATTTGTAGTTCGAGAATTTAATTTTCTAATTTGGTGTTAAAGTGGTGATTTTTTGCTTAATGCAAGGAAGCGAGCAGCTAATTTGATGATCGAGTACCTACACCTGTAAAAATATTCACATGTAAGACGATTTGTTTGTTTTAGCTTCAACTTTTTTTCCTAAAAAAAGTGTTAAAAGTGAGTTTTGAAGGGAATTGTATGTACCAACATGTGTTTCATACTTTTGACTTGCGACATATAGAATATAGATATGGCAAGTACATATTGAATTCTTAAAAAAAGGTTGAGATTTTGGTCAAATCTGTCTTTCTATCTGTAAACGTACCCACAGCCTTAACCAATGGTCCGATTGACTTTAAACTTGAAAATTATAGGTTTGATCGAATTCGCGTGGGTTGTCTTTTTGATTTTTTTTTTAAGATCAAAGTTTAGGGTAGCCAGCCACAATACAATTTTTTGGCCAAAAACCAAAAGATTCAATTTTCTCAAGACAATGATGTTTTTTATGTATTGTGTATTGCTCCAAAATGGTACCTCTCATAGAACCGTTTTTTTTTTGTTATAAGATTTTCTCTAAAAATAGTAGGTAGTCCGGTTACCCCCGGGGATAGTTTTGTCGTGCTGTCTCTTGAATAATAATTTTTGTTTCAAATAAAATTAATTTAAGTGCCATTTTCTAGTTCTGATATCAAAAAGCTGGAAAAAGGATATAGTCAACTGACCCCCTAGTCATAGTCTACTTACCCCGGGTTTGGGGTTTGTTGACCCACCTGAGATCGTTTTATAAATTTAGTAAAAAAAGGTCTTAAAATTCACCAATTTCAGAAGACATATTTTTTTACATAAAGCAAAAAAAAATGGTTAGTTAAAAGGCATTTAATTCGTGCTGATATCTTCTTTAGTTATTTAGGCCGTGTGCGAATTGGATGAATTGTGGTTAAAAAATAAAAATGGATGAATTTTTAACCACTACTGTCATATTTTAACCTGCTCAGCAGCTAGTCAAATAATGCGAAGTGTCAAAATTCAACCAAACGTCAAGTTTTAACCCATTTTTAACTGAATTCGCACACGGCCTTAAAAAAAAAGATAAGTAAATTTTGAGTCCACTATCCCCGGTCTTCCGGTCTTTATTTAGCTCAAATAACATTTTGTCACAGATAATAAATTTATACAGATGTCTCACCCTAATGGCGAGAAATAATATATGAAACTGAAAGCTACCAAAAAAATAGCTTTTTCCAAAAGCTTTAACGCATTCACTTAATGCATTAAAAATCTATTTTCGCTCGCCTCATTGTCCATAAATGAATACTTAGGCAAGGAAAAAAGCTTCAAAAAGCTCCTTGTCTGTTAAGGCGTTGTCTGTTAAGAGCAAAATATGTTTCATTTTTTTCTGCAGGGATGAGACATCTGTATAAATTTATTATCTGTGATTTTGTTTTCAAAAAAAATAAAAATATTTTTTTAGATTATTGCAAACAAAATTTAAACTTTTTTTTTCAAAATTCTGTATCTCGAAAACGGTTCAATATAAAAAATCAAAATTCCATTATAAAATTTATATTTACAGATTCTTGAATACTGCATATCTACCTACCCAAATTAATTCTTAGGCATTTTTGAAAAAAATTTATCTATACTAATATATAAAGCGGAAGAGTTTGTTCGTTTGAACGCGCTAATCTCAGGAACTACTGGTTAGAATTGTAAAAGTTTTTTTGTGTTGAATAGTCCATTTATCGAGGAAGGCTTTAAGCGCTGCGAATAATAAGAGCAAAGCATCAGTGAAAAGTGTTGCTAAAACGGAGTCGACTGTTATACAATTTTAAAATAACTTCGCAACAAAATTCCCACGTTAGTTAGTTAAATTAAGGTAGGTTAGGTACCTATATCAAGGCAAGGTGCTATCTTTTTTTGCAATAATTTTTTCACTTTTTACTATATAAGTTGATTTTCTGTTTTGTATAATAATGTAAGTATAATCAGAACAAAAACATAAAATGTAAAAAAAAGCTAAGTTCTCTTATGTGCGAACAACACTGTGTAAAAAGTTAGCCACCAAAAGTAATGAGATCTAAAAGAACGCCAAGTTCTTACATGAAAAAGTGTTATATTGAATATTTTAAATCATAGAAGATAATACAACAATATTAAAAGAAAATATAAAATAGTTTGGATGAAAATTTACAAGTTCACTGTTCAAGTTTTAAAATTTTATTAATCACGCTTCAAACGAAAACTTGCCAAGTGAACTTGTAAAATTTCATCCAAACTATTTTATATTTTCTTTTAATATTGTCGTATTATCTTCTATGATTTAAAATATTCAATATAACACTTTTTCATGTAAGAACTTGGCGTTCTTTTAGATCTCATTACTTTTGGTGGCTAACTTTTTACACAGTGTTGTTCGCACATAAGAGAACTTGGCTTTTTTTTACATTTTATGTTTTTGTTCTGATTTCACATCTTTTTGCAAAGTTTTTTTTATGGAAGCATAAACCTCGAAATAACTTTATAAGCTAGCAATTTGCAAACTTTAACAATATAATTTGTGAAACCACTAAGGAAAGTTACTCATGGAGTTTTATGAAGTTAAACAAACCAGATATCTAAATTCCAACATCCTATGACCATTTTAAGAAAGTGGGTGGCAGCCACGCCCCTTAAATGAAACTGCAATTTTGTACTTATATTTTCTCTTATACTCAACCGAAATCCTATCAAAATTTCGAATTTAAACGTTTTCGACCATTTTGATAAAGTGGGTGGATACCACGCCCCTAAATGGAAATAGATTTATTTCTCATTGTTTTCGTGTTATTCGACCAAAACCTTACAAGAATTCCAAATTTCAACATCCTACGACCGTTTTAAGATAGTGGGCGGAAACCACGCCCCTAAATGAAACCAAAATATTTTACTTATATTTTTCTTTATATTTAACCAAAACCCTATTATAATTCCGAATTTTAAGATCCTACGACCAGTTTAAGAAAGTGGGCGGATACCACGCCCCCTGAATGAGCAAATTGAAATTTTCGATTTTTTCCTTTGTATACAGCCAAAAACCTACCATTGTACCAAATTTCAAGATTCTGCTATTGTTAGAAGTGCTTCATAATTTTGATGATCAGTCAGTCAGTGAGTCAGTCAGTGAGTCAGTCAGTCAATTACGGTTTTTGAAATTTTTACTGTTCAATATCTCAGGAAGTAGTGGTTCTACAAAATCATTTTTTTTACAGGGCCTTTGTGCCTATGAAGTTAATACGTAATTCAAATTTTAAGCTTCTAACTCTATGGGTTCAAAATTTATGGGGGGTTAAAAATGTGCTTGAGTTCGATCCTGTAAAAAGGGGGTAGTGCTAGAACTTGGCTGGGCACTACCGTGCCCTTTGATTCAATCTTAAATGATTCTAAATTATTATTGGAGCATTTAGTTGTTTTCTGTTTTCTCAGTAGGTATTGTAAGCTTTAAGTAAATTTTAACACTGTGCAATCATGATGGGAGTTGAAAATATAACTATGCCTACCTGACTTGCTGTTATAACCCTATTTAACTTACACTTTCTCAGGGATAGTTAAATTTAGGGTTTGAATATTTAATGGGTGACTGAATGGTATAAAAGATCTTTAATCTTTAACTTCGCGACCAGAGTAGGTTGGATAACCACCTTGTTGGAAATATCGTGACTTAACTTGTTAGTCAATAGTTAAAATATGTAAACACCAAAAATTCGATTTTAACATTTTGCCTATATTAGATTTTTCCAAATATCATAAAATTTATGGGTTATTAATGAGTTATTTTTAAGTATCGTTTTGTTCATCATATAAGAATAAGAAAACTAATGTTTATGACTTATTTAAAAAAAAAATACCTCAAAATCAAAATTTTGCTCGGGCAAGAAAAATTGAACACCATTTCAAACCTTTCAAGCCAATTTAATACTTGTCTTAAAGGTTAATAGGTATTTTGAATAATAAAATCGCATTCATTCTGTTAATTGACCTACTTATATAAATGAAAACAAATTAAAGCCCTACAAGCAAAAAAAAGGTATAAAACATAAATGTTGGATATGTAGGTACATTCAATTACCTTCTAAGCCTACTTTTTTCATTTTTCATATATTATTTTAAGGAAAAAAAAGCTTACGCTTACAACAAAAGAATCATATCCCACGCACATATACTGTTGCCTGTAGGGTAAGGTTGAGGTAGACGCCCACTCACCCTTATTTGTACTCGATCAGCGATTAGCAAAAATCACAACTTTTACAACATTCAAAATGATTTTTTTCGAGCTACAGGTTATTTGTACATTTCGAAGACTTGGAATTTTAATTCAAAGCTACATTATATTCGTAGATTTTTTTGCAATTATTTCCATACTGCATGTATGGGCAGTTGCCCGTAGCTTAGTTGGTAAGTGCGTTGGCTGCTAAGCAGAACGTCGTTGGTTCGAGTCCTACTCCGGCCAAGTTTTTATTTCATATTTCACGGGCACTGCCTCTTGCGAAGACCTGACAAATCTTCCAAGAGTATCAATCTGTCATGAAAAAGTGCTTCTCAACTCTGCCATTCGGAATTGGCGTTAAATTGTAGGTCCCCTCAATTCTTCACACGCACTCAGAAAATTGTTGATGAGAGTAAGCCACTTAGGCCTGGCTCTTCAACAGCTGTCGCGCCACTCTATTTATTTTTATTTTTATTGTGTTATTATTATATTTAGTTTTGTATTTGAAAGATAAAAAATGGAATGAAATGTACCCATCACCTGTAGTCCTGAACCAACAAAAAAAAAAAAAAGACCTTACCAAGAGATCAAAAATTTACCAAACATACTTAACATACGCATAAATAATCAAAAATTCAATCTTTTTTTGACCTACATTTAAATATGTGAATGAATACGATTTTCAAATCACAACCACCCCAAGAAGTAAAAACAAAACAAAAGCACAAAATATTCAAACTACCACAACTCATTATTCACGAACATTATCAAAACTCAAATTTGTTTTATCTTTCAAGAAAAAAATAAAAAAAAACTGGTTTGCATTTTTTACGCAACCAACAAAAACAAAATCTCTAAGACAATAAGACTGTTCAATAAGAAAAAGTGTAGGTTAGAACAGTACAGAAAAGTGTAGAACAGAACAGATCAGCACAGAAATGTCAGACAAGTTAGAACAGTCATCGAAACGTCAGCTGTGAAAACTAAAATCAGAAAAAAAAACTTCCTGCATTGTTTTCTTCAACACATGTTTGAAAATGTAATTTATTTAAGGAATTAGATCTTTAAAAAATCAAGCAAATAAATATTAACTATTTTATGAGCAAAATCAAAAAATCTTTCATTATTGCCTTCAGTGAATTAATTCACTTAACCTCAAAACACAAAACAATAAAAGCAGAAACACAATGGCGCTTTGCCGTCGATTTTGACAACTGCGAAAAGTTCAGCTATAGGAAATCTGTGTAACCTCACACAATGACGCTTTTCCTACGTACGCTTTTTTTGACAAACGTAAGAAAACGTAAAGAAGCCACCATCTGTCAAAAAAAAAGTTCAACTTGGTTGAACTTTTGCTTTGTCTGACAGCTCAACAGCTGTTTGTTCATTTGTTGTTTGGAGCAGCGTTACCACTTTAAAAAAAAATGGAAGCGAAGTAAATTTGGGAATAAAGCGAAGTAGATTGAGAAAAAGCGAAAAAGACTTTAAAATAGTGTATTTTATATTGACCATGAATACATAGACAGATTTACAATTAGAGCCGTGTGTGAATTGTATTAAAATGTGTATACAAACTTGACTTTCGATTTAATTTTGACACTACATGGCGGATATGATGTGTTCAAATTTAACTAGCAAGCTAAAATATGACACTAGTGCTTAAATTTAACCAACATTCCAACCCAAGTTGCGCACGGCGTAAAATATTAAACACTTTAATACAATCACGTAACTCATACTTTGCGTATATGTATGAGTTGACATTTCGTGTTTGTAAAGTGTGTCCGCTTATTGTTCGTGTATAAGGATAGAAACTTATCGATTATATATTTTCCTGATGAAAATAAGAGAACTGTAGGCATAAAATTACTCAATGAGTTAATCGAAGCAGATTTTGGAAATATCAAGTAAAATCGAGTGAAGTAGATTTCAAAACATTCTTGATGGTGCGAAGTTGGAATAGATATTCAAAGTTTTTCAAAAATCGAAGTAGACTACTTCGAAAGGAGTAAAGTGGCAAATCTGTTTGATGATGATGGAGGGAGAACTGTCATTCAAAGCACACGTGAAGCGGGTGCATCGTAACGCAACGACGCGTCTGCCTAAAGCGCCATTGTGTTTCTGCTTTAACAAAGACAAAAAGAAACAACAACACTTTGACAGTTGTCATGATTCTGTTCTAGGTTACTCTTCCTCAAAAGCAAGTACAGAAAATCCTGTTCTTTTTTACGCTAACCTACGCTAAACTGTTCTAGAAAAAGTCATTGAACAGCAAACTAGACTGTTCTAGAACACTCTAGCACAGAAAAAGTGTCATTGAACAGGAAAATGTTGTACTTTTCTGTCCAATACAGTCCAGCACAGACTCATTGAACAGAGTCAATATGAATATGAATATGAATACACATACACGTGTAGGACATCAACTCACCCTTCTTTCTTTTAACTCGATCATCAACCTAGCTTGCTTGTAAATATAGGGCAAAAAACCATTTTTCTCTCTTCTGCTTCATAAATTTGTTACAAATCTTGCAACAATGTTTTGGACCCATTGAAAAGACATACGTTTTGTTTTTGTTTTTTCTACTCATAAACATGAAATACATTGTTTCTCCCTCTACCTTTTCAGTATAAATAGCAACGCTCTTTTTCACACAGTGTGTATCCATAACATTTGAAATGTTTCTACACATTCTAATTCCTAGACTCATGTTTTGGACCCATTGTAAAAAAGGGATGGTGGAAAAAAACAGGCACAGATTTTTGTTCTACGTGCGACATCTCTACTTGTTATATGGTCTTTGGTTATAGTTAGTAAAAATATTATAAAAAAAAACAGCGTGAATGGAATCCTATGAAAGGTTTTTCTTAAAAATTCTCTGAGAGCACATTCACAACTTAAAGACTTCAAAAATTTTCAATTTTTCGCTAACATAAATGTATTCCTATATTATACATGTATGTTTGTATTATATGTATATGTTTGCATTAACTATCTAGTCAGCAGACCGAACTTACTAAACTTTAATAAAATTACGAAATGTGTATTATATGCATACCAAAAGATTCTTCCTTTGCAAAGAATGGAATCTTGACTTTTCGGATTTCGCTTATCTTTTTCTATTGTTTCTTTCAATTTTCTCGACGTCTATAATGATAGTTTCACACAAAAGGACCTTAAAAATAATTATAACCTTAAATATAAGAACCTTCATGGTTTAAAAATAAAGATACCTATGGCCTGGCATTGCAGTCAAGTTGTTTAGTGACAGCGATAAGAGAACAAATGATGTTTCGATAAAACGAATACCATTTATGTATTTGAACAACAATAACAACTTAGAGTTGATTCCACCAATGTCTTTTTTCCGTCAATTCCTTTGTTTGGTTGGAGTTATAGCTATTTCACGGGTCACGGGTGCCAAGCCGATCATCAGACTCCTTTATTAGTGGTGCTTGTCTAGTTATTTTTCATTTTAATCGAAAAACTTTTAAGTTCACATCATGGGATTTGAACCTAGACCAGCTAGTTGGAAAACCAATGCACTACGCATTGCGCTAATAAATCCACTGAGGGGCCGTCCATAAAATCCGTTCGCACTTAGGGGGGAGGGAGGGGTCAGGCTGAGCGTGACAAGATGTGACAAGGGGGGAGGGGGGTCTACGTCTAACGTGACGTTCGCTAAAGTTAGACTAAAAAACGTAAGTTTATTGCCACATTATTTTATTTTTTTATTTAAAAAAAATGGAAATATAACAAAAAATATAAAACATATTTTATGTTTGGAAATTTGTGTTCTATCAATTAATTTTTGTTTGTTAAGGGGGGGGGGGGGGTCCTTGTTTTGTGACGTAATATTTGAGGGGGGTTAAAGCAAGTGTGACAAAGCGTGACACCGGGGGAGGGAGGGGGTCAAAACAGCTAAATTCAACGTGACGTAGTTTATGGATGGCCCCTGATTTTTGGTTTCCCATTGCAGACTTTTTATTGTTTATCAATTGCTATGAATAGACATGCATTTTTACAAGCTACTCAAAGTATGCTATCTTGTTCCGCTTTCATTTTTTCTAATTTCCTATCTTTGTGTCACAACAATTCGTTGTTCAAATAGATAAATGGAATTGACGGACGCAGCCTAACTGCAGTGTTAAAATAACACAAAAACAAATTAAAACGAATACCTTTGCCATTTTTTTTGTTTTGAATGTTTTGATACTTTTGCTAACCGTGTAATATGTCTATTGTTTGGGGTTATATTTTGGTAGGAAGTTTCGTATAGAAGAAATAGAAATGGAGTATTCAGATATACCTACCCCTGTTATATTAGCGCGGAATGTAATATTCTTTATCGAAATGGTTTTCACCCGCATTCATAAATGTTTTCTAAATTTCGTAAGAATTTGGTACATATTGTCTTTGTAGACAAAACTTGGAATAATGAAACTGTAAAACTTCATACTCTACATACTTTTATAAGGAACAGTTCTCATCGTAACTATTGCTTAAGGAGAAGAAGAATGCTGATCTATCAGAACTTTAACCTTCTGTGTTATTTACCACCAGTGTACATGTATCTTCTCATTTAAGAAATTTTCGGTCTGACAATAAAGTCATGTTTATGTTTAATATCTCCGACTATGTGCTAACACGATTTTTGAGCTATACAATGGATAGTTAGGAAATAGCAAAATGAATATTTGGCAAAGGCAACCGGACTAAACTTATAACAAAAGTTAAACCTGAATTTCTTTTTCTATATTGCATAAAATAATATCGATGAAGATACCGTATGACATCAACACATTCTATTCAAAATCAAGACCAAGACCGACGTTGTCAGTATGTTTACCCCTTAAAAATAACAACACAAATTAGTTTTTACAAATATACATATTTTTAAAATTACTTAAACATAAACGGCCACCAGAGTCAAAACGAAATGAAAACGTCAAAAAAATAAAGTTTGTCAAACTCGATTGTATTTTAGAAGTGCACTCTCAGTCAAATTTCAATTATTAGAACCGAGGGGGCCCCTAGAATTGTTTTTCACATTTAATGCAAAATATTTTAAGTGCCTGCTTTAAAAAGAAATACAATCTCCATAAAAAATGTGTACTGCTAAGTGTATTTTTTACTTTTAACTGCATAAGATAAATAAAACATCTTTACTCAAACAATATTTCGACGCAAAATATTATGCTTGAAAATGCAAATATTCACTAACTCATTAGGTATTTTTATTATTAATTCACAAAGAAATGAATATGCTTTAAAAAAAAATGCTTAAGAAATGCTTTTAAAATTGAAGCGAACAAAAATGTCAGCTTTCAGAACAGCAATAGAATCAGCACCAGACCATAACCCACCTAGAACCAACTCGAAGGGGAGAAATGACTTTAATGCGGTGTGCTATAAAATTCATTGATTTACGCTCAGCCTTCTGACGCAACACCGCATCTGAATCATTGTGACTTTTATTTAATGTCCAAAATTTGTTTTCTTGCTTTTTGGTTGACGAAGTTAAGCATATATCACTTAACTGAGTTTCCAAGCACAATCAGTTAGCTTGGTATATCGGGCTGTGTGTAACGACCTTTTTTGGTAAGACATTTTTTTCAAAAATTGTTACCACCGACGTGTTGTTTTAAATACCATTAACAAGGTGACCCAACCAACCACAACACTGGAGCCTTGGATTGAGAGAGATTCAGTAAAAACTATAAACAAAATTATACTGGGTGCTTCTTCCTACCAAATAAAACAAATTGTTCAGAACATTTATATGTTCATAAATCATAAGACACGAACTCCTTTACTTAGTCAATAAAATATATTTAAAAAATTATTATTGGATGGGGGAAAACACTTTCAACATCACTTGTACACTGCTTTTCCAAACATTGGATCAGGAACAATTTTTTTTCATGTTGCTGTTTGTTCTGATAAACCACCCTATGAGTAGGAAGATTGTATCCCAATTTCCCAATAAGAACCCAACTCCATAAGGACCTTTACACTCTTTTGAAGCGGATTTTATTGAGAGGAAAATTTTCACGGAAAATTGGCTTGTCATTCTGACTAACGAAAGGGAAAATTATTCACTCTGTGGGGTATTCGCTGGAAAAATATCTGTGTGCCTGGATGTAGGTACTGTAAGGGTATAGGCTTGTTGGCCTGGAGTTCACAGCCCCTCGAAGCACGTTTACCTATCATTAAAAGTACTCAACGAAGCATGAATTTGGACAGATCCGGTATCCGGCATGGGTACCTATATGTGTTTTTGGAATTCAGTTGGGTTGTCTCCTTTATTTGGTGGATGAGTGGATATAGGTGATTTTTGCTTTTTTTGCTTTAAAAACAAAAAAGCAACATTTTTCGTTAAAAAATCACTGGGAAACTCAATTGTTCATTAATACTTATACCCATTGTTCACAATATATAGCTACAGTATTTCTTTCTTTACTATACATGCATGTATAGATACGTATTTATGTACTGTACCATCGGTTGCGTGACTTTTTCATTTAATTTTTATTCAGCTATTTATAACGAGAACAACGACATATCTGAGGCAATAAATAATAAAGCGTTACATTGGTTCAGGGGAATCGAGTCAGACTATTGTTGTTTTTTATTTGTAAAAGTGGCAGTAAGCTACATAAATAAATAAGAAATTGTTAATGACATAAATTATTTTAGCGGCAGCAGGATGCGAAATAAATATTATTTTTAAAGGAACCGGGTTAACGTTCTTCGGCAGTTGGTTTAATAGTAAATTTTATACAGAACAAGAATTCATTGCTTATAATAACTGGTAGGAATAGAATCGTTTAAAATTACATCTATGACTAAATGTAATGCCTTGATCAGTTAGAACATTTAAAATATTTTATGGATTATAATTTATAAGTCTTCGGATTTTTCTTATATTTAATTTAAAGTTTTAAGATACTAATGTTTGTGTTCTATGTTGTTGCGATTTTGAAATTATTGAAACTTGTATGTTATACTCGTATGTAAGCTCAGATAACACCAGCCCCGGATCTTCAATTTTTGTTAGGCGGGGAAAAACTGAAAAATGCCGCTCCTAGCCAAAAAAATTAAAAGAACGCTTAAATAAACTAAAAAATTGAGTGATTTTTTTATGGGCTTTTTCAGTACAACATAGTCGTCGAAATGAGATGAAATAAAAAGATTTTCAAAGCTTATCATTTTTACTTGCGACAAATGAAAAAATATATGGCAAGTACTGTATTCGTGGAAAAAAAAATGCACGACTCGGTCGTACAAACTTGCTCCTGTATTCCCAATTATAAATCATAAAAAAAAATGAAAAAAACTGGGATATGAGTTTTTGCTCAAACCTCTAATTTTCAAGTTTGAAGTCAATCGGTCCAGTGGTTAAGGCAGAAGGTGCCTGTAAACTTCCCGACAGACAGACGGACGGAATCGCCGGACCCACTTTTTTCGATTTTTCTATCATCGTAATGTCATATCTCATCATCATCTCAATTTTTTTTTTTTACGAATTCAATACTTGCCATATATTCTATATGTCGCAAGTAAAAAACTCAAGACTTTATTCAAATATGACTTCACATTGATACAGAAGTCGAAAAGAGTGGATCTGGGGATTCCGTCCCTCGTCTTAAGAGTGTTCCGGACTGAAACTGAAAATGCGAATTGCTTGAAGCGCCACACACCTGAAGAGGAAAAATTTTAAACTAAATGCATCTTGGAAAGAGAGAGAGAGAGCCACCTTCCAATGAAAAACGTGACTTCCGCCAAACTTTAAAAGCTGTTACTAATTTCAATTTTCAAATTTAGGTAAATTCCGTGTAAGGAAGATATCTTTTAACTTCAAAATAAAGTGTGTTTGATCGTAGTTTTGTTTTTTTAAATATTTTGATTGCTATATGAAGAGAACAAGTACATAACTACTAAATAAATGAAGGGATTAAAAACGGAAAAAAAATCACAAAAACGGATCAATATTAGAAACTGAAAGTCAAATTCAAGACGTACACTAACATGTTCTTGAATGCCGCATTCCGATTAGTTTTAAGGCATTTTTGAAAAAAAAAATTAAGAATTCAAATTTAAAAAAATTGTTCTAAGGAATTTTTAAGAATATAATAAAAATCAACAATTTCTTAAGAAATTTCCAGACAAAATGTGTTTTTGAGGTATACCTACATTACATTACATTATATATTTAAATTTAAATGTTTATATATGTTTTTGTGATTTTTGTAAGTTTTGGAATACCGTAGCAGTTTTGTGGGACCCAGTTGAACAAATTTTTTTTTCTTTGAAAATCATTTTAACTTAAAAAAGGCGTTTTTCGTTTTCACTTGAGCGTAACAAATATTCATTCATCTTCAAAATCGAAAAATCAAAAAAAAAAAGTTTGATTCGTCATAAAGTGAGCGGAAAATATTTCCCAATCAAATTGATCCATGGTTAAGTTTGAAAATATTGTTGTTTTAATTAACTTTATTTTTTAGATAAGTACGATTTTTTTCTTATCACAGAATGGTTTTGACAATTTTTACTTGGATCCCAATATACATTTCTGCTAAAAAATTGACTCACAAAAAAGAAAAATAAAGTCAGATTTCAGAAAAACTTTTCTACAAAGAAAAACAAAAGTAAGAAACAAGAAAAACATTGCTATTTTCATTGTTTTCTACTGATTAAAAAAAAAATGTAAAAAGAACGTATTTTTCAACTTTTTCATAAAAATTGTCGTTATTTTTGGTTTTTGATGATACAACTATGTACATATCCGAATTATCGCTTCCGTAATCGAGTGAGTGAGTCTCATCCGTGATCGAACGAACGAGTTACCTCATCGCACAGTACACAGAATACAAGGTATTATATTCCCGATTTTCTTCTTGTCAAGTTCGCGCATATGTAAAATTTCAGATCCGAAATGTCATAATAAAAGAAAAGTAAAAAGAAAAGAACAAAACAAAAATGAATAAATTTTGTTGATTTATCTGTCACTTTAGATTTCTGTCTCTGTCTGTCTCATTTACTAAAAATATCAGCCATTTTTTTCCCTTGACGAATTTGACATTGGATCTGAAATTTTTGGCATTTCTTTTTGTGCCTTTTCTCACTTCTGTCATTTTGGTTTCTGACAGATGCGCAATATAATACCTTGTATTCTGAGTACTGTGACAGTGACCTCATTGGGATTATGACATTAGATAGGTCACGTATCGTTGGGGATTTAAAAATTGTACTAGTTTTATCGAGTCTCGAATTATTTTGAAGGAATTTTGAGAGGTTTGACAAATAAAAAAACAAAACTTCAGTGAAATAGTGAAGGCAGAAATATTAATTTTTTTATTTTATGAAAAAAACATAGTTTGACTGTTAAAAAGGACAAGATTGATGAAGGTTTGGAGCAGAAAAACTTGACCTTAATATTGTAATGTGTATACACTTTATTTATCTCTATCGCTCTGTATCTCTTTTTTATATTAATGTTGTAACGAAGCGTTACAAATTGAGAACAAAAATAAAAATAAAAATAACCATATGACCGACCGTGGGAAAAATTAAATTTAAATACGAATATCCACCCGACCTGCACATGCATTCCGCAATTATGGCAACGCTCATGCATTGCCTCCATATGTTCGTGCTATACGCACATGCACACCCTGCATACATTTCTTTATACCATACCAACCGACCGAACAACAAAAAAGGCATTCGAACTCAAATCATCACCCGTCTCACCCATGCAATCCTCACTCAGTAGCTCACGGCAACGCCCATGCGTTGACTCGTTATGTTCGTACATACGTACACACACCATGTATACATGCATTCGAACTCAAATCATCACCCGTCTCACCCATGCAATCCTCACTCAGTAGCTCACGGCAACGCCCATGCGTTGACTCGTTATGTTCGTACATACGTACACACACCATGCATACATTTTATACCTGCCGACCGATCGTTGAAGAATGCATGCATTTAGTTCATTCCTTCTCTTTTAATTCACGTTGTGTTTTCACACAAAAATTAACAAGGGGAAGTAAAATGTCAATGCAAAATTAGGTTTTCTTTCTTCAGTGTGGTTAATACCAATCCTGCGTATTAAGAAGAATTTAAACGCCGGGAAGCAAGCTGACTATACTTATAGTATTAACAGCTTCGCCTTCTATACCGGAAATTTTTGGCCTAAAAACTTATATATATTTTTTGCTCGTCGAAGATCCACTTCTTCTAAGTGTACCTCCGACTAGGAAAGGCTTCTCCTGACCTGTTTTTTTTTTTGTTTGCCGGACCGATTCCACCTGTTTATTCTGTGGCTGCCCTTCTTCCAAGCGCACCACAGACAGAGAGCTGTCAAGTCGGGGACAGTTCGACCGTTTATTCCTTAGTTTGGTGCTAAGGACAGTAGCAGCATTTTGAGTTCTGCTGTTTATTCCTCGCTCCACTCCCTCTGAGTGTATCGAGGACAGAAAATCCGCCTTTGCCTGTTTATTCTGTGGCTGCCCTTCTTCCAAGCGCACCACAGACAGAGAGCTGTCAAGTCGGGGACAGTTCGACCGTTTATTCCTTAGTTTGGTGCTAAGGACAGTAGCAGCATTTTGAGTTTTGCTGTTTATTCCTCGCTCCACTCCCTCTGAGTGTATCGAGGACAGAAAATCCGCCTTTGCCTGTTTATTCTGTGGCTGCCCTTCTTCCAAGCGCACCACAGACAGAGAGCTGTCAAATCGGGGACAGTTCGACCGTTTATTTCCTTAGCAGCATTTTGAGTTCTGCTGTTTATTCCTCGCTCCACTCCCTCTGAGTGTATCGAGGACAGAAAATCCGCCTTTGCCTGTTTATTCTGTGGCTGCCCTTCTTCCAAGCGCACCACAGACAGAGAGCTGTCAAGTCGGGGACAGTTCGACCGTTTATTCCTTAGTTTGGTGCTAAGGACAGTAGCAGCATTTTGAGTTCTGCTGTTTATTCCTCGCTCCACTCCCTCTGAGTGTATCGAGGACAGAAAATCCGCCTTTGCCTGTTTATTCTGTGGCTGCCCTTCTTCCAAGCGCACCACAGACAGAGAGCTGTCAAATCGGGGACAGTTCGACCGTTTATTCCTTAGTTTGGTGCTAAGGACAGTAGCAGCATTTTGAGTTCTGCTGTTTATTCCTCGCTCCACTCCCTCTGAGTGTATCGAGGACAGAAAATCCGCCTTTTGCCTGTTTATTCTGTGGCTGCCCTTCTTCCAAGCGCACCACAGACAGAGAGCTGTCAGATCGGGGGCCGTTCGACCGTTTATTCCTTAGTTTGGTGCTAAGGACAGTAGCAGCATTTTGAGTTCTGCTGTTTATTCCTCGCTCCACTCCCTCTGAGTGTATCGAGGACAGAAAATCCGCCTTTGCCTGTTTATTCTGTGACTGCCCTTCTCCCAAGCGCACCACAGACAGAGAGCTGTCAAGTCGGGGACAGTTCGACCGTTTATTCCCTAGTTTGGTGCTAGGGACAGTAGCAGCATTTTGAGTTCTGCTGTTTATTCTTCGCTCCACTCCCTCTGAGTGTATCGAGGACAGAAAAATCGCTTTTGCCTGTTTATTCTGTGGTGGTCCTTCTTCTAAGCGCCCCACAGACAGAGAACTGTCAAATCGGGGACGGTTCGACTGTTTATTCTCTAGTTTGGTGCTAGAGACAGGAGCAGCATTTTGAGACCTGCTCATTTATTTTAAGACGTATCGTAAGAAATTATTTGATTAAGAATTTGTATTATCCGTAGACTGTAAGTTGTATATGCAATACTCTGTTATTTTAGATCGTAAGAAAACTGTAATAAAATTTGTTACGACATCGGACAAGGTTGGTCGTTATTGGATGTTTGCGACTTTTCGACCCAAGTTTTATTTGCTTTCTTTGGGCTCGACCCTGGACACCCTGAGCTTACCTCAGCGATAAATAAAAAAGCATCACAAATTGGCGCCCGAGCAGGGACCTTAGAAGGTTCAACCAAACTCCGAACACCGACCGAACCGGAATCTTCGAAAGGTACCTCCGAATCACCGTACACCGTATAACCGACCAGCAACCGACCAGCAACCGCCTTAAACCGACCACCGACCAACAACCGCCTTGCCGTCTCTTCGTATTCCTGGAACCAGTGCCGACGACAACTGTTCACCAGCTACCGCTTCTCCGTCCCGAACTACCGCTTCCTACCGCACCATGTCCGCCTCCGAAGATGACGACGAGCAACATTTGAGTCCGTATAAGAACCTCGGATTTATATATTTCTTGAAGAAGCCTGAGCTAATCGACACGCTTAAGAACCGAAACCTCGACACGACCGGCAACGTACGAGAGCTAAGAAAGCGCCTGAGTCAGCACCTAAAGAAAACTCGCGAACATGGTTCGACTCAAAACCTGTGCGAACATTGGGAGAGTGTGGTCGAAGAACGTAACGACGACGAAGACCCTTCCGCTGACCGAACCTCTGACAAAGGCAACCAGGGCGAACCTCCGGTTGGGTCCAGCAACGGCGAAGCAGGGGGAAAGAACCCTTTATACTTGCAGTCGAGTTTTCACGTTCCTCCGCAACAAAAACCGGTAACCAGTTCATCGAATGCTGCCAGTCACGAAAATAGCGCTGATCAACGGCCACCGACCGAAGCTTCCCAGCTATCTCACCCGCCAGGTCGTCTCACCTTAAACGACGGTGCAACTCAACTCCCACCAACCAATATTTCCCATCAACCTCGCTCATCAGGCCGCCTAACATTAAGCTACGAAGCTGAGGTTATGAACACGGTCCGAAAGTGGGGACTTAAGTTCGACGGGACTGGAAACCCTCTAGAATTTATCGAGAGACTGACCGAGTTGGCGAAGTGCTACGACATACCCCAGAACGATATTTTACGAACCTTGCCTGAAATCTTCAGAGGAACGACTCTTGAGTGGCTGCGCATTAAGAGCGGGAGCTTTACGACCTGGGAAGATTTTCACCAAGCTTTCATACAAAACTTCCTTCCACCCCGATACCTCCATAAGCTTGAGGACGAGATATTCCGCCGCCGCCAAAGCCCGAGGGAGAAAGCCAAAGAGTATATTTGGAGCTACCGGTATTTGATACATCAGCACCCCCGGATCACCATCCATAGTAATATCGACCGAATCTTCGACGGCCTGCGACCAGAGTACAGGCTGTACATAAAACGTACCGACTTCGCGACAATCGACGAGCTGATTGGTCTCACGGAGGAATTCGAATCAATCCGTAGCGAAGAGAGAAACGTGAGACTAGCGCAAACAACCACACGTCCGATACCTCCAGCTCCCATGACACCGCGAGCCCCTCCAGTCCCTGCTCCATACGATAGACAGACCCATTGCTGGAACTGTAAACAGCGGGGTCATCGGAAGGAGAATTGCCGAAGACCCTTCCGACTGTTCTGCTCCTTCTGCGGGGAGGATGGAAGACTTTCAAAAGATTGCTCATGCCGCCGAGAGAACGTAGCTGTCATGCGTTGAGTTCCTGCCCACGACCCCCGCTACTTCATCCCAGTTAAAGTCGGAGACCAGGTATTTCAAGCGCTGCTCGATACCGGCTCAACGAAGACATATGTGGGCCAAGGCCTACGCGACAAGTTCCGAGAGTGGGATCTACCTATGTACGAACACAGACGGCAGGTACATATGGCCAACGGTAGCGCAGTAACAACGAACGAGAATTACGAGTTGGAGCTTGTTTTGAACGGGGTGTTATTCTCTGGAGAAGCAACTTATCTGCCTTCGCTTGATACCGATGCCATCTTGGGAATGGATTTGTTAAGCCGAGCTGGCATACAAGTCTGTTTGGGAGGAGAAGTGTTAACTTGCAAAAAGCCTGATGCTGCCGACATGTCTGACGCCTCCGTTTCCGTGTGCTGTGTCGTCTCTCACCTTCCCGACACCGACCAGCACAAGCTTGATGAATTTCTTGCGACCGAGTTACCTAAGTTCGACGAGCTGAAAGGCATAGCCCACGTGCCTCCCCACCGAATTCGCCTCAAGACCGAGGAACCGTTTAAGCAGCGGTATTACCCGCGTAACCCGGCTATGCAGAAAATCATCGATGAAGAGATCGACGAATTGCTCGCTACTGGAAAGATAAGCCCGTCAAAGAGTCCGTACAGCTCGCCCATTGTTCTCGTGCGGAAGAAAGGGGGGTCCTGGAGGGTGTGTGTAGACTTTCGTCAATTAAACGAGGTATCTTATAAAGACGCCTACCCACTGCCGTTCATAGTAGCCATATTGGACAAGTTGCGAGGAGCTCAATTCATATCGACCATTGATCTGAAGCAGGGTTATTGGCAGATTGCTCTAGAACCATCGTGCCGACCCTACACCGCTTTCACCGTGCCAGGCAGAGGGTTGTTCGAATGGAACGTAATGCCGTGTGGGTTGCATTCGGCAGGAGCCACCTTCCAAAGAGCTATGGACTCGATTTTTGGGCCGGAGATGGCCGATCACGTATTTGTATACCTAGACGACATCATAGTCATAAGCAACACGTTCGACCAACACCTCCTGGACCTAACCGAAGTCTTTCGCAAGCTCCGAGAAGCCAACTTGAGAATTAACGTCGAGAAATGCAACTTTTGTCGCGAGAGTCTTAAGTTTCTTGGGCACGTCATCAGCAAAGAGGGAATTCATACCGATCCGGATAAGATCAAAGCCGTTCAAGAGTTGAAGGCACCGACCTGTATCAAAGAGTTACGTCGAATATTGGGAATTTGTTCTTGGTACCGAAGGTTCATCAAGGATTTCTCCACCGTCGCGACCCCCTTAACCAGTCTACTAAAGAAGAACGTAAGATGGAGTTGGGATGACACCCAACAAGCAGCCTTCGATCTATTGAAAGTCAAATTAACCGAAGCTCCGATTCTAGCCTGCCCGAATTTCGATTTACCCTTCATCCTACAGACCGACGCCAGCAACTTTGGTCTGGGCGTAGTTCTGACGCAAACTGTAGACGGCCAAGAGAAGGTTATAGCTTATGCCAGTCGTACGCTCACCGAGCTCGAGAGAAAATATGCAGTGACCGAAAAGGAATGCTTGGCTATATTATGGGGCATAAGGAAAATGCGGCCATACCTTGAGGGTTACCATTTCAGTGTAGTCACCGATCATCATTCTCTGAGGTGGTTGCATTCTTTAGAAAACCCCTCCGGCCGACTGGCGCGGTGGGCGCTAGAACTACAACAGTTCGATTTTGACATTCGCTATTGTAAGGGGGCGATGAACGTGGTTGCCGATGCGTTGTCCCGGGATCCGCTGCCGTTTACCGAATCCGACCAATTAGCAGCCATGGTAGATGCAACCATAGATTGGACCGAGAGAAAGAAAACACAATTAGAGCAAGACCCGAATAGACTGCCAGAGTACAAAATCGTTCAAGGCCAGCTGTACCGCCGATTTGAAACCGCCAAACCCTTAGCCGGCTCGCACGAGTTCGATTGGAAGCTGTGCGTACCCTTCACCGACCGAGACCGAGTTCTGTTCGAGAATCATGATAGCACTACCGCCGGCCACTTGGGTGTCGCCAAGACTATTTCCCGATTGGCTAAGCGCTACTACTGGCCAGGCATGTTCCGCGACGCCAGCAAATACGTTCGACGATGCGATGTCTGCAACCGATACAAGACGTCTCAACTGAAGCCAAGCGGTATGATGTTTACGACGCCGGTAGGAGAACCGTGGGAGATCGTGTGTGCGGATTTCATGGGACCGTTACCAAAATCGGTGAAGGGCAACACCTCACTCCTCGTAATGATGGACAAGTTTACCAAGTGGGTAGAAGTGGTCGCCTTAAGGACCGCCAATACAACTGGTTTGATCAAAGCAGTGAGAGAGCGCATCGTCAATCGCTTTGGAGTACCAAGAATATTTCTATCCGACAACGGTTCTCAGTTCACCAGCCGACAGTTCAGTGAATTTTTAAACGATCTGGGAATCCAGCAACGCCTAACCGCCCCGTACACCCCTCAGGAGAATCCTACCGAGCGAGTCAACAGAGTGCTCAAGACGATGATTGCGCAATACGTACAGGAGAATCATCGGCAGTGGGATGAACATCTGCCCGAGCTGGCTTTCGCCATTAACACCAGCCGGCATGAATCAACCGGTTTCTCTCCCGCCATGTTGAACTTCGGTCGTGAGCTGCGTGTGCCAAACGAATATCGAACCGCCTTGCCTGAAGACACCCCCGCTGAAGACATAAATGTCCGCCAGGAGCGCATGAAAGCTTTGTTCGAGATGGCAGAGTTGAATTTACAAAAGGCCAGTCAATCGCAAGCTAAGCATTACAACCTGCGAAGACGTGCTTGGCGTCCTAGTATAGGAGAGTTGGTATATAAAAGAACCCGAGTCCTCTCATCAGCGGCAGACCATTTTACAGAAAAATTAGCTCCCCGGTATGATGGGCCGTTCGAAGTTGTAAGATTTGTTTCTCCAGTCATAGTTATCCTAAAGGGGAGGGGAAATCAGAAAGGTTCTGCAACCAGTTTTCGAGCACATATTCGCGATCTCAAGGGTTTCCACTCCGATCCTGAGCAACCTAGTTCATCAACCGCCGTCGTTGTAACCCAACCTGTTAATCGAACTAATACCGACCGCCCTGTCTCAACGTCAAACTCTGACTCCGGCAGTATAAATAGAGGAGTCGATGCCACGAATAATTTCATTAGTCAACCGGCAGCCGAAGGAGGAAGACGTCTAAGCTTGAATACAGTAGCAGAGGAACCGTGGTATGTGAATATAACCTTAAATAATAATAACAGATTATTACGAGACAATTTCAAACTCACCGAATTATCAGTGTCAGCAAGCAACCGTGTGACAGCAAACAAGATGGAAAACACCGTGCGCCGTAGCCCCCGTCATCAAGACTCGCGGGCACCCAGTCCACGTTACCACCGATTGTCCGCACCGGAACGGCAATTCCCATCGACAGACCCCGGAGAGTTCAGGCCGGGGATATCACGACGAGGAGGCCGCCAGCCATTTCCATCCGACTTGGACCCCAGCGTTCGTAAACCAACAGCCCCAACCAAGGTTGCCGCGCCGTCCCGACCTCGGGAACCACTAGTTTTGGAGGTTTTGCCAAAACGTTCGAGGAAAATCCGTGTCGTCCACAATTTAGAAGCTGCCCAACCAGTCCCCGCACGAGACCCACCGGAGGCGGCTTTGAAGAAAGCCAAGGCGCAGCGGAAGGTAGCCGAAGAGCGCTGGTTTCAGCTGAACCCGCCATTAAGACCTAAGCCACCACAGACAGAGGGATTCCGGCCATCACTAGCAAGGAAGGCGGTAGTCGGTGAAAAGCCAACGAGCCAGCCAGATGTCTCCAAACGAAGTCGGCCTCTCCCAGCGGCATCAAGTAGACCGTCGACCACTGGTCCGGATGTGGCTAGCGGTAGTCATCCGCCACCCCACCTCAGCCACCCGTCCATCAGCACGTTTATACCGACGACGTCCGCACCCAAAGTCGGTCCACCGGTGCAAGCAGCCGCCATAAGCGTTAGCGAGGCACAACCCACCGAACCCCGCGACCCTTTCGCCGGGATCGAGCTAAGAGGCAGACGACACCACCGTGTTTTCACCATCCAGCGGCCTTGGGGCCACATCAGCGTGCGAATGAACAAGCAGGGGGACAGGGCCAGCCTTCGGTACAAAGGGTTGTCGAAAATTATCGAAGTCAAACCTTAGAAACGCAAACCGACCAAAATTTGTATAAATAACATTGATTCCTTGCATTTTTTTGAATTATTTGAACTATAATGAAATAATTTTTGAAAGTATTTCTTTTCTTTATAAGAATGAAATTGTTTATTTGAATTGTTCCCTCTTTATAAGAATAAAATTTTGAATTGTTTCCCTTTTTCTAAGAATAAAATTGTTGATTTTTTTTGATTATTTTTAGAATAAAATTGTTTATTTTGAATTGAAATTGGTTTATTGTAGAAGTAAGAAAAGAACGAAAAAAAAAAAATAAAGAGAGATGAAAAAAAATATAAAATAAAAAAGGAAAAAAAAAGAAAAAAAAATATACAAAAAAAAAAAGACATAAAAGAAGAACGAAAAGAAAAAAAAAACAAAAGAAGTCAAAGAAAAAAAAAACCCCTCCCTATGAAAACATACCTTAAGACGAGAAGGTTCTCGTCTTCCGAAGTAAGGGGGGAATGTAACGAAGCGTTACAAATTGAGAACAAAAATAAAAATAAAAATAACCATATGACCGACCGTGGGAAAAATTAAATTTAAATACGAATATCCACCCGACCTGCACATGCATTCCGCAATTATGGCAACGCTCATGCATTGCCTCCATATGTTCGTGCTATACGCACATGCACACCCTGCATACATTTCTTTATACCATACCAACCGACCGAACAACAAAAAAGGCATTCGAACTCAAATCATCACCCGTCTCACCCATGCAATCCTCACTCAGTAGCTCACGGCAACGCCCATGCGTTGACTCGTTATGTTCGTACATACGTACACACACCATGTATACATGCATTCGAACTCAAATCATCACCCGTCTCACCCATGCAATCCTCACTCAGTAGCTCACGGCAACGCCCATGCGTTGACTCGTTATGTTCGTACATACGTACACACACCATGCATACATTTTATACCTGCCGACCGATCGTTGAAGAATGCATGCATTTAGTTCATTCCTTCTCTTTTAATTCACGTTGTGTTTTCACACAAAAATTAACAAGGGGAAGTAAAATGTCAATGCAAAATTAGGTTTTCTTTCTTCAGTGTGGTTAATACCAATCCTGCGTATTAAGAAGAATTTAAACGCCGGGAAGCAAGCTGACTATACTTATAGTATTAACAGCTTCGCCTTCTATACCGGAAATTTTTGGCCTAAAAACTTATATATATTTTTTGCTCGTCGAAGATCCACTTCTTCTAAGTGTACCTCCGACTAGGAAAGGCTTCTCCTGACCTGTTTTTTTTTTGTTTGCCGGACCGATTCCACCTGTTTATTCTGTGGCTGCCCTTCTTCCAAGCGCACCACAGACAGAGAGCTGTCAAGTCGGGGACAGTTCGACCGTTTATTCCTTAGTTTGGTGCTAAGGACAGTAGCAGCATTTTGAGTTCTGCTGTTTATTCCTCGCTCCACTCCCTCTGAGTGTATCGAGGACAGAAAATCCGCCTTTGCCTGTTTATTCTGTGGCTGCCCTTCTTCCAAGCGCACCACAGACAGAGAGCTGTCAAGTCGGGGACAGTTCGACCGTTTATTCCTTAGTTTGGTGCTAAGGACAGTAGCAGCATTTTGAGTTTTGCTGTTTATTCCTCGCTCCACTCCCTCTGAGTGTATCGAGGACAGAAAATCCGCCTTTGCCTGTTTATTCTGTGGCTGCCCTTCTTCCAAGCGCACCACAGACAGAGAGCTGTCAAATCGGGGACAGTTCGACCGTTTATTTCCTTAGCAGCATTTTGAGTTCTGCTGTTTATTCCTCGCTCCACTCCCTCTGAGTGTATCGAGGACAGAAAATCCGCCTTTTGCCTGTTTATTCTGTGGCTGCCCTTCTTCCAAGCGCACCACAGACAGAGAGCTGTCAGATCGGGGGCAGTTCGACCGTTTATTCCTTAGTTTGGTGCTAAGGACAGTAGCAGCATTTTGAGTTCTGCTGTTTATTCCTCGCTCCACTCCCTCTGAGTGTATCGAGGACAGAAAATCCGCCTTTGCCTGTTTATTCTGTGACTGCCCTTCTTCCAAGCGCACCACAGACAGAGAGCTGTCAAGTCGGGGACAGTTCGACCGTTTATTCCCTAGTTTGGTGCTAGGGACAGTAGCAGCATTTTGAGTTCTGCTGTTTATTCTTCGCTCCACTCCCTCTGAGTGTATCGAGGACAGAAAAATCGCTTTTGCCTGTTTATTCTGTGGTGGTCCTTCTTCTAAGCGCCCCACAGACAGAGAACTGTCAAATCGGGGACGGTTCGACTGTTTATTCTCTAGTTTGGTGCTAGAGACAGGAGCAGCATTTTGAGACCTGCTCATTTATTTTAAGACGTATCGTAAGAAATTATTTGATTAAGAATTTGTATTATCCGTAGACTGTAAGTTGTATATGCAATACTCTGTTATTTTAGATCGTAAGAAAACTGTAATAAAATTTGTTACGACATCGGACAAGGTTGGTCGTTATTGGATGTTTGCGACTTTTCGACCCAAGTTTTATTTGCTTTCTTTGGGCTCGACCCTGGACACCCTGAGCTTACCTCAGCGATAAATAAAAAAGCATCACAATGTACATACTAATCTTACTCTCTTTACTTACTCTTTATCTCTATTACTCTAATATCGTTTTATAAGTATGTAGCAATAAGTTTAATTGTAGTAGTAAACACTTGTGTAGGACAGTTAAAAATGAGGGGCAGCACCTAGTGATTAAGAGAAAACTTGTGTGTAGCATTAAGCACAGTCAGCGCTTACAAAAAAATTCCAGTATTTTTTTTGACATCTAGTGGTTAAGAGGAGAACTTCTGGAACATTCAGCTTAGTAGTTTCTAGAACCATATCAGAACTATAAATACCCGATTTGGAAGCGAAGCTGAATAATTGATTGTGAACTGCGATAAAGTTAAGATACTGTGTTTGAAAAGTAATTGAAAGTGTTGAATAAATAAGTTTGTGAGTGGTTTGAATAAAGTGAATTTGTGTTTTATTTGAAAAGTGAATAAGTTTTAATTGTCGGACCACGCCGAATATTACAATTTATTATTGGCAAAGAATTTTATAATAAATTAAGTCAATTTCTCAAAATAAGTAAAATTTAATTTTCTTCTTAGAAATATCCTCCCATCAGTGAACTATTTGTGTGTCGAATGAAGTTAAGCTCGATAGCTGAGGAGAGAATTTAAAATGTTTGTACCTACTAGAAGCTCGATACTGAACACGATAACGTGAGAGGTAATGCCAAAAGCACACAAACACTCACAATTCAGTAACGTATTATTCGATAACGGATGCCGTAATTCGGCCCCTGATTTAACTTGTTTTATTTTTATAGTATGTTCCCACCGACTTGATTTAGCTCATATGATTTATAAATTACGATGAGCGTTTCCACTGAACCTTTTTACCTGATTTAGCTTGACATTTACGACAATCTTGACATTACTTTTAAATTTTTCAATGAATATGACACAAAATTTGAATTTCGACCGTCAAAAAGAAAAAAAAAATTAATTTTATTCATTACTTGAGCATGAAATCATTCAGCCTGGAATCATCGAGGTGATTTATACGTTATGCTATGCCTAATTTAAAAATAAATAAGTTAAATCAGGTAATTTCAAATCATTGAAAATGTATGGCAAATCATGAAATTAATTATGTGATTTAGCTAAATCAAGTGGATTTAGCTAAATCACGTTGCGTTTGGTGGGAACATACTATAACCGTTTCTCTGTTGTTAAACTTTCAAGACTGTTTTTTTTTCAATTTTTAATTAATTTTCAGACGCCTCCTAACGGTTTTCCTTTTCTTTGGGAAAATATCGAAAGTTACATGAAATGTATTCTGTATTACAATTATTGTGTGCTTTGCCTCTAAAACTTCGGTTGTTTTCATTTAAAAGAAAAATAAAAGCAAACGGTGCGTGGTAGAAAATATTTAGAATTTGCACGAATTGGAGAATTTTGCTCCGATCGGGGACGGTGATAAGGCTGAGTAAAGAACACACATATATATGAAGAATGATTGACTGGGGAGATTTTGAATATGGCTTCAGTTCTTTGCGCTCTGGGTATCGGTCGAATTGATATGGCCATAAAATTTCTATAGGTACTTGTACTATTATTTATTCCGTGGCAAGAGTAAGGTAAATGACCGTGGCTACTTAACACTAATAATTTGGATTTAAACTGTTTTTTTTTCCAAAAATTTTATTCAAATGTAAATAACATACAATATAAATAGAAATTTTATAATGCTTAACAGATGCACACAGATTTACATGAGAACATAGTTTTGTCGAAATTGCATTTAACCTCATTGTTCAATCACTAACAACAGAATTTTCAGTTGAGGGAAAACAGTATAAACCACAAACCCCACAAACCTATCCTCATCTGTTTGCGAAAACAATAATATTTCACTTCCTCTCACTACTTTTGTTAAAGCCTTGCATGAAAAATTGTGTGAGGTGAGTTAGCATACCTACCATCTATCCCTTGAAATATTAATCCCCTAGAAGAATATTAAGAACATCAGTAAATTTCACTTGAATTCAGATTTAGAAATTACTTTAAGCCTTAACATGGTCCTGCATATTCCCCCTTTTCAATTTTTTGTGTTTTTATGAGCCTTTTGTCATCAGGAATAATTTCAATTTCTCAAATTATCTTTAAAACCATGTTAGATCCTTGTAACATCGTATAAAAAAATTCACTAGATTTCTGCCTCTGGGCGATTTGCCTTGAAAACTTCCATCCAACAAACCGCGCGTTGTCTTCTAAATTACATTCTCAAGCTCATCCATATGCAGGGCATGCATATGTGACATAGAATATGTGATTTTATCATGTTTTTTTTTTTTTTTTGAAATAAGAACACTTCTTCGACAGACATGAAGCGAGATGAAAATTCTCAGCTCCACTTTCAACAAAAAGAATTGCAAATATATACCAAAACGGAACTCCCTTGCACACATACGTTAATAAAGCTTCTAGTTTTCAGGATGATGATAGAAGTCCTTGTAGAACATGATACGGGATGTGAAGGAATACAAAATAACAGAAGATAAGGATGCTGACTTTTCTCTATGCTGCGATGAATATAAACAAAAAAAATGAAGCAACATTTCGACAAAGAGCTTCCTATTTTATTTTCGTTCGTTCTTGTGTTTTTTTTTGGTCTTCTCTTACCGCTTCAGGTCATGCTTTAATGGAACTAAATCCTTATGGCTTAGTGTTCGAAAATTGCATAAGGTTGGATGGCAGTGAAAAGTCATCGAACTAGCTAGTCCGATATTTAAGTCGGTAAATACAAGGCATATAGTTGAATGATACCTACCTATTATTATTATCTAAGGGTAAAGTTCGACGCAGATCCTTTTTGTCTAGTGTCCCTTTGCCATTTGATACACCAGAACTTTTGTTCTGATTATCTTTTGTTTTTTCTTCTTTTTCGATAAACATCCGCTCTGCTCCTCTAGAGAATTTTTTCTGCACAAAAGGATGTTTCTGAACTGTGATGTAAGAGAAAACTTCATATTCCATGAAGTTCTCTAGATTTTCTCAATACTTTTTTTTATGTTTGTTTTGTTTTTCTTTCATTTAACTTTTTTTTTCTTGATAAAAAAAAAAGTCATGAATGTGTAAGTGCACATATGTGTTATGTAGAAAATAGTACATAGATGTTATGTTTAGTCTTAACTTAATCACTGATTTCACATAAATGTATGTATGTTTGGATTGTGGAAGGAGGCTATCAATCATATGGATAAACAAAAATGTGAGTGCCTCACTTGAGAGTATTGTGATGTGTCACGATGAAGAGCCTAGAGCATGCTAAAAAGCAAATTTTCGAAACTAGCCAACAAAGCACAACAGGTCTGTTGCTCTTCATGGACTATGATGAAGATGATAGTACCTACATATTTTAAAAAGTGTTCTTGTGCAGTAGGTACACTGTGTGTTGCACAGTTTATCAATTTTCTATTCGGTTGATTACATTTTTCAGTTTAGTGTACATAAGTAGGTATACATGTTTACCTTACAGATATAATTATGTACTTACAAAGTCCGATTGGGCCAGTAAGTTGGACATAAGATTTTAGAGTAAACAAGTTTTGAATTCTTTTGTCTATCAAATAGATACTATTTATAAGTATCTAAGTTAAACCGAATAAAAAATTAATATTCACCCCTACCGCCAATTTTATGGGAACTTTTTTTCCCAGGGAAACAAAAATTAAGCCGGAACAGAAGTTTCCCATCGAGAATCTCCCAAGAACTTTTATTTCCCCGGAAAGAAATTATACCAACCTTAAAGTATTTTAATGATTCTCGAATTTATTTTGAAAGCTTTCAAATTTGAATAAAACATTTTTTTTTAGCCAAAAATTATAAATAAAAATAAATGAAATAATGGCTTTTGGTATCAGTTTTTGTGATTTTTAATGGCAATTTGTTAATATTTAGTCCGAAAATAAACAAACTTTTCTAAGTAAAACTTCATCAAAAACTAATAGCTTTAACAATATAATTGATAGTTCTTATTATCCAGAACCTATTGCTGAAAGCAATACTACTACGCGCCATCGTGGTGCTGATTCCTATTCGACTGTTCATCGCCAAGCTAATTGTCTGCCGCCCGCGCCCCACTTGTCTGCTTTCTTATTTGACTGGGTTCCACTGCATAGCAGTCGCCTTTTCGAAGCGTGTGGCCAATTCACTGCTACTTTCGTCTTCGTAAAGTAGAGTAGTGAGTCTACTGGAACCCAACCAGTTCTCGAATGAAGTTCACCATTTGAGATACGGTTGTTCCAGAAAATCGTTAAGATGTTTCTAAGACATCTACTAACGAAACTTGAGGCTTTCTTTTGGCAGTGGATATGACTTTCCAAGTGATGCACCCATAAAGCAGAATAGATTCAAAATTGGAGTGGAACAGTCGAGGCTTGGTTTTTAATCTAAAAGAGTTGTCCAGAAATATTAACTTGGATTGATGGTTAAGTTCCAAGGCTGATCCTTTAAGTTTTTCCGAGTTGAGCTTTAGCCCGACGACTGCTGCCCCTGTCTCCACCAAAAAAAGACAGTCTTCCAATTCACTTCATGGAGATGCACAGCAAGTTTTTCCCTTACAACTTACTTGGGGAAAATTCTGTTCCAAATTAGGAAAAAGTTTCCTGGAAAAAATTATTGGCGATATGAATTTTTCGAAATTAAGTTTTTTTCCCATACTCGAAAATTATTCATGACAGCAAAGTTCCGAAATTGGGAAAAAAATCCATGGGAAAATTTGTTCGTGATAAGGCAGTCATCACCCCAATTCAAATTTTAAATCCATGGTGGAGTTAAGTTTAATATTTTTATCTCGGTACCTACTTATTAAAGTTTCAAGTTTTTCTAACGTTTTAGGCAAATTGCCTCTTTATTTTTATCTAAGCAAAATGTATAGTAATTCTCCCTCCCACTCCCACTTCAGAAATTTGACAAATAGAAACTTTTTTATTTAGATATTTCTACATTATAATAATACTCATTCAAATATAAATCCCTATTATTATGAAGATGAAGTTATTAATGTATCCTTAAATATTCAGCGTCAAATTTACTATTCCACATTTTAATGGTCATGTCATAATATCACTGCCAATTACTGACGTAATCTATCTTTGCACTGGAAAATAACCCTTCTGTTGCAATGAATGTCAAAACATGTTTACTGCAGCAAGTGATGCAAGACAGAAGAACAAAAAATAGTTTCAAATTACAAGGAAGGAATTGTGAAAATATTTTTGTGTAATATGACGCATAACTGAAAATCTCCATGCAGTGAAAGGGTGTATTCGTAAAATTTAATCAGCATTTGTGTTTGCCTTGGATTAGTTTCCAAATCAAGCGCGGATTCAAATCCCCAAAGCTACATATTATGTAGTCGCATTCATTGACTTGTTTTTTTTTTATCTGCGGCAGTGTATTTTGTTGCTGCAACAGTCTAATGAGACAACCTCGGCTGTGTGCCAGAACCAAAAAGATGTAAAAATGTACACGAAGACAAAACAAAAACACTCCCGCAACTTTTAAGCAACTGACTCTATCTAAGAGAAAATAACAGAAATTCTCGGTCAACCCTTAAACTACAGACTATAAAAAAAAAATCTGGTACACTGAGAGAAAGACAGAGAACTTTACATAGTAGACTAGTGCCGATAGCTTCAAAAATGGGAAAAAAACGAAAAAAATCGCAGTAGAATAAAACAAATTAGAAATGGTGGGGGATGCGATAAAAATTAAAGGAAAAATAAATTACGGGCCATCCGAGTTCGGGAAGTGGGTGGGGGGCGGGTATTAAGGGGAAAAAATGGTTTATCTTGATTTCCGGCAAAACTAGAGGTCCTATGGAAAAATGTCAAATGGCAAAGTTGTAGGTAACAAAGCGATCTATAACTTTTGTTCAGACAACTTTTTCACATAACCTCAAAATATATATGAAAAATTCAAAAAACCAAGTTTTCGGTTTTTTATTTTTATCTTTTTAAAACAAAAAGATTTTTCTACGAAATTTGGTGAAAACTTCCCTTATTATATCCCAGATACACAGTAATTTATTTGGTTAAAAATATTTATTTTTTCCTCTTATATTGACATAATATCAAAAAAATACCCTAATTTTGAATCGAAAATTCACGTGTCAAAATTTCGCCTTTTCTTAAAAAGTCGGCATGCTATTTATTTGTTCAAACCTCTACTTTCCGATGGTGTAAAAAAAATATATATTACCATAGTAAATATTCTCAGAAAATGCAAAAAATTGAAAAAACTCGAATTCGATTTTTTTTAATCATGATTTTTTTTTCTATACAGTATATGTAAGTAGAATGACTACATTTAACAAACACAAAAACAACCTTAGGTAAAGCCAAACATATGGGCACTTACACTTTTTGAATTCAATTTAAAATCATTGCATTTTTATGAAAAGACTTAAGGTTAGACTTAGACTAAAAAAAATTTAAAGTAACTAATTTTTATTCGGTCAAAGAATTACGTTATGAATAGTAAAGTGTACGACAAGAAAAGTCAAGCTAAGAAAAGTAAAAGTCTAGTGAAAGTCAAATCGAAGATCCAATTTAAATTACCTGTTTTTCTATATTTTTTTTATATTTAACATTAATTAATTACAATGAAAACATTATTTAAAATCTTTATAATTGAACAAAAACTTTATTAAAACTAAAATCTAGTGTTCTTGCTTAAATCCTTTCCTTTCTTTTCCTCTACATATAATAATATACATACATATAAGTTAAAAAGCTGATTCTGATTGCATTTCTTCATCGTAGGATGTGACAGACCTTTCCAACTGCTTCGAAATCTTCAAGACCACCACCTTCCTCGTCTCCAATGATATTTTCCGTCTGCATTGGTTCTTCATCCAAAATTTCCTCATTTACTTCCTCGTGAGTTTTTTCTTCCATATTTGAGCAATTTTCGGAACCATGACAATTCGTGGGTAGATTTGAACATTTTAAATCATGTTTTAGACAGCCGCATTTTAAACTGTTATATCCACTTCCACAGCTGCAGCAAATAGTTTTAAGAAAAACTTCCGGAATTAATTCCTTTTCTGTAAATTTGGGCATAATGCCACCTTGGTGTTGCTTCCAGCCCCAATCTATTGCTCTCAATTCGTTACTTTTCTTAGCTTGACATTTCTTGTCGTACACTTTACTTTTCATAACGTAATTCTTTGACCGAATAAAAATTAGTTACTTTAAATTTTTTTTAGTCTAAGTCTAACCTTAAGTCTTTTCATAAAAATGCAATGATTTTAAATTGAATTCAAAAAGTGTAAGTGCCCATATGTTTGGCTTTACCTAAGGTTGTTTTTGTGTTTGTTAAATGTAGTCATTCTACTTACATATACTGTATAGAAAAAAAAATCATGATTAAAAAAAATCGAATTCGAGTTTTTTCAATTTTTTGCATTTTCTGAGAATATTTACTATGGTAATATATATTTTTTTTACACCATCGGAAAGTAGAGGTTTGAACAAATAAATAGCATGCCGACTTTTTAAGAAAAGGCGAAATTTTGACACGTGAATTTTCGATTCAAAATTAGGGTATTTTTTTGATATTATGTCAATATAAGAGGAAAAAATAAATATTTTTAACCAAATAAATTACTGTGTATCTGGGATATAATAAGGGAAGTTTTCACCAAATTTCGTAGAAAAATCTTTTTGTTTTAAAAAGATAAAAATAAAAAACCGAAAACTTGGTTTTTTGAATTTTTCATATATATTTTGAGGTTATGTGAAAAAGTTGTCTGAACAAAAGTTATAGATCGCTTTGTTACCTACAACTTTGCCATTTGACATTTTTCCATAGGACCTCTAGTTTTGCCGGAAATCAAGATAAACCATTTTTTCCCCTTAATACCCGCCCCCCACCCACTTCCCGAACTCGGATGGCCCGTAATTTATTTTTCCTTTAATTTTTATCGCATCCCCCACCATTTCTAATTTGTTTTATTCTACTGCGATTTTTTTCGTTTTCAAAAATTATCTACCCTGGTCTATAGGTCCTATTTGTTTTCATTTGTTCGTTTTTCCTATTGAGCTTATGAACATCTCGGTCCTTCACACTTGATTGAATTGAAAATAAATCTCTATTTCCCACTCATGACAAGAGCTGATTGATATCTTAACGCAGGAGTCAGTTCAGGCAAAATGTAAAGTAGATAGACTTGAGATGGGGGAAGAATTTTAAGTCAGGCGGGAAAATGTCCTTAAAGAAAAGAAAAATATTGAAAATAATGGAAGAAAAAGAAGAAAGAAGCCATATCGGTTACTTAAGAAGCTTAGCTCAAAACTCTTTTTTGTAAATTTAATATTTCGTTGAATTTTGTAAAATATTGTTGTATTTTGTACAATTTTGTTGAATTCTCTTGTTTTGTTAAAAATTAAAATAAATAAAATTATTATTAAAAAACATGTTTTCATTCAGAAATAGAATTAAAAAAAAAATCTCGAAAAATCTCGAATTACCATTTTTTTTCGAGATTTTTTAGAGATATTGTCTTTCGACCTTCTTGAACGATCGAGATTTTTGTACGTTCGAGATTTTTGCATTCGAGATTTTTATTTTTTTGTTTCGAGATTTTTTACATTCGAGATTTTTGTTTTCGAGATAACGTCGTGCTCCCAATTTTTTCTGCTCCTACTTTTTTGGTGGAGCAGCTTTGTAAAAACTACCAAATGTCGAAATTTCATATGCCAATCTAGTTCTATTTTTTTTCTAATCTATGTACATATATAAATATAAAGCCTTATTTATTAGATTCTCCTTATACACCTCTATACAGTATTATAGCTACATATGCTATGAATGGGCTCTTATGTTACGTTGAATAAATTCTTATTTATAAAAATTTGTTCAACATAGCATAGTTATCTCTGTCAAAAAAAAGTACCAAAACGATGATCTACTACATTCGACAGACATTTGAATAAAAAAAAGTATTATTTCCTGTCAACAGGAAATAACAGGTTGTTGTTGTTTATTGTGTGGCGTTAGAAATACATTCACAGCCTTATTTATTAGATTCTCCTTATACACCTCTATATAGTATTATAGCTATGCTATGAATAGGCTCTTATGTTACGTTGAATAAATTCTTATTTATAAAAATTTGTTCAACATAGCATAGTTATATTAGATCTCTGTCCAAAAAAAGTACCAAAACGATGATCTACTACATTCGACAGTCATTTGAATAAAAAAAAGTATTATTTCCTGTCAACAGGAAACAACAGGTTGATGTTTCCTGTCGATGGGAAACAACAGGTTGTTGTTTTTGAATACAAATTCGAAAATAAAAATTAAAAAAAATGCTCATTGGGTCAAATTTTTGTTTTATTGATGTGTGATGTCTGACACATACGTATTATAGTACCTTATAATAAGCTTTATACAACCCTAAACGTTTGTATAGCTTATTCAATCCCTATGTAGTGTAGCTAAACTTTATAAATAAGGATTTTCTTTATACAGGTATTATAAGTCTTATAATAAGTCTATGTTCGGTTTATAAATAAGGCTGTCAGTCCTTAGTTTTAAACTTCCTAACACTTGCACTCACCCCTACTTTTTAAGAGCTCTATCACTTCTTACTCAGTTTTTGTGAAAATTTCGTCGATTTTATTATTATTGTTAGTACATTGATCGCAGTAGTGATAGTGACTATTTCTTCACATAGTATCTAACAATGCTGGGACATAAGTGCCGAATTCTATTTTGGGACTATCAACCCAGTATGGTGGGTCCTTAGTCCTGAAATTAAATTCGGGGTTTCTGACCTTCGTGATATTGTTTTAAACATTCTGCAAATCAATAAATTGAGTAGACACTTTGAACATATTTTCAAGGTTTACATACAACATGCTCTATACGTCTATGTGACGTTAAGGAAACTCTTCGACATGAAAACGTTCTCCTGAACTTTTGTGTTTGGTGAGAGTTGGGCATTCAACAAGCACACTGTACTTGAACCCAGCTTCATCTTAATGCATCTTTTTGTCACCTAAAATAAGTGAGCTGTTTCAATAACTTTGACAGCGCCATCAGAGAGACATTTTTGTATTGATGGGATGTTCAGTTTTCTTGCATCATGTGGATGCAGACGTAAGTACTATTTTTGCAATACTAAACCTTAACTCAGTCTCACATGTCTTAAAATATTATTTCAATAAAGGATTTGGAGCTTGAACCAAAAAATGAAGGAGGTACAATAAGTACTAGCGAGCGAAGCGAGCGGACAAAATTTTGCCCAAAAGAGAATGAATTTGGAGTGGGACCTACAATTTAACGCCGATTCCGGACGGCAAAGTTGAGAAGCACTTTTTTCTAGACAGTATGATACTCTTGGAAGTTTTGTCAGTTCTTCGCAATAGGCAGTGCCCGTGAAAGATGAAATTAAAACTTAAGGTACGAGTAGGACTCGAACCCGCTACGTTTTAAAGGTTAGTATCTAATATAAAAAAGTCTAAAATTAGGTCCCTAGCAGAGAAATTAATCTTAAGATGGAACAGAGACAGGGTAAACCAAAATAAGCCTTCTTTTAAATCGTCAAAAAGTGATGTCATTCAAACCTTAATGTAGAACTTTTTTTTCTAAGAATATGACCAAAAATCACATTCAAATTTAAGTATGGCAGACGAATTACCGGACATTCTGTATAAAGGACTATTAGCGACTTAAGAAGAGAGGGAGAGAGAGAGAGAGAGGGAGAGAGAGCGAGAGAGAGGGAGAGAGAGAGAGAGAGAGAGAGAGAGAGGGAGAGAGGGAGAGAGAGAGAGAGAAAACAAAATTATGAAGATGTGTGAAAATGTTTTCCTAAATTTTAATACACATTATTTTTTTCTAGATATATTTTTAAAAATACTTGCTGATTATAATATACGAGATTGAAATTGAAAATTTCGATCTAAGAAAATGTATGTAAATTTTATTCAGTGTTTTAATAAATTACCATCCATGTTGTCTCCAAACTCCAATAACTGCCTTGCCGCTGTCATGCGGTTTCGTATCTATGACCATGGCTGGGATCCGAGTGTTGTACCTACAATCAAAAGAGGTTCATACTATACATGAAAAATAGTACATTTTTTATACCATCTGATGAACTGTTTCTAGTTCGTATTTTCATGTTACAATATGAGACATGTGTTGAATGCATTCAGAAAAGCAATCCTAGGGGTGCTTAATTCCTAAGGAATTCAACAGCGACATAACGAATTGTGTCACAGTTACACAATTTACGACTGGCAGTTTATTTGACAACTGTGGGATTTGTTCCTAATTTAAATTTGTGTGTTAGTGTGTCATCTCATAAATATAGGATCACTTGAAATTAAATAAAAAAGATATGTTTTTTAACATTTCAAATGGTGGGAGGTATGAGTTCAAATGTTTCTTAAGGAGTACAATTTTCTAAGCATTGATCAAACTGCATTGCTGATGAATAAATACATAAACATTTCTTTTTGTCTTTGAAAACCTATTCAAGAAATCCTTTACTACATAATATAAATAATTAATATAAAATAAAGAAAGTAAGTTATTCATTTATTAACATTTAAATACAAAAACCTTTGTACATATGTTTTTGGAGATATAAGAAGTAAAATAGGCTACTTTTTATCCCTATAAAATGTCCGACATAGGATTGACATAATTCTTTGCATAGGTAGTTGTAGTTAAGGGGTCAAAAAATGACAAATGCTACTTTTTATCCTGGGTATCGCGGGAACACCGCGTGCACAGCTAGTAAGCAAACATAATGTACATGCTGCTTCATATACCTTAACTAGGTATGTACAAAACATAAAATCGGGTTAGTTTCTTTTTAAATAAAAGCGAAATATTCGACTAAACTAATAATTTAAACAAAACCCGATGTTTCACTTTTTTCACACTTTTCACTATAACTTGGAATCCGTTGAAGCTAGAGGGTTGCACCCTTATACATTTTCAATCAAGATTATGTCACGTACATTCTACCAAAATTTCATCGAATTTGACCGTGACACTTTTTAACTTCCCAGAGGAAGTTATTGTAATGGGGTCGATTTTGTGAATCTCCAGTTTTTGCATTTCTCCATGTTTTGAGGTCACTAGAATCCGAATCAAGCATTTTTATGATGATGTATGTGTGTATCAGAGATTAAAATGAGTCAAGTATTGTTTGTAAGTTTCGGGTATTTACTCAAAAAAAACGAGTTTGAACAAACTGAGTCAACGCACAATCAAGTAATTTCGAGTCTTTTTATTTATGAGTAAAATTATTTACAAATCATCCCTCATTTCAAACGAGTTCAAACGAGTTTTTTGGTTGAAAGTAAGATCGCTTGCAATCACCACTCAATTGTTCATGGCGCTTGTAAGTAAATCGAAAAATATTGTTTGGTTTGTTTGAGATTTGTGTGCTGTGTGGAAATGTAGGTAATCTATGGCAAGGAGGTTTATTTTTATCGTTGATTTGTTTCATTCTCAAATTTTTGTATCGCTGTGTCGAATAAAATAGATAGATACGAATAGAAATAAATAAATCCACATATTTTGATTATTTTGATTTTTTGTGATCGAAACACCATTGTAAAATATAAACAGGACCTTGTGTATGGGTTTCAAATTTTCAATATACATTAGGATTTCATGAGCAAATGAATCCGCGTTGTCAGTTGAATTTTCTCCAGCAAAAAAATTAAGATTATGGATTCGTAATATCTTCAAACAAGTTTACTGATTGAAAGTAAAATCGCTTACAATCATCACTCCATTATTCATGGCGCTTGTAAGTAAATCGAAAAATAATGCTTGGTTTCTTTGAGATTTGTGTGCTGAGTGGAATCAATGTAAAAAATTTCGAACAAAATAGAAATAAGGAAATCTACATATTTTGATTAAAAAGAAATGTTTGTAACATATATAATATTCAAAGTTTTATTTCATGATTTCATTTTCTTAGTATTTAAAAATGTACTCATTGAAACAAAAACCCTTTTTTTATAAAAAAAAGATGCGTAAAAACCAAAAATTATTACTGAAACTAATTCATTCATAGCTTGACCTCAAAATGTTCATTCATACCTCTTTTTTTGTTTTATTACTCTAATTACAAAAAGCCAACATCCCACCCTAGAAAAGGATTACATATTATCCAGAAAGTAGTAGGTACATAGCTTGGTTATAGGAAGGTCAGATATGTTATAAAAAGATTAACAATATTTAAAATATCTTAACAAAACTGCATTCTCTACCAACCGGAAGCAGGTATTCCCACGACATAATCTTCGTCAATCACTATTTTCTATTTAGGTATACAAACCTAACCCACATTGAGGTATAGTATGCATTCATTAATAAATCCTTTCCTTAATTAATGTGAAAAATTATGTTTCCAGTGCGGATTATTATATTTATGAATGCAAATCCAGCCACCTAACTCATTTATAAATATTTCTATTCGTTAAATTACAACCCATACAAAGCCTGCATCTTTCTTTTTTTCTTCGTAGAGAAAAAAAAAATTGAAACATCCAATCAATTTTACCCGAAAACTCAAACATGTTTGAGTAAGTACAAGCAAGCGAATTGCTTGTGAGTCAATTTGACTTGAAATGATCGAAAACGAAAAATATTTACGAGTTTCCTCTGCTTGCTTGGTTTGACTTACAAGCCTTTTTATTTATGAGTCAAATTATTCATAAATAAGGGTTGCAATCGAACGAGTATGAACAAGCACACAAGAAAAATTTGGATGTGTTCGAACTGTTCAAACATACTCATTTTAATCTCTGGTGTGTATGTATGTGTGTTCGTATGTGCGTATGTGCGTATGTGCGTATGTGAGTACGTGCGGACGTGCGTTACGTTTTTTCGTCTCGATTATCTTGCGAACCACTCATCGTATTGTCATGAAATTGGTCTCATTCGACGCGGTATTGTGTTGTTAAGAGCTGATTAGGTTTTGAGCGATTTTTTAATGGCAATTCAAAATCTAAGACAACCCTAATATAATGAAAAATATGATAATATCTGCAATAACTTCAACAGTAATGCAAAAAATCTTATAGTTAGCGTGAAAAAAAAATTTCAGGTGTATCATAGACTATATTTTATTACTAGCTGACCCACCAAACGCTGCGTGTATTTAATGTATTTGTTATATTAGATGAAAGATGGATGTTACAATATTAATTTTCGGAAATATTAATCTGATTAGAAAAATTGCTGCAGTAATAAAAAACTACAATATTCAGGAGCAATATAAGCTGTATTTTACTGTGCAAAGTATATGTGCATGAGTCAACGAGTTGGTCCGACCACTTTTTGACGACTGTTATTCAATAAACTCAATGCATTTCCTAAAATCATCAGTTTTATGGAATTTGTCTTTGAACCAACGACTACAACGTACAGCTTCGGCTGAAAATTTTGCAAAACAACTAATGTTCTTACGTATTTTTCTAGTCTGGGAAGTTAGTCGTGTGGACTCCATGGGTCGCACTCATATTTTTTCATACATTTAGTGCGTGGTCATGTATGACATGTATTTAATTACTTAAGTTTTCAATGCATAAAAGGAAAAATAAAAAAATAAAAAGCAAAGTAGCTAGTACCTTGTTTTCAATATCATCACCTCCTGAAAAAATTAAACTAAATAGTATTCTTATAAATAGAATTCTTGCATATTCAGATAAAAAAATTAATGCAAATCTTCCACTTCTATATTCTACATTAAATCCAGAAACTAATTCTGATTCTCCTTCTGCAAAATCAAATGGAGTTCGATTAGTTTCAGCTAAAGAAATAATTATTCAAATAAAAGCTAAAGGATATAAAATAATAGAAAATCATAAATAAGTTTGATTATAATAAAATATTATTATATTATAATTATTAATTAAAAATACAAAAGATAATAAAATTAATGCTAATCTAACTTCATGAGAAATTGTTTGTGCAACAGAACGTAACCCTCCTAATAATGCATAATTAGAATTTGAAGATCATCCAGCAATTATTACAGTATAAACCCCTAATCTTGTACAACATATAAAAAAATAATAATCCTAAATTAAATGAAAATAATTTAATAAAAAATGGTATACACATTCATAATAATAAAGATAAAAATAAAGAAAAAATTGGTGAAAAATAATAAGAAATATAATTAGATATTAAAGGATAAGTTTGTTCTTTTGTAAATAATTTAATTGCATCACAAAAAGGTTGAGGAATTCCTATTAATCCTACTTTATTTGGTCCTTTTCGAATTTGAATATACCCTAAAACTTTACGTTCTAATAAAGTTAAAAAAGCTACTCTTACTAAAACACAAATAATTAATATTAAACTTATAATTAAAAATAAAACAATTTCTATATAAAACAAGTACTATTTGTAATATAAATTACATTTATAAATTCTAAATTTATTACATTAATCTGCCAAAATAGTTTTTAAAAATTAATTAAATTCATTATTTAAAAATAAATTATTTAAATATTTAATCCTTTCGTACTAAAATATTTTAATTAATTAAAGATAGAAACCAACCTGGCTTACACCGGTTTGAACTCAGATCATGTAAGATTTTAAAAGTCGAACAGACTTAAAATTTAAACTACTGCACCTAAATTTATATCTTGATCCGTTAATTGTCTAATGTTAATAGAAACTTATAACTATTTTCACAATTTTAATTTAAAAATTATAATTAACCTAGAAATAAATAAATACTATTACATATTAAAAAAGCTTTCCTTCAATTGTTTTGTTTACTTGTTTGTTTTGCATATTTTATTATCAGCCTTATCACGAAAAAATTTTCTCTGGAGTTTTTTCCCAATTTGGGAACTTCGCTATCATGAGAATGAAAAAAAAGCTTAATTTCGAAAAATTCGTACCGTCAATAATTTTTTCCAGAGAACTTTTTCCTCATTTGGAACAGAATTTTCCCCAAGTTAGTTGTTAGGGAAAAACTTTCTGTGCATCATCGTGAAGTGAATTGGAAGACTGTTTCTTTTTTTTTCTTTTTTTTGTCGTGGGGCTAAAGATCAACGTGGAAAAACTTAAAGGATCAGCCTTGGAACTTAACCATCAATTTAAGTAAATATTTCTGGACAACTCTATTAGCTTAAAAACCAAGCCTCGACTGTTTTGCTCCAATGTTCAATCCATTCTGCTTATGCGCAGCACTTGGAAGCTCAGACACTGTCACAAGAAAGCTTCAAGCTTCGTTAGTAGATGTCTCAAAAACATCTTTAGGATTTTCTGGCCCAACCGTATTTCAAATCGTTAACTTCATGCGAGAACTGGTTAGGAACCCATAGACTTACTCTACTATACGAACACGACAGTAGCAGTGAATTGGCCACACGCTTCGAAAAGGCGACTGCTATGCAGTCGAACCCGTTCATACAAGAAAGCAGACAAGTGGAGCGGCAGACAGTCTAACAGGAATCAGCACGACGATATGGCGCGTAGTAGAAGCGGCCCTATGTCCCGTAAGGGAAACACCACGGACGTAATAGATCAACTGCTTGAGCTTAGGTAAAATACGTTTTAACAACAAGAGGCAGTTTAACTTCCAAATGTATGTTTATTAAGGGATCAAAAATGAATGAGATTAACAAAACTATTGCCCTTAAAAATCACGAGTTTCGCAGGTAGGCGAAATGATAGATACACGAAAATAAAGATCAATAAGCCTTCTAAGTCACTGAAAACCAAAACTATCTGCGAGGTCTGGTTACCGAGTTCTGATCCGAAAACCTTTTTTCCTGGTTTCAGTCCTTAGCTCCTTCTATCTATAATGTATGTGCATTGATATTTTCTGATGCAAATAACTCGGAAACCAGGGCTAGGAATCGGTTTTGGCTTTCAGCAATAGGCTCTGGATAACAAGAACTATCAATAATTACATTGTTAAACGTTTCGTTTTTAATGAAGTTTTACTTCCAAAAGTTTGTTTATTTCCGGACCAAACATTAACAAATATTGCCATTAAAAATCACAAAAACTAATATCATAAGTCATAATTTCATCTATTTGTATTTGTTTTTGACATAAAAAAATGTTTTATTCAAATTCGAAAATCATTTCAAGGTTGGTATAGTTTAATTCCGGGGAAATAAAAGTTGTTGGGAGATTCTCGATGGGAAACTTCTGTTCCGGGGTCATTTTTGTTTCCCTGGGGAAAAAAATCGCATAAAATTGGCGATAGAGGTGTATCTGTATAGCTAAGTAAGTCGTGGAAGTAGTAGTAGATTTAAATTAAGCTGGCAATATAACAATCTGCTTTCGGATGCACGAGCCTTTGATGGCATAATTTGAATCAGCCTGTGACTTCAGTGCATCTGTCAGGAGCTTTGGTAGACATCTTGATCTGCAAATTTCAAGAAAAGTACAGCGGGTGAACATACGTCAATTATACATTTAAATACACAGAAATCAATTTTTTGTATTAAAAGTAAAGTCCGGCCACTAAGGATTAATCAATTTCTTCTGCTTTTATTTTCTGTACGAAATAAATATTATCACCTCTCCACCTTTTTGCTTAAGTTCGGAAATATTGATAGTTATTGTTGATATTGTAATAAGGTCGCTACACACACAACATCATACTTATTTTTCATTTCGCCTCCACACGCTACAGCATGCTCGAACATTTTTCACTTAATGTTGCGAAAATGTGTGAATCGGACGACGACTTTCTTGCTTTGGCTGCTTTTTATCTTATCCGTAAAAAAGAAACGCGAAAAAAAACGTGATTTATGGTGTAAAGAGTGGTTACTGAAGAGAAGCAGCTCCTCCCATATCAATTTACTGAGTGAATTGAAGATATATCCGCGTGATTGGCATGAGTGAAGAAACATATCTGAAGCTTTTGTCACTCGTAACACCTTTAATTCAAAAACAAGATACGATTATGAGACAAGCTATTACTCCCCACGAGAGATTAACAGCAACATTAAGATTTCTGGCAACCGGAAGTAGCTATGAAGATCTTAAATATTCGACCATAGTTTCACCACAGGCGCTTTTTAATAACGGCATCCTTATCGGCTTGGTGTCACCTAAATACTTATCAAGTAAGATTTTGTACGCTGCATACCTCTTCATCCAATCATGCTATTCGGAAGATTTAATTCGCCAAAGACACGGTTGATTTTCGTAGGCACGAATAAAATCTTCTAGTAATTCACGCTTGTTCTTCTTCAAATCGCTCGACATAATGATATGGTGACGTAGAGCTTATTCACGGCATCGGACTACTAATTTATCTGTTCAAGCCAAAAAATACAGGTACACACGTTTCGTTTTACTTGTGCAAGTATAGCTTGCGCAAGTTTGCAGGATTCGAAATCAATCAATCATCAAGTGACTTGCACAAGTAAAATACTTGAGCAAAATATCCCTACAGACGTTACAGTTTGCTTGTACAAGTTGATTGTACAAGTATACTTGTCAAGTATACTGTTGTGTGTGTAGCGACCACTATTCGGCTTGGTACGACAATTAAAACTTATTCACACTTTGTAAATAAAACACAAATTCACTTTATTCAAATCACTCACAAACTTATTTATTCAACACTTTCAATTACTTTTCAAACACAGTATCTTTACTTTATCGCAGTTCACAATCAATTAAATTGCTTCGCTGCCAAATGGGCTATTTATATAACTCAAATAGGTTCGAGAAAGTACTAGGTTCTTGTAGGAGCTAAATGTTCTCGGTACTTAACGAAGCGAGTTCTCCTCTTAAACACCAGATGTTGCCCCTCATTTAAACTGTCTTACACAAGAGTTTACTACTTCAAATAAACTTATTGCTACATACTTATTTCACTATAACACGATATTAGAGTGATAGACATAAAGAGTGTATGTATGTACATTACATATAGACAGAAATACAGAGAGATAGAGATAGTGATAGAGATATATGCATAAAATGTATACACATTACAATATTTTTGCATTCAGGTGGTTAAAAGAGATTCACTGCTGACCTAAACTATACAAGTTAAAGGAACTTCTAAATGCAGTAAAAACTTAACCATAATCTTGATCTTGATTTCTCCTCTTTCCTAAAATTTAGATTTATCAAGATGTTCTGTATTTTGATTTGCATGATTTTAATATGTTGCATCACTCTTTCTTGCAGAACAAAAGATGCAGATACGTGTAAATCCACCACTAAGCTAATTTCCTAAAGCATACATATCTAAACGGAGGGAAAGATGCCCTTCCTAAACGATTTGTCGGTCTCAACCTGAACTACGTTAATCACCCTTTACACAAACATGTATATGTACTTGTCAATATCAACCACTTTATTTCACCTGGAAGAAACTTTACACACGAATCGATAAATTCTTCTTTCGATGCCTTCCTGCAAATATTTTATCTTTGTCGTCTCTTTGCTGCATGGAAAAAGGAAAGCTAAGTTAAAGCAATTTTTTATGATATTTCTCTAGCTTCCTGTTTTTGTAACAAGGATGGCTCGGGGCGCGGCGGCGGCGGTGGCGTCAACGACCGTAGGACGCCGAACGGTGTTATATTTGGCTTTCATAAGCCAATTCATGGTAGATTTAAATGTCAGGGTGGGAACAAATTTATATCCAACATCGATAAATTGATTTATAAAGCTCATTCCCGGCTTCAGGTATACAAATGATTTTTTCAATGGAATATGATGTGGTTTAGGTTCATATTTTGTTTGTATGTGACTCTGACTACTTTGGTATATGTTTAAATATTTCTTGCAAGGTTGTATTCGATATTTATTCATGACTTTTAAACTTTTCAATTATTTGTAGTGATCGTCTCCATATTTCATTTTTCTTGCATATTTGGTAAGAAGATCTTGGTGGCCAGACAATAAAAGCAAATTGACTATGATTTTTAGATAGAATCTATCAGGCAGACTATTTTAATAATGGGGCTTTATGCGTCAGTGAGTGAGTTTGAATAGTCAAGAGATGGGTTTGATTTCCGTACACGGAAATATATAGTACGTATACGCCAGAGTACTCATACAAAGAAGAAACATTTTCCGTTGTTTTATTTATTCTGAAGTTAGCTCTGTATAAATTTTAAAGTAACGATAATCTTAATATATTTGTTTCTGCTCTCAGCTTAAGAATATATAAGAAGGGCTTATCGGCATATCACACGACTTTTTACTTAAGGTTTTTTGTATACGAAGGAAGAAAAACTAGAGCGTGTAAGTTTTGTCAAAGCACGATAAAAACCATTTAAACTTGAGGTAGGTAGTAATTTTTGCCCTGTTTTGATACAAAAACCGGTGTTTACCTAAAAAAAAATGCAACACCAAACGACATTGCTCTGGCGATGAGCATTCACACAAAAATGCTGAATTTTTGCGCTTTGTTCCATAATCCATATCCTTATAACTACAATAACAATACCAAGTTTCATGGCGTATTGTCCATGGCTAATAGCTTGTGCAAATGTCAACAATTTTACTTCTATTCAGAAGTTCTTTGGTACGTTTTTGATTGTAAATGATCCATGTCTGCCTTTAGATAGTACATCTTACGCTGGATTTCCTAATAAAGTTGTTTGAATGTCTTTTTTCGTGACCCCTGAGGAAATCCTCACTTCTTATTCCAACACTTAAGACGTGAAGCGTTGATCCCTTCCTGGCCACCTTATCAGCAATTTCATTACCTTGAATAATACTGTGATCCGGTTCGGTACCCAGATTTTTAAGTTTTCATTGAAAATTGCAAGTTCCTACTTGTTTGTCGGACAGCTGTTCAGTGCCTTTATGCCTGTCTAATCACTAGTACATCAGCCTCATGGAAAAGTAACCAAACAAAGGTCAGAAATTTCAAAATGGGTTTTAGAATGGAAAAATAGAAAGTTCTTGATGAAAAACTCGGAAAACTCTTTGGAAAACTTCATGCAATTGTATGCGCATTGGTTTTCAAATAGAAAACTGAAAAATTTGTGATGGGGAACTTGAAAAAAAAATTCTTTGTGAAAAACTGTGAAAATTAAAGGAAAGAGCAACACGTTTGATTTTGTTTATCATTATTATATTGTATATTTACGATTTTGACTATGCAAAGGTGGAAAATTCGTTGTCAAGCTAGAAAAATTTCATATCTTTGAAATTGGAAATTATATCTTATAAGTTATAACCATTTTGAAGCTTATCTGAAGGCGCTAAATGGTGGTGAAACGCAGGGGGGATCAAGGAGATATACCTCAACCGATTGGGATCCATAATTGTTCAACATAACCATTCATGCCAAATAAGTTAAAAAAACGCACTCTTAAAATTAGTACCTACTTCCTATGTGAATTTAGTCTTTTTAGTACTCACAGGATTCCTAGTGGCATTTTGAACTGTACTACGGGGAAAACATAAAGTCAACTTCATTTAAAAGAAATTATTATTTCAGTAATAGCCTTTTCCCACCGACTTGATTAAGCTTATTTGATTTATAAATCAAGAAAGGCGTTCCCACTGAACTTTTTACTTAATTTAGCTTGACATTTATCACAATCTTGACATTTTTTTTGAACTTTTCAATAAAATATATCAATATATGACACAAAAATTGAATTTTCACTGTCAAAAAGAAAAAAGAAATGAATTTGAAATGAATTTTATTCATTACTTGAGCATGAAATCATTCAGCCTGAAATCATCGAGGTGATTTATACCTAATTAAAAAATAAACAAGCTAAATCAGGTAATTTAAAATAATTGAAAATGTATGGCAAATCATGAAATAAATTATGTGATTTAGCTAAATTAAGTTGATTTAGCTAAATCACGTTGGTGGGAATAGGCTATAGCCTTTTCCCACCGACTTGATTAAGCTTATTTGATTTATAAATCAAGAAAGGCGTTCCCACTGAACTTTTTACTTAATTTAGCTTGACATTTATCACAATCTTGACATTTTTTTTGAACTTTTCAATAAAATATATCAATATATGACACAAAAATTGAATTTTCACTGTCAAAAAGAAAAAAGAAATGAATTTGAAATGAATTTTATTCATTACTTGAGCATGAAATCATTCAGCCTGAAATCATCGAGGTGATTTATACCTAATTAAAAAATAAACAAGCTAAATCAGGTAATTTAAAATAATTGAAAATGTATGGCAAATCATGAAATAAATTATGTGATTTAGCTAAATTAAGTTGATTTAGCTAAATCACGTTGGTGGGAATAGGCTATAAATCACCTAATCAAATTAATTTCTTTTTTTATATCGATTTTTAAAAAGTATTTTTCTTATCACGTCTCTCACCAATTGATAATAGACAAACGTGCAATAAAAAGAGCTTCCATCCAGCTTTCCATCAAACAGCACAAAAGCCTACACCGACACAAAAATGAAAACTATTTAGATTTCTTCGCACCGTGTGTCACATTGTTAAGTTGGTGTAAGAAACCACCCCAAACACGCAGCACACTCATCCACACAAACACAAATGTTCGCACAACTGCGGTGTAGTCAACGTGAATCCTAACGGTAACGATAACTCACACTCATTCATTTTGACCAGAAAAGCAAAATGCGCTATTACTCAATACATAAAGCATGTGCATGCCTTAAACAAGCGGCAGATTGACAGTCATTCGTCGTAATTTTGCGAGTTATTTGTGCGAGTTATCTGGAGCGTTTTTTTTTTTTGTTTATTACACAATTTTTCGAAAATGTCCTAAAATTAATTTGGTTATGCAGTACCTATTCAATAAAATGTAAATATACATTCTATTAATGAATTTCGATTTTAACTATTAATCCGTTTTCGAGATACAGAATTTTGAAAAAAATGATAAAAAATGTTTTTAAGAAATACAAAAAAAAAATTTTTGAAAACAAAATATTATTTGAGCAATATATACGTAAATTGAAAGTTTTGGTTTTTCGCCAAAAAAAGTGTACGGTGGCTACTTTAAATTTTATTCTGAAACAATAAAAAAAAAAAGACCCCCGCGAATTCGCTCAAACGCCAAACCTCTTAAATTTTCAAGTTTTAAGTCAATCGGGCCAATGGTTAAGGCTGCAGGTGGATTTACAGAAAGACAGACAGACATTCAAAACTTGTCATATATTCTATACTAGTTGCCTGCGATTTCGTCCGCCTGTCCACTGTGCGTCTTGAGTTGTGCATCATGTGCCCGTCGGAATTTTGTTTTGAAGTTATTTTAAAGATGTATAACAGTCGACTCTCCCTAAGTCGAAATTCTCCTTAACTCGAAGCCTAATGTGTAATTTTCCATGTTTTAGCAACGCTTTTCACTCATGCTTTGGTCTTATTATATGCACCGTAACGTTGTACAGCTTAAAAATTGATATATTCCGTATATTTATTCAACACAAAAAGACTTTTTCAATTTGATTTAGCAGTTCCTGAGAACAGCGCGTTCAAGCAAACAATAGAATCCTTCAAAAATGAATATTTTTGCCATTTTACAACATTTTTCTCTGACGCTTCGCTCCTAGCGGTCGCAGCGTACCTACTATTGTATAGCTTCAAGCCATCCTCGATAGATGGACCATTCAACACCAAAAGAGTTGTTCAATTTGACTAAGCACTTCCTGAGATAAAAATTAATATTTTTGCCGTTTTTTTCACATTTTTCACAGATTCTATTAATTGCAGCCTATTGTTAAGTAGCCTAAAGCCTTACTTGATTAATGGACTATCCAACGCAAAAAGAATTTTACAATTCGAACCAGTAGTTCCTAAGATTACCGCGTTCAAACGAACAAACTCGTTAGCTTTATAAACTAGTATAGAGTATAGATATAGATATAGATTGTGAACAAAATAAGTACCTACATCATTTCGTACAATTAACAAAAAAATTGGTTCGAAGTTAAAAAAAAATAGTTAAAAATTTCATTATTTTGACTTTGAAAATGAATTTTTCGAAAACTATTTCTAAAAACAGTTTTATATGCAAAATGATAGAAGCAATTTTTAGCTTTGCAAGGAGGTATAACGCGGTGGACAAAGCCGTTGATATTTAATCTTTTTTTTTGAAAAATAAGCTTTTTTGTTATAAAATCGACTTTCCCGGCTAAACGGGGATAAGCAATTATTTCCCCCAAATGAAATGTTTCTGATTTTAAACAAAATAAAAAACAAAAAAATAAAAAAAAAATTCCAAATACAAGCTGTTTGTTAGGACTTTCTGAAAACGCCCTTTGTTGAGCTTCATTGACTCCGCTATTATTGGTTTTTGTTTTTGTTCTGATTTTTTAAGTTTAATTAGTAAGACCAACCTTTCAAACAAAGGTTAATTCTAGTTTGAAGATTCAAAACAAAACAGATTAATTAGGCTGCTTAGTTTTTGCTTACTCTTTATACCCCAAACCGGTAAAACTGTTTTTGTATTCATTCGGGTCAACCATATCCTTCTTTTATTCGTTTATTTTTTTGCCCACGACCTCTCTGCACTTAGACATTCTTGTTAAAAGGTTTTTCCTCCATCGCATCGTTCGTAACTTTAGCCTGAGGTGCTTAAAATTTTTTAAGCTTCATTCAAAAAATTAAAATCGTCTCACTCTCGAAAAAAAAACTAAAATAAAACTAAACGGATATTCTTTAATGCTTTAGTTCTGTCAGTCTTGTTTAATGATGTTTCTCATTGAGTGATCTACAACAAGGAATAGACTCACCTTCGCAAAAATACCAAACAGACTTTCAATGTGATGGCCACTCCTTGACACCCCTACGTGTATATTTCAACTTTGCAACACAATGGCGGATTTATAATTACAAGGTACTAGGATATGCAATTCTTAGAGTATTTTACCGTTAACATAATACCTACTCTTTCACTGCATTAACGAATGTATAAGACCCGATTATTTCATGTAGACGTGACTTAGTTATGCTTGCAATGTTTCATGTCATATTTCTTTCGAAGGCAAAACATCAGAGAGTATTAGTTTCCCATTGCCATGAAATGGAATCAATGAAAAATTTTATATCCTCTCAAAACATCACACGTACTTATTGAATTATTTATGAAGTAAGCCAATGAGGCCTTGGTCATCCCCATTTATTTTTGGACTTTAATAATTCTTAACAATTCTGATGATGTTGTCACAAAGTGCATTTGCTTACATTAGTATATGTATGTGCTTATGACAAAATTACCAAATGATTTTCCTTAAATATTCAAAGCATAATCGGAACTTTCAAAATACGGCCCTGTTAAGACAAATTTTCGTCATCACCAGAGCAAAACCACATTCCACCATAGTCTCAAAAGTTATGCTGGTCTTTAGAGTACTGTATGAATTTGACTCTTTCTACAACCGACAAAAAAAGTTCTCTTTTTTTTCAATTTTTGTTTTATATTCCATTTTATTATCTCGTAGCTGAGGGCTATTCGTTTTCAAAAGTGATAAATATTTTATTTTTGTTTTAAAATGTGGATTGTGTTGTTGTTATTTGCTTTTTAAATTTGTGTTTCTTGTGTTTTTTTTTTTCTTGGTTCTCCTTTGATGAATATTTTTCCTCAGGAATTTCATCAGGTCTTGCGGAGTCGCACATCATAGCAGATATGAATAGCATGAACGTAATGAAGAATTATTCTTCATAATCTGGTTGGTTTAATCTTAAAATGGTCTGTAAATGTTTTAAATTATCAAAAATATAATTGATAAAAATCTAACCTATATCTGTTTTTCCGATCGTATGAAAAAAATCTTACTTAATGACGAAAAATATGTTGAACTTTCTTAAAAGTTGGTTGTATTTATTTAAAATTTTTTAAGACTCATTTATATATATTTAGAACATTTTAATTGAATACAAACTCTATTTGGATTTTCTTAAAATTACTTTTTTTTAACTGATTTGAACATCTTCATAAAAAAACAGTTACTGTCATAGCCATAAAATGTTGTTCAAATAAACAAATAAGAAAACAAATGCTGTAGGAATGCTTAGGAAGGTTTTTTTTACGAATGTAATACTCATCTATTAAATACAGATTTTTAAAATAAAAAAGTCTCACGATGCCCTTAGACTTTTTTGCAATGAATATATAAATGGGGTTGAAATTTATAAAAAGGAGGTTTGGTAAAATAATTTAGTGTAACGGAGCAAATTGCTCGAAAGGAAATAATGTGGAAAAACAAGTATCAAGAGACGTTTAGGCCACGACCGACGATGACGCGATGGTATTCAGGAGAACAGTAAACGAGTCAGTTTGGAATCCATTGAAGCAAATTTTATTTTCCTCATTCGTATTTTGCTTACTTTTTTTTATTAAAGAATATGTACAATCTAATGAGAGCTATCGTGTTCTGGCTAGCTTACTGGGGTTAATGACTTTTGCAATAAGGCATAAAGGTTCGTTTAGAACAGGATTTTCGTTAATTACATGGTGTTAATGGATGAAGCTTAGAAAGATAAAGAAAATGAAAAAAATATTGCGTATTCGCCAGGGTGAGTTGTTCTTTTAGAATTTTAAACATTTTTTTTAATGTTTATCACAAAGCAAATCACATTCAGTGTATTATCTATGCACAAGCACATAAGCATGGAAATGAAGCTGAAAGTCAAAATTTTGAATTAAAAAAAAAAAAACACAGTTATGTTTTAAAATTATATTTTTTCTTTACCTCCCGGGTTTTACACTGTTCTTCTCTAAAGAAAAGGAGTTTTCCCGATTTTTTTTTTTATTTTCTTGGGTATGCCTGAGAGTTTGTTGTTGTTGTTTTTTTTAATATTTAAAGAACCATAGTTGCTTTATTTACTTTACTTCTAACTAACTGGATATAGCTCTATGCTCTATGCATGCTATATTTTTTATAATTGGATTTATCTTAATGTTAGAGAAATTAATAACTAAACTAGGTGTACCTAAGACTAATTTTATTACATTTGTTCATTTTTACAATGGTTTACAACAAACAAATTTGTTTTTTAGTAGATTTCGTCATGAAATAGAGAAATGAACATTTAATCTAACATGTAGCAAGAAATATAAGTAGATGATCATACATACATAAATAATATACAGCTGCGGTAGAAACAATAGCACCAAAAACAGTTTTTCTTGTCTTTGAAGAATAAAGTGAAATCAATAGCTATGGAAAAATTTAAAACATACAAAAATCTGAAATAATATGAAAGCAACTCATTTCCAAGGTTAGGTTAGGTTGGAGTGGCTGTATAGATGTTATTGACTCACTTAGACTTCAAGGGTCTATTGTGATACCACTAAAGAAGTTACTCATGGGAGGGTAATGAACTTAAACAAACCATTTCGTATTTTTAATGAAGTTAGATAGACATTTTGTGTCGATCGTTGCCAGTTCACTAGAATTATCGAAGAAGGGACTACCTAGATAGTTATTACTTCTATTGGAGAGTGCCGGACATGTACATGGTATGACAATAAAGTAATGAGACTGATTATATTGCCGCGATTGTTGTTACCCTGCGACCTTGAAATTCCCTTTCCCTTCTCCCGGCATCCTTCCCCTCTCCTTTGATATTGTAATATTCGGCTTGGTCCGACAGTTAAAACTTATTCACTTTTTAAATAAAACACAAATTCACTTTGTTCAAATCACTCACAAACTTATTTATTCAACACTTTCAATTATAACTTTGCAAACACAGTCAGCCATATTTATAAACAAATCTTAAAGGTTGCTTAACTTTAAGCAACCTTTAAGTATGATTTAACTAGAAAATTCTTATTTATAATCAATTTGAAAATTTAAGCAACGTTACTTAAAGCTCTCTTAAGTTAAACGCAAAATTTGTTGTTTAAAGGTTGCTTAAATGTTGATTAAACGTTGACATTTCTATACATTGCGAAATTATGCTTTCTCGTTTTGATTATTTTAGTATTTTTATAGGAAAACTTCACATGGGAACATAAAACCACCAGTGTCTTAAGTGTATTATTCGAAAAGGTCGAATGAAGAAGATTGAACCGGGTTTGATGAACAGTCTTCCTCGATGCTCATTTCTTTACCAAGCCCAAGGACGAAGCTTTCTGCTCTACACCGTGTCAATTCAATTCAATTTATTTTGCTTATTATTTTGTTTGTTTTTGACGCTTCACGAAAATCCAAAAATATCGTAATTCTTCCTTTTTTTAGGGTTCCGTACACAGTGTAAACGAAACCCTTATAACATCACTTCGTTTTCTGTTCATTCGTCTTTCACAAGCGATTTCTTCGAATCTGGTAGGCCGATTGCAATGAAATTTGGTTCACGTAATAAAGTATTCAGTAGTAATCTAAAAATGTTGTTTTCATGTATTTAAGATAAACAGTTTCTAAGCTATTAAAGAGAAAATATAAAAAAAATACAAAAATGACCATTCTCCCCCCTGATCTCCGAAACTACTGGGCCTAAAATTATGAAAAAGATACTGAGAATAGGTCTCAACCTGTAGATTACAAAAAAGCAAATAAGAAGTCTGTACTGTTACATATAACACAGATATGACTCAATATTTGGAGTAACTTTTTAATTTTTGACTCAACTTTACAATTTATTTCCTCCAAAACCGTTATACCGATTGAGTTCAAAGTTGGCCAATATATCAACGTGTTAAGTAAAAATACAATCATATTTTTTTATATTTTTAAGAGAAATAGTTTTGTAGTTATATAAGAAAATATGGAAAAATAGGCAATAATGTCAAAAACAGGCCATTCCCCCCCCTAATCTCCGAAACTACTGGACCAATTATTGAGATATAGGTCTATAACATGAATATTACCGGAAAAGTGATAAGAAGTCACAGTTATTTATGTAACATACAAAATTTTTCAATATACTAATTTCCAATTTCATTAAATTTTAAAACCATTTTTTTGAACAGGTGGTAACCCTATTGACTTCAAATTAAGTACAAACATTCATTAATTGCCTGCGATGACAAACATATTTTTTTTGTATTTTTAAGACAAATAGTTTTGAAATTATTCAAGAAAACACATCAAAAAAGGCCGAAAATGCAAATAACTAAACTTTACCCCCTCCTCATCACCAAAAAGGGTGGGCCTGGAATTTCCGAAAAAATTTCAAAAAATAGTTCCATACGTATAGATTACAGAACAACAAACAAAAATTGCAGTAATAATGTAAATAACGATATATTTTCAAGGCAAATGGTTTTGAAGTTATTCAAAAAAAAAAACCAACAAAAAAGGACTATGAAAAACACTCAATTTCACCCCCTCCTCATATCCGAAAGGGCTTGGCCAGGCATTTCCAAAATAATTTCAAAATGTAGTTAAAACGTGTAGGTTACAGAAAATACAAAAAACATTACAGTGATGATGTAAATAAGCATAAATCCGAATATGTATTAGGGTTCCGTACACAGAGTGTAAACGAAACCCTTATAACATCACTTCGTTTTCTGTTCATTCGTCTTTCACAAGCGATTTCTTCGAATCTGTTAGGCCGATGGCAATGAAATTTGGTACACATAATTTAGTATTCAGTAATAATCTAAAAATGTCGTTTCATGTTTTTAAGATAAATAGTTCCGAAGTTATTAAAGAAAGAGGAAAAAATACGAAAAAATTTGTCGGGGGATTACTTTTCTTTTTTTTTTGTATTCGTATTACAATGAGACTTAATTTTTATTAAAAGTTAAACTCTTCTTTGGTATATAAGAAGAGACAATCTATTCGAGTTATAATTTTTTTTTTTGAATATTGCAATAGAATCAAGAAATAAAGTTCCTTATTCCTTTCTTAAGCACTATTCACATGAGCACGAACAACGACCAACGAATGAACGAAAATTCGTCGATTTTGACATTTCTTTCACATGAGAGCTTTCAATTCGTCGCGAATGAACAACCAAAACACAAAGCAAGAATGATTTTTGAGGTTATACGTGCGCGAATATTTTGTTCGTTGGGAGTGTGGATGATGTGGATGTGTGTTAATTTATGCATCATAGATCAAACATTAACTACACTTCTATCGTTTTGTTGAGAATTCGTATGAAAATACAGCTTCAAACGTATCTAAAGTCACTTTTCTTCATTCATTCGTCGTTCGTTGGTCGTGCTCATGTGAATAGTGCTTTACTGTTGTGTTTCGTTTTGTTTGCCGATGGCCAAATTTTTTGTTTCTCCTTAGGGTTCTTACACAGGTGAAAACGAAATCCTAAAAGATCAGTTCGTTTTCCTTTTATTCGTCTTTCACAAGCGATTTCTTAGAATCTGCTAAGCTGATTGCAATTAAATTTGGTTCACATTTTCTAGAGTAGATAGAAGTGATCCGAAAATGTCGCTACCAGATTTTTAAGATACACACTATTCAAATTATTTTCCAAGAAAAAGTTTGGTTTCATATCTTAATCCTTGTATTAAATATCCTTCAAAACTGAAAAAGTAGGGTCGGATAATCGAGTACGGAACCCTCCTCGAGCGAGTTTATCTCGCACTTGTCCACTTTTTAAGATATTAAAACCAACATACAATGTGCGTTATATTTATTTTCATTCAATGTCTTATCGACAAATTGAACATTGGCTAATGATTTTTCTACAATTTGTGCATGAAGTCATATACCCGCATTCCAGATTCACACATTGAATTGTAGTGTCCGTCCATTCAAATTTTAGTTTTTCATATGTAGTCTTTAATAAAAAGAAAAATAACAATGTAGGAATTGAAAAAGAAAACTTAACATCCATTTACCTGGAGAAAATTTGAGGTTTTTCCAAGGCCGTGAAACTCTTTTGAATAGTTCCTTCTTTTCAAAACAGCATTTACAATCAACACGAGTGAGCGCCTGTTTAAGTTGATCCACCGTGAAGACTCTGGGTTCTTCTCTGAAATGTACAAATATTTGTTTAATATAAAAATTCAATACACCAAACATAGAACTTACCTGAATCAAAATCATTTGAAACAAGAACTCTTCCAGCTCGTGTTTGATTTATTCCTCAGAAATTGTTTTTTTTTGTGACAGCAATTTGACAAACAAAACTTAAGTTTCCTGTAGTAGAATCGTTGTTTCTATTACTTTTTTGACAGAGACGTTGCTTAACTAACTAACAATCGATAATCGATTATAAATAAGAATTTAAGTAACGTTACTTAAAGGCAACTTAAATATTTAAGCATGCTTAACTAATCAACGTCTTAAAGCGCTCTTAAGGAATTATTATAAATACGGCTGAGTATCTTTACTTTATCGCAGTTCACAATCAATTAACTTGCTTCGCCGCCAAACGGCCATTTATATAACAAAAATGATGGGTTCTAGAAACTACTATGGTTCTGAATGTTCCAGAAGCTCTCCACTTACAAATAAAAATATTGGGATTACTTTTTGTAGGGGCTAACGTTCTTAATGTTCTTAATGCTAAACAAAAAGTTTCTCTTAATCACTAGGTATTGCCCCTCACAAGTGTTTACTACTACAATTAAACGATATTAGAGTTAAAGAGATACAGAGTAAGTAAAGAGAGTAAGAAAAGTGTGTACATTAAATATAGAAAGAGATACAGAGCGTAAGAGATAATAAAGTATACACATTAGACATTACAATAGAAGGAGATACAGAGCGTATGAGATAAATAAAATGTATACACATTACAATATATTTGCCATCGCTCTAGCTTTTTTTTAGTTCGCCTGCTCTTTCGTGTTGAGTAAAGCTAGCCCTAAACGACAAACATATTTGCCGAACATGCTTGTGCGCGCTATAAATTCGTCATGTAGGGGATGGTTTGCAAACTGTTCGCTGTTGGCAAAAATTTTCGATTTTCTTGTGTTCGTCCGTTTCGTTGTTTGCCATGTAGGGAGATGTTCGCGAACAATTCTCATTATTTCTATGAGATAACCATGAGCGCAATGACTTGCTTCTCCTTTTGACACATCTTCACACTTTCAAGAATCAACACGAAATGATGTTCGCGCATTATGTGTTTGCCGTGTAGGGGATAACGCAAACGAGCATGTTCGGCAAACGTGTTTGTCGTTTAAGGCTACCTTAAACGTGTGTTCGTGGTGCTCGTCACGAAAATGGAAAAACGAAATCAAGAGCAACGCGTCGCGATAAAATTTGCGTCAAATTGGGCGAAACAGCTTCGGAAACGTACGCTAAAATTGTAAAAGTGCATGGTGATAGTGCTCTTAGTCGTGCCCAGGTGTTTCGATGGCATAAAGAGTTTAAGAAGGGGCGTGAATGCGTGAAAGCGTGAAAGCGTGGAAGACGAGGCGCGGAGCGGGAGACCAGTCGAGGTGCGGACTGACACGAATGCGCAGCGTGTGCGCGTCCTGATCCGTGAAGATCGGCGTTTAACAGTTCGAATGTTGGCGTCGGAACTGGGTATAAACCGTGAAACAGTCAGACAAATTTTAACCGACGATTTTGGGATGAGAAAGTTGTGCGCGGAGATGGTTCCAAGGAACCCTTCCGAGGGGAACCCTCAGTATGTCCCAGTATTTGGCCTCTAAAGGGATCGCCGTGTTGCAACAACCGCCTTATTCGCCCGATATGTCACCCTGTGACTTTTTTTTTGTTGCCTAGAACAAAATCAGTGGTCAAAGGAACCCATTTTGAGTAGATTGAGGACATCCAGGCGGTCGTGACGAGGGTACTCGCGGACACCCCAGTCGAAGCGTTCCAGAAATGTTACGAAGCATGGAAAATGCGCTGGAATCGTTGTATAGGTGGCCAAGGGGACTGCTGTGAAGGGGATGGCAGAGTTGTAGAATAATTTTGAAATATACGTTTTTTATGGAATCAGTCTCATTACTTAATTGTCACACCTCGTACATAGGTAGATCGTTTCCTCCCCCTCCTCGTTTGCCTAGACACCTAGCCCCAAAGCATGTCCACCTATGAGGCAGTGTCCTGTTATGACTCCGATTGTGGAGGTTATAAATATTTTGTCTGCTCAAGGAAATCAAGCCTTTTGACCGTTTCAGGTCTATACTTGGCCATATTTGATTGGTTGCTAGGCAGGTAGTACCCTGTGACCATCTAGCATTTGTTGATTCTAGAGCATATTGTTTGAGAAGATATATGCATGTAGCAAGTAGTGTTCCTATGTTATGTCTTTGTCTAAAAGTAGGCAGAAATGTTCCGTTTTTGGCGAGGTTATCGGCTTTACAATTTCCCGGGATGTCTCTGTGGCTTGTCTAAAATGAGGCCTAAATATTTGGCTTGGTCGGAAAAGCTGAAGGGTATTCCTTTAGTCATGGGTGGGTTAATCTGAGTAATTTTGTACCTTCTCGTAAAGAGTACTAGTTCTGTTTTATGTGGATTGACGTCCAAGCCAAAATGCTTAGCCCAATTTGTTAGCCGGTTTAAGACACTTTGTACGAATTCCGAGAGAACTTAAGGATGTTTCCCAGATACAGATATTGCAACGTCACATAGGAGTATTTCGATTAAAAACCTGGACAAAATTATTTTTTGAAGTAAAACAATAAATTTTTGTTAGAAATGATTATTTATTATGAAATAAATGTATTAAAACGCTGTTTTATTAACTTTTCATCTTTTTCATGATCTTCACTTTCTTCACTATTCTTCACTAAGGAAGTCATTATGGTAATACGAAAATCTATCATCAGAGGCATTTGTGTCCCCTGAAAGAAGCATTTCTTTTGAACACTATTTTTAGGCTTAGAAGTGAGTTTTCTAAGGCAACATAAAAGTGGATCAGAAGTCAAAAGCTACCTATTGCATATATCAAGTTTACAGTCCTTCTAGAAAACTTCCTTTCATAATTAAGCCGGTAGAGTCTATATTTAAAAGTTTGTGTTAATAGATTTGCAAAAATCATTATTTTTTAAGACTGAAAATGGAAAAGTGAATAAACAAACCTAAAATATTTATTTCTCACTTCAGCCATTTCTTCCTATTGTAAGCAGAGCGTTTTTAACTAGAACAGATGCATGAACTAATATTTTATGAAATGTAGGAGTCATTGAATACCATTGCAAATAACTCAAACTTCAATACTTTAATTTTGTATCAACTTTGAAATACATTCCAAAGTAATTTAAGAACGGAATATTAAAGAAAATCAATTCTCGTTATTTCAGAGGCAACTTCAGGGTTTTCAAAAAATCTCTTGAGCAGTTTCCCTTACTTGTTGAGTTCTTCATCTGTTACTCCTATCAAGTAATTCTTCAAAAGATGGAAATTGTGAATGCACTTTCAAGCCACGATTTCTTAAAATTTAGCTCTTCTTCGACTTGATTAAACCCATTTTTGCTTAAAATCGTATAAAAGCTTATAATTTTAAAAAAAAAATTGCGAAAAAGGAGCGGATATTAATAAGCTTTTAAAACATATAGTTTTGTTCACAACTGTTGAACCTGATTATATTTTAATTGAAAAAAAAAATGTTGGCTTTAGGTTTTCCAACGCCTATTTTTGACTTTTGGAAAAAAAATTAAATTAATCACGGTTTATTGCGACAGTAACAAATAAATTGCTTTCCAAATCACATAAAAATAATTCACTTTAAACATGTCAATAACATAAAACAAATCGTATATAACAAAACAACGTATGGCGTATGCGTGTTTTTTTTTCTAATAGTGAAAATTTCATTCACTAATAATTTTATAAATCGCAAAAAATCGCACACAATGTTTTTGAATAAGATTAGAAGAATAATCAAAATTACCATAAATCTTTATTTCAACGAAGAATGCTAGGGTATACTATAACAAAACCTTTCGAGTTTATATCCACATGTGGAAGAGTATTTTCCAACTTTGATTTAAACAAACAAAAATAAATTAAATATTTCCGTAACTACTCTTTAAATATTACTTTATACCTGCAATTGACTTTTCCATTAAAAAAACACTCACAAATTACACAAAAATGTGAGTTAATAAACAGTTAACTTCGAACTTGATTTTTCACGTCACATAATTTGCGATAAAAAAAGAAGTGCATCCTATGAATCCATCTATATTTCCCGACCACTTTGCATTGAATTTATTTCAAAATTTGATTTAAAAAAAAATTGACTTTTGGCCAGGTTTTCGATCAGAAAACTCCTATGTGGCTTCGTCAGCATAGGCAATCACCTTGAATCCCTCTGCTTCCATTGATGTTAGGAGGTCGTTTACTACCATGTTCCATAAAAGAGGCGAAAGGACCCCAACTCATTTCCAAAAAAAATTAGAAATTTTACTAATTTAATTTATTGGAAAACTGTTTTTTTTACGAACTGTAAAAACAGCCGGTGAAAAAAATAGCACCACTTCTACATTTCATAACAAAAAATTATTCTTCAAAAAATTACAAAAAACAATTAACAAAATTGTATTCTAAGTTGTGTGTTGAACTAAAATTTATACTTTGTGGCAAAGCCTTGTTGGCTATTACCACCTCACATCGCCTGGTCTTCGAATTGGCCATATTCCGTCCCAGAGTACTTCGTTGTTGTTGTTGTTGTTGGTTTCAATTCTGAGACCGCTTCGTATAAGTCATCCCACCAGATTCTCAATTCGGTTGAGATTAGGCGACTGGACTGGCCACTCTTTCACATTTATTGAATGAAGTTGAAACCAACAAATAGTCTTCTTGCTCGTATTTTGGGGTAATTAAGCAGTGGCCCGTAGCTTAGTTGGTAAGTGCGTTGACTGACAAATCTTCCAAGAGTATCAATCTGTCATGAAAAATGTGCTTCTCAACTCTGCCGTTCGGAATCGGCGTTAAATTGTAGGTCCCCTCAATTCTTCACACACACTCAGAGAATTGTTGATGAGAGTTAGGCCTTGGCTCTTCAAGAGCTGTCACGCCACTCTTATTTTTTTTTATTTTAAGCTGTTGGAAGACCCACAAAAGCGGCATTTCTTCATCTACATAGTATATATTTTTTTGAGAATGTCAACATAAAAGTGTTGATCCAATATGTGGCGTTTTCTTTTTTACCTCTGAGCAGATTAGATCAGATCACGGATGTGTCAAAGCGAAGCTCTAAGCAAATTATATTCAATGCCCTCCGATCTAATAAAGAAACAAACCTGAGCACTGAAATGTAATTTTTTACTTATTATTATTTTAACAATTTTTTGTTTACCTACAATAGACGCGCGACTGTCTTGGGAATCAATTTAATTTTATGTTTGTTTTTGTCTATAAAATCCGAAAAAAACAAGTGAAGTTGTCTTCGCTTAGCTATCTGCTCTATTCGCTCGATAGTTTTATCCTAAGCAAATAGATTTAGCTCAGAGCATGAAAATTTTTAGCTCCGATATATCTGAGCTAAAATAGGAACACAGATTTTTTTGACAGTTCTATAATCTGATTGATCTGCTCAGAGGTAAAAAAGAAAAACACCAATGGTTTTGAAGTAAAAAATCGGTTCAAAACCATAGTAGGAAAAATAAGCCCAAACCAAACCATTTTGCTTGATCCTCCATGCTCTACCATTTTGAAGGTGAAACTCGGATTGTTCTCTGCTTGAAGATGTCTTCTAACGTAGGAGCGTGATCATTGGCCTCCAGCAAAACACTTTTGCTTTCGTCCGTCCTTAAAAATTCCGCTATTTCTCTTATGGTGAAAATTCTATTAGTGGTGCTATTATTTTACCGGCACTGTAGGTATATATACATAAGTAAATCGAACTTACCGACTATTTCGCTCTTTGCCTAAACGAATCTGATTCTGCTGAAGAAATGACCATTTCTTACTCACATGACATATTTCCACAAATTCGTTACCATTTAGTTAATATCTAGCAATACCTTATTCGCATTTGATTTTTCTTTACATTGAGACAAATTTAAATTTATTTATTTAAATATTGTAATGATACTTATTTCGATAGAAAATAAAACTAATAATAATAATAAATAAATAATAAGCCATTTTTGCACGAGGAAAAGGAAAGCTTGTTATCTTCATTTCTTTATCTTTTCTAGTCATTAGTTTTAAGTGTAATAATTTTTCGTTATCTTTATTTAATTAATGGAGGTTTTCATCGTGTATCCTCCAGTTAAATGTTTAACTTGAAAAATTAATTAATGTCAATATTGAATAATGTTCTAGCTGACAGATACATTTATTACATATAAGTATTAGGGTGGAGCGAAAATTTTATTTGTTGATTATCGTCATGTAATAGCAAAAAAAAGATGCATTATGGGCTCAAATAAATCTATGCAAAATTTAATTAAATTTGGTTAATGGTAACTGCCTCCGCAAACACATTGAAATTTTTGTATAAAACGTTTTTTATGTTTTCAAATTTTCAAACAGTTTTTCTACGAGCGCAAGTTAATTATCTAGTTGGCCATGATTTTTGTTTCATATCAGTTGGCTGTAATTTTTGTTTGCATCGGTCGCATACTTTTATTTTACTTTGAAAACAAAAACATAAGATAAATTACATTAAAAATCATGCAAAGAACGCGTAGTGTATTTAAATGTCCTATTCTTGGTGATATTAGTGATTTTAAAGAAAACGTTCTGCCAACTTATGAAGATACAATTAAATGCTTTGAATGGACGAGGCACCAATTTAAATTCGAGTTTGAAACTGCAAAAGAGACCACTTTTCCAGAGACAGCAGGTATTGTTTCATCTAGAATAGTAAAAATATGGCGATCTGCATCTATTCCGACTGTAACACAAACCAGGGTCATCCAGATGATAAAATCGTATCATTTAAAATACAAAAACTTGCTCAAATCTGTGAAGAGGCTATCCCCAGAAAAAATAGAAACATTTCGACAAAGCGGTAAGTTGCTTTTTGATATTGCGTCTTGCAAATACAAACAAATCGATAAATGCATTCGTCCTAAAGATAAAAAAGTTCCGAAACAAGAACAATCATTTTTATTTGATCAAAGAAACGCTCGTAGTATGGCAATAGGTGGAATTGACGTTATTCTCACTAAAAAGCTGCAAAAAAGTTTGGAGAGAAAACACACTCAAGAAAAACGGCAGACTACTATTGCCCCTTGTACTTCAACATCAGCTGTTTTAGAGGTCAGTGCTATTTCAACATCGTCATCGTCAGTGTCTGAAATGTCCACAAGTTCAGATAGCTTTAGAAAACCCACAGATAAATGCAATCCTAAGAAAAAGAGTAATATGTCTTCAAGCTTTGATTTCCCTACGTTATCGAAAACATGTGAAAGGTATGGAGTGTCTGATAGGGCAGCAGCAGCTATTGCGTCTTCTGTTTTGTACGACATTAAGTCTGAAGTCGGGGTAATTGATAGACATAAACTGCGAAGAGAAAAAAATAAAACAAGAGAAAAAATGATGAAAGAGAAGACTTTTTCAGAATTGTGTGCATTATATTTTGATGGGAAAAAAGACAGAACCATAAAACTAGTTAAAAAAGATGGTAAATTCTACAAGACTAGCATTATTGAGGAGCACATCTCATTAATTCAAGAACCGGAATCCAAATATATGGGATACGTAGTTCCTAACACAGGTTCAGCTAAAGAGGTACAAACTGCAATCAGTGACTTTCTTACGGAAGAAGGTATTTCTCAGCACCATCTCATGGCTATCGGCTGTGACGGCACAAATGTAAATACAGGAAAATACGGTGGTATTATAAGACTACTCGAAACAAGACTTCAAAAGCCGCTTCAATGGATAATTTGCCTATTGCACATGAACGAACTACCTTTAAGACACTTATTTCAACATCTTGATGGGTGTACTTCAGGACCTAAGTCTTGCACTGGACCTTTAGGAAAAGCACTTGAAACCTGTGAACAATTACCTGTCACAAAATTTCATCGTATCGAGGGGAACATTCTGCCAGAAATGGCCAAAGATTTGAGTTCAGATCAGTTGTACTTGCACAAGATTGTGTCAGCGGTAATATTAGGTGAGTTTCCAAGGGATCTCTCAAATAAATCTCCAGGAAAACTGTCTCACGCACGTTGGATCACACGTGCTAACCGAATAATGCGATTGTATGTAACAACAGAGGAACCTTCGGAAAACTTGGTTATTTTGGCCACATTTGTTGTGAAAGTTTACGCGCCGTCTTGGTTCTCCATTAAAAATAAACCATCGTGCAAAGATGGTCCGCGTCATCTTTTCAATATAATACTGATGTCAAGGTATCTTCCAGACCATCTTAAGAAGGTAATCGATCCCGTCATTCAACGAAATGGTTATTTTTCTCATCCTGAGAACATTCTTCTCTCAATGATAACTGATGACAAAAAGCACATTCGAGAACTGGCAGCTCGACGCATATTAAAGGCACGCAGTATGCCTCACTCTTTAACACCAAGGATATTCGAAGTGCCTCATATTAATTTTGATGCTCTAACCTATATCGATTTGATAAATTGGCAGGTACCATTTACTGAACCACCTATCATGAGAAACCTATCGGACCAAGAAATTAAGTCCATCGTTGAATCCAGTGGTGAAGGTGAAGTGTTTTTTTTAAGGCTTCCTTGCCATACCCAAGCTGTTGAGCGGGCTGTGAAGATGACAACAAAAATAGAATCGCGGAAAGCCATGCCTAAATTTGAGACAAAACGAGATTTTCAAGCAACTTAATTGCAAATAAATAAATAATCTTTTTATTATTTTATTGTTTAAAACTTTTTTATATTGAATTATATTTCTTTTTGTCAAAACCTAATGGAGCGCGTTTTTTTTCATTCATTTTTTCTATTGAATATCTTTTAATTTTTCAGCCATGCACGTACAAACAAATTCTTACAAACTTAGATTTTCAAGGTCTGTGCGGAGGCAGAAGACGTTTGTCGAATTAATTGAAAAACTACATTTATTTTTACTTTAACATGAGGCACCAATCCCCCCCTATTACATCCCTGAATTTCAAAAAAAAAAAAATCATATATCCGTGCTCCAGCCTAATAAGTATACATATTATCAAATCTCTAAAGGTACTGTGAACTGTGTGGTAACAAACAATTGTAAAGGTTATAAGTCAGAACGAAATGGCGGCGTTGGTTATGGCGCAGATGAAGGGAGAAACTTCATTGGCCAGGCCGACAATGATGATGATGATAACGAAATAAATATTTATCTATTTATCTTTTTTTAACTTACATTTCTGCCAAGCGCTAGGGAAAAAGTAGGGCAACAACGACAGCTTACATATATTGTTAGAAGAGCTGTTTGAAAAAATTTAGAAAAACGTTTTTCTCGTTGTATTTAGCATCCTTACCTTCGTGGTCACCTTTCGTGGCCATATTATGGTTTACAAATTGTTTTTACAAATTTTGCGACCAGTTTGATAACACTGTTATATCGTGGTTAAAAAAAATTATTTTAAATATTTGACAAGAAATCGATTAAGGAAGAATATAGTAAGGGAATATCGATAACAAATTATAAGATTTAAAAGATTTAATAATAAATATTGAAATGCTCGTGTGACTTTGGCAAAATTTACAGCTGAAAAAAGACTTTTTGTAGTAATTTTTGAGAAAACTAAGTATATTATTAATTGCAAAGTAGGACATAGGTTAAGGAATTACAACTCATTGGAAAAGATAATTACGGGCCGTTTATAAAATTCATCATGATAAAATTAGTTTTTTTTACCCCCCTACCTCTCATCTCTTGTCTCGCTATATTTTTCCTTTTTTTTACAAAATCCATTTTTATTAATTTTAAGTTATTTTTTCTTACTTCTATTTGCTAGACTAACGAATTGAAGACTACCTTATTATCTATAACTTATTCTTATATTAAAATTAATAATCTCAAACGGGCGCTCTAAGAAAATCATGATTTACTAAAATCTAATGACTTTCGGACTGTGAACTTATTTGTTCATTTTATTTTTTTGTTGTTTTTTTGTAGAAAATATAAAAAAAACACGTTTATCATTTTGGCTGTCACGCTGAACATAATAAATTAATTTTGATTGATAATACATACGCAAAAAAGTTGATAGTCAATAATATTTATTTGATTTTTATATATCTATTCGGTATCGTCATGTTTCATGTACCCATTCTGCATCATTTCCTGTACTAGAGGTTTCATCTCCTAATACACATACATACATAGTAGCTGTCGAGCTAGTCGAACTGCGATGCGAGTTGGTTACAACCCCGAACATTTTAAGTATTCTTTTCCGTTTTGGATGTGTGTACATATATATTTTTCGAATTTTGCAGGACGGTTCTATTAGCTGTGTGATATAGGCCACATTCCGATACAACACTATGACTTCTTTTTTCAACCCCTTTACAGCTGTTTCAGGTTTAAAAGTCCTTTCTTAGGCACTAGACTTTTTTGGTGCCAATCTTAGTTTAAATCGCTACAGTAGTTCAGGCATAATAAAGTAAAAAACAGGTAGATGGACGCATTTTTAATAATAGTAACATATAGATTTAATGCAGCTTTTCTTTGTTTGATCGTGATCGTTTAAATTTGTTTAATTAACTTAAAATTTTTATCTAATTTCACTTTTTAAAGTACACCTAATAAACTCCGCAATATACATTATGGACTACATGTTCATTTTGATTTGTCAAAAAAAAAAAAAACACACACAAAGATTGCCAACAAATGTTTGCAATGTTTCATAAATACAAGGTCACAATAATTTTCGACAGAAGAAGGTTCGTCGGAAAAGTCAGTTCTTCATAAATTAAATTTTTTATTTTCTACGAAATACCCCGAAGCACGATGGTACAATATCCAATAATACTAACGGTTGAATGCACATATCCAAAAAGTAAGTACATATAAGCAAGCCAAGAATACAATTTCAGGATTTTGCTTTCCTTCTGTGGACGTACCAAATAAAAGCGGTAGATTTTTGTTATTATTGAAGATTGCAGATTTTTCCAATATAAGTTTTATAATTGGATAGAAATAGTAAAGAGAAAGAAAATTCCATACTTTATGTTCCTTTGTTTTATACATTAAATGAAGGTTATTCCGTTGGTTGAACAAAACACTTATTCACAGAAGTGAGAAGAAAAGGTGAATTTGTGTATTTTATTATTATTAATATTTATTAATAATAATTGATACATTAATGTTACAAATTGACTTAAAAACTACAGCACTAGCTCGGACGCTTTTGGCTGGTGAATTTGTGTAAGATTACGTGAATGTCTAGAATGTCTTTAGTAAAACAAAATTTTATTTCTGTCAAATGTTTTAATTTTATTTTTTACTATTTTTTTAGGAAATGGTTTGACTTTTTTAACCTCTTATGCCCAATTTCATAAACAAACACTAAAATTACTTTTATCAAAAATCTTTTTAAATTTTATCAGACCCTTAAAATTTTTGAGTTTCACCAACTTAAAATGGGAAATTTCAGGGAATTTTTTGTCAAAATTGACATCCTCATGAAAATATGTGAGAAAAAATGAGAAAGCTTTATACTCACTTTTTAAAATATTCAATGACACTTTTAAAATTTAAGGAGTCATAAATGGGCATTTAGTTTTAAAAGCTTGTTTACTCAAAAAACGCTCGGTGAAATGGAAAAATCTCATTTACCGGTTTAAATGCCTGATAAAAGTTTAAAAGTTGTTTATGAAATTGGGCATTAGACTTTTTTAATTTAATTAATAAAAAGCGGATAAAAAATTATTTCTGGCTTTTTGAAATATCATAGCTTAAAGAGCTGAACAGAACGAAGTGGCCAGTTGCGCGGCGGCCCAATTGACAGTTGTCGAATGTTCACTACTCAAATCACTTGGAAATGTTTTAACAGAAAGCAATCGCGTCACGGGCTTTCAAATATGTCCATCAAAACAAAACATATATTTTCTTAATGTTTTTAATAATTAAAATTAAGAGAAGAATGAAGATCAAGAAGATATTTTGTGTTTTGTACAGTAACACTTTAGTTGCCCGAGAGAGGACTTTACTTATCAATTGCCTTATAAGTCCAAAGAAGCAGCGATTAGAAAGAGTGATTCTTCGTTTGATTTCAGCGCTAGAGTTGTTGTCTGTGTTTATAGCGGATCCTAGGTAAACAAAGTCCTTAACTACCTCGAAGTTAAATCTATCCATACTTCCGTTGGCTCCAAGTCTTCGATATTGAGTTTCCTTTCTTGTTAACTGCATTAATTTGGCCTTGCTCTCGTTAACCACTAGAACCATATTTCTAGCCTCCGTCTGAAGGCTCATCACGAACGCTCCGCTGATATCACGCTGTGTTCTTCCAATTATGTCCATGTCGTCTGCCTATCCTAGTAGCTGGACGGAATTTTGAAAGATTTTGCTTCTGGTGTTCACGTTGGAGTTTTGCACAAACTTTTCATGAATGATTTTGAAGAAATCGCATGACAGCGCATCACCTTGGCTAAAACCTTTTTACCGACCACGATGGAACAGCGTGAGATTTCCATTGTCATCTCACACAGACAGACGAGTTTTTTTGGTATGCCAAAGCTAGACATTGCTCTATATATCTAGGTATAGTTGGTCGGTTGGACGGTGAAATACGTGGCCTTGAAATCGATAAAGAGGCTGTAGGTATCGATTTGAAGTTCCTGGGTCTTCTCCAAGATCTGCCGTAGGGTGAATATTTGATCGATGGTGGGCTTTCCTGTTCATTCAAATGTGAATTTACGCCATAATCCGATTATGGCTTAAATCTTAATCAGACCCAAGAGATCTCAGTAATCGCTGAGATTTTCTTTTGTTGATATAATAAAAAAATGAGTGGATCCTGTGATAAGGCTGATTAATTTCAAAATATTTCACTGATATTTGAAAATTGTGTTCTATCAAATAATTTTCTTCAGTCAAATCGACTTCAGATCTCAGTGAAATTTTGTTAGGAGGCACTGGGATAAGGTCACAATACGATCGGCTCACGTTTACTCAGTAATTTTATCTGAATGAGTGCGGGCTTAAAAATATATGTGCGTAAGAATACACGTTTGTTCGGGGATTTTGCAAAAACAGCAAGTTGTTACAAGCATTTATGTAAAACGATGTTTTTGTTTATTTTCAGAGTCTGGAAAACTGATTTTCAAAGAAACTAGCCCGTATGATACTACAGTTTTTGCTTCATTGAGCCATATGCATAAACGGTAGAAAATGCTTTTACTAGTCAATTTTGATAGTATTTACTGTTTTTCGTATGCAGAAACTTCAATTTAATACTGGAATAAAAGCTTTTACTAGAAGTAAAAGTATTTACTAGGTGTGGATGAATTTTGGTAGTAAATACTTAAAGTGGTATGCATAAAAATGTTTTACTACTAGTATTTACTTCAATTTTTACAAGTTCCTAAAAAGCAACTTGAACATTTGCTAGTAAATACTTTTGGATGTTTGAAACGAACATTTTCATTTGCAAATCAACATTCAAGGCGATCGCTTCAATACTCTTGTCAAATGGCCGCGTTTTTGCACATTAATACTGAAAAAGTTTACAAGGTACGAAGATCTCCAACGACAAATAATTTCAAAATGCTTTACCGCTTATTTGAAAAATAAAATGTTGATCGGCTTTCTAAATACTGCATTCCTTCTTGTATTGGAGCATTGTATTGCACACATGTGGAGATTGAAATCCCCACTTGCATTCTGAGGAATATATAAATCGAAAGGGGTATGCATCCGTCAACATTCAAGCCACCTGTAATGCAAAAGAAGGTTTTAAAGTGTTGTTTGTGAATGGCCAGGTTCAGTTCATGACTCCAGAATTTGGAAAAACAGTTTTCTTGAACCAATTTTAAGAAATTCAGCTAACACAGTTCTTTTGGCAGATGAGGGATATGGAATCGCTCCTTGGTTAATGACACCATTTAAAAACCCAATGACGAATAAGGAGAAATATTACAAAAAATTAAATACAAAAGAGAGGGTCATCATAGAACGATGGTTTGGTCAGCTTAAAAGTCGATTCCCAATATTACAAAACTGTATCCGGGTCCAATTTAAAAACGTGGCAACTCTAATAATGGCATGTTTTCTTTTGCATAATATTGCAAAGTATTTAAATGATCTCGACGACTTTGAAGAAGAGGAATTAAAAGCGAAACTACCAACGGCCACGGACGCAATTCTGGTGCACCTGAAATCAGGAGATTGGGAAAGCTGCGAAGAAATGAAATAGACTTGCTCAAAAGAACGGAGTGCACCTCAAGCATTTTGACAAATTCTAACGTACAATTATTTTCTTTTTTGTCATGATTATGAAACAACCGCGCACCGTATATTTTGAGTATTAGAGAACGAATGAAAATTTATAATTAAAAAATCAATAACAAATACTTCAGATCAAAGTGATGAAATCTAAATAATTTAAGGAAAGTTAAGGGTTTTCCTATAGCGATTTGGCCCCTTTAGACATTTAAAACTTTTTCTTGTTACTTTTTAAGTCCAGTATTCTATTTTACTTTATTTTTCAATTGCTGTAAGTAAATGCCTGAGTCTTCTAGTTTTTACTTGGATGAATCTAGTATTTACTACTTGTAAATGCTGGCTAGTATTTACTTTTTTTATGCATAGCACATGAAGTAAATATTACTAATCTGAGCTTTTACTTGTTAAAAAAGTATTGACTTGAGGTATTTACTACTAGTAATTACTTGATTTTTATGCATATGCCCCATTATTACCATTAATAATATGAAAATGTCAGTTTCAAGAAAAAGAGACAACATTTTTTTATAAAGACATTTTTTTGTAATTTCGTAGAACTTAAGTTAAATTAAAATGTAACCAACCAACTTCTACGTACAATAAACGGTAATTGGCGGCAGCAATCGCCATTTAAATGAATGAGCGATTCCCTTCATAGTTGAAATATTATGTTGGTCCATGGATCCATCATGGATCTTATCCTGCAATGTTTTCATACAATATAACAAATCCACTACATTGCACTACGGCGGATACTTTTTAAAAGAAAACTGCTAGCGACTGTATCTATCCTGTTATTTTACCCTGCGGCCACACGGGCTTGCCAGTATCCTACATTTATAAAATACTTGTCTTTATTTTTAAATGAAAAAGTGCACTCTTACTGAGGCACCCTATACTTATTTGTTCCAAACGAATTAAAAAATTAATTGGGTTCTCCCATTTATTTGTAGTACCTACGACCTTACTTCTTACTACCTACCTTCTACCTACCTACACAACATTTTTGAGCTATACAAGGTGTCGCAAAAAAATAATACATATTGCACTTGCACTTGTCATATATTCTAATAAATCGCAAATCTCCCTTGCAACCACCAAAACAAAAAGATATGATAAGAAATTATGGCACATGTGCGATATGCTTTGTACCTCATTCATTTTCTTATTTTGTCATGTCCAACAACAAAAAACAAAAAGAAGCCACTTACTTGCCGCATTCTTTTAATGCGCTTTCTCTATCTCCCGCTCTAACCCTTCTTCTATAATTATGTCATCTGCACATATCTATTTTCTCATCTTGCATCTTTCTTCTACTTCTATGTAAAGCAATATCGAGTTTTCTTCACACTTCTATGAATTGAAGAACGAAAAGTACATTTTCTGTTGAGGAGAAAAACAACATCTTTTGTAAGAAAGAGAAGAGAAAGCAAAACAAATTGCAGCACCACCTAGTGACATTCCCTTGAAACCAGCTTCTTTGTGTGTGTGATCGACCAGGCCCCTGTGGTAATTTATTCCATTCGAAATGTGTCGGTACTACTAATGCTTTCCTGGATAAGATTGTTGCATCCGATTTTGCTTATTGGTACTGCCCTAATTGTAAAAAAATTTCGCTATCAAATCTTTCCTTCAAAATATCGACTCTGAAAAATGAAATTAAAAAGATTTCCAAGAGTTTTGAAGTCCTAACAAGTAGTATTTTGCATATGGAATCTACTCTTGATAGTGTTTCTGTGCCTCCAATGTTAACTGACAATTCCTCCTCTACGGATGATCTTGAAATACCCCAAATAAACCCTGTCCCACTTAGTTCCTTGAATAATACCACTCCATCTAATTCCAAGAAAAGTAGAAAGAGAGGGAGGGATGCTGCCCCTTCATCGGTAACCGCAGGACCAGCGCCAAAAAAATCAAATTTAAGAAAAAATAATGAAATTGCTGAACCACAGCCCAAAGCAACTGTCAATCTGCCTCCCGTTATCGATCCCGTCATAGAAAATTATAATTTGTCTTCTAAGACCCCTGAATCTCAAACTGTGATTTCTCTAGTTGAAACTTCTAAAAAAACCCTTTTGTCAATACCCAAGCCCAAGTCAATATTTGTTTCTCGGTTACTTCCTGGGACTGTGTCTGATGAATTAATAAACCATCTTCTGGAGCATAAGGCTATAACTAATACTTCACAAGCCAAATGCATTAAAGTAAGTAAACCTGACAGCTTCGTTTCATCATTTAAGATTACTGTCCCAAGCGACCGATTCGATCCGATTATCAATTGTCCTTGGCCGCCTCATACCCTTGTTAAGAAATTCATCGCCTCTGGTAGAAAGAAATTGGTTCGCAACTCCATTGCTCCAAAAAACTTATCAGGTTCTCCTTCTATTACCAGAACGTAAGAGGACTTCGTAGTAAGACTACTACAGTTTTTAAAAATTCTCAAACATTTTCGTATGATCTTTTTGCTTTTACCGAAACGTGGCTTAACGCCTCAATATTAGACGCTGAACTTTTTGACAAAGATTTCATAGTTTATCGAAAAGATCGTCATGAAAATGAGTTGAATTCAGTTGGTGGTGGAGTTCTTATTGCTGTTCGTAATAGCTTGTACTCGTCCCTAGTTATTATTCCTTTCGTTCTAAATTTAGAACTTATATGCATTAAATTAAATTTACAAACAAAGGAAGTTTTTATTATTAACGTTTATATTCCACCTAAAAGTCCTAATTCTGTCTTTATTGAATTATCTTCAGTTCTTGACTATATCATTAGCTGCTCAGGCATTGAAAGTGAGATAATCTTGTTGGGTGATTTTAATCTTCCTAACATTAACTGGGTTCTTTCTGAGGATGATTCTCATTTAGAAGCTTCCCCAAGTTCTTCTCAAATGGAGCTCCAAATGTTAGATAATATAATCTCAGCGGATTTACAACAAGTAAACTCTGTTCTAAATTCGTTGAATAGGTCACTTGACTTGGTTTTCTCATCTAATGCGGCCTGTACAGTGGTGGTTGAATCCGCTTCTTCAATAACTAATATTGATAATTACCACCCTCCTTTAGATATTATTCTTGACTTGAGTGGTCATTTACTAGAAAATAGTAATTCTCATGACTGCTCATACAAATACGACTTTCGCCAATTTTCAACAGCTTTCAGATAGTTTATTAAATTGTGGTATTGAAAACTTACCATTTTCCAATAACATTGACGAAACTGTCTCGAGTTTCTATGCTGTACTCATGAGATGTATAAATGAAACTGTACCTAAGAAAAAAATCAGTCAAACCAACACCTCTTGTCATCCTTGGTACACAAAAGAGTTAAAAAGCCTCCGTAATAAGAGAAATAGGGCATGGAAAAATTATATAAGATCTATGTCTTTAGAGAACCAAGTGGTTTATATATCTCTTTTCGAAGAGTTTAAAAGATTGTCATATGATCTTTACAATGATTATATTGCTACTATGGGTGATTCCTTGAAGCAAGACCCTAAACTTTTTTGGAATTTCGTAAACTCTAAGAGAAAATGTGATGTTTACCCAGTTAAGCTCGCCTACAACAATGTAATTTTGAGTTCTACTTCTGAGATCTGCGATACATTTGCCAATAATTTCAGTCAATCTTTCATAGATACTCCCGTTGATGTAGACGTTGATTTTTTCAATTACTTGAAAAATAGCAAACAAGTCACGTTTAATAATGTCCCGATCGAGATTGATCAAGTCCTAAGATTTTTGTCCCATCTGAAAGAAGACTATTCTTCTGGTCCTGACGGTATTCCTCCCATATTATTGAAAAAATGCTATTCAGTTTTAGCTAAACCTCTTAGTAAAATATTCCAACTATCCTTGCGACTTGGAAAATTTCCTTGCGCCTGGAAGATTGCTTACATCACGCCTGTTTTTAAAAAGGGAGATAAGTCGCATATTGTTAATTATAGGCCTATTTCTAAACTTTCTTGTATTCCTAAACTGTTTGAACAAATAGTATGTGACAGTTTATCCTTTTACTGTAAAACCATCATATGCAGTGAGCAACATGGCTTTGTGCAAAGGAGATCAACTGTCACAAACCTTCTTGCCTTTACGCATAATTGTCTGAACAGTTTAGAACATGGACTGGAAACTGATTGTGTATACACTGACTTTTCAAAAGCTTTTGATCAACTGTCTCACTCAGTTATCAAGTTGAAGTTACAGTTATTAGGTTTTCCCCCTGGGCTTGTTTCATGGATTTCTTCTTACCTTGAGGATAGAACTTATCAAGTTAAATTCAGAGATATGTTTTCGAAGACTTTTACTGCAAAATCTGGTGTTCCACAGGGTAGTCATTTAGGACCTCTTCTATTTATTTTATCAATAAATGATGCACCGTTATGTGTTCTAAACAGTGAAATTCTTATTTTTGCAGATGATATGAAGATCTTTAAGAAAATTACATCTAAAAATGATCGCATTCTTCTGCAAAATGATATTAATAGGTTTTCGGTATGGTGCAATAAGAATAGTTTAAATCTTAATCCGTCGAAATGTCAGACAATGACATTCTCAAAGAAACGAGCAACTTCGACTAATGAGTATTATATATCTCAGCAAAATTTTTCTCGTGTTTTTAAAGTAAGGGACTTAGGGGTTCTTTTTACACCGAATTTAGATTTTACAGAGCACATTAACAACATTGTTAATAAAGCTAATTCTATGCTAGGGTTCGTGAAACGTTGGTCAAAAGAATTTCTTGATCCTAATGTCACCCTTTCTCTTTATAATTGCCTTGTTCGTCCCCACCTTGAATATGCTTCACAGATTTGGAGTCCTTATTATGACGTTCATATTGACAGGTTAGAATCGGTGCAACGTAATTTTACTCGTTTCGCATTAAAAGGTATTCAATGGCATGATCCTCGAAATATTCCATCTTATGAGGATCGAGTATCACTTCTTCAAATGCAAACGCTGTCTCAAAGAAGGATCAACAATGATATAGTTTTCCTTCATCAACTTATTACAGGCGTCACAGATGCACCAGACCTTCTTAGTGCTATACTTTTTCACTATCGGGGAGGAGGAGGAGGTTATCACCTTCGTAGCACCGATCTTATTAAAGTCCCAAGACATAGGACCAATTACGGAATGCATGAGCCCTTGACAAGGATGAGTAGGCTTTTGAATTATAATACGGATCTTATTGACTTTCATATTAATAAGAATAAATTAAAGATTATACTTAAAACCAGTGTGGCACGCTCTTAAATGTTTTTTGTTGTCTACTAACGTATTTTTTTCTTTTTTTTTTATTATTTGTAAAAAAAAACTAACTCTTTTTTATTTTTTTTTTCTTGTATATTTTACGAACTTGGCAAGTGTTTTCTAAACGCGTATTTACTTTTTTCTTTGTTTTTTATATTTTTAAAAAATTTTGACCTAAAAATTTTAAAATTTTTGATTTTAAAATTTTGCATTTTTTCTTTTTTTACTTTTTGTAATATTTTAATATAAAATTTTAATTTATTTTGTTTTTCTTGTTGTACCTGCTTGTATTAAGCAGTCCCAAACTCTTGTCTTCCTGGTACCTACCTATTCGTGTCGCCATCACTTTTTTTTTATTATTTTATTTATTTCAAATAATTTCAAATAAAGTGCCGATACGACTTGCAACCGTAATTGTAATCGTACTCGGTGAAAATGGACCCCAGCGCGTGCGGTATCTGGGGGGGAAAGAGGCGTGGGATTAAAAAAAAAATATTTTTTGACAAAAAACGCAAAATAGACGATTTTTCAAAAATTCAAATTAAAAAGACCATTAGCAAACAAATTGTTTTGTTATTTGAATTGAATAAAAAAAATAACAGAAAAAAATAAAAAAAATATTTGCTAGTTTTATTGTCCATATGTCACTTACAATGACCTTACAAATATTGACATTTTGAAGTTTATTTTTGAATATGTTACAGGTGAAAAATTAAAAAAAAACAACGACGTTTAGTAATACATATATTAATCTTTCATAAAAAAAATATTTCAAAAAATTCAAAAATATATTAATCAATTTCCCGGGCAAACGCGCAAAATGCTAGACAAAAAATAGGTATTTTTTATGTTTGTGTTAACAAAAACATTTGACAAACATAAAAACAAAAATAAAAAAAATTACTCTGTTGAAATTACATATTTAAAGCTTTGAAAAAAGTTGATTTGACTTCACTACCTTTTATATTTTAGAAGTTATACTAAAAAATGCATTCATACTTTTTACGTAATTTGCTGTATTTTTCATTGTTTTTCGAATTTTATGTGGAAAAAATTATAACGATAATCGAAACAAAACAACGACGTTAATTAACATGATATATTGTCATTATAAAAAAAAATATAAAATTAATAAAAATGTAATATTTAACCCATTTCCCATTAGTTAGTGCAAGCGTCTTTCAAAATTTTATAGTTTTTCCGTTTGCTTGTCGGTTTTGAGATACATCGATTTTTTTTTTTTTTTTAATTGCACAAACATTTGACCCTATTTAATATCAATCGAAAACCGTTTGTTTTATTAAAATATTCGAAAAATTGCGAACGCTTCACAGTTTCGCGCAAAAGTCCAACCAATTTTTACATGGGAAACCTCCCCTTAATACTTGAAAGAGTAAATGTGTACCTAACCACTAAGCCACGGACATCTTAGATTCATAATTCATATTCTCTAGCTTAAGCTTGTATAGACACATATCTGATCGAAACATGTTGAAACACTGATGATCAAAAACTACATAATTTCTTTGTTAATGTATTGCAAATTTTAGTATCCTATCAGTTCAACTTTACACACCCTGTACATAAACACGTAGTGAGACCGGGGACCGTTGGCACATGCATGCAATCTACATACCATTCTAAAATATGATTCATTTGCAACCAAGATATTATTAAGAACCCTAGAAATAAAAAAATGATTCCAGAAGCATTCTTTGTATATATAGTTGAACATGAACCAATATATGAACATTTTGGTTTACGGAAAACATATCTATAAATAATGGCGGATGTTTTAAAAAGAAAAGTAAAGTGCTATTCCTGATAAAAGATAAAAGAGTTTCTGTTAATTACATAAATATGGCAAAACAGTATGTAACAGCGTTTCCTGTTGCTATGATTTTTTTTTTTTTTTAATCACAAGGAATTTGTTATCAATTATCTTTTTTTCTTATATAAACAAACACCCCAAAAAGCGACAACTTATTCAAAACTTTATAAATATCGGTAAAACTTATAAAAAAGTTCAGCATCTTGTTCGTTATTCAGAGAAGATTGTAAGAAACGCTATTAAGTATACCATGTCAGTGGCACACATTGTTTTCTACCCTAGAACTTCCCTAGAAATTATTATTTCTATGGCAAAAAAAAAAACTTTTGGTAGGATAGCTAGTAATAAAATAAAGCCTATATTACTCCTGTATATTGTAGTTTTCGGTAAGTGAACGAATCATTATCTTAGCAGTCCTAGCATTATTTTGGGAAGCTCATTTTAAGGTTAAGCAATGAAAGAATGGCAATTAATGTTTTTAAAATACTTGAAAACAAATAAGCGGTGCAACCAAATAATTTTGAAAATTTAACGCCCTCTGCACACGAACCAACTGTTATGCAACTAGAATCGCAAATCAGTTGCTCAAGCAACCGTTTTTGACTTTGTATATGTAGCTCTATATCTATCTATAGGAATTCGAAAATTGAATTTCGAAGTTAAATTGAAAAATGCTTATTTGATATATAATGTCACAGCTCCAGTAGTAATTTTTATCGTCAAACCTTTTTTGGAACTGCCTGAATAGTCGATAATAAATAAATACATACCATTACATTCTTATATCATATTGTTTGTATACCTATCTATAGAACTTTTTTTTATCGAGAAGGAAAACATTCCAAAAATCAAACTCTTCTCTAGAGAGGGTGAAATCAAAAATTGTCTGGATTTATATTTTATGGGGTTGTTTCATTCCCTTTTTGATAATAATTTTCCATTTCTCATGCTACATCTTTTCCACGAAAATGGGCGAAATACTGATGTAGTTGTATGAAGAAAACTTAAATAAACAGTTGACACAAGAACATATGACGGAATAAATGGAAACTTATACCCTCAATTTAGAAAGTATAATGGGAAAATTCGGCGATAGAACTGATGAAAAAAGAATGTATGGTCAAAGGATACTCAAGGGTCGCACGGATCGACCGTTTAGATAGCGTGCTTGTGTCGCAATTCTAAAAATTAAATTATTTTTATTATTTGAAATCAGCATTTATTTATGTATTTGAATTAATTCATTGAACTTTATTTTTTCTTCAAAATAACCTCACAGCTACACATTAACCTATATGTACTTACTTACTTATCCGGCTCAAAATCCATGAAGGATCTCAGCCTGAGATATTGCAGCCTTCCATCATGAACGGTCCCTCGCATGCACTCTCCAGTCGCTGAAACCAAGTGCTCTGGGATCCACAGTCACTTGGTCCTTGTACCGTAGGTTCGGTCTTCCTTGTCGTCTCAAACCTGGGGGCTGGGATGAGAAGACTTTCTTGGATGGAGCGTTGTCGTCCATTCGCTCGATGTGGCCGAGCCAATGTAGTCGTCTGTTCTTGGCCTTCTGGACTACATCCACATCTTGGTACACCTCATACAGATCTCCGAAAGACCGAAAGTCCGTCGAAGAATTTTTCATTCGAAAGTGCACAGTATCAATTCCCCTTTTTTACTTATCGTCCAGCACTCGGCGCCGCCGCCGTAGAGTAGGACTGGTAAAATCAAAGTCTTGTATTTTGTATAGCAGACAGTTTGTCTTTCGAGTGAGGAGTTTTGAACCCAGTTGTTTGGCCAAAGCAGCAGCTGTTCGCTAGGGTAATTCTTCTTCGGATCTCCACTGTGGGATTGATGTTCGTTCCAACTTAGGTGAACTCCTTAACAACCTCGAAATTGCTGCTACCAACAGTGACGTTTTGGCCTAGGCGGTGGACAGATATTGCTTTGTTTGTTGATAGCATGTACTTTGTCTTGTCCTCATTCACTTCAAGACCAACGAGTTTCACCTGTTCTTCAATCGCTGTGAAGGCCTCAAGCACAACTCTCTTGGATCGACCGATAATGTCTATGTCGTCCGCATAGCCTAGGACCTGGGTGGATTTGTTGAAGATAGTGTTTTCCGTGCTCACACCTGCCTTGCGCACTATCTGCTCCAGGACTGTGTTGAAAAAATCACATGACAACGCATCTCCTTGTCCAAACCCTGCATATGTTTGAACTAACTCGGATGTGCTGTTACCCAATTGCACACTGCTATCTGCGTATTGTTTAGCGTCATGCCTCATGCGGCACAGCTGGATCAGTTTGTTTGGGATACCGAATTCAAACATCGCCATCATAAGCACTTGGCGGTGGATGCTATCATAAGCAGTTTTGAAGTCGATGAAAATGTGGTGGGTTTCGACTTGAAATTCTTTGGTCTTTTCCAGGATCAGCCTCAGTTTGAATATTTGGTCTATCGTTGTTCTGCCTGGCCTGAAGCCACACTGGTACGTGCCGATTATTGTGTTGCAGAAACGTTTAAGACGCTCACACATCAGTACGTTCGATAGGATTCTGTATGCAACATTAAGCAGGGGTAGGTATGCCACGGTAGTTTTTGCATGACATCGGATCGCCTTTTTTGTAGATGTGGCATATGGAACTTATCGACCAGTCAGTGGGCATGCATTCTTCCTCCCACACTTTGGTGATGTATGTAGGTATGCTAAAATACATCTTGGAATATACCTAATCAAAAATAAATTCTTTGTTATGTTGCCAATATCTAATTAATAGGGGCTTAGATGTACTATAAAGATTTTACATTTAGAGAGAAAATATACCCAAAGTATTGCGCTACTTTGTCTCTCGCCTGCCAAATACATATATTTTTCAGCAGTCTGGCCATATTTATATAAATTTGAACTATCTGTTTCAAAATAGTATGAATTAACTTTATAATTTATTCAGCGTCTGATAAAAATTATTTTGACAAATCCTCTACATCTCCTTAAATTACCTCAATAGCTTCTGTAAAAATAAAAAACAGCACAAAAAATGGAAAGAATCTGGAATTTTGACTCCAAATTCGGTCAGATGTTTCACATTGTTTTGTACAAGTTTTTATCCCTTTCCTTGAACTCGAATTGAAATCTTTATCTTTCCCATTCAGAAAACCATTCGGCTCCATTAAATCTAGTTTATTTTGTTTGAGTGACTCTTTTCTTTTTTTGAATTCAAAACGGAAATTAAAGGCAAATATTATAAACCATGTCAAGAATGTTGAGAGTATTTTGTCTTCTGTCTTCTACTGAATGTGGTGTAAGTGTATTAATATACATAGTATTTCATATGTTCATTCTTTTATTAATATAATAAAAAGAAAGGAGGCAAAAGCTGTCATTGAAACCATTGAAAAATTACTGAAGGGAGTTATATGATTTGAAAAGGGTAATAGCTCTTGTAATCGTAAATCAGAATAAGAGAACAATTCTTAACAGAAAAAAGACTCCAAGGAGATGAAGCAAAATAAATACGTCAACACCGGGTAGGTATAGATATGATTTTTGGATGAAAATTTATATTCGTTGTTTACGCAGTTTTGCAGCACTAGTTCGCATAGCAATAATAGATATTAATATCTATATATATATTAATCCTGCCATTTAAGGTTTCATCTGCGAAAAAATTCCTAGTGTGCTGAATTTTTGTGTACACTTTTTCCTTTATTACGGTGCTATACCTACACAGCACCGTGCTTTCACATGAAGATTTGAAAAATCGACATTGATACCGTGCCGGCTAAAAAAGTTATGGTGGTCATCAAAAGGTCGTGAAATTCATGAATATTTCGCGATCTATTGCCCGGAGGTTAGATATTAGTAGTCAAGGACAAAATGTTTGTCTTGAAATTATCTATAAAAAATGCACGACTCGGTCGTACGAACTTGCTCCTGTATTCCCAATTATAAATCATAAAAAAAACATAAAAAAAAATCATAAATAAAAATTGAAATTGAAATATGAACCTCAAAAATGGATTCAATTGGAAAAAAATTGATGTCATATGATTTTTTAAAAAACTGTTGGTTTTTCAATTTTTTTTAATTTATTAAAAAAAAAAATTAAAAATTGAAAATGTACCTCATAAATACATTTTATTCCAAAAATTTAAATGCCAAACAAATTTAAACCTTATTTTTGATTTATTGAATTTTTTTTTGAAAATCGTCGGAGCCGTTTTTTTTAAATTAATTTTTTATATATAATTTTTTTAAAAAATGTCTTAGAATTAATTTGGGTATGCAGTATTCAAGAATATGTAAATATACATTTTATAAGTTAATTTCGATTTTTAATATTAATCCGTTTTCAAGATACACAATTTTGAAAAAAAAAAGTTTTAAATATTTTTTTAAAAATCCAAAAAAAAATTTGAAATTTTTTTGAATACAAAATATTATTCGGACAATATATACGTACTTTCAAGAAAAAAATTACACTGATCGAACTTTTATTTTTCGAGAAAATCTAATAACAAAAAAACGGTTCTATGGGAGGTACCGTTTTGGAGCAATACAAAAATTTTTTTTTTACATAAAATACATGAATGTTTAAAAAAAATTAATTCAAGGAAGTTTAAAAAAAATCGTAGGAGCCGTTTTGGAGAAAATTGAAAGTTTTGGTTTTTTGCCATAAAAATCGTATGGTGGCTACCCTAAATTTTGATCATAAAAAAAAAATGAAAAAACTGGGTTATGAGTTTTTGCTCAAACTTCTAATTTTCAAGTTTGAAGTCAATCGGTCCAGTGGTTAAGGCAGAAGGTGCCTGTAAACTTCCCGACAGACAGACGGACGGAATCGCCGGACCCACTTTTTTCGACTTCTCTATCATCGTAATGTCATATCTCATCATCATCTCAATTTTTTTTTTACGAATTCAATACTTGCCATATATTCTATATGTCGCAAGTAAAAAATGCCAGATGCATATTTCATCATCATCATGCTTAATGTTAACGATGAAATGAATATGTTGTCTTTGAGGGCCGCGGTGACTTGAAGCTTATTCGTCCAGACGTGTGCCTCAAGAAAAAGTCTTAAGGCGTCAAATCACACGACTTATGCGCTAAAGTAATCGAAAACTGGAACTTTTGAATTCGTTTTTGGTTAACGACGCCATTAATGAATTCGATTCTGTAAGAGATCTCGGTATAATGTTTGATAAGGACTTAAATTTCCATTCCCACTTCGACCAAATTATTATTAAAGCTAATAGGTCTCTTGGCTTTACTTAGCGATGGTTAAAGAATTTTTCAATTCCTATGTAACAAAATCTCTGCATGTTTCCTTAGTCCGACCACATCTTGGCTATGCATGCCAAGTTTGGTCCCCTTTTTATGAACACCATTCACTTCGAATTGAAAGTGTTCAAAAAAGTTTCACTCGATTTGCCCTGCGAGGCCTCTCCAGGGAAGATTCTTCCAATTTACGTCCTAACCCCGACCAACTAAAGCTAATATAGGATTGCAACCTTTAACTACAAGACGGAAAATCTCCGATTTATTGTTTGCTCACCAATTGTTATTGGGCAATATAGATTTCTCGACACTCTTGAGTTAAATCTATCTCAACACTAACCCTCATCGCCGCACAAACTATGGGTACTCCGAACCAATATGTCCAGAATTCTTCGTCACTGTAATGCTGCAATATCAGTGTTCGATTTTAACATCTCTTAAGTGAATCATGAAAACAATAACTGTTACTGAACTTTACTTTAAGCTGTGCGTTGACTGGTCTCATATAACTGGTTACTTCATATAACTTCCTGGGTAACACTCCTTAATGAGGTTTTACTTCAAAAATTATTTATTTAAGAATTTTGTATGCCGTAACATAACAAGTATTTGTTATTTAAAAAAAAAATTGAATGAAAAAAGCTGAAAATTTAATTTAACACTTTTAAAATTCAATTAACCACCCTCGGAATATCCATCCTCAGAAAAATGATAGTTGTCTACATGTTTTCATAACCGCGATAAGCATGACCTTTATAATATCTTTTGGTAGGGATAATATCCTATGGGAATGTAGGTAATCCACCAGGAAAATACACTGAATGTTCTCTAAATGACTGCATTAACGTGAGATAAAGTTGTATCCTTTTTACAATTTTACATTTGCTGCGGGGATGAAGCGTTGAATTTAGTTCGAAAACTTTGCCGTCCATTTGAGGTGAAAAGGTGACAGAAAATGAACTAAGAATGCTTAACGGTATTTTGTTGTGTATATTATTATTTAAGGTGAACTTGTGTACCTACCTACAGCAAAAAAAAATCGATGAATACGACAGTGGATGACGTCAATACGTACCAAACCGATAGATAAGCAGCTGGTTGGTCTGGTTGTAGTTGTATCGCACTGAAACAAGCGTGGCGTGGGTCGGATCATCGTCGCCAACATCAGACGGGTACAAAAAATTGAAGTGATTTAGTTTAGAAAAAAAAATGGTAGGGATTTAGTAAGCAGGTATGTAAACATGTATAAAGTATTTACAGTGTTAGAATGGAATTGAGTTAGAATTTTTGGTTTTGTTTTCCAAAATGAAGTTCTGATCTTACCTGTTCTTAGATGATGCTCACCTACCTTAGCATAGATTTCCGCATCCTTTTATCATTCTTCATCGGATTTTCTACTTCAAATTCTCCTAGCACGATTTTTTTTATCTTGTTGAGCAAGAGATACCATGAAAGGGGCAAGATCCTACCCCGTTCGACGAGCAACTCCGAGCAACCGCAAGCGTGTCACCACCCTCTCCCAAGTTATCAATTATCAAAGTATCACCCATGAATCCTATCTCTTTATAATGGAGTTAAAAAAAAAGGAAATTGAAAAACAAGTCGAATAATGGTTATGTGCGTAAGCAATGGACAATTCACTCATACCTCATCTTAGGAATGAGTAGTTGACCTCGTAGTCAAATGCATTTTTTTTCTTAAAAAATTGCCAGCTTATCTGAGGCTACATTTGCGATGATAATCTTCTTTAATTGACGATTTCCACACCTTAATTGAGAGTAAAACATCTCTATATACCTATGTGTATACAATTCTGTTCTCCGAAACGGCTCGAACGATTTTGATGAAATTTTATATTTGTATTCAGTATATCAGTATATACCACTAAGAGTTAAGGGTGGCCCACCCAAACAATTTTTCCTTACATTTTTTGGAATTTTTTTTTAAATATTTATTTTATGGTTTGGCAATGAGAAATACATTCAGTCCTTAATTTTCAACCTCCTACCACTTACCTCTGTTTTTTAATGGCTGTATCTCACTTCTTACTCAGTTTTCGTGAAAATTTCGTAGATTATTATTATTGTTTGTACATTGATCACAGTAGTGATATTTCTATTGTATTATTCTTGAGACAAAATATTGTGAAAAGTAGGTTAAATAATGAAACGTAAATAAACACATTCAATACTATACTGTTTTTCATCATTATAACGACTAATATACGGGGTAACGAGGCAGGCGGGGTGATGAGACAGCGGTGAAGTGGGTTAATAGCGGAGCGGGACAGCGGTGTAGCCGAGTCACGAGGCAGCGGAGTAGCTGGGGGATAGCGAGGTAGCCTCGCAGCGAGTTTGTATTTATTAAGACTAGGTTCGTCCCAGTGGTCGAGATTGGACCACATCCTAGTGCTTGCCTAGTTGTTAATCTCCAATATCGTTTTCAAATATTCGACTTCGGTTTTCAAAGCGTCTCTTACCTCACTGGTATGAGTCAAAATTCAAGCATTCCTTCATGCAATTTTTTGCGTTCTTTGCTTAATGCACGTTTACTCTTCGGACCTTGCTCATCACATTCGGGGTTTTCTCTCGAAGGACCTGCTTCCTTCTTCCTTGCTCTGATCCATTTTCAAAGCTTTATTCCAAATAAAATTTGGATAGTGTGTTCTTACATAAATTAAAACACTAACGCCTAATTTCTTCACAATGTTCTCAATTCCCTTTAGAACTCGATCTAGTGAATCTCGGCCTAACGTTAGAACTTAGTTTTTAGAATACATGTATATATATGTATATGGAACCCGGGCATTTCTTCACTTCCCTAGAACTCGACCTAAAATCATCATTGAGCTTAGAACTTGTTATTTTTAAAACCTTATTCTAGCATTTTTTTAAACTTTTGAGTCACCCGGCAGTATTTTTTGACAGACATTTCCGTCAGTTCGAAACGAGATAAATACATATATTTTTTGACTTTGCCCTTATTTATTTTTTTTATGTGTGTTCCTGTGTTTGACCGTATGTTTGTTTTTGTGATGTCTGTGGTTGTGTGGTGGTTAAGTGTGTTGGCTGTTCCGCAGAACGTGGGGTTCGAATCCTACTCGTCCCCATAAACTGTCCAAAAAAGTAGTGCTTTTCAACTCTGCAGTTCGGAATCGGTGGTAAATTGTAGTCCACTCAATCCTTCACACGCACTCAGAGAATTGATGATGAGTTCCTTACACTAAGGTTTGGACTTTGAAAAAGCCATAATAACCAAAACTCTAATGACCCCGTCTCAAACCGTCATTTTTCCACCGACAGCTTCATGTGTACTTTGTCACTGAAACAACGGTGCCGCGGTCGTTTGACAACAACAACATAATAATTCATTACCAACAAATTCTATAATGCAAGGGCAAGTAAAATATGAATTTTCCCAACGAAAGGTAAACGCTGTCGTCCAATATGAAATTAACAAATTCATTTCGCTCGTTGAAAAAAAAAAACAAAAATTCTAATAAAACCATAGTTCTAAAGCATTAGACCCCCGAATGTGAGGATCCAATTTTATCGAAGTTTTAACTATAACAAAGCTCGGCAATTATTTCTTCGGGGACTTAAAAGAACTCTCTAGTACTCCAGTTACTAACATTTTGAACAACGTTCTAAATCGAAGTTCTAACGCGTTAGAACCGTAGTTTGTGTTACGCCTAATTTCTCGACAAAGTTCTAGCCCTTAAAACGATAATTTTTCTTGTTATAGCTATCTCAATTCATCAGCAAAAGCGATGGGAATTCCATCAGTTACAGTTTCAGTTAAGCATTTACACATCAGTTTAATTGAAAGCTTGACTGAAAGCTTAACTGAAACTGAAATGATAGTCAAAATTGGCCCTAAAGATAAACTCGAGTAACATTTTAGCTTCTACAAGGCTTAAGAAAATTTATATTCATATTTGAATAGATAAAATACATACAAACTTACATATAAAGGGTCCGCCAAATAACTGTTTGTTTTTGAAAATGCTATAACAAAAAAAAAAAACTACTGAATATTTTCTCAAATTTCTATTTTTATTTGAAAGTAAAATCTTTCCGGTTAATAATGGAAAATAATTTCAATCAAATGGCTGTCTCGGATGGCCATGCAGTAGCGTACACGATCGGTCCAATTTTTAAGCACATTATCGATTGTGTGCAGCTGTACTTCACCAATGGCTTCACGAATATTATCCTTTAAAGCCTCAATTGTCTCTGGCTTGTCGGCGTAACACTTTTCTTTTACGGCACCCCACAAATAAAAGTCCAACGGTGTCAAATCGCAGCTCCAAGGTGGCCAAACGACATTAAAGGTCCGTACATTATGAGCTGCGACCTGGGTCTGCGAATTATTCTTTTAAAACGTCTATTACGCTAGCAGAACCATTTCATAAGCCGGCAATGAAAAGTATTCAGTATTTTGTTGCTAATTTGTGCCGCAAGAATTGATTTTGTTGCTCCACTAGTTCTTGGAAAAATCGATGTTCTGCTAGCGTAATATTACGCTAGCAGAACCAAATTAGAACCAATGCAGCTAGCGACATGAAACTAACGGCATATTTTGTTGCTAATTTGTTGCTAATTTGTGCCGCAAGAATTAATTTTGTACCTCAAATAGTTCTCGGAAAGAAGTGTGGTAACGTTTTTCTTCTTTTCTCTTCTGAAAAATAATAAGTATACGCCCGAGTGAACATTCCCATAAAACGTAAATTTCAATATCTGGAAAGGTATTTTCAAAGAGAAAACAACATTTACCGGGTTAGCTAATAGAAGAAAAAGTAAGTACCTATATCGTCTGTATGCAAGCAGAAAGCACTAAGTCAAAAAACATAGCTTTGAGTTAATTGATATTTTATGTTTGTTTAGTCATGAAAATTCAATACCGATATTTATTTTTCATCTGATCACTTAGAAAGCTTTGTTTTTAGTTTTTGTAAAACCAATTCGAAAATATTGCAATAGAACTACAAAATATCCTGACTTAATGCTGTTTAGCAGAATTGATAATGCTAAATTCGGGAAATAAGCAATTACAACTGAAAATATAAATTTAAAAAAAATGTTTTTCTTTAAGTATTATTAAAAAGTTTTATTAATGAGGTATGGGTATAATACATTGAAGAATATGGTAAGTTATAAAAATAAAATTAAGAAGGAACACTTATGAAAATTAAGGGTAATTTACCAAAAAATAAGGGAAAAGGCTGGAACTATTCACCATCGCTTTCTTCCGATGTAACGGGATTTTTTTTCGAGGTATAGAACTTTAAGTTGGCATTACCTTTCAAGATGGCGACCGATTTAACAGCTTTCAATTGATTTAATCTCAGTTTGGTTTGGCAATTTATCATGAATAGACTCACACCTTGCAAATTGTGCAATTTTATTTCGAAATTAATGGTTCTGTGCGGAATACGTATCGCGCACTAAGTCCATTTCATCGTCGACAAAATCGTCCATCAGAGAGGTTAATTCGATTAACAATGGAACGTTTTCGCACCACGTTTACTCTAATTGATAACCCGCATCCCCAGAGACGCCGTACAGTTCGTACGGAAGAAGCTATTACTACTGTAGAGCGTAGCATTGAGGAAGACCCGAATGAAATGAGTCCATCCGCCATCGAGCACAGGAATTGGATCTGTGTCCATCCACTTTATGGAAGATTTTGCGGAAGGATCTTTGTTTGCGTGCCCACAAAATCCAAGTCGTGTAAGAATTGAAGCCAAACGATCATCAAGCGTAGATTCGTCGAATTTTGGGCCGAGATGGCCGTTGTTCCCGATTTTCATAAGCGAATTTTGTTTAGCGATGAAGTGCACTTCTGGTTGAATGGCTACGTCAACAAACAAAACTGCCGCATTTGGAGTGGAACTAATCTTGAAGTGTATGTCGAAACACCTTTACATCCACAAAAACTGACTGTTTGGAGTGCTTTATGGGCTAGTGGAATCATTGGTCCGTACTTCTTCAAAAACGATGATGGCCACAACGTTACAGTCAATGGTGATCGGTATAGAGCCATGATTACTAACTTTTTCATTCCTGAATTGAACAATCATGATGTCCAGGAGCTATGGTTCCAACAAGACGGCGCAACATGTCACACAGCTCGTGCCACAGTCGATTTATTGAAAGACACGTTTGGTGACCGCCGTATTTCACGTTTTGGACCTGTGAATTGGCCTCCAAGATCTTGGGATTTAACACCGCTAGACTATTTTCTGTGGGGGTTATGTAAGGTCATTGGTCTATGCGGATAAGCTACAAACGCTTGACCATTTGGAAGACACCATTCGCCGTGTTATTGCAGATATACGGCCACAAATGTTGGAAAAAGTCATCGAAAATTGGACGTCCAGATTTGACTACATCCGAGCCAGCCGTGGCAGTGATATGCCAAAAATCATATTTAAAATGTAATGCCACAAGATTATCTTTCGAATAAATAAAAAATCATGACAATCGAATATTCCATCGTTGTTTTATTGCAATTTAAAGTTTTATACCTCTAAAAAAAACACCCTTTATAAGGTTCTGGCAAGTAGTTTTTTGAATTAGATTGTGAGGGCAAAGACCTAAACCAAGAATGGAAAAATTGAGGTACAACTCCTTTGTCACACAACTGTATTAAGTCTTTTTTTTTTGCTGCACTTATTGTAAGAGGTTCTTGGTACAATTTAGGCCATTGTGTTAAAGGAAGATACTTTGGAACAGCGTTCCTTAATCTTTTTAATGTTTTGAAAACGTTCATTGTTCTGAAATGAATATCTTCGAAATTGTATTTGAACTGCAGAATCCCTCGTTTACTTTTTTCATACCGGAACCATTTAACTTTTAGCCAGTTCATTTTTTGGCTATCGGTGTTCACTGTCTTATTTTTAATCAATTTTTCTGCTAACATTTTTAAATTAAAAAAATCATCAAATTTCATTTCAACAGCTTCATAAGGGGACTTATTATCTGAACTCTAACAGCCCAGAATATATTAAGCCAATCATTAACACAATAAATTGGAAAGAACTTCTTCTGTTTTTCGATTGCACTATGCATTGAGTCGACTTTCATGTATGAGTGGCCACTTTCCAAAAATGTTTGATCAATTATTTCTAAATTAGTGGTCTGCACTATATTTAGAAAAAATGCCACAATGTTTGCATTTCGGTTCTGACCTGCGCAAGTATCCGAAAATATTGACAGCTCTACGATATTTCCAGGTAATTGTTGTATATATTTCAAAATGCACGACCCTACCTCACAACTCCCCCCTTTACCACTTATCTCTGTCCAGGCATAACAAAAAGCTTCATTCGGTAGATCTGGCTCATAATTTGTGAAATTGTGAAGTATGAGCTTTATTTTATAGTAAGTCAGAGAAACATCAGTTGATGGTATCTGAAGTACACTTTGCATGTCCATCGAAATTGATTTAAAATTTGCTTCCAAATTTGCTCTTTCATTGTCTTTTTGTTTTTCTTTGAATGCTTCTTTTTTGCGAAGTAAGTGATTTTCATAATCAACTTGCAGATCAAGTTTTGCTTCAGGTGATGCGATTTTATATTTGTTACAAAAAAGGCGTTGATCCTTTTTTGGCACAAAAAATGATAAATTGTAGTCATTACAAAATATTCTTCTGTAGGTTATTTCAGACACAGGACGAATATGCATTTCAGTACACTGTATTTTATATAGCTCGTACATTTTCCTAATGGAAAGCTTACTGTCTAAATACTTTCTCTGGCTGTCCTTGCGGCAGTAATGACTTTCCATGCACGGAAAATTTTCAATGTGTTTTTTAACATGCAGAATAGCTGTTTGCCCCTTTTATCTTCCGCTGAAAAATTACCACCAATCTCTTCTCTTCCTAAAAACGCATTAATTACACTTCGGTTGGAAAAATTCAACGTATTTAAAAAAACTGTTGACAGACTCTTGTTTTACTTTCATCCTGAGTAAAAAAATACTTTTTAGCAGTTTGTCTAAGATTTGCATTTTCATTTCTTGGTCTTCGATATTTTAGAGGGTTACTTTCAACATTTTGAAGAATAAAACTTTTCTGCTTTTTGTAATTCAAAGTCCAAAAATTTCGCAGACTGCTATGTGCTAAAATGTACCTACGCCAATAAAATTCGTTTGAGTTTTACAAGAAGTAAACAACTGTATATAGGATACTTTTATATTCTATTAGCTAACACGATAAATCTTGTTTTTTTACCTTTCCAGATATTGAAATTAAAGTTTTATGGGAAAGTTCACTCGGGCGTATACTTATTATTTTTCAGAAGAGAAAAGAAGAAACGTTACCGCACTTCTTTCCGAGACTATTTGAGGTACAAAATTAATTCTTGCGGCACAAATTAGCAACAAATTAGCAACAAAATATGCCGTTAGTTTCATGTCGCTAGCTGCATTGTTTCTAGTTTGGTTCTGCTAGCGTAATATTACGCTAGCAGAACATCCTTTTTTTTCCAAGAAATAGTTGAGGTACAAAATTCATTCTTGCGGCACAAATTAGCGACAAATTAGCAACAAAATATGCCGTTAGTTTCATGTCGCTAGCTGCATTGGTTCTAATTTGGTTCTGCTAGCGTAATATTACGCTAGCAGAACATCGATTTTTCCAAGAACTAGTGGAGCAACAAAATCAATTCTTGCGGCACAAACTAGCAACAAATTAGCAACAAATACTGAATACTTTTCATTGCCGGCTTATGAAATGATTCTGCTAGCGTAATAGACGTTCTTTTAAAGCCATTTCTGAAGTAAATATCAACCTATTCTTCTTTTAATTGATTAATAAAATGAATAAATGACCGTATTTACATATTGCAATATAGAATACTGCCTAAATCTAGTTAAAACTACACAAAAAAAACACATTTTTATATTGGGTTGGGCTCGAAATTCTGTATGGGCCAAAATTCGGATTCCAAAATTCTGTATTCCAAAATTCTGTATTTTAAAATTCTGTAAATTCAAAATTCTGTATTTTAAAATTCTGTAAATTCAAAATTCTGTATTCTAAAATTCTGTAAAAACAAAATTCTGGATTTCAAAATTCTTCTATGCAGAACCTTAAATAGATTATTTTTTTTTCGTTATTTGTTTTTTGTTTGTTTGTTTTTTTTTTTTATAAAATGTTACTTAATTTGTTAATTGAATAAAAATTGTTCTACAGGCAATTAAAAAACCTGTTCATAACTGTGAGTTTTAATGTAGAGATTTGGAATTACGGAATTTCTAAAAGCAGAATAATGGATTTGCAGAATTTTGAAAAACAGAATTTTGAATTTACAGAATTTTGAAATACAGAATAATAGAAAAGCAGAATAATGGAATTATGTTCATACAGAATTTTTTCTTCAGACACAGAATTTTGTTCATACAGAATTTTGGAATACAGAATAACGACCCTTTCCCTTTTATATTTTCTATGCGACCAACAGCTGCGAACTACGTATTTTCAAATGAGAATTCGCAATCCACAAAGCTACGAATAAATAATTCGCTCGGATTTCAAAAAATCAAAAATCAAAAGTCAAATAAATAAATATTTTCTGTACGTCTGGTTTGATTTTTATGACAGTTCGCAGCTCTCTGCGACTACACATATGAATAAAATAGCAAATACAACAACCATTCGCAATTCGCAGACGCAGGTCGTAACTCCATATGAATGGACTTTTAGCTCTGCGCGGCTGATAATGCGATCTTCAAAAACAGGGCGAAAAACATCGAGTGTAGCTTCGGCTGTGTGGCACGTAGTTCCATCCTGTTGAAACCAAATGTTGCCAATATCGTCCTCTTCAATTTTTGTGAACAAAAATTCATTCAACATGGCCCGATAACGATCGCCATTGACTGTAACGGCCACTCTTAGCTCATTTTCGAAGAAAAATGTCTCAATTATGCCTCTGGGCCAAAATCCGCACCAAGCAGTGACTCGTTTTGGGTGTATCGGCTTTTTAATGTATGCGTGCGGGTTTTCTCTGCCTCAAATGCGACAATTTTGCTGGTTTACATACCCGCCAAGATCAAAATGAGCTTCATCTGAAAAGATGATTTTTTTGGCAAAATCGGCATCTTCTCTAAGTCGATACCAGGCCCACTTTCTGCCACAGCAGCAATATTTTCGGGTGTACGCACTGTTTTTGGCTTTTCACGCTTTGGTTTATCGATGAAGATGCCAATTCCTTTCACTTTTTTCACAAGATAACGAACATACGGACCTAACGGTGCTTCTCTTCTTCCAAAATCCGTACGCAATTTTCGCACACATTCTGCAACATTACCATGATTTTCAAAGTAATGTCGCAATATTGCCCAGCGTTGTTCAAGCGTATACACAACCATATTCGTTTATTTTATTTTTATTTTATTTTATTTTGAAATATGGGTTGAAATATGGGTTGTTATAGTGCAACTAACAGGCAAAGCCCAATTACAAGTTGCACTATGTGTTTTACAGAGTATGATTGTACTTAGAGCTATCTTCTGTATCTTAAGTATCTTTGTTTTAAATTTTTTAATTTATTTGTTCCTTCTAATGTTTATTCTTTTTTTTTAATTTTAATTTTATTTTATAAAATGCATTTCATATCCAAATCTCAGGAGGCAATTTGGTAGTTATGAGTCGTTTGTATTGATTAATAGATATATTTAATATATTTACACTTGAAAAATATTGATTATGATTCCTTTGTAGTCTATTTTTAATGGCATTGAAATCAATGTTTGTACTTGAGTTGCTCCAATAAAAAACAGGCGCATATCTTGTATTATAAACAGGAGTATTTAAATTAAAATCTAATGTTAGAGAGGTATTAATATCGTTTCTTACAATTTTGTAAAGCAGAATTTGATCAATTAGAATCCTTCTATTCTTTAGCGATATCATGTTCATATGTTTTAATCTAAGCGCATATGTTTCGCGTGGTAAGTGGAATTTAAAAGCAATTATTCTCGTAAACTTTCTTTGAATTTTTTCAATTTCATCGATATAGATATTATATTGTGGATTCCAAATTGGTGCGGCGTATTCAAGAATACTTTTTATGTAGCAATAATATAGTCTGAAGTATGTGTCAATGTTTTTGAATTTGAATAGAGATCTGGTGATAAATCCTAAAAACCTATATGCCCTCCTTACAATATGTGTTATATGTTGTCGGAAGCTTAATTTTGCATCAAATATAATACCAAGGTCTTTGATCATGCTTGGACGATTTATAGCTTTGGTGTCGATTTCAGTTGATAAGGTTAACATCTGATCTTCTCGAGAAAGACATAACATTGCATTTTCCTATATTTAGAGACAATTTGTTTGTCTTGCACCAATCTCTAAAAGATCCCTTTGCAGTTTGATGCAGTCTCTAACGCTGTTTGTTTTGGTGAAAAATTTCAGATCGTCTGCAAAAAGGAGTTTATTACATGACATGACATTAGGTAAATCGTTAATGAATAAGGCGAATAGTAGGGTAGATAAGGCTGAGCCTAGTGGGACTGATGATTGCGGATTAATGGCACTCGACTTTATACCATTTATGCTAACGAACTGTGTTCTATGTTTTAAAAAGGATTCAATCCAACCAATCAAGCAATTACCTATATTAAATGAAATCAACTTGTTAAGTAGAACATCATGACTAACTTTATCGAAGGCTTTGGAGAAGTCGGTGTAAATTACATCGACTTGTCCTCCACCTGGAATGTTTTCAGTAAGGAAATTGCTTATTTCCATTATGTTAGATACGGTGGATTTTTTTTGGCACGAAACCATGTTGATGCTCATTAATTTGTGAACCTGTGATTTCAAATAGTTTTTTATTCATAATTTTTTCAAATATTTTCGAGGCTGCTGCAATTATAGAAATGGGTCTATAGTTTTCAATGTTGGATTTTTCACCAGATTTATATATAGGGCAAATAAAGCTTTTTTTCCATTTGGTTGGAAATTTTTTGGAAGTTAAAGAGGTGTTGAATAGAATGGTAAGTGGTTTGCATATAATGTTTATAGTTTTTTTAAAGAATATAAAAGGTATGGCATCTGGACTACTCGTTTTATTTGAATTGAGATTAGCAATAGTTGAAATTACTTCTTGTTCCGATATTGACACGTGGTGTAGGCAATTACATGTAGTATTTTTAAAATAATCTGTGGTACTGTGATTAGTGTAAGAGTTTTTGAAATTTGTGGCAAAAAAATCAACGACTGTTTGAGGATCGTCTGATGTTGGTCCTTTATATGACCTGACATTCGGAAGCTTATTTGTTTTACAAAGTGATTTTGTATAGTCAAAAAATGCTTTAGGATTTACAATTATGTTGCTTTCTGTACTATTTATAAGGTTATTTTCACATTTATTTAGTTCAGCTTTGAATAACTTTCTTTTTTCTTTGTATAGGTCATTATATGTTTCTTATTTGGTCTTCTTATATCTTTTTCTTAAACTTTCTTTTTCATTTAAAATTTGTATCAATTTCTTGCTAAACCATTTAGGGTATTTGTGATTTTTTGGATAGATTCTTTTGTTATATTTGCTTATTATTGCTTGAAGAATTGAATAAAATTTATCAACCGAACTATCAATATCTATGTTTTGTAGAAGTGTGTTCCAATCTATCGTGGATAATTCATCTTCTATTCGATCATAATTCAGTTTAATGAAGTTAATTTTCGTTGATTTTTTCTGTTTTAGGAATTTTACATTCAAATTTGAAATCTCTAAGGAAAGTGGTGGATGATGCTCATCAACTATGCTAAGAGCAGATGCGCTAAATAATATGACATCATGAACATTTGAGAGCACTAAATCAAGAGTTCGACCGTTCTGATTTTGTAAGTGGTTGAATTGGTTGAGACCGGTAATGTCCATTAACGCCATAAGGTCGTTTGCTATTTTACCATTGTGTAAGAGTGGGATATAGTATGAAGCTGTTCTCGTCCATGATATTTGATTTATGTTTAAATCTCCTATCAATATAAAATCAGAGTTGGCTCTGATGTTACACATAATTTTCATACAATGATCAAAGTATGAAGAGTAGATATTTTGATTAGTATTTGGTATGCTGTATGAATGTACAATTTTTTGCTAGAATTCCGCATATTTAAGGATAACCAATAATATTTTCGAATGGTAATTCATTTTCCCATTCATAAATACGTGTAGCAGATATATTGTTCTTTAATGCTATAAAACAGCCACCACCTCTGGTTTTATCAGTTTCATCTAAATTTCTGTCACTTCTATAAACCACAAATGAATCATCAAATATTTCAGAACTGGAAAAATCGTTCTTTAGCCAAGTTTCATTAAATATAATTACATTGAAGTTTGCCGCTGAGATATTGGATTTTATATGTGTTTTTGTATTCAAACCTCTAACGTTTTGAAGCGGAAGGATAAAACTAATTATCTGTCAAATCAGACATGAGCTAAGTTTTACCATTCACGAAATAAGCACTAGTTGAAAAAAAAAGTTAGATGGCGGACCCTTTATGTCAAGCTGCTATTAATACCTATATACAACAACAGTTCTGATTTTACGAAAATAAACAAGAATCTATTAGAATAACACCATAAAATCTATTACGTCCGAGTTTAAGAAATATAAATTGTTACTTGGGGATGAAAAACATGGATTTTTTATATTCTTGTTTGTGGAGAGGAATGTAACGACACAAGGTTTAAAGTGATTTTTTGTCAAGGAATAGCATTGAAGTGAGTTAAAAACAGAAAAACTTACAAAGGCAGTTAAGGTGACATATTGCTTTCCAAAATAAGTCTAACGAGTAGGTATAGTGGTTTCTAGTTTCCAAGCTTTGTTAAAGTGAAAGGAAAAAAAAATCTTTCGCAGAACTTTTCCACTATGATCCAAAAAATAGAATACTTTTTGACCGTCATAGAAGTTTCTAAGTTAAACAACGCAACGTAATTAGTCCGTTGAATAATCATAAAATACGGGTTCATTCGAGAAAGGAACCAAGAGAAACTTTGCTCCTTGGTGTCTGCTTTTAAATTTACCGGGCCTTGTTACGATTTAGGTATCTAGTCTCTAGTGTATTGTTATATTAATGCCACTTCTCTCAAGGCTTTTGTGTGTCTGCGAAACCAGATGCTTATTATAACTTGAAGAGGAGGTAAATACCTCAGGACATATTGATTAGTAAGAGAAGATTTATTCCAACATCTTCACAAGGAGAAAAAAATGCTTTTGTTTTTTGTTGGTTTTTCACTTAAGGGCAAACAGTTCTTGAAAGCCTTTACGAATACCCCTACCCAACCATAACCTACCGACCCACTTATCATGTTAACCGTCACGGTAAAGAATAAATTTTGTTTTGCATTTACTTTTTTAATGGAAAGTTTTTCCCTGTTTTGGAGGAAATTTTCAAACTCAGATAGGCGTGAGGAGTTGAATAAAGTATCTTTTCTCTTTTGATAGACTTGCCAGTTGCAGAGGGGATGTAAGCGAAAAGAGTGAGTGGATATTGATTTTGGCTAAATTCAGCAAGTTTGAAGTTGTGTACTTTAAATTGATGTTATAGGATATTAATGTCTAAGTAATTACCCTTAGGCACTTGGTGGAAAAGTTTTGTTTTTTAATTCCTTTGGTCAAACTTAAAAGCCCTGCTTATACTGTTTTCACCTTTTTATGCATATTATACACTAGCCGACCTGCGGGACGTTGTAACCGCTCTAAGGAAATGGTTAATGGTATCTAACTTAAAGGTTGAGTTTGCAGTCACTTAACAAATCAGCCGCAGTTTCTGAAGAACGATTGTCTTATTTTTGCCAATATCAATTTGCCAAGAATGTTTTCCCAGTTCCTCCAAAAAATATCTTACGTTTGCAGTCAAGTATTTTATCATTATCATAGTTGTTTGTTTTTATCTGTGACAAATTTTGGAAAATTAAAGTTAAAGTTTGAATACATTATAATGTGGTCTAACAGGAAAAAGAAACCTATAGTTAACTAAGCTACATAATGTCGTTTGGTTCTATTATAATAGTCTGTTTTCTATTTACAATAAACCGTCATTGATGAAAGAAAATTAAATATTAGAAACCGAAAATCTTGCTATATTTTTTTGTTTACCTCCTTGTTCTAAGCTATCCCCCAAGAGTGCGTGAAGTTAGCCACCCTTTCTTCGAAATTCTAATCTTTGAAAGTTGTTCTAGGTTGCTCCCGGTTTTTTCCGGATTGTTCCAATGTTTTTTTTTTTAATTATGTTTCACCTAGTCCCCCTTTTTTCCAGTTGTAAAAGTTGTTCCAAGCATTGCTCCAAATTTGTGTGGATAATATCATTTAATACGTGTCTTAGAATAGAATTTGGAGGGTCACGAAAAAGAATTCCACTAAGAAAACACTTTTTGAAAATGTTGAAACCCTTTTTCGAAATATTTTCCCGAATTTTGTCAATCGAGAAAATCAAAAATTTTGAATTTGTTCCCAGTAATATACATATGTATGTCATATAGCAAAAAAAAATATAATCTAAATTTTAATGGTTTGGAGACTTAACCAACGAAAAACCTTTCGAAAAATAAAAAAATTGTTATCTATACTAATACTTGTATTAGTAAATATTAAATATTGTTTGTCGGTTGTATGTTTGTAGTACCTAGTCGATAAACGAATAAACAAACAAAAGTCCTACTTTATAAATGATGGAAAATTTTTCTTCTATAAACTGATTGTGCAATAGGAGGTTCTGAAAATAAAAGAAATAGTCATTAAAAGCAAAAAAACATTGATTTTCATTAACTTACCCGAAATTTTGTTTTTACATTCAGGAAACTGACAGCCGACATGAATTTTTTGAAATGAATGTCTCTCAATTTTTCATTTCATTTCCTTTTCATTCTTTCTTATTCCACTGTTTACTGCAAAAAATTTACTTTGGACTGTAGCTGTCAGGAACTTAACGATAGTACATTCAATAATGACTTACGGTGTGGACCAGGTTGTTTTGCAATTGAAATTGTATAAGCAAATATAAATATTTAGGAGTTTTCATTGATCACAATTTTAATTGGCTAGAGCATATTCCGTACTGGGAACAGTATTTTCATGTTTCTTTTAGGCACTTATTCCTTTTAAAAAAACACTTAAGCACACTTAAGTTGGGGAGGTACCTATTCGTCTTACCTTCATAATTTGCTAGTATTGCAAAAAAATCAGTTCCTTTCATAGGTAATTCAAATCGTTTTAGTCTCTCTATGACGCTATTTAGAAACATGAATATTCTCCCGGTAAAGCATCTGTTTTACTTTAAAGTATTAAAAGCCTTTTTTATAAAAAGTGGATATTTGCAGAGTCCTATAACACGACGACGGTTACGAAGCACGTCGGCTTCTATCGTCAATATACCTTCATTTTGGACTCATCATCTTAGGAGCTCTTTCACTATCGTCGTCGCTCATAAACTGTTCAATACACTGCCTTAAAATTTAAGGCTCCTGAATAATACATCTTCTTTCTTAAAGCAAGTTAAACTTTGGCTTCTGAATTACAATCATAATGACCTTGTTCACACGTGAAGAAAATCGAAATTTTTCTTTGATTAGTGAAGGCAAGCGGGGTTGCTTGCAGAAGACGTAAAGGGAAGGAAAACAAAACAAAGAAATATATAATGGATTGTTTTTGATTATTTTTGAAGTGATATTCTAGCTAATTAAACAATTTTTTTTTGATTAGACATATATATTACTACTTATTCATAATGCATAGATATAAGATTTTATAATTGTATATTTTGAATAATCTATATATATAAAAGAACAGCCTAATTTTTGTGTTCGTTCGCTAACCGGCCAAACCGCTTGACCGATTTTCTTATTTTTTTTTCTAAACTCAAGAGGAATTGGGGTAGAAGGTTTAGGAAAAACAAAACTTATACTTTTTAAATGACAAGTGGTACCAATGTTACAAAATCATTTTTTTTTTCACTACATCAAATTATGAACAAAACTGATCATGTTCACTTGAAAATTTTGTAAAATATTTTATTTTTTTTCATACAAATAAATGTCAGTGAAGAAAAAGAAGACATTTTTTATTCATTTACATGTCCGCTTATGTATATGACAGGAGCCAGTATTTAGTCCTGGACCTATTAAACTGGACACATCATGCTTTGCTGTCGAAAGTCAACATGCGAGGAGCAGAGGTACATAAAGGGTGTTTTTCTTAGATAGAACTTTAAATTGCAATAAAACAACGATGGAATATTCTATTGACGTAATTTTTTTATTTATTCGAAAGATAATCTTGTGGCATTACATTTTAAATATGGTTTCTGGCATATGACTGCCACGGCTGGCTCGGATGTAGTCCAATCTGAACGTCCGATTTTCGATGACTTTTTACAACATTTGTGGTCGTTTATCGGCAATAACACGGCGAATGTTGTCTTCCAAATGGTCAAGAGTTTGTGGCTTATCCGCATAGACCAATGACTTTAAACAAACGCACAGAAAATAGTCTAGCGGTGTTAATTCACAAGATCCTGGAGGCCAATTCACAGGTCCAAAACGTGAAATTATGAGAATCGGGAACAACGGCCATCTCGTTTTGGGCCAATCCGACGAATCTACGCCTTGCTTGATGATAGTTTGGCTTCAATGCTTGCACGAGTTGAAAAAAAATTGCACAATTTGCAAGCGTTATGTTCAGGCGTGAGTCTATTCATGATGAATTGCCAAACCAAACTGAGAATAAATCACTTGACAGCTGTTAAATCGCCATCTTGAAAATTAATGCCAATTTAAAGTTCTATACCTCGAAAAAAAAACAACCGTTACATTACATGGATACAAAAACTTTTATAAAACACTATAATACCTTTAGGCGATCGATGCATTATACGAAGTTAGAATTATTATTCTTAACTTTAACTAAAAAACTATATAGATAATTTTTGTGCTGTAATCGATTGGCCAAGAATTTCCCGAGAACAATCGATATTGAAGAAGAAATTCACTCTGAAAATTGTCTTCCTTCCTTGATACGTATGTACATGTAGGTCTCTGAGAACAATATAGGAACTTCAAGCCATCTTTGCAAGCCATCCTTATAGAAAACAAAGAGGAATGTATTGTAAATAGGAATGGGAAGCTTACACCCCAATCCATAAAGATGTAAGGGTATGAAAACCATTCCATGGGTAAGCGTAATATGTGGATATAGGTAGACGCTCCCGTTTCTATTAGGTTAAGTTCGTAACATCATCTTTTGTAATTTTCTAACTGCAATTCGATAAATTCAGTTTTGCGTAGTGTTTTTTGGCAAAACAATGATCACTCCAGGCTCTGGTCCGCCGAAGAGAACTGGAATTAGGGTTCTCTTGAAATCGTTCATATGATTTGGAAATATCATCGAATCGGAAGTTGACCATTTTAATTCCTCAATTTGGAAGCCCTTTTAGCAAAAGTAAGCAGAAGTTGAAAACAAAATTTCGAGTTGGAAGGTAGTTTTTGTTGAATTTTCAAATACAAAAACTATTTTGAAGAATCGTAGATGTTGCAGACATTCCAAGAGCAGTACAGGTAGGGCGATGTTTTCTAATTGCAATTGAATGATTACAAGAGAGTGTGCATTGAAATGCTATCGCAGGTAGAAAGTAGAGTTCTCAGAGCCTAGGATCACCGGGTACACCAACATAATTAACAACGAATTGCTGGCGAGATCACCGTTAGATGAATAAATAAATAATGGGGGGAAAATACATGGCTGACAAGTTTTGTTTGTTTGAACGTGCTTATTCCCGAAACTATTGGTTTGAATTGAGACATTCTTTTTGTGTGGGATAGGCCTTTTGTCGGAGGAAGGTTTTAGGCTACGACCAATAAGAGCGAAGAATCAGTGACAAATTTTGCAAAGACCGGGGAAAATTATTAATATTTTTAGTATTCCATTCCGTGATTCAAGTTACCCAACAAATATGTATAAAAAAATTATATCTCATTAAATGGTCTAAAAAATGTCGGTATATGGCTGTCTTTTAAGTATAACCTTTTTTTATTGTTATCAACTTTGGTCGAAATCAATGCATTAGAACCAATTATTTTCCAAGGAGTTTTATCAACATTATATCAATCCTTTTCCTTACCAAGTAAACGTGTTGTTGATTAAGAGTATTTAATTAAAATTCTTAAGCGCGCATGATGAACAAGACAAGACGCGACGCTGGCCGGTGGGCAAGGGGGTGGCAGACGAAGTTTATCAAATCGAAAATTATTTTAATTGAAAATTTATTATTGTACATATTATGTATGTATATTAGAAGGCGACAACAGAACTGTAATAAAAAAAGCTGAAAATTAAATTTCATCACAATAATCATCTCCGCTCATAAGAGTTAGATGTCTAGGGGTCCAGCCCACCGGAGTCAACCTATTTTTGTCATAAAATCTGATTCGCAGTAGATTTCGTTATATCGTGGTTATATCGTCTCCAGAATCGTCCGTTAGTCCTTCCTCACGAACGCGGCTAATTTTTTGCCTACAAATGAAAACGGTGTACTAATTTACACGACACAGTTTTTGGGTTCTTTGGATATTTGGATATAAGAGGACTGCAGCCAATTACTTAGAGCTAAATAAGTTTAGTAAAACGAAAAAATGGGGTTAAATTTGTATTTGGTGGTTCCACTGCTCTTGAAACACTATTTTCAATTGTAAAATATACACACTGTCCCTTTTTCAAATGCACTGGCAAATGGATTGATACCTTTCACGTATTTGGAACGAAAAAATACGCCAACAGCTCCTACTGCAACGCTTACCATTATCACGTCATGGTAAACCACCTAAACCTGACCTTATACAACCGATTATATTGTTTATCAAAAACGCATTCTAATAAAAAAAATATTAAATAAAGCACATATAAAACAAATTAAAAATAAAAACATTTATTTTTGAAGCCCTGCGAAGCGGGCGGGGGTTTTGCTAGTCTACTATATAAAAATAAGTCAGGTTTTCCTTCCTGACGCTATAACTCCAGAACGCACGAACCGATTTCCACGGTTTTGCATTCGTTGGAAAGGTCTTAGGCTCCGTGAGGTTTATAGCAAAGAAAATGTATACTTTTCAAATCACAAATGGTGCCAATGTTAAAAAATAATGATTTTCTCACTACAGCAAAATATTGTTGTTGATGTTGTTGTTGTTGTTCATGTTGATGTTGGTGTTGGAGTAGATGTTGTAGGTGTTGATGGTGTTGGTATTGTTATTGGTGTTGGTGACACCTTTATGGAATAACGTAAAAACATTATCGCTTACCACTAATATGAGAGTTCAACTTCAAAATGATCAAAGTGCTGCACAATTTTCCAAACAATTGTTAGCTGTTGGAAATGGAAAAGTCCCAGTTGATGCGACATCTGGATTAATTACTCTTACTAACGACTTTTGCCGATTTGTAGACTCTCAATTAGCTCTTATTGAAAATGTTTTCCCAAACATTAGTGTGAATTATCAGAATTATGCTTGGTTAAGTCAACGAGCAATTCTTGCCGCAAAGAATAATGATGTACACGCACTGAATTTCACCATTCAATCAAAAATTGCAGGCGATTTTTCCTTTCCTTTTCAAATATAAAACAAACAAAAAAATTTCTTCTTCTTTTAATCACCAAACGAAATGTTACATAAAACGAAGCCATCTGGTGGCGAAACTTTAGAGGAATACGGGTAGAAGGTTTAGGAAAAACAAAACTTATACTTTTTAAATCCCAAATGGTGCAAATGTTAAAAAATAATGATTTCCTCACTACAATAAAATATGAACTAAGATGATCAATTTCACTTGAGAATTTTGTAAATAAATGAGGAAGAAAACCGGGAGAAAACGGAGCCTTCCGATTGGGAGATAAGGAGGGGGTAAAGTGAAGTGATTTTGCATTGATTTTTTTGCAGTGTTTTCTTTAATTGGTTCAAAACTCTTTATCTTAAAAATGTATCCTTAGTTACATTATTAGGCTTCAGCCACCAGTAAGTGGCTAAGCGGGTGAGCGCCTGAGAGGCAATCCTAAGCGACGCATTCGTGGCCACAAACTGAGCCGGCTGCTTTGGAGCGATTTGAAGTAAAAATTCCTTTGACAAGAACAGCTCTTCGCATCTTACTGTCGGGAAATAGTTTCTTAAAAGTTTCAAAAATTTGTTCATCTGCTTTGAGTTTTTCCAAAATAATTAACTTGGGCACTCAGCCGCTAACTGCGTGGCCGTGGCCTTACTGTATTTTTTTCACCTGTATATATGGAACTATTTTCTATTTTCTTTTTTTTTCGAAAGCCGCTAACTTTAGTTTGTTAACGTCAGACCAAAAAACAATAAATGTGGTTTACCAAAGAGCACTTCAATGAAACGGATAAATTGCGGACACGTATAACGCTTCGATTCAGTATTTACTTTGGATTCACTTTCATTTACTTAGAGAAGTTCAACTAAATAACACTTCATTTTTGTAATCGAAATGAATTCATTACTGTTGTGAAATGAAATAAAATTTTTCCTTTTCATATATAAAAAAAAAAATTCTTCTTCCTTTAATCACCAAACGAAATGTTACATAAAACGAAGCCATCTGGTGGCGAAACGGAGTTCGCCGGGTTTGCTAGTGAATTAATAAATACAAATAAATAAATTATTATATTTAAGGCTGAACTTCTACTTAAGCTTTTGCACCAAGACAATGCGAATTCTTGGGCACGATTTTCTGTACCAAAGAAAATTTTAACATCGAGATTCAAAAAAGAGCATGGATTTTAGTTTCCAATCTCTGTGCATGTACATTTCGCATTATGAATATTAGGTAAACTCATTGGTTTTCAAAGGGAAAATTGCATGAGATTGTAAGTGCACTGATTTTCAATTGGAAAATTGGAAAACCCAAAAGGTACTCCAAAAATGGATTTCTTTTCCGATTTTTTTGTTATTCAAGAATATATTTTAAACAATATCTTGGAATGCAATATCACTAAGGATAATGTTAAGTATAATTGTGCAAGCCGAAATGGAGATATATGGGAATAATCCAAAAATCAGCCGCAAAGTCCAAGTATTAGAATTTCAGTTTGATACAGGGCCAGTAAGGGGTAGGTATAGATTAAAATCAGAAAAAAACAGAGGATTTTTTTTATTTATTTGGAGACGATTGAGCAGATGTCTTCATTAATTTTCGAAAAAAAAAACAAATAAGAACCACCGTAATGTACCTACATATCTATTCGTAGAACATTGTCAATTAAAAAAAGGAAAACAAATTAACTTCTTACGATATTAGAATTCTAACCCATATACAGCTCCGCTTTTGGAAAAAACACTTAACATGCAAAATTCATGTCAGCTTGTTTTTTCTAGCTACGCCAGAGATAATCTTTATGCTACACTGAAATTTTTTTGTCGATGAAAAAAAAATTATTTGGCAAAATTCTCAAACGAAAATGAGTAGGTATTCGTCTATTGATCAGTTTTGTTGTAGAGAGAAATGAATTATTTTTTAACATTTGAACCTTTTGTGATTTGAAAGGTCTACATTTTGTTTGTCCTAAACTTTCTACCCTTATTCCTTTTTCATAAAAAAAAAAAAATTAGAAAATGGGTCCACCTGTTTGGCCGGTAAGCGAACGTACACAAAAAAAAATTATATTGAAATTGAATGAACCAAATTAGATGTCATAGCTACATTTTCCATACTCCTTTTTGGTTTGAATGTTAATTCAAAACGAAGCAAAAGGTGCAATTACTGATTAATGAATACTAGAATACATACATTAATTCAAAATGTTCCCAAACATATTTTTAAACTACTTTATTTAAGCCAACAATCTATAACAGGAATATAGCAGTACGGTATACGGAAGTACAGAATGGGGGAATAATTTTCTTCTTCCGTGCGTCGTCACCGGGCCGCTGTTCATGCATTTCAACCAAAAGCGCATCTCATTTCATTTGTTTCAAAAACCTCCGCCTATTCACTTTTATTTCCCGCAGGGTACCATGTCTCTACAGTACTCAACAACTCGCACTAAAACGAATATTGAAATACCGCTAGTGAAAAGCTCAGCTAAAAGCATTTTCAAATTGCACTTAGCATGAAAGAAAGATTCACACTGTTGCTGCAGCTACGGTTTCTTTACGTGGACGTGGCGTCATCATGCACTTGCATATCCATAAATAATGAAAAACTTTCATACGAACACATTTAATAGCACTGGAAGAGGGAAAACATTTCCATAGCCCTAGGGAAATCCCTGAAAACGATTTGCACTGAGCCTTCTTTGGAATGAAAATTTAATTTCCATGTGAATTTTTTTTTAAATCTTCACTTGCAATGCACTTTGACGATGATTAAGAGAAACGGAAGAAAACCAAAGAAGAACCTAGGGGCCTCTTCGAATTGGAAAATGAGGACACTGAGAGGTTTTAAGGAATCCACTCTAATGAGACTTGAGAATTAAAAAAATCAATGTCATTGCACTACTTTCACGTTTCTCAATTACTGAGGAAATCACATAATTGTCTTTAAAGGGTTGTTCAGCTGTTTGGAGTTGGCTTGTTGAACTTTTAAAGTTGCAGTTATTGCCTATTGGTTTCAAGTTAAACATTTTATGGCTGTAATTTTTAGCGTATGTAGCAATTCTGGAATAATGCCTGTATGGTTATGGTTAATTGTTTGCATTATTTTTGCATATTTAAGTTACATTAAGTTACATCTAATTCATGTCATCTTGGCTATGGGAAACACTTCCACTTCGCTACATTCAGGAAAAACGCGTGGAGGTGGCAGTGATGGTAGTAGTTACTTTTTGAGTAACCGTTGTAACAGCTACAGTTATTTCTGAATAACTAGTTATTTTCTGCAGCTAAGCACTATTCACATGAGCACGACCAACGAACGACGAATGAATGAAGAAAAGTGATTTCAGATAAGTTTGAAGCCGTATTTCCTTCCAAATTCGCAACAAAACGATATAAGTATAGTTTATTATTTATGATACACAAAATTTACTTTTTAATCCCAAATGTTAATAAATTGGAGAAAACAAATTCATTCATTGCGAAAAGAATTCTAGTTGATACGAACTGCCAAACTCTATTCGCGTTCAATACCATCCACACTCCCAACGAACAAAATGTTCGCGCGCGTATAACCTCAAAAATCATTCTTGCTTTGTGTTTTGGTTGTTTTGGTTGTTCATTCGCGACGAATTAAAAACTCTCATATGAAAGAAATGTCAAAATCGATGAATTTTTTTCATTCGTTGGTCGTTGTTCGTGCCCAAGTGAATAGTGCTTTACTCAATAACTTTTATCCATACACATACTTCCATGGAATAACTATTTGAAACTAAAATAAACAAATTATATAGCCAGAAAACAAGTTTGATTGCACTGAATACACATTTAAAAAAAAGGTTACTACAAAAGTTAGGTACCTACTTTTCTTTTCTTCGCGCATTTTTTTGTTTTTTGAATTTCTCGAAAAAAACGATTTCGCAATTCATGCAATTCATAAAACATGAAAAATATAGGTACGAAAAACTGTTTCAAGGACAAAAAGTGGCAGTTATCCAGAATAACAGTTCCCCTGAATAACTGTTACCCTGAGTAACTCTTGATCTGAGTGACTGTTATCGTAAGTAACTGTTACCACTGTTTACCTTGAGGAACTGTTACCCTGAGTAACTCTTACCCTGAGCAACTGTTAGCCAGAGTTACTCTTACCCTGGGTTACTGTTACCCTTAGTAACTGTTACCCTGAGTAACTGTCACCCTGAGAAACTTTTAACCTGAGATACTCTTTCCCTGAGTAATTGGTATACCTTGAGTAAATCTTAACCTGAGTAACTCTTATCGAATACCGAATCTACTCTAGGGTAGATTAGAACGTAAACGTAGTACATATTATACGATTACACCCTTAATCCGAGAAAAGTCGAGATTTATTCTAAATTAACTTCGCTAAATCTCGTAATTAAGGTAGGTGGAAACGTAGTACAAGATCTTTTCAATGGTTTTAGAAATTAAGCACGAATAATCGGTTATTGGTAACAGTTATCGCTATGTCTCCCGCTTCTCGAGTTTCGATCTCAATTTTGAAATGATTCTTTGTCTGTCATCTTTTCCGGTTTTAACTACTTTTTTAAACAGTGTTCGACAACATGTTGACCAACTTATGGTTTACAAAATGAGAAGATTATACTGTAATGTGTATACACTTTATTTATCTCATACGCTCTGTATCTCCTTCTATTGTAATGTCTAATACTAATGTGTATACGTTATTATCTCTTACGCTCTGTATCTCTTTCTATATTTAATGTACACACTTTTCATTACTCTCTTTACTTACTCTGTATCTCTTGTTTATTTAATGTACATACTCTCTTTACTTAATATCGTTAATTGTAGTAGTAAACACTTGTGAGGGGCAATATCTAGTGACTAAGAGAATCTTTTTGTTTAGCATTAAGAACGTTAGCCCCTACAGAAAATCCCAGTATTTTTTTATTTGTAAATAGAGAGCTTCTCGAACTTTCAGCTTCCCCAAGAACCAATAGGAGCCAATAGTAGTTTCTAGAACCCATCATTTTTGATATAAATAGCCGTTTGGTGGCGAGGCGAATTAATTAATTGTGAACTGCGATAAAGAAAAGTACTCTGTGTTTGCAAAGTTATAATTGAAAGTGTTGAATAAATAAGTTTGTGAGTGATTTGAATAAAGTGAATTTGTGTTTTATTTAAAAAGTGAATAAGTTTTAATTGTCGGACCAAGCCGAATATTACATTGGTGTCAGAAGTGGGATTAAAACTTATTGAGAATAAAACAGTGAACAGTGATTAAACTATTTTGTGTGAAATAGTGAAAAAAAAAGAAAATGAGTAAAGTTTTGAAAGACCTAACTGTCGCTGAGCTAAAGGCCGAATTAAGCAAACGTGGCTTAAGTGGGGCAGGAATTAAAATCGAACTCGTAAAACGGCTACAGGAATATCTTGAACAACAAAATGAAAACCCAGATACATTTGCTTTCGAAGTGGAAACAAAATCGGAAGAGGTAAATGCAACTGCCGACTTATCTACCATGATGACACTTCTTCTAGCCAAATTTGAAGAGAATCAAAAGAATGTTCGGGAGCAACTAGAAACTCAAAGAAGCGAGCAGAAGAACGAGCAAGAGAATGTCCTCAAACAACTGGAAATACAAAGGAATGATGTTCTGGAACAACTACAAGCTCAAGGGGATGACGTTCGAGATAGGTTTGATGAACAGAAAAATCTGCTAGAAGGCAGGTTTGCGGGCTTCGAAGACAAAATCAATACTCTCGATGAGCGTGTCGAAAAACAAAATTCAACGACTAATGCACGTTTCAAGAAAATAGACGACCAGATCGAAACCATTACAAGCGAACTAGAAAAAGTGCGAAAGATGAAAGCTCGAGAAACTTCTGGTGAGTGCTCAAGAAAGAGAGAAGTGAATCCTCCAAGCTTTGATGGTCAGATACCGTGGTCAATCTACAAGAAACAGTTTGAAGCAGCAGCGTTAACAAACGGCTGGGAAGATGACGAAAAATACATTGCTCTTACGCTTGCCTTGAGAGGAGCAGCTGCTGAACTGCTACAAACCATCCCAGCAGAGAAGAACGGTGACTTCAAAGTTCTGGTAAACGCAATCGAACAGCGGTTTGGGGATAGCCACATGACAGAAGTCTTCCGAGTTCAGCTTAACAATAGAGCACAGAAAAGAGGTGAAACTCTGCAGCAGCTTCAGGCAGATATCGAGCGATTGGTTCACCTGGCATACCCAACAGCTGGCAACGAGATAATAAATCAACTTGCTGTTGAAGCCTTTGTGAGAGCTGTGGGCGATATAAATCTCCAAAGGGCTATTCGCACTGCCGGAAAGCAAACACTACCAGAAGCATTGGCTTTCGCTCTAACAATGGAAGCCGCAGAACAAGCTTCCCAAAACGTGCATCGCGTGAGAGAATTGGAAGTCCAAGAATGCTCTTGTCAGAAGGCTACTCTAGAAAGGAGTCAGCGAGACGGACCAGCACGATGCTGGAACTGCAACAAGACCGGGCATCTTCAACGACAGTGCATATTACCGCGAAGAGGAACCGCATGCCAACACTGTGAACACAGAAATATGTCAACTGGTCAAAGTTACACCTACAACAATGTTGCTTCCCAAGTTGTTTCCCATCCCACCAACTTCGAGGGACAGAAGCTGGCTTCTAGTACCGATAGCTACAGAAACACCATCCAGGTTTCTCAAACGAAACGTGACAACAAGAGCCTGACCGTGGAAGCAAGTATAAACGGCAACAAATGTGTGGCTACCATCGACACCGGTGCCACGGCGTCCATTGTACGGCAGGACCTCGTTAAGAAGACATGGCTCCACAACACCAATAGCTATCGTCTAAGGACTGCAACTGGAGAAGCCGCAAAAGTCTATGGTGAGGTACGTCTTAAGATCCGGATGGCAGAGTTGGAATTCTCTCTCACCTGTTTCTGGTAGCAGATATATGCGACGAGTGCATTGTCGGCGTCGATTTCATGAAAGATCACGGAGTGATATTGGACATCGGGAACCAAGTCCTGAAATATCGAAACATCGAGATTCCGATGATCTATGGGATCCACTCGCATGAGACCTCGTTATCTGTGAAAACCGTCATCAAAGAAGATCTCACTTTGCCTGCTTCTTCAGAAGTATTTGTGTGGACGAAATTGAAGGGTAAGCCTGGCAGCCATCGATACCTCATGGTCGAACCAGCATCTGTAAAGTCCTCCCAAAACGTCACCATTGGGAAGACTCTTGTTAGACCTGTAAAGAACATGGTTCCCGTACGAATACTGAACATCAAGCCGTACGAAGTTAAGCTTAGAAAAGGTGAGATTGTCGGACAATGCGAATCTGTATCAGCGATAACAAGGATCAACGAAGAAGAGTCAAGGCAAACCTCAAAATCTGAGGAGCTGAACTCCATAAAGACCAACATTCTCAAGTCATCTTATCTTGGTCACCAACAACGAAAAACTGCAGAAGGTCTCCTCGAAGAATTTGCAGACATCTTTTCGTCATCGCAAGGAAAATATGGCAGAACACAACTGGTTCAACATCGAATCAACACCGGAGATGCACAGCCGATTCGTCAACCTGCAAGACGCCTTCCACTAGCCAAACAAGGTGAGGTTGAAGAACTGATAACCACCATGAAAGAAGAGGGTCTGATCGAAAACTCTAAAAGCCCTTGGGCGTCTCCAGTGGCCCTGGTAAAGAAGAAAGACGGATCAACCCGCTTTTGCGTAGACTATCGAAGGTTGAATAATGTGACCAAGAAGGATAGCTACCCTCTGCCTAGGATCAGTGATACTCTGGACGCAATGGAAGGAGCACAATGGTTCTCAACGTTGGACCTGAAAAGTGGATACTGGCAAGTAGAAATCCATCCTGAAGACAAAGAGAAGACAGCGTTCTCGACAGGAAACGGATTGTGGCAGTTCAAAGTGATGCCTTTTGGACTGTGCAATGCTCAAGCCACTTTTGAGCGCCTTATGGAATGCGTCCTGCAAGGACTCACATGGAAATCTTGCCTGGTCTATTTGGATGACGTCATCGTATACGGGAAAACATTTGACGAACATTGTACAAATCTGAGAGCCGTGTTTCAAAGACTTCGAGAAGCCCACCTCAAGCTCAATCCAGAAAAGTGTTCACTCTTCAAAACCGAAGTGAAATACCTGGGACATATCATCTCATCCCAAGGAGTTAAGACGGATCCTGATAAGGTTGATACCGTGAAGAATTGGCCAACACCACAGGACAAACATCAACTCCGAAGCTTTCTGGGTCTAGCCACCTACTATAGGCGCTTTGTCAAGAATTTTGCTGAGATCGCCAAGAGTCTACATCAGCTAACGGAAAAGGGAAAGCAGTTTAAATGGTCAGGTGAGTGCGAGCGCAGCTTTCAAGAGCTCAAGCAACGCTTGTGTAATGCACCAGTGCTGACCTACCCGACTCCAGGAAAACCGTTCATAATTGATGCTGATGCCAGCAATGTCAGGATTGGTGCTGTATTGTCACAGGTACATGATGGCGAAGAAAAGGTGGTTGCCTATTACAGCAAGGTACTCTCGAAGTCGGAAAGAAACTATTGTGTGACCAGAAGAGAACTTCTTGCACTGATTTTGGCAACAAAGCACTTCCATAAGTATCTCTATGGACAGAAGTTTCTTCTCCGAACCGACCATGGAGCACTAAGCTGGCTTTTGAATTTCAAGAATCCAGAGGGTCAAGTGGCGAGATGGATTGAGAGGCTGCAGACGTACGATTATGAAATTCAACATCGGAAGGGGAAGCTTCACTCAAATGCTGATGCACTGTCTCGGAGACCATGTAAGCAAGACTGTAAGCATTGCAGACGCCAAGAAGAAAAAGAAGTGGTTACTGTCCAACGAACCAGAACCGATCCCATTTATGGCTGGAGCAACGACGAGATGAGGAAGGCTCAACAAGAGGACCCAGATATTGAACCCATCCTCGCATGCAAGGAACACCAGGAAAAACCAGAATGGGCTGATATCTCCGAAAGAAGTCCGGCTCTGAAGGCCTATTGGGCACAGTGGGACTCGTTGCATGTCCAAGAAGGTGTCCTTCGACGTAAGTGGGAATCAGCAGATGGAAAGTCCTATGTAATGCAGCTAGTCTTACCGAGATCAAAGATTATGGACGTTCTGCGAGAGATGCATGATGGAGTTTCGGGAGGCCATCTAGGAGTAAACAAGACGCTAGAAAAGGTTCGACAACGATTCTATTGGCTACATGCAAGGGAGGATGTCGAGAAGTGGTGCCGAAAATGTGATACCTGTGCTGCCACCAAAGGCCCGAACAAAAGGAATCACAGCCAAATGCAGCAGTATAATGTCGGATCACCCTTTGAAAGGATTGCAATAGACGTGGCGGGTCCATTTCCGGAAACAAATAATGGAAATCGTTATATTCTGGTCGTCATGGATTACTTCAGCAAGTGGCCTGAAGCATACGCCATACCGAATCAAGAAGCCAAAACAGTCGCAGACCAAATTGTGTTCAACTGGGTGAGCAGATTCGGTGTTCCATTAGAACTGCATTCCGACCAGGGAAGGAACTTTGAATCAAACATATTCCAGGAAGTTTGTGGGCTTCTTCACATCAAGAAGACAAGAACAACACCACTCCACCCACAATCTGATGGCATGATCGAACGGTTTAACCGAACCCTTAAGGAACATCTTTGCAAAGTTGTGGACGACAACCAGCGAGATTGGGATCGACACATTCCACTGTTTTTGATGGCGTATCGAAGTGCAAGACATAGCTCAACTGGCCATACACCGTCGGCGAAATAAAATTTGGATGTCCCACGTCGGAACCGCAAGCCGAGGATGACTACTTGGATGACCTCAGAGAAAGACTCCTTCAGATCCACGACGATACCAGGTCAAAAATAAAGATGTTCAGTGACCGAATGAAGACACGCTACGATATACGAGCGACAACAACAGAGTTCCAAGCAGGAGATCGAGTGTGGCTTTACAATCCCCATCGACAAAAAGGGTTGTCACCGAAACTTCAACGGGACTGGGAAGGTCCATATACAGTGATTAGCAAATTCAACGACGTCGTGTTACGCATACAAAAAGAAGTCAGAGGTAAACTTAAAGTCGTACATCGCGACCGACTACATCGCTACAGTGGTGATGAAGATGATGGATTTGTTCGGGACGATCAATCCTAAAGAGGGGGCAATGTAATGTGTATACACTTTATTTATCTCATACGCTCTGTATCTCCTTCTATTGTAATGTCTAATACTAATGTGTATACGTTATTATCTCTTACGCTCTGTATCTCTTTCTATATTTAATGTACACACTTTTCATTACTCTCTTTACTTACTCTGTATCTCTTGTTTATTTAATGTACATACTCTCTTTACTTAATATCGTTAATTGTAGTAGTAAACACTTGTGAGGGGCAATATCTAGTGACTAAGAGAAACTTTTTGTTTAGCATTAAGAACGTTAGCCCCTACAGAAAATCCCAGTATTTTTTAATTTGTAAATAGAGAGCTTCTCGAACTTTCAGCTTCCCCAAGAACCAATAGGAGCCAATAGTAGTTTCTAGAACCCATCATTTTTGATATAAATAGCCGTTTGGTGGCGAGGCGAATTAATTAATTGTGAACTGCGATAAAGAAAAGTACTCTGTGTTTGCAAAGTTATAATTGAAAGTGTTGAATAAATAAGTTTGTGAGTGATTTGAATAAAGTGAATTTGTGTTTTATTTAAAAAGTGAATAAGTTTTAATTGTCGGACCAAGCCGAATATTACAATACTATAGGGTGACAGGATGGCTTCGAAGAACCAAGGTCTAACCACAGATGTCTAATCCTTATAGTGAGAATTGATGTATAAAACAACCAAAATCTGCAGAGACGAGATAGCGTATATAGCGTAACGGGTACAATTATTGGCTCCCATAATTTTCGTACTTATTATTGGCACCCCTAATACAATTAAGAATTTCACAAAAAAAAGTAGTATGTCCAGGAAATAAAAATTATGTTTTTTTTTTCAAAACCTGTATAAATTTTTTACAATACTGCAATTTTATTAAGATTTATTTCACTCTCAGTTTTTTTTTTTTGTTAGTGAAAAGGAAAAGTCCTATACTAACTTGCAAAAGAAGGTATCTTCCTTCTATACTCTAAGACCGCATTTCTTGGTGCAGTTACTGACCGCGGTTAATGTGTTTTCTAATTGTTCGCTTACAGTAGTCAGGTATTTACCTGTCGCCAGAAGCGCTTAATCATCGGCGTATGCTTTAATCTTGACATCACTGTCTTTGTGTTTGATGAGAATCTCGTTCATCACCATGGTCCAGAGACGAGGTGAGAGGATACCACCTTGTGGACTTCCTCAGATCTTTATATCTGAGTTGCCTAATTTGCAATGGATTTGACTGTTTTTCAAAATACACATGATCCATTTTATAAGTGTGGCTTCTGTTTTAAGGTCAGTGAACGCTTTTTCGATGGCACTATTATGAACATTGTTAAATGTTCCTTCGATGTCTAGAAATCATGCTAGGGTGTATTCTTTCACCACAAGCGACTTTTCTATTGTTCTGAGTCGTACAGCTTAGGGCGGTTTCTACAATTCTGCCGTTTGTGTTGGCGTTTTTAAAAGGTGATATAGCCTCCGGCTGTAGGTTGCTTTAGATATGCATATCGATAAATCTCTCAAGTATTTTGAGTGCAAAAGAGGCGAGACTGATAGGTCTGAAATCTTTTGGTTCTGTGTATCTGGGCTTGCCAGCTTTCGGTATGAAGACGACTTTGACTTCACACCATATCTTGGGAAGATATCCCAACTTTAGGGTATTCTGGAATATATTTATCAGATGTGGAATAAAACTTTCGCTACTTTTTTGCAGCATCAAAGGGAAGATGCCGTCTAGGCCAAGAACCAAGAGCTTTAGAATTTCATGACAGGATTTTGTCCATTGATTGTTAGGTGCCTTTAAATAGTCTTAGGGATGGTTACTTTGGAGAGAATTTTTCTTAGTCTCGGGAATGCTTTCCTTCGACCATATTTGTTAAAAGATGCAGTTAAATCTAAGATTTATGGGAAAAAAAACTCCAAAATAGGTCGTGTTAAATTAAGCCCTTAAATAAAAGATAACAAATGCGACGAGCGACGACGATTTTTTATCAAATATTGGGCTCGTTTCACACTTTCACACGTTATGGATCGAATCAATTCGTTTTAGGTAGGTACCTAACCTATCCTAACTGCAATCTGAAAACAATAATATAATAATAATAGGTATAACATTAAATTTATGGCCATATATTGAGCTTGCAGGTGCTACCCCAATGATTTATTCAATTTCCAATTTCCACACGCAAGTCAATTTCATCATCAACATTAACTGGATTAAACTCAATTTATTTTACTCTCAAGACAATTATACTCCTTAAACAATGATTATCGTTTTGGCATACATAAATATGTTTGACCATTCATCATCAAGCCCATAATTGCCAAATGCAATTTCTCGTTTGCAAGTCAAGGATAATACAGTGGCTTCCAAAAATTCAAAGCCCACAATTTGTATGCTACTTTCTCTTTATTATTCTGTAGTGTACTCTACATACTCTCTGTCTCTATTTGAAATACAAGAGAGAGAATATGTACATTCAATATACTCAGCAAAAGCTACATACTTATATTTGATTTTTTTATCAGAATTAGTCGTATAGGCAAGCACCATATATTACGACCAATGGTTTTCTAACACAAGGACTGTGTGTTGTTGATGGTAGTTTGTATAACAGAATAGAACAACAGCGACACCTATTAGAAAGAAAGATAAATAATTAGATTATAAGTCAAGAGCCTTTTGGCGAAAGTTTACGGTGAAAATCGAGAGAATCGAAGTACCCAGACGCACCTAGTATTTTCTACATAAATAATATATAAATAAGCGCCCAAAAGCAAAGCAAGAATTAATTGATTTTGATTAACCTTGATTAAGTAAAGTGTTGAATAAAAGTGAAAAGTCAAAGTGTTGGATCGTAAAGTCAAAGTGTATAATAAATAAGTTTGAGAGCCAAATAAATTTCGTGTTCTATTGCAAAGCGTATTTGACAATGTATGCCACACAGTAAGAATAATACTTCTTATAAGTTTGTATAAGGCTTAATATTTAACATCAGCAATTGATAATGAAAAAAATTACTTCTAATTTATATTGAACTATTATGTTTGAATAAATATTGTACTGTGTATATTAGGGTGGTCGTAAAAATTCAATGTCGGAATTTCGTCGATGGGAACCCCAGAAAATGTGCAGTTTATCCAGATTTTAAGATAGACGAAGTTTTAGCATGATTGGAGCACGTTAACACGTGCCGACGGACGCTCAAAGTTTAAAAAAAACCACGATTTTTCGCTGGCGAACGAGGTTTCGGAGACATAACTCCGAAACCACTCGACACTTTCTCCTGAAACTGGTCTTAAATGAAAGCTTATACTATTCCTAATATTTTATAACTATAAATTTTTACCGTTACTTTTAGTCTGAGCTAGAAAATAAGAGTAGAAGGTACCTTTAGGAAAAACCTTTTAATACGAAATCAAGTATAGTGAATTTTTATAAAAATATAACACAAAGTACATTGTTATTTTTTTTTATGTTTTTTTTTTTTAATTATTATTATCATTAAACAAACGAAGAAAAAAAAATTAGAGAACAAAGGGTTACTCAAGAGATTTGCTCAACGTTGACTTCGATGCATCAGGGTAAAGTTTCCTGCATTGAAAAACCACCTGTAAAACAAACTGTTTTTGTTCCTCGTTTTTTGTAATTTTGTTATTGAAATCCGTTATTAACTTTACTCCCCTCTCTGCTACATCATTTACCACTTTCAGCGATGATATTACTTCCAGACCTTTTTTAAAGTTATCGTTTTCTGACCAGGTGGAGGGGTGTTGTTTAAGGAATTCCGGGTTGATCTCGAACAGTTCAAACAAGTGCTTCGTTTCTTTTGTTATCAACATAGAGAGCCCTTCTCGTACTAGCTGTTCCATCTGCTCTCTTCGGAGCTTAGGGTTTATGATCCTGGAACTTTCAGAACCCTCTATCTCATCTTTAGCTAGTACTTTTTCCGCCATTTGCATTTTTTTATCGTCAGAGATTGTGGGATCAAAAAAGGCGAAGCCAACCATCTCGGCATTCAAATACCACAAATGGTTTGAAAATTTTGCTAAGCCTCGGTCAGCTATTTCTTTGTCAATGCTCTCGTACTCTATCAGACTCTGCAACATTTCCAAATCCTGCTTAGGAGCCAGATGAGCCTTAGGAGCATTAAACCAAGCCTTGCAGTAGACCCTTACAAGGAAAATGCAAAGCGCTTCTAAGGAACTATTTTCCTTATCTGTCAGCTGAAACTGCCCGCGGAAGAGATATATTTTTAAGCAGTAGATAGCTTTGGCCATCCATCTGGCATGGCTGATAGCACCTGGAGCCTTAAAACCCACCACTCGTCCATCCAGTCCTCCAACAAACACCAACACCAACTGCAAGAGCTCCTTATAGTCGTCTCTGGGCTGGTTATCCAAGAGTTTAGAGTTGAAATCAATGGTTATGGCGGCAATAACTTCATCAGGTAGATATTTTCTCACATTCTCACTGTTGATACCAAGGTTGAATTGTTTTTTGTCTATTTTTGACCACGCTTTTTCAAATCTTTGGAACAAATCAGGATGAGGTCCCTTTGTTGCTCCTAACTTCAGGTCGAATACTCCCCTCAGCAAAACTTCGAGAATGTGGTGGCGGCAGGCTAAATAAAGCAGCTCTTTGCCCAACAGCTGTTCTAAAATAGTGCAGGCTCCTTTAAATCGCCCTGTGTTCGACGCCGTTGTGTCGAAACACATAGCCTTTATGGTTCTTACTAAGCCCCATTCTTCAAGACATTCGTACACTGCGAAGGCTTGTTCTTCCCCGGTGCTGCTCTCTGTCAGAGGAATTCCAAGAAGTTGGTCCTTATCTGAATGAGATATTAGAACAGCAATTCGGTCCTTGTGCTCGGTTCTCAGGACGTGAGGAAGCAGTTTCACATCCCAGTGAACAACAACCACTTCTTTCTCTGAAATATCTAGCTTGTCCAAAATTTGCTTCGTGTACTTCTCCCTGAAAAATCTTCGCTTTTCACGGATGGCTGTCCTTGACACGATGTACTCGTCAGGATTCTGGCCAAGAGCTTCTATCGTTGCAACCAGTATACGAGTAGCATTTCTGTCCGTTACCGCACATCGATCCAAAATCAGAGACAGCTTCATGGTTAGCAAGTCCCTGTTGCCTCGCAGCCTTTTGCTTGTAGAATGCCCTGGAATTTCTTCGTTATCTTCAGGATCGCAAAGATCCATGCAAACATCATCAAATTCTTCAGACAATGGGATATTGTCCTCTGCATCACTGTCTTCTTCATCGGTTTCTGCAACAAATAAAAATGAGAGGTTTAAACTAAACAAAAAGTAAGAAGTGCTTTCGCCCCTCTCAACAGCGCCACAGCTTTATGCTTATTTCTTAGGGGCTGAAATTTGACTTGCTTGAGTAATATAAGACTGGATTATCTTGCTTACCTCCATGAGAAGGAGATTAACAATGACAAAGATGATGAAAAGGAAAGAACCTTACCAATGTCGAAACGTTGCGCTTCTATGTTCTTGATGGCTTTTGTACGCTGTCGTACTTGTTTTCTCTCCTCTTTCCTTACAAAGCTCATGTCAACTCCAATCATAGACCCAGGACGTCCTGGCTGCCTTTGGCTTTCAAGGAACGCCCTGTCTTCTGCTGACTTCATGATGGTCAAAGCATCTTGATGAGCTAAGTCTAAGATATCCTCAAGCTTGGAAGCAAAATCTTTTATTTTGTTCTTCAAGGCATCGGACTTCTTGTTTTTGTCCTTCTGAACAGATCTCCATTTAGCGTGAAGCTTCTCTATTGCTGTAACAGCATCTTTTTCATGTTTTGTCGGGACACGCACTTTCGCCCAAAAAACAAGTACTTCTTGTGCTGTGATTTTTGCTGATTCTCTTAAAGTTAGTTTAACATAACGTATATTATGGAACAATGTAGCCAAAACTTGTCTTTTAGAAGGCAATTTGCATCCAGTAATTTGGTGAGCCGGATAACCGACCAGAAATATTCTATCTTTGGTTCTTGTTGTAGTGGAGGTAGAAGCCATAACTTACTTAGTGATTAATTGTTAAGAAGATCTAGCACTAATTTATAAAAAAATTTATATACTATGAAAATGTAAGGCAATGAAAGAAACACACACCACTTTTTTTTTAGAAGTAGAAGTTGATCAAATACTTAATACACTGCGGTTTGCACACTTGAAAGACTTCTTTAAAACTAAATATTAATCCACTGCGGTTTGCACACTTGAAAAACTTTCTCAAAACTAAATAAAAATCTAAAATAAATTCTAATCTGCATTATGAAAAATTAATAAAAATAAATTAAATGTTTGATAATAACGGAATGCATTATTATATTTTTTATATGACATACTGCTGGTGTGCTTCCTTTATTTGAACATTTAATTTTCTCGTTCAGACTAAAAGTAACGGTAAAAATGCATACATTATAAAATATTAAGAAGAGCATAAGCTTTCATATAAGACCAGTTTCATGAGAAAGTGTCGAGTGGTTTCGGAGTTATGTCTCCGAAACCTCGTTCGCCAGCGAAAAATCGTGGTTTTTTGAAACTTTGAGCGTCCCACAGTGGCCCGTTTCGGCTTTTTTGGTTCCAAAAATCATAGCTCCTAAACGAGTTGAGATATTTCCACAATTTTTTTTTTATTTTGAAGGTTACATCCAACGCTATGAAATTGGTGAATTTCAAAATAAAAACATTACAGGGTGTTTCGGAAATAGCTGTCAAAAAGCTTAGTTATATTAAGTGAGATAAAAATGATTAAATGTGAATTAAACAAACAAGAAAACTCATTTTCTGGCGTAAAACAAAAGGAATTGACGTTTAACAGTAGCGCAAAAAGTAAAACACCGATTTGAGAGGAACAGTGGTGAAAAAAGTTTTTTTAATTTTTTTTTTTTTTGTAAATTGACATTAGAATAACAATAAATAACAAATTGAACAGCAAATTATAAAATAAAAACAGTTTAAATGTACGTATAAACATTAGATTTCTTGAAAACTATCATCTTGGTCCGTGGTAATATTCAATAAACTCAACATTTCCGGAGAATAAAGTGCTTTCATATCTTTTTGGGTCCTTACGTGCCTCAGAGAAGAAATAAGCGGATCAGATGAGGCTGCAAGCATGTTGTGTAAGTCTTCATTCTGCCTTATTCTCGAAACTTTGCAGGTATTTTGATATCTATACCTTTTGTAGTCCTTATTTTTGGACTCCTGGGCTTCTTCAGATATTTCTCCTAGGGGAAGTGATTGATACTCTATAATATCTTGACTGTGAGCCAAAATTTTGTGAAGAGTAGGTGTTAGTTGTTTTTCAGGATACTTTTGAGTCAACAGAGCTGCTGTTGCTTTAGTATACTCCCCAAATTTAACTGCGTTCACAACTTCCCTGCAGTTCAAAACATCAAGTATTATTTTCAGCCTGGAAATAACCTCTATTTTTACTACAGTTATTTGAGCTGTTATCCCCGATTGCTCGAAAAATCTTCTCGTAGTGTTCCCATCATTAGTATTTCCGAATCCCTGCTTTGGTTTGTCTACATCGAGTCCAAGCTGATCACGGAAACACGTTTGTATCCTTTCCTTTCTTCTTTTGTGTGCTTCTTTGATCCCAATCGAAAAAACCTTTTTTACCTACAATTTTATGATATCGAGCAATAAAAAATAAACATTTAATCCGATTAAAAATTAATACCTACATATAATCACTGAACATTTAATCTCCTTAAGTCAAAAGTAACTGCTAATATTTTATTATGGATATAATATAAACCCTTCAATTTGATTTTTTTATTGCCTCCGATTTATATAATATTTATGACATATCGTATTTTAAAATATTTCCGTCATCAAAAACAAAATTGTGGTGAATTCATTCCCCATTTCAGATATTTTTTTGAATTTGAAAAAAAAAATTTATTCGAAAATTCTGGAACACCCTGCAAATGTAATAAATTTAAAACTCATCATATTGTTAGCCGTGAACATTTTCTTCGAAATAAAAAAAAAATTGTGGTGATATCTCAACTAGTTCAAAAGTTACAGTAAGTATTAAACATTTTATTAATTTGCCATTGAAAAACCAGAAAATTGAAAAAAAGTGAATGCCATCGATTAATAAAATCGCTCTAGCTCAGAAGGGCGCAAGTTGGCGCAAATTATTCCTTCAGGATTATATTAAGAAATATTTCAGCTTTCATTATGCGTTGAGCTTTGCTTAATGCTTTTTGAAGCTTTTTTTTTCCATGCAATGTAAAGTCAGAAAAAGGTACAAAAAGTGGTGTCCCAAAAAAAAAAAATATATATAGACAATTTTTTTTTTTTTTTTTGTAATATTTTTTCCAAACATATATTTTACCGTATTTGTTAATTTCAGAAAGAAAAAACAAAAATTCTTTCCCCACGTTCGTTATATAGCTTCTCAAAGTCAAGAAAAATAAAAAAAAATTTTTTGTTATTAAAACTGAAAAAAAAGTTCAACTTTGACCCCCTCTCAAAACCAAACCTTTGGGAAAATTCAAAAAAAAATTTTGGTTTCAAGAACTTCAAATATTTGTTACTTCAGCGAAACAACAAATTTTGAATTCTGGAACAACGAAAAAAATGAATTTTGGAATGACTTTAGCCTAAACGGGCCACTGTGCGTCCGTCGGCACGTGTTAACGTGCTCCAATCATTCTAAAACTTCGTCTATCTTAAAATCTGGATAAACTGCACATTTTCTGGGGTTCCCATCAACAAAATTCCGACATAATTTTTTTCCCATAGAGGCTACGACCACCCTAGTGTATATACTCCATTCGCAACAAGAGTAGTAGAATAAGTATGTATAGCAAGAGCTTTATTTGTAGTAGTATACACTTGTGTATAACAGAATAGAATAGGGGCTACTTTTTTACTAGAAATACTAACCTTTGAAACTATGTTTAAATTGAGCTGACATGTTTTTAGGGCTGCCAGAGACTCTATTTTAAATGGTGTTCAAAAAAATGTTTACTTTGGGGTTAATTTTATTAAAAAAAAGTTTTAGTGCGACCCCTGTGTTCCTCACGACTAACTTAGCAGAGTAGAAAAAGAAGTTATATAAAATATGTCCTCGAAAATTCATTTTCAACTGCTTAAATCAAACTGTTATCAATGATACTAATGAGTTGACATTGACATTGACATTACAGTACTTCGCTCATGAACGATACGAACTACAGACACATAGCAGCACTGCAGTGCAATAACTTTTTCCCCACAGTGATTTGGGACTTCTTGTTAAAACAAAAGTTAAAGTACACAAAAAAAACTTTCAATTGATATGCATCATGTCATTATTGGTTCAAAGGTCAAGGTGAAAACAAGAAATCACTTATTACTTGTGAATGATTTTTTTGTGCAATAACTTTTTCCACTCAGCGATTTGGGATTTACTTCCATAGTAAAAGTTAAATAAGACAAAAAAAACCTTTCCATTGATATATATCATGTCGTTATTGGTTCCTAGGCCAGCTTCCATACATTTTTGCCCGTTCTCCTTTGAATTTATTTGTCCTTTCATTAAAATCTCACAAATCTTTGATGCAGCAGGTAGCAGGCTGATAGGCCTAAAATCAGAAGGTTCTTGAGGATTAGACTTTTTACCTACTGGTATAACCTTGGCATATTTCCACGCTTGTGGATAAATAGAAATCGTGAGAGTAGTGTTAATAACATGAATCAAATGCTGAGAAATGAAAGGAAAGTCCTCAGAAATTGGCTTAAAATATTATTCATCTGCTCGCATGAAGATACAATTAAACAAACATTATAATCAGGGTTGGCAATGTTTTAAACATTTGTTTTAAACAAATGTTTAAAACACTGTTTAAAACACAACATAAAAAAAACATTTTGTTTAAAACATAAACTGTTTAAAACTGTTTTAAACTGTTTAAAACACACATAAAAAAAACAAGTAATTTCATTGCTCATCGGACGTTTTAAATTTGGTTGTTTTCTTGAAAAACACATCACACATCACCTTACTTTGATTTTGCGTTCTTTTGCATGACAATTATTACACATTTGTCGACAACAACAAATGTAGACCTTATTTACTCGGTCCCATTAGAAGGATACAAATGCACTCGCCTAAGCAAAGAATTCATAGTCTTTAGTTCTATACCATCAACATCGGTCGGTCCAAAATAACTGTAGCTGCGACCGAAAAATAGCATCAGAAGACATTGAAATCAGTGATATTAAAACTGATGTAAAAAAAAAATTATTAAATATTTTAAATTTCACCATTTTCCACAAGCAAATTATAAAGAAGCTAATGGAAAATCATTAGTACTTTCTCAAGATGTTCGCTGGAACACTTAAGGGGATTGTCTTGAGTCTTACATCAACAACTGGCACTGTCTTGCTAAAGTACGCAGCAAACACAGGTCTGCAATAGACATAAATATTGTTAACAAAGTTTTAGATATTGAGTTTAAGTGTAATGTTTTAAACTATCTAAGCAAATTAAAAAAAGTGGCAAGGGCTCTTGATCCCATACAAAAAGATAGGTGCACCTTAAGCGATTGCTTAAATATATGGAAGGATCTGATCTCTTCCGACTGGTTGCCAGGAGAAGCCGATAAATTGAAAGATCGATTAAAGGTCGCAAGGACTCCTGCACATTTTGCTGCATATATACTAGACCCCCAACTATAAAGGCGAAGGGCTTTCAGAAAAGGAAGACACAATGCGCATGGAGTTCATTGACTCGAATTCCCCAGAAGCAATGAGGAATGTCTTCACATACCGTGTGATGAGTTTTCCATTCTTGGAATATTCATTTAAAAAAGATCTCCTGTCGCAAACACACATGGCAGTGTAATGGAAATCATTCGGCAATAAACTGGTAAATTTGGTTTTTAAATAATTGCACGTTAATTTTGTATGAAAACTTAACAAAATATTCAAAACAATTGAAAGGGGTTCAAAATTTTATATGAATGTGATAACAAAATAGCTGTCACAAGAAAATGTAGCAAATTGGTGATTATCACTTGTGACTATCACCTTACGTAGACAAAATTTGTGATTTGTGACTATCACCGATCACAAATCACCTTACATGATTCCACCCATGGTTTGTTTAAGTTCATTACTCTCCCATGAATAATTTCTTTAGTAGTATACTAGTATCACAATGGACCCTTGAGGAGTAAGTGAGTCAATAACATCTTGACAGCCACTCTAACCTAACCTAACCTTTCAATTCATTTTTCGAAAAGTGAAAGAAGCGCTCTGAAATGCTCTAGAGCAACCGTTAAAAACTTGATATATAAAAATGTTATTGTGCGCTCAAATTTTAAAATTGACAAATTACATTGCAATTTTATTAAAAAATAAAAACGCAATGCCATACAAATTGTGAGAAAAATGGAAGAATTTGTACAAAGAAAACTGAACGATAATAAAATTTGCACGAAATATAACTGTTTATAAATATTTTCTACCTTTTTTTTCTGAACAAACACATGTAGCATTGGTGGGGGCCCCTTACTGGTGGGGGCCCTGGGGCCATGGCCCCGCTGCTGGTCCTATGCTTAATCCGGCCCTGGTCCCAAAAAATAGTTAGAAGAATATTGTGGTATCTTCAATGATACTCGGTAGACTTGTACGATTTGGAAACAAGAAAGAAAAATATAGTGGAAGTTCCGGCAAAAACCGACCCCATCTGCATCGATTAACTTGACTTTGCAATCAGTGTCGAAGTGATTTATGGTATTGCTGTTTAACAAACAATAACAAAAGCGAACAAAGGATACCAATAAATTAGCTTCAAGTGAAGTTTAAGCATAGTTCGAAAATCTTTTTTGCTTTCTCTTCATCGCGACATGAATCTTAAGGATTTCTTTAGTTATTTGTTATATGTCAATGGTCTTGTGGAACAAGGATTTCTCAGGGGATGGTTGACGATGGAAGTTTTTTTTCTCTTTTCAGCGGTGTTACACTAAATTTATGAAAACACAAAGAAACGATTACAAAGAAAAGATATCAAAGATAAAGCCATTAAAGTTGACATAAAAAGTTTTCTGTTGAATATAAATTTGATTTTATGATTTTTTCGCCGCCGCCGCCGACCGCTAACATTCTGCGTAATTTGGGGAAGCAAATTTTTAATAAAAGGGGACTGTGTACGTGTAGGTGAACACTTCATTGTAAACTACATCAGAGATCAGGCGTTGATATGGCATTCCTCCAAGGTAGGTTAGGTTAGGTTGTAGTGGCTGTCTAGTTGTTGTTGACACACTTAGACCTCAAGGATCCGTTGTGATACCACAAAATACTCATGGGAGAGTAATGAACTTAAACAAACCAATTCGTGCTTTTAATGAAGTTAGAGAGACATTTTGTGTCGATCGTTGCCAGTTCGCTGGTATTATCGAAGAAGGGATTACCGAGAAAGTTATTCCTTCTAATGGAGAGTGCTGGACATGTACATAGAAGGTGTTGGACTGTTTCCTCTTCCTCCTCGTCCATGCAGCTTCTACAGAAGTCATTTGTGTAGACCCCTAGCCTCAGAGCATGTCTACATATGAGGCAGTGTCCTGTTATTACTCTAACTGTAGAGCTTATATTTTGTCTGCTCAGGGATATCAAGCCTTTTGACCGTTTTAAGTCTATGCTTGGCCATATATTTGCTTGGTTGCAAGGCAGGTGGTACCCTGTGACCATCTAGCATTGGTTGATTCTAGAGCATATTGTTTGAGAAGATATTTGCATGTAGCAAGTGGTATTCCTATGTTATGTTTTTGTCTAACATTAGGCAGAAGTGTTCCGTTTTTGGCGAGCTCATCGGCTTTACAATTTCCCGGAATGTCTCTGTGGCCCGGCAAGGTAGCCTTAAGTTGATTTTTTATTTGCTGTTTAAAATTGAATACCTGCAAAGAATTGAGTCAGTTTCATTACCCTCTTCCTGGCTAGAAGTAAGGTCTAGGAGAAAAAATGTGTCTCGATGGGAAGGCATTGGTCACTAACACTCAATAATTTCTTGAACGCTGGATTCCGAAGGACAGAACTGAGAATTACTTTTCAATGACATAATTAAATTATGGATTAGTGTCCTAACTAAATTTTTCTTATATTTTAAATGGCTACTTAAAAAATTTTAATAAAAAAAAAAAACTGTAAGATTATAATTGAATGCAATCTAATATCACAGTTGTTTCCACTGCTTATACAAGAATCCTTAATCCCAGTTTGCATAAAAGAAAGAACACAGATGTTCTTTTCAAAATAAGAATCGAGAACAAAACCATCTAAAAGTGCAACTAAAGGACAATGAAAACATCCATCAAGGAGTCACTTCTCGACGGTCCTCGTTCATTTCTTCCTGTCACTCATGTAAGAGAATGGCATGGCGCGTCTTCATTCAAGTTTTTAGTTGAACATGTTTTTTTTTTATCCAAATAAATAAATATTCACCCCTGCCACATCCAAAAGAACACATGTGTATCCATATTTTAGAACACTGACAGTCGGTTGTGTGTCCCTAAGAAGACACGCAGACGAAGATAGAATATTCTCCCGAGACATTGTGACAACTATGTGAGCAAGGATAACAATTATTCATATAAAACTCCAAGCCATCATCAGTATTCATTGTTTCACAATGCGAAGTGATCGCTTTTGTTTTTCCATTTTATTCTTCCAACTCGTTCTTTGTGGCTTTGGTGGCAGTGGCGACAAGCCAAAGGAGCCCTTGTCTCGAGAGGGAATGGAAATGGAATACCTACCTATTTTTCTATGTTTAACAACAGAGAAATGCCTTACAAAGTGACAATCACCAAATAACAGAAGCGCAGCAATCAGCTTAAACTGTGGAATACATTTTTGTGTATGTAGGTATATTGTATAGCTATGCTATATGCTATGCATACAAATATATATAAAAACAAAAACAGTTACTACGGTAAACGTAAAACAAGTATCAAGAGCTCGTTGTGTTGTATATGAACAATTATAAGCCTAAACAAAGAAATAGAAAGTTTATGGAGAATCTGTATTGGATACAATAGCAGACGACACTTCCCAGTGCCTAGTGCATTTAATAATTTGTCGTGTTTCTAGTCAGTGTGCTTCCATTGTTATTGAGAGCAGATGCGATATTTCCTTCTCCTGGTTTTCAATTTTGCTTTTTGAATACAAAAAAATGTGTCAACGCTCCAGGCCAGCTTGTCGTACTGATTTTGATTTGAAATGCAACACAATCAGCTTCTAAAGAGATGGTCTTATGGTTTGCAATTCATAAACTTGGCGCCTTCCTATGTTAGATCTGATGTTGCTGTAAGTTTAGTTAATTTTATTATCTGGTTGCAATGCGACCTCGCCAGAGCTACAAAATACATACCTACTTTTATGTCAGAAGTTTGGTTATTTTGGCCTTGGAGGTTGTTCTTTTTGACAAGCAATGCCGAGTGAAATATACTTAATTATTTTTTGTAAGTTTTCATTCTAGGAGAGTTTCACAGTTTCTGAAAGAAAGTTTTTTTTGAAGAAGCGAATACCAACTTCTTACAACGATACAATCTCCCAGCACATTTTGACTCGTACTGGCACTGTAAAAGATCTTGGAGTTTTATTTACATCCAGTTTAGACTTTTCTGAGCATATTAACAGCATCGTCAATGAAGCCAATTCAATATTGGGATTTGCGTTAGTCAAAGGAATTCTCGTTCTCTATATAATTGTTTTGTTCGTCCTCACCTTGAATACGCTTCCCAGATTTGGACACCTTATTATGATATTCATATCGAGAGGTTAGAATCCGTTCAACGGAATTTTACTCGGTTTGCCTTCAAAGGCATGCAATGGAGCGATCCCTTTAACATTCTTCCTTATGAATATCGTTTTTCAACAACCAACTCTAACAATGACATCGATACGAAAAATTGAAGATCGATTGCGAGCGAAGCGACTGGAAAAATTTTGCCCAAAAGAGAATCAATTTGGGGTGTGAAAAATACAAGAGGGTTTGTTTTTAATAAAATTGTATTACTTTTTCAAAATAAGGGTATAAATGTAGGGCAAACGAGTATTAAATTTTGGGTTTAATTCCAAATGTATTAATTTCTAATCTTTTTGGTATTACAAGTAGTAAATTTTTGACAAAAATATTAAAATTTAATACCAAATATATCAAAATTAAATGTAATAATTTAAGAATATTAAAAAGCAATATTTTTTGTATTGCATACAATTAAGAAACGTTTTTCAGTTTATTTTTGTACATATATTTAATTTAATTTAAATTTGTTGAAGAAGATAGAACACCGAACATTTTTATACTTAGTTAGTTTGCTTAAATTACAGAATGTTGTTTTTATTAATCTTACTGACTTAAGTATTTTTACTCACTCGATATTGAAAACTGAAATAGGAACGTTTGTTTGTTATAAATAAAATATTCAATAGAAAACGTAATTCTCTTTTATTTAAGCTCAAGATTCTCAAAAGGTTATGGGCCCAGGCTCGTATGAACTGCCTTAGAAAAACTGAGAATTTGAAAGAATAAAAGAATAATTTCAAGAAAAGTCAAATTTATCCAGAAAAGAAGTTTAAAAAGAAATCAAGTCCATCAAGTAAGATGTCGAATGATTTCAAGTTGTCTGTGGATAAATTGGAAGGTCCCAGTCAATGGGCAAAATGGAAATGGCAAATGAATATGCTTTTCCGCGCCTATGACATCAAGAAAATTGTTTATGGTGATGTTGTTTGCCCTTTATTTACAGCAACATCGACAGCTGACGAAAAGAAAGCTTACAGTCATTGGCTGAAAGAAGATGCAAAGGCTGCAGGCCTAATTGCTGCGTCTTTAAGCTCACCAATCGCTGAGCTGGTATTGACGTGCGAACATGCGAAGGATATTTGGTATAAGCTATGCGCTCGCTTCGAAAGAAGCAGCACTCAACGTTTAAATATGCTTATCGAAAGTTTCTTTCAAGCAAGAAAAGATGAGAAAGAGGACATTAGTTCTCATATTGCAAAGTTGCAGAAACTGTTTGTTGATCTTAACGACGAGCTTAACAAACATAAAGAAAATACGTTGTCCGAACGTATTCTCAACGGTCGCATTCTGTCTACACTTGGTAAAGAGTATGACAATTTTCGAGATTTGTGGGATACGATTCCTGCAGATCAGCAAAAGTTGAATTTGCTAATCGAAAAATTATGCACCATTGAGACGCGAGAAGTAAATCAAAGTAACTTTAAAGAAAATGAAGATACAGCTTTACTCGCAAGAACAAATTTTAAGAAAAAGAAGCAACCGGAAAGAGGAAATAACACGAAACTCGAACGAGCTAAAATGAAATTTCCTTGTAACAAGTGCAAGCAAGTAGGACATTGGGCAGCTGAATGTCCACAAAACAGAACAAATTTTGTGAAGAAGAACAATGCCATGATTGCATTTTCACTAAGTGCATCAACTGAAAATTTTCTGAAACCAGATAAATGGTACTGTGACAGTGGAGCTTCAAGACACACAACACCAAACAAATCGCACTTCGAAACATACAAAAGTTTCGATAAACCAGAAGTTATTTGTCTTGGAAAGCAAGATGTTACTATGAACGCCTATGGAAAAGGAGACATCAGAATCAAAGTCAAAATTGGAGGTGAATTTCAAGATGCAACTTTGAAAAATGTATGGTACGTTCCTGACGCAAGCGCACAACTATTTTCTGTCAAAGCTGCAGCTTGAAATGGTTTTACTACGACAATGGAAAGTCAAACAGTGACAATCAAAGATGGTGATGGTGATGTATCTGTGAGTGGATATCTTCAACGAGAACTTTATGTGTTGAGCATGCATGTCGTCAAACCAGCGCATTCAACGCAAGTCTACATTTCTCAAACTGGAGAAACGCTTCAATTGTTTCACGAGAGATTTGCTCATCAAAACAAACGCCACGTTAAGAAGATCCTTGGAAAGATGAACATCAAAATACCTTCAAGGTGAAGAAGAATTTTGTGATGGATGTGCAGTCGGAAAGATGCATCGACTTCCTTTCAAGACAAGAAGTGATCGGTCAGTTGCAGTGGGTGAAGTCATCCATGCTGATGTTCTTGGGCCAGTTGAAGTCTCTTCTCTAGGAGGTTCGAAGTACTACGTTGTCTTCAAGGATGACTACAGCAAGTTCCGTAAACTGTTCTTCCTCAAGCACAAGAATGAGGTATGTAAATGTTTAAAAGTTTTTCTTAACGAAGCCAGAACTTTGGGTCACACTGTTAAAAAGTTAAGATGTGACGGTGGGTTAGAATTTGTAATCAAAGAAGTTTCAGCTTTGTTAGGAGAGTATGGAGTTGAGCAGTGTATTACTCCTCCATACACCCCGCAATTGAATGGGGCAGCAGAGCGTGAACATCGAACCATTGTAGAAGCTGCTCGAAGCATGAGGGTTTCTAGTAAGTTACCGAAATGTTTCTGGGCTGAAGCCTGCAATACTGCTGTGTATGTTTTAAACCGCACTGAACCAACATCAGAAGAAAACAAAGTCCCATATGAATTATGGAACAATAAAGAATTAAAATCATTAAACCATTTAAAAGTTTTTGGAACTGTATGTTATGTTCATGTTCCAAAAGAACTTCGGAAGAAGTTCGATGACAAAGCTTTGTATGGGAGAATGGTTGGTTATTTGAATGAAAATGATGGTTATAGAGTTTGGGTTCCAAAACTGAAAAGAATCATTCTTAGCCATGACGTAATTTTCAAGCCTGAAAAGCTTTGCAATGAAACTTATGAAAATGTTTGTCAAGATCAAGATGCAAATGAAGAAAAAGAAAAAGTCGAGTTTGTGTTAACTCAAGAAGATCTTGAAGACAAAGAAGTTACACAGGTTTCAACTAATATTGAAGAAGATTTTAACAACGAAGTAGAAATCAATCAAAATAATAATGATTTTGAATCTGATTATCAAGACGCTGAAAGTGAAGATAGTTCAGAAGAATCAAGAATCAATGAAACACTTTTAGAAGAATTTAAAAGAAGACCAAGAAGACCAAGTAAAAAGCCTAACTGGATGACCACAGGTGAATATTTGATGTTAGCTGAAAGTGATAAGAGTATTCAAGAACCTAAGACTTACACTGAAGCTGTGAAATCAAATAATTCCGAAGAATGGCTTTTAGCTATGGAAGAAGAATTGGCATCCCTGGCAGAAAACCAGACTTGGGATCTAGTAAAGAAGCCAGAAACAGCCAAAGTCGTTCAAAACCGATGGGTTTTCAAAATTAGGGACTCAATAAATGGAAATAAGCCAAGATTCAAAGCAAGACTCGTTGCAAAAGGTTACGTCCAACAAAAAGGCATCGACTATAATGAAACGTTTAGTCCTGTAGCAAGGTATGATACTGTTCGTTTGCTTTTAGCGTTAGCAGCAAGAAATAAGCTAAGCATACAACAGTTCGATGTGAAGACTGCTTTCTTATACGGTGACCTTGAGGAGGAAGTATATCTGGAACAACCTGAAGGTTTTCAAGATGGAACCGGTACAGTCTGCAAGTTGAAAAGGAGTTTATATGGATTGAAACAAGCTCCTCGATGCTGGCATAAACGTTTCTTGGGATTTATGAAGAAGACTGGCTTAAGAAACAGTAAAGCAGATCCATGTTTATTTTACCGCAATGAAAAAGGAAGGGTTCTTTATGTTGCCATTTATGTTGACGATGGCCTGATAATGTCAAAGAAATACAAGAATTCATGAATGAACTCAAGAAAGAATTCAAGATCACTAGTGGAACTCTTGAAAACTACCTTGGCATGAAGATAGAAATAACAAGTGATGGATCAATAAATTTGTCTCAAGAACAATACACCAACAAAATTTTAGAACGGTTTAATATGAATCAATGTAATCCTGTAACAACGCCTGCAAGTCGGGAGGAAGAAAATTCAAAAACCGAAAATGTTAAAGAAGAAGTTCCATATAGAGAAGCTGTTGGAAGCTTAATGTATTTAGCAACAGCGACAAGACCAGACATTGCATTTGCAGTAAGTTCTGCTGCAAGAAGAATGGAAAACCCTACCAAAGATGATTGGAATAATGTGAGACGCATTTTTCGATATCTTCGCGGGACAAGCAAAGCTGTAATCAAATATCCAGGAGGTGACAATTGTCAAGAATTGAAGATATACTGTGATGCTGATAACGCTGGAGATCTGAAAACAAGGCGATCAACAACTGGAGTAATTTCAATGTTCAACGGAGGACCAGTTACATGGACAAGTCAACTACAAAGAACTGTTGCATTGTCAACAACAGAAGCCGAACTTATGGCTGCAACAGAAGGTGCCAAAGAAGCTATGTGGCTGAAGTATCTCATGCAAGAACTAATTGGAGAACAGAAAGTAATACCAACGCTTTACATCGATAGTGCAAGTGCTTTAAAGCTTTCAAAGAACCCAGAATTTCACAAACGATCAAAGCATATTGAAGTTCGTCATTTTTATGTCCGAGAATGCTTTCTTGAAGACAAATTGAAATTGCAACATATACCTGGAAAGGACCAACTGGCTGATTTGTTAACGAAACCCCTTGACCGTGTCCGTTTTCAAATGTTAAGAAAGAAAATTTGTATTCAAGATTAACTTCAATAACTGTTTGGTGTTTATGGAGGAAGTGTTGAAGAAGATAGAACACCGAACATTTTTATACTTAGTTAGTTTGCTTAAATTACAGAATGTTGTTTTTATTAATCTTACTGACTTATGTAAGTATTTTTACTCACTCGATATTGAAAACTGAAATAGGAACGTTTGTTTGTTATAAATAAAATATTCAATAGAAAACGTAATTCTCTTTTATTTAAGCTCAAGATTCTCAACAAAATTCATATAACATTTAAATAATTTATTTTCTATTTCTTAATTTTGTAAATTAATTTGTTGATATTAGCAAGAACACCCTATCAAGATGTATTTTTTTTTGCCATAACTCATAAGCCACTAATACACTGCATTTGCATTGATACCTGCTCTGCTATGTTGTTTTGGTAAGCTTACCTTCAAATGCATAAGCCATTGCATTTTTTTTGCTTTTGATCTTGGCGACAAAAAATCTCCCGTTGCTCAGCAACAAGTGCAATGCTAATGCAGGTGAGTGACGTGTGCAAAACCTTACATTTCTGTATGCTTTTTTGTATGCTAATCTTTCTTCTTGTATCAACCACCAAACTAGTCGCATCGTAAATTCTAATTGTAACTTCTTGTTAACTTTGGCTTGATTTTTTTTGTCTAAATAAAACTTAATTATTATAACGTTTTGAAAAGTTGAGTTTTCTTGGATTTTGGACAATTCATAATCACATACACTTGTAATACAGGAGCTGTATTAAAAATAAAACCAAAAGTTTTGAACCGTGCAACAAAATAGCAACAAAATATGTCGCTGATCTCGTTTTCCTAGCTGCTCTAGTTTACGAGATACGTCTATCTCGTATACACAGAGTAAGAGGTGATACACCCACCGGTGAAGGGTTTCGATTCCGACAAAAGTATCTGGCCTATTCCTCAGCAACAATAAAAAAAACTTAGTAACAAAGTATTGCCAAAATATATTCACAGACAGACCTTTGTATATACCTTCCTGGATAGTAGCTGCAATATGGAATTCGATTGTAGTTCCATCTTGAGACCCTGAACAGAAGCAGTTTTTTTTTTTTGCATTATACCTGCTAGCATCTGTCATTTCTGATGTGGCAGAGAAAATTGAAATTACCAACGATGATAATACTAGTCATTCCATATACAAAGAAACAGATGGACACAAGAGTGCTAATAACAAAAACAAAACCGTGAAATCATGACTCGAGATTGAAGTATGCAAACATTTTTTCTGTTCGGTATATTTCTTTTTATAAAAATCAACTGAATTTATTTTCTATATTTAATCCATCCAGTTAAAAACTAAAAACTGCATCTTCAGATATTCAAAATGGTACAATTTTAAATCTACATCTTCACACCAAAACAAATTTTTAAAATAGTTTTTATTTGAATCAAACTGAAAGCATTTAAAATAAGTTTCAAACTGTTGGATTTAAACATTTATTCCATACAAATTATCACTACCTAATTCAACCCCTTACCGGCCTTTTTCGCATTATATCTAAGGTAATCTACGTACGTACCATTATTTTTCAGGCTCTAGAATATCAGCACATATAATAACAAATCTATTCAGATTTCTCATGTTTCATTCTTATTGCGAGAAAGCTCTATAATATACATATACTTGCTGACCACGTGAACCTCATCCAAGCCTCCCTTCAGATCAACTCCAAAATGTAACACAGATTTTGTCAGAATTTATTGTGATTAATTTGAATACAATTGATAATTATGAGTGTGCGCTGTGGCGTATGCGTACTTTCTTTTTAATATATGGATTGAAAAAATACCTGTTGCCAGTTTTGTTTGTTTATCATTGGTATTGTGAGTATTTTTAATTTCATATTCTATATTTGGCTAAATGTTTAATTTATTAAATGATTTAAAATTTCCATATCATACACACACTTTTGCATAAGTTGTCTTTAACTTCTGGGTTAATGCCCTTATTAAAGGCTTTACTTTGATTGTTAAAATGGCTCGCCAAATTTCACATAAAGAAACACTTCTTTCATGGCAGATTGATACTCTTGGAAGATTTGTCAGTTCTTCACAAGACGCAGTGCCCGTGAAAGATGAAATAAAAACTTTAAAGGGTACGATAACAAATTAATAAGAACACCATAACTTTATGACAGAGTTGTGATATTTTTATTGTATTGTAAGTGGCCAGTTATAGCTATCATTGAAATGGACCCGGAAAATCTTTGAATGGATATTTAACTATTGTGGTTTTTTATTGAACCAAAACATTGATGTGCCGTCGACGGGCCGGCAATATTTTTTTCATAAACATTTTCCAATGGGAAAAGTATTGATGTTTTTTTCCCGTAGAATTGATTCGTTTTGAATTCGTCTTTTGAGACGAATCTACACAGATTTTCACACTGATTTTAACACATCCTAAAAACTTGACAGTTTTTGCAAATGGAATAATTATGTGTTAAAAAGAAAATAGAAGAGAGTGCGTTTTTGTTATGTTATAATTACGATAAATAATAGAATAGTGAATATTATAAATAATAATAATGAAAATAAAGAATAATAATGAAAATAAATAAGGTTTATCGTTGTGTTCTCAAGAATAGGTACACATAACTTTATAACATTATTACAAGCATTCCTCATCCGAGAACTTTCCATTGAAACCAAAAAATATTGATTTTTAGTAGCGACGGGCCGTCCATTTCATGTGATTCAATGGAAATCGACATATGTTTTCTTTTGAAAAGAAATTATATACCAATCGATCGGAAATCACTCCAAGAATTTTTATTGACATGAAAAAGTTCAATTGCACACTTATTTTTTCATTTAAATGTGTTTTTCTATTTTCCGGTTGTAAAATCATTTTCCTGAACAGCTGATTGTATTATGTCAAAAAATTAAACAAATCATTCCAATGATTTTCGTTTCAATTTTGTACAATTTTAATGATCTACATAAATGTTCAACTTCTCACAGTTCCAATGATTGAATTACGTCAGGAAAAAAATTCCTGACAGAAATTTTCAATGATTGCTATAATAACCGACCTATCAGAAAAATTTCAATGATGCAAACCAATTAAAGCTGTAACTGGCCTCTAAAGAAGATATATTCCGATTATGTATGGAATAAAATATGTTTTTTTTAATTTTCTCGGCAGAAAATTTTGCGAAGTTTGCGAGAGTAGATATTTACAAATATAACGCGTTGTTCTTTCGAAAAGCATTCCATTTTTAATACTCAGAATAAACAGAGGTGGCAGATGTCAAATTTCAGAATTGCCACTCGCATGAAAAAAAAGATTCCAATGTTAAAAAGAGCACTCTTACTGAGACACCCTCTACTTGCATCGTTTTATTGCGTAAGGTCAAAAATTTCAATAATAGGTTCATGACTCTTTTGAATAAACTGTTCATCTGTCTAAAAGATGAAAGGTACCTGCCTGTTACAAACGCAATCATCGCCCAATAAAAGAATTTCCATTTCATATAAAATAGTTATCCTGCCTCTTCAAAAATTATTTATTTACACCTCGCAAGAGGAAACATAAATAAATAATCTTCTCATAAAGGTTCATCTTTTTTATATTTCTTCAACTAGACAAACACAAAAAGAAATAAAAACCTAACCGTTTATCACATCGCGATGTCTCGTGCTGCAACAACAATATCTATGATACCACTTTTCTTGTATCTATACTTACATGCATTGTTTTCATAATACATATTCCTAGCTCAAAGAAAAAAAGGAAAAAATGTGCACATTTCTTCACTTGATACCTATTTTTTTGGGTCTTTTTTTATTGCATTGCATGTATGTATATGAATTTGCTTCCTTTTCTACCTAGACGTGCGTCGTCTGCGTATATTGCCTTTTTTTTCTCCTTCATGTGCCTGATCGTGATCGTGGAAACTGGTTCTTGCAAATTCTCGTCTGAGATAAAAAAAAGGCATCGGTGACGAGTAGAGGCCACTAACACATATAAATTCATTTACATGAAATCTGAGTTCGCTATTCTGGGACACATACCCTTAGGCTAAAAACACACCGAAGCGGACAGACGAACTTTTTGTCTTTCGACAAAATGTCGCGGACACAATTCCATTGCTCTTACGAGGCAACACACACCGAACAAGACACGACACGACAAAAAGTCGTGTCCGTCCGTCGGTTGCAGTAAATAAATGGGGTTGTATAGGAGCAAACCACACCAAAGAAGACAAAATGTCCCGGACAAAATGTCGAAGCCTGAAAGTACACACCGTCTTATGAAGAACCACACACCAAAGCGAACAAGGCAAACAAACAGATTTCGAAAAACGGACATGTCGGTTGCTCATAGTTGGATTTGTATTTTATTGCGATATTTCTTGTTGTATTTTGTTCAATTTGGTATGGATGTTGTTGTAATGGTAAAAAGAATTAAGAAAAAGAAGAATTAAGAAAAGTGTAGAGATTTCTTTTGTGTGGATTTTTGTGTGGATGTTTTCTTTGTTTGTCCGCTGGCAAAACACTCCGAGTGCGACAACGACAAAATGTTTTGTCTGTGTCGTCCTCGGTGTGGGGTGGATTACGACACGACTTTTTGTCTTGCGACAAGCAAACGTTTTGTCCGCTTCGGTTTGTGGTTAGCCTTAAGGTTCTTAAAATCAACCGAAAAACGAAAAACATACAAACAAATATACCTACATTTTTTTTTCCAGACAGTCCGAAAAATAGAATCCAAAATTATTATGGGCATTCGCATTCCACCCTGATTCTGACTGATATATATTTTTATCAATTTATATCCAATTTTCATTGATCGCTGTTGCAATGTATAAAAATAAAGTGGCGCGACAGCTCTTGAAGAGCCAAGGCCTAAGTGGCTTGCAATGTATGCAAAATTAAAAAGAATCGATCTGAATATGAATATAAGATTAATAAATTAAGTCAACGAGGATTTACTTCAAATATCATTTCTCCAAATAATCTTTGTTCATAGCTTGTTCCGGATTGTGTTGCTATTCGAGTCGATCTCTGACTTTCGTGCAGGAAAGACTTTGGCAGTGGAGTATTATTTACAAGTGTGTGAAAAGTTAGAAAGTTTTAAATAGCTAGTTAGTTGCTATATTTTCAACTTATCAAATAGCACAGCGGTAGCGTGTTGGCTCGAGAACTCATGGTCGTGAGTTCGAGCCCCAGTTTGGTTGAGTTTTTTTATTTCAATTATTAGTTGAAATGATCAATTTAATCAAAGACAAGGCAGCAGGGGCATTGAAAAATGCTTCTGCTAAGACATCGGTTGCTAGCCAAGTAGCGGCAAAGGAGAAAAATCCCGCAAGCGGCGACAACAGTAAGAAAAAGAGGCGGAAACTTAAACAACAAAAGGCAAGCAACCACCTTAGCCAAGCTGCAAGCTGAGGTGGATGAACTTCCAAGGGCAGCGAAGGAGATGGCATCGAAGAATATTCAACGGCAGTTGGAAGAATACTCTTCTTCTGATGATGCCGTAGAATACTTGTCCGGTGAAGGAGAGGGATTGTTCAGGTCCGGAGGCAGTAATCGTTTCGAGGTGCTGTCCACTGAATTCACAGATGAGGAGGTAGAAGAAGCCCTGCTCTGCTCACAAAACAAGCAAGCATCGACAAATGTGAGCAAATTATTTTCACGCTAAAGGAGGAAATAAAGCCCCTGCTGCTCCGCCTGAAGCAAAAGCAAGACGCGCGCCGGGAAGAAGAGGCAGCCGAATTGAAACGGAGGCAACTCCAGAGAGAACAACAGCTACAACTACAGCAGCAAAATCAACAACAACAACCACAGCAGCAAAAACAACAACAACAACCACAGCAGCAGAAACAGCAAAAACAAGTTTCTCAGAATAATAAGCAACAACAAGTTCAGCCGCCCAGACCCAACACAGGGGCGGCACAACCAGGCCCCAGCACATCGGGGGCCCCCAAACAATTGGCGGCAGCAGCACCAAAGCTGCCCGCAACACCAGCGGTAGTACCAGCAGCAGCACCAACAGCAGCAACAGCGGGAAGACCAGCATCACCACCACCAACAGCATCAACATCGACAGCAGCAATGCAGCAACACCAGAAGCAGCCACAGCCCACAAAGAACAAGAATGTGCCACCTATCCGGACCCACAAAATAGACCTGGACGACGTAAAACAGGTATGCAAGTCGGCCACTAATGGTAACTTTTACATAAAGATAATTAATGAAAAAGAAAAACGGTATTCGGTGCAATGCTTCACATTGCCCGAATACAACATTGTTAAAGATTTCTTGACGGAGGCCACAGCTGAGTTCTTCAGCTTCACGCCTCGAAGTGAAAAATTGAAGACGGTCCTTCTAAAGGGCATCAGTTCCTGCACGGAACCTGAGGCGCTCTTAGATGAGCTCCGTCGAAAAGCGGGTAACGATCTCGAGTTTATCGGGGTCAAGCCGTTTTCAACGGTCAAGTCTAGGCGTGGGGGTTACAAGCTCCCAATGTTCCTAGTAACATTATCGCCCCAAAGCAAACTGGAAAGTCTAAGGAGTATTTCCGTCCTAGACTTCCAAGTTGTAAGATGGGAAAAATTAATGAGGCACGATGACATGCTACAATGCATGCGCTGCCAGAGGTTCGGCCATGCCGCAGCCAACTGCCAAATGCAGGAGCGCTGCGTCAAGTGCGCAGAAACCCACATAAGAGGGGAATGCAGGTTAGGTACGGAGCGGGTTGAAGACTTAACCCAGCTCAAGTGCATTATCTGTGGAAACGAGAGGCACCCTGCTAATTATAGGGGCTGCCCTAAGGTCCAACAAATGAAAGAAAAACAGGGCAGTCAGAAGGCCGTAGAAAGTCGACCACTACGACAAGCTCCAAAAGCAAATTCATTCGTAAGGCCCGATATTTCTTACGCGAACTCTGCGAAAGGAATGGGTAACGCGAAACAGGCTCCACCACCGGTCGCCCCACAGGCCCAAGTGCCTAAGGCACCGGCGGGGCAGCCAGACATTGTGGCCTTGTTGGTTGCCATTCAAGGACAACTAGCAGGACTGCAAAGTCAGATCTTGGAGCAAGCCGGAAGAGTAGATAAACTCTACTCAAGGTTAAGGGCGCGCTGCCGGAGACGCGCCTAAAGATCCTAGCTGTGAATGTAAATTCACTGATTAGGATTGAACGCCGAGCTAATTTGTTCCAGTTGTTGAAAGACCTCACTCCCGATGTCTTCATGGCTAGCGAAACCAAGCTAAACCAGAAACATAAACTGACTAACAACAAATACAATATCGTAAGAAGGGATCGACCCGACTCTACTCAAGGAGGCGGTGTTGACATCTTCATACGAAAGGGCATTAATTATAAAGTCATAAACAATAATGATTTGCGAAAGCTCAGGACGCTAGAAGTTTGCGTCGTATGCATCTCTCTCACTCAAGGGAAGCGGATGTATATGATTGCGGCTTATGCGGCTGAAGCTCCGCAGGCTTCTATCTTTATTTCAGAGCTCGAGATTCTCTTCAGAGTACTAAAACTGAGCTTGGAAGAAAACTACTTCGTTATGGCCGGAGACTTGAACGCCAAACATGAAGATTGGGGAAATCAAACAAATAATCCAAGAGGTAATAATCTTTTTAATTTGATGAATCTTCACAGTGTTGAATATGGTGTCGACCTGCTGGCTACTGAAAGGCCATCGTTCCCAAGGAGCGGACCTTTTGCTGTACGATACCAGACTGACAATAACGGACAAAGTGGGTAATCACCCTCGAAACTGTTTACAGACAGTCGAGTACGACAGTGATCACTGTGGCTTGGCTGCTGTAATTCAGATTCCGAACGAGCGCGTGGAGTTGGATGAATACGTTCCAACGCATTCTTACAATTACAGTAAGGTGCGCTGGCCTCGTTTCACCAACGCCCTAGCGAGAGAACTCCGTTCGAGTGACATAGCCCCACCAAATAACAGAAACCTAACGAACAACGAAATAGACCAACATCTACAACACATGGACGAAACGATAAAACGAACGATGGAACGGACAATACCGAAATACAAGGAACGCGACCAAAACGACGTCTACAGAAACGCGACTATAGACGCACTTCACAAACATAAAAGTGGACTACTGACAAGACTGAAAAACTTGTACAGACGCTTCACAGACCCACAAGACCTGGAGATTAGGGCACTGAAGTCGTCGATCAAAAACATCAACCAACTGATTAAAGAAAACTATAGACTATCTATCAATTTGTTTTGGGACAGCAAAATTCGGGCCGTTAATTCTAGCGACCCGAGCATGTTTCCCCAAATCAATAAAATATTCAGAAAAAATAATCAGAACGACCTTCCGTGCCTTAAGCTCCAGAGAACAGTAGAGAACAGAGACGTACTCCTGACAGCGCAAATTGATCCGGAGGAAGCCGTCTTGGACGATGACTACTTTGTGATTGAAGATCCGCAGGAGAAAGTGGAGACAGTTGGTGCTGCTTTCCAGCAAGTGTATAAGGTGAATGCTTGCACTCGCCCGAACCACGACCTGGAGAACAGAGCCTTACTTCATCACTTCTACCTGAGGAATGATATTTCGCATTGGCGATCCGAGAATCGTGGATTTACACGGTTTGATGACGATTTCTTAGCAAACGCTATAGTCGCCGAACGAACGGGTTCAAGTCCCTTGCTCATAACGAAGGTAGAACTCCAGTTCATCTTCGATTCAATAAAGAACAAGAAGTCAGCAGGTGTCGACGGTATATCCAACATTGTACTAAGACACTTACCGATTGAAGCCATCGACATTTATACCACACTGTTCAACAACGCGCTGAATAATGCATATTATCCAGAGCGTTGGAAGACAGCTGTGGTTCATCCTCTCCCGAAAAAGGGAAAGGACAACTCCAATCCTTCAAATCTCCGGTCAATAAGTCTCCTTCCAAGCATCAGCAAGGTATTCGAAAAGATAATCAATAGGGCTCTGGCTGAGTGCGCTGCGGACAACAAAATAATTCCGGATAACCAGTTCGGGTTCAAGGCGGGACATGACACCATTCATGCCGCGTCTAAGCTCGTTTCTGATATCCAATGGAATAAGTCCAAGAAACAATGCACGGGTGCTGTTCTGGTTGATTTAGAGAAGGCCTTCGACACCGTATGGTTAGAAGGTTTGTACCTAAAGCTCACCAGACTAGGCATCAGTAAACCATTGTTGTATATGCTTCATGATATGCTCAACGGTAGAAAGTTTGTTGTCAAAAGTGGCAATGTAACTTCTACCACCACCTTTGAAATTAAAAACGGTCTTCAACAGGGAGCGGTGAACTCGCCGATCCTCTTCAGCATTTACACCAGTGATCTGATAGGTAGCCTTTCCCAGGCAATTGCGTATGCCGACGACCTGATTGCGTACAGAACTGCCCCAAAGGTCGAAGTCATTAGAATTTTCTTGCAACGTGACTTCGAGAAGATTCAGCGATATTGCGATGACTGGAAACTGAAAATAAATGTCCAGAAATGCGAAACAATTCTGTTCTGGACCTCGTTGGCCGGGGCCACGAGGGATACGCGCAAGAATTGGCGCAAGATGGTCATCGTTGGGCCTCACGGACAGCGATTAACGAGCAAAAGTGAAGTGAAGTACCTCGGTATCTGGTTGGACCAGTATCTGTATTTCGACAGACATATAGATGCTGCTCTAGCTAGTGCCAGAGGAGCCTTCGCTCTGACGAAACGGCTGTTTCACAGCAGTCGCCTTGACCCCAGAGTGAAAGTAATTTGCTACATGGCCCTCATACGGCCGATGATCGTTTATGGCTGTCCAGTGTGGTTCAACGTTGCACCATCTCAAATGGAGAAGATTCGGGTGTTCGAGAGGCAGTGTCTTCGACGCTGTCTCGGTTTGTATCGGACACCGGAATCTTCTTATGTACATTACTATTCTAACGAGGTTCTGTACAACGAGGCTCGGATTAACAGAATTGACAATTTCGTGATAAAACTTATTCGGGGTCACATTGCGAGAGCTATGACTTCGACGAATAATTTGATCTTTGGGGCGTTCTATCCGAACGACGAATATTTTGATAGTGCACGCTCGAGCGGCTTCATTCCACCAGAGGCATTCCTCCACCTAGATAAATGCGGTCTGATACAGGACAGATTGGCGATCCCGCTAATCTACCACGTCAGGCGGAGAACCGTCGATCGGCGGCTCCTTTACCATCGAGACGTCCTCGCACAGGACGGAGCAGAGCTCCTCCGGTTCAGTAGGGCTGTGTCCGAACGGGACCGAATTGATAGGGTGAAGCAGGAGCACCAGTTCTGGTGGCTTCAGTCAGCACTTGATAATGGGTAGTCGGGGTGGGGTTTTAAGCCTTGGCCGGCTTGTATACTTGTTTTACGCTAAGGGTTTTGGGTTGAGGTTTAAGTAGAGTAGGCATGGTGGCACACATTTGAAAAGGACAACAAATAAAAAATACAGAAAAAAAAAGAAATAAAAAGAAAAAGTTACAAAAAAAAATAAAAATAAATAAAAAAAAAACAGTGAAATGAAAAAAAAAGTTAGATTTGCTGCTTTGGCTGTTCTAGTTTGTAAGTAGTTGTTAGGTAGAATAGGTAGTTTTAGTTAATTTTAAGTTTTATTTTTAAGACCTAATTTTAAGTAGCATGTTGTAACGGTATTAACTTTGTTAACCCTTCCATCCTGCAGGTACAGATCCTACACGAAAAATCTTGGATGGAAGGGTGTCCAGTCAGACTAGGACCAGGCCAGGTATGGTTGCTGCCGTTTGCTGAAGCTCGCCGGATGTGGGGTGGGTTCTTTGGCCTGCCTGACCGGACTACCGTAATTAATCATACCTGTTCAAAAACTAAAAGAAACTAAGTGACGATAAAAAAAAAGTGAAACAAGCTAGGACAGAAACGACAACAGCAAACAGACTGACAAGCAAATGAAATAAACTACGTTACGTAAAAAAAAAAATTAAATGTTGAGGGTAAACGAAGAATTCCGCCACCGAATCACCTATTCCTTCTTTCAATATAGATACGGGTGCCTTAGTTGGTAATGGCACCCTTGAGCATCCCTCCCACTGCCCGTCTCATTGCTGAGAAGGCTCCATGACTGCCGCTTGCTAACGAATAATGCGACAGCCCCTAAAATCTAGGCTCAACGCCTCAACTGCGTGGACTCACCCGTCGAAAAACATCACGGCACGATAGGGCTCATCAGTCACTCCATAAAAACAAAAATTTACAATCCCATTCCGATTTTTAAAATATTGAAATAATGAGTTTATTCATTGGAATTTAGTTTAAGTAATATGTACATAAGTATGTAATTTAGTTTAAGTTATAATCTAATGGTTAATATGTGGAAAAGTAAAGGACAATTTAAAAAATATTGATTATGAAACATGCATATACAGGGTAAGGAAATGGTAACAACTCGGACTATGGTTGTTCTTTTCATCCGAAAAATAAAAGTTAGAAGCAAATAAAAATAATATAAATTACCATACCTTTGAATCCTTAGCACCTGTGCGCACACGTAGCTCAGAATCCTGTGGACTGTGTAGGAGAAAGTAAATTAAATAGACACTAATAAAAAGAAAAACCATGAGAGTTGTTCGTATCACAAACAAACAAACTAATATTTAACAAAATAATCACTAAACTTAATTTCAAAGACAAAAAAAAAAAGGAAAACACACTATGAACTATTAATTTATAGAAAAAAAAAAACAAACACTACGAACTATTATTTAAATATAAAAACCATCTTGCACTTCTAACTGGAACCACAACCACGGTACAGGAATTTTGGGAATTAAGTGTAGGGACGTCAGGGATTTGTTTGTTTTTGTTTTTCTATTGAGACCACTTTATTTTTTTTTTTTTATGTTTTTCTTCGATTCAGGGATTATTTTCTTTTTTTTATGTGTCAGGGATTTGTTTTCTTATTTTTTTTTTTTTTTTTGAGGCCACTATATATTGTTTCTAGGATGTCAGGGATTCTTGTTTTGGTTTCTTTAATTTTCAATTAACACCACTATATTTTTTTTTTTTTATATTTTTGATGTTTGAATAAACAGGGCAGGGGTAATGATCTGGAGAACGAAACACATAGCACTTCCCTTCATTGGAAACTTCGTTTCTCGATTTAACATTATATAAATGTTCACTTTCATTGAATATGGGCACTTGGCCAATGCAACGTTTCTTGAATGTGCCTTTTGCACTATGAGATAGATTTTAGCAAAAGTTTGTGCCACATATGATGTGAAAGCTATTAATTATCTTTAAATTGTATTTTTTTGTACAGAAAATATCACCGAAATATTTAACCAAAACATGAAAGATTTTCAAGACATGAAATTTTTATCGATGTCAATATAATTATTTTTGCACCATATAATTAGGAAAATCTATATCACACACAGAAAGAACAGCGACCACATAATAAACAGCAACAACGTAATGTCATTTTTTTCTCAGAGCAAAACAAATAACAAGGATATCAGAGCCGAGCGATTCCATATTTTTTGTTTTGTGTAAAGTGTTTTTCAACAAAGTGTTTTGTGTTTGAATTATGTGTAGTGTATTCTGTATTATGGGCGACCCTACAAAACTTTTCACCCCGACGAACGCCAGCGTTCTAGGCGTGAAATGGAAGAGGAGCCTAATGTCTATGTCCCTTGTGTCGTGTATATGATCGTGGTGTGTATGAATGTATGAGTGTATTGTTGCCATCTCAAACCCGTATATCTTTCGCGTGAAAAATACCCAACGAAACACCCTTCATGTCCTCGAGTTCATAAAGACTGTTACCCTGAATATTCCTCACCCTAGCCTTAACGAACTTGGGACAAAGTTTTGCATTCAGGCGTTTAAATGCATCGCTTTGCACAAAGTTTCGTTTGAACACCATATCACCTATTTGAAACTGCACATCTTTACTTCTTGTATTATACGTGTTTTCGTACAATTTGTGTGCTTTTTCAAGTGCATTTTTAAGGTAACTGTGAATTATATTCATCTTCGACGACTTCGGCAACACCTGAAATTCGGGATTACTCATGGATTGAAGATTCCTCAGCAATTTGTAGTCTGAACCGTGCTCAATTTTAGAGTGACCAAATAATGCTTCATATGGAGACATTTCAATAGCGGAATGAATCGTGGTTCTGAGCGCACTGGCAATTGAAGATAAGTGCCTATCCCAATACCTTTGATCCTTCTCGAGATAAGAACGGATCGCGCTCAAAATCGAACGATTCACCCTTTCACTCGCGTTTGCCTGCGGTGAATAAACAGCTGTTTTTATGTGTGTGACTCCATATGACAGCAAAAATTTGGCAAAGTCTTTACTAACAAATTGTTTGCCATTGTCAGACAACAACGATTCAGGTACTCCAAACACTGAGAAAATCTGTTCCTCCAGGAATTTCACCGCACTTTCAGTAGTCGCCTGTCGTAAGGGATGAATATGCACAAACTTTGTTAACTGATCCAAGCAGATGATAATATGTGTATGTCCCTTTGTCGATCGTGGGTAAGGCCCCAAGAAGTCGATGAAAATATGTTGGTATGGCCTTTCTACCAAATATGCCTTTCCCATTTTCGGCCTTAAGATGGAATTTGGCGCTTTCGAGACTTTGCATACGTCACATTTCGTAATAAAAGACTTCACTTCAGCTGCCATATTTGGCCAGTAAAATCTGTCACGAAGACGATACAAAGTCTTAGCAATACCACCATGCGAAGCTTTTGGAGGCTGATGAGCGAGAAGAATTAAGGATTTGGTTAGCGTCGATGGAACCCAGAGCTTCCACACCATGTCGTCTTCAACTGGGTTGCCTGTACAGTGTTTGACTTTTTTGTACACAAACCCATCAGAGATTTGAAGATCCGGAAGCTGGTCTTCGTTTTCTTTGACTGTCTCGACTAACTTCATATATTCCTCTGATTTGAAGCTCAAATCGTTGAGGTCAATATGAAGGACATCATGTGGATTCTCTAACAAAGAAACATTGTCAAGAGCGTCAACAGCGTATACTCGCGATAGCGCGTCAGGAACAACGTGTTGAGACCCTTTCCGATGTTCAATGTCAAAATCGAAGCCTTGAAGCTTCAAACTCCATCGTGCCAACCTACCATGTAAGTCCTTCTGGCTCATCAACCACTTCAAACTCGCATGATCCGTTACTATTTTAAAAGCATGTCCTTCCACATAAGGACGAAATTTCTTTACTCCCAAAACCGCAGCCAAACATTCCTGTTCAGTTACAGAAAAATTTCGTTGAGATTTTGTAAGCTTGTGGGAATAATAGTATATTGGTCTCTCTATACCTTCATCGTCCTCTTGGCACAACACACAACCAACGCCGGTACTTGAGGCGTCACAAAGGATCTTAAATGGTTTCCTGTAATCTGGTGTTTGTAAAATTGGTGCAGTTGTCAGTGCCTCTTTGAGCTGATTAAATGCAGCAATTGCATCTTCACCAAACTCAAATTTAGCCGCTTTCTTCAAGGTATTCGTGATTGGTGCCGCAATTCCCGAATAATTATTCACGAATCTGCGATACCAACCAGAAAGCCCAAGAAATCGCCTTACCTGACGAACGCTTTTGGGAACTGGAAACTCTGTGATTGACGAAATCTTTTCCGGATTGGTCTTCAGACATCCCTCACCCACAACATACCCAAGATAATCCAACTCCTTGAAACAGAACTTGGACTTTTCTAAATTAATAGTAAGTCCAGCCTCTTTCAAACGAGAAGCGACTATTTTAAGCATCCTTATGTGCTCTTCAAATGTAGGGGTAGCAATCAGGAGATCGTCGACATAAGGAAAAACATTCTCTCTATATTGATGCGGTATGACCTTGTCAATTAGTTTACACATACGTTGTGAAGCGTTACATAAACCAAATGGCATGACGGTAAATTGAAGCAATGGCAGTCCAGGAATGCTAAAAGCAGTTTTTTCCTTTGAACTTTCATCCAACGGTATCTGCCAAAAGGCGTCCTTCAAATCCACACTCGAAAAGAAATGTGATTTTGAAAGGCGACTTAGCAAACCTTCTATATTAGGAACCGGACCAGCATATTTCTTTGTAACGGAATTGACCTTCCTGAAGTCTAAGCAGAGCCTGTGTTTGCCGTTTGACTTCTTGACTAGGACAACAGGAGAACTCCAAGCACTAGTGCTTTCTTCAATCACGCCCAATTGAAACATGCGATCGACCTCCTCATACAAAAGTTTTTGAACCGCTGGAGAAACAGGATAGTGCTTCTGCTTTATCGGCACTGCATCACCGGTGTCGATGTGATGGCTTTCACAATTCGTACGTCCTAGGCCCTGTACCGCAAAAGAGGGAAACAATGCTTTTGTAGCCTCCAACGCTTCTGATTGCTCCAATGTCAAATGATGAGCATTCGGATTTGTTTGAGTTGTTTGGGTAGTCTGGAGATTCAAACCGGAAATGATCTGTGGAGCAATGTTAAACAGCTTCCAAAAATCGACCCCCAGGTAAAGTTTCTGATCCAAGGTTGGAACTATAAACAGGCGCATTTTCTTTTTAAATCCCTTATATTCAACTTCTAGAAACGCAGAGCCAACGATGTCCTGGCTCTGTCCGCTTGCTGTCTTAACATGTAACAACAGCTTTTTGAACGGAATTTGGTTCTTCTGAAGAAATTCTATGGCACCAAGACCGAGACAGCTTATTGAGGCCCCCGAGTCCAGAAGACCAAGGACACTCTCATTGCATATTTTCACATTTGCATACGGTCTTGGGTCTTCAGAATTTAGAAATACTGTCGCCGATATGGCTCTATAATCTTCCTTTTTGTCAGCAAAGCGTTTTCGAAGTTTAAGGATTTTTTTAGAACAAACTTGTTGTTTGTTTTCATTGTCATTAAATATTCGAGAGCGCACCTGTTCATAATTTAACAACCTTTCGTGTAGTGTTTTGTGCTGTATGGATTCGTTTGATTGTGGAGATGTATTTGTGTTAAATTGTCTGGATGTAGTAGTGTTTCCTTTGTTTTGTGTTTGTGTTTCTCTTTTGAGTATTTGTATTGGATTGTCCGGTCCTGTGTCAGCTCTCGTCCTTGTTGTCATATCGTCTATTGTGTCCTGAATGGATTTCCCGGTCTTCCTAACTGAGAGCAATTGTTCCGGGGGTTCGAATTGCTCGACCTGGTGTTTTCCGAACATGGACACCGAAAAGATGTTACATCCGGTCGGCCACATTTGTAGCAAAACAGAGCCCTTTTGGAATTTGGACACTCGCGAAAAGTGTGCCCTGGACCCCTGCAGTTCCAACATTCAAGGACCTTTTTTCTCTCATTCAATTCAGGACATTCTACTGCTTCGATGACACGTCCGTAACCATCGTCAACGTTTTCAAAGTCGAGCTCATTCACCCTTCTACGGAAATGCTGTTGGTTTTGTTCTGAAGTATGTCGCTGTCTGTAGTGTTCGGTATTATATTTTTCAATATTGCGGCAGGTGTAGACCATCTCTGGTAGACTTACAGTTCTGAACGTTAAAAGCTTACTACCGATGTCGGGTCGAACATTTTGACGAAGCAGGAAGATAAGACGATCAGGACCTCTCGGTATTCGCAATTTTGCATTGAGGTTCAGAATATCTGAGTAAAAATTGTCAAAAGACTCGTTTGAACCCTGTTTTCGATCATCTAGCTTCCTACCTAGCTCGTCATCGGTTTCCAAACAGCCATAGTGGTCAATAAAGGCAAGTCTAAAATTCACCCAGTCTTGTTTGTTATGCGTCTTTAAATGTCCCCAGTACCAGTTTGTCACGTAACCGTCTATAAAGTGGTGAAAGTTACGGAAGATCTCTTCCCATTCCACACCGTAGGATTCCTGCAGATGCTCCAATCGGAATAAAAAGTCTTCCACCCCCATGTCTTTATTGTTGAATTTTAATCCCCATTTATGGAAATCGTGTGTCGGTTTGTGTCCTCTAATTTGGTTATGTGTATGTGAAGTATTTTGAATGTAGTTGTGTTGTCTTGGTATGTCGTTATCATATCGGTGTAAGTTTTCTGGTGTTGTGTTCTGTGGTGGTGGCTGTTCAAATGATGCATGCATTGTAGAGTTATCTATGGAAGGAATCACCATCTGACTAACGATGTCCCTCATTTCACCCCGAAAAAAAATTCCTCTCTCTTTCTGCCCTTGCGTCTAGAGACTTCAAAAGATTCACATTTTGATTTTCTATTGTATCTAACACAATTCTCTGAATGCGTGAGTCGAGATCTGCCATAGGATCTTTGATTGGTTGTGTAGACAACGGTGTCGAATTGAAAGCTGGTTTGGTCTTGTCTGGAGTTTTATTAATATTTAAATTGAACTTTGGAAACGGTAATGGTTCCTTATGAAAAGAAAAAGGATTTGACAAGGTTCTTAAATCGGCATGAGCTTTAAAGAGTGCTCTCCTTGGGCTATGAGACAAATTCGACCCCATTGGGTATTCATTACCTTTGTTCTGGGCTAAATACAAGTCCTTACTAGACCCCGGTAAATCTGTCATATTGATTGTTATTATTCTTGTTTTAATAATTCATTTACATACTGGAGTGACTGATGACCTTCGAGAAATGCAGGCAATTAACAGTGTGAGTTCCACTTGTATATTGAAAGAAGTTTCAGCTAATCGGTTCCAGTTTTCGATTAGATGCAACATATGGTGTTTGCGAAACAAAATGCAGCAACAGACAGAAAAGTACTGCGTTTCCTCTTCCCGGACTGCAAATCTCAAGCTTTCACCATAAGGACATCAAATCGAAAACCAAATTTGTTCAAAACATTGCAAACCTCCGTTCACAGCAACTGACAAAGAGGTAGTTTAACATACCTCTTCCGGACAGCACACAGAAGAAATTGCAACATTCTAAACAAGGTCGAGAAAATTAAACGCAATTTGCCTAGAAAGAACGAAATCTAAACAAAGACATTATAATATTCTCTGTCTTCAAACAAAGCCTGAAAAAATTAGATTCCTAGCGACGAATAACAGAATTTAACATCCATTACTGGACAAAGAATCCAAATTAACAACCGTTGCAAGAAGACAGCGGAATTGTCAGCTTTCCCACAACATGAAAAAAAGTATTTAAATTAAGGCCCGGATGAAATTAGATGAAAAAAATAGCATTACTGAAAAATTGAGAAACGATTGTGAAAAAAAAAATTAAAAATTAAAATGAAAATGCAAGGAAAGGAAAAGTGAAAAGAAAGAGCAAACAATCAAATAGCAAACAATCTAAAGAGGAGCGGAATTGCCCTTATAGAAAATTTGCCCCACGTTGGGCGCCATCTGTAACGGTATTAACTTTGTTAACCCTTCCATCCTGCAGGTACAGATCCTACACGAAAAATCTTGGATGGAAGGGTGTCCAGTCAGACTAGGACCAGGCCAGGTATGGTTGCTGCCGTTTGCTGAAGCTCGCCGGATGTGGGGTGGGTTCTTTGGCCTGCCTGACCGGACTACCGTAATTAATCATACCTGTTCAAAAACTAAAAGAAACTAAGTGACGATAAAAAAAAAGTGAAACAAGCTAGGACAGAAACGACAACAGCAAACAGACTGACAAGCAAATGAAATAAACTACGTTACGTAAAAAAAAATTAAATGTTGAGGGTAAACGAAGAATTCCGCCACCGAATCACCTATTCCTTCTTTCAATATAGATACGGGTGCCTTAGTTGGTAATGGCACCCTTGAGCATCCCTCCCACTGCCCGTCTCATTGCTGAGAAGGCTCCATGACTGCCGCTTGCTAACGAATAATGCGACAGCCCCTAAAATCTAGGCTCAACGCCTCAACTGCGTGGACTCACCCGTCGAAAAACATCACGGCACGATAGGGCTCATCAGTCACTCCATAAAAACAAAAATTTACAATCCCATTCCGATTTTTAAAATATTGAAATAATGAGTTTATTCATTGGAATTTAGTTTAAGTAATATGTACATAAGTATGTAATTTAGTTTAAGTTATAATCTAATGGTTAATATGTGGAAAAGTAAAGGACAATTTAAAAAATATTGATTATGAAACATGCATATACAGGGTAAGGAAATGGTAACAACTCGGACTATGGTTGTTCTTTTCATCCGAAAAATAAAAGTTAGAAGCAAATAAAAATAATATAAATTACCATACCTTTGAATCCTTAGCACCTGTGCGCACACGTAGCTCAGAATCCTGTGGACTGTGTAGGAGAAAGTAAATTAAATAGACACTAATAAAAAGAAAAACCATGAGAGTTGTTCGTATCACAAACAAACAAACTAATATTTAACAAAATAATCACTAAACTTAATTTCAAAGACAAAAAAAAAAAGGAAAACACACTATGAACTATTAATTTATAGAAAAAAAAAACAAACACTACGAACTATTATTTAAATATAAAAACCATCTTGCACTTCTAACTGGAACCACAACCACGGTACAGGAATTTTGGGAATTAAGTGTAGGGACGTCAGGGATTTGTTTGTTTTTGTTTTTCTATTGAGACCACTTTATTTTTTTTTTTTTTATGTTTTTCTTCGATTCAGGGATTATTTTCTTTTTTTTATGTGTCAGGGATTTGTTTTCTTATTTTTTTTTTTTTTTTTGAGGCCACTATATATTGTTTCTAGGATGTCAGGGATTCTTGTTTTGGTTTCTTTAATTTTCAATTAACACCACTATATTTTTTTTTTTTTATATTTTTGATGTTTGAATAAACAGGGCAGGGGTAATGATCTGGAGAACGAAACACATAGCACTTCCCTTCATTGGAAACTTCGTTTCTCGATTTAACATTATATAAATGTTCACTTTCATTGAATATGGGCACTTGGCCAATGCAACGTTTCTTGAATGTGCCTTTTGCACTATGAGATAGATTTTAGCAAAAGTTTGTGCCACATATGATGTGAAAGCTATTAATTATCTTTAAATTGTATTTTTTTGTACAGAAAATATCACCGAAATATTTAACCAAAACATGAAAGATTTTCAAGACATGAAATTTTTATCGATGTCAATATAATTATTTTTGCACCATATAATTAGGAAAATCTATATCACACACAGAAAGAACAGCGACCACATAATAAACAGCAACAACGTAATGTCATTTTTTTCTCAGAGCAAAACAAATAACAAGGATATCAGAGCCGAGCGATTCCATATTTTTTGTTTTGTGTAAAGTGTTTTTCAACAAAGTGTTTTGTGTTTGAATTATGTGTAGTGTATTCTGTATTATGGGCGACCCTACAATGTAAGAAAACATAAAAATGACACCGTGTTAGTTTTTTAAATTTTTCTAACAAGAAACAAAAATAAAGTAAATAAAACACATAGTTCATAGGCCGAAAGGCATTAATTTTAAGTCAATCATGAATTCCTTAAAGCGCCCGGTTGGGGCCAGTAAGTTAAATATAAGATTTTAGATAATAAGCTAGTTTGAATTCTTTGTCTAGTATTAAGTAGTAATAAGAGAAAATGAATAAAAAATGAATTTTGGAAAAAAAAAAATTGTGTTGCTACCCATATCTGGTACATATTTCAATGCAAGGGATTCATATTAATGTGAAATCTCTATCTCTTGGTGTGACGTAGGTGGCAAGCCACTTGCTAGTCAACTTGCTTGCCAGTTCACATATTTTTTTCCATTTGAACGATTTTTTACAAGTTTACCTGCTTGTAACATTACATTTTGAATTTCGAAGATGTCGCCAACAAAGAAAAGAAATTACAACTCTCGCTTCAACTAAAATTCTAGTTTAATTTTGTTCATTTTGATACATTTGGCAAAACCTTTCAAATTACTTGCCTTTCTACTTGCTCGTTCACTGGCTTCAAAATTCGCAAGCCAGTTGACTGGCCAGTATTAAAGCAAGTACTAAGAGTTTGAATGTTTGAGTAAGATATTTGAGTTTATGCCAACTTGTAAGCCAGAACTTGCTCGTGTGGCCGCCGCCGGGTTATTTTTCACTATTTCAATAATTTAAAGTTTAAGATTGACGGTGGTCTATAGCACCAATGGTGCCGTGAACGAAGGCCATATGAACTAACGCCATAATGGCTTTAATTCTCATTCAAATGTGAATTAACGCCATAATCCGATTATGGCCTAAATACACATTGGAATGAGAATTAAAGTAATATGGCGTTAGTTCATTTTAAGAAGTGGCCCAAGTACTCATTTCAACGTGAATTAAAGCCACTGACAGCAATCAAAATAATTTTAATATGATATTGGATATATAGGTAAATATATGGTTTAACGAAAAAAGGATGAACGCTCTATTAGTTAAGGGGGCGTAAACACAAATATTTTAAACACGGGTTACTATAAATCAAATATAAGAACCAATAGTCCCACATTTGCCTTATTCTTAACTTTTTTCGTCGCGCTCATAACTTAAAAATTTTGGAAAAATTTCTTTGTTATTTATACTTTCGCGGTCCCCTCAGTTTTTGGCTCCAGAATCGAAAATAATCCGTTTTCGATGATATTTTTTAAATCTTCGTTTTTTCGGCGGAGTTATGCACAAATTAACGAGGATGGAAAACAAATGAAATCGTTTAATTGTTGATAATGTTTTGCAAAGTAATCGAATGAAGTTGCTTTCTAAACGAATAAAAAAATCAATACAAAAATAATGATTTTTCATATTTGTATTGAATTTCAGAATGAGTACTTAAGTTTCTCAATATTTTCGTAGATGCTTCATTCGGAAAATTAGTTTTCCACAATTTGAAAGTAATCAAAAAATCGCGTACTGCGGTACTACTAGAAACAGTGGCGGCGCAAGACCAAAATTTTATGTGGGCAAGACAGATTTTGCGAGGCCCTATTCTGTGGCGACCTGAAGACGGATTTTAAGGACTAATAAAAAAAAAAAAAACATTAACACTGCAAAGTTTATATTCATAAAAATAAAAATTGTCATCTCCACCTTGTATACATTTCTAAAAGTGTAAATTTAAAATATTTATATTTCTTTATTAAATGAACAGAAATTTCCTGCTTTTCATTGTACTAAATTCTTTAATTATTGTTTCGTAATTCAGCCTAGATGCCATGCCTGATTCAATTGATTAAACAGCCAAAGCTGCAAGTCTTTCCTGGTTCATTGTGTTTCTAAAATATCTGTTTTATTAATTTTAACTTTGAAAACTCCTTTCAGCAGAGGCTGTACTTTGTATTTTGGGTAAGAAATAAAATGAAAAGGCGTAGAATTTGCTCATGAAAATTCATTATTTGGCTTTTCTAAATCGTGACGGTGACAGAAATTGTGCACATCCTTATCAATTTAAGAGTTAAATTGAAACAATAAATTTCTGTATTTTATCGAATGTATATTAACACAGGGATGCTCTCTGCAAAACCAATGAAAAACTGAATTGTATTCGGTTTTGGAAATGATCTCGCGGCCACTTATGACACGCTCTAAGGAAAAAATAACTATAAAAACACCGAACATTTTTTCGGTTCATTTATATTAGTTTTGAAACTTAACAAATCTACATTATTATTTATGTTAATTTTCCCCACTTTTTGAATTTTAAGACAAGAAGTTGTTTATGTAATGCAAATAAAGATGACGAATATTTTCACGTATTGTCCAGGTTTAAACGAAAACAGCAACCCTGTTTAATTTTTTTTTCATGTTTTTTCTATTTTTCGAGAACAAGAATCAAATTGGGCCCATTCACTAACGTAGTCACTACGTAGTCAACTCATTCTGATTGGCCAAATACAACTAAGAAATGAGTTTAGATTTCCCCTCCGACGTAGTTTAAAAATTTTGACTTCAAAGCTAGTTGACAGATTTTGACATTTCATAATCAGCTGTTGAATAAGAAACAAAAATTCAATTTCCAATTTAAACAAAATTTAAAATGAAATCAATCGTACAATTCGACAATATTAATTATCTGATAGGGTCTGAAGACGAAATTTATGTAATCAGATCTTATCAGGTAGTATTTTTTCATAGCATAATAAGCAAAACAAGACAACACTTTTGATTAAAGTTCTCTAACCTCAAATCACAAATTTCTTACAGCATATGTTCATAGTCCAGGCATTATAAACATTTTAAAAAACAATCTGGGAAAAATTTCCTAGCTAGCTGAATTTTCATATACACTTTTATTGCGGTGTTGTCATGAAGATGTTAAAAATTGACGTCGATATCGTGCCAACTAAAAAAGTTATAAGGGTCAAAAAGTCACGAAATTAACTTTTTCGCAAATATCTCGCAACCTATGTAAACATAAAAATTGGTCGTGAAATCATCTACAACGTTGACCGTAATAAGAGTGTATACAAAAATACATCTCATAAGGAATTTTTCGGCAGATAAAACCTTAAGTTCCTGAACTATCATTATTTGACAGTTTCGTTTCGACTAGCTTTGTAGTGCAATTTTGCATTCACAAAGCTAGTTGAAAATCGACTACGTAGTGACTAGGTTAGTGAATACACCCATTGACATTGAAACTGATAACTGATACCAGATAACTTCTAAATTCAATGGCGCTAACAAACAATTCTTGTGTGATACTAACTTAAAATGACGGTTGAGTCCTGATTGAAACTAAAATTGTTCATTAGCGGACTATAATTTTGCGCCAATATTTTTAAATATTTGAGTGCGTTCCTGCCTTCCAACATTCCTTACTATGTATAAGACCTAAGTATGTCATCGGCTTAGAGTTTCGGAACACATCCAAAATCTTAACTTCTAATGTTTTCGTGGTGAGTTTAAGAAAAACGTATTATGACAATTTCAAAATTCAATCTAGAAACCTACGGTAAATTCCAATAAATGCATCTAGCTCAAATGAGCTTACAATTATCGATGGTATGTCGTCGTGTGGTCTTAGCCAGTTTAATGGAGTGAAAAATCATATGGATAGAGCTCTCGACTTAGTTTTTTTCTCCGACAATATGTGTACTGAAACTGCAGTAATAGCTTCGGCTGTTAAACTTATTGTAGAAGACCGATTTCATCCTGCTTTAGATATTGCACTTAAATTAAATATGTCTTCTCCAAATAATAATTACGATAACAATAGACTCGAATTTAACTTTAGTAAGTGTGATTATGTTAATTTATTTGATTTATTATGTACCATTGACTGGAACCAATTATTTTTAAACTTAAATGTTGATAATATGTGTAATGTCTTCTACAAAACACTCTTTGACTGTTTCAGTAAAAGTATTCCATTCAAAAAACCTCGTAAGATCTCGAATGTTCCACCATGGTTCGATTCTCATCTCAAAAACTTGAAAAATAAAAGAAACAAAGCTTGGATACAATATAATAGGACTAGAACTGATGATGACTATAGAACGTTCCTTATTCTTAAGCAATTATTTAATGACTATTCAAACTCTTTATATGAAGAATACATTGATAAAATTGAATGTAATCTTAAATCTAATCCAGAAAATTTCTGGAATTTTGTCAACTCTAAGAAAAAGACTTGTGGGTATCCTAACTCTATGTCTTATTTATCGTCATCTAGCCATGAACCTAAAGTTATTGCAAACATGTTTGCAAGCCATTTTAAAGAAGCGTTTGATGAGCCTAGTACTGAACATTTTTCTTATTCTTCTTCTTCAGTATTGAACTATCCACATTTAAATGACATTAATTTTAACATAAGTGAACATACCGTTTCATATAACATATTGAATTTAGACGAAAGCTTTAGTCCAGGCCCTGATGGTGTACCATCCTCTATCCTAAAAAAATGTGTTCATTATTTATCATATCCGTTATGTGTTCTCTTTAACATGTCTTTGAGAAATTCAACTTTTCCATCTATCTGGAAAAGCTCATTTATTACTCCAGTACACAAGAAAGGTCCTAGAAATGAAATTATGAACTACCGACCTATTGCCAAACTATCTGTGATACCTAAACTGTTTGAGTCTATCGTTTGTAGTGTCCTTTCCTTTCATTGTAGTTCTATTATCTGTGATAACCAGCATGGTTTTGTCAAGAAAAAGTCTACTGTTACTAATCTGTTTAAGTTTACGTCCTTTTGCTTAGATGTTTTTGAAAAGCGTAAGCAGGTAGATTGTGTATTTACTGATTTTAGTAAAGCGTTCGACAAGTTGTGTCATAAAATACTTATTCCTAAATTATCTCAACAAGGTTTTAACGAAAATTTCTTAAATTGGATTTCATCGTATTTAGAAAATAGACATTATAGTGTAATATTTCGTAATGAGTGTTCGAGTCCATTTGTTGTAAATTCTGGTGTTCCCCAGGGCAGCCACTTAGGCCCGATTTTGTTTATTTTATTTATAAATGACCTTGTTGCGATCATAAAAAACTCGTCTGTCCTGATATATGCTGATGACATTAAACTTTTCAAAAGTATAAATTCTACATCTGACTGTCTACTTCTGCAGGAAGATTTAATATTATTTAGGGAATGGTGCAATAAAAATCGTCTTGTTTCAAATGTTGACAAATGTAAGACCATGAGTTTTACACGCAAGAAAAATCCAATTATTTTTGATTATATGTTTGATTCTTGTCCATTAAGTAGAGTATCTATTTTTTCTGACTTGGGAGTAGTTTTAGATTCCAAACTTACATTTACTGAACATATAAATTTTGTAGTTAAAAAAGCAAATAGAGTCCTTGGGTTCATTAAGAGGTTTGGTCGTGATTTCCGTGATCCTTACGTTCTAAAATTACTTTTTATTTGTTTCGTGAGACCAATTCTCGAATACGCCTGTGTAGTGTGGGCACCTTATTATTCTGTACATATAGTTAGAATTGAAGCGATTCAGAGAAGATTCTTGCGTTTTTGTCTCCGTTCTCTTCCTTGGTTTCGTGGAATTACTCTGCCCCCGTATTCTCAAAGGCTTTCTTTTATTAACCTGCCTTCTTTGTCAAACCATAGGAAATATCTACAATTTTGTTTCATCGTTAAAATAATAAATGGAGCTATATCATCACCATCAGTTCTTGTTCATTTTAATTTCAGTTTCAGCCGGTCAAGCATTCGACTACAAAGACCTATTAACCAAATTTTTAGCAGATCGAACTATGGTGCACATAGCCCTCTAAATCAACTAATTGACATACAATAAATTTCATTTTCTTATTGACTCACCAAATGACAATTTAAAAAGCCTTAAATTCAAAACATTGTTTTATAACAGTTTAAATTAAATTTAGATTTAAGTTAGTAATTAAGTACTTATGTATTTATAAGCATGTCACGTTAGTATTTAACGAAATTGAATAAATAAAAATGTGCTAGAGCGGTTTGACGCACAGAAGAACGAGCAAGAGAACGTACTCAAGCAACTAGAAACTCAAAGAAACGCGCAGAAAAACGAGCAAGAGAATGTCCTCAAGCAATTAGAAACTCAAAACAAAAATGTTCTGGAGCAACTAGAAACTCAAAGAAACGAGCAGAAGACCGAGCAAGAGAATGTCCTCAAACAACTGGAAACACAAAAGAATGATGTTCTGGAACAACTACAAGCTCAAAGGGATGACGTTCGAGATCGGTTTGATGAACAGAAAAATCTGCTAGAAGGCAGGTTTGCGGACTTCGAAGACAAAATCAATGAGCGTGTCGAAAAAAAAAATTCAACGACTAATGCACGTTTCAAGAAAATTGACGACCAGATCGAAACCATTACAAGTGTAATAGAAAAAGTGCGAAAGATGAAAGCTCGAGAACCTTCTGGTGAGTGCTCAAGAAAGAGAGAAGTGAATCCTCCAAGCTTTGATGGTCAGATACCGTGGCCAATCTACAAGAAACAGTTTGAAGCAGCAGCGTTAACAAACGGCTGGGACGATGACGAAAAATACATTGCTCTTACGCTTGCCTTGAGATGAGCAGCTGCTGAACTGCTACAAACCATCCCAGCAGAGAAGAGTGGTGACTTCAAAGTTCTGGTAAACGCCATTGAACAGCGGTTTGGGGATAGCCACATGACAGAAGTCTTCCGAGTTCAGCTTAACAATAGAGCACAGAAAAGAGGTGAAACTCTGCAGCAGCTTCAGGCAGATATCGAGCGACTGGTTCACCTGGCATATCCAACAGCTGGCAACGAGATAATTAATCAACTTGCTGTTGAAGCCTTTGTGAGAGCTGTGGGCGATATAAATCTCAAAAGGGCTATTCGCACTGCCGGAAAGCAAACACTACCAGAAGCATTGGCTTTCGCTCTAACAATGGAAGCCGCAGAACAAGCTTCCCAAAACGTGCATCGCGTGAGAGAATTGGAAGTCCAAGAATGCTCTTGTCAGAAGGCTACTCTGGAAAGGAGTCAGCTAGACGGACGAGCACGATGCTGGAACTGCAACAAGACCGGGCATCTTCAACGACAGTGCAGATTACCGCGAAGAGGAACCGCATGCCAATACTGTGAACACAGAAATATGTCAACTGGTCAAAGTTACACCTACAACAATGTTGCTTCCCAAGTTGTTTCCCATCCCACCAACTTCGAGGGACAGAAGCTGGCTTCTAGTACCGATAGCTACAGAAACACCATCCAGGTTTCTCAAACGAAACGTGACAACAAGAGCCTGACCGTGGAAGCAAGTATAAACGGCAACAAATGTGTGGCTACCATCGACACCCGGTGCCACGGCGTCCATTGTACGGCAGGACCTCGTTAAGAAGACATGGCTCCACAACACCAATAGCTATCGTCTAAGGACTGCAACTGGAGAAGCAGCAAAAGTCTATGGTGAGGTACGTCTTAAGATCCGGATGGCAGAGCTGGAATTCTCTCACCTGTTCCTGGTAGCAGATATATGCGACGAGTGCATTGTCGGCGTCGATTTAATGAAAGATCACGGATTGATATTGGACATCGGGAACCAAGTCCTGAAATATCGAAACATCGAGATTCCGATGATCTATGGGATTCACTCATATGAGACCTCGCTATCTGTGAAAACCGTCATCAAAGAAGATCTGACTTTGCCTGCTTCTTCAGAAGTATTCGTGTGGACGAAATTGAAGGGTAAGCCTGGAAGCCATCGATACCTCATGGTCGAACCAGCATCTGCAAAGTCCTCCCAAAACGTCACCATTGGGAAGACTCTTGTTAGACCTGTAATGAACATGGTTCCCGTACGAATACTGAACATCAAGCCGTACGAAGTTAAGCTTAGAAAAGGTGAGATTGTCGGACAATGCGAATCTGTATCAGCGATAACAAGGATCAGCGAAGAAGAGCCAAGGCAAACATTGAAGTCCAAAGAGCTGAACTCCATAAAGACGAACATTCTCAAGTCCACTAATCTTGGCCACCAACAACGAAGAACTGCAGAAGGTCTCCTCGAAGAATTTGCAGACATCTTTTCGTCATCGCAAGGGAAATATGGCAGAACACAACTGGTTCAACATCGAATCAACACCGGGGATGCAAAGCCGATCCGTCAACCTGCAAGACGCCTTCCACTAGCCAAACAAGGTGAGGTTGAAGAACTGATAACCACCATGAAAGAAGAGGGTCTGATCGAAAACTCTAAAAGCCCTTGGGCGTCTCCAGTGGTCCTGGTAAAGAAGAAAGACGGATCAACCCGCTTTTGCGTAGACTATCGAAGGTTGAATGATGTGACCAAGAAGGATAGCTACCCTCTGCCTAGGATCAGTGATACTCTGGACGCAATGGAAGGAGCACAATGGTTCTCAACGTTGGACCTGAAAAGTGGATACTGGCAAGTAGAAATCCATCCTGAAGACAAAGAGAAGACAGCGTTCTCGACAGGAAACGGATTGTGGCAGTTCAAAGTGATGCCTTTTGGACTGTGCAATGCTCCAGCGACTTTTGAGCGCCTTATGGAATGCGTCCTGCAAGGACTCACTTGGAAATCTTGCCTGTTCTATTTGGATGACGTCATCGTATACGGGAAAACATTTGACGAACATTGTACAAATCTGAGAGCCGTGTTTCAAAGACTTCGAGAAGCCCACCTCAAACTCAATCCAGAAAAGTGTTCACTCTTCAAAACCGAAGTGAAATACCTGGAACATATCATCTCATCCCAAGGAGTTAAGACGGATCCTGATAAGGTTGACACCGTGAAGAATTGGCCAACACCACAGGACAAACATCAACTCCGAAGCTTTCTGGGTCTAGCCACCTACTATAGGCGCTTTGTCAAGAATTTTGCTGAGATCGCCAAGAGTCTACATCAGCTAACGGAAAAGGGAAAGCAGTTTAAATGGTCAGGTGAGTGCGAGCGCAGCTTTCAAGAGCTCAAGCAACGCTTGTGTAATGCACCAGTGCTGACCTACCCGACTCCAGGAAAACCGTTCATAATTGATGCTGATGCCAGCAATGTCGGGATTGGTGCAGTATTGTCACAGGTACATGATGGCGAAGAAAAGGTGGTTGCCTATTACAGCAAGGTACTCTCGAAGTCGGAAAGAAACTATTGTGTGACCAGAAGAGAACTTCTTGCACTGATTTTGGCAACAAAACACTTCCATAAGTATCTCTATGGACAGAAGTTTCTTCTCCGAACCGACCATGGAGCACTAAACTGGCTTTTGAATTTCAAGAATCCAGAGGGTCAAGTGGCGAGATGGATTGAGAGGCTGCAGACGTACGATTATGAAATTCAACATTGGAAGGGGAAGCTTCACTCAAATGCTGATGCACTGTCTCGGAGACCATGTAAGCAAGACTGTAAGCATTGCAGACGCCAAGAAGAAAAAGAAGTGGTTACTGTCCAACGAACCAGAACCGATCCCATTTATGGCTGGAGCAACGACGAGATGAGGAAGGCTCAACAAGAGAACCCAGATATTGAACCCATCCTCGCATGCAAGGAACACCAGGGAAAACCAGAATGGGCTGATATCTCCGACAGAAGTCCGGCTCTGAAGGCCTATTGGGCACAGTGGGACTCGTTGCATGTCCAAGAAGGTGTCCTTCGACGTAAGTGGGAATCAGCAGATGGAAAGTCCTATGTAATGCAGCTAGTCTTACCGAGATCGAAGATTATGGACGTTCTGCGAGAGATGCATGATGGAGTTTCGGGAGGCCATCTAGGAGTAAACAAGACGCTAGAAAAGGTTCGATAACGATTCTATTGGCTACATGCAAGGGAGGATGTCGAGAAGTGGTGCCAAAAATGTGATACCTGTGCTGCCACCAAAGGCCCAAACAAAAAGAATCACAGCCAAATGCAGCAGTATAATGTCGGATCACCCTTTGAAAGGATTGCAATAGACGTGGCGGGTCCATTTCCGGAAACAAATAATGGAAATCGTTATATTCTGGTCGTCATGGATTACTTCAGCAAGTGGCCTGAAGCATACGCCATACCGAATCAATAAGCCAAAACAGTCGCAGACCAAATTGTGTTCAACTGGGTGAGCAGATTCGGTGTTCCATTAGAACTGCATTCCGACCAGGGAAGGAACTTTGAATCAAACATATTCCAGGAAGTTTGTGGGCTTCTTCACATCAAGAAGACAAGAACAACACCACTCCACCCACAATCTGATGGCATGGTCGAACGGTTCAACCGAACCCTTAAGGAACATCTTTGCAAAGTTGTGGACGACAACCAGCGAGATTGGGATCGACACATTCCACTGTTTTTGAAGGCGTAATTAAGTGCAAGACATAGCTCAACTGGCCATACACCGTCTGAGATTTTGATGGGAAGGAACATCAGACTGCCGAGCGAAATAAAATTTGTATGTCCCACGTCGCGGAACCGCAAGCGGAGGATGACTACATTGATGACCTCAGAGAAAGACTCCTTCAGATCCACGACGATACCAGGTTAAAAATAAAGATGTACAGTGACCGAATGAAGACACGCTACGATATACGAGCGACAACAACAGAGTTCCAAGCAGGAGATCGAGTGTGGCTTTAAAATCCAGATCGACAAAAAGGGTTGTCACCGAAACTTCAACGGGACTGGGAAGGTCCATATACAGTGATTAGCAAAATCAACGACGTCGTATACCGGATACAAAAAGGAGTCAGAGGTAAACTTAAAGTCGTACATCGCGACCGACTACATCGCTACAGTGGTGATGAGAATGGTGGATTTGTTCGGGACGATCAATCCTAAGGAGGGGGCAATGTAATGTGTATACACTTTATTTATCTCATACGCTCTGTATCTCCTTCTATTGTAATGTCTAATGTGTATACTTTATTATCTCTTACGCTCTGTATCTCTTTCTATATTTAATGTATACACTTTTCTTACTCTCTTTACTTACTCTGTATCTCTTGTTTATTTGATGTACTTTTACTCTCTTTACTTACTCCTTATTTCTATAACTCTAATATCGTTTAATTGTAGTAGTAAACACTTGTGAGGGGCAACACATAGTGATTAAGAGAAAACTTTTGTTTAGCACTCAGATTCAGCTCTTATAAAAATCCCAGTATTCTTTTCTCGAACATTCAAGCTTCTCTAAGAACCAATATAGTAGTTTCTAGAACCAAGTATTTTTGTTATATAAATTGCACGTTTGGTGGCGAAGAATCAATTGATTGTGAACTGCGATAAAGTAGAGATACTGTGTTTGCAAAGTTATAATTGAAAGTGTTGAATAAATAAGTTTTTGAGTGATTTGAATAAAGTGAATTTGTGTTTTATTTAAAAAGTGAATAAGTTTTAATCGTCGGACCAAGCCGAATATTAGAATACACTTAAATTCATCCAATATAACTTCGGACCGTATTGAATAATCTGTGTTTATAAACTCACCACATACACCACCGTATCTTATACAAGTACCATCACATAATTAAGGACTAAACATATAAATAAACTCTTCATAATGTCATCCTGCACCATATGTAACCAAATTACGGACTACCTGATTGATTCAATAATATGTCATGGCAACTGTCGACGATCATATCATATGAAATGTATTGACGCCCCTTATAGTACTATTAAGCTTTTCAAGGAAAGGAAATCTTTTTACTATTTTTGTGACGAGTGCGATCCGTTTGCACAGATTAACACTACACGCGACATATTACAAAATAAATATAATCTAGAAAAGCTGCATAATCAATTACTTCGTCTTACCGAAAAAGTTGACAAAATAACAACTTTGTCATCAGTACAAAATAAAGAGTCTCATAACAACGAAGTCGAAATGACTGATAGTAGATCGCTAAATGACATCTCATCTTTAAACCAAAAAACAGACGAAACTGATACAATTCACAATATGGATTCTCATAGTGACGAAAATGAATTGACTCGTAGCCGACCGCTAAACGATGCAGCATCATTAAAGCGGAAAATTGACGAAACTGACGCCGAATCTAGTGAAGTTAATCCCTCAACGAAGAAGCCTGCCAGGTCTGCTTCTCCCTCTGTATCTGTACTTCCTTCTCAACATCTTCAATCAACTCTAACCTTATCAACATCTTCTGTCCCTATCAAAGCAAAAGTAACTTTACCATCATCAATAGAGCCATTACTCGCAAATGCAAACCCATCATCATCAACGTTAGCAAACTCATTGCTATTTTCATCGCTTTCAAACAAAACTCATCCAAACTCACCTATCTCATGTGGATTGAAAGTAGTAGAAGGCCATCGAACTTTATTTTTATCTAAACTTGACCCTTCAACAAACGTCCTCGATATTAAAAACTATATTTCAAACAAGACTGGTACGTCGCTATCAAAAGTTGAGAAAATGATTCATCGAAACCACTCCAAATATGCATCTATTAAGATAAGAGTTCCAGACTCAATCTTCCACCTTCTAAACTCAACATCGCTTTGGCCAAAAGGGATTATAATACACGAATTCGAGAATAAACAAAATAATCATATAAAGTCGTCATCCCTTAACCCTTTTCAAGAGACCCGGACAATGCATTATCATCGAAGAGGCAGCTCCAACAAGTTTTGATTTATTACCAAAACGTCAATGGTCTAAGGACAAAGATCAATACGGTCTATAAAAACATTAACAATCTACAACAAGACATAATTAATCTTACAGAAACATGGCTAAACAATTCCTTCTTAGATACTGAACTCTTTGACTCAACTTACCAAGTTTTTAGACGAGACACGAGATAGGTACCAATCGAACGCCTCGGAGACAGTTGGTGGTGGAATACTATTCGCGGTTAAAAACTACCTTATATGCGCTTTGGTTGATACTTTTGATCTTTCTGACGTCGAAATGCTATGTATCAAAATCAAAATGGAAACAGGTTATCTGTTTATCATCTCAGTATACATACCTCCAAGATCTACCAGTTTTGTCTATGAAAATTGCACACATTTAACTGAGAAGATTCACGACCAAATGGAACCAAATGATGAACTACTGATCCTAGGTGATTTCAATCTTCCGAACCTGAACTGGACAAAATCATCAGATCTCAACTATTTTTCGCCTATCAATCCAACGAGTACTAATGAATTCTTAATCATTGATGGTTTAGCTTCTTGTGGACTTGTTCAATTTAATGGAGTTGCTAATCAATACAACAAATATTTGGACCTAATATTTTTCTCTGACACGATAAATACTCACGTAGCTGTATCTCCAGCCGATGTTAAACTATTAGAAGAAGACCGTCACCATCCAGCTTTAAATATATCACTAAATATAAACGTGTGCAATATCCCTAATACATCAAATGAAAAACTTAATTCAATTTAAAAAAATGTAACTTTAATGAACTAATTAACTTATTGTGTAATGTTGACTGGAATCATTTGCTCCTAAATCGTAATATTGATGATATGTGTCTTAACTTTTATAGTATTGTAATATTCGGCTTGGTCCGACAATTAAAACTTATTCACTTTTCAAATAAAACACAAATTCACTTTATTCAAATCACTCACAAACTTATTTATTCAACACTTTCAATTACTTTTCAAACACAGTATTTTTACTTTATCGCAGTTCACAATCAACTAATTCGCCTCGCCACCAAACGGCTATTTATATCAAAAATGATGGGTTCTAGAAACTACTATTGGTTCCTATTGGTTCTTGGGGAAGCTGAAAGTTCGAGAAGCTCTCTATTTACAAATAAAAAATACTGGGATTTTTGTAGGGGCTAACGTTCTTAATGCTAAACAAAAAGTTTCTCTTAATCTTAATTAATTATTGCCCCTCACGAGCAGCGTTAAAACCTTGCTCCGATCGGAGCAAATTTGCTTCACTTTTAAGGAAAAATAAAAATCTACTCCGACGCTCCGATTTTTCGAGATTTACTCCACTTTTTCCACAAAGACAATTTTGTTTTCATAAACTACCTGTTATAAGTAATGTAAAGCTGTATATCCTTACGATAGTTTCTTTTAAGAAAATTTGGTTAAATACAATTTTTTATCCTCAACTAATCTTAATATGTGATTCTTTCCACTGCACTAATCACGACATTTAGCAAAGTAGATTTAGAATAAATCTCGGTTTTACTCGGATTTTGGGTGGATGAAAACGAAGTATTATATTATTAAACGTACTATTATTCAACGTTTTTATCTACTTATGTGTACCCTAAACCCCAGAAAAATCAAGATTTGTTCTTAATCTACTACTACTAATCTAATCGCGTGATTAGCGTCAGTAGAAACGGCATATTAAGCAAATTAAAACAACGTCTTTTATTGAACAATGAAGCGCTATCATATCGATGGCATATGGGCAACAACGACGAGATTCCTGATAGAATTAGGATAGAGCTAAGAGAACTGGAGTTTTAGAGTCGAAATGTTTTGGACTCGGTCGATGTTTTGGAAATTGTTAAAAATTCGGCTCCAGAAAGTGGTTCTATTAAGTTCATGGTTAGTTGCATATCTTACAATTATTTGGACTACGTCAGAAATATCAGCTACTTACGATGGTTTTAAGTACTAGGTAATAAGAAAAAAGTCTGAAGCCTTGGGAAACATTTCAAAAATACGAAGCACTTGTAACAGCACTGCGAACTACGATGTGATCAGGGTGAGTATTGTTCGTCTCAGCAATTTGCATTCTACAGGAGAAGTCGTAGAGAGGAATATAGCTAAATAAATATTTTATTGAAGAAATAACCTTGAAAAGTAAATATCTTCTTCTTGTTTCAAATCTACTCCGAAAATTTTGCATTTGCTCCACTTTTTTCTCGAATTTGCTCCGAAATTTTAAATCAGAGGTTCTAACCCTGCTCACGAGTGTTTACTACTACAATTAAACGATATTAAGTAAAGAGAGTATGTACATTAAATAAACAAGAGATACAGAGTAAGTAAAGAGAGTAATGAAAAGTGTGTACATTAAATATAGAAAGAGATACAGAGAGTAAGAGATAATAAAGTATACACATTAGTATTAGACATTACAATAGAAGGAGATACAGAGCGTATGAGATAAATAAAGTGTATACACATTACATTGCCCCCTCCTTAGGATTGATCGTCCCGAAAAAATCCATCATCTTCATCACCACTGTAGCGATGTAGTCGGTCGCGATGTACGACTTTAAGTTTACCTCTGACTCCTTTTTGTATCCGGTACACGACGTCGTTGATTTTGCTAATCACTGTATATGGACCTTCCCAGTCCCGTTGAAGTTTCGGTGACAACCCTTTTTGTCGATGGGGATTGTAAAGCCACACTCGATCTCCTGCTTGGAACTCTGTTGTTGTCGCTCGTATATCATAGGGTGTCTTCATTCGGTCACTGAACATCTTTATTTTTGACCTAGTATCATCGTGGATCTGAAGGAGTCTTTCTCTGAGGTCATCCAAGTAGTCATCCTCGGCTTGCGGTTCCGACGTGGGACATCCAAATTTAATTTCACTCGGCAATCTGATGTTCCTTCCCATCAAAATCTCAGACGGTGTATGGCCAGTTGAGCTATGTCTTGCACTTCGATACGCCATCAAAAACAGTGGAATGTGTCGGTCCCAATCTCGCTGGTTGTCGTCCACAACTTTGCAAAGATGTTCCTTAAGGGTTCGGTTGAACCGTTCGACCATGCCATCAGATTGTGGGTGGAGTGGTGTTGTTCTTGTCTTCTTGATGTGAAGAAGCCCACAAACTTCCTGGAATATGTTTGATTCAAAATTCCTTCCCTGGTCGGAATGCAGTTCTAATGGAACACCGAATCTGCTCACCCAGTTGAACACAATTTGGTCTGCGACTGTTTTGGCTTCTTGATTCGGTATGGCGTATGCTTCAGGCCACTTGCTGAAGTAATCCATGACGACCAGAATATAACGATTTCCATTATTTGTTTCCGGAAATGGACCCGCCACGTCTATTGCAATCCTTTCAAAGGGTGATCCGACATTATACTGCTGCATTTGGCTGTGATTCTTTTTGTTCGGGCCTTTGGTGGCAGCACAGGTATCACATTTTCGGCACCACTTCTCGACATCCTCCCTTGCATGTAGCCAATAGAATCGTTGTCGAACCTTTTCTAGCGTCTTGTTTACTCCTAGATGGCCTCCCGAAACTCCATCATGCATCTCTCGCAGAACGTCCATAATCTTCGATCTCGGTAAGACTAGCTGCATTACATAGGACTTTCCATCTGCTGATTCCCACTTACGTCGAAGGACACCTTCTTGGACATGCAACGAGTCCCACTGTGCCCAATAGGCCTTCAGAGCCGGACTTCTGTCGGAGATATCAGCCCATTCTGGTTTTTCCTGGTGTTCCTTGCATGCGAGGATGGGTTCAATATCTGGGTCCTCTTGTTGAGCCTTCCTCATCTCGTCGTTGCTCCAGCCATAAATGGGATCGGTTCTGGTTCGTTGGACAGTAACCACTTCTTTTTCTTCTTGGCGTCTGCAATGCTTACAGTCTTGCTTACATGGTCTCCGAGACAGTGCATCAGCATTTGAGTGAAGCTTCCCCTTCCGATGTTGAATTTCATAATCGTACGTCTGCAGCCTCTCAATCCATCTCGCCACTTGACCCTCTGGATTCTTGAAATTCAAAAGCCAGTTTAGTGCTCCATGGTCGGTTCGGAGAAGAAACTTCTGTCCATAGAGATACTTATGGAAGTGCTTTGTTGCCAAGATCAGTGCAAGAAGTTCTCTTCTGGTCACACAATAGTTTCTTTCTGACTTTGAGAGTACCTTGCTGTAATAGGCAATTACCTTTTCTTCACCATTATGTACTTGTGATAGTACGGCACCAATCCCGACATTGCTGGCATCAGCGTCAATGATGAACGGTTTTCCGGGAGTCGGATAGGTCAGCACTGGTGCATTACACAAGCGTTGCTTGAGCTCTTGAAAGCTGCGCTCGCACTCACCTGACCATTTAAACTGCTTTCCCTTTTCCGTTAGCTGATGTAGACTCTTGGCGATCTCAGCAAAGTTTTTGACAAAGCGCCTATAATAGGTGGCTAGACCCAGAAAGCTTCGGAGTTGATGTTTGTCCTGTGGTGTTGGCCAATTCTTCACGGTGTCAACCTTATCAGGATCCGTCTTAACTCCTTGGGATGAGATGATATGTCCCAGGTATTTCACTTCGGTTTTGAAGAGTGAACACTTTTCTGGATTGAGCTTGAGGTGGGCTTCTCGAAGTCTTTGAAACACGGCTCTCAGATTTGTGCAATGTTCGTCAAATGTTTTCCCGTATACGATGACGTCATCCAAATAGAACAGGCAAGATTTCCATGTGAGTCCTTGCAGGACACATTCCATAAGGCGCTCAAAAGTCGCTGGAGCATTGCATAGTCCAAAAGGCATCACTTTGAACTGCCACAGTCCGTTTCCTGTCGAGAACGCTGTCTTCTCTTTATCTTCAGGATGGATTTCTACTTGCCAGTATCCACTTTTCAGGTCCAACGTTGAGAACCATTGTGCTCCTTCCATAGCGTCCAGAGTATCACTGATCCTAGGCAGAGGGTAGCTATCCTTCTTGGTCACATCATTCAACCTTCGATAATCTACGCAAAAGCGGGTTGATCCGTCTTTCTTCTTTACCAGGACCACTGGAGACGCCCAAGGGCTTTTAGAGTTTTCGATCAGACCCTCTTCTTTCATGGTGGTTATCAGTTCTTCAACCTCACCTTGTTTGGCTAGTGGAAGGCGTCTTGCAGGTTGACGGATCGGCTTTGCATCCCCGGTGTTGATTCGATGTTGAACCAGTTGTGTTCTGCCATATTTCCCTTGCGATGACGAAAAGATGTCTGCAAATTCTTCGAGGAGACCTTCTGCAGTTCTTCGTTGTTGGTGGCCAAGATTAGAGGACTTGAGAATGTTCGTCTTTATGGAGTTCAGCTCTTTGGACTTCAATGTTTGCCTTGTCTCTTCTTCGCTGATCCTTGTTATAGCTGATACAGATTCGCATTGTCCGACAATCTCACCTTTTCTAAGCTTAACTTCGTACGGCTTGATGTTCAGTATTCGTACGGGAACCATGTTCATTACAGGTCTAACAAGAGTCTTCCCAATGGTGACGTTTTGGGAGGACTTTACAGATGCTGGTTCGACCATGAGATATCGATGGCTTCCAGGCTTACCCTTCAATTTCGTCCACACGAATACTTCTGAAGAAGCAGGCAAAGTCAGATCTTCTTTGATGACGGTTTTCACAGATAGCGAGGTCTCATATGAGTGAATCCCATAGATCATCGGAATCTCGATGTTTCGATATTTCAGGACTTGGTTCCCGATGTCCAATATCAATCCGTGATCTTTCATGAAATCGACGCCGACAATGCACTCGTCGCATATATCTGCTACCAGGAACAGGTGAGAGAATTCCAGCTCTGCCATCCGGATCTTAAGACGTACCTCACCATAGACTTTTGCGGCTTCTCCAGTTGCAGTCCTTAGACGATAGCTATTGGTGTTGTGGAGCCATGTCTTATTAACGAGGTCCTGCCGTACAATGGACGCCGTGGCACCGGTGTCGATGGTAGCCACACATTTGTTGCCGTTTATACTTGCTTCCACGGTCAGGCTCTTGTTGTCACGTTTCGTTTGAGAAACCTGGATGGTGTTTCTGTAGCTATCGGTACTAGAAGCCAGCTTCTGTCCCTCGAAGTTGGTGGGATGGGAAACAACTTGGGAAGCAACATTGTTGTAGGTGTAACTTTGACCAGTTGACATATTTCTGTGTTCACAGTGTTGGCATGCGGTTCCTCTTCGCGGTAATCTGCACTGTCGTTGAAGATGCCCGGTCTTGTTGCAGTTCCAGCATCGTGCTCGTCCATCTCGCTGACTCCTTTCCAGAGTAGCCTTCTGACAAGAGCATTCTTGGACTTCCAATTCTCTCACGTGATGCACGTTTTGGGAAGCTTGTTCTGCGGCTTCCATTGTTAGAGCGAAAGCCAATGCTTCTGGTAGTGTTTGCTTTCCGGCAGTGCGAATAGCCCTTTGGAGATTTATATCGCCCACAGCTCTCACAAAGGCTTCAACAGCAAGTTGATTTATAATCTCGTTGCCAGCTGTTGGGTATGCCAGGTGAACTAATCGCTCGATATCTGCCTGAAGCTGCTGCAGAGTTTCACCTCTTTTCTGTGCTCTATTGTTAAGCTGAACTCGGAAGACTTCTGTCATGTGGCTATCCCCAAACCGCTGTTCAATGGCGCTTACCAGAACTTTGAAGTCACCGTTCTTCTCTGCTGGGATGGTTTGTAGCAGTTCAGCAGCTGCTCCTCTCAAGGCAAGCGTAAGAGCAATGTATTTTTCGTCATCGTCCCAGCCGTTCGTTAACGCTGCTGCTTCAAACTGTTTCTTGTAGATTGACCACGGTATCTGACCATCAAAGCTTGGAGGATTCACTTCTCTCTTCCTTGAGCACTCGCCAGAAGATTCTCGAGCTTTCATCTTTCGCACTTTTTCTAGTTCATTGGTGATGGTTTCGATTTGTTCGTCCATCTTCTCTAAACGTGCATTAGTCGTTGAATTTTGTTTTTCGACACGCTCATCGAGAGTATTGATTCTGTCTTCGAAGTCCGCAAACCTGCCTTCTAGCAGATTTTTCTGTTCATCAAACCGATCTCGAACGTCATCCCTTTGAGCTTGTAGTTGTTCCAGAACATTCTTTTGATTCTCTTCAAATTTGGCTAGAAGAAGTGTCATCATGGTAGATAAGTCGGCAGTTGCATTTACCTCTTCCGATTTCGCTTCCACTTCGAAAGCAAATGTATCTGGGTTTTCATTTTGTTGTTCCAGATATTCCTGTAGCCGTTTTACGAGTTCGTTTTTAATTCCTGCCCCACTTAAGCCACGTTTGCTTAATTCGGCCTTTAGCTCAGCGACAGTTAAGTCTTTCAAAACTTTACTCATTTTTTTTTTTTATTTTACTTCACTATTTCACACAAAATAGTTTAATCACTGTTCACTGTTTTATTCTCAATAAGTTTTAATCCCACTTCTGACACCAATGTAATATTCGGCTTGGTCCGACAATTAAAACTTATTCACTTTTCAAATAAAACACAAATTCACTTTATTCAAATCACTCACAAACTTATTTATTCAACACTTTCAATTACTTTTCAAACACAGTATTTTTACTTTATCGCAGTTCACAATCAACTAATTCGCCTCGCCACCAAACGGCTATTTATATCAAAAATGATGGGTTCTAGAAACTACTATTGGTTCCTATTGGTTCTTGGGGAAGCTGAAAGTTCGAGAAGCTCTCTATTTACAAATAAAAAATACTGGGATTTTTGTAGGGGCTAACGTTCTTAATGCTAAACAAAAAGTTTCTCTTAATCTTAATTAATTATTGCCCCTCACGAGTGTTTACTACTACAATTAAACGATATTAAGTAAAGAGAGTATGTACATTAAATAAACAAGAGATACAGAGTAAGTAAAGAGAGTAATGAAAAGTGTGTACATTTATAGAAAGAGATACAGAGAGTAAGAGATAATAAAGTATACACATTAGTATTAGACATTACAATAGAAGGAGATACAGAGCGTATGAGATAAATAAAGTGTATACACATTACAGTATTCTATTTAACTGTTTTTATGAAACAACGCCATTACGCAAATCTCGCTATAAATCTAAAACTCCACCATGGTTTGATAATCACTTAAAAAACTTAAAAAATAAAAGAAATAAAGCATGGCTTAAATTTAGCAAAACCAGAGCAGAAGAGGACTTCAGGATTTACTCTGAACTTAAAAATATTTTCATTGACTACTTCGATATACTATATTCTGACTACATTATAAAAATTGAAAATGAACTGAAACAGACCCCAAAAAACTTCTGGGACTTCGTGAAAAGTAAAAGAAAAACTGACGGTTACCCAAACTCTATGTCATATAATAATACAACAAGTCATGACTCCCAAATAATTTCAAATATGTTTGCCAACTTCTTCAAAGATGCTTTCGACGTGCCTCCTTCTTTTCAAATTACCGATTCGTTCTTTCCGGCCCAAAATTATCCACATCTTAACTCACTTGACTTGACAATATGTGAAGATTCAATTGTTCGTTGTGTCTCAGAACTTGATGACTGTTTTAACCCTGGCCCTGATGGAGTACCATCATGTGTTTTAAAAAAATGTGTGTCTCATTTATCTTACCCTCTGTTTGTTTTGTTCAATGAATCTCTTAGAAGCTCAATTTTCCCACTATTATGGAAAAGTGCATATATAACTCCGATTCATAAAAAAGGGTCTAAGAATGTAATAACGAACTACCGGCCGATTGCCAAACTTTCCGTTATTCCCAAACTATTTGAGTCCATTATCTGTAAGATGTTATCGTTTAATTGTAAATCAATTGTATGTGAAAGTCAACATGGTTTCGTCCAAAATAAATCAACTATTACAAACCTGCTTCATTTCACTTCTTTCTGCCTTGACTCCTTTGAAAATCGTAAACAAGTAGATTGCGTATTCACAGATTTCAGTAAAGCCTTTGATAAATTGTGTCACACGACTTTAGTCCATAAACTTAAGGCCTTAGGGTTTAATGACAAATTCTTGACATGGATCTCGTCTTATCTAAAGAACAGAAGTTATAGTGTTATTTTCAGAAATGAACTCTCAGACCAATTTTTCGTCAACTCAGGTGTTCCACAGGGTAGCCATTTATGTCCCCTATTATTTATCCTATATATAAATGACATAACATCCGTTATAGAAAACTCCTCCGTTTTAATATACGCTGATGACATTAAGATTTTCAAATCTATAAGTTCAATTAATGACTGCTCACAGCTTCAAGAAGATCTTCATAGTTTTAGGGAATGGTGTAATACAAACCGACTTTTATTGAATATTGACAAATGTAAAACTATGTGTTTTACACGCAAAAAAAACAATTATAGATTATAACTATTTATTAGATTCTTCCTCCCTTTGTAAGCCCTCCATTTTCTCTGATTTAGGTTTTATTCTTGACAGTAAATTAACATTCTGTGACCATTATAACTTTATAGTTAAAAAAGCTAACAAGATTCTAGGTTTTATTAAACGTTTTTCTCGTGACTTTCGTGACCCCTACGTCTTAAAACTCCTTTATGTATCATTTGTCAGGCCAATACTTGAATACGGCTGTGTTATATGGGCACCATACTATTCAGTCCATAATAGACAGACTTGAAAGCATAAAAAAAAGATTTATGCGTTTTTGTCTTCGTTTTCTTCCGTTTTCCCAAATATCCTCACCACCTCCATATTCTCACAGACTCTTGCTTATAAACCTCCCTACACTTTCACAACATAGACAATATCTCCTTCAGTCTTCAATGAGTATTATAATTTAATTTCATCTGTTAATGACAATGTTAAAAGTAAACAATTTAAGGAAAGCTTTTTTAATATGTAATAGTATTTATTTATTTCTAGGTTAATTATAATTTTTAAATTAAAATTGTGAAAATAGTTATAAGTTTCTATTAACGTTAGACAATTAACGGATTAAATAAATAAATAAATAAATTATTAATCTAAGTATGCTCAAGCAACCAAGCAACCGTTTTGTGACTTTGGATACGTAGCTCTGTAGAAGTCCGCACACCTGTCGCCTGAAACTGATTTTGTGGGTCGAATTATAGTTGTTTAATCAACTTTTTTTGTTTTTGTAATTAAAACTATAATATTTTTTTTACAAAAATAGATTTAAGTTTACTTCTTTGTGTGTTTTTTTTATTGTTTATGTGTCCAACAGTTATCAACCGGTCAAAATTCGATCGGACTCGTGTGCAGAGAGTAGTCATAAATCGATTGCAAACCAGTTCTAAGACAGTCGCTTGAGCAACTGATTTGCGATTCTAGTTGAGAAATGAAATCCTAACAGAAAATGGGTTATGATTTCATTGACACAAAAATTTGTCAATATGTACCTACTTCTTGCTTTGAGTACGATTAACTTCAATTTTCATGAACAAATTTCCATTGAAGAAAACATAACCACTAGAACTAGCTTTGTCAAACACGAAAAAGAGCCATAAACATAACGAAACTAGCTGACCCCGCGCACTTCGTCTCGCCGCCCTTTAACAACTAACTTTCTACTTTCATTAAAGCATGCAGTAAAATGCAATTTTCGTTAAAAAATTCAAATAACTCTCTGTTTTGATTTTTTCACAAAAATCAGAATTTTATACAGCTTACGATTGTCCCCCTTATGTGCTAACTTTCAAGTAAGATTGTCCCAAAAATTTGTTTTTACTCAGGAGAAAAAAATGCATTGAGGATTGAACGGATAAAGAGTCCAAACCGGACATACAAACAAACCAATGCACCTTAAATTCTGTGGGGAACTGACTGCACACAGCACATGATAAAAATGAAAAAAAATAATAACTACCCAAAATTAAATAACCACCCAACATAATACTCACCTTATAATACTTACCCTACCCATACATAAAACATTGATCAAACCTATAATAATACTTACCGCTTACAATATTTAACCTATAATAATACTTACCGATAATAATTTTAACTTATAATAATACTCACCACATAATAATACAAAATATAATAAAAGAATAATAAACAAAATAAATTTGACTGAACCAAATCTACCGACCCGCACTGTAAAATTAAATCGACACAAATTCTTGCCACCATGACAACAACAAATAACCCACAGCCTCATCATAAAGAAAACAACAAAATAGAACACCGCTTCTTGCTAGGGCATTTCGTGTGCAAGAAAGTACCGCTGCCCACGAGAGTAAAGCAAAGCAGAGGTATGTGCTTATGCATAAGCTAGTGCAATGACCACACAATTTGCACTTGCTTCCGAAATATGATGGCATGATTTTCAAGGCCAAGGTATACAAGTAGTATTCTAATTGCTGAAATAGCGGGCCGGAGAATGGCATGATTAAGCCTAACTGTGCCTAGTTAAAGATTTTATTCGAAGACAAGTGCAAGTTGTGTGGTCATTGGACAGTTGGGAAAGCATCACACAAGCGGGCGGTCGAGAAAAGAAAAAAAGCAAGAGCAAGTCAAAGTTAAAATCGAGAAACAAAAAAACTGTAAAGAAAATTGCTGTGCGGTAGAAAAAAAAACCAAAAATTAAAAAAAAAAAAACCTAATGTGAAAAAACTGGAAATACATTTTAATGAAAGTGAAAACCAAAGAAAAACAAAACAAAAAAAAACCGTAAAAGGAAACAATAACGAATAAAAAAAAACAAATAAAAAAATTAATTAAACCAAACATAAACTAAAAGTGCTGTGCGCAAGAATTTACCTGCCCCTGCCCGAAACCTATCGCCGCCTTCAGAAAATTTTAAAAGTAAAACCCCCAAATACTTACCACTAAGAAAATTATAAGTAACCCCAAATACTTACCCTAAAGATAAACCTGAAATTAAAGAAAAAACACGAAATACTTACCCTAAAGAAAGAACCTGACATTGAAGAAAAAAAGGAAAACTACGAAATACTTACCCTAAGTGACAACCTAAATAAATACCTGGAAAAAAAAGAAAGAAAAATCAAATCAAGACCTATACTTACCAGCTATACTTACCTAACAAAAAAAAAACTTACCGGATACTTACCTGAGGCCCTGTAAAAGACATCAACATCACCTGGATATACTTTCTTTTTGATTCTTTGAGTTATAAGTTCAATTAATTAGTATCTTTTTTTTAATTTTAATTGCTTTAATTAAAGATCTACTTTTGATTGTGTTTTTAATAATGTTAATGTTAAGATAAATTCAAGATGTTCAAGATAAATAGTGTAATCTGGTTATAGTGAGTGAAGAAAAAAAAAAAAGGAAATAAATAAAAGAAAGAATATTTTGCAGAATATCTTAATTCTAGCAACAGTGGGGTAGTTGAAAAAAAAGAAGAAAATACAGGAAAACAAAAGAAATATATATATAATTTAATTAATATTTTTGAAGTTTACCAGCGTGTATCGATCCAGCGAGGTGCACCCCGGCGGATAGTAACCCAGGTACGTGATAATATATAATCTTTTATTTTCATATATATATATATATATTTTAAACCTGACATTCAATACCTACACTTAGAAAAAAAATATACGTACAATTTAAAAGAAAAAAAAAAGAGGTTCAATAAATAAATTAACAAGGGAAAGACTTAGAATAAAAAAAAAAGAATATATATTTTACTATAACCACATTCCGCGTTGCCACCTTTCTTTTTGCCATAATAATTTTTTTTTTGTATAAAAATTAATATTCTATTTTATTTTATTATTTTTTTTGTTTTATTTATTTTGCTAAACATAACATACTTATTTAATCCTAAAATTTTTATATTAATAAAAAGAAAAAAAAGGACGAAACAAATCATCTTTTTCTGTTATCACAGCGATAACATGGGCCTGTAACATCTTCTGAAGGACAGTTTATGTCCACGGGAAAGCCGTCCTATGATTTTTTTTATTGGTCTTAGATAATCACGATGATTGGCCACTAAATCTTTAAAGTCGGAGCAGAGGTAAGCTGGAGTTGTAGGGGAAGTTAGGACAGGGTGGTTAGGATTAGGGGCTACCACACAAAATTGGAGGTAGTGGTAGCCAAGGTGGTGTCGGACCGACACATGGGTGGGAAAATCCTCCGAGGGTCAACAACACCAGGAGCCTCGGCCCTACTGGAGTCACCCCTCCCCTTAAATTCTTCAATCGAGGTCCCCATTTTTTTTTTGAAATTTCAGATTTTGGCATGAAATTTAGACGCAACATCAGTCCAGTGCTTCGGCTCCAAGAACTCCGCCCCATCCGACGAGCACCAGCCGGTGATACCATGCCAAACGGGGGCCGGAGCCTGGACACCCCTCTACCTCCTGCTGCCCGGACCAGCCTCATGCGCCTGTAGGTATGAGGTTGTAAGGGTGGTCTACGAGGAGTAGAGGGGCAAAGATCTAATTTGTTACAGGTGGCGCCCAACGTGGGGCCCGATTGACAGTTACTTTAGTAATTTTTTTTTTTTGACATCTTAGGGGAGTAGACCCAGAACACAGGAGCGGACTTGGTGTGGGCATAGGTTTTGTTCCTGTCCTGGATTCGCTAACAATAAAAATTCTTATTAACATCTTAGGACATGATTTTGATTTGATGCAATCGTCCGGTAAATGAGAGACCTTTTCGTTTACGCAGTTGCGTATCTGCAATCATTTTCCAAATAAAATTTTACGATGAAATTTATTCACTTTGTTGGAGCCTTAGTTGAGCGGAGCTCGACTCAGTTGTCCAACCTTTTTCGAGTTAATTTTTTTATTTTGGTCCGTTATTTTTTTTTTAATATGTAGAGCTCTGAAGCTGGACTGACAGTTGGTATCGATACCGCTGATTACTGCCAGCTTCATCTCTTTAAGCGAGTCCAGGGCCGGAGCTCTACATTGTGTTCACATTGGGCCTGCCAGTGTTCGGGTCTAAGTGTTCTTCAGTAGGGGTCAACCGCCTTGTCCCTTCCCCAACGGTATAACCAGCTTCCTCTGTTGACTAATATGAATAAGAGTCTATCTATCAACCGAACAAATTACTTTTTTTAAATATCTATTTTAATATTGAAATTTAAACTTTCATCGTTATCAAGAATTTCTAGAATTCTCATTACTTGAATTCTCTGTTGAGTTAACTAGGAATTATTTTCTCATTTTAAATTATTTTGTGTTTCAAATCACGGTAAAATTGAAGACTTTAAGCTTTATTTGAATTTCCTCGCTTCTTTCGTTTTGTGTTTCAAATCACTTAAAAATTGAAAAGTGATTCCAGTCGTGGTCTTAGGGATTCAAAACTATTTATAGTTTTATTTCGATTTGAAACTATTTTTTTTTGTGTTTCAAATCACCGTAAAATTGATTCGCCTTAGGGATTCCCCCTCCATATTTTGTGTTTCAAATCACGGTAAAATTGAGCTTTCACAATGTTCACACGAAGTCGTAAAAAGGCTAATACCAGTCTTCGAGGTATCGTCCTTACATCGAATTTTGATTCGACATCGGTTGGTAATCACCGTGAGGCGCAGGAGACCCCAACCGGCAGCCGTCCTGTGGTTGAAGAAGGAGGAAACACGCGTCGCTCGCAACCAGAAGCGAGGAGAACGAAGACGAGGTCCGACCTTAACATGCCACCACCAACTCCTCAAATTCGGGAATCGCTGGGTGAGGGTAATCGTGAGCTGGTGTGCGACTACATTGAGGAAGTGGTCAATGCTGCGATAGGAGCGCGACGAGCTGAGGATTTTAGGTTCTTCACCGGGGAATTGGAGAGAACACGGGTGGCCTTACGAGAGGAGATCACGGGTATCCTGCGGGAAACCCTTGCTTCAGCCCCGACACCGGAGCCGCCCGCCAGAGTTTCACATCCACAAGAAGCGGGAAGACACCAAGCCCATGCGGAACCTACTACTAGGCCTTCAAGGACCTCCGATCGGTCTCCCTCTCGCCAGCGTCACCAGGTGAACTCCGACCCCCCTCAGCAACAATCCCGGCAGCCCCAAGGACCGTCGGCTTCAACTCGACATCCTTCCCCTAACCGACCAGATGCTGCAGACCAAAGTCAGGTGGACAACTTCCTCCGTCAGCTCCAAGACCTCACCTTCAGCGACCCCGTTCATAATCCTAACTCGGCGTCACGACCTTCAGGATCAGGGTATAGGGTTCAGAACTTCGGTAAGTGGGGTTTGAAGTTCGACAACCGGAATATGTCGGTGGATGATTTCCTGTTCCGGTTGGAGAGACTTCGGCTAAGTTATGGAGCCAGCTGGGATGAGGTCCTCATAAACTTCCACCATTTTGTCGCCGGCCCTGTGGAAACCTGGTTCTGGGCCTTCGTGAAGACCAACCCAAATGTCTCCTGGCTGGCGTTGAAGAACGCCATGATCGAACACTTTCGCAGTCTGGAAACGGATTCGGAGCTTTCGAGACGGCTTTACGATCGTCATCAGGGATCAAACGAGACCTTCGACGATTTCTACCTTGCGATACAGCAGCTCAATGGCCGACTCCGAGTTCCGAAGACGGATTCGGAAATCATCGACGTCCTGAAGAACAACGTCAGGAAGCAAATGGGGCTATTGCTAATAACGTTTGACACTAATTCGCTAGCTGACATGGTTCATGTGTGTCGCAAGGTAGAAAAATACTTGCAGGATCGGGAAGCCATGTCCCAGAAGACTCGGGTAGGACCCGCACCACCACAACGACGTACTGCCGTCTCGGAGCTTGTTGCTGAAGAACCGGAGGATGAGGAGTCGCACGTTCCCGACATCGAGGCGTTCCACCTTAAAAGAGAAAGGGACACTCGCAATTTCACTTGCTGGAATTGCAAGGGTCGGGGCCATTCATTCTTCGAATGCCCAGACTCGCAGAGAGCCCTTTTCTGTTTTAGGTGTGGATGGGAAAATACCACCAGTCCCCAATGTCCTCGATGTTCGGGAAACGAACCGAAGAGCAGTCCAAGGTTCCGGGGGAATTGCTCTTCGGACAAAACTCCGGAGTCAACATAAATCGTCCAGCCCCAGACCCCCACAGTAACATCGACCCAATTCCAGACTGTGAGGGTGTTCGATCCAGCCAGCCAGCTCCCGCCGTCCGGATCCTCCCCCGACCACCACCACCTCAAGAGACTGCAGTAGCACGACCACCTGTGCGACCGATCGTGCCCTTGCACGAGCGTCTGAACCATTACTACGAGGCCAGGAAGCGGATCTTCGGTACCCAGAGCACGGTTGTCTCGGAAAAGGTGGTGAGACTGAGGAACAAGTTCCAGGAGAAGAAGAAAGCCTACAAAGCCATCGAAGCAACTACACTCTGCTGCTCGGATGACCCTCGCCCATACGCCAACGTCACCATCTTCGGAGAATCTGTCCTAGGACTTTTGGACAGTGGCGCGAGCATTAGTTGCTTAGGACTTGATGGTGAGGAGTTCCTGCGACGACACGGCCGAAACTTCTCCAAAATTTCTTCCGAGGTCAAAACCGCCGATGGAAATCAGCAACGCATTGTAGGCAAATTCAATGCGGAGGTCTGTTACAAAGGGATGACGAGAACAATACCCCTGTATCTGGTCCCGTCTCTGCAGCAGAAACTGTACCTGGGAATCGACTTCTGGAAGGAATTCGGCATTGCTCCTCAGTTGATCTCCGAACTCTCAGCAGCGCAGTGCCCAGTCGAAAAGGATGTGGATCCAAACGCTCATGAACTTACCACAGAGCAATCCAAACGATTGAAAGATGCCATTGATTTGTTTCCTTCCTCTGCTGTCCAAGGCTTAGGAAAAACAAATCTTGAGGTACATACTATTGATACAGGTGATGCCGAGCCCATTAAGCAACGTCATTACCCGGTATCTCCAGCGGTGCAGAAACTTCTATATGAGGAGTTGGAGCGCATGCTTAAACTTGGGGTGATAGAAGAAAGCACCAGTGCCTGGAGCTCTCCTGTAGTCCTAGTTCGCAAACCCGGCAAAAATCGCTTGTGCTTGGACTACAGGAAAGTCAATGCTAAGACCAAGAAGGATGCGTATCCGATTTCTCATATAGGGGGATTGCTATCACGTCTGCAAGATACTCGCTTCATTTCGAGCGTGGATCTTAAAGACGCGTTTTGGCAGATCCCGCTGGAGAAAGAATCCCGAGAAAAGACGGCGTTTACTGTGCCCGGTATGCCCCTGTTGCAGTTTACGGTTATGCCCTTTGGCCTCTGCAATGCACCACAACGCATGGTCAGATTGATGGACAAAGTGGTACCCCACCAACTGCGAGAACAAATCTTTCCGTATCTGGATGACCTCTTGGTGGTTTCGAGCACGTTCGATGAGCACGTCGAGCTGTTGAAGGTTTTGGCTGGTCGGCTGAAGGAAGCAGGATTGACGATGAACGTCCAGAAGTCGAAATTCTGCTTCAAGGAGTTGAAGTACCTGGGCTACATAGTTGGAGATGGCTGCTTGAAGACGGACTCAGACAAAGTAGCAGCCATTGCTGATTTTCCTGTTCCGACGTCCGCTAAACAGGTCCGACGCTTCATGGGACTCGCAGGATGGTACAGACGTTTCGTGCGAGACTTCTCAACTTTAGCGGCACCCATAACGGACACATTGAAGAATAGGAAGAAGTTCATGTTCACCGAAGCTGCGTTGGAGTCATTCAACCTCCTCAAGGAGGCCCTGATTTCCCGGCCAGTGTTAGTGAATCCGGACTTTGCGAAGGAATTCATCATCCAGTGTGACGCTTCCGACACCGGAGTCGGCTGCGTTCTTAGTCAGGTTGACGAGAGTGGTAGTGAACGCCCAATTTACTATCACTCTCAGAAGCTCAACACGGCCCAGCGCAACTACAGTGTGACCGAGCGTGAGTGTCTTGCTGCTGTCATTGGAGTCCAGAAGTTCCGTGCCTATGTCGAGGGACATCCTTTCCGGATAGTGACCGATCATGCGAGTTTGAAGTGGCTGATGGGACAGAAGGATTTGAGTGGACGGTTGGCGCGATGGAGCTTAAAGCTGCAGGGATTCGATTTCAGCATCGAGCATCGCAAGGGTACCCAAAACGTTGTACCTGATGCCCTCTCGCGGGTGCATGAGGTAGACGCTCTGGGTTGCGATGTCTCGGAGCTGGAAGATCCTCACGATGTTCTGCATATTGACCTTGAGGATCCAAGTTTTAAATCTTCGGAATACCTTAAGCTCATTAAAGACATCGAAGAACAAAAAGAAAAGCTTCCTGACCTTCAAGTCTCGGAAGGTTTCGTGTATAAGAAGGTCAGACATTGCACAGGGAATCCTGTAGAGGACGACCTTATTTGGAAGCTTTGGGTTCCTGAACCGCTGACCGACCGCTTGATTTCCCTGGCTCATCGACCACCTAGGGCTTCGCATGGTGGGATCGCGAAAACCCTATATCGGCTGCAGCAACGTTTCTTCTGGCCTAATATGGCAGCGCAAGTCAAGGTCTTCCTGGAGAAGTGCGACATCTGCAAGGCCTCGAAAGCTCCGAACGCCACCCTTAGGTCACCTATGGGTAAAGCGTTCGTTGCCGAGAGACCCTTCCAGATGTTGTACATCGACTTCTTGGGACCTTACCCACGCTCGCGAGACGGGAACACACACATTGTGGTGGCACTGGACCAACTGACGAAGTTCGTGCTGATAAAGGCAATTCGTAGGGCGACAACGGACGTAGTGCTTAAGTTCCTCTACGAGCAGGTTTTCTGCATGTTTGGTGTCCCGGAAACCCTGCTCTCGGACAACGGGAAGCAGTTCGTCAGCAGGGAGTTCGAGAAGTCTATGACCACCTATGGGATAACCCACGTGCGGACCGCTGTTTACTCGCCACAGGCAAATGCTAGTGAGCGAGTAAACCGGTCTATCCTCGCCGCCATCAGAGGATATATCGACAGCGACCAGAGGAACTGGGACAGCCAACTACCAGCCATCGCCAGCGCCCTTCGCACTACGGTCCACTCCGCCATCAACATGTCGCCCTACGAAGCGCTCTTCGGTCAAGGTTGCCTGGAGCACGGGTCGGATTACCAGGTCTTGAGGAGGTTGAATGCACTCAACAACTCGGGAATAGTCCCAAAGCAGGCTAAGATGAACATTCTTCACGCCCACCTGAAAACCTCCTTGGCCAATGCACACCAACGATACGAAAACGCCTACAATTTAAGGAGCAAGAATGTCAAGTTTGCAATTGGAGATATCGTGTTTCGAAGGAACTTTGTGCTCAGTGATGCGTCGAAGAAATTCTGCGCAAAACTGAGCCCAAAGTTCCTCCAGATGAGGGTTCGTCGACCGGTAGGCAACAACTTATACGAGCTGGAAGACCTGGAGGGAAAGAAGGCAGGGGTATACCATGCGAAGGATTTAAAGAAATAATGTACAACGCCCGACTAGCACCAGCCTGTGCATGAGACCAATTCGGAAATGTTCCCTTCCCTTCTTCCTTCAACTCGCGTGGACCTCATTGAAAGAAGAAGTTTTGTGGGGAACTGACTGCACACAGCACATGATAAAAATGAAAAAAAATAATAACTACCCAAAATTAAATAACCACCCAACATAATACTCACCTTATAATACTTACCCTACCCATACATAAAACATTGATCAAACCTATAATAATACTTACCGCTAACAATATTTAACCTATAATAATACTTACCGATAATAATTTTAACTTATAATAATACTCACCACATAATAATACAAAATATAATAAAAGAATAATAAACAAAATAAATTTGACTGAACCAAATCTACCGACCCGCACTGTAAAATTAAATCGACACAAATTCTTGCCACCATGACAACAACAAATAACCCACAGCCTCATCATAAAGAAAACAACAAAATAGAACACCGCTTCTTGCTAGGGCATTTCGTGTGCAAGAAAGTACCGCTGCCCACGAGAGTAAAGCAAAGCAGAGGTATGTGCTTATGCATAAGCTAGTGCAATGACCACACAATTTGCACTTGCTTCCGAAATATGATGGCATGATTTTCAAGGCCAAGGTATACAAGTAGTATTCTAATTGCTGAAATAGCGGGCCGGAGAATGGCATGATTAAGCCTAACTGTGCCTAGTTAAAGATTTTATTCGAAGACAAGTGCAAGTTGTGTGGTCATTGGACAGTTGGGAAAGCATCACACAAGCGGGCGGTCGAGAAAAGAAAAAAAGCAAGAGCAAGTCAAAGTTAAAATCGAGAAACAAAAAAACTGTAAAGAAAATTGCTGTGCGGTAGAAAAAAAAACCAAAAATTAAAAAAAAAAAACCTAATGTGAAAAAACTGGAAATACATTTTAATGAAAGTGAAAACCAAAGAAAAACAAAACAAAAAAAAAAACCGTAAAAGGAAACAATAACGAATAAAAAAAAAAAACAAATAAAAAAATTAATTAAACCAAACATAAACTAAAAGTGCTGTGCGCAAGAATTTACCTGCCCCTGCCCGAAACCTATCGCCGCCTTCAGAAAATTTTAAAAGTAAAACCCCCAAATACTTACCACTAAGAAAATTATAAGTAACCCCAAATACTTACCCTAAAGATAAACCTGAAATTAAAGAAAAAACACGAAATACTTACCCTAAAGAAAGAACCTGACATTGAAGAAAAAAAGGAAAACTACGAAATACTTACCCTAAGTGACAACCTAAATAAATACCTGGAAAAAAAAGAAAGAAAAATCAAATCAAGACCTATACTTACCAGCTATACTTACCTAACAAAAAAAAAACTTACCGGATACTTACCTGAGGCCCTGTAAAAGACATCAACATCACCTGGATATACTTTCTTTTTGATTCTTTGAGTTATAAGTTCAATTAATTAGTATCTTTTTTTTTAATTTTAATTGCTTTAATTAAAGATCTACTTTTGATTGTGTTTTTAATAATGTTAATGTTAAGATAAATTCAAGATGTTCAAGATAAATAGTGTAATCTGGTTATAGTGAGTGAAGAAAAAAAAAAAAGGAAATAAATAAAAGAAAGAATATTTTGCAGAATATCTTAATTCTAGCAACAGTGGGGTAGTTGAAAAAAAAGAAAATACAGGAAAACAAAAGAAATATATATATAATTTAATTAATATTTTTGAAGTTTACCAGCGTGTATCGATCCAGCGAGGTGCACCCCGGCGGATAGTAACCCAGGTACGTGATAATATATAATCTTTTATTTTCATATATATATATATATATATATATTTTAAACCTGACATTCAATACCTACACTTAGAAAAAAAATATACGTACAATTTAAAAGAAAAAAAAAAGAGGTTCAATAAATAAATTAACAAGGGAAAGACTTAGAATAAAAAAAAGAAAAAAAAATATATATCTTACTATAACCACATTCCGCGTTGCCACCTTTCTTTTTGCCATAATAATTTTTTTTTGTATAAAAATTAATATTCTATTTTATTTTATTATTTTTTTTTGTTTTATTTATTTTGCTAAACATAACATACTTATTTAATCCTAAAATTTTTATATTAATAAAAAGAAAAAAAAGGACGAAACAAATCATCTTTTTCTGTTATCACAGCGATAACATGGGCCTGTAACATCTTCTGAAGGACAGTTTATGTCCACGGGAAAGCCGTCCTATGATTTTTTTTATTGGTCTTAGATAATCACGATGATTGGCCACTAAATCTTTAAAGTCGGAGCAGAGGTAAGCTGGAGTTGTAGGGGAAGTTAGGACAGGGTGGTTAGGATTAGGGGCTACCACACAAAATTGGAGGTAGTGGTAGCCAAGGTGGTGTCGGACCGACACATGGGTGGGAAAATCCTCCGAGGGTCAACAACACCAGGAGCCTCGGCCCTACTGGAGTCACCCCTCCCCTTAAATTCTTCAATCGAGGTCCCCATTTTTTTTTTTGAAATTTCAGATTTTGGCATGAAATTTAGACGCAACATCAGTCCAGTGCTTCGGCTCCAAGAACTCCGCCCCATCCGACGAGCACCAGCCGGTGATACCATGCCAAACGGGGGCCGGAGCCTGGACACCCCTCTACCTCCTGCTGCCCGGACCAGCCTCATGCGCCTGTAGGTATGAGGTTGTAAGGGTGGTCTACGAGGAGTAGAGGGGCAAAGATCTAATTTGTTACAATTCTATGCAAAAACTTGATTTTTGGTTTCGAAGTTCTTTGTGCTCTTGTAGAGTTTTCCGAATTCCCAATAAAAAAATTCTATTTTTCCATTTGAAAATCATTGCACCTACAATAACAATTTTCCCTTTGAAAACCAATGAGTTTTCCGAGTTTTTCATCAAGAACTTTATGTTTTCCATTTGAAAACCCATGTTGAAACAAAAAATTTCAACCCAAAAAAATCTTATTCCCGACCTTTGTTTGGTTTTTCCAGTTTTCCCACTCTTCCATGAAGTTTTTCCAATTTTTTTTCACAGAAATCATCACTGAATACAACAGTATTAACCATGAAAATTTCAAAAATATCTGTTATGCCATTTCGGAGTCTATAAGAGACATACAAACAAACAAACAAACCCACATATTAATCGAGAAAGTGTGTAGGAAGATGCTCCCTTTCTACGACAAGCCTGTGCTAAATTCATAATTGGATTCATTAGGAAATCCCTGCACGCAGCTCCTTTTCTTCGAGCTTGAGGAAAAACCTCCTTTTTGAGTTGTAAATTTTTCGAAATTTCCCACTGGGAAAATGAATGTAGGTATGTTGATTTGGGTGTTTGTCCAGTAAAGGCTTTTAAGCCGCCCAATGAAATAAAAAAATACACTTTAGGTTTAATTCAGTCTAGTTCCTGTGAAAACAAATTTCGGGAAATGCAAACAATCGAATGCTCAAAAGTCAAAAGCTAAATCGAATGCTGGTCGAAAATTATATTCTATACGAGATTCTAAATGCAATCGTTCAGAGACTACTTTTCGAACAGAAACAAATGTTTAGTGAAAAAATCCTAATTTTTTTCTACGAAGTCTTGAATATTACTTCAATGATTTCAATAACAACATAATTATGTAAAAATGAAAATTAGTCGCGAAGCTTGGAAAAACATATACCGTTTTCTATTTCAATAAATAGGATTCAAGTTAGCCACATTGAAGTTTGAAAAAATCTGTGTTTAATTTATTATTCTGGAGTTGATCTGAAGGAAGGCGAGACGAGGTTCTAGGGGTCGGTTGTTTACAATAAACTTTGTTAATTTTCAGTTAGTTGCCCATCTCATCTACTACAAATTATTGTTTTTCTGAATAAATATTCCATTTACACTCGTTTGAGCATGAGTAATGAGCAAACCTGTCTATCCTTCAGGATTGGGAGGGAATTACTCAAATAACTCCGACAAATTGTATTATGGTAATCTGGATGTTATTCGTAAATTCAATTATGATTTCCATATTCGTAAATTGATAAAATCGGGTACGTGGTAAGCAATGAGTTATGGCATATCAAATTACACAAACATAAATAAACTTTGCACTGCAGCAACCTTAAACAATGTGTAATCTCTATTTTCTCCCTCAAAAATTTTGTGTTATAACATTTTACGTTCTGAAATAATTATTATAAATGGTTCGCCGCGGGGGGCGGCAATGTATATCCAATTTTATAATCGAAAACCGATATATCCTTTGAATTCCTTAATGGCTCACTCTATATTTCTTTAGTTGCGGCCATAAATGAAATATGGATTTATGTTGCTTACATTCAGTTTACTTTCATTCAGTTCATTGAATACATATTTATGTGTGTATGCACAAGCTTATATAATAATCACCGATTTAAAAGACACAGATAGTCCAGTTGAATTAAAATTATTATTATAAAACATGAAAATTGAGTAAGGTACAAGCAGGAAAGAGTCAATCTAAACGTTAATAATCTTTAAGTGAAGAACAAATATATGAACACAGAACAATGAGGAATTACATCCGTATAAGAGCATAAGAGATATGTCCCAACCAGCGCCGGATTTAGAATTTTTAGGCCCTGGGGCCAACATTTGGTGGTTACTCAATTATTTTAAATTTTGAATTGATGACACTGGAGATAATTTTTGCCTGCTTTTATTTGCTTTTATTATCTACATAAATTCGCTTACTTTTCTATGCTTTAGTCTTACACTAGGGGAACTTTCCGTGATTTCCTATTTGCGAAAGTATTAATAAGATTGTCAAAAAATTTATATCGCGAAGAATATCACTTTCCACACTGAGGAGTATGAGGTTCTTCAAACGGTCTTGTCTCATACTAGTTCGCAATCTGTTTTTAATGATCTTCAATTTCGAAAAAAGATTTTTCGCCACTGCAGTTTGTTACCATTATCTATAGGTACCTACATTCGAAGGGCTATTTCTGTGTTGCAAAATATAGACTGCACATCATTTCATAAAATAATACAATACAGAAAAATTTCCATTAGTTCTCCTTCTTAATTCAAACAATATATGTTTAGAAAAAGTTGCAAGATGCACCAATTCATTGGCCAAATTAATTTCTAGATCTTGAGGGTAAAAATCGACAAGTTTCTCAGCTTTTAGTGTCAACTGAGGAAGTTCCATCATACTTATCTCAGCAAAAAAACCGAATCGTTTGTTTACAACCTCGTGTGCAGAAATTCGTTCTTTCAAAGACACAATGAGTTGATCAATATTTGGGAAGAAAGAATCTGTCCAAAATTTTTCCTTTGCTGATAATTGTACGGCAGATGTTTTCCCATATAGTCCATGGGATTACGTCGTACATTAGGAGTTCGAACACGCAATTGCTTATACTCGTTCATCAGAAAATTATTTTCCTGTGATTTCATATTAGATTCAACAAAAAAATAAAAGAAACAAGGCCTGGATTAAATATAATAAACCAAAAGCTGATAATGACTTAGTAATATACAATGAGTTAAGAAATATGTTTATTGACTATTCAGATATTCCTTATAATGACTTTATTTAAAATACTGAAACCGACATAAAAAACAACCCAAAAAACTTTTGGAGCTATGTTAATAGTAGGTAAGAGAAATACTGACGGGTATCCAAACTGCATGTCTTTCAACAACGAATTTAGCCATGACTCTGAAAAAATTTCAAATATGTTTGCAAATTTTTTTAAAGATGCTTTTGAAGTAGCGAACTCCAGTCAAACGCCTGAGTTATCGACCCTCTCACAAAACATCCCTCATTTGAAGTCATTTGGATTTCTGAAAACGAAATCGTTCGCAAAGCTTCAGAACTTGACGTTTGTTATAGCCCTGGTCCAGATGGTGTACCTTCTTATATTTTGAAAAAATGCGCATCCTATTTAGCCTATCCTCTTCATATTCTTTTTATTGAATCACTCAAATCTTTAATTTTTCCTGAAATTTGGAAGAGTTCGTTCATTACACCGATACATAAAAAGGGTAGTAAAAATGAAATAAAAAATTATCGTCCCATTGCAAAGCTGTCCGTCATCCCTAAGTTATTTGAGTCCATTATTTGTAAAGTCATATCGTTTAATTGTAAGTCTATAATTTGTGACAGTCAACACGGTTTTGTTCAAAATAAGTCAACAGTTACTCACCTCTTTCATTTCAGTTCTTTTTGTTTAGATTCGTTTGAAAAACGGAAACAAGTTGACTGTTTCTTCACAGACTTCAGTAAGGCCTTTGATAAATTATGCCATAAAACATTAACTTCCAAACTTAAATCCCAAGGCTTTAACGATAAATTTGTTAGTTGGGTTTCGTCGTTCTTATATAATAGATCACACACCATAGTTTTTAGGAATGTGCGGTCATCATATTTTTATACCAACTCTGGCGTACCACAAGGTAGCCACTTAGGACCTTTACACCTTTACTGTTTATTTTGTACGTTAACGACTTACCTTCTTTTATAAAACACTCATCTGTTTTAATTTACGCTGATGACATTAAAATCTTCAAACGTATTGACTCACTTGACGACTGTTTACTCCTACAAGATGATCTCAATAGTTTTCACGAATGGTGTTTTATAAATAAGCTTTTACTAAACATAGACAAATGTAAATCAATGTGTTTTACACGCAAACAAAATGCTCTGACTTTCAATTATCAATTAGACTCTTCTTATTTGACTAAACTCTCTACTTTCTCTGACCTAGGTATTATTCTTGACTCTAAATTAACTTTTACAAATCATTATGACTATATTATTAAAAAAGCAAATAAGACACTCGGATTTATAAAACGGTTTTCACATGACTTTCGCGACACTTATATCCTTAAACTTCTTTATATATCATTTTTTAAGACCAATATTGGAATATGGCTGCATAATATGGGCTCCCTTTTATTCAGTCCATATAAACAGAATAGAAGGAGTACAAAGAAGATTCATGCGCTTCTGCCTCCGTTTCTTCCCATGGTCCAATAGGCTAGAACTTCCGCCGTACAATCATAGGCTCACGCTCATAAATCTTCCATCGCTTTCTAAACACAGAGAGTAGGTACACATTCAGCTGTGCTTTATTATAAAATTAATCAATCGGTCAATCATATCACCATCAATTTTGGAACAATTAAACTTTATTTATAGCCGCACAAGTATTAGAAGACAAGTTCCATTACGTCCTATATCAAGCAGATCGAACTATGGCAAAAACAGTCCTCTCAACCAACTGATTTCAGTTTACAACAAGTATTACTTTTTGGTATATTCCGTAAGCGATAATTTTAAAAGTAAAACATTTAAAGCAAATTTTTTCAATACTTCAGTTTAGATTTTATGTTCACATTTGCAAATTGCTTAAAGCATTGTAAATCTATAAATTTAAGAATAAATAATGTAATATTAGTCTTAAGTTCTAACGTTAGTTTGTTTAACGGATTCAATAAATTTAAAAAAAAATTAAAGATATAAACAAAACAATCTACTGGCCTTATACTCTTAGATATCGCTAAGGCATTCGATACAGTTTGGCACGATGCCTTGATTCACAAGCTATATGATTATAATTTTCCAATAGCAATTGTTAAAATTATCCAAAGTTTTCTGCAAGATAGGAAATTCATTGTCAAAATTCATAATGAACATTCTTCTCCACAACTCATTGAATATGGTGACCCTCAAGGATCTGTACTTAGTCCAATACTCTTTTTATTTTTGTGTCCGACATTCCTAATCTAGGTAATGACGTCAGTCTTGCTATGTTTGCCGATGATACAGCAATCTTTTCATCAGGAACTATATATTTAGACGTTCAACAAAAGTTACAATTCGCGATCTTAGAACTTGAAAAATATTTTCATAAATAGAAAATCAAAATTAATTCCAATAAAACACAAGCTATCTGGTTCAGCAGACGCAGAAAAGCATGCTATTTACCAGGAAACTCAAATCTTCAGGTGGGTTCCATCAATATCGATTGGTGCGAGCATTGCAGGTATCTGGGCGTCATGCTAGATAGTAAACTAAACTTTCAAAAACATATAACAACCACTATTGATAAAATAAATATATATACCACTATCGAACTAATATAAAAATTGTTATCTTAGATTACATACGAAATTGCAATCAAAATTAATGTGCAATATTAGGTTTAAGTGTTGTATAAGGGTTTTTGTTAGTAGTTTTCCCTTAATGTTTATATATTGCTCCATATGTATATATTCTCGTTGTACAAATATCATAATTATAGTTGTAAAGGAATTGTATTATGTCCTAAATCTCTAAAAAATAATAATATATGTTATACATATAACTCTTATTGTGCTACTCAATAAATAAATAAAAAAAAAAAAGATTTAAGCATATTTAAAGCTGTACTTAAAATCCTAGTAGAACTCTGCAAATACTGAAAAGAAGATTCGAATCTTTCGAGTACATTATGCCAAAATTGTGGTTTCTAATCGAGACATATTTTGAAGAAAACCGCGAGCTTGACATTTCGTAATCTGTGTGTAGGAAGATGCTCCCTTTCTACGACAAGCCTGTGCTAAATTCATAATTGGATTCATTAGGAAATCCCTGCACGCAGCTCCTTTTCTTCGAGCTTGAGGAAAAACCTCCTTTTTGAGTTGTAAATTTTTCGAAATTTCCCACTGGGAAAATGAATGTAGGTATGTTGATTTGGGTGTTTGTCCAGTAAAGGCTTTTAAGCCGCCCAATGAAATAAAAAAATACACTTTAGGTTTAATTCAGTCTAGTTCCTGTGAAAACAAATTTCGGGAAATGCAAACAATCGAATGCTCAAAAGTCAAAAGCTAAATCGAATGCTGGTCGAAAATTATATTCTATACGAGATTCTAAATGCAATCGTTCAGAGACTACTTTTCGAACAGAAACAAATGTTTAGTGAAAAAATCCTAATTTTTTTCTACGAAGTCTTGAATATTACTTCAATGATTTCAATAACAACATAATTATGTAAAAATGAAAATTAGTCGCGAAGCTTGGAAAAACATATACCGTTTTCTATTTCAATAAATAGGATTCAAGTTAGCCACATTGAAGTTTGAAAAAATCTGTGTTTAATTTATTATTCTGGAGTTGATCTGAAGGAAGGCGAGACGAGGTTCTAGGGGTCGGTTGTTTACAATAAACTTTGTTAATTTTCAGTTAGTTGCCCATCTCATCTACTACAAATTATTGTTTTTCTGAATAAATATTCCATTTACACTCGTTTGAGCATGAGTAATGAGCAAACCTGTCTATCCTTCAGGATTGGGAGGGAATTACTCAAATAACTCCGACAAATTGTATTATGGTAATCTGGATGTTATTCGTAAATTCAATTATGATTTCCATATTCGTAAATTGATAAAATCGGGTACGTGGTAAGCAATGAGTTATGGCATATCAAATTACACAAACATAAATAAACTTTGCACTGCAGCAACCTTAAACAATGTGTAATCTCTATTTTCTCCCTCAAAAATTTTGTGTTATAACATTTTACGTTCTGAAATAATTATTATAAATGGTTCGCCGCGGGGGGCGGCAATGTATATCCAATTTTATAATCGAAAACCGATATATCCTTTGAATTCCTTAATGGCTCACTCTATATTTCTTTAGTTGCGGCCATAAATGAAATATGGATTTATGTTGCTTACATTCAGTTTACTTTCATTCAGTTCATTGAATACATATTTATGTGTGTATGCACAAGCTTATATAATAATCACCGATTTAAAAGACACAGATAGTCCAGTTGAATTAAAATTATTATTATAAAACATGAAAATTGAGTAAGGTACAAGCAGGAAAGAGTCAATCTAAACGTTAATAATCTTTAAGTGAAGAACAAATATATGAACACAGAACAATGAGGAATTACATCCGTATAAGAGCATAAGAGATATGTCCCAACCAGCGCCGGATTTAGAATTTTTAGGCCCTGGGGCCAACATTTGGTGGTTACTCAATTATTTTAAATTTTGAATTGATGACACTGGAGATAATTTTTGCCTGCTTTTATTTGCTTTTATTATCTACATAAATTCGCTTACTTTTCTATGCTTTAGTCTTACACTAGGGGAACTTTCCGTGATTTCCTATTTGCGAAAGTATTAATAAGATTGTCAAAAAATTTATATCGCGAAGAATATCACTTTCCACACTGAGGAGTATGAGGTTCTTCAAACGGTCTTGTCTCATACTAGTTCGCAATCTGTTTTTAATGATCTTCAATTTCGAAAAAAGATTTTTCGCCACTGCAGTTTGTTACCATTATCTATAGGTACCTACATTCGAAGGGCTATTTCTGTGTTGCAAAATATAGACTGCACATCATTTCATAAAATAATACAATACAGAAAAATTTCCATTAGTTCTCCTTCTTAATTCAAACAATATATGTTTAGAAAAAGTTGCAAGATGCACCAATTCATTGGCCAAATTAATTTCTAGATCTTGAGGGTAAAAATCGACAAGTTTCTCAGCTTTTAGTGTCAACTGAGGAAGTTCCATCATACTTATCTCAGCAAAAAAACCGAATCGTTTGTTTACAACCTCGTGTGCAGAAATTCGTTCTTTCAAAGACACAATGAGTTGATCAATATTTGGGAAGAAAGAATCTGTCCAAAATTTTTCCTTTGCTGATAATTGTACGGCAGATGTTTTCCCATATAGTCCATGGGATTACGTCATACATTAGGAGTTCGAACACGCAATTGCTTATACTCGTTCATCAGAAAATTATTTTCCTGTGATTTCATATTAGATTCAACAAAAAAATAAAAGAAACAAGGCCTGGATTAAATATAATAAACCAAAAGCTGATAATGACTTAGTAATATACAATGAGTTAAGAAATATGTTTATTGACTATTCAGATATTCCTTATAATGACTTTATTTAAAATACTGAAACCGACATAAAAAACAACCCAAAAAACTTTTGGAGCTATGTTAATAGTAGGTAAGAGAAATACTGACGGGTATCCAAACTGCATGTCTTTCAACAACGAATTTAGCCATGACTCTGAAAAAATTTCAAATATGTTTGCAAATTTTTTTAAAGATGCTTTTTAAGTAGCGAACTCCAGTCAAACGCCTGAGTTATCGACCCTCTCACAAAACATCCCTCATTTGAAGTCATTTGGATTTCTGAAAACGAAATCGTTCGCAAAGCTTCAGAACTTGACGTTTGTTATAGCCCTGGTCCAGATGGTGTACCTTCTTATATTTTGAAAAAATGCGCATCCTATTTAGCCTATCCTCTTCATATTCTTTTTATTGAATCACTCAAATCTTTAATTTTTCCTGAAATTTGGAAGAGTTCGTTCATTACACCGATACATAAAAAGGGTAGTAAAAATGAAATAAAAAATTATCGTCCCATTGCAAAGCTGTCCGTCATCCCTAAGTTATTTGAGTCCATTATTTGTAAAGTCATATCGTTTAATTGTAAGTCTATAATTTGTGACAGTCAACACGGTTTTGTTCAAAATAAGTCAACAGTTACTCACCTCTTTCATTTCAGTTCTTTTTGTTTAGATTCGTTTGAAAAACGGAAACAAGTTGACTGTTTCTTCACAGACTTCAGTAAGGCCTTTGATAAATTATGCCATAAAACATTAACTTCCAAACTTAAATCCCAAGGCTTTAACGATAAATTTGTTAGTTGGGTTTCGTCGTTCTTATATAATAGATCACACACCATAGTTTTTAGGAATGTGCAGTCATCATATTTTTATACCAACTCTGGCGTACCACAAGGTAGCCACTTAGGACCTTTACACCTTTACTGTTTATTTTGTACGTTAACGACTTACCTTCTTTTATAAAACACTCATCTGTTTTAATTTACGCTGATGACATTAAAATCTTCAAACGTATTGACTCACTTGACGACTGTTTACTCCTACAAGATGATCTCAATAGTTTTCACGAATGGTGTTTTATAAATAAGCTTTTACTAAACATAGACAAATGTAAATCAATGTGTTTTATACGCAAACAAAATGCTCTGACTTTCAATTATCAATTAGACTCTTCTTATTTGACTAAACTCTCTACTTTCTCTGACCTAGGTATTATTCTTGACTCTAAATTAACTTTTACAAATCATTATGACTATATTATTAAAAAAGCAAATAAGACACTCGGATTTATAAAACGGTTTTCACATGACTTTCGCGACACTTATATCCTTAAACTTCTTTATATATCATTTTTTAAGACCAATATTGGAATATGGCTGCATAATATGGGCTCCCTTTTATTCAGTCCATATAAACAGAATAGAAGGAGTACAAAGAAGATTCATGCGCTTCTGCCTCCGTTTCTTCCCATGGTCCAATAGGCTAGAACTTCCGCCGTACAATCATAGGCTCACGCTCATAAATCTTCCATCGCTTTCTAAACACAGAGAGTAGGTACACATTCAGCTGTGCTTTATTATAAAATTAATCAATCGGTCAATCATATCACCATCAATTTTGGAACAATTAAACTTTATTTATAGCCGCACAAGTATTAGAAGACAAGTTCCATTACGTCCTATATCAAGCAGATCGAACTATGGCAAAAACAGTCCTCTCAACCAACTGATTTCAGTTTACAACAAGTATTACTTTTTGGTATATTCCGTAAGCGATAATTTTAAAAGTAAAACATTTAAAGCAAATTTTTTCAATACTTCAGTTTAGATTTTATGTTCACATTTGCAAATTGCTTAAAGCATTGTAAATCTATAAATTTAAGAATAAATAATGTAATATTAGTCTTAAGTTCTAACGTTAGTTTGTTTAACGGATTCAATAAATTTAAAAAAAAATTAAAGATATAAACAAAACAATCTACTGGCCTTATACTCTTAGATATCGCTAAGGCATTCGATACAGTTTGGCACGATGCCTTGATTCACAAGCTATATGATTATAATTTTCCAATAGCAATTGTTAAAATTATCCAAAGTTTTCTGCAAGATAGGAAATTCATTGTCAAAATTCATAATGAACATTCTTCTCCACAACTCATTGAATATGGTGACCCTCAAGGATCTGTACTTAGTCCAATACTCTTTTTATTTTTGTGTCCGACATTCCTAATCTAGGTAATGACGTCAGTCTTGCTATGTTTGCCGATGATACAGCAATCTTTTCATCAGGAACTATATATTTAGACGTTCAACAAAAGTTACAATTCGCGATCTTAGAACTTGAAAAATATTTTCATAAATAGAAAATCAAAATTAATTCCAATAAAACACAAGCTATCTGGTTCAGCAGACGCAGAAAAGCATGCTATTTACCAGGAAACTCAAATCTTCAGGTGGGTTCCATCAATATCGATTGGTGCGAGCATTGCAGGTATCTGGGCGTCATGCTAGATAGTAAACTAAACTTTCAAAAACATATAACAACCACTATTGATAAAATAAATATATATACCAATATCGAACTAATATAAAAATTGTTATCTTAGATTACATACGAAATTGCAATCAAAATTAATGTGCAATATTAGGTTTAAGTGTTGTATAAGGGTTTTTGTTAGTAGTTTTCCCTTATTGTTTATATATTGCTCCATATGTATATATTCTCGTTGTACAAATATCATAATTATAGTTGTAAAGGAATTGTATTATGTCCTAAATCTCTAAAAAATAATAATATATGTTATACATATAACTCTTATTGTGCTACTCAATAAATAAATAAAAAAAAAAAAGATTTAAGCATATTTAAAGCTGTACTTAAAATCCTAGTAGAACTCTGCAAATACTGAAAAGAAGATTCGAATCTTTCGAGTACATTATGCCAAAATTGTGGTTTCTAATCGAGACATATTTTGAAGAAAACCGCGAGCTTGACATTTCGTAATCTGTTTTTGTTCATCATCATTACAAATCTCTGTCAAGGCATTAAGAATGAATTTGTAGCCGTAAACAAGAGATTTGACAGCATCCGCGCGGCATTTCCATCGAGTATCACTTAAATTTTTTAGTGTATTAAAAACTTTCTTGGTATTCTTGGCTGATAGATGTTTTATTAATATTTCGAATCGTGATGTTGAAGAAGTGAAAAAAAAACGAAAAGTTCTTCCTTCTTCCACAAAAAATGAAAAAAAGAAGTGCAGCAGAAATAATGTGAGACTTTATACTCACTTCAATCTTAGATTATATGTACACGCTATTTTGGCAACGATTACGATTACCAAAACATTTTAAGAAGCTAACCTTGAATTTTAGACAAACAGACATTTTGACTTCAGAACCCGAGGTTTCGCGATTGCCTACGGAGTGTTCCGAAATTATGTTATCTTTTTCAATTCATCTACACAAATGACTTCTGCAGAAGCTGCCTGGACGAGGAGGAAGAAGAAACAGTCCAACACCTTCTATGTACATGTCTTGCACTCTCCAATAGAAGGAATAACTATCTCGGTAATCCCTTCTTCGATAATACCAGTGAACTGGCAACGATCGACACAAGATGTCTCTCTAACTCCATTAAAAGTACAAAATGGGGTGGAATCATGTAAGGTGATTTGTGACTATCACATTGGTGACTATCAAATGTGATCACATTTTATTTTCCGTCTATATAAGGTGAATGCTTGACGTTTCAATTTTGACATAAAAATCTTTGGTATGAATATGGCAAACAAGCAATCGATTGTAGCGCCACTATTTACAAGCATTTTATTACATGAGTTGGTATTGAAAAAGAAACGGCGGGGCAGAGAATTAGGAAAACATAGAATTAGGAAAACCTGATAGTACTAGGTATTTCATATAAAAACACAAAGTTTTGACAATAAACTATAGAAAGAATGACAATTCTATTTGTTTGTTGTCATTGAATTGTTGTTGATTGTGCTTTATTTCTTTCTTTTATTTATTTCACTCCTAAACAATAATAAATAAATATTTCGCAGGTCAAGGTACTAAAAGACGAACCTCGCCAATAAGTTGATCCATCCATTGTCGCCATCCATTTGTATCCAGTCAAGGTTTGGTAGATTGAAGTCACCTACGATCAAAATTTCATCTTTTGGCTCCAAGAGGTTATATAGGCTTTCTATGCAATCATTAAATTGTTCGTAGATATTGTTATTGCTATTGGGAGGTATATAAGCCGATATTATAAATAAATGTCCGGACTCCAATTTAAGTTTAATACATAGTAACTCGATTTGTAAAGATCGAAAGTCATTAACCAGGTGGCAAGTATGACAATTCTTAATAGCAAAGAGAAGTCCTCCTCCAACAGTGTCGGAATTATCGTTGATCGATCGATCGCGTCTGAAGATTTGATAGGAAGCATCAAAAAGCTCGGAGTCAAGAATAGAAGAATTCAGCCAAGTTTCTGTTAGAACAATGACGTCGTGAGACGTCTTGTTTTGAGCTTCTTGCTTCTTTTGATTCTCTTCAAATTTGGCTAACAGAAGAGACATCATGTCAGATATGGCAGTTGTATTTACCTCTTGCACTTTTGCTTCCACTTCGAAAGCAAACGTATCTGGGTCTTCATTTTGTTCTTCCAGATATTCCTGTAGCCGTTTTACGAGTTCGTTTTTATATCCTGTCCCACTTAAGCCACGTTTGCTTAGTTCGGCCTTTAGCTCGAAGACAGTTAAGTCTTTCAAAACTTTACTCATTTTTTTTTTTTTTTTTTTTTTTTTTTTTTTTTTTTTTTTTTTTTTTTTTTTTTTTTTTTTTTTTTTTTTTTTTTTTTTTTTTTTTTTTTTTTTTTTTTTTAGACCGTCACTATTTCACACAAAATATTATCACTGTTCACTGAGAATAAAACACTAAATACGTTTTAATCCCACTTCTGACACCAATGTAATATTCGGCTTGGTCCGACAATTAAAACTTATTTACTTTTCAAATAAAACACAAATTCACTTTGTTCAAATCACTCACAAACTTATTTATTCAACACTTTGTAACGAAGCGTTACATGCTTATCTATTTTTTTTTACATACATATGGCCACCGGCATCATCGCCTATGTTTGTCACCAGTATCAATCATTCACACACAATTTTCATTTACACATAATTTTACCTTTCACACAAATACAGTTCACATGTAGTTACCCCACAGAAGAAGCATAAGGCAACCTGCACGAAGCTACCAAAAACAGTCCGCCGTGGTGAGAATAATCAACCAGTCAATATTTGAGACAGAGAGTACACCGCCGCCAGAATAAAACAGCAACACAAACACAACAAATACAAACCAGTCCGCCGCCGTGGTAAAAGTATTAAATCAAAGCGCTAGTGTGGTGGAATAATAAGCCACCTCGGGTAGTAAAATTAATTTTATATTTCGAGTCAGTCGGTGTCTGACCGCGGAGCAGTTGGGATCGTCGCCGTAGGTAAGTGGTTGAGTAATTATAAACTTTGTGGAACTTCCCCCCACCAGTGGTAAGGGGTTTCACGGGTATATTTATTATCAACCACCTTCTGCCCAATATCGCTTTTTCGCAGTCAGTCGGTGTTCAGCAGCAGAACGGAGCAGGTCGGCTCCGAGAGGTAATTTATTAAATAATTTATTTTTCTTGGAACTTCCCCCCACCAGTGGTAAGGGGTTTCAAGAGTATCAGGTTTATTTCTCGTGCCACCAGGGGCCGTACTAGTACCTGCAGATCCACCAGAGCTATTGCCTGCTGTTTTAGGGCTACCAGGGGCCATAAATCCTGCTGTTTTAGTGCTACCAGGGGCCATAAATCCTGCTGTTTTGCGTGCCACCAGGGGCCGTACTAGTACCTGCAGATCCACCAGAGCTATTGCCTGCTGTTTTAGTGCTACCAGGGGCCATAAATCCTGCTGTTTTGCGTGCCACCAGGGGCCGTACTAGTACCTACAGATCCACCAGAGCTATTGCCTGCTGTTTTAGTGCTACCAGGGGCCATAAATCCTGCTGTGTTGCGTGCCACCAGGGGCCGAACTAGTACCTGCAGATCCACCAGAGCTATTGCCTGCTGTTTTAGTGCTACCAGGGGCCATAAATCTTGCTGTTTTGCGTGCCACCAGGGGCCGTACTAGTACCTGCAGATCCACCAGAGCTATTGCCTGCTGTTTTAGTGCTACCAGGGGCCATAAATCCTGCTGTTTTAGTGCGACCAGGGGCCATAAATCCTGCTGTTTTACCAGAGCTATTGCCTGCTGTTTTAGTGCTACAAGGGGCCATAAATCCTGCTGTTTTACCAGAGCTATTGCCTGCTGTTTTAGTGCGACCAGGGGCCATAAATCCTGCTGTTTTACCAGAGCTATTGCCTGCTGTTTTAGTGCTACCAGGGGCCATAAATCCTGCTGTTTTACCAGAGCTATTGCCTGCTGTTTTAGTGCTACCAGGGGCCATAAATCCTGCTGTTTTACCAGAGCTATTGCCTGCTGTTTTAGTGCTACCAGGGGCCATAAATCCTGCTGTTTTACCAGAGCTATTTCCTGCTGTTTTAGTGCGACCAGAGGCCATAAATCCTGCTGTTTTACCAGATCTTTTGCCTGCTGTTTTAGTGCTACCAGGGGCCATAAATCCTGCTGTTTTACCAGAGCTATTGCCTGCTGTTTTAGTGCTACCAGGGGCCATAAATCCTGCTGTTTTACCAGAGCTATTGCCTGCCATTTTAATGCTACCAGGGGCCATAAATCCTGCTGTTTTTCCAGAGCTATTGACTGCTGTTTTAGTGCTACCAGGGGCCATAAATCCTGCTGTTTTACCAGAGCTATTGCCTGCTGTTTTAGTGCTACCAGGGACCATAAATCCTGCTGTTTTACCAGAGCTATTGCCTGCTGTTTTAGTGCTACCAGGGGCCATAAATCCTGCTGTTTTACCAGAGCTATTGCATGCTGTTTTAGTGCTACCAGGGGCCATAAATCCTGCTGTTTTACCAGAGCTATTGCCTGCTGTTTTAGTGCTACCAGGGGCCATAAATCCTGCTGTTTTACCAGAGCTATTGCCTGCTGTTTTTGTGCTACCAGGGGCCATAAATCCTGCTGTTTTACCAGAGCTATTGCCTGCTGTTTTAGTGCTACCAGGGGCCATTAATCCTGCTGTTTTGCGTGCCATCAGGGGCCGTACAGAACCTGCCACTCACCAGTATTGCCAGATACTCTACTAATTACTCTTCTATTATATTTCTCAGAGTCATACCAGGCCACCGTCACGCAAACCGCAATTACCCGACGAAACGGGTTACATCCAGTTGAAGGAATACCAGAACCAGACATACCTTCATATTAAACCTTACTAGAGGCGCGTAACATCCAGACCAAGAGGAGGTTACTTTTCTTTACTTAGTTTAACATAAGGCTATTTATTAATTAAGGAATATTAAATAAATAATAAAGAAATTGTGGACCTTTTTTTCCACTGAAGTTTAGTGTTTTTCTTCAGAAGGAACCTTGGCGATCCGACGAGCATAACCTCGGCTGGAAAGCAAAAAGCACATCACAAATTGGCGCCCGAGCAGGGACTATTGAGGTCCACACCCGTATCGTACACATACCAGTAATACACCAGCCGAACATTCAGCCAGCCATGTCCGAGAACGAAGAGGCATTCGACTACACCGCCAGCCTAGGAGCCATGTACCTGCTTAAGAAGCAGGAACTCATCGAGAGGATGGGCCAGATAGGATTGGACACGAGTGGAACGTTGGACGCCCTAAGGGCACGATTTAGTGCCTATGTCAAGGAAGCCAGGCAGAGGAAGTCGACACAGAATCTCTGTGAAGAAATAGAGAAAGCTACCAGCGAGAGGGAATATAAGGGAGAAAACAATATATCGCTCCAAGTTCCAACGAGACATATTCATAGCCAGACCAGTGCTCCGCCTGTAACCCTAACCACACCTCTTGATGCAAATCACCAGCAAGTACCAGGCGACATCATACACGAAAAAGCAGCATTAGCTACAAATCATCAGCAAACATTTGATTCCATGAACGAACATCCTCGCCGTCATGACGCAGAAGTCATGAATACCGTACGGAAATGGAATTTGAAATTCGACGCCGCCGGCAACACTTTCGAATTCCTAGAAAGGATTGAAGAATTGGCCGAGTGTTATGATATTCATACAAATGACTTGGTTAGAACCTTGCCTGAAATTCTACGGGGTACAGCCCTAGAATGGTTCCGTATAAACCGAAGCCGAATGAGCACATGGAAAGAATTCCAGACCAGTTTCCTTAACCATTTTCTACCCGCCCGATACGTCTGTAAGTTAGAAGAACAAATATTTCTGAGAAAACAAGGCCCGAAAGAAAAGGCTAAGGAGTTTATACAAGCCACTCAATATCTGATCCACAGACATCCACGCATGAGCCTCGAAGGAAGCGTCGACCGAATTTATGACAGTTTACGTCCAGAGTATCACTTGTACATAAAAAGGCGAGACTTCGACACTGTCGAAGAGCTGATGACATTAGCCGAGGAATACGAATATATACGTGAAGATCGTACCTCACGACAGCTCACACCGAGATCCAGCCCAGGTCTTAATAGAGCATCTCCGTCTTTTAATAACCGCTCTCCTCCTCCGCCGCCGCGAGTATCATTTGATCAACGCAACGATAACAACCGTTCCGCCTACCGATCCAGTAATCATGCGAACCCCTTCGCAAGAGAACCGCAGAGCACAAATCCTGCCCAATATGATCGGTCAACACACTGCTGGAATTGTAAGCAGCGAGGCCATACGAAGAGCAACTGCCGGCGCCCTTTCAGACTGTTCTGTTCCTATTGCGGCGAGTACGGACGTCTTACCGATGACTGCGCCTGTCACCCTCATAGAGCTTCAGTAATGAAAGACAGACGAAGGGTGGAAAGTAAAGAAGAGGAGATACCCACAGGTTCAGTAACCAAGTCGAGGCAGGAGACCACTAATAACCGATTGGCCAGCGACAACCGTGGGTTGCCAAGTCAGACACCGAACTGAAACGAGGTACTTACCTCTGTTCGCAAGAACGAATCCGTACTTCAAGCAGCCGAAACCTGGACCGACCCGCGTTGTTTTATATCGATCCAGATTTACGGCCAACAAATAAAAGCATTATTGGATACTGGGGCTACAAAGTCTTTTGTTAATGCAAGAACCAGGCAAATGTTACGTAATAATAACACTCCAGTTCAATACCGAGATCATATAACGCAGATGGCAGACGGCAACCCTGTAGCCAGCCATGAACATTATACACTGACGTTATACATTGATGAAAGGCCAGTAATGGCAGAGCTAACCTACATGAAACAGCTTACCGATGAGATGGTAATAGGTATGGACCTATTACATAAAGTAGGGGTAAGGTTGACACTGCGTGGTAGAGAAATACCTCTCGCAGACAACACGGGATTGCCCCGAGACCCATTACTGGTTGCCCATAGTGAGATAGCAATTGCAGCTAGCAGCCCAAAGGATTGGACTCAGAAACGTGTTAGTCAAATGTTCCACAACCCAGAGAAATACCCCGAATACCGAATAATGGAAAACCGGTTGTACCGAAGATTTCCAGCACATCCATTGTCGAACCAAGACTCAGATTGGAAGCTATGTGTGCCTACCGCCGAAAGACAAGCAGTTCTATACAATAACCATGATGCCACATTGGCTGGCCACCTAGGGATAGCCAAAACGGCATCCAGAATCATGAAATTGTACTACTGGCCTGGAATGTACCGAGACATAGCTAACTACGTTAGTAAGTGCCAAGTGTGTAGAGCACTTAAGGTGTCCCAGCAGAAACAGCAACAGATACGGGGTTATAAGCTGCGACACAGATCATGGAAGCCGGGTATCAGGGAGCCCGAGAGAGAGTTAGACCGATTGAAACGCAGCCAGCCAAAAGCCCAGCCCAACAAGCTCACAAGCAAGCCGCCGATTTCCGTACACACAGCCAATACCAAGCGTATCACCACTTCCACTGGGGCTTCAACCACGACCAGCACTAACGCCACGTTGAACGCCGTACAAGCCTACAACCGCCCTTGCACATCCGCAGCCGCAATCGCCGCCCAGTCAACCCCCACAGCTGCCTGTCACATCGACACAGCCTGTCCCAGCGCATCCCGTTCCGCAGCCGCCATACGAACCACCGCCGCAGCAGCCCGACCCATTCCAGCCGCCTGTTCCGTCTTCACCATGCATTCAACCGCCACCGCTATCATACGTTCCACCAAAACGCAGCTCCGAAAAACCGTCACCACCGAAACCCCATTTGCAGCAGCCGACCGTCCTGAAAACGTCTTTCGTGAGATTGACAATGGTGTCGCCATCCAAGCTACTCCTCAAGTCACCCCCCATTGCCTACACAGCCCCAAGTACCAGTGGATTTAGACGAGAAGGTTCTCGTCTCCGAAGGGGGAGTGGTATGTAACGAAGCGTTACATGCTTATCTATTTTTTTTTTTACATACATATGGCCACCGGCATCATCGCCTATGTTTGTCACCAGTATCAATCATTCACACACAATTTTCATTTACACATAATTTTACCTTTCACACAAATACAGTTCACATGTAGTTACCCCACAGAAGAAGCATAAGGCAACCTGCACGAAGCTACCAAAAACAGTCCGCCGTGGTGAGAATAATCAACCAGTCAATATTTGAGACAGAGAGTACACCGCCGCCAGAATAAAACAGCAACACAAACACAACAAATACAAACCAGTCCGCCGCCGTGGTAAAAGTATTAAATCAAAGCGCTAGTGTGGTGGAATAATAAGCCACCTCGGGTAGTAAAATTAATTTTATATTTCTAGTCAGTCGGTGTCTGACCGCGGAGCAGTTCGGATCGTCGCCGTAGGTAAGTGGTTGAGTAATTATAAACTTTGTGGAACTTTCCCCCACCAGTGGTAAGGGGTTTCACGGGTATATTTATTATCAACCACCTTCTGCCCAATATCGCTTTTTCGCAGTCAGTCGGTGTTCAGCAGCAGAACGGAGCAGGTCGGCTCCGAGAGGTAATTTATTAAATAATTTATTTTTCTTGGAACTTCCCCCCACCAGTGGTAAGGGGTTTCAAGAGTATCAGGTTTATTTCTCGTGCCACCAGGGGCCGTACTAGTACCTGCAGATCCACCAGAGCTATTGCCTGCTGTTTTAGTGCTACCAGGGGCCATAAATCCTGCTGTTTTGCGTGCCACCAGGGGCCGTACTAGTACCTGCAGATCCACCAGAGCTATTGCCTGCTGTTTTAGTGCTACCAGGGGCCATAAATCCTGCTGTTTTGCGTGCCACCAGGGGCCGAACTAGTACCTGCAGATCCACCAGAGCTATTGCCTGATGTTTTAGTGCTACCAGGGGCCATAAATCCTGCTGTTTTAGTGCGACCAGGGGCCATAAATCCTGCTGTTTTACCAGAGCTACTGCCTGCTGTTTTAGTGCTACCAGGGGCCATAAATCCTGCTGTTTTGCGTGCCACCAGGGGCCGAACTAGTACCTGCAGATCCACCAGAGCTATTGCCTGCTGTTTTAGTGCTACCAGGGGCCATAAATCCTGCTGTTTTGCGTGCCACCAGGGGCCGTACTAGTACCTGCAGATCCACCAGAGCTATTGCCTGCTGTTTTAGTGCTACCAGGGGCCATAAATCCTGCTGTTTTAGTGCGACCAGGGGCCATAAATCCTGCTGTTTTACCAGAGCTATTGCCTGCTGTTTTAGTGCTACCAGGGACCATAAATCCTGCTGTTTTACCAGAGCTATTGCCTGCTGTTTTAGTGCTACCAGGGGCCATAAATCCTGCTGTTTTTCCAGAGCTATTGCCTGCTGTTTTAGTGCTACCAGGGGCCATAAATCCTGCTGTTTTACCAGAGCTATTGCCTGCTGTTTTAGTGCTACCAGGGGCCATAAATCCTGCTGTTTTACCAGAGCTATTGCCTGCTGTTTTAGTGCTACCAGGGGCCATAAATCCTGCTGTTTTACCAGAGCTATTGCCTGCTGTTTTAGTGCTACCAGGGGCCATAAATCCTGCTGTTTTACCAGAGCTATTGCCTGCTGTTTTAGTGCGACCAGGGGCCATAAATCCTGCTGTTTTACCAGATCTTTTGCCTGCTGTTTTAGTGCTACCAGGGGCCATAAATCCTGCTGTTTTACCAGAGCTATTGCCTGCTGTTTTAGTGCTACCAGGGGCCATTAATCCTGCTGTTTTGCGTGCCATCAGGGGCCGTACAGTACCTGCCACTCACCAGTATTGCCAGATACTCTACTAATTACTCTTCTATTATATTTCTCAGAGTCATACCAGGCCACCGTCACGCAAACCGCACGTACCCGACGAAACGGGTTACATCCAGTTGAAGGAATACCAGAACCAGACATACCTTCATATTAAACCTTACTAGAGGCGCGTAACATCCAGACCAAGAGGAGGTTACTTTTCTTTACTTAGTTTAACATAAGGCTATTTATTAATTAAGGAATATTAAATAGATAATAAAGAAATTGTGGACCTTTTTTTCACTGAAGTTTAGTGTTTTTCTTCAGAAGGAACCTTGGCGATCCGACGAGCATAACCTCGGCTGGAAAGCAAAAAGCACATCACAACTTTCAATTACTTTTCGAACACAGTATCTTTACTTTATCGCAGTTCACAATCAATTAATTCTTCGCCGCCAAACGGGCTCTTTATATAACAAAAATACTTGGTTCTAGAAACTACTATATTGGTTCTTGGAGAAGCTTGAATGTTCCAGAAGCTTACACTTACAAACAAAAATACTGGGATTTTTTTTTTGTAGGGGCTAACGTTCTTAATGCTAAACAAAAAGTTTCTCTTAATTACTAGGTATTGCCCCTCACAAGTGTTTACTACTACAATTAAACGATATTAGAGTTAAAGAGATACAGAGTAAATAAAGAGAGTAAGAAAAGTGTGTACATTAAATATAGAAAGAGGTACAGAGCGTAAGAGATAATAACGTATACACATTAGACATTACAATAGAAGGAGATACAGAACGTATGAGATAAATAAAGTGTATACACATTACAATATGTTCAAGGCGAGGTCGCACGAACTTGCTCCTGTATTCCAAATTATAACTAACAAAAAACATTAAAAAATAAAATAAAATAGTTAAAATTCTTAAATAAAAATTTAAATTTCAATATGTTCCTCAAAAATACATTTTAGAAATTGTTGATTTTCCTTTTGGTTTGTTTTCGTTAAATCCTTGGAGCGGTTTTTTTTTTTAATAATTTTTTTTATATAAGTACACAAATTTTTAAAAATGTCTTGAAATTAATTTGGGCATGCAGTATTCAAGAATATGTAAATTTTTTTGAATACAAAATATAATTTGGAACCTACGTACTTCCAAAAAAATATTTTTTTACACAAAATTATCAGTGTTCGGAAAAAAAATTAACGAGGATATTTAAAAAAAAATCGTAGGAGCCGTTTTTGAGAAAATTTAAACTTTTGGTTTTTGGCCAAAAAAAATTGTATGGTAGATGTGGTACATATATGCATTTAGGTTTTAGGGTAATCTTAATTTTGATCTTTAAAAAAAATATAAAAAAGGACCCACGCGAATTCTTTGAGGTCAATCGGACCGGTAGTTAAGGCTGTAGGTGCGTTTACAAACAGACAGACGGACGGAATCGCTGTACCCACTTTTTTCGATGTCTGTATCATTTGTAATGTCAAATGTATTTGATCAGAATCTCAATTTTTGTTTTACGAATTCAATACTTGCCATATATTCTATTCCCAAACTATATCTACGTGATCTAACAAATGTCATCATCCCAATGTGGTTACTCGTGGCGCAGGGTCATAAGTCCACAGGCCAAAAGTCCATAATGGACTTTTAACCCATTTTAGTGGACAAATCAATTATGGAATTTAACCCACAATAGTTAGTAAGAAATCCACAAAAAAGAGAAAAGGATAGACCTATAATTCATAAACAAACAAAAATTTGCCCATAGGAGAATCAATTTCAAAAATACCTCGATTTTTTTTTATTTCTCACAGAGAGTCATCCTTCGAATATAATGAATTTATTAAAATTTAGCCACTACTTGCTGTGTGAATTGCGTTAACAAGAAGTTCTTTAACCGAAATTTTTGTGTAGAACTACGAAATTTCCCTCATGATTTCAAAAATTTACCTTAACAAGAACTGTTTTATTTTTCCGGGTTAAATAATTTCGGGTAAACATAAAATTTTTAGAGAACAAAATCAAGAAAAAGTCACTAAATGTAACGAATAAACTCTGTTTTATTTATTTTTCTCAATTTTGCAGTGGTAATTGGAAACAACAGTAGAAAATCTTCAAACAAAAACTTCATTTTGAATATTTAGTTGGGTTTTTCCGTGTAGTAACACTGGAAAACTAGTTTTCACAGCTGAATCTCTTATTATTCTCAAAAGAACAAACAATGATATTATTTTTCGATTAAGGAATATGATCAATTTAAACTTCTTTATTCTCATCTTTTAAAATATCAACGCATTTTAACAAGGATAAATTAATAAAATGGGGAAGAATAGGTGAAACAGAAGCAAACTTTTCTATCATTCATGACGAAAAGGGGTAACTGCAAAATTTTAGCCCATTCAACCTGCTCAACAGCTGGATAAATTTTAACCCATATTCACCACGCTAGTGTCAAGTTTCAACCAAACGTCAAGTTTTAATACACATTTTAACGGAATTCACACCCGCCCCAAGACCGCCTTTGCAAGAAGAGACAGTTATCTTGTGTAAACAATGGATACCAGAAATATAAGCAGACTTGAAATCGAACCCATGAGTCTATAAATAACCAATCCGTATTTCAATTTTCCTTTTCAGCTATAATCTCTTGTTTTTTGCATCACGGCGCGGCGTTTATTCACTCTCGTATACAGTTTCAAAATGATAGCAATGAGGATAATAACATTATCATGGAGCTTTGTTTAAATTAAAGGCACATAATGTCCTTCCTCTTTCAACAACAACATTTTGGGCTTCTGTGTTCCGTGGTGATAAATTTTCAAATTCAATACAAGGTATCCGTGCTTCTTCTATCTTTGTTTTTCGACTCTCAACTCTTAAGCTATTGAATTTCTTTTATCGATGAAGGAAAATCCTTAAAATCACCAAAATGACTCGAGTAGAGAACTCAATACAAATAATAGAGTGTGCCCTAGAAATTTTCAAAAGGATTTTGCTGATTTATATGTACAAATATATTTAAAGAGTAGTCGCCGTCGCCCACTGCCATCAGAGAAAGAATAAGTTCGAGGATTGTCGTTGAATTCTCAGATTGTTATTTATCGTGAAAGCTCATCTTAGACTTTAGACATATTTATATTAAGACAAATTTGAAGAAAAGCGATATTGGAGAGATTGGGGACAACTGTCTGTTTAAAGTGGATAATGTCAATCAGTAATAAATTGAAAAAGGGATTTAATTAATTTTAAATGCTAACTCATATAAAAAAAAAAAAAATGCTTATACAGAAGAGTGTAGTGTCCGTGGCTTAGTGGTTAGGTGCGTTGGCGGCAACGTGCGTCGTGAGTTCGAGTCCTACTCGTGCCCATAAAGTTTTTATTTCATATTTCATGGACACTGCCTCTAGCGAAGAACTGACAAAACTTCCAAAAGTATCTATCTGTCAAGAAAAAGTGCTTCTCAACTTTACCTCTCGGAATCGGCGTTAAATTGTAGGTCCCCTCAATTCTTCACAAGCACCCAGAGAATTGTTGATGAGAGTAATTCACTGAGGCCTTGGCTCTTCAAGAGCTGTCACGCCACTCTATTTTATTTTTTTATACAGAAGAAATGAATCATGAATACTATAGAAATTAGAATTATTCTAATATTTGGTACATGTGTTTGATATGTAAATGTACCTATTTGAATGTTTATAAATAAAATAAATTATTTTATTATAGGAATTTTGTAGTGACCTCTCCAAATCGTATATATGTATATGAAACACTTTTAAGCAGGCTCCAGGTCAATAAAAGATAGTTCTATATGGTTACAACGTTTCGATCATGAATACACTCCTCATCAGGCCTTTATTGAAATACAGGGTGCGGCAAAAAGATCTGACGGTTTTAAAATGTAAATAACTCAAACGTTTATAGTGATAAAAAGTGTTTTATTGCATATTACAGATTGGTATTTATTAACATTTATAAAAATAACTGAAAAAAGGCGAATTTGCTCCGTTTAAGATTTGAAGATGACGTCTTTCAAATGATGTCCATCTCGGGCCATGCATTCTTCCAATCTTGCACTGAAACTTTCAAACACTTTCCCTAACATTGCAGGAGACAGGTTGGCTATTTCTTGGCGTATGGCCTCCTTAAGGTCATCCAATGTGCGGGGTTTGTTTGCGTATACTCTAGATTTCAGCAGGACCCACATTGAATCGTCTACGGAACTGACGCTGAACAGTAACACAGGAATCGCCACTTTTAAAAAACGCTTCCACGACAAACGCACGGTGCTCAGCCGTCCACCGCTCCATGGCTACTGAACATGTCCGCACGTAGGCTCTGGAAAGCCGTTATCCCCACCACCCCCCACCACTCACTCGCTCGCCAGCGTGGCAGCGAAAACCGTCAGATCATTTTGCCGCTCCCTGTATTATAAATTAATGTACATTACTATACATAGGTCAACAAAACTTACAACAACAAATAGCTGATTCTTTGTTCTATGATTTAGAAAATGTATTTAAACTCCCAAAAGTTTATAATATATCTAACTGTTTTATAAAAGAAAGTTGTGCGTTTATAATTTAATGGGAACTCTTATTGTACCTGGTTGCAAAAACATTACTTACATATTGTGCTGTTTGAAACGAAACACTGAGTAGGCGTTCTGACAATGATTTAGCCAGTGCGTTATTTAAAATTTTGTCAAAAATAATAGCTGGGCCCTATTGCACCAACAACTTTTCACTTTTTGCTTTGCAACTTTGCAAAATAATAATTTCCTGCAAAGTAAAAGTAAAAAGTGTTTCACCAAAAATGAAAAGTTCCTGACTTTTCACTTTGCAATTTCTTATGTTTTTTTGCAAAGTGAAAAGTGTGGGCGTTTCACCAAGTTAAAATGTAGCTTTTCATTTTCAGTCGTAATTTGAAAAGTTGCAAAGTGAAACATTTATGATTTATTTGACTTGGCTTCTTGTCGTTGTTATTATAAACTAGCTGACCCGGCAGACTTCGTACTGCCTACTGAAATTGCAATAAAGTACTTTCAAAATGATTTGTAATGTTAAATTTTTTTGTTTGATTTATTTTATTATTAAAGCAAACACATCAATTGCTCTTTTTACTTTTCAAAGTGCGAGCATAAGGAAAGGTGGAATGTACGGAAAGATCTTAGGAGGAGGTTTCGGTTTACATTTAGTATTGAATTCCTTTATATTGAAATGAAGGGGAAAAGCAGAGTGTGGTATACAGATTCATATTCGTGTTGTTAGGCTAATAAACATATGTCTGTACTTGACAGTACGACCGAAGTTGGGTTCGTAAGCATTCGTGGAGCCACGAGTATACTACGGTCTAATCTCTTACGGAGATTTTCCCATCACGAATTCTCTATTTTCCCATTTTTTAAAATCCATGCAAAATATGACTTGGGCTTTCTTGCTCTTGAGGAGTTTTCCATTGCGAATTTGTTATGTTTTTGCAATGCCTTTGTTTTTAATTATACTTGCTTTCAAGGACTTCACTCAGTTCCCCAGCACGAACTTTCCATTTTACCATTTCAAAAGTACCTAATGCCTTTCATTTGAAAGAGTGTTTTGAGATTTTTGTTTAATCAAATTTTATTTGCATTTCAAATTTTCCATTTTTTTTACTTTTATTTGCATTCCATTTCCATTTCCATTTGAAAACCACTGCACCTACAATTACATGCAATTTTCTCTTTGAAAACCATTGCACTTACCCTTTAAATAACCAATGAGTTTTCCGTGTTCCTTTTGAAAACCCATTTTGAAATTTTCCAGTTGAAAACCAATGCACATGCGATAATATGCAATTTTCCATTTTAAAACCAATGCACCTACCCTTTAATACCAATGAGTTTTCCGAGTTCCTTTCGAAAACCCATTTTGAAATTTTCCATTTGAAAACCAATGCACATGCGATAATATGCAATTTTCCATTTCAAAACCAATGTACCTACCCTTTGAAAACCAATGAGTTTTCCGAGTTCCTTTCGAAAACCCATTTTGAAATTTTCCATTTGAAAACCAATGCACATGCGATAATATGCAATTTTCCATTTTAAAACCAATGCACCTACCCTTTAAAACCAATGAGATTTCCGAGTTCCTTTCGAAAACCCGTTTTGAAATTTTCCATTTGAAAACCAATGCACATGCGATAATATGCAATTTTCCATTTTAAAACCACTGCACCTACCCTTTGAAAAGCCCGGCAAAAATCCTCATTCAAACCCTCCAAGTGGGTGCCAGGCGGGCAATGATCACTACAGAGTCCTGTGCGTTTTTGGCAGGATGGTGATTAGCTAAGGTTGAGTTGGGTCGCTGAATTGTTGCAACTCCTCAATAGTGCAACGTTCGGAAACCTAATTCAATCATAGTTTAGAGGTTCCTAATTTCAGTGGTGGTGTGAGCGTACTTTGTACGAAAACCGTGCCGAAGAATGAAAGGCTGGGGGATAAACCAGTCATTAACGAGCTCTTTCGGATGCTGTGGCAAGGTCCGTCATATTTCTTGCCTTGCCCCGGTAAGCGGCTCTGCCGGGGCTGACCGTCTTTCCGCCTCACTCGTGGGAACAAAAATGAAACCAAACAAACTATCAAACAGAAAAAAAAAACATAAACAGAGCCAGGGCTGACAATGCGGTCACATCTCCTGGAAAGGCTGTCGAGCCAACTCAGAGGTGTGAACGGGTTGTCAACCCTGTGGTTGCCACTAGCAGCGGGAGTCCTTCTCCCTCTACTAGCCGCAACCTATACTTAAAGGAATTACCCGTCAGTGGAACAGCTGTGACGCTCGGCTGTCCCAAGGGCGGCAATTCCAAACCCCACATCTTCCCCGCCCCTGCTAGGACGTCGCAAGCGACCCCAAGAAGGGACACCCCATCCGGAGAGACAAAATCTGCGACGCGTGGAATTGAATCGAAGGGTGAGGGCACACCCCGATTGGTATCGGTAGCGACCAATTCTGGTGGTCGACCCACATCTGTGTCACACGGACATAGCTCTGGGCCGACTAACAGGAAGTCCGGGAAGTCACAGGCCAATCGAGACCAGCGCAATGCTGAAAGGATTCTGGCCGCAGTCGGTGTCATACCGGCGACGGAAAGAACCCCTGAGCAAGCGCGCAAACTCGAGTGGGCTAGTGGCGTTCTCAGCAGAAATACAAAACCGACCGGCAGCGACTCAACGTCAAAGCGCAATAGAACTCTCGAGGGCGACAAGCCTGAACCGAAAAGGCAGAAAGTGCTTCCCAGCAGCACAACAGCCTTCAATAAAGATCTATCTTTCAGCGACGCGCTCAAAGGCAAGATCATAGCCGCGGTCATTGACAGGAGTCATGCAGATGGTAACATCTCTCATGATCAATGGGCAGACGTCAAGGCTCACCTCGGTTTCAGATTTTTATCTGTCATCGAGGAGAATCCGGGGCCTCTCCCAGACACAGCCGATGCAGGATGGTACCAAAATCGTATCAAACTCATCGCCTGTGGTGATCAGAGATCTTACGATCTGTACAGGGCTGCTGTTAATGGCTTGCCAGAAATCTGGCCGGGTGCCAAGCTCGAAGTTGTTACAAGGGAGAATATCCCTTGCCGACCGAGAGCACGGATAATGGTCCCAGCTTTACACAACTGCCCAGACATGATTATGAAATTAATCAAAACCAGCAATCCAAACCTGCCTACTCACGACTGGAAAGTCCCAAAGGTTGAGAAGGAAACAGTGGGTCGCTATAGATCAGCTCTCTTGGTGATCAATAGGGAATCATTGGCTCCACTGGCCGCGACCGAAGGCGTGATTAGGTATGGTTTCGATGAAATCATTGTCCGTATCTATAAAAAAGATGAAGACTCGCTCAACGCACCCCCCATAGAAGCCCCTTCAGCGGAAGGAAACGCTTCACTACCCCCAAAAATGGAAGTCGATGCAACACCACAAGTGGAACCATCGACCTCCACAGCCCCAAACAAGCCATCCGACGTGGAGGCTCACCCGATAGTCGACAGTATTTCCGACATGGAAACTGAAGACGCCATCTTAGGCAGCACTCTGAGCGAGGAAGACCTACTTCATTCCTCCTCAGACGATGATAACGCCGACAAAACAGTGGTGGAGGTTGATCTGGCTAAAAGTAGCAATGCTGCGATTAGTTCAGATTAATCTTCACCACGCCATCATGGCCACAAACAACCTGGTTCTCCGATTGCACAGAAACAAAGAAGACATCGTCTTAATACAGGAGCCGTGGGTCTCAAACTCCATCATCAGAGGCCTCAGGACTCCTGGCTATAAACTTTTGTATGCATCGGAGAAAGGTGAACCAAGGTCATGCATGTTAGTAAAAAATAACTTAAATGTATTTTTACTCCCCAATTACAGCGACAAGGACACCACCACCGCTGTCTCAACAACGGATAAAGCCACCTACTGGCTTATATCCTCTTATCTTGGCCATGACAGTCCTGCTCCAGGAGACATCTTGAGGAAGGCAATTGCGGACGCGCAAACGAAAAAAGCTGGCCTACTAATTGGTTCGGACGCTAACGCCCATCACACGGTATGGGGTAGCTCGGACATAAATGAGAGAGGTGAGTCCTTATTTGATTACCTATTAAGCACTAACCTTCTCATAAATAATATTGGTAATGAACCCACTTTTGTTACCAAGAACAGAAAAGAGGTACTTGATATAACACTAACCCTGACTCAATCCATAATCTGATTTCAAACTGGCATGTCTCAAAGGAGAATTCCTTCTCTGACCACAGATATATTCAGTTTGAACTCAATGATGTGGCTAATATATGTACGGGTTTTCGCAATCACCGTAACACAAACTGGGAACGATATAGAGAGGTATTAGCACAACTGCTTGATCACAACCTTCTCAAAAGTTCCTCCACTAAAGATGAACTAGACCATTCTGTAAACCATCTCACCGAAGCCTTCAACGAATCAATGAGAACTTCGTGCCCAGTAACCATTTTTAAGGGTAAAAAGAAACCTCATTGGTGGCACAAAGAACTAGAACCATTCAGGAAGAGTTGTCGCAAACTCTTCAACAGATCTAAATACACAAGATCTGCTTCTGACTGGGACTTATACAAACAAGCTCTAAAGCTTTATAAGAAAGAATTAAGGAAGAGTAAGAGGTCTTCTTGGAGAAACTTCTGTGGAAAAATAGATAATACTTCAGAAGCCTCAAGACTTAGGAAAATTCTCTCAAAAAGTCCAACAATACCTAGTGCTTTGAAGACAGAAGCAGACACGTGGACTACCACAGATGAAGAATCTCTTAATCTGCTATTAGACACCCACTTTCCAGGTAGCTCTAACATACTTAACGACTTACCATCAGAGTCGCAAGCTTCTACAAGCAATTTAGTTGATCTAATAACACGGGAAAAACTGCAATGGGCGATAGACAGCTTTGATCCATATAAATCTCCAGGACCAGATGGAATTATTCCGGCCGAACTACAAAAATGCTCAGACATGATCATTCCACCATTGGAAATCATTCTGACAGGCTGTGTAAGGTTGAAATATATTCCCAAGGCCTGGAGAATGGCAAAAGTAGTCTTCATTCCTAAAGCAGGGAAACCCTCCCACGTTAACCCTAAAGATCTACGACCAATCAGCCTATCATCCTTCCTTCTTAAAACCTTGGAAAGATTGATTGAAATTCACATCAGACATAACTTAAAACCATGTCTCATTTCCACAGCTCAACATGCGTACTCTAAGGGAAAATCAGTAGAAACAGCACTTCATTCGCTGGTACGTAGTATTGAATATTCCCTCAAATACAAAGAATATAACCTAGTAGCGTTCCTAGATATTGAAGGAGCTTTCAATAACGTCAGTTACCAGGCGATCACAACAGCAATGGATAAGCTGAAATTAGAGAAACCACTCATAGATCTTATAAGTCTCATGCTCAAAAGCAGGACAATAACTTCTAGCATGAGAAGTTTTACCACCACCAGATCGGTGAATCGCCTCTTTTATGGAACATGGTAGTAAACGACCTACTAACATCATTGGAAGCAGAGGGTTTCAGGGTGATTGCCTATGCTGACGACGTTGCAATATCTGTATCTGGGAAACATCCCCAAGTTCTCTCAGAACTCCTACAAAATGCCTTAACCCTTCAGTGCACACCTCAAAAAAAATCACACCATTGTACACGTGGGGCCTGAGAGGCCCGTAAACACAATTTTATGAGCAAATGTAGAAATAATTGAGGAAACTGAAATTTTATACATTCATTTATAATATTTATTCAAAATCAATCTTAAAACTAATAAAAACAGAGGATAAAACATAAATATTTTGTACAGTAATATCAAATAGAGCAAGTTGGGCAACAATAGTGCTCATGTTGGAGCCAAATGCATTTGCCGCATTTGTCGCAGAAGTATCGACTCTTCCTTCGTTTTGTACAGAATGCACAATCTTTTCTGGTACTTACATTATTGGAAAATGCTATTTCTTCAACAGGCAGCAATGCAGCATATTTTCTCGCATTTGAACGAGTTTCTAGTGGCAAATGACTGTTTGAAGCACGATCCTTCAAATGGTCTTTTACAAGTTTACGAGATAAACGAAACGAACCCAAAAAGAAAACAACCTTCTCTCACTTATATCCATAAAATAATAAAGAAAACCCACGAAAATAATCCGAAAACAGAATAAAGATATACCGTGTATCTGAGAATTAAAAAAAAACAGTAACGTGAATGTATACCTTGGGCCTATTAGGCCCGAAGCTCTATTTAGTGAAAATCTACTGAACTTATTACAGTTATTTTTGTGTTCGAGGATACATATCGACGTTGTATGAAGGTAGATGAAAGATTATTTTGTTTCCAAAAACGGTTCCAATTTTATACGTATTTTTATTTTCACTTGGGCCTGTCAGGCCCCACGTGTGCACTACAGCGTTAAATAGGCTAACAAATTGGGCTAAGCAATGTGGCTTGGACGTCAATCCACACAAAACAGAACTTGTACTCTTTTCGAGAAGGTACAAAATTCCTCAAATTAGCCCACCCAAGATTAAAGGAATACCATTAAGTTTTTCCGACCAAGCTAAATATTTAGGCCTCATTTTAGACAAAAAACTAAATTGGAAGGCAAATATTGATGAAAGAGTAAAAAAGGCTACCGTAGCGCTTTTTACTTGTAAAAAGGCCATAGGATCAAAATGGGGCTTCTCCCCAAAGATAACCCACTGGCTATACACTTCGGTAATCAGACCGATACTCATTTATGGAGTTGTCGTATGGTGGACCGCACTGGACAAGATGGTAAATCTAAATAAGCTCACCAAAGTTCAGCGGTCAGCAGGTATGTGCATCACAGGAGCACTTCGCTCAATACCAACCGCAGCCCTGGAAGTGCTTTTAAACCTAACACCTCTCGACATCTTCTCCAAAATGGTGGCAGCCAACTCATGTGTGAGGCTTAGAGCCACCTCTCAATGGAACAGTAACAATACTGGTCATACTACTATTCTAGACAATTTCAGATCTATCCCAGATCGCTTAGATTATACCACCCCAAAAATGGTGTTCGGTAAAAGCTTCCATGTCTCTATCCCTTCAAGATCCTCCTGGGAAGAAGAAAGACCCCTGGAAGACAACGCGGTACACTTCTATACAGACGGTTCAAAGACCGACTGCGGAGTGGGAAGTGGTATCTATTCAGAACAACTGAATCTCAGTCTATCATACAGACTTCCCGATCAATGTAGTGTATTCCAGGCAGAAGTAATGGCGATTAAAGAGGCACTATCCTGGCTCAAAGAAAACGTTATATCTTGCAAGGATATACGAATCTTCTCGGACAGCCAAGCCGCTCTCAAATCTCTCGCGTCTGTCTCCACAAACTCTCAAATAGTCCACGATTGTCGATCATCTCTGAATGAGATGACGGAACAGTTTAATATTCACCTCATTTGGGTGCCGGGCCACAGAGACATTCCGGGAAATTGCAAAGCCGACGAGCTCGCCAAAAACGGAACACTTCTGCCCAATGTTAGACAAAAACATAACATAGGAACACCACTTGCTACATGCAAATATCTTCTCAAACAATATGCTCTAGAATCAACCAACGCTAGATGGTCACAGGGTACCACCTGCCTAGCAACCAAGCAAATATGGCCAAGCATAGACATAAAACGGTCAAAAGGCTTGATATCCCTGAGCAGACAAAATATTAGCTCTACAATTGGAGTAATAGCAGGACACTGCCTCATAGGTAGACATGCTCTGAGGCTAGGAGTCTACACAAATGATTTCTGCAGAAGCTGCATGGACGAGGAGGAAGAGGAAACAGTCCAACACCTTCTTTGTACATGTCCAGCACTCTCCATTAGAAGGAACAACTTTCTCGGTAATCCCTTCTTCGATAATACCAGTGAACTGGCAACGAACGACATTAAATGTCTCTCTAACTTCATTAAAAGCACGAATTGGTTTGTTTAAGGTCATTACTCTCCCATGAGTATTTTATGGTATCACAACGGATCCTTGAGGTCTAAGTGAGTCAACAACAACTGGACAGCCACTATAACCTAAGCTAGCCTACCCTTTGAAAACCAATGAGTTTTCCGAGTTCCTTTCGAAAACCCATTTTGAAATTTTCCAGTTGAAAACCAATGCACATGCGATAATATGCAATTTTCCATTTCAAAACGAATGTACCTACACTTTGAAAACCAATGAGTTTTCCGAGTTCCTTTCGAAAACCCATTTTGAAATTTTCCATTTGAAAACCAATGCACATGCGATAATATGCAATTTTCCATTTTTAAACCAATGCACCTACCATTTAATACCAATGAGTTTTCCGAGTTCCTTTCGAAAACCCATTTTGAAATTTTCCAGTTGAAAACCAATGCACATGCGATAATATGCAATTTTCCATTTCAAAACCAATGTACCTACCCTTTGAAAACCAATGAGTTTTCCGAGTTCCTTTCGAAAACCCATTTTGAAATTTTCCATTTGAAAACCAATGCACATGCGATAATATGCAATTTTCCATTTTAAAACCAATGCACCTACCCTTTAAAACCAATGAGTTTTCCGAGTTCCTTTCGAAAACCCATTTTGAAATTTTCCATTTGAAAACCAATGCACATGCGATAATATGCAATTTTCCATTTTAAAACCAATGCACCTACCCTTTAAAACCAATGAGATTTCTGAGTTCCTTTCGAAAACCCGTTTTGAAATTTTCCATTTGAAAACCAATGCACATGCGATAATATGCAATTTTCCATTTTAAAACCACTGCACCTACCCTTTGAAAACCAATGAGTTTTCCGAGTTCCTTTCGAAAACCCATTTTGAAATTTTCCAGTTGAAAACCAATGCACATGCGATAATATACAATTTTCCATTTCAAAACGAATGTACCTACACTTTGAAAACCAATGAGTTTTCCGAGTTCCTTTCGAAAACCCATTTTGAAATTTTCCATTTGAAAACCAATGCACATGCGATAATATGCAATTTTCCATTTTTAAACCAATGCACCTACCCTTTCATACCAATGAGTTTTCCGAGTTCCTTTCGAAAACCCATTTTGAAATTTTCCAGTTGAAAACCAATGCACATGCGATAATATGCAATTTTCCATTTCAAAACCAATGTACCTACCCTTTGAAAACCAATGAGTTTTCCGAGTTCCTTTCGAAAACCCATTTTGAAATTTTCCATTTGAAAACCAATGCACATGCGATAATATGCAATTTTCCATCTTAAAACCAATGCACCTACCCTTTGAAAACCAATGAGTTTTCCCAGTTCTTTTCGTAAACCCATTTTGAAATTTTCCAGTTTCCAAATTTGCGCTGGTCCAATTCTGAGTCGCCTTCGTCCATAAAATAATAAATTTTCAATTTACATAAATTTTCACAAACATAATTTTCAATATTTGAAATTGATCATATTTTTTTTTATTTTGATGGGGTGGAAAAAGTATGTTTTTTTAACATTGGTACAATTTGTGATTTAAAAAGCATAAGTTTCTCGCCGTAAAAACCATCTTTGAACTTTGAACAACGAATATTTAAAAAAAAGAATTGGCCAAATTGGTCCAGGCGTTATTGAGTTATGCGCTTACATACCTACACATTTTGCGATTCATTTTTATATATGAGATTAAAAAATAAAGTACCTAAACAAACGCTGCTCGCTAGTGATGGAATAAAAAAAAGTGAAAATGTCAAAAACAAAAGTTGATGACACAGTGCCATTTCCCGTTTTCTTCCTGCGACATATAGAATATATGGCAAGTATTGAATTCGTAAAAGAAAGTTGAGATTTTGATGAGATATGACATTACGATGACAGAGAAGTCGAAAAAAATGAGCCGGCGATTCCGTCCGTCCGTCTGTCTGTCTGTCTGTACAGCCTTAACCACTGGTCCGATTGACTTCAAACTTGGAAATAAGAGGTTTGAACAAATACGCGTGGGCCGTTTTTTTTATTTATTTTTTTTTTTAAGATCAACATTTAGGGTAGCCAGCCAGCATACAATTTTTTGGCCAAAAAAGTTTCGATTTTTTCAAAAACGGCTCTTACGATTTGTTTAAAACATCCTCGTACGTAATTTTTTTTCGGAACACTGTGCTTCAAAACGTTACCTTTCATAGAACCGTTTTTTTTTATAATTTTTTATAGAAAAATAATAGTTCGATCAGCGTATTTTTTTCTGAAAGTACGTTTATATTGCCCAAATAATATTTTGTTTTCAAAAAAATTTCAAAGAATTTTGTGTAATTATAAAAAATGTTTTTTAACTTTTTTTCAAAATTCTCTATCTCGAAATTCCATTATGAAATGTATATTTACATATTCTTGAATACTGCATACCGAAATTAATTTTAAGACATTTTTGAAAAATTTTATACATACAAAATTTATTTAAAAAACCGCTCCAAGGATTTTTTTAATTAAGAAAATCAAATATTTTTTAAGAAATCATATGACATCAATTTTTTCAGATAAAATGTATTTTTGAGGTAAATATTTGAATTTAAATTTTTATATATGAATTTTAGTTACACGTTTTTTTTTATGTTTTTTATGAGTTATTATTTGAAATCGAGGAGCAGATTCGTATGAAGTCGTGTACATATTTGTTTTTGAAAACCAATGAGGTTTTCGAGTCTTCCATCAAGGGATTTTTATTTTTCCATTCGATATAGGTAAACGATTCTCGAACAAAAATTTTCACGCAAAAAAGTTGTCCGACTCCTTGTATGAAACTTTACCATGAAAATTTCATAAATATTGGTTTGGCTATTTCGGAGTCCATACCGAACTTAATACACACAAACATAGAAACATACATCCATTTTTATATAATTCTGTATATTAATTATTCACAGGCAGACGGCAACGCCATTGCCAACTTAAATTATTATTTTTTATCATTAAATATTATATAGAATTCCAAAATATTAAAAATTATTATTATTGTAATATTGAAGATAAATAATAAATAATTTAAATATCCTAAAAAAAAATATCCTATTAATTATTCAAAATAATAACGAAATTAAATAATAAATTGAATAAAAAACAAAAATAACCGAACTTATCACGACAAATGACCAACTGCAAATGAAATTTTTGCTTTGCAAATTATTGAAAAGCTTTTCAGTATTTGAAATACAAAGTGCAAAGTTTTTACGTTTGGTGAAACGAAATCGAAGAATTCTTTGCAAATTCACAAAACTTTTCACTTTTCAGAAAAGTACTTTTCACTTTGCAAATTTGCGGTTGGTGAAACAAAACTTGCAAAGAAGAATTTTTTTATTTATGTTGTTTGAAGAACGATAGCAACTTAGAAAACTTAAAAATGCGCCTATATTTATTGCAAATGATAAACAATAAAAGTCTGCAATGGGAAACCAAAAATCAGTAGAGTTGTTAGCGCAGTGCGTAGTGCATTGGCTTCACAACTAGCAGGTCCTAGGTTCAAATTGTAACGAAGCGTTACATGTTCTGATACAACAACATCAATTTTTCCATCAAATCCTAAATATACAGGCCAATTTTGCATTTTGAATTCATATGATTCACGCTCGCTTTAAAAATCCCATATGCAGGCAAAACTAATTCGTGCATATATTGCATACATTTCATTTGGCCTTGAATTTATACCAAGAAATGCATAAACAAAGCATATCGTATGACTCATTAACACATGGCGTGTTTACATTCATCATCGATAACATTCTTATTGCATGGCAGCAAGCTATACCGAAACACATGAAAGTTTAACTTTCATGTTCATACAATTCACATTCATGTTTTGTAGTAAAGTTTATATGGTGATGAGTACTTTCGTACTAAAATCACCACTACCACTACTTTTCATCACTACGATAAGTTGTCATTTCAACATAGGTTTTGGACTGAGTGTTATTGGTCATTCCCGCCGCCGACCGCAATTTCGTTGTTAAAGCTTCCCCCCACCAGTGGTAAGGGGTTTTAATAGCGAAGGAAATTGTCCTCATTACCGACCGTGCAGCAACCGCAATTTCGATTTTAAAGCTTCCGCCCACCAGCGGTAAGGGGTTTTAAATATCGAAGGAGATTTGTCCGTCGTGCCACCAGGGGCCATTCACGTACCTGCTGATCCACCAGAGCTATTGCCTGCCGTGCTGCGTGCCACCAGGGGCCGTAAATAAACCTGCTGATCCACCAGAGCTATTGCCTGCCGTGCTGCGTGCCACCAGGGGCCGTAAATAAACCTGCTGATCCACCAGAGCTATTGCCTGCCGTGTAGTGCCACCAGGGGCCTTAAATAAACCTGCTGATCCACCAGAGCTATTGCCTGCCGTGAAGTGCCACCAGGGGCCTTAAATAAACCTGCTGATCCACCAGAGCTATTGCCTGCCGTGTAGTGCCACCAGGGGCCTTAAATAAACCTGCTGATCCACCAGAGCTATTGCCTGCCGTGTAGTGCCACCAGGGGCCTTAAATAAACCTGCTGATCCACCAGAGCTATTGCCTGCCGTGTAGTGCCACCAGGGGCCTTAAATAAACCTGCTGATCCACCAGAGCTATTGCCTGCCGTGCTGCGTGCCACCAGGGGCCGTAAATAAACCTGCTGATCCACCAGAGCTATTACCTGCCGTGTAGTGCCACCAGGGGCCTTAAATAAACCTGCTGATCCACCAGAGCTATTGCCTGCCGTGAAGTGCCACCAGGGGCCTTAAATAAACCTGCTGATCCACCAGAGCTATTGCCTGCCGTGAAGTGCCACCAGGGGCCTTAAGTAAACCTGCTGATCCACCAGAGCTATTGCCTGCCGTGTAGTGCCACCAGGGGCCTTAAATAAACCTGCTGATCCACCAGAGCTATTGCCTGCCGTGTAGTGCCACCAGGGGCCTTAAATAAACCTGCTGATCCACCAGAGCTATTGCCTGCCGTGTAGTGCCACCAGGGGCCTTAAATAAACCTGCTGATCCACCAGAGCTATTGCCTGCCGTGTAGTGCCACCAGGGGCCTTAAATAAACCTGCTGATCCACCAGAGCTATTGCCTGCCGTGTAGTGCCACCAGGGGCCTTAAACGTACCTGCTGATCCCCCGGAAATAAACCGGTCGAGTAACGAATACCACAAGCTCAAGCGGAAACAGGAACAGGAAGCCCAGTAGTGAAGCCATACCAAGACGACCAGGAAGCCAGTCACTCTACAGGCGGCAGCAATATCTAAGTCCGATCGCAATACCGGAAGTGACGTTTTAAGAAGAACCAAAACCAAAAACTATTGAATTTACGTTAATATTAATAATTGTAGTTACTAAGTGTTTCGAATAAAGAATTTGTCATTAGGTTCGAAAGACCTATCATTGAAGTTTCGTGTTTTCTTCATTCGACCTTGGCACCGACGAGCGAAACCTCGGCTGGGAAACAAAAAGCACATCACAAATTGGCGCCCGAGCAGGGACCTACAGGTCCACACCGCAAAGACAAATTCAAGAAACACTTAACCGAAAACACAACCGAACACACCGCCATGTCTGAAACGGAAGAAGGATTTGACTACATCGCTAGCCTAGGAGCCATGTACCTTCTCCGGAAACAGGAACTAATAGAGAAAATGGATCGTCTGGGATTAGACACCAGTGGTACTTTAGACGCTTTGAGGGCGCGTTTCAGCACCCACGTTAAAGAAGCCAGACAGAAGAAGTCTACGCAAAATTTATGCGAAGAAATCGCAAAGACCGCGAGTGAGAGGGAATATAAGGAAGAAACCCGAGGCACGGGTGAGGAAAAACAGACTCCGCAATCTCAGAATGAGAAGGAAGTAAACCTCCACGTTCCTACCCGAGTCGCTATTGCTACCCAGACATCCGACCTGCAGCCCTCAGACAAATCCGTCAATAACCGAAATCGCAGTTTTACACAAGAGCCGTCCATGTTGGAAGGGTCTCCCATTAATGTTCACCGTCATGACGCAGAGATCATGAACACGGTCAGAAAATGGAACTTGAAATTTGACTCTTCCGGAAACACTTTAGAGTTCTTGGAAAGAATCGAAGAGTTAGCTACATGCTACGACATATGCTTCGACGACCTTTTAAAAACATTACCAGAAGTCATGAGGGGTACGGCCCTGGAATGGTACCGAATCAACCGGGATAGATTGAAAGATTGGACCGATTTCCGTAATCTATTCATGAGCCATTTCCTGCCACCCCGTTTCATCCATAAACTAGAAGATGAAATCATGAGAAAGAGACAAGGGCCCAGAGAGAAAGCCCGTGACTACATACAAGCTATTCAATATTTGATACATCGTCACCCTACCATGAAGGTGTCAGAAAGCATAGACCGGATCTATGACAGTCTCAGACCAGAATACCATCTGTATATAAGACGGAGGGACTTCGAGAGCCTGGACGAACTCTTGCAACTGGCGGAAGAATATGAATATATTCAAAGCCAAGACCGCAGTTTGAGGCATGCTTCACCGCCGCCGTCGCCAGCTCGATCCCCCATCATGGGTAACAGAATGACTTTAAATTCACAAAGAGTATCTTTTGCTCATAGCGCCGACCGACCAGTATTGCCACCCACCCAGTACGACAGATCCACGCATTGCTGGAATTGTAAGCAGCGTGGACACTCTAAGAAGAATTGCCGCCGTCCGTTCCGTATGTTCTGCTCGTACTGTGGCCAGGATGGTCGTCTCACAAGTGATTGTGATTGTCACAGAGATCACGCCTCATCGTTAAAGACTACCTGCCTCCCCCCGCAACGTCTATGCCGCCTCAAAGGGCCTACACAGATGTCTACTGCCATAGGTCCATTACACACCGAAGATCAACCGAAGAAGACATCGTTTAAGACCGAATACCCCGAACCAGAAACTTCAGTACTAGAAGAAAATCCCGAATCCCGAACCGACCCACGATGTTTTCTACCTGTCACAATCAGAGGCAAGTCTTTAAAGGCATTACTTGACACCGGAGCCACAAGGTCATTCATTAATTTCTCGACACGTCAATACCTCCTAGATAAACATACACCGTTCCGACAACGAAGGCAGTTGACCCATATGGCAAACGGGGCACTAGCGGAAAGCGAAGAACACTACTCCGTTACCGTATACGTCGCTGGACGTTCGGTCCAAGGGGAGGTTACCTATATGCCACAACTCAGCGAAGAAATGGTGTTGGGCGTAGATATTCTACTAAACACCGATTTTAAGATGACTTTAGAAGGAAGGCAACTTCCACTGTCAAATAAACCTGACGTACAAAAACCGGACCAGGATGAATTTTGTTTACCGGGTGACAAACACATGTCTTGCCAACAGGAAGAACGATTAACCGACCTGCTTAATTCAGAATTGCCAAAATTTGAGCACCTTCCTAAGACCACTAATGCAGCCGCTAATTGCATAAAGTTAAAATCCGACCAGCCGTATACACAAAGGTGTTACCCTAACCTGCAAGGTGCTGCACAAGGACAAGTACACGGGTATAACTTACGACAAAGACCATGGAGGTCTAGTAAAATAGAACATGTAGAAGCGAACAAAGAGAGAAGTTCCGTAATATCACATGTTAAGGATCTCAAAGGTTTCGAGAATACGAGCCATAATAAAGAAGAAAACTCTCAGCTAGCCGTCATTTCAAGTTCAACAGCCGCCGAAGTCAGCCCTATGAACGACCAACGAGGAGCAGCACCCCAGCCATGGGAAAGGCAGCCGACACGACCATCAACAAAACCAGAGATTAGATCCGGGGTGTTTTTACCGAACTTACCGCCATCTGCGGCTTCATCCACTGCAGGGAACCGACGAGTGAGAACCAAAGCCGCGAAGGAAACGACGCCCAGAGCCACACCACCGCCGAACAAAGAAACCGAAATTCAGCCGAAAACCAGCCAAAGGCAAGACGTCGCAAGAAGCCTGCTTTTAAGGAAAAGGGAAACGCCCGTAGACAAGACAAACACATCCGCCGCCGCCGCCGCCGCTTCAACTTCGAAATCAAGACCGACTTGCACCAAAGCATACGCCTCCTCGTCTGGGCTCGAAAGCCGACGACCGTCACAATCACCAGGAGCCTTCAGAAAACAACAAGCCAACCGACCATCCACAGCTTCAACTTCCAGTAACCCTACAATCGCCGCCGCCATCCCAATGGATGTAGTCAGCTCTATCGCCGCTAGCTCCTCTACCACCGTCGTCGTCAACACGACCAGGATGAAGCCAAAGCCAGACCAAATCAGGTTTCCGGCCAGGGTAACCGTAGCCGTCCCTCCCATAACAAAGAATGGGAAACAGCCTGTTGATCCTTTCCTAGGCGTAAACATCACCGGGCATCCGCGCTATAACAAGAAGTTTCGGCGTCAACGACTAAAGTTTACGAGGAGGCACGGCAATGTTATTGCCAGAGTGATCAAGCCCGGGGAGGTCATTTTAGAATGCCGTGGGCTGAAGAAAAAGATCTTCTACGAACCTTGTACTATGATGAAAGAAAAAAATAATTTTTTTTTTACTCGTTTTGAAAAGAGAGTTTAGACGAGAAGGTTCTCGTCTCCGAAAGGAGGGGGGTATGTAACGAAGCGTTACATGCTCTGATACAACAACATCAATTTTTCCATCAAATCCTAAATATACAGGCCAATTTTGCATTTTGAATTCATATGATTCACGCTCGCTTTAAAAATCCCATATGCAGGCAAAACTAATTCGTGCATATATTGCATACATTTCATTTGGCCTTGAATTTATACCAAGAAATGCATAAACAAAGCATATCGTATGACTCATTAACACATGGCGTGTTTACATTCATCATCGATAACATTCTTATTGCATGGCAGCAAGCTATACCGAAACACATGAAAGTTTAACTTTCATGTTCATACAATTCACATTCATGTTTTGTAGTAAAGTTTATATGGTGATGAGTACTTTCGTACTAAAATCACCACTACCACTACTTTTCATCACTACGATAAGTTGTCATTTCAACTTAGGTTTTGGACTGAGTGTTATTGGTCATTCCCGCCGCCGACCGCAATTTCGTTGTTAAAGCTTCCCCCCACCAGTGGTAAGGGGTTTTAATAGCGAAGGAAATTGTCCTCATTACCGACCGTGCAGCAACCGCAATTTCGATTTTAAAGCTTCCCCCCACCAGCGGTAAGGGGTTTTAAATATCGAAGGAGATTTGTCCGTCGTGCCACCAGGGGCCATTCACGTACCTGCTGATCCACCAGAGCTATTGCCTGCCGTGCTGCGTGCCACCAGGGGCCGTAAATAAACCTGCTGATCCACCAGAGCTATTGCCTGCCGTGCTGCGTGCCACCAGGGGCCGTAAATAAACCTGCTGATCCACCAGAGCTATTGCCTGCCGTGTAGTGCCACCAGGGGCCTTAAATAAACCTGCTGATCCACCAGAGCTATTGCCTGCCGTGTAGTGCCACCAGGGGCCTTAAATAAACCTGCTGATCCACCAGAGCTATTGCCTGCCGTGTAGTGCCACCAGGGGCCTTAAATAAACCTGCTGATCCACCAGAGCTATTGCCTGCCGTGTAGTGCCACCAGGGGCCTTAAATAAACCTGCTGATCCACCAGAGCTATTGCCTGCCGTGTAGTGCCACCAGGGGCCTTAAATAAACCTGCTGATCCACCAGAGCTATTGCCTGCCGTGTAGTGCCACCAGGGGCCTTAAATAAACCTGCTGATCCACCAGAGCTATTGCCTGCCGTGTAGTGCCACCAGGGGCCTTAAATAAACCTGCTGATCCACCAGAGCTATTGCCTGCCGTGTAGTGCCACCAGGGGCCTTAAATAAACCTGCTGATCCACCAGAGCTATTGCCTGCCGTGTAGTGCCACCAGGGGCCTTAAGTAAACCTGCTGATCCACCAGAGCTATTGCCTGCCGTGTAGTGCCACCAGGGGCCTTAAATAAACCTGCTGATCCACCAGAGCTATTGCCTGCCGTGTAGTGCCACCAGGGGCCTTAAATAAACCTGCTGATCCACCATAGCTATTGCCTGCCGTGTCGTGCCACCAGGGGCCGTAAATAAACCTGCTGATCCACCAGAGCTATTGCCTGCCGTGTAGTGCCACCAGGGGCCTTAAATAAACCTGCTGATCCACCAGAGCTATTGCCTGCCGTGTAGTGCCACCAGGGGCCTTAAATAAACCTGCTGATCCACCAGAGCTATTGCCTGCCGTGTAGTGCCACCAGGGGCCTTAAACGTACCTGCTGATCCCCCGGAAATAAACCGGTCGAGTAACGAATACCACAAGCTCAAGCGGAAACAGGAACAGGAAGCCCAGTAGTGAAGCCATACCAAGACGACCAGGAAGCCAGTCACTCTACAGGCGGCAGCAATATCTAAGTCCGATCGCAATACCGGAAGTGACGTTTTAAGAAGAACCAAAACCAAAAACTATTGAATTTACGTTAATATTAATAATTGTAGTTACTAAGTGTTTCGAATAAAGAATTTGTCATTAGGTTCGAAAGACCTATCATTGAAGTTTCGTGTTTTCTTCATTCGACCTTGGCACCGACGAGCGAAACCTCGGCTGGGAAACAAAAAGCACATCACAAAATCCCAAAGTGAAATCAAAAAGTTTTTCGATTAATATGAAAAATAACTAGGCAGCACCACAAAGCAGTCTGATGATCGGCTTGGCACCCGTGAAATAGCTATAACTCCAGCCAAAACAAATAAATTGACGGAAAAAGCCATTGGTGGAAGCACCTCTAAGTTGCTATCGTTGTTCAAACAACATAAATGGAATCAACGGACGCAGCCTTACTGCAGTGTTAAATAACACAAAAACAAACTAGAATTTTTTTGTTTACTTTTCAAAAAATTAATTTCCTCTTTGCAAATTAGCGTTTGGTGAAACAGCATTTGCAAAGTTAAAGTGAAAAGTTGCAAAGTGAAAAGTAGTTGGTGCAATAGGGCCCTGGTCTGGTAAAACTAGCGCTAGCCTATAGTGGCGTTGTAATTCGACCATTTCTGTTGAAGCCAAAAAAAAACATGGACAGCCATTTGGATCATCGCTTCGAATCCCAAACAAAGGCGTTCTAATGATGCTGGTTTATTCTACGAATTTACTACCAGAATACTGGAGGACTGAGGACGAAATCTAGCACCTTCTTCACTGCCGTAACACATATTACTGTTCTTACTGAGACTTGGCTTCATGGCCATCTCCGGAGCTGTTTGGTAATGATTTTAATGTTTTTAGAAGAGATCGCTACCATGATGACAATAACCTAGCTAAAGGAGGTGGTGTATTGCTTGCGGTTCATTCTTCATTGGCTAGGCAAACTATTCCTCTTAAAAATGGTTATGTTGAGCAAATAGCTAAAGTCAATTAATCGAATTATGTAATATTTTTTATTGCATCTTATGTACCTATCAAATATAATACCTACACTGTCGACGCAGCATTTCCCTGTTTTGGCCGTTGTCGGGATATTCGTAGCACTACCTTGGCTACGACGAGCTAGTGGGCTGAGTCGATGTTGGCTCCTTGGAAAGTTCGAACATCTAGAATGCTGGACAAGTGCCTTCCGTCGATCGCAATGTGATCAATCTGGTTGACGGTTGATTGATCAGGAGATCTCCATGTACCTTTATGGATGTAGAGATGTGGGAACCAGGTGCTTGCTACCACAACATTTCGCCCTGCAACAAAATCGATCAGCCTGAATCCGTTATCGGAAGTGGTGTCGTGCAGGCTGTGCTTTCCGACTGTTCCGCCAAAGATGTCCTCTTTTCCCAGCTTTGCGTTAAAATTGCCGAGGACAATTTTCTTGTCATAGCTATAGGACATTGCTCATATGTTTTGTCGAGGTGCTCGAAGAATTCGTCTTTGGTGTCGTCCTTTTTCCCTTCTGTAGGGGCATGCGCGCATTTTAGGCTAATGTTGCCGAATTTAGCATTGATTCGGATCGTCGTGATGCGTTCGCTTACACATTTGAAGCTCAAGACTTTTTGCCTGAGTTTGCTTCCCACGACGAATCCGCATCCAAAGAGTCGCTGTTGTTGCTCCCGGTAACAATAACCATAGTAGATGTATACCTATATTATACAGGGTATACACCCCCTCCTCACTAATCAACTTTCTAACAATTTTGATCAAAACTTGATTTCATTTCTTTACTTATTATAAAAGTATTATATTAGTTTTATCTGTACACTGTATTTGTTTTATAAAAACACTATTTCGTGCTAGTGTATTTCTTAAATTTCTTATGAATATTGTTTGGGCGTTGACGGAACAAAGTTAACTTGACCAATGTGGCCAAGTTTTGATTTCATTAAACAGAGCTGTACCAGGACAAGCTGTTGCCTTTGTCTGCCTGTGACCCCACAGGATATAATCACTCCTCAAGTGGCCACCAGAAACAGCTTGTGCAATAAGTTCCTTTGCATTATTCAGCATAGTTGATGATGGAATTTGATCTGCACAGGAAACAAACAATATTATAAACACACCAACACGAATTAAAATTTACTTACTTTCATAGTTCCCAATGAAGACAATTCCAATGCTCTTGTCGTTATATCGTGGTGCATGTGAGCCTTGGTTGCCAAATCCGCGTCCTTCGTAGACTTTCCCATCGCCGGCAATTATAAAATTGTAACCAATATCACTGAAACCACGTCGACCCATATGATCCGATTGGATGTTACGGATCAGTTGTTGGCAACGAGTTGAATCGGAACAGCCGTTAGGATTGTCTGAATGATGAATGATGACATACTGAACAGGTCCTCTAACTCTAGTGTTCCATTTTGGTGGGGCTGCAGCCCAAGCGCTTCTAGGCTGGATTGAAATACTCCTGCAGTAATCAACAACTAAAAAAAGAAAAACATTGAACAATACGTTTTAAAAATGAGAAACAAAACAAGATAGCTTGGCCTTGACTACTCACCAATCAATACAGCAAATAATTGTAAGAAAACTTTTATTGCCATTTTAGCTTGGTATACCTATGTTTGATTGAACAACTGACTTGCTTTTCATCTTGGGTCTTCCTTTTTATACGAATAATTCATAATGATACTCTGAGATGATGACTAAAATCAAATACTGATTAAAAAAAAATCACCGAAAGTCTGTTGATAACCTAGACGTATTGTTTCTCTTCGTAGAATATGAGAGTTCAAATGGTCTGGGGGTTTTTATTTATTTCAATCTTGAATTTCACATATGAAACAAAGGTACCTGATTAAAAATAAACTTATTCGAATGCGTTAAATATTTGTTCCCAGTGTACATCTGGTAATTTAACAAACCACATACCGATATACGCATATAAATTAATATTATAATGGCTTTACCTAACAGATATTAATGCGTGACGTGGAGCTGTCCGCTGGATACGGTATTGATTGTATTGAGGTGGATTATTGAGTGAAGTAAAATTCAATTTGTTATCTTTTATAATAAACTAGCCGACCCGCGGTACGTTGTACCCGCTCTTAAGAAATTATAAGTGGCAACTTAAAGGTTGAATGTAGAGTTTTCCCGTAAATTAACAGAGTTGCCACAGGAAGAAGCAACGGGTAGTACAATTTTTCAAGATTGTCAATGTCATATTTGCGAAGAATGTTTTCCCCCTGGACCCTGGTTAATATGTTTCAAAGTGTTCAGAGCATCAAAATTGTGTTTCAGTTTTGTTTGTCCGCAGAATTCAGAAATGATAGAATTGGGAATAGTATTATTTATATTATATTATGATTAATTGTTGTTGTTTTTCATAGAAAAATTTCAATATTTAAGATATAAAAGTGAATTATTATATTGTTGACCCAATGTTATCATGAATGAAATTTAAATTACAAATTATTTTGCATTTTCTTTACTTTAACTATTTGGTATTCCATTTTTGGTCACAAAAATAAATGCAGCTAAGAAAAATATATTGCTCTAGTTTTGTTTTTGTGTTATTTAACACTGCAGTTAGGCTGCGTCCGTCAATTCCAAAATAACTAGGCAGCACCACTAATAAAGGAGTCTGATGATCGGCTTGGCACCCGTGAAATAGCTATAACTCCAGCCAAACAAAGAAATTGGCGGAAAAAGCCATTGGTGGAAGCACCTCTAAGTTGCTACCTATCGTTGTTCAAACAATATATATATTGCTCTTAATTAAATATACTAAATTACCAACGTCTTTTTCTATCTGAAAGAAATAAAAATCCATGCTAATAGTCTTTGAAAGTCGTTGAAACTAAAGAAGAGATCAAAACTGTAGAAAAGAACTGTAGAAAGAAAAGTTGTCAAATCATTTCTGTCGTACTACGTAAAATTTATTTAGTCCTATGACTTTAACATTTTTTTGAATCTTATCTTTTTTTTTGCCATTAAGAAAAAGTGCAAGCTATAAGCATAAGGACCACTTGTTCTTGAGTATATCGTTCTTAATAAATGGGGTTAGCTCCTAAGTATTGTAATATTCTGTGAAAGAATTTTTTATTCTTTATCGGATAAGTGTTTCCGAAGATTAATATATTTATGACAAAGCAGCGTTTTCCTGGTCAGCTAGTAATAAAATACAGCTCAAATTACTACTATCATTAGTATTGCATTTTCTTTAGTGAAAGAATTATTAAAATCGGATTAGCTTTCTCGAAGACATAGATATAACAACAAATATCTATGTATGTCAAAACAACGTCAACTGGATCAGCTAGAAGGATAAAAAGTATCCTAACCGATTCCTGGTTCTAACTACCTCCTCTTATTTAGAGCCAAATCGATCCAGCTGTTCCTTGAAGGAAAAAAACCAAGAAAATGGTTTTAGGATTATAACCCGGTAACCATACGTCACAAATAGTGATAGGGGGATTGAAATGTGTTGTTGCTTGAAACAGTTTACAAGGAAACTGTTTTTTAAACCATTTCTTATTTTGTCATATTTTTTTCTCAGCCTTTTGAATGCCTTGATATTATTAAAATTCCTACGTATATTAGGGAAAAACTAAGTACATGGTGGCCATGTCTGCTGAAAACGTTGGCAATAATAGAAGAACAACTGTTAAGGCGGAGGAGCGCGAATTCGAAGTGGTGTGATCATTCAATTACCTTGGGTCAGTAGTAGCAGCCGATAACAATTTGGAAGAAGAAATACGTGGGTGGCTGCTCAATGCCAACAGAACCTTCTTTATGTGTTTGGGTGTTGGATCATAAGTTATTAATTTTATATATAACTAGCTGACCCGGCAGACTTCGTACTACCTCAATGGATAAATAAAAGACCTAAACTTTTGTAGAAAATAAACTTAAAACAAACAAAAGTAATCCGTAATTAGTAAAAATATGCTCGGTATGAATGAAGTTTTATTATTATTAGGCGTGTTTTTTTGGCATCGCTATCTGCAGCCGAATTCGATTTCCCAAAAAAACGTATCCGCAGTTGCCCATCCGCAGCTGTTTTACTTTATTTTTAAGTTGGTAGTGCCGGAGGGAACCGTCCCATAGAATACGTTGTATACTTTGACAGTTTCATTTGCTTATTCACAAAACCTCAAATCCGAACAAAAAAATTAAATTAAAACATTAAAATTGTCAAAATGATACTTTTGCACAAAGTTTTGACCATTCATTGCTTTTCCTTGCTGCTGTGGAAACATATTGAGTGACTGTTCGTTAAATTTATTTGTCAACGGATTAACGGACACAAAAAGTAGAAAGTTAACCAACATCCGTCGTATCCGTCACATGCGTTGCTTATGGGACGAGTTCCATAAGAACATGTATATTCTATTGTGCTGTCAGTTGAAAACGTCAACGCTAACGGACTGACGGATTCAATGGGTCGGCCCCTTAATGATGCAGAAAGATTGTTTTTTGATGTCAAAATCAATTTTTGAAGTTTTTTTTTCCAAATTCAAATGGCGCTACAAAGAAACAAAAATTTTACTTTTGTAAATTTCCCACTTTGTGCAAAAAGTGGCCGTTGTAATTATACCTTAAATCTCACAAATAGAAAACGACATTACAGAAGAAAAATATTAAACACCATAGACAGAGCAACTATGCGTGACTCGTTCCTTGATTTGTGCGTTCCAATTTTAATTCAAAATAAACTTAAATAAAAGAACGCACTTAAAGTGCGTTGCACTCTGCGAACACAGTTTTCGAGACTCTTTGAGTTATCCGATTATCCGAGTTACCAACCTAAGAAATTAAATTTTTCTCCGATCGAGTATCGATACTCGAAAAAATGTCAATTTTTTATCTGCAGCCAGGTTTAAGTTTAAGTTTTATCCGCAGCTGCGTATTGTATTTGTAATACATGGAAGCTCCCACTGCAGATACGCATAGCTATGCCAAAAAAACACGCCTATTATTTTCGATTAATTGCACATTTATAAGCTTTCAATTTGATATTGACATACACACACAGTTATATTTTTTGTTTTGTTTTGTGGTGCGTAGACATCCTCTCCTTTGTATTTTCTTTTAATAATAATTGTTGCCTTAATGACGTTATTCATCAGCTTACACAGTCGAGTGTGATTGATGTTACGCAGCATGATGACAACTGATCCTACTTTAAACTGCAAATTATTGTGAGGTGGTAAAACAGGCAATTCCAGTGAATTAAGAAACTCTGTGGCATAGTTGACTACGTCATCCCATCCTGGTTCATAATGGTATCAACAGATTTAAAAGAAACCTACTGTCCCAGAAGAAAATTCTTAACTGTCGCATTTAGATCCTCCACATCCTAATTTTTCGCCGCCAATATTGCTCGTTCACACAGCCAATTATGGTTATCGAACTGTTGAGCTATATCTGGGAAAACACGCTTAATAAGATCTTCTTTTGAGTCAATGATTTGACATAAATCTGTGGGTAATGTGATGGCTCTTAGAAATTAGGCCCCAGGAAATAAGGCCCCAAAAAAATGAAATAAGGCCCCAAACCTTATACGCAAAACAACAACAAAAATAAATTGCATTTTATTGGGGCATAATTTCACTTATTGGGGCCTTCTTTCATTTTTTGAAATTGGGGTGTTATTTCATTATGAAATACGACCCCAATTCCAAACAATGAAATAGGACCCCAAAACATTTTTTGGGGCCTAATTTCATTTATGAATTTTTGTATTTTTCTTTAACTATAAAAACGTTGCAGGAGGGCAGCATGCCCCCCCCCCCATACATATTCCACTGTTTTTTTATCATCAATCTGTGAAAAATCGAATGTTGTAGCAGCAGATTGATGATAAAAAAATCAATCACTTCAAATTCACCCTTTTACAAATCAAATTCACCCTTTTACAAATCAAATTCACCCTTTTACAAATCAAATTCGCCCTTTTACAAATCAAATTCACCCGTTTACAAATCAAATTCACCCTTTTACAAATCAAATTCACCCTTTTACAAAACAAATTTACCCTTTTACAAATCAAATTCACCTTTATACAAATCAAATTCACCCTTTTACAAATCAAATTCACCCTGTACTTATAATGAACATTATGGTTAATAATATTACAAATCAGGTGCATTTTGGGAAAATTGTGTCGCATAAAGCCTTCATTTTAAGTACTGGGTGAATTCGATTTGTAAAAGGGTGAATTTGACTTGTAAAAGGGTGAATTTGATTTATAAAAGGGTGAATTTGATTTGTAAAAGGGTGAATTTGATTTGTAAAAGGGTGAATTTGACTTGTAAAAGGGTGAATTTGATTTATAAAAGGGTGAATTTGATTTGTAAAAGGGTGAATTTGATTTGTAAAAGGGTGAATTTGATTTGTAAAAGGGTGAATTTGATTTGTAAAAGGGTGAATTTGATTTGTAAAAGGGTGAATTTGAAGTAAAAAAACTGTACACTATGCAAGTATTTGTATGAGTTTGGGGTGTTATTTCATTTCTAAAAATAAAAACACTTTATTTCTTGGGGTCTTTTTTCATTTTGTTGGGGCTTTATTTCCACATTAAAAATGGGGCTTTATTTCATTATGAAAAATCACCCAATTTTTGGGGCTTTATTTCATTTTATTGTTTGGGGCCTTATTTCCTGGGGCCTAATTTCTAAGAGCCCGTAGCGGCTCCATTTTTAATGTGGAAATAAAGCCCCAACAAAATGAAAAAAGACCCCAAGAAATAAATGAAATAAAGCCCCAATATTTTGTTTCCTAGTGTTTTTATTTTTAGAAATGAAATAACACCCCAAACTCATACAAATACTTGCATAGTGTAGGTACAGTTTTTTTACTTCAAATTCACCCTTTTACAAATCAAATTCACCCTTTTACAAATCAAATTCACCCTTTTACAAATCAAATTCACCCTTTTACAAATCAAATTCACCCTTTTACAAATCAAATTCACCCTTTTACAAATCAAATTCACCGTTTTACAAATCAAATTCACCCTTTTATAAATCAAATTCACCCTTTTACAAGTCAAATTCACCCTTTTACAAATCAAATTCACCCTTTTACAAATCAAATTCACCCTTTTATAAATCAAATTCACCCTTTTACAAGTCAAATTCACCCTTTTACAAATCGAATTCACCCAGTACTTAAAATGAAGGCTTTATGCGACACAATTTTCCCAAAATGCACCTGATTTGTAATATTATTAACCATAATGTTCATTATAAGTACAGGGTGAATTTGATTTGTAAAAGGGTGAATTTGATTTGTATAAAGGTGAATTTGATTTGTAAAAGGGTAAATTTGTTTTGTAAAAGTGTGAATTTGATTTGTAAAAGGGTGAATTTGATTTGTAAACGGGTGAATTTGATTTGTAAAAGGGCGAATTTGATTTGTAAAAGGGTGAATTTGATTTGTAAAAGGGTGAATTTGATTTGTAAAAGGGTGAATTTGAAGTGATTGATTTTTTTATCATCAATCTGCTGCTACAACATTCGATTTTTCACAGATTGATGATAAAAAAACAGTGGAATATGTATGGGGGGGGGGGGGCATGCTGCCCTCCTGCAACGTTTTTATAGTTAAAGAAAAATACAAAAATTCATAAATGAAATTAGGCCCCAAAAAATGTTTTGGGGTCCTATTTCATTGTTTGGAATTGGGGTCGTATTTCATAATGAAATAACACCCCAATTTCAAAAAATGAAAGAAGGCCCCAATAAGTGAAATTATGCCCCAATAAAATGCAATTTATTTTTGTTGTTGTTTTGCGTATAAGCTTTGGGGCCTTATTTCATTTTTTTTTTTTGGGGGCCTTATTTCCTGGGGCCTAATTTCTAAGAGCCGCTTCGCAAACACATTTGCACTTTCATCTTGTTGTAGAAATACTCGCATGTTGGTTGTTAATTGGAGTGTCTTTACATACCACCACAAATAAGATGATTTAAGGCATGCGTTAAGTTCATCAGCAACAGTTGATCGGGGAATAACTGGACGAGTCTGACGAAAATCACCTGACAACAGAATCATAGCCCCACCAAAAATATTTTGGTTGTCACGAATATCTTTCAACGTTCTTGCGAGAGCCTCCAGTCACCTCTTATGTGCCATTGTACATTCATCCCAAACAATCAATTTGCATACCTGTAACACCTTGGCCAATTCGCTGTTTTTGGCGATGTTGCAAAAAGGCGTTTCATTGATTTGCATGTTTAATGGCAGTTTCAAGGCACAATGTGCAGTTCGGCCGCCTTCTAGCAGAGTCGCAGCGATCTGATCCTCGCCAAAAGCAATGAAATTAAGAAATTCCCGTTCCTCCAGGAGCATCGAGGAAATAAATTCCACCAGATCCACTGTGCAGAGCTTCTATTAAAGTGTCGTACGCAATACATTGTTGTTGATTTAATTTTAGAACATTATTTGTACGAACTACGAACTGTTTCGGCCAATGCTTCAATGTCGTACTGTTGTTCTCTTTGCAACTCGTTTAACTCGGTTTAATGCATCTTGAATATGACGATTTGGTGCGGTCATTCCCAAACACGACAATACTTTATTTGCCATCAATAAACTTATATCTTTTATCATGATCAAGGTTTCATTGTAAATTACTGCAGTAATTTGTAGTGTAGGATTCATAGTTTGATGGCGCACACGATGCAAAATATCCTCAGACATATTATTTCTATACTTAACCCACAAATCTTTAGGATACGAGGGGAAACATGTCAATATGATGATCGCAAACAACGTACGAATTTGATGCGGCGATAAAGATATTACGGAATCCTTGAGCGTATTGTTCTTTAGTAAATGTAATAGTTGACATGCCTGACGGTAGGTCGCACACAGCTGTCCATTAACTGTTTTCAGTTGTTTAAACGATGTCGGACCACGAACATTCACTTACAACAACCGCAAACAATAATATTCAATGTTATTTGGATGTACTGCGTTGCGTAGATGATTTTTTTCTTTGCAAAGTATGGGAAAATGAATTTTGCTTATAACGTGTGTGTTTGTGCATTTTTTCTAACCGTTTACACCTTCCCTGAACTTCCATCATTATTTCAAGACCACAATTAGCCGAATCGGTTGAGCCATTGTTAGTGGCGTAGCTACCGCTGTATCAGCTGTATCCATGTAACAGGGCCCCCGAGATATAGGGGCCCCCAAAGATACAGAGCACAAGACGTTCCGATGATCATTTTTTACATGCGTCAAATATTTTTTTCCTGTGTCTGTGTATCTTTTTCTTTTTTTCATGTCCTACCAACCAACAATACTACAACTTCAACCTGCAAACACTTTTTTATTCGAGCTTTCAAAATATATCGTCCTGCCTGACACAGCCACCAACTCCAACATCACACAGAAATACAAACCAGGGACCAGCGCCAGCGGTAGATTAAAAAATACTTAGGTACTTGCATGAACTAACAGCTGAAAAATTCGAATACTCCATTCCGAACCCTGTATGTACATATCTGCAACCAAAAAAAGTCCCGTTAATTGTCTGAGTGAACTAGGCATAAGGTAGACCTAAACGACAAACATGTTTGCCGAACATGATCGTTTGCGTTATACCCTACACGGTGAACACATAACTGGCGAACATCATTTCGTTCGTATGGATTTTTGAAAGTTTGAGGATGTGTCAAAAAGAGAAGCAAGTCATTGCGCTTATGGTAATCTCATAGAGAAAATGCGCACGAGCATGTGCGGCGAACATGTTTGCCGTTTAGGGCAAAAAATGAGTGAAAATAAAAGAGAGTATCAAAGTGGAGCTCTGAAAAGAAAAAAAGGCAAGGAAAGTAGTACTTCGAGAAGTGTAAATGTTATTTTTTTTTTAAAGCTTTATAAAACATGTATAATTATATATAGGATAGGTCCAGATAGGTAAAAATAAAAACAAAGATTTTTTAGAAAAAAGTAGTTTTGGTTTTTTTTTAATTTCTCAAAAACGAAAAGACATTTTTACATCCGGTTTTCTGTTTTCGACCAAAAATTAACAAAGACATTGAGTTTTTAAAACAAAATTAGTACTTAATTACATAAAATTTTGAAAAAAATTAGTTCAAAAATGTTTTTTTTTGCTTTTTTTTGGAAAATTTTGAGTTTGAAAATTTATTTTTTTTAAACTATTCGTTAAAACAATTTAATTTAAAAACAAAGTGAAAGAAAAAGTTTTTGGCTTTTCAGAAAGGTATATCACGGTGTTGTATACCAAGCCGTTGATTTTTAATATATTTTTTTACTAAATAAGTCAATTTTTTAGAAAATTGCCCCTCCCGGCTAAATGGGGGGGAATAGACCCCCCCCCTGCCATACGATTTTTTTCTTGTCTCAACTCAATCTACACGCTCTAGCTTTTTGGCACAACGCTCGTGAATCACCCTGTATATATAGGGTATCCCAATAAGAGTGCACTTTTTAATTTGCAAATAAAACAAAGTATTTTATGACAGAGGTGTGATATTTTTATTGTATTGTAAAGAAGACATGTTCCAATTAAGTATGCAATAAAATATCCGGCAAATGATCCCCCCGGCTCCGATGACAGGCCATTACTCTTTTAATGAAATTTTCCATGACTATTGCACAGAGATGTGGCTGTATCTCACCGACAACACGTTGGAATTCCGATTTGAGCATAGGAATTGTTTCAGGTTTATTCGCATAAACCCGAGATTTCACAAAATCCCAAAGAAAAAAATCGCACGGCGTTAAATCGCACGATCTTGCTGGGCAGTTCACATGAGAATTTCGTGAAATAATGTGTTCTGAAAATCGTTGCTGCAATAAATCGATTGTTTCATGCGCAGTATGGCAAGTTGCGCCGTCCTGCTGAAATAACATGTTGTCCAGATTCATGCCGTCCAGTTGAGGCCACAAGAAGTCCGTTATCTCATTCCTGTAACGAGTGCCGTTCAAACACACTGTCGAATTGGTGTTTTCGGGTTCTCGACAACACTCTCGTTTACAGCAGCAATGTTTTCAAGAGACCGACCAGTACATTGACGCAAAGGATTCTTATCATCCATAATTGACCCAGTTTCTTCAAATTTTTTGGCCCCTGTCTGAATGGTTGACATATTAGGTACTCTCTCTCTCGACTGAAAATTTGGTGAAGTTTGAGAAGCGTGACTATTCCGTGATATCTGCAAAATTTCAGAGTTCCTACTTGCATGACAAAGAAATTATTCCAATTTTAAATAGTGCGCTTCTTATTGGGACACCCTATATATGTAGTATGCATCTATGTTAAAGTTCCTATGTCGTTATATATTGAACTAGCCGACCCTGCGAACTTCGTCTCGCCATTCTTCAGATCAACTCAAAATAATTGTTATTAACATAGGTATTGTTTAAATGCAATTTGCTTGAATCCAATTGAAAAAGAGAACTACACTGCTTTACAACTTACTTTCTGGTCTCATTTAAGCATGCAGGAAAATCAAATTTCGTTGAAACATCAACAAATTCTCGTTTTTTCGGTGTGTTTTGACTATTACACAAAAATCAACACTAAATACAGCTTTCGATTGTCCCCTTTACTTAGTGACTTTCCAGTAAGTTTGTCCCAAAAATTTGTTTTTACTAAGCTACAGTGAAAATTTATATAAATGCATTGAGGATTGAGCGGATTCAGAGTCCCTACCGGACATACAAACACACCAATGCACTTTAAATTCTATACGTGCTCTCGCAGACTCTTCTGAGTTCCCTATCCAAAATTTTCCATTTTTCCATTTAAAAATCAGTGCACCTACAATAACATGCAATTTTCTCTTTGGAAACCAATAAGTTTTCCGAATTTTTCAACAAAAACTTTTTATTTTCCATTCGCAAACCCATTTTGAAATTTTCCAGTTTTCCATTTGAAAACCAATGCACCTACAACTACATGCAATTTTAGCTTTGAAAACCAATATTAATAATGCGAAGTTTTGATGCACAGAGATTGGAGACTAAAATTCACGCTTTTTTTGAATATCGATGTTAAAATTTTCTTTTGTACAGTAAGTCGTGCCCAAGAGTTCGCATGTTAACATTGTTATGGTCCAAAAGCTTAAGTAGGAGTTCAGCCTTAAATATAATATAGAAGAATGAATGAAATGAAATGAAATGAAAAATAGAGAAACGTTAGAAAAAATTGATGTCGGCTGTCAGTTTTTTGAATATCCAAACAAAAATTTCGAGTAAGTACATTAAAATTAATGTTTTTTCCTATTAATAATTATTTCTTTTACTTTCAGAATATCCTACTGCCGACAAGCAAACAAAAGTCTTTCTTTATATATTAGTATAGATATAGATTAAATTGATCTTATTTATTGACGTTAGTGTTTTAATTTAAAAAAAAGGTTTTAAGGTTATGGCCCAGTTTTGGTAAGAGGTGAGGGGGGCCCCAAAAAAAAATTGGATACAGGGCCCCCAAAGGTCTTGCTACGCCACTGGCCATTGTCGAGTTTAAGCGAGACTAACGAACAGCTTTTCATTTTTATATATATTATAGATGTTTGTTTAGTTGGGCTTTTATGATCAATTTCGTTGATGCAATTAATAAAAAACTAATTCATCTTTTGTTACCCGACGTTTCGCTGGCTATTTTCCAGCTTCTTCAGGGGATTTTTCAAATTTATTAGTTATTTGTTTGCTGCACCATTGCATTGAAAATTACATATTTTTAAAAATGTTGAATAAATAAATGAATAAATAACACAAATCAAAGGATAAATAAATGAACAATTTTTAACAATTTTTAACAGCTTCTTATGGCATAAGCGCGTTGTATAGTGTTTATTTATTTATTTAACTTACAGTTAAAGGAAACAAAATTATGTCTAAAAGGAAAATTAAAAATACAATAATACAATACATTATTATATACAAAATGTAAAAATTATCATTGATTATTATTATAGAACATAGTTCGCAAGCTAATATTTGTTGTGTTGTTGTGTATTTGATGATTAAGTTGTAATTGTCATTGTAAATATGAAACATATTATTTAAGGGAGAATTCCTCTCGTAATTGGTACGATAGTGATTAATATGAAGAGGAACTTGATTGTTTCGAAGAGTAGTACGCCTTGGAACACTGAAATTAACGCGTTTAAGGACATTTAACGCATCAATATCTCCATTTATAACTTTGACAATAAACATAAAACATAAATAGGATCGACGTGTTTCAAGAGGTGGTAAGTCAATTAGTTTAAGTCTGGAATGGTAGGGAGGTAGATTTATGGGATTTTGCCAACCTAATCCTCTAAGAGCAAACCGTAGAAACCTTTTTTTTAATTTGTTCAATTCTATTTATATGACAATTATACTGGGGAGACCATACCTGACAAGCGTACTCAACAACAGGTCTAACAAATCTACATCTACATCTACACTAATATATAAAGCTGAAGAGTTTGTTTGTTTGAACGCGGTAATCTCAGGAACTACTGGTTCGAATGGTATAATTCTTTTTGTGTTGGATGGTGCCTTAATCGACTTAGACTTTAGGCTACTTAACATTAAGCTGTGACCAATAGCAGCGAAGAATCTGTTTAAAATGGGGAAAAAACGGCAAAAAATATACATTTTTCTGCGTTTTAACGCACTTATCTCAAGAAGTACTGGTTCGAATGGTATAATTCTTTTTGTGTTGGATGGTCCATTAATTGAGGAAGACTTGAGGCTATTTAACATTAAGCTGTGCCCAATAGCAGCGAAGAATCTGTGGAAAATATGGAAAAAACGGCAAAAAATATACATTTTTCTGCGTTAAAACGCGCTTATCTCAAGAACTGCTTTATGAAATTGAACAATTTTTTAAATGTTGAATGGTCCATTTATCAAGGAAGGCTTGAAGCTATATAAAATTAAGCTGCGACCAATGGGAGCGAAGAATTTGTGTAAAATGTGGAAAAAACGGCAAACAATACAATTTAATACAATATAAAGCTGAAGAGTTTGTTCGTTTGAACGCGGTAATCTCAGGAACCACTATTTCGAATTGTAAAATTATTTTTGTGTTGGATAGTCCATTAATCGATGAAGGCTTTAAAATAAAATAAATAAATAGAGTGGCGCGTCAGCTCTTGAAGAGCCAACGCCTAAGTGGCTTACTCTAATCAACAATTCTCTGAGTGCGTGTGAAGAATTGAGGGGACCTACAATTTAACGCCGATTCCGAACGGCAAAGTTGAGAAGCATTTTTTCATTACAGATTGATACTCTTGGAAGATTTGTCAGGTCTTCGCAAGAGGCAGTACCCGTGAAAGATGAAATAAAAACTTGGCCTGAGTAGGACTCGAACCAACGACGTTCTGCTTAGCAGCCAACGCACTTACCAACTAAGCTACGGGCAACTGCTTTAGGCTTTATTCTACTTAAAATTAAGCTGCGACCAATAGCAGCGAAGAATCTGTGGAAATGTGAGAACTGAGATTTTTTTCTGAGATCTCTGAGAGGAAATTATTTTGGATTCGATTTCTCACTCAGCTATTTGACGTGGCTGACATATGTGCAGCAACAATTAGTAAGGTAACCATTAAATCTCAATGATAACTGAGAATTATGTTCCACCAAGCCACCCAATGATTTGCCTCAGTCAAGGTGACATTGAGATCTCAGTGAGATGTTGTTAGGTGGAACTGGCCTAATAACTGCTCAAATTAGAATTTTGAGAGTTCAATTGATTTGTGAATGTGATTGATTGCACTATTTGTGCAGATTATTGTGTTTAAACCATATCATTTTATGTACTTCTTAACTAAAAAATATGCTCAGTTTAAAGAAAAAAAAATACTTAACGAAAAAAAAACGATGCAGAAGTAAGAGAGATATTAGAATTAGGGAGAGTTCACCCAAGGGAATGCTTTAAGTATGAACAACTGAAGGGAATCATAAAAAATGCTCAAATTTTTCAAGTTAAAGAGAATTACGACCTAGGGAGAGTTGACTGCAATGCAATTTTACAATAACTTCCGAACAAAATTCCCACGCGCGCATGATGCACAAGTCGAGATGATACTATGGCCGGTGGACGAGGGAGAGGCGGACGAAGTCGCGGGCAACTGCTAGTGAAATATAAAGTTGTTTAATAATAAAATTGGCGAGATTCTCTCTTTATCCAACCTAGTAGTGAATTTGCTTTAGTGCAAATTAGGTGAATATGTTGTTTAAAATCCAGTTTCTTATCAAGTAGCACTCCAAGTACAGTGACTTCCTCAACAATAGACAAATTTGAACCCAGAAAACTGTAATCATATGTAAAAGTCGACAACTTACGGGTAAAGCTTATAGCTTTACATTTTTCAACATTCAATATTAAACAATTTTTATTACACCAAGAAAAAAAACGTAAAGGTCTTTTTGGAGCTTTTGACAGTCGTTATTGTTAGAAACAGATTTGAAAATAGTTACATCGTCAGCATACATTAAACATTTAGAATATTGAAAAACAGAAGGGAGGTCATTAATGAATAATGTGAAAAGAAGAGGCCCTAGGTGGCTACCTTGAGGAACACCAGAATTTACAATGAAATATTGAGACTCAAAATTTTCAAAGCGCACTGCATTTGGTCTGTAGCTCAAGTAAGAATAAAGCCAAAGTATGAATTTGTTGCTTAGTCCCAATTTATTCAGCTTTGAAGTAAAACTCTGTGAGAAAGCTTATCAAAAGCTTTGATAAAGTCAGTTATAATGCAGTCTGTTTGTCTTTTATTTTTAAAATCGTCAATACAATGCTCTGTCAATTCAGTTAAAAGAGTTATAGTAGATCGTCCTTTCAAAAAACCGTGTTGATTTGAAACAATCAAAGATTTTGTCCAGAAAGATAGTGTTTTACAAATAATAGCTTCAAAAAGTTTTGGAATAACTGATAGTTTGGCTATGGGTCTATAATTTTCGATTTTATCTTTCTTGCCTTTTTTGTGTAAGGGAATAATAAAAGACATTTTCCAAACCCTGGGAAATTTACATGAAAACAAAGAAAAATTAAAAAGTAATGACAATGGTACACATAAGTGACTTACACACTTTTTTAAAACAGAGACTGGAATACCATCTGGTCCAGAAGAATCATTGTCAGTTAAATCAGATGTAAATTTAACAATAGCTGCGTTTTATTATCACAATGATCCAGATCAGATCATTGATTTATATGTGAAACAACAAAAAATCGAAATCCTACTTTTTACTTGGATCAATTTTTGTGATCCAAATATTAGTTCTTCTTCCGCACACAAGTTGAAATAATGGCGTATATTTTCAATAAAAACTGTGCTGCCACTTTCACACATTTATTATCCGGGAATGAGATATTTTTCAATTACATAGCAAAAGCTTTTTTCCATTAAAAAACAACAGAATAATCGTTCAACAAAATTATCGTAGGGCCACTCCGATGTAATGACAGAATGAATAAATTTCAAACTGCTGCCAAACGTGACGTAATAAGTAAATTGATGATCCAAAGCTGTTTTATTATCATGATCTGATCCGGATCAGATCATGGTGATAATAAAACGCGGCTAATATCGTCAATGCTTATGTCAAAATTTATATCAGTCAAGAAAGAGTAAGTGTTGAAATGATCAGTCAGCTGATCATTTTCGTCAAAATTATCACCGTTTGAATTTTTTTCATTAGTATCACAGTTGTATGCGCTTTGAAAAAAGTCGGAAAAAAGTTGAGTTATTATCGAAGGATCATAAACTTGTTCATTATCAAAGTTGAAAACGGTAGGATATTGACTTGATCTGTTTTTAGAATTAATATAATTCCAAAACGATTTCGGGTCCTTTTTTAGATTATATTGAATATTGTCCATGTAGGAGAGATATTTTTGCATAGAGACATTAATAAAAATTTCTCTTGCCTCATAAAAGATGACGAAATCTGATATGAGCCGAGATTGTCTATATCGATTCCAACATTTATTTCGTCGATTTTTTAGGGTCCGAATTTCGCTATCATACCAACATGGAGAGGAAGATTTACTTCTTACAGATTTTATAGGTACTGAAAGTAAAAAACATTCAAATAATTTTTCATAAAAATTAAAAACCATTAAATCAATATTGGAAAAAGAATTTAAGAAAGACCAATCAATTAATGACAATAATGTATTCAACTTTATAAAGTCAGTTTTTTTAAAGTTAAATTTGAAAGTATTTTCAGAAAAAAGATGAAATTGGGGGCTTATATAATGATCGATAATAATGAATGAAATGATGAGTGCTGGATGATGAGAGTCTTCGTTGACAATTGGTTCAATCGATTTTTCAACAGAGCAGTCAGTATTTATTGTTGAGAAGACTAAGTCCAGGATTTTATGATTACAATTAGTAACGCTATTTAACTGATGCAATCCAAGTGAAGTCAAGTTATCAATTATTCGTGCATCATCAGCAGAGATTTTACCTGTTGGCGTCATATCACAAGTTTCAGGACGATAGTTCCATGTAATATTTGTCAGATTGAAGTCTCCCACGCAAATAATCTCGTCATTATAGTCCATTAGCTCTGAGACATAATTCAGAAAACGAAAGGCATCGTTATAAGTATCAACTGCGCTTCCAGGTACAATGTACATTGTTACAATAAAAATGTTTTTCTTTGCGAGAATCAACTTTACACATAAAAATTCTTCGTTTTCAGCAACCGGGACATTAATTAAAGATGACACAAAAGTGGATCTCACAGCAATTACGATTCCACCTCCAACGGTGGTAATATTTGGATCGGAGTGCCGATCTCGTCTGTATACGTGAAACGAAGAATCGAATAATTCTGAGTCTTTTATACTAGAGCAGAGCCAAGTTTCCACTAAACATATTACGTCATAAGAACAGTTTGATGTAGAGAAGTAGACTTTGTTCGTCTTTGTCCTTAATCCTCTAACATTTTGATAGAAAACATCTATTAGTTGCGACGATTTGATGGTCTTGTCATATTTTTGCGAAAAGGGGGGTTTGTACCGTTGAAACTTGGTCCATTGCGATTTTCTCCTTTTCTCTTAATGAACTCATGAACTATGATGTTCTCAGGCCAAATCGTTTTATCTAAAAGACAAGTGAAAAGTTCTAGTGGAGCGAAAATTCTGAAGGATGAATAGTCTATAGCTCTGGTTGTCAGTTGTTCGATTTTAAATTTAGAGGTTGAATTTGGAAATTGCAATTCAATGTAGGAGCCAATGTCTTTAGCAGTAGTATCAACTGCAAAGTTAGATAAGAAGATACACTTGAATCGGTCAGCAGCCTTCAGATTTATGATAGGATTTTCTATGATGTTATTAGATGATGATGTCATGGAAATCGTAGTTACAGATGCAGCTTGTAAAGATGATTGTGATAATGACGATGAAGACAATGAGGATGAAGACAAAGACGATGACGATGAAGACGATGAAGACAATGAAGACAATGAAGACGATGAGGACGATGAAGATGATGACGATGGTGGCGAAATCGTAGTTACAGATGCAGCTTGTAAAGATGATTGTGATAATGACGATGAAGACGATGAGGATGAAGACAAAGACGATGACGATGAAGATGATGAAGACAATGAAGACGATGAGGACGATGAAGATGATGACGATGGTGGTGATGACAATGATGATGGTGCAGATGATGTAAAAGATGAACACATTATCGGAGATGAAGCTGATGGTTTAGTAGATGATGTTGATGTACATGATGATGAAGGATCGAAAGGGGGCGATGTTATGTGAAGGGTATTAGTTGTTGATGATGTTGAAGTTGAAATAGAGATTGAGGTCGATGTTGGTATACTTGGAGTATTTGAGTTTTTAATTAAGGCTGAGGATGGTACATTTTGCTTTTTTGTTTGTTTTGCAAGGGGTGTGAGGGTAATATTAGCTCTTTTAAGAGTATTGCGAGTGACAGGAGGAGAAGCTTGGTCTGTTGTTTTTGAAGAAGATGGAAGAAGATGTTGTCTTCTGTAAATTAACATCACTCGGAACACTTGGAGTATTGTTTGTTTTATGTAATGATAGGTGGTTTTTGATTAAAGCCACCGCGTCAAAAAGCATATCAATTTTTTCTTCGATTGAGTTCAACTGAATTGTAAACTTTTCCATTGTGCAAAAATGTATAATTAAAGAGATGTTTGTATTGATTTATACAAGAAAAAAAAATAATAAATTGATACCACTAGTAATGTTGGTGAAAATTAATGTGGTTCGTGTAATTGCTGGCGGTGTTGATATTGAATTTTTACTCCTCAAAGTATGCAAGGATAATTAAAATAACACATCAAACAGATAGTAGTGAATTAAAGGTTAGATGAAGGGAGGTACACATACAGAAGAATTGAATTTAACATCAAATTATTTAATTTCTCTTTTTTATCGCCTTCGTCCATAAAATAAAAAAAATCATTTCAAATAATTCTGATTTGACAAATTATTGAAGTTGGTCAGATTTGCTTATTTTTCGTTGTAGTGGAAAAAGTATGTTTTTTTAACATTGGCACCATTTTTGATTTAAAAAGCATAAGTTTTGTTTTTCCTAAACCTTCTCACCGTATTCCTCTTAAGTTTGGAAAAAAAATCGGTCAAGCGGTTTGGCCGGTTAGCGAACGAACACAAAAAAAGCTGTTCTTTTATATATATAGACTAGTAGATTATTAAGGCAACAAATTGACAATTTTTGAAAACGGTTATAAAGAGGGTGTACTCTTGGAGCAATGTAAAAACAAATTTACTAAAAAAAAGAGAAAATTTACAAGTTCACTTGGCAAGTTTTCGTTTGATGCGTGATTAATAACATTTTAAAACTTGAACAGTGAACTTGCAAATTTTCATCCCAACTATTTTCTATTTCCTTTTAATATTATTGTATTATCTTCTATGATTTAAAATATTGAATATAACACTTTTATATGTAAGAACTTGGCGTTCTTTTAGATCTCAATACTTTTGGTGGCTAACTTTTTACACAGTTTTGTTCGCACACAGGAGAACTTGGCTCTTTTTTTACATTTTATGTTTTTGTTCTGATAACATTTTCTTCATTAAAATATTTCATTCAAATAAACTTTTGTTCAATTATCTAATACCTATCTGGAAACGATTAAAGCCAGAATTCGCTTCCAAGGGATCAACCAAAAAGGCAACATTGCTAAAACGTGTGGCGACGTATACAATCCAGGAAGGTGACGACATGAAAAGAATTGAATGGAAGTCTTCGATGCAGTGTCACAACTTAAGTGTATAGATGTAGACATACACGAAGAGTTATTGTCCATACTGCTTCTGAATAGATTACCACCCAGTTTCGAGCTCTTTAAATATGCAGTCCCATGATAGTCTACCAAAGCCTAATGTTCTGAGGAAAAAAAATTCTCAAGAAACACGATGCATGTATGTTCGTCTAGTTACAGCAGCACAAGTCAAAATTCAATCGAGGACCGCAACATAAAAATTATGGAAATGTGAATGACACTGACATGGCCTTCAAGATCAGATGCTATAAATGTCATGTAGTTCATGAGGCGTCTGCGTGCACTAAGAACAAGAAACCGAAGAACAGCTTCACAGCCCACCAATGAACGTTTTGATAGGTATTGTTAAACTGTGCCCAGACCCCTCTTTACCACTGGGCCCAGGCCCAGGGCCTCGCAATCACCAGGGGCCCCTAAATTGCTGAAACATCACTTAACCTCTATTGGTCTATTTTCAAGTAAAAAAAATATTTCGATACAATTTTAGATGCTTAAAGAATGATCAGAATTCGTACTTTCCTTGCTGAACAACAACCTTTGCTGCTTTAAATCACATTCTCTGCGAAATTATATTCAAATTAAAACAGAAATATGAATAACTAACTGAGTGGCAATGCAGTTTGCTTTCTGAAAGAATCTTTCAGCAAATATCTGTAATGAATTTATTCATGTCATGGGAAGACAGGTTTTGAAAACTATTGTAAAAGAAATCAAAATGGCAAAATATTTTTCAATTAGCGTTGATAGTACATCCGATCTGTCTCATGTTGATGTTATTATTCGTTACGTAAAAGAGCACGAGCCTGTTGAAAAGTTTTTGGACTTTATTCCAATTAACGAACAAATGTAGATCTGTTTATTTAGCTGAAACCATACTGAAGTTTTTGGAGGATCATGACATTTCGATAACAGATTGCAGAGGCCAAAGCTTCGACAACGCGTCAAAAATGTCAGGAAGGTTTTCTGGTAAAATTTCTGTAAATTTGCCACTTTTGTACCATGTGCAGGGCACTCATTAAACTTGGTAAGAGTGCATGCCGCTGGGTGTGTCTTAGAAGCAACCAAATTCTCTGACATTATTCAAAAGTTGTATAACTTTTTTTCGGTATCTTCTCATCGATGGAGTGTGTTAACTGCTCATTTAGGTCCAAAAAAAGTTTTAAAAAGTCTTTCTCAAACAAGATGGTCGGCGCGAGCTGATGCACTAAGCGCCTTATATAAAAGTCATCAAGAAATTGAAGAAGCTTTGATGTCTATAGCGAACAATTTAGGACAGGCACGAGAGGCCAGAGAGGAAGCATTTAGTCTTTGCAAACAAATGAATTTACCATACTTACAGAACTTTGGAACTCTGTAGTGCAAAGAATTAAAAAAACAAGTATTTTACTTCAAAAACAAAATATTACCCTGGATGTTGCAATAAATTTGATGAGTGCAATAGATGAATTTATAATTGGGCTCAGGGACAATTTTGATAACTTTGATTCATCAGCCAGACAAAAAACCCGAATTCCGAATATAAGGACCTTTCTGAAAGGATGAGGTGTAGAAGCTCACGCCAGACTTTTTTGACGGCTCTGGACCCTCTACTGAGGGTCTATTCTGACTGGGAAAGAAAGATTTAAAATTGAAACTTTTCTTCCCATTGTCGACACACTAAGCGTTCATTTGAAACAGCGACTTGGTTCGTATACGAAGATTGGCCAACGTTTTGACTTTTTTTTCGATTAAAAAATCTGAATTCAGAAGACTTAGATTTTTTTGAATTTCTCTAAATTCTGAAGAGAACTGCAAATCTTTTGCTAAATTTTACACGGAAGATGTGAACGGAGATGAACAGTTCTTAGCGTGACGTCGTGGGGTACACTCGTGTCGAGGACTTTCCTATATCAGTCTTTCTCTTTTTTCTTGAATACTAATGGCCTTTTCCAAAACTACTTTTGGGAGTGTACTCCCTGTCAACGAATTTGGAATTCATTTTGGGAAAGGGAGTGTTTTGACGTTTAGTTTCATGTATTTTGTTAATCACTCCTTCACTCCAAGAAAAAGTAGGGAGTGACGATTTCACTCCCTGGAGTGATGGGTAAGCACTCCTTTTCTATTTTGGAAAAGGCCATAACAAACCTAACGCAATCATCAATCTATATCTTAAATAAAAAACGAATAAGAAATAACATCTTAACAAAATGTCATGTGAAGTTTGCCATGTGAAAGTTGATCGCGCAGATTTAAAAATTAACTGTAGTGATTGCAATAAAATGTTTCATGCAAACTGTGTCAATTTGCAAGCTCCCGATCTTGATTACATAACAGGCCGACTCCACTAGAGATAATTTCTCTCAGAATACTCATCCTGACATGAAAAGTCTAAAGACAAGTTTTCATTTGTTGTTGTTACAACGCGACTCCATTAGACTTTTCATGTCAGGATGAGTATTCTGAGAGAAATTATCTCTAGTGGAGTCGGCCTGTAAAAAAAAAAATCTTCGTGGCGATGTCATCCATGCCAATCGAAACGAAGAGGTTCTACGACAGTCGCTGCATCCACCAACAAAGCTTATGTTCCGCCACCACCTCCACCACCATCCCACGCCACCGCCACTACCAGCTCCACCGGTTTACCACAGAAAGAGAAAACAAATATCACATTGGCGATGGTTTATGCGAAAGTTGTTGCTATTGAAACCATCCAAAAAAATCAAACAGAGAATCATCAAGTTCTGACATCGCTCTCAAAATCTTTCGCGATGGTCTTAATGTCAACATCACTGAAGCGGACATCGATCACTGCTACATTAAAACTATAAAACGAGGCAAAGCCTCAAATGATGTTTCTCAAAGTGCAGCGGCAAGTGTAACAGCAGCGACGAACAAAACAATGAATATTCTGCATGTTAAATTTGTCTCTCGTCAAATAAAGGAGAGAATAATGAGAGCTAATTATGAAAAGAAACCAAAATTGAAAACTTCTGAGATCAGTGGCAATGCTTTGGAAGAGAATATATACATCAACGAGTGTTTAACATACAACACACGCCAACTACTGAAAACAGCAGCAGCAATTAAAAGTTCTAAGAATTATAAATTTCTGTGGACAAGGAATGGGATTGTTTATTATGCGTAAAAAAGAGGGGGATAATTTCATTAAAATATTAAATTCTCTTGATTTTAATAAATTGTAATGAGTTCTTTTAATACTTTAAACCTCCATGTAAACAATCCATCCTTCCACAATAATATGCGTGCTTGTGATAATGATACAGATGTAAAATTTAAAGAATCTTTTTGCATTCACCAAAACATTCGTAGTCTAAGAAAAAATTTTATAAATTTGTTAGTTCATATCCAATCTCTTGATAGATTGCCTTTGGTTATAGTTGTGAGTGAAATCTGGATTTATGAAAATGAAATTGATATGAATAATATTGACGGCTACACTATGTATGCCAAATGTAATGAGGCTTACTCCGCTGGTGGCATTGCAATTTACATTAAAAATGATATTGTGTGTGATCATTCAAAAATTGAATTTGTTAGTGCGGATATAATGAAAATCAACTTTTCATATGAAAATAATTGTTATGCACTTATTTGCATTTACAGATTGCAGTTTTTTAGCAAAAGTGATTTTATTGAAGAATTTCACGATATGTTTTGAATATTACCAGGGATACAAATTTAATTGTCATTGGTGACATAAATATTGATCTTGAAGGTAAATGATATTGATACTGATAATTATATGTTTTTGATGTCTTCCTTTGGGTTAAAAAGTCTAGTCAATGTTCCCACTCGTGTAACAACCACAAGCTCAAGCTGCATTGATCATATTTTTATACGTATTAACAAAAATAACAAAACAAAATTTTTGAGTGAAGTTTTTGATTATAATATAACTGATCATCGTCTATGCTCTTTAAATGTTCTTTTATTTTATTTTTATTTATTTAGAAACCGTTAAATGCTAACGTCACAATTATTTAAATATAACTTAACAGTAAACAAAAATTAAGCAAGTTCAATAGATCTAAAAAACAAGGTTTTGAATTGTATACTTTTCAAGTTGTCATTTACAGAATTAATGAGAAAATAAAATTTATTGTATATGACAATTAACTGATTTAGAGGACTATTACCACCTTAGTTGGACCTGCTAAAGATTTGGCACAGAGGTTGCCGTAGTCTAATACTAGATTGGCTGAAGTTAAAATTAAGTCTACAAAGAATCGACGGAGCTAAAATATTTCCATTTATTATACCGTTAATGAAACAGAACTGGATGTATTTACGATGGTTCTCAAGTGACGGTAGGTTGATTAATACTAGTCTATGTGAGTACATTGGGAGTGCTGATCCTTGGGTCCAAGGTAGAAAACGTAGACAATAACGTAAAAACCTTCTTTGAACTGCTTCCAGCCTTGAATTGTGAATGGCATAGTAAAGTGCCCAGATCACGCACCCGTACTCAAGAATGGGCCTGACAAATGAGGTAAATAATATCTTGAGAACATAGGGGTCTTTGAAATCGCGTGAACATCTTTTAATAAATCCAAGTGTTTTATTAGCTTTCTTTATTATATAGTCTAAGTGGTCGTTAAAAGTCAATTTCGGGTCTAGAATAATTCCTAGGTCAGAGTATTGTGAGACTCTATTTAAAGGGTCCGAACTAATTGTATAGTTATTAGTTAAGGCAGTTTTTTTGCGTGTAAAGCTCATAACCTTACACTTGTCAACATTTAATATAAGTCTATTTTTATTGCACCATTCCCTGAATTTTAATAGATCGTCTTGTAGAAGTAAGCAGTCAGTAATAGATTTAATACTTTTGTAAAGTTTAATGTCGTCAGCGTATATGAGAACACATGAATTTTGGACAGTAGATACGACATTATTTATAAAAAGGATAAACAGCACAGGCCCTAAGTGGCTACCCTGTGGAACGCCCGAGTTAACAACAAAAGAGCTTGAACAAATGTTACGGAAAACGACACTATAATTACTATTACAAAGGTACGAAGCAATCCATTGAACAAACATATGGTTGAATCCTAAATTATTAAGTTTTTTTAATAAAGTTAAGTGGCATAGCTTGTCAAATGCCTTACTAAAATCAGTGAAAATGCAATCTACTTGTCCATGGTCTTCAAAAGCGTCTAAACAAAAAGAAGTAAAGTCAAGTAGATTAGTTACAGTAGACTTATTTTTGACGAAACCGTGTTGATTACTACATAAAATTGATTTACAGTGAAAGGCGAGGATATTACATACAATGGACTCAAACAATTAGGTATCACAGAGAGTTTTGCTATAGGACGGTAGTTTTTAATATCACTTTTCAAGTCTTTTTTATGCACAGGGATAATGTAGGCACTTTTCCAAAGATTGGGAAAAACAGAGCTTGTGAGAGATTCGTTAAAAAGTAAAAATAGGTAAATAATACTTTACCGCAAACAGAATTACAAAGCATAAAATATGTAACTGATTTCAGTTTATTGCGTGATAAATTAAGGTTTGAATTCTGGGAATCGTTTTTTTCAAAAAGTGATCCTTCTGAAGCGTATGATCAATTTATTATAATCTTAAATAAACATATTGTAAATTCAAAAAAATCCGTAAAAAACACAAGTAGAACTAAATTCCTGAAACCTTGGATGACATCACATTTGTTAAAGCAAATTAAACTCAAGAATAGCATTGCTATTAAGTGCAAAAAACATCCACTTAACTCAAGTTTAAAAAAATATTATTCGAAACTTTGCAAACGAGTAAAAACGCTAACCAGTAGTTCCCGTGATTCCTATTATACAAACCGCTTAAATCGATATCGGGGTAGTACGAAAAATTAATGGCAGGTTGTTAACTCTATTTTAGGTAAGCAATTAAGATCAAATGAGATTTCGAATATTATTTCAAATAATGTTATTATTTCCAACCCGCTCATAATAGCAAGCAATTTTAACGATTATTTTGTTAACATTACCGAGACCTTGAAACTCAATGTACTTCATTACTCGAACTGCAATTGCATAATTTCAGTTATTTTAAAAAGGGATAAAGTTGAAATGAATAGTTATTGCTTTAAAGAATTCTCGTCTGATGAAATACATAAATTAATACAAAGTATGGAAAATAAGAATTCTTGTACAAGTGATGGTATATCTATTGTCCTCTTGAAAAAAATATCTTGGGAATTAGTAGATGTTGTGTGTCATATTTTCAATTTAAGTATTAAACTTGGAAAATTCCCCAAATCACTGAAAATTGCTGAAGTTGTTCCAATTTTTAAAAAGGGGAACCGCAAAAATATAGCAGATTACAGGCCAATCTCGCTACTTTCCACGTTTTCAAAAATTTTTGAAAAACTTGTAATGGCACGAATGGTTTCTTTTCTAGAAAAAATAAAATTTTTCTCAGAAGATCAATTCGGCTTCCGTGCAGGTAAAAGTACGGAAGACGCAATCTTAAAAGTGTCTTGTGAACTATTCAAGGCCATTAATGATAGTCAGTCTACAATGGCATTGTTCATAGACATGACAAAGGCGTTTGACATGGTCGACCACGAAATTCTTTTAAGTAAGCTGTATAAAGGGATTGCAATCCCGGGATCCCGGTACATTTTTCAATCTTTTAAATCCCGGGATTGTATTATCTAATCCCGGGATTTTCGGGATTGGTAGATTAAATCATTGTATATAAAGACACCTAGTATAATCAAGAATGGGTTTTTCAACTTTTTGTGCTACATCATAACAAAAAAAAAAAATCCCAATACCAAACTTATGTAAAAAAAACAGCACTGTGTCAGGTCTCAAGATAACACTACAATCGATTGCCAGGTCGCGGGTACTAGCTAAATAGAAATACAATGGATTAAATATTCACATACAACTTTTTTCCTTATTTCATTTTAAATACCTTCTAACAGCAACCATAGAGAAATTATTATAAAGAAGACAGTCTTGTGGACATAGACAAGAGAAGAGAAACCACATGATCACCGATGAGTTAAAAGGGAGATGGGAAACCAAGCTATCAAAATGACAATGTCTACAAGCTGCGGTCAAAGTTTACTATCTCAGTAAACTTAGGCACCCCATCTGGGGAGTAAATTAACGGTAAATTTGAAAATTTGTAGTTTTAACGTACGAAAGGTGAGTAAAAGTGAGCAGAAGAGGGATATGTTCAAAAAAATAGCAAAAAGTAAAATTGCGTAAAAGCAGCAAATGGCATCAAATGTATCAAGCAGCAGAATTTCCGACATCAGAAATGGAAATAAAAAAAACGTTGTCTAATTAAGAATGCTGAACATCTGAAAAGCTTTTGTTTGAAATCTTATTTTGCTATATAAATATCTGGCGTTATTTCTTTTTTTTAAGTAGGTAGTCAAATAAACAAAATAAAAATTTCCACAAATATCTTTTATTTTTTCTTTAAATCCCGGGATCCAAATTTTTGAATCCCGAAATCCCGGGATTGAAAAATCATTCCGGGATTGCAATCCCTATGTATAATGCTGGATTTAGAGGTCTAATATATGAATGGTTAAAGTCGTATCTGATTGGAAGGGAGCAACGAGTTTTAGTAAACGGAGTTTCAAGTAATTTGCAAACGTTGAAAAATGGTGTGCCCCAGGGATCTGTATTGGGTCCATTACTTTTTTTTGATTTACATTAACTCTCTTTTCTATCAAGATTTTTCTGGAAACCGAAGTGCTTTTGCAGATGATATAGCTTTTACCTACAACGAACCTACATACTTTCAATGTGTTGCCACCATTAATAAGGACCTACAATTGCTGAGAGCCTGGTTTGCATATCATAAATTAATCATAAGTGATAAAACCAAGTTAATGTGCTTTAAACTTTCTGATGATTTTCCTAAGGATTTTGAGTTGTTTTTCCACTCCCACGATTGTCAGAAGTTTGTTTTACCCCTGCATCACTGTGGTAGGTGCAACTTCTTAATGCACACCCAGTGCCCTTCAAGCTGTTTTATAATTGAGCTAGTTGACTCTTTTAAGTACTTAGGAGTTATTTTTGATTACAACCTTAACTGGAAAGTTCATGTGCAGTCATTAAAAACTTACATGCATCTTATTACTCGAAAGATTTATTTGCTGAGAGCATTTTGCTCTAACAAAATTTTAACTATGGTTTATCACGGACTTGCTCAATCCAAATTACAATACGGTTTAGTAAGTTGGGGAGGTGCACTTTTGCATCCCTTTTGGTGGCTCAATCAAAAGCATATAATTCGTATCATTTGCAATAAAAACAAACGTACAGCTAGCTGGCCTCTTTTCTGTGAATTGAGAATACTACCATTGCGCCATCTCTATATATTTAAGGTCTTAAAGAGTTCTATAAACAAAGTGGTAATATTCCAAGCAGAAATTCATCGATATACAATCTACGAGTTAATAACTTAGCACTTGTCAACACTCCTTTGCCACACAAAACACGTTTTATTACATTTTATTTAATGACCTCGAGAATAATTTTCAATAATCTTCCAATCTCAATCAGAACTACCAACAATTTTAATTCTTTTTTAAGAATAATCAAAGACTGGCTATTCACTATAGGCCTAAGCAATATTGAACTTATTTATAAAGTAAAAAATTAATCCGCAAAAAGATTCTTTACCTTAGTCTTTTAACTTTCATCTTCATTTATTGTTCTCTTACATAATATACAAATTTTCACTATTTAATCTTTTAAAGTAATTCAGCTTGTATTTGATCACTGATTAAATGATAAATTTTGCTCAAAGAAAAACTGTAAGCACCCCACGTCAGTTTTTCCTTATAGTTTGAAAAATATTTTTTGCTGGTCATTCAACACTAACAATACAGTTGTTAAAGAATGGCTATACTTTATTCTATTAACACTTTAATTTTCCAATTTAAATTGTTTTTTATATTGTTAAATTTAGCATATAAGTGAAAATTTTAAAAAATAAAATTAAAAATTAAAAAAAAAAAATTAAAATTAAACTACATGCTGAATGCCTGAATTTAAAAGACTACTTGAAAATTAGTCGACGCGAAAATGAAAAAAACTGACAACTGCACTAAGAATTTTCTCAAGTATGATGGTGAGAAATTGCAGTGGGGAACGTTCCTTCTCTAAGTTAAAAAGAATCAAAAACGAACTCAGAACTACAATGATTCAAGAAAGATTGACATGTTTGTCGCTGATGTCAATCGAAAGCGACATCCTCAGAGGCATCGACTTTGAAGATGTGATCAATGATTTTGCTAATCTCAAATCAAGAAAAAGACCAATTCAATAAATATTCCTTTCTTTTACCTGAAAAAATATAGTCTGTGTCACTATATTGTTCTTTAAATTACATTCTCAATAACTTATTTAATTGTCTATAATTTAAATTTTGTTTATTTTTGAATTTTTATAAGAAATATTTATTTTTTGTTTTTATTTTTACATTGTTTATGTTTATGTTTTAAATGCTGCAATAACTATTTATCTTTTTAATGAATTAAAAAAAATGTTATTAATTTAAAGAATTAAAAGAATAAATATCAATTCAAAGTTACCTATGTGATTTTTTCTGTATACCTTTATTACACAACATAAAATTTTTATATAATCATACAGGGGCCCCATTTTCGAAAAGTGCCCAGGGCCCCCAAAAAGGTAAAGACGGCCCTGACTGTGCCAAACAGTGAAAGCTATGTCTGGCCTGGTTGCAAGCGGTAGATACATAAGCGATCCTATGAGTTGACGATAGGGTATGTCGAATTGATGTTGTTCAGTTTTACCCATACCATAAATTAATTTCAATTTACTGTCGCTTGGTGTTTTAACTGGCTTCAACTCATCTATATTATATTTCTTTAATGTTTGCTTGCCGCTTCAATTTTATTTCGCCATCTTTTTGAATTATTTCCTGAACAATTGCAGCCATACAAAAAATTAATTTTTAATCATATTTCAATTTTCCCCTTTTTGCTGACTTTCCCCTATGATTTTCCCAATACTTGTTTTCATAAGAACTATTACTAGACTAAAATATCTCTGAATACAACTGTATTTATGATTAAGGAGTTTATAACGGAAATCCGCCAGAGCAGCATTCCGCCAGAAAAAAGGCTAATCAGCCTTATCATGAATTTCAATAACTTGTTGTATGGTCTTTAGTTAAACATTTGTTACAGTTGCAATACTTGTCTTTATAATATTGAAATATTATAAATTTGTCATTTTACAACTAGTCTTGCTGGGTTCACTTCAGTGTTAGAACCTTGCTCTGATCGGAGCAAATTTGCTCCACTCCGATTTTTCGAGACTTACTCCACTTTGTCCACAAGGAAAATTTTGTTTACCTTCTGACTCCTTGAAGAAAATTAAATTAAATAAAATAGTTTATCCTCAACTAATCTTATATGCTTACAATAATCACGAGATTAAGCGAAGTAGATTTAGACTAAATCTCGGTTTTTCTGGGATTTTGGGTAGGTGAAAACTTAGTATTAAACTAAACGTAATATAATTGAACGTTTTGATCCACTAATATGTTCCCTGTATCCCAGAAGAGTCAAGATTTGTTTTAAATCTACTTCGCTTAATCTCGTGATTAGCGTCACGCACTCAGAGAATATTTGATGAGTGTAAGCTACTTGGGTCTTGGCTCTTCAAGAGCTGTCGCGTCTATAGGTATTAAAGAATATTAGTAATTTTACAAAATTTAATTAAATTAAATGATATAACGATTGCTTAAATCATAACACAAATACTTCAAACGATTCTTTTTATAATTCAAAAAAAGTCCATTAACCTTAAGAATTTCGTTTGGTTACTGTTAATTTGTGACACCCGATGGGTTAAACTACAGAACTAAATTTCCGTTCAACTACAATATAGGTTCAAACCACAAATTGCAAAATTCGAGACACATTTGAAGTAATGAAATCATATCCCCTCAAGTAAACTCTTCTGTTGTACGATAAATATTTTTCTTCATGGAAAATGTCCAAGAACCAATTAAATTTCCAAATGTTTAGGTATTGGTTGAATTTCCAATTCCGAATTTGCTTTCCTGTAGCCCTATATTCGATTGAACACAATTCTATTCCTTAGTATAAGAAATAAAAAAAAAACAAATCGATAAATGATAGGAAAATAAATCGAATAGGGGGAGATCTTGTTACATGCCAAAAATGGACACAGGATATGCATACGTTTATTTAGATGCTATCAACTCTCAATCTCTTCAAAGCTTCTTCACCAAGAACTCGGAAAGCATTTCAATCATCATCACCTGACGCTCGGCAAGAATTTTGGTCAGTTCTACTAGAAGACGACCAACAAGGACTACTCACAAGAGTAGATAAATTACATGATATGCATACATTGTCCCAGAGATGGAGCATCGATAACACTACTAGCCAATATAACACACACGGACATAAGCATCGTTCGTAAAGGACTCTGAATCAAATTTATTTCCTTCACTATTTGTAAAAGTGGATTCCAAGCATACGAAACAGGAAAATAGATAGAAGCATTCTGCAAGTAGTAACAAGTGGATACCTCGAATAAAGTACAAACAAAAACGAAATTTCAGAAAATTCGTTGAGATAGAAAAAGATATAGAGTTGGCGATATGGCGAGGAAAAGTCGTATGGATACGTATAATCTTACATCCATATAGGTATACTCTTTGTAGATGTGTGAAAAAATTAAATTTTATTTAATCTTCTCTTGAAATTCTTAGAAGATGTGCATAGTTTTCTGCGAACTCATTTTGCAGATATCAAGAATGGGGTTGACCAAAATCCTGGTTATACTAGGCCAGTTCCGCCTCACAACATCTCACTAAGATCTAAGAAATCTAAGGGAATTTTTAGTAGGATTTCTCACTCAGCTGTTTCTACGTTATTGACATATAAACAACAACAATTTGTAAAGTATCCGTAGCTATCTCAATGAGAAATGATCATTATGTTCAGCCAAATGGTTTGCCCCATTGCCATGCAACTGTTGGTCTAAATTCAAATAAGGCCGTGTGCGAATTGGACGAATTGCGTTAAAAATGCATATTTTAGCCTGCTCCGCAGCTAGTGTAAGTTTAACACATTTTATTCAACACGAAGTGTCAAAATTTAACCAAACGTCAAGTTTTAACCACTTTTTAACGCATGGGAAACTTGGCTGATCAGTCAGCAATTAATTATTAACTTTGAAGAATGATTGAGCAGCGTTAATTTATTTATTATCTAGGCCGTGTGCGATTTGTGTTTAAAACTTGACTTGTATCTTCAAATGTAATTCGTAAAAACTGAAAAACTGTAATTTGCAACTACACTCAGAGAAAAAAAGGAAGCTAAATTCAAGTACGAGTAGGCTTATTTCAAGATTTTTATATTCTTATTTTTTTTATCCTAAAAATGACACCTTTTATTCTTAAAATAAGAATTTATTCTTAAATTAAGAACAAACATTTTGATTTGAGCTGCCACGTTCTTAAATTAAGTTATTACATTCTCAAATTAAACCGAAGCAATCTTAAATCGAGAACTTTATTCTTAAAACAGATTTGCAGTCTAAAATTAAGAACAAAACTTCTAATTTGAGCCGCTTCGTTCTCAAATTAAGTTTTAACATTCTTTAAGCAAGTCGAAACGATCTGAAATTCGTTTTCAAAAATAAAGAACAAAAATCTTTATTTGAGCCGCTTTGTTCTCAAATTAAGTCTTGGAACGAAATCACATGCTTTTTTCATATAAAATACTTTTTCATACAGAATTGAACTTCGTTATTCAATTCACACTCAATCCCTTCGGAAAATAATATAGGATTATTAGAATGATAGTGATAAGATCGCCTCTACTACTATTACCAAATGATGCTATTGTATCAACTAGTTGGTAATATTGGTTAAAGATTTAGCCTGAAAGGGTAAAAATACTAAATAAAAAAAATTAATTCAATTAAATAAATCAAACATGAATTTCATTTTGTTTTCCTAAAAGTCAGCTTAAATCAAGAATAATCGAGATACAATCCGGAAAAAAATTGAACTTAAATGCAAGGTTATTTGTTCTTATTATAAGAATAAAAAATCTTGCTTTAAGTATGTATTGTTCTTAAGTCTGATAAAATTTAGAATATGTGATCTTAATTTGAGTTTGAAATGATCTTTTAAGCTTTTGTATTCTTAAAATTAAGATTTCACAATCTTGAAATAAGAACTCAAGGGTAAGACAAAAATCTTAATTTGAGGTTGGAATAATCTGAAATTAAGCTTTTTACTTGCGACATATAGAATATATGGCAAGTATTGAATTCGTACAAAAAAAAAATTTGAGATGATGATGAGATATGACATTACGATGATAGAGAAGTCGAAAAAAGTGAGTCCGGCGATTCCGTCTGTCTGTCTGTCGGGAAGTTTACAGGCACCTACAGCCTTAACCACTGGTCCGATTGACTTCAAACTTGAAAATAAGAGGTTTGAGCAAAAACCCATATCCCAGTTTTTTCATTTTTTTTTTAAGATCAAAATTTAGGGTAGCCACCATACGATTTTTAAGGCAAAAAACCAAAACTTTAAATTTTCTCCAAAACGGTTCCTACGATTTTTTTTAAACTTCCTCGAATTTGATTTTTTTAAACACTCATGTATTTTATGTAAAAAAATTTTTTTTGTATTGCTCCAAAACGGTACCTCCCATAGAACCGTTTTTTTGTTATTAGATTTTCCCAAAAACTAAAAGTCCGATCAGCGTAATTTTTTTTTTGAAAGTACGTATATATTGTCCAAATAATTTGTTGTATTCAAAAAAATTTCAAAATTTTTTTTGGATTTTTAAAAAAATATTTTAAACTTTTTTTTCAAAATTGTGTATCTTAAAAACGGATCAATATTAAAAATCGAAATATACTCATAAAATGTATATTTACATATTCTTGAATACTGCATACCCAAATTAATTTTAAGACATTTTTGAAAAATTTTATATATAAAAAATTAATTTAAAAAAAAACGGCTCCGACGATTTTCAAACAAAAAATTCAATAAATCAAAAATAAGGTTTAAATTTGTTTGGCATTTAAATTTTTGGAATAAAATGTATTTACGAGGTATATTTTCAAATTTTAATTTTTTTTTTAATAAATTAAAAAAAATTGAAAAACCAACATTTTCTTAAGAAATCATATGACATCAATTTTTTTCCGATTGAATCCATTTTTGAGGTACATATTTCAATTTAAATTTTTATTTATGAGTTTTTTTTAATTTTTTTTATGACTTATAATGGTGAATACAGGAGCAAGTTCGTACGACCGAGTCGTGCACATTTTTTATTCTTAGATTAAGATTTCAAAATCTTAAAACAAGAATTTTAGGTTTAGAAAAAAACAAGCTTGAAATAAGAGTTTTGGTCTTGAATTAAGAATTTTCGAGCTTAACAGACTTTCGTCAACGAATCGGCTTGATTTGAGACCGATAATCTTGATTTTAGCTCGTTTTTTTTCTTAGTGTATTTGGTCACACAGTTATTAAAAAGCATTTTTGTTTTCTTATCATTTACAAAAGTTTCTTTGTAAACTTTGATTTAAAATTTCGAAGCCATTTTAATGACCCTATTAGTTGATTTTTGTTAAACTTATGATCAGTGATCTGATCACCTATCATATCACCCATGGCGTAGTGATTATGTGCGTTGGCTGTTACGCAGAACACGTGGGTTCGTATCCTGCTCATGTCCATAGTTTTTATTTCATCATTCACGGATACTGCCTCTTGCGAAGAACTAACAACACTTCCAAGAATATTAATAAAGTGCTTCTCAACTTTGCCGCTCGGAATCGGCGTAAATTTGTAGGCCCCCTCAATTCTTCCTACACTCTCCGAGAATTGTTCATGAGTGTAAGCCTTGGCTTTTCAGTAGCTGTCGCGCTATTTATTTAGTTATTTGTTGATAAGTTCAGTGGATAATAATCGATGGTTTGCAAAGACTATAGAGCTTTGGAAATCATTATCTTATTTTAATATAACTTAAGTATTGAACTCGTAAAAAAAAGCAGGACAGATGCAGAGGAGGTGAAGAACTGTTTCCTAATCCTCCTCCTCATCCATGCAGCTTCTGCAGAAATCATTAGAAAATACGCCCAATCGCGCGGCGTGTCTTCGTGTAATGATACCAATTAACGAGCTTATATGCAATCTGCTTAGAGATATCAGGCACCTAGTTCCTCTTTAAGTCCAGTTTAGGCCAAATGTTTTTCGTTGCCTCAAGGGTGGTTATGTTATTCCACCTGATGTTAGTTCTCCTAATAGCATCGTGTTGTAGCAAAAGTTTGCATGTAGCAATTAGCCATTAGCCATTTGTGGTTTAATGGGTAATGTTGTACCATATTTGGCGAGTATCGGCTTTGCAGTTTCCTGGAATGTCTCTATAGCCCGGCACCCAGTGAAGGTGGATGTTTAACTGTTGTGCCATCTCCATTAGAGACGATCGACAGTTTTGGACCGTAATTAAGTTTGTAGAGACAGAGTCCAGGGATTTTATAGCTGCCTGAATATCTGAGAAAATCCGGATATCAGATGAGAATACCACGTTTTCTCTGAGCCAGGACAGGACACGCTACATGATTTGGAAGGCTGAATCGCGTCTCTAGAGACTTAGTTTTAGTCGTTCGGAGTACACACCTCCACCAACCCCATCACTAATTTTCGATCCATCTGTATAGAAATGGATCTGAAAGGATCTGTAAGGTATAGAGATTTGGAAGTTTCTATCGAACTGTAGTTGGGGAATGGTGTAGGCTGTGTGCTTTGGAATTGATTCTAGATAATTGAGAATAACAGAGTGGCCAATGTTGGTCCACGTGAAGAGTCATTCAGGCGAATAGCAGAACTAGCAGCTATTTGTTTGCAGATTATATCCAGAGGCATGCTGAGCGTTGGACTTTACTAAGTTTATCGCAGTTCATTTTTAAGTCCAAGGCAGTCCACCCACCATAAATAAGAATCGGTCTGATTACCGATATGTATAGCCAATGAGTGATTCTGGATTGTAGACCCCATTTACTCCCGATGGCTTTCTTGCAGGTGAAAAGAGCTACCGTAGATTTCCTAAATCTTTCGTGTATGTTTCTCTTCCAATTTAGTTTTCTGTTTAAAATAAGACCCAGATATTTTGTTTCCTCTGAAAACTTTAATTGGATACCCTTTATAGAAGGAGGGTCGATGTGCGGAATTTTATATTTCCTAGTGAATAGGACTAAATCTGTTTTGTGTGGATTAACGCTTAAACCACACCGATTCGCCCAAAGCGTTAGCTTATTTAGAGCTTTTTGTAAAAGTTCTTTGAAGGTATTAAGATGCTTCCTTGAAACAGCTGTTGCTATAGCATAGCATCAGCATAGGCTATCACTCTGAAACCCTCCCTATCCAGACAGGTTAGAATTTCGTTTAACTACCAGATTCCAGATTACGATGATAGAGAAGTCGAAAAAGGTGGGTCCGGCGATTCCATCCGTCTGTGTGTCTGTAAACGCACCTACAGTCTTTACCACTAGTCCTTCATACTTGAAAATTAGAGGTTTGATCACATTTTCGAGTGTCGTTTTTTTTTATTCATTTAAGATCAAAATTTAGTATTACCATCATACAATTTTTTGTCCAACACCAAAAATTTCAATTTTCTCAAAAACGGTTGATTCGATTTTATATAAACTTCTTATAAATATTTCTTCGGAAATATTTTTTCAAAACACTGATGTATTTTATGCAAAAAAAATATTCTTGTATTGCTCCCAAACGGTATACCTCTCATAGAACCTTTTTTTCTTATAAGATTTTCTCAAAAAATGAACGTCCGATCAGCTTACTTTTATTTCGAAAGTAGATACGTTTATATTTCTCAAATAATATTTTGTGTACACAAAAAAATTTTTTTTAGATATTTTTAATTCGACGGCAATTGTACCGGTTTCGACCGCGATTACCCACGTTGAGAGGCGATTTACCTGTTCATACAGCCATAGCCCGTTTTAGTCGCGATTGCACCGGTTCCGACCGTGATTACCGACGTCAAGTGGAGTTTAACCCGTTTCGTTTGCAGAAGGCAAAACCAGTTATTAAAAAGCATAATTAACCAGTGTCTGAGAGAGACAACCTAGCAGAACCTAGGACAAGCAGGAGAGCATACCTGAGCATACCTCAGCTTTAAACTAAAAATAACATCACAATTTGGCGCCCGAGCAGGGACCAAAACAAACAAACCTTGGACTTCGCTGAGCAAACCTCAGCTTTAAACCTTACCATCACAATCTAGATAGATAATAATGGGGGTTTCGCCAGACCATTGAAATTTTAGAATGTGTTTGAGTTTACATCTGAAACCGACCACAAAGTTAAACAAATTCGCGAGTATATTGCTCAGTGGAAATGTTACCCTTAACTTTTTGTTAACATTACCTACACTTCAGTTTTGTTAACTTTTGATTTTACTATCCATTTTTTTTCATACCGTGCGCTATATATGAAACGATTCTAAAGGATTAAACTCCACAAAATTACATAAACTGTACTTCAAAGTTCGAAAACTACAATTTGTCAAATGCGTTAATTTTGATTCGTTGTAATATTAAGGAGATCTAGCAATTTTCATGCTCAGCTTCAGGTTATATCTCCACATAATTATGCTAGGTCCTTTAACTTTAACTTGCTTCCGCAGTGTTTTCTAATTTCATGGTTGGGAAACTTATTTTTTTTTCTTTTCATTAAAAGTTAAGTTAAAATCAGAACAACTTAGCATTCTCTCCTAAGACTTCTGACAAGCCACAAGCCATTAATCTTTTTATTTTACAAAACACAAAACACCAAAATTCACGTACAAATAAGCAATCAATTACCACCGCGATTTCTTATATGTAGCTCGACTTCTTGTATTTCTCTAGGGCACCATGGGTTTTGGTTTTGTACACCTACATCTTATATAGATTGTGCGGGAAACATCGATGCCCTGCATATCTACGCTTATATGAAACAATAAAGGGCTTTTATGGGGAAGAGAAAAGAAAACCCAAACTTGAGACAATGACATTACGATATATCTACCACAATGTATTTGTTCCTGGCGATGATAGTGATGATTAGAATTGCTTCGTAAAAAAAAAACATTGTTATGGGTTCTTACAACCCATATCATTTGATTGGGTCTATGTTTTATAATAATTATACGCATGATAACGTGAAAGACGCATTTTTTATTAAAAATGGTTTTTGGGATTACAGTAGTTTGACTTAGAATATTGATCAATTGAACTTAAATAGGTACATTTACACCTACAAATGTTTTGTAATTGATGTTTCCACTGGGTGTGAGTTCTTTTTTTTTATATCTATCCTAAATAAACCATCTACTTAGGTTTGTGAGTGATTCTTAATGCATTCTTTGGTGACGACATCTCATTTGAGGTTAGATTTGGTTATTGAAAGCAAAAACAAACATTCTAAGGGAGCGTATCGGAATCCCACTTTTTAAAATCCCGATAGGTCTCAAGATCAGGCGCGGATTCAGTAGGGGGGGTCACGGGGTCATGACCCCCCCCCCAAACAGGCCGCATTTAAAAAAAATAGAGCTGAACCAATATTTTGCAAACTGAATAACAAAAAAACAAACGAATAAAACCTCTTTTTTGCAATCTTAAGAACCGGGAACTTGCCAAACGATCACAATTAACTTGCTTTTTTGCCTTCTGAAAAAAAAGAATTTAAAAAAAGACTGAATCAACAATTTTTTTACACAATACTGAAATTTTTTATGTGTTTTTTCTATATTTGGATTGAAGCTATACTTTATACACTAGCATCTGTTTACAAACTGTTTACAAGTTCCAACCAAAAGCATAATTTATAACACAAAATCCAATCTTCTATTTTGTTTCGCAAATCTGTTAATGATCGCATCGATGTCCAAGTCTCCAATTCGATGTCACGATTGATGTGCAGCAATGCAAGCCCGGTGAGTCTGTCTTCTGCCATAGCTGATCTCAACAATGTTTTGAGGCGACGGAGAGTTTGAAAACTCCTTTTTGCAATGGCTCCAGTAACAGGGAACGTCTCTAAAATCGTAAGCAGTGTATTAATAGCCGGATAACGCTCGAAGGGGGAGAGTTCAGAAGCTTCTGGTAAGTTTCTGCTACAAGCTGAACTTCTTCAATGTCCTCCGCTGTATAGGAAGTCCGAAGCAGAAACACTCAACCCAAAAAGCCTTATCACGTCTGGAGAGAGCCTTTCGTTGAGGTCCGTCACAACGTTGTCCAACAGAGGAATTTAAATTGCTCTCCTGAAATATTCCTACGGGATTTGATTCTGTTGGTGGTTATCTCGATGTTTTTGACGAGAAACAACGCGTGGTACTTTCAAATCCACGCCCAACTGTCTTGCGAAATTTTCAGTTTCAGAAAATAGCTTATTTCGTCGGGCGTTATTTCCACCGCTATTGATATTTTTTATAACTGATACTTAATATAATTGTTTGAAATATTTTATTTCTCACTAACTACTTGTTTAATTATGGCACTTAAGCATTTAATTTATTACCACAATCAAAACCTTTTTTGATCGACTTTAAACCTTATGACGAACTGACTCTGAAAAAATATTTGTTTGGGTGTTTAAATCAAAGAAACTGTGGTTCAGGAAGCTAGTTTATTGTTTTTCTGTCAAATTTGATTTTGTTTTCATTCGAAAGTGTATTGAATAAAAGCAAACACATACTTTGTTTTTTATTCTTCAAAAACGTATGGGAAAATTAATTTTGCACAATAGGTGAACTTATGAAAAATTTCTAACCATTTAAACCTTCCCTGCTTGTTTATTTGGTTATTTTTGTTATTTTTTTTTTCTATCCTGTGACCCCCTCCGGAAATAAATTCTAGATCCGCGCCTGCTCAAGATGGCGTCTCTAAGCTTTCGATATTTTATATTCTGGTGAACGAAACTCAGTTTAAAACTAACTATAGCGTTTTATTGGAATTCCTATTACTGAGCTAAGCTAAGTTCCCAATAAAACACGGCTATTAACATTTTTATTTTTATACCAAACACAATTATTATTTAACTTGCTTACTTACCTTCTTAAGGTGGAGCTACAGTCCGTTGTGGACTGCGGCCTCAATCAACAGTCTCCGCCAGCCGGCTCGGTCCCTAGCAAGCTGTCTCCAGTTTTGCACTCGAAGTTCGTTGAGGTCCTCTTCCACCTGTGTGCGCCACCTAAGTCGCGGTCTTCCTCTTCTTCTACGTCCCTCAGGAATAGTGTTGAAGGCTTTCCGGGCCGGAGCATCCGCTCTAAATGACCGAGCCATCTGAGTCTCTGGACCTTGACTCTTCTGGCTAGGTCCATGTCATTGTACAACCCGTAAAGTTCGCTGTTGTATCTTCTTCGCCATTCCTCATCAATGCACACGGGGCCAAAGATGACCCGAAGAACTTTCCTCTCGAAAAAGCCTAAGGCACATTCATCCGATTCTGTCAAGGTCCATGCTTCTGCACCATACAGCAGGACAGGGATGATAAGGGTATTGTACAGTTTTACCTTAGTTGCTCGAGAGAGGGCTTTTCCACTCAATTGCTTTCTTAGCCCAAAGAAACAGCGTTTAGCAAGAGTTATTCTTATTGCCCGTGTTAATAGCGCAGCCTAGGTAGACAAACTCCTCTACTACCTCGAAGTTGTATGCGTCTATTGTGACGTTCTGTCCGAGCCGTCTGTATTGGGTGTTCTTCCTCGAAGACAGCATTTATACTTCGTTCTTCCCTTATTTCATTCAACTTGCTTAACGGTTCTTAAAATGAAATGAAAATTAGTTATAGACAAGGGGAAAGTGGCCTATAGGTTGGTTTTCAGCTAAAGAACTTACAAGATTAGGTATATCGCTTCGATATGGACAGCAAAAGTTATCTCTTGAATCAGCTGTTTCAGCAATATATATTTTTGAATAGAACTCCGAGAAAGCCCATCCTACCCACCGGGGTGTATAAAATGGCATACCAAAGTTGGGCAAGACGATATACGTTACCTTAAGCTCAACATTAATTTCAGTTAAATCAGCATTTACACATCAGTTTAACTGAAAGCCAAACTGATAGTTAAACTGAAACTGAAACTGAAATTATCGTCTTAATGGGGCTTAAAGCTTGAACAAAAAAATAGTTGTAAGTTAATCGCAAATATACACAATATAGTTTACAATAGCTGTGTTCACTGACGCTGTGCTGGACTGTTTTAGACAGAAAAGTACAGCTTTTTGCTGTTCATTGAGGTTTTTTCTGTGCTGAACTGCTCTACTTTCCTGTTCATTGACAAACCTAGAACAGTTTAGAACAGGATTTTCTGTTCTTGCTTTTGAGTCAGATCAGGTTAGAACAGACTCGTGAGAAATGTCAAAATCGAAGTTGTCATTTTTTTTTGTTTACGTTTTGATTTGGCTGTGCTTTGTGTTTTTTTTTCTCGTGATTTAAAAAAATTAAAACAAAGTTATTTTGCCAATTTGTTTAATTTGTTTAATTAAATTATTATATAATAAATTGAAAAAAAAATGCATCAAATTGAATTGACATCCGAGGAAGGAAAGACTGTGGTTGTGCAGTGTTCACCAAATACGCGGTTGAATATCGAAAGAGGTCAAAATGAAACAAAATATTTCTATTTGTTAAAATTAATAAAATGTTATAATTTATAGATGAAAATTTTCGAAGCGAATAATATTTTTCACAGTAAAAACACAAAAAATGAAAAAAAATAAGCGAGAAACGAAAAATTCACACAATTTGCAATTTGTTTTTTTTTTTGACAACTGACGTTTAACTGACTGTTATAACTTGATCTGACGTTTCTCACGAAACTGTGCTGTCCTGTGCTGTTCTGATCTAGACAAAACCTCGGTGAACACAACTAATGTGCCCATTTTGCAAACTTTTTGCACTGGATCCATCTATCCTGTTGCTTAAAAACAGACCAAAGCTCATTGCAATATAGGCATGGAGCATCATCTTCATTTTCTACTGTTGCAAAGGGATCCCTAGGATGGCATAATGTGCCGTTTTACCCGTTGTCATGGTATACCACATAGCCGTATTTAGGGGGGGGTTACAGGGTTTAACCCCCCCGAAATTTTTTTTACATCCATTTTCCATTAAAGTTAAAAGTACATACGTCGTTTCATAGATGACTATATTTAAAAGTGCCATCTTGATAGCACATCCGTATTTAGGGGGGGGGGGGGGGTGGTTACGGGGTTAACTGACCCCCCCCCCCCCCCCGAAATGCAAAATCAAATAATTATTGAATAATAACTTAATGAATTCATTTTTTAGCTGACACTGAATTTATAAGTTTCTATTAAGGCTTAAAGACATTTTTCTTTCAGAATAAAAGTCTGTTAAAGCCATAACCGTATTTAGGGGGGGTTACGTTGTTTTCTTTTAAATAAGTCGTTATATAGATGGTTACAGTAAAAAAACGCCATCTTGATAGTACCAGTCAAATAAATATACAAAGCTCTGAACACACTTTTAACTGAACGTGTTCTGAGCGCTCAAATTTTTTCGAGTCGCATTTGATATCCAATTGACATTCGTCATTTAACAGCCGAAAATTCATGAGAATTTTTTGTATATACCTATATATTCTTGGGTTGTAGAGGCAAGATGGCAATCGATTTTGGTGACATCTTGAGAGGGAAGCAGTTTTTTAACATAAAAAATCCAATTGAACCCATCCTACTTTGACGCAGCTCGGACTAAAAATGTAGGTCATTTTAACTAAACGTCAAAAAAATTTCTCATTAATAAAAATAATTTGTTTCCGGAGGAGTAAAGTTAGTGACGTTAAGCTTAAATTCCCTTTGGGAAATTTTTTGTTGTTGATACTTATAAACCATCTAATGAACTTTTATCTTACATTTTTTTATTGCTTCGCTAAACCACCCTCCACGGTGGAATAAGTTTGTAAACGCCTGATAAGATATCTTTCTTTTATTAATAGCATTTTGCACTTAGTCCACAGAATAAGAAATAATCCTTCGTTATTCTGTAGGTACTATCAAAATGGCATTTTGACTGAATTTAATAATCTATATGATAGTATAATATATAAAATAAACTTTTTTAACACAGATCATCACTCTTATGAATAAACAACATGTATACAAATAAATTCCTTAACATAAATTTTTAAGATTTATATAATGTTATACTATATTTATGTATTTATTCTTCTTTTGTTTTTGTTTTTATTCGTTCGATTAAATAAATAATGCCATACTGTTTTTTTTTTGTTCAAAGAATTTATTTCTATATAATTAATTCACAATTGTGATGATCTGTGTGAAAAAAAGAATTATTTCATATAGTTAAATATTATATTTATGTATTTATTTTGTTTTCATTCTGCTATTGTTTTTATTCGTCCCTCAATAAACAATAATGCTTTTTAGGAAAGAAGTTCTCTCCTACTTTTTCCAAAACAAAATAATACAAAAATGTTATTGACTTCCAATAAAGGTAAGTTAGCTTAATTTAAGATTCATATATCTAATATAAATATACCATGCAAAAGCATCTACTCTGAAGCTTTGAAGCCAATATCTTCAGTTAGACTTCAATTTTGTAGTAGAAATCTTCAAATCTTTATTATGTGATTTACAATATATTTAAAAATACGGCATTAATAACAATGATTAATATTAAAGTGAAAGATACACTCAAGAAATATTTTTAAACTTTCCATCAAAAATTGTTTCGTGAACAAATGAATTGGCTTCGGGTAAGTGAAAGAATGTGATAAATTTGATAAATATGTTTCCTATTTTATTAAAAACTAGACGACCCCGCGAACCTCGTCTCGCCTGCCACCAGATTAAATCAAATCTAAAAATAATTTTAAAAATTCTCGTTTTGCGGAGTTTTCTGATTTGTTTACTACTTTTTGAACAATTGCAGCTATGATCCCATACAAAAGTATAATTTTCGACCACCATTTGATTGTTTCCATTTTTCAATTTTCCCGTAAAATGTTCCCAAATTTGTTTTCGCATTAACCCTGGCTCGTGTTATCTTTGCCTACAGTCAAAATTTTATAACAATGCGTTGGACTACTTAAGAGTCTTTACCGACCACACAAACAAATCAACCTGCATCCATTTTATTGTTTACATTAATCTTTAGCTAACATCGTTTCATCACCTTAATGGCGCCTTCAGAGATAAGCTCTAAAATGATTATAAGACCTATAATACAATTTCAAAGATATGACATTTTTCTAGCTTGACAACGAACTTTCCAACACAGTCAAAATCCTAAATGTGATAAACAAAATCAAACGTGTTGCTCTTTTCCTTAATTTTCCAAAATTGCACCTTTAATTCCATGCAATAGTTTGATATTGTGCTCTCCCAGAGTTTTCCAAGTTCCCCATCACCAATTTTTCAGTTTTCAGTTTGAAAACCAATGCACATAGATACAATTCCATGCAGTTTTCCATTTAAAAACCAATGCGTTTTCCGAGTTTTTCATCAAAAACTTTCTATTTTTCCATTCGAAAACTCATTTTGAAAACTAAAAAAAATTCCAAGCAAAAAAAAAAATCAAATTTCCGACCTTTGTTTGGTTTTTCCTACTCTTCCATGAGGTTTTTCCATCTTTTTTTGTCACAGAAACCATCACTGAATATAACAGTATTAACCATTAAAATTTCACAAATATCTAGTGGGCCATTTCGGAGTCCATAAAGGACATATAAACAAACAAACGTAATTATGTATTATATACATCCATTTTTATATATATAGAGATTTTGAAAAAAATTATCATTTATCTTAACCCCCCCCCCCCCCAAACCAAATCCTAGCTACGGCTATGGTATACCATCTTGCCCTTTTTCACTTCAACAGAAGACCGTCTATATCAGGTTTTTAGTACAAACTTAACAAACAAGAACATGTTCATATTTTTGGAATCCATAAACTTGAACCGGAGAAAAGGGCAGTGTGTCGACTTAGGCTCTATGCTATCCTAAGCCACTTTCCTCTACCGAATATCAGTTGGCATTGTATGAGTATACTTCCAAAGTCCTGTCTTGAAACCACTTCACTTAACTAACCGGGCAACTATACTTAGCATAGTATGATCTGTGCAATAATAAAAAAAAAATAATAATTTGTTTGGATTTAAAAAATCATAATTCATTTACATGGCTCTCACAAGGGCGGTGTACTGTTTTAAAATAAATCAAAGCATCTTTGTGTAATATTTTTTCGCTCAGGTAAAACAAGTGCAAAAAAGAAACGATAATTAATGACTTTTTCGTCATCGCACTTCAATACCTAGAGGAAAACGAAACAAGAAACAGCTAGGGAATTTCAATTAAATCAATCCCATGGCCGCCTGCCGACCAGCCAGACTTCTGGAAAAGTCGTTCTCCTTTAAAAACCCTAGATTTTGCTTGTTGCCAGCCATTCGCATTTATATTTTATACTATTTTTGGCCTTAATTTTCTCTAACGACGCGCGGGAAAACAATTTTCTTGTGGTTTTTCATTTTAATTGCTTCGGCTGCTCGGTGTGGTTATGGTGGTGAATGGTGATGGTCAGCTAAGTTCAGCTTTTTTTTCTATTTTGAAATTTGCAATTACTTTGATTAATCTCGGTTTTGGCCAACAAAAAGCCCGCTAGCATTCTCGTCCCCAAGACTGGATAATGGGAGTTTGTAACTTGAAAACCGCGCAAGTTTTTCTGTTTAAGTATGATAGGCAAGATTTGGTTAGTTTAATTGAATTATAGATGAAGGATATCCACTTTCCAGTAAAGCAAACAAAAATAATTGAAAGACAGGATAGAGCAGAAACAAACTTTGAGTTCTACGCGCTAGAAAACGAGGTCAATTTACTGTGGAGTCCTACGAATTCAAAAAGTGAAAAAAAAATATCCACAGTTTTCTTCGTCGTCTGTGTTGTTCTGGACGTGGTTCGTCTTTTATTAAATTTCAAGAAGGATAGCAAAATCACTAAGCAGAAAGATTGCAAAAGACTTTCGTTATGGAACGGGATTTTCTTTATTGTTCGCACTGCTCCGAAACTGGATTTATCGAGTTTTTTCCCCCCATAGAATTTTGCTTGACGTTACATTCACTTCGGTTAGATAGTTCTGCAATTGGGTTTTGTCGGAAATACATTTTGAGCAATACAACAAGAAAATATAAATAAAAATAAGTGTGTCACTTCTTGTGTTGGATAAACGTTGGATCTCTGGAATAGAGATTTATTTGGAAATAGATAAATGTGTATGAAATATATCAATGATAAGACAAATATCAAGCCAGAACTTAGGCAGACTTTAGTTAAGAATTTGAAAAATTTATATTCTCTTATTATATCTTACACTTTTGTACATAAACATTCATCTATATTGTAAAGGGTTTTTCAACAGGGGCGCTACAAAAGTAGAGCGACAGGCACAGCAAACGACGCCATATTTCTTGCCGCTTTTTTGACATTTGATGGAAAGATTTACGAGCCAACAAGGAGTCGAAATTATTAAAATTTACTACCGAAATTCAATGTTAAGAGCGCTACGTCCAATTTATGGTCCTCATAATCGTTCTAGTAGATCAATAATTGAGCGTCTAGTGGAAAAATTTGAATCCACAGGCACAGTACAAAATTTTCCCGTGCCAGTGAGACAAAGAAGCGCCCGTAGTGTCGAGAACATTGCTGCTGAAGCTTCAGTTGCAGAAAGCCCCAAATGTGTCTCTCACACGTCGTTCTCAAGCATTGGGCATCTTTTTGAAGTCGTTGTGGCAAATTTTGCTAAAAGATCTTGGCCTACATCCTTACAAGATTAAACTGACGCAAGAACTGAAGCCGCTTGACCACCAGAAGCGTCGTATGTTCGTGAATTAGACTGATCAACAACTTGAAAATGATTCGGATTTTCATCGAAAACTCATCTTCAGCGTTGAGGCTCATTTCTGGCTGAATGGCTTCGTCAATAAACAAAATATGCGGTATTGGTCAGGCAGCAATCCACACGTACTACATGAGTCATCATTGCATCCCGAAAAAATTACGGTTTGTTGTGGTTTATGGGCCGGCGGCATTGGGCCCTACTTCTTCTGTGATGATTAAGATCGGCACGTTACTGTGAATGGGGATCGCTACCGTTCAATGATAACCGAATATTTTTGGCCCCAATTGGATGATATGGAGGACATTTGGTTCCAACAGCACGACGCACAGTGTGACAAATCGCTGATTTAGCGGGATTTAATTAAAATATTGACATGCATAAAATTAAACAAAAACCGGTTTCTCTCACAGGGCAAACCTCCCGCATAATGGCTGTATACTTTTTTTTTTGCGGCTTAGTGCAACAACAAAAAATCATCCCAAACTTCAAATTGTGTGTAATTTTTCTTATAAGAAGGTCAATATAGAGTGCAAGTGTTTATATTATTTTAAATTTGTTTGCGTATATTTTATAGCTTTTTCTTGTTTTTTCTCAATAGATAAACTGTCACTTGGTATAAAAATAATTTTTTTTATATAAGCTAAGCTTAAGTTTAATAAAATGGGTTGATGAAAGTAAAATTAATTGAAAAAATATGCGTTTTTTGTCTTCATTAAACGAAAAGTATAGTTGTTCAGTGTTGTTTAAGTTGGAGACCATGTTTGTTATAAAGCCTTGCATATGTATGATTAAAATGTGTATCAACTTCTTGCGCACAGGTGCGACACTCATACTAAAATTTTCGTTTCTTAGGATGGCCATCGAAATTATTAAAAGGCAAATTTTGGTCGTTTGCATTTCCAGAGTCAAAATTAAGCGCGTTGATGCTGCTTTTTCTCTTGTTATGGTTTTTTTTTAGCCTCATAATATTTTCTGAGGCTGCAAAAAAGTCAATAAAATTGCCTTAAAAACTTTTTTTTCAAAATTTGATGAGAGATGGGCCAAAAATGGTCTTCATAGAGAGCGCTTCGAAAATTCAAATTTTCTGTGGCTTAATGAAAATCAAACCTTAACACGACATATTTTGTACCTTTGTACCGAATTCCTTCTTCGTCTAAAGCAGGAAGACCGGGAAAAAGTGAAGAAATCAGGAAGCAATGTCCTTAGGATTAAGCCAACTTGACTTATGGATGCGGTTTATGAAATGTATCCTTAAAATTGCATATAGACTAGATGTCAAGGTGTGACAGGTTAGAGATCAAGCAAGAAAAAATTCAAAGCCTGAAAAAAACTAATTCAAAAAATATTTAGAATACAAACAAACGTTATTGTTAGATATGCCAACTTAATAGTCTGGCAACCCTAATGAGGGAAATAGGGCAAGAAGACTTCTTAGAGATAAAGAAAAGACTGCCCAAATAAAACGGGGATTGATAAAGAAATTATCACAAAGTTTTATATCATCCTAGAAACTCTTGGGTCTGGGTTCCCAATTGACACAGATGCCTTTGAGCTAGGCAAAGGAAACAAGGGAACTATCCCTTAAAAATGTGCCTTGCATTTTATGCCAGTAAGTGTACATAAGGTCTTGGTTTCATGGAAAAAAATAATTTCCATTATTCCATTCCAGTATACTTCCAGTCGGACAACTTTCAAAAGAAACGCAAGAGTCAAGAAACAACGATATTTTCGTTAGTTGGAAGGTATAGGGAACTGCTTACTAAAAAAATAAGACGTGTAGATACAAGTATTGACCTCTTAAATCGATTACTTATTTCCTCAGATCCATTCCAAGCAACTCTCAGATGCTTTCCGAGAAGAAAAAAAAAGTAATATGGAACATAGAGTCTTGAAACTTTTGGATGTACCAAATAACTAAAAACACATGGAAAAAGCTTTTTTTCACGTGTTCTTTTGTCTCAAAATTTGTAGTTATATGTTAAAAAACTTTGTTGTATTCCATTCTATGAACAATTTCAATAAATAAAAACCAAAAAACCCGAACGAAAACAGTTATTTGTGAGAGCTATTTATTAAATCCCGCTAAATCAGCGATTTGTCACACTGTGCGACGCCACAAGCCACACAGCGAATGTCACAATCAATTTATTGGAAACTAAGTTTGGAGAACGTTTTATCTCACGAAATGTTCCAGTCGCTTGGCTGACTCGATCGTGCGATTTGACGCCGTTAGACTATTTCCTGTGGGACTACGACAAGTCTATGGTCTATGTCAACAAGCCAACGACGGTTGATGAACTTCGTACGAATATCGACGTGAAATTGCAGCAGTATGGGCCGATTTATGCTTGGAAACCGTCGAAAATTGGGTTCAGCGTCTGGATTTATGCAAGCGTGCCCGTGGTAGCCATGCAAAAGAAATCGAGTTCCATACATAATGGCATCGAACGTACTTTCACAGGAATAAAGAATTTCATTGATATCCAAAACCGTTTTCTTTTTATTTAAAAAAAAAAACTTTTGTAGCGCCCTTATTGAAAAACCCTTTACTTGTATTGTATATGTCACTCACTTCCTCCTTAAAGGCTTGACCAATTTAGTTGTGTTTAAAGGGATACACGAATGCTTAGTTTTCAAAATCAAGCACACTAGACCCAACCAAACCCGCCATTTTGTTCTTTGTCATGAAATACAAATTTCCTGAAAATTGTATAAGGAATGAATATCAATTTCCAAAAGGAGTCTATTTCCGATTCAAATGAATGTACAAGCATTGACGACCATAATTTTTGTTGGGAGGGGGGAAGTTCTCTTTGGCTGGAGGCAAGCATTTTTGCCACACAAAAAACTCTAAGGAACTATAAATTTCAAAGAGAATTCGAAAAGAAGATTCAAACCAGAATCGTTGTTGTTATTCAGACTTACTAGGTAAATATTCAATTCCCGGGAGAAGGTCATTTAATCTCAAAAGTTTTTAAATAAGGCGCAGACCTATTCTTCTCAAACGTCTCAGATGCAAGACTTTAAAAATTTTGCACTCCAAATTTACTATACCTACGGGCACATTCCACAATCTTCACATGGGAAATAAGAAATAATTTATTCACTTCTAGTGAGAAATAGCTTGTCTTTTTTCTGGTGAAGCAGTACCTATCCACTGACTTAAAGTAAGTTTTTAGCTCTCTATATTGAAAACAAAACAAGAAAACAGTCATTCATTGGAAATTAGTGTTTTTTTTTTGTGTTTTTACATCCCAAATTTAATTTCTAAATATTTTAGTACCTATACTAGGTATACAACAGGTTTTGTCATCCATTGCGATATTGAGAGGCTTGAATCTGTTTACCGAAATTTTACTCGTTAACTAAAAGGAGTTTGAGATGATTTGTTTATTAACTTCCCAGAGGAAGTTATTATAATAGGGCCGATTTTGTGAATCTCCAAATTTTGCATATTTCCATGTTTCGCGGTCCCTAGAATCCGAATCAACCCTTTCTATGATGATGTACGTATGTGCGTTACGTTTTTACGGCTCGATTATCTCGCGAACCACTCATCGTATTGTCATGAAATTGGTCTCATTCGACCCGCTATTGTCTTGTTAAGAGGTGATTAGGTTTTGAGTGAAATCCGCTTAGCGGTTTCTTAATCGGAATAAAAAAAAAATAAGACAACCCTAATATAACAAAAATTATGATAATTTCTGCAAAAATTTCAGCAATAGCCGTGTTTTGTGTTTTATTGGGAACTTAGCTTAGCTCAGTAATAGGAATTCCAATAAAACGCTATAGTCAGTTTTAAACTGAGTTTCGTTCACCAGAATATCAAACGCTTTCAAACGCCATCTTGAGACCTATCTGAAAGCAATTTTTTTTACATGAGTTTCTATGGTGAAAAACTATTTTCTTCCAAAAGGTTTTGACATTTGATTATAACACAACGAAAAACTCAAGTATCGATTTGCTGAAACCTTATCTTCAGGAAATTCCTAACTAAAATTCCTAACTTATTTTTACTCAGTTTTCGGTTGTTGTTGTTTGACATTTAATTCCTATTATACTAATCTGAGCTAAGTTCCCAATAAAACACGGCTAGTAGTTCAAAAAATCTTTTTTATCAATGTAAAAAAATATATTATTTGTTAATAATTTGTTATGAACAATTAAAAATTATAAGTCTTGTGCGTTTAAATCTCCCTTTATATTTTTTTATTTTTTTATTTTTATTGACATAAACATAATTTACATTTAAGAAATAACTTATAGTCTAAGTGGTTTGGCATTCGTTATCGAACCAATCTTGCTTCTTCCTTCCGGTCGTGTTTGCTGTATTTGGTTTAGCGGGCGCAGCTTTCTTTATAATGTCTGTCAAAACTTCAATGTCTAAGGGGGTATTCGTTCTGCTTACGATTTCCAGTTGTGAATTTAAGTTAATCCGATACAGGTCAATGTTTTTTTCATTACAAAATAGTTTTGGTAATAAGTTAAGAACATTTTCATCAGGCCTTATGTTATCTGTGTTTGGTAATTTTATCATGACTTCTATGGGCATGTGTTCAGATAATATCTGTGATCCTATTTTAAAGTCTTCTATCATTGAATTCCAAGTCCCAGCAATGAAGCAATAGTCAATCCCAGAACACGCCGCCGTTCCACGTAAAAAGGTAAATTCTCCGTAAGGATCACCATCGCAGCTCCCATTTAAAGTTTTACAGTCAAAAGCATCCATTAGGTCAATAATCTTAGCACTTTTTCTGTCGCATGTTTCATCCCTTGAGTTACGTCCTGCATGAAAAGTTGCTTGAGAGTATCCGGTCACAAAGTTGTTTTGCAAAATACCAATCCTTTCATTGAAATCCCCGATTATCATTATATCTGGTGAATTAAGATTAATAACCAGATCAGTTAGTTTATCGAAGTCTGATTCCCAGTGACTTCAATTCAAATATGTAGGAATAATGTGGCAATAAGTTAAAGTAGCTTAAGTAATTTTTAGTCATTTTCCGCTATGATGAAATTAAGTTTTTGTTACTAGATTTTAAAGACTATTTTGGCGATAACTTCAAAACTGTTGGTGGTAGGCATACGATTTTTTTTTCAGGACACATGCTTATAATACTCTTTATTTACCTTTAAATCTTTTTTGTTGAAAGCAACAAGGCTTATAAAAACAAGTTTTCTAAACATAAGCTGTTTCAAAAAAATGCTTTATGATTTATACTCTATTTCAAAAAGCTTATGTCGACATAAGTTACTAAATGTTTCAATTTGTCAGATTTTAAAGTGACTTATGTCGACTTAAGTTATCACTTCTTTTGATTTTCAAAAGCACTAAGGGCTTAACTCATGAGTTGAGCCATTTGAAACAAATGTGTTTTCTGATTTTGTTTAATCCAATTGCGTCCAAAGTAGACATAAGCTGTTGTGCAAATGCATTGTTTGTCCATTTAAACATAAGCTATTTTGCTATATTTAAAATTTGACGGTTATTTCCTATCGCAGAGTAGTGGGACCCAGACCAAATGAAAGATTGACAAATTGGCAATCATGTGAAATTAAAAACTCGATTTTTGTTTATATCGACTTAAGTTCTTTTAACTTATTACCACAGCCTATAGGACATTACTGTTTTTCATCAGTTTGATAACACAAGCTTCTCCTATCTCTTTAAAATCAAAATCGATTTCTTTCATGTTCTTACTGTACGCGAAAAGTTCGGCGCAGGGACATAAGTCCCAGGGACATAAGTCCCAAATTTATTTTTTGGGTCTTATGTCCCACCTCAGTGGGACATAACACCCAAATTGAGTTTGGGATTTAAGTCCCACCCAAGTGGGTCATAAGTCCCAATTTTTTTCTTGAAAGTGGGACATAAGACCCAAATTTAAAAAAAATAGTTTGAATAAAAAAAATAGTAAATACGAAAATTAATAATTTTATTCTTGTTTTATGTATTTTAAAATTAAAAACAAAATACAACTGAAGATAAGATAATTCAAGAAGGGTTTCTTATTATAAATGATTGAAGTATTTTGAAGCATCTGTCTGCAAAACGGACATAGTAATTCATTTTTTCGAGCTATTGCCTCTTCCTTTAATGTTTAAAAACATTTATTACATATTTAAAAATGGTTGCAAGGTAATAGCACTATATTTCTTGGATTTTCTAAACAAATGGTGGAGAAAAGAAAGTTATAAGATTTTAGACAAGTATACAAATTTTGATAACACAAATATATGTATATGTATGCATCAAACTTATTTTTTGAAAATATGAGAACAGAAACTTGCATATAAAATTTAAGTTTTAGAGACTTTATAAAGTCTCTAAAACTTAAATTTTATATGCAAGTTTCTGTTCTCATATTTTCAAAAAATAAGTTTGATGCATACATATACATATATTTGTGTTATCAAAATTTGTATACTTGTCTAAAATCTTATAACTTTGATTCATGCTATTAAAAGGTTTGAATATATGCAGAATTTTTTCTCAAAATTTTAAGTACCAGTGCCATTAATTTCAAACACAAAGGGTGCTTTAGAAGATATTAAAAAACTGGTTTGAACCAGGTGCAGATTTTCCTAAGTACTTAAGTTTCTTTTCCGGCATTAAAATACTACTAGTTTTATCGTTAAGCAATACATACATGTACGGTTATATGTGGGACATAAGGCCCAACTTTTTTTTTGGGGCCTTATGACCCACTTGGGTGGGACTTAAATCCCAAACTCAATTTGGGTGTTATGTCCCACTTGGGTGGGACATAAGGCCCAAAAATAAAATTTGGGACTTATGTCCCTGGGACTTATGTCCCTGCGCCGAAAAGTTCTCCGCCACTACCTCTTCCAAAAATGCTTGTTTTAATTGCACAGGACCATTTTACTTCGTAGTTTGCTAACGCATTTTTAAATAATATTACGCTCATTTAACTGAAAGGCTTTCTACCCTTGAAAGCTATTGCGAAACGTTGGAGAGGCAGCTTGAAATGGTTTCACAAAGAAGTAATGAAAACACTGTTGTCATGCATTTTTATTCAGATAAGATGGTAAACAAGCTTAGTTATGCTACACAAACTTGTAAAGGCCTTCTTAACCTCAACGAAAATACGGATTTAAACATACAAAGATCACAAGAATTCACAAACCGAGAAACAAAAAAAACTACAATGGTTCTGAAATTTGGTGACACTGACATTGTCAACAAAATCATAGACGCATCCCACAAACTGAAAAACACCGGCACATTTGTTCATAGAGAACACACATTACCATATCGTAACAAAAGAAGACATTTATTCGATATAAGAAGCAAACTTATCGCATAAAACCCAAACATTAGAATATTCATAAAAGGAGCAAAAATGCAAATAGACAATTACAGTTTTGCATACGATACTTTCCGAGGCCTAAAGATAAAGACAAACCGAGAACTCGATTACATCAAAAATAATTTTGGTAATGATGCAGCATGTTTCTTTGACGTAAATGACATAAACAACGATCAAGTCAAAAGTCAACACGTCAGAAATTCTGTAAAGCTAGGCATACACGGTGAACATGTTGGTGTGATTTGTTGGGGTTGGGCTGAAAATTATTCGTGTATGGGCTTGTTGGCCAACAAATCCACGGTTTATGAAATATTTTGTAAACCGTGAACTTACGGCTAACATGTTGGCTGTGTATGGGCAAGTTTACAACAAATTTTGAAGTTTATCAACATGTTCGTCGTGTATGGCGTTGTGTGACAACAATTCGTCATTTGTGTAGTTATTTTCATGGAGTTAACATGTCGCAAAACAAAGCAAAACGCACTTGTATCGCACATCTTGCCTTCACGACAGTCACACAAATAATGAAGTTTATAAACATGTTGGGCCGTGTATGGCGAACCGCTGCCCAACAAATCACACCAACATGTTCACCGTGTATGCCTAGCTTAACACAAGAGACACCTGGATGTCAGAATGTCTACAATGAAGAAGGTGCTGGCCCCAGCTATACATAGGATAGTGTTGCCGTCTGCCAAACTAATAATTTTATATATAACAATTTTAAATTAAACATATTTTGCTACAATATTACAGGGTTAAGAAATAAGCTTATAATGCCTGAGTTTTTTTAACTTATTAACTTATATGACATTTTTATTTTACTAGAAACGTTTGTAGAAGAAGGAAAAGAACTGCAATTTTTGAAATATTTTAAAAATTTTAATATAAAATTCATACCTGCCATTAGAAATAACAGAGTTAGAAGAGCCAGCGGCGGTATAATGTGCGGCATTAAAAATACTGGTTTTGACAATATTATTAAGTATAAGTACTGTGAGAACCATATAATTATTGACATCACTTATGATACTAAACACTTTCAAATTCTCCCTATCTATTTAAATTATAATGAATGGGATACTGACTATAACGCACTTTATTATTTTTTAACTTACTACAATCATGAAAACATGATGATTATTGGCGATTTAAATGGTCGTGTAAGTGACTCACAGAACTCGGTTTTGAATAACTTTCACTTTTCTTGTGAACGGAAATCCTTTGACAACTGCTTAAATCAAAATGGGAAACGTCTATTGGAGTTGGTAGAAGACTTCGGCTTTTTTGTTCTAAATGGTACATCGCAAAGTGACTCAAACGAAAATTTCACTTTCGTTTCTGCTCAAGGTTGCTCTGTAATAGACTACTGTTTTATAAAAGGTAAATGGCTCAGTATAGTCGAAGATTTCGAGGTCTATCCAACCAATTACTCGTCACATCTACCCATTATTGTTCAATGCAAATTTGAAAACCTTATAGCTGACCATCAAATAATCGAAAGCGATAACAAACTTAAATGGAATGAAAGAAATGCAAATAGTTATAAATTTAAACTTAACCAACAGCTAGTAACATTGCCAAATGTGACAAATAATTCTATAGAATCAATAACTAACTCAGTTTTTTCAGCAATTAGACAATCTGCAGTTCCTTCTCCTCAACGTAGTTTTACTTTCCATTCTGTATGGTATGACGAAGAATGCAAAAAAAGTAGGATAAAATCTTTCACTTTTCTAAAACTTTACAGGAAAACAAATTCCACAGCATTTAAATCTCTTTACTTACAATCAAATCAAGAATACAAAAGATTATGTAACCTCAAAAAGGAACTCTATCTAAAAAAGACAGCTTTCGAGCTAGTGAAATGCAAGGATTCCAAATCATTTTGGAAGACAGTACGAGTGCTAAGTGGGCAGAATAGAGTTTTGTATTCACTCGATGAAAATTTGCTTGCGGCTTATTTTGAAACACTGCTTTTGCCTGATCCCAACGTAAACACAATAAGCTTTGCATATCCCTATGTCACTGTCCCCGAATTGGATTCTCCATTCACAATGATCGAGCTTTTAGCTGCTTTAAAGAAAATGAAAAATAATAAAGCATCAGGCTCTGATGGAATCCCTGTAGAGTTTTATAAAAATGCGACATCTGAGTTCTTGGAATACTTATTAGAACTTTTAAATAGAATATTTAGTGAAGAGATAGTCCCAGATAATTTTCATCAGTCTAGAATTTCAGCTATCTATAAAAAAGGTGACAGAGAAGTTCCAGAGAGCTATAGGGGTATAGCTGTGCTAAACTCATTGAGAAAAGTGTTTACACAAGTACTCTACACCAGACTTACTACCTGGGTAGAAGAAAACAATCTCATCAGCTGTTTCCAGGCGGGTTTTCGACCCAATCTTTCAGCTATAGATCAAATTTTTGTACTTAACACGACTGCTAGACGTTTCATCGATAAAAAGAAGTGTTTATACGCTTTTTTCGTCGATCTAAAAGCGGCCTTTGACACTATTAATAGAAGATCCTTATATTACAAGCTCTCAATGATTGGTCTATCCACTAAATTCCTAAGAGTCTACGAAAAAATTCTCGAAAACATGAAAGCATCTGTTCAGAATGGTAGTAAAATATCAAGAGAATTTAGTTGCGATGCAGGTGTCCCTCAAGGATGTGTTTTAAGCCCTATCATGTTTGCATTGTATATGAATGATATCGAAAACAATATACCTGGGGGTTTTCAGTTTGCTGATATAATCATCAAAGTCTTGCTTTATGCAGATGATCTAGTGATCTTATCAGACAATCCACTTACTCTACAGCTTCAGATAAACAAGCTAAAACAGTTCTGCGACCTATGGGATCTCAAAATCAATACCACAAAATCGAAGATAATGGTTTTCAGATCTCGAAATAGGTCTATTGGCTATAGTCGGAACTGGACTTTGGATGGTGAAATAATAGAAATCGTAAACGAATATAAATATCTTGGATATACTATAACATACAACCTTAACGTTCTTACCCATCTAAAAGAAAAAACAAATGCTGCAAAATCTGCAATAAATACAATGTGGTCCCAGTTCTTTGCCAATAATCTCATCGATCCGGTCTCTAAATTCAAAGTCTTCAACGCCACTGTGAATACTTGTTTTTGCTATGGTAACGAAGTGTATGGTTACGAACAGCTGGAGGAAATGGAAAGTATACAAAGGTATTTTTTCAAGCGAATATTTAGGTTGCCTTTCAATACTCCCAACTACGCTATACATCTAGAGTCAGGCCTACCTCAAATTTTCTTGAAAAATTTAAAGGCAAATGCGGATTACTTTATCAGAGTAATGAAGCGATCCGATCAAAACCTGCAAAAGAGGATCCTTAAAATTTGTTTTAGTTGTGGTTATAGTCCAATTAAAAACTGGTATGATCTTGCTATAACACACAACTATTCATTGACATTGACAATGGATAATGTGGATGCATTAAGAAACTCACTATACGAATGTATCTCTGTCATAGATGACGCAATGTATAGGCAATGTGTTACGCGAGGGACAACATCAACATCCAGAAATATATACAGACAACTTAATCTGAAACTGGGGGACAACAATTATTTCAGGGAAGAGTTTACAGTCTCTGAAATGAGCCTGATTTTCAAGATAAAAACAGAAATGCTTGACTTAAACTATAGACCACATAGAACAGACATGGACCCTATTTGTCTACTTTGCAACCTTGGTGAAAATGAAGATGTTCTACATTTCCTAGCGTTCTGCCCAATATTACAGGAAATCCGAAGACTCTACTTCAATTCTAGTTTCCTTTCCTTGGAGGAATGTGTCTGCATTCTAAACGGAGATCGAGGCTGGAAGCCACTTATTCGTTTTGTATCTCATGCAAGAAACTACCGTAACGAATATTTGAATTTGTTTTGAGTCAGTTCTTTTCTGTTTAAACCTTAAATTCGCAGTTCTTTTTCTTATAAGTCCTTTTTTTATGTACAAATAACTTTTTGTTATTTTTTTTTTGTTCTTGTTTAAAATAAACTTAAAGCCTGTTTTCTTTTGTTATTTATTAAACTTAATTTCTCATTGTTGTTTTTTTTCGTAATATAATTTTAATAATACATAATATATTATTCACACAGATAAATCTTGTCAACTTTCTTTTTTCTATTGATATATTATTTTTTGAATTTATTAAGAACTTTCCCCCCGGCAGACGGCTTATAAATCCATGCTTTGTAAATCTTAAATTAAATTATACTTGTACTCTTATCTACTTGAAAAAATAAAGAATCTAATCTAACCCTAGAAAGCTAACCTATCTGGACTGCCATGAAAAGCTAACTATTCGACTTTTTGACGACCATTAACAAATGCTTTGTTTTTTCAATAAGTTTTTACTTTTTGCTCAAAGTAATTTTATTTATTAACAAATAAGAGCAAAATAAAAAGGAATCTTAGACAAATGTTTATATTTACTTCATGTTTTAATACAGAAAATCGTATTTTTCATAGCACTTGGTTGTCTTAGATCATATAGGCACTCTGATTCTATTTTAAATAATTAAAATTAAATAATAAACAAGTATTTCAAAAATATAAATACCACATAATAAGCAAACCAAAACAAATACAAAGTGACTAAAAAACTAAACAAAATCAAAAATTACCAGCGCCACCTACGCAAAAATCAACAGAATTAAAAGTTACACAAAGGCTAAACATTCGTCAAAATGACGAGTACACTGTCCATATATAAAAAACAAAAGGACTTACAAGAAAAAAAAGTCCACCGCACAAGACATACCACCCCCGACTAAGTTGGCGCGAACGTACGATTCTGTACTACAAAGAGTAAGGAAAGGAGAGGGAGAAATGTGTTCGACGTGTGCCATTTTGACGAACGTTAGCTTTCTAGGGCTAATCTAATCTAATCTAATAATATTTCTTCATTTTTAAGTACATGGGTTTCAAGTAATATAATAATATAATAATTAAAAATTCATTAAACTCTAACTTATTTTTCAGTCCAGAGACATTATAACTTTAAATTCTTAGATTAATATATAATAATTCATTTATTTGTGATTCTTTCTGATAGATGTGTAAATCTCAAATAGATTCTGTGTGTGAACGAGCTCCAACATTTAAGGGTACAGCGGCTGTTTTTTGCATCTGCCAAGAAGTTGAAGCACCTGAACGCTGAGTTTGTGACGTTTGAGCTTGGCACGCATTGTTTTGGTAGAGTAATTCATTCATAACTCTTTGAATACCTGTTGGCAAAGTATCTAATATTCTGCTTAAAACACTTATTCCATTCTCTTGACCGCATATAAGCCCTTCAGAGGTATCCCATGTGAAAATTGTATTCTCAACAAGTAGTTTGTCATCTCGGAGCACAATTTTCTTACGGGGATTTGCATCGCACAGTATTTTTCTGATACCAGACCAGCTTTGCTCTCCTTCTGCGCATGTTGAATGGAAGGTCCTTCGTAATACGAATTTTTGTCGCTTTGAGTTTCGAAGTGTTACGGAGTACTGCCCAAACTGATTCTCGACATCTCATTTTGACAATCACTGTCTTGGAACGAGGGTCTCGACTGGGTATGCTATACACAATTTCAACTTCGTTCGTGTTGCCTGGACCTGTCATTCAAGTCAATGTTTTGCTCAACAGGTAAGTGAACAATGAGATTTGTTTCGGTGTTTTCTTGTGAAATTTTGTCTAGTTGCAGTTCCAAGTCCAACTGCCTGTTTCGCTCTTCAAGTTTCTTCATTTTATTATTTATCTCATCGTGTTGTAACTTGATGCTAGATATTTCGTTTACAAGTAATTGAAGATCGGTCTTTGTTGCAAGTTCTTTGACTAACTCTTTGTTTTTTTCATCGAGCATTTGCTTAAACATATCAACGGTTATGCCAGTTATTGCATCTGTTGGCATTTTAATTAAATTGAAGGTGGAATGTCGTGTTTCAGAGAAATTTTGCTCAGGTGAGGTTTCAAGGATTCCTCGCTTGTTTGTATACATTAAATTAGGCTATCTTTTGTGAGACAACTAAGATTTATGAGTTTGTGTCTTATTTACTACAACTTACTCAGATTTTTATTTCTAAGTGTAATAGCAACTTTTACACATCAGTTGAATCAACTTTTGTAATTTTCTAGCGATTTTTATCTATGGTTTTCACACACTTTTCTAGGAGCCCTTTAGTTTCCACAGCTATTTGACAGATCAGCAAAATGGATTCATGTTTGTTTGTTTGGATGTCCGGTATGGACTCCTAAACGGACCAACAGATATTAATGAAATTTTCATGGTTAATACTGCTGTATTCAGTGATGGTTTCTGTGAAAAAAAATTGCAAAAACCTCATGGAAGAGTAGGAAAACTGGAAAAACCAAACGCAGGTCGGAAATTTGATTTATTTTTTCTTTGAATTTTTTGTTTTAAAATGGGTTTTCGAATGGAAAATTTTGGATTGAGAACTCGGAAAATTCTGCGACAGCACGAAGAACTTCAAGACCTAAAATGCATTTTTGCATGGAGTTCAAGGTGCACTGTTTTGTTTGTATGTCCGGTAAGGATTCTTTTTATACAATTTTCACTGTAAATATAGCCTTAGTAAAAACACATTTTTGGGACACTTACGGGAAAGTCAGCAAATAAGGCGGGGACAAAAGCTGTAGGTATGGAATTCTCGGTTATTAAAAAAAAGTACTCATAGGCCACAGTGTGTCATAAACATCATCAAATCGCATAAATGTGTGTTACAATATTATTCTAGAGTATAGAGTTGATCTGAATTCAAAATTAATTATTTTTGTTACATTGAAGTTGTTGGAATTCAATAAAGCATATTTTAAGTTTTTGAAACTTCATTCTATGCAATAAAGTTTACTTATCATATTGATTCATTTCTATTGTAATGATGTCTGATACTTATTAAACGGCGGCGGCTTAAATACCGCGGGTATTTAAGAAATTACAAACATGAAATATATTTTGTCAGATTTGGTAAACAAATTTTATTTTATGGTAATTAATTAAACAATTCTTAATATTCATGTTCAGACCAATATATTGCACAGTTAAAGGCGTTTGGTCCCCAATGAATCCTGTCTGTTTTAAATACTCATCATCAAACCAGCCACAGTTTTTCTTAACAATGTGGATGCCTTGCATGAAACCACATAGAATTCACGAAAATTGTTATTAACATTTTTTGCACGTATTCAATGGTACGAATATTTCATATGGTCGGATCTTAGACTATTAAGAAATTACTTTTCGAACGAAATAGATTTTTGTGAAATAGTCAAAACACGCTGCGCCGGAAGGACGAGAATTTGTTGAAGTTAGTTGTAAAGCTTGGAAAAATTCAGATTATGTAGTTCTCTATTTCAATGGGATTCAAGCAAATCACATTTCATGTTAACAATATATCTGTGTTTATTATAAATTATTCTAGAGTTGCTCTGAATGGTGGCAAGATGACGTTCGCAGGGTCGGCTAGTTTACTATAAATTAAAATTCAGCATACAATTTATTCATAATGTGTTGTGTACCAGGTATACATATGTGTGTATAGACCCAAAAATATAATTTGCAGGTGACCATGGCTCAGAGGAACAGACTCGGATTCAGAGGGTGGTGGGGTCACGGGGGCATGATTTCGAGGCGACGCCGACGGAGAGTTGAAAAACTCCTTTCTGCAATGGCTCCAGTAACAGGGTAGGGAGCGTCTTCAAAATCGTAAGCAGTGTATTGAAAGCCAGATATATTACTTCATCACACGCATCAAGGGCGAGCGGAACCGAATCTGAGAGTTCACCACTGTTTTCAACAATTCGGTTCCATTTAGCTACCCACAACTCAAATTTGGCAATAACGCTCGAAGGGGGAGAGTTCAGAAGCTTCTGGTACGTTTCTGCTTCAAGCTGAACTTCTTCAATGATATCTGCTTTATAGGAAGTCCGAGGCAGAAATACTCTCAACCCAAAAAGCCTTATCACGTCTGGAGAGAGCCTTTCGTTGAGGTCCGTCCACAACGTTGTCCAACAGAGGAATGTAAATTGCGCTCCCGAAATATTCCTCCGGGGTTTGATTCTGTTGGTTGTTATCTCGATATTTTTGACGAGAAACAACGCGTGATACTTTCAACTCCACATCCAACGATGTCGCGAAGTTTTCAGTTCCAGAAAATAGCTTATTTCGTCGGGTGTTATTTCACGTCACCGCTATTGATACTTCCTATAATTGTTTGAAGTTTTTTATTTCTCACTAACTACTTGTTTAATTATGGCACTTAAGCATTTAATTTAATACCACAATCAAAACCTTTTTTAATCGACTTTAAACCTTATGACGAACTGGCTCTGAAAAAATTTGTTTGGGTAGCTAGTTTATTTTTTTTTTGTGTCAAATTTGATATTTTATTCATTCGAAAGTGTATTGAATAAAAGCAAACACATTACTTTGTTTTTTATTCTTCAAAAACGTATGGGAAAATCAATTTTGCTCATAACTTCTGAATAGGTGTATTTATGAAAATTGTCTAACCGAGAACCGAGAGCTGAGAACTGAGATTTTTTTCTGAGATTTCTGAGATGAAGTTATTTGGGATTCGATTTCTCACTCAGCTATTTTGACGTGACTGACAGATGTGCGACAACAATAACCATTATAAATCTCAATAGAAACTGAGAAAATGTTCCACCAAATGATTTTGCCTCAGTCAAAGTGACATTGAGATCTCAATGAGATATTTTAAGGTCTAACTGGCCTAATGTCAAATTAAATTTTTTACACTTAATTTAATTTAAAGTTTAATTTTTTTTTATGTAAAAGGCAAAACCACAATTAATATTGTAAACTTGTTAGAAATGAAAAGCACGTTCGTTCTTGATTTCTTTAAAAGCGGAAGTGAAGTTCGGCCATTTTTATATTTCAATCTTTCTTTCTTTCATTTAAATTCTTCGGTAGATGGCGTTTGCTCATCACCCATTATTCTTAAGGTCTAATTACAATAGCGATGTCTTATAATTCTAAGGGTCTGCAATTCTGCATGCTATATATTTATACCTTACAATATAAATAAAAAATCCACTTTCTGTATTTGATTGACAAATTTATTTCGGAATAATAATTGAAGAAATTATAGAAAACATAATGCGTGCATACATATCTACCTACATACACAAACATACATAATATGTGAAATTTTGATTTTGTTTTTGTTTTTTATGCATCAAATATTTTTTGTTGTTGTTGTTGCCTATGCAATAAGTTCCTCCTTCAAAGAAAAAATCGTATTTAACCTTACTTTTGACCAAACATTAATCGAAGAAGTGTGAAAAACTTGTATGACAACTGTCCAATCTGCAATGTAAAAAAAAAGAATTGTAAAAATGAATAAGTCATTAAATATTTATCATTAATTGATAAGATGCACGCGACGGTCTCAACGTTGAAGTTTTGTCCTTCCACCTTTTCCGCTTACTGGCCGAATTCATCAAATTTTGCAATTTCTTACAGGTGGGCTGTTTATTGGCCATTTAACGTTTATATATACCATATACGGTTCATACTGACAATCTGAGATATTAGACATTTGATCTATAAGTAGTTTCGAATCGAACCATTAATTTGGAGATCTATTTTTTTATGCTCTATGGGCTGGTAGAATCATTAGTCTATGCTTCAAAACTATTCTGTGCAGAAATTACAGCCAAAGGGAGCAAAGAACGTGTCAGATTTGATTTTTTGGGGAGCATGACGACAAAAATCACGAATGACAAAAATCTAGAACACAATTTACCGAATGGATCGCACTATTGAGTCCGGAATGGTTCGTGGAGGAAGGGTATTAATTGCTGTTCGCAGTTCTTATAATAGTAAACAAATATGTTTTCCATCGATCTCGGTTCATTTTGAACAATTATGCGTTAATGTTTATTCAAATAATGTAACCAATAATATAAATAATGGATGTGATTATATTTTCTTAGTTAATTACATAAGACCTAGAAGTAGTATAGATTTATATATTGAACTAGTTTCAAATGTAAATAATTTAGTGAAAATTTTTTCATCTAATCCATACCCATGCATTTTTGGTGATTTTAATCTTGGTGGCTACGAGAATGATGATCAACTGCTTATTCCATTCAATGTTACTAAAAATGTTGAAATTGAATTGGTTGACATTTTTTTCTCGTTAGGGTTAATTCAAATTAACCATGTCAAAAATAGTTTAAACAGATTTCCTGATCTTGTATTAATATTTAATGATATTAAATTTAAGGTTTTTGAAGCAAACTTTCCATTAGTTACAAATCAAATTCGTCATAAGGCTATTCTTGTTATTCTTGAATGTTATAACTTTGAAAATATCAGCATTGATAATAACAGTTGTTTTTATAACTATAAGAAGGCCGACTTCATTTCACTGAATAGTTTTTATAATTCTATTAATTGGGAATCAGTTATATTCAATCAATCTTTAGTTCAAATGTATTCAATTTTTAAGATTTATTTGTTTGAGGGTGTTCAAAAGTTTGTCCCTTTGGTTCGAAAGAGAGCGTCTTTTAAATCTCCCTGGTTCAATGAACGGCTTAAGAATTTGGAAAATGTAAAAAAATCTTCAAAAGTGGCCTTAAGAATTTGATAAACAACTACAGACCAGTATCTAAACTTTCAGCCATACCAAAACTGTTTGAAAAACTGGTGTATGATAGGCTTAATTTTGCGACCAAGTCAATTGTAACAACAAGACAACATGGCTTCTGTAGTGGTCGATCCACTACTACAAATTTGTGCCTTTTTGCGTCAACTCATTGGAGCATAAAATGCAAGTGGATGTTTTATATACAGATTTTGTAAAAGCATTCGATAGAGTCCATCACAGACTTCTTATAAGAAAGTTGGAAAAAATTGGATTCAATCTCGGATTTCTTAAATGGCTGGAATCTTATTTGTCGAATCGTAAGCAGATTGTAAAAATTGGCAATGATCAATCATTTAATATTGAGGTATTGTCAGGTCTTCCACAAGGTAGTCATCTTGGGCCTCTGCTCTTTAACCTTTTCGTAAATGACATTCCAGACCTTTTTGAATTTTCAGATTGTTTAATGTTTGCAGGCGATTTAAAACTTTATCATCAAATATCCACAAATGAAGAATGTGAGAACTTTCAAAAAGACATTGATAGATTATTTCTGTGGTGTAGATACAATCATCTCGATTTAAATAATGAGTTAATGTTGAATGGCGTGAAGTTCGATAAATTAACAATTACAATTAAAACACCTTTTTAACTTCACTTGAGTCGATGCACTTTTGTTCACAAATTACATTTAACAAAATACAAAATTATTAAACACAATTAAAAACAAACGTGACACGTACCTGAATATGCATTTCTATTTAAATATTTATAAATGTAAAATCTTTAAAGCCTATCGTTCAACACCAAAAGTAATTTATCATTATAGACTCGGTAACGAAATTTTATGTACTGTTAGTGAAATTAAAGATCTTGGTGTTATTTTTGAAACAAAATTGTCGTTTGCATCGCATATAAACCTTATAGTATCAAGAGCAAATTCACTTCTTGGTTTTATAAAGCGAAATACTGTTGTTTTTAAGGATAGTTATACCATAAAAGCTATTTATGTTTCTTAAGTTATACCTATACTAGAATATTGTTGTGTTATATGGTCTCCCTTTTATGAGAACTCTTCTGATAGAATCGAAAAAGTCCAAAGAAGATTCACAAGATTTGCATTGAGAAACCTAAGTTGGCCAGAGGGCTTACCTTCTTATGAGTCAAGATGCGCCTTAATAGATCTCAAATCGTTGAAAAGCTGTAGGGAAACTCTTTGTACACTTTTTATTAAAGATGTTGCTATCGGAAGGATAAACTGACCCGAGTTAGTAAATCTTATACCCTTTTATGTTCCAGAGAGAAATCTAAGAAGCAGAAACGTTCTCTTTCTTGTTCCGAGCCACAGGACAAACTATGGATTGAATGAACCTTTAACTTGTTCTTTAACACTTTTTAATTTTGTTAATTGTGAGGTCGACCTTGATTAAGTAGAAATGTTTTTAAGCAAACTGTTTTGAGGTTTTTGAATACGCATCAGTAATTGTAAATACTTATGTAATAATTGTGAAGCAATCAACAGATAAATATCCATTGATGAAGAAATAAATAAACAATTGTTTATAATCAAGAAGGCAAAAATCTCAAACGCACGAAAATCTCGTATATATAAACTCGAAAGAAAAAATCTCTTGTAAATTGCAGATTTGAAATTTTGTATTAAGAGTTAAAAATCAATTATTTATTTTCTGAACTAAAAAAGAACAATAATTCAATATGGAAAAGCAAAAAACACAAGAACATTATTCAGTTTCATATAAAAACTAGCTGACACACACGTCTAGTACGCTAGCAGAACTATTTCATAAGCCGGCAATGAAAAGTATTCAGTATTTTGTTGCTAATTTGTGCCGCAAGAATTGATTTTGTTGCGCCACTAGTTCTTGGAAAAATCGATGTTAGAACCAATGCAGCTAGCGATATGGAACCAACGGCGCGGCGTATTTTGTTGCTAATTTTTGCCGCAAGAATTAATTTTGCTGCTCAAATAGTTTTCGGAGAAAAGCGCGGTTACGTTTCTTCTTATCTCTTCTGAAAAATAATAAGTAAGTATACGCCAGAGTGAACTTTCCCATAAAACGTTAATTTCAATACCTGGAAAGGTTTTTTAAAGATAAAACAAAATTTACCCGGTCAGCTAGTAGAAAAGTATCATATAAACAGTTTTTACTTCTACTAAGAAAATACCGTTAGTCGTTTTCGCTTGAGCGTAAAAAATGTTAACTCTTTTCCAAAATTGCAAAAAAAAAATAAAGTTTGATTTGTCATAAAGTGAGCGGAAAATTTTTTTCAATCCAACCAATCTAAGATTCAATTTAAAAATTTTGTTGGAATTAATTCACTTTTTGTTTTAGAACGCTACGATTTTTTTTTTCTGATCAAAAAACGGGTTTAAATGCGAAGACACAATTTTGACTTTGAACCCCAATATCTCTGCTAAAAATTGCCTCACGCTCAAGCGAAAACGACTAACGGTATTTTCTTAACTCAAAATAATTTGAAAAGAAAAAGAATTATAGAGAACCTTTGAAAAACGTTGTATTTCACTTCAATCCGACTTTTTTCTACCGAGATACAGCCTTATAAAAAACCACTCAATTTTTGAGTTTTTTAAGTGTTTCTTTAATTTTTTTGACTAGTGTATAACTTTTCCTGGAATGTAAGAACCCTCTACACTCCAGGTGCAACTCAGAAACTTGAATCTGTCCTCTCGCAGTATAAGGCAGATATTACTGCGATCCAGGAAATACGATGGATAGGATCAGGGACAATGAAGATAAAGAATTGCGACATTTATTATAGCTGCCATCAAAGATTGCATATATTTGGATGCGGATTCATCGTGGGAAATCGGCTTAGATCGTAAGTCATGGATTTCAAGGCAATAAGTGATCGCCGTGATCCGCATCAAGGCCACACTACAAAACATCAGTATAATATGTGCACACGCCCCTACCGATGATGCTGAGGAGTCTAGCAAGGAGGATTTCTACGACCTCCTGGATAGAGCCTACGGAGCCTGTCCAGAGTACGACGGACGTCAAAATCGTACTCGGAGACTTCAATGCAAAAATCGGGAAGGAAACAACAGATAACGGCTTCCGACTAATCGACTTTGCTGCAGCTCGTAATACGGTGATAAGTAGCACTAGGTTTCCAAGACGGAAGATCTACACAACAACCTAGCGATCTCCGGATGGTCGAACCACCAACCAAATCGACCATGTGCTAATCGGCGCAAGGCACGCATCCAACATCCTGAACGTGCGCACTTTCCGAGGAGCAAATGTCGACTCTGACCACTTTCTGGTAGTGGCTAAGTTTAGAGCTCGAATATCAAACGACAAAAAAACACGTGCGGCCCAACCAAAGAAAGAAGTTTAACATCGGTTGCCTTAGCACATTGGAGAATGCCAGAGACTACAGTGAGCGCCTGAGCGAGCGACTCTCCGCCGTCCTCCCAAACACCACAGACGTCAACACATTGTGGAACCAATTTCGCGAAATAATAAAAAATGTAGCCGAGACAACCATAGGTTACCAGCCACCCCGAAAAAGAACCCGTGATATGATGATGAGTGCGTGATATTGAAAAGAGAGACGGAAATGCACGTGTGCAGATGCTGCAACGGAAAACAAGAGCAGCAAGGGAAGAGTACCGCACGAAAAGGAGAAATGAGAAAAAGACCCTGCGAAGGAAGAAAAGAGCATCCGCATTTTCTCAGCTCAAAGATCTAGAAGAGTCTCGGGCCAAGAACAACACCCGGCGTTTCTTTGAAAGGTCGAATCAATTAGCTTCTGGTTTCAGAACCGGGACACAAGCTCTTCGAAACAGTGAAGGAAACCTAGTCACCGAAGCACAGGGAATTATAGATGTTTTCAAGCAGCACTTCCAGAAGCTGCTGAATGCGCAAAATGTCGAGCAAGATAATGACGAAAGAGAAGCAAGACCAGTCAATGAAGACCCAGTCCCAGCCCCCAGCAGAGAAGAGGTAGAAAGAGCCATCCTAAAGCTAAAAAATAACAAGTCCGCTGGGTCGGATGGCATACCCGCGGAACTCTTTAAACATGGAGGAGGTGTTTTGATGAACCGCATGCACCAGGACATCACCAAAGTGTGGGAGGAAGAATGCATGCCCACTGACTGGTCGATAAGCTCCATATGCCCCATCTACAAAAAAGGCGATCCGATGTTATGCAAAAACTACCGTGGCATATCCCTGCTTAATGTTGCATACAAAATCCTATCCAACGTACTGTGTGAGCGTCTTAAACCTTTCTGCAACACAATAATCGGCACGTACCAGTGTGGCTTTAGGCCAGGCAGAACAACGATAGACCAAATATTCACACTGAGGCAGATCCTGGAAAAGACCAACGAATTTCAAGTCGAAACCCACCATCTTTTCATCGACATTAAAGCTGCTTATGATAGCATCCACCGCCAAGACCTTATGATGGCGATGTCTGAATTCGGGAGCCCGAACAAACTGATCCAGCTGTGCCGCATGACGCTAAACAATATGCAGTGCAGTGTGCAAATGGGTAACAGCTCATCCGAGTTATTCCAAACTTGCACAGGGTTTAGACAAGGAGATGCGTTGTCATGTGACTTCTTCAACATAGTCCTGGAGCAGATAGTGCGCAAGGCAGGTGTGAGCACGGAGGGCACTATCTTCAACAAATCCATCCAAGAGAGCTGTGCTTGAGGCCTTCACAGCGATTGAAGAACAGGCGAAACTAGTTGGTCTTGAAGTGAATGAGGACAAAACAAAGTACATGTTATCAACAAACAAAGCAACATCTGTCCACCGCCTAGGACAAAACGTCACTGTTGGTAGCAGCAATTTCGAGGTAGTTAAGGAGTTTACCTACCTTGGAACAAACATCAATCCCACGAACGACACCTTAGTGGAGATCCGAAGAAGAATTACCCTAGCGAACCGCTGCTGCTTCGGTTTGGCCAAACAACTGGGTTCAAAACTCCTCACTCGAAAGACAAAGTGTCTGCTATACAAAACTTTGATTTTACCAGTCCTACTCTACGGCGCGGCGCCGAGTGCTGGACGATAATTAAAAAAGGGGAATTGATACGGAAAATTCTTCGACGGATTTTTGGTCCCGTATGCGACGATGGCGAATGGAGAAGAAGATACAACCGAGAACTGTATGAGCTGTACCAAGATGTGGATGTAGTCCAGAAGGCCAAGAAAAGACGACTACATTGGCTCGGCCACATCGAGCGAATGGACGACAACGCTCCAGCCAAGAAAGTCTTCTCATCCCAGCCCCCAGGTTCAAGACGACAAGGAAGACCGAACCTACGGTACAAGGACCAAGTGACTGCGGATGCCAGAGCGCTTGGTCTCGGTGACTGGAGAGTGCATGCGAGGGATCGTTCACGATGGAAGACTGCAGTATCTCAGGCTGAGATCCTTCATGGAATGTGAGCCGGATAAGTAAGTTAGTAAGTAAGTAAGTATAACTTTTCATGGATAAATAAAAACTCGAGGTCTGGTATGAGAAATGATGCAATTGCTTATTGACTTCGTTGGAATGATAACGGTTTCAACAAAAAGTTTCTTAGAGTAAAAGAAAAGTACAAGTTTCACTTCTATCACTACATTAAAAGACCTTTTCTTACCTCAGTAAATGTCATCAAAGATATAGGTAATGCGATCGTTGCCTTCAACTGAACTGGCTTCTGTGCTCTTTTCATCATTAGAATCAGCGTTCTCTTGTATGAAGTGGTAGCACCTGTGTACCATTTTTGATTGTATAACCCAACAGCAATGTGTTCACTCTTCAATAAAAGACAATAATTGTATTAAGGCAATGTTTTATATGATATTATTTTATGCACGTACCGATAAAGTTATTTTTTGACCATAGTAGCAAATAAGAAAGACTTGGAAAAGTGATGAAATTAAGAATATTGTAAATTTAAAGGAAATTAAATTAAAAACACCCGATGTTACTTGTACTCCAACAAAACAAATAATAACGGAAGAAGTTGCAAAATTGAATAGTAAGGACACTCCAAAAGCCGAATTAACTGCATCAGTTAGGCTGAGTACTTTTTGATGATACAAAATCATTTTGTTCAAATACATTATGTCAGTCTTTTGTCCGTTTGGGATGAATTCTTCTATTTTTCTGCAGATATAATCCATATGCATGCAAATTTGTGTCACTATTGCACAAAGTAATAAATCAGAAGCTATAAAACCCGAAGCCGCTGTACAGCCCGCTAATATTTCCGATACATTTAAAACATAATACCAAGGAGTATTTTTCCAATTCCACGGCAGGTAAACATGATATGGTAGGAATTGTTCAATTGGTTTTCCGGCTAAAAATGCGATGCCATATTGTAAAATGGCAAAAAGATTGAAAAACCATATAAGCACCGTGTACATTGAAACAAAAAGATACATCACAAATGTAACATCACGCAAATATTGGTTTAACTTGTAATCCGTTTGTTGTATACGAGACTTAGGATACATTTCCTTCAAATCCGTTATAAGTTTCGTAAGAACTTTCTTTTTATACCACACAGATAGCAGCTTACAATCCGATGTTATTATAAATCCTGAATAAGAAGCCGTCTGAATAGCTTCAGGAATGTTGGTACCAGTGTTAAATGCAATGTAAATAAAAACTAACTCAAAAATTAAGTAAAAGTTTAAATTAATTGACGTTAGATAGAATACAAGAGCTAGAATGAAGGTTTTTCTAGAGGTTTGGTCCAAGTTTTTATACGGTTGAATACCGACAAAAAGGTAAAAGAATTTTGCGATTTTAATGAATTCTTCAAAATGCTTCGGCATTTCATATAATATAAATTTGTTTGTTGTCGACTGCGTTCAAAAAATCTAACTAGATTCAAAAAAAAGTTAAAGGACATATGACCTTTACAGATACCTTGCAATGGTGATTTAGAAATATTTAACATTTTATTTATTCAAAAGGAATAAGCTAATAATTATAGATTACTTTGAATGCTTGAATATGATGAGGTAGGTATAGGCTTTCAACAATCCTAACAAATATTTTAATGTTGTTGTTTATTGTGATGATTGTAGATTTGACGAAAGTACACACTTTATTACATGTTGACCAAAATTATACGTTGAAAATAAAAAAAAAACTAATAATACCTTGAACATATTGTTATTGAAATAAACTCAAACGTCCCTATTGTTATGTTCAAGAATTTTAATTTACGAAAGGCAAAGGCATCCGAAATTTTGGAAATAAAAAATATAGGGTAACGGCACCAGTCCCTAGTCATATAACTACGAGTATTTTTGGAATTTCAATGCAGACATCTTTATTTCTATTAGTGTTTCATCCATATTTTAATATTTTGATGAGACTATAGATATTTCTCAGTAGTTTGGTGTACGAATGAATTGAAAGTAAATAAACATTAATTTAATAGAATGAATTCTAAAACAGAGCGATTTTCCGGAGTCTCCGGACGATTGTTCTAGTCTCCGGACGATCTTAAATGGAGTCTCCGGACAGTTCCACTTAAAAACTCACTATCTTTTTCCTCTTAAGTGTGGAGTATAGAGCAATTCATTGTTTATTGATAATTACATATTTCCTGATTGTTTGGCATAAAAAAATATTGTCAAGTTATTGTTATTTTAGACGCAACATAAAAAAAAATCGGGCCCAGTCTCCGGACGATCAAAGCGGAGTCTCCGGACGATCGATTTTGAATCTATTTTGTCATACTTGATTGCTGCTTGCCTGATACTAATTATATTGTAATGTGTATACACTTTATTATCTCTTACTCTCTGTATCTCTTTCTATATTTAATGTACACACTTTTCTTACTCTCTTTACTTACTCTGTATCTCTTTCTATATTTAATGTACACACTTTTTATTACTCTCTTTACTTACTCTGTATCTCTTGTTTATTAAATGTACATACTCTCTTTACTTAATATCGTTTAATTGTAGTAGTAAACACTCGTGAGGGGCAATAATTAATTAAGATTAAGAGAAACTTTTTGTTTAGCATTAAGAACGTTAGCCCCTACAAAAATCCCAGTATTTTCTCTCGAACTTTCAGCTTCCCCAAGAACCAATAGGAACCAATAGTAGTTTCTAGAACCCATCATTTTTGATATAAATAGCCGTTTGGTGGCGAGGCGAATTAATTGATTGTGAACTGAGATAAAGTAAAGGTACTGTGTTTGCAAAGTGATAATTGAAAGTGTTGAATAAATAAGTTTGTGAGTAATTGGAATAAAGTGAATTTGTGTTTTATTTAAAAAGTGAATAAGTTTTAATTGTCGGACCAAGCCGAATATTACATTGGTGTCAGAAGTGGGATTAAAACTTATTGAGAATAAAACAGTGAACAGTGATAAAACTATTTTGTTTGAAATAGTGAAGTTAAAAAAAAAAAAAAAAAAAAAAAAAAAAAAAAAAAAAAAAAAAAAAAAAAAAAAAAAAAAAAAAAAAAAAAAAAAAAAAAAAAAAAAAAAAAAAAAAAAAAAAAAAAAAAAAAAAAATGAGTAAAGTTTTGAAAGACTTAACTGTCTCTGAGCTAAAGGCCGAATTAAGCAAACGTGGCTTAAGTGGGGCAGGATGTAAAATCGAACTCGTAAAACGGCTACAGGAATATCTGGAAGAACAAAATGAAGACCCAGATACGTTTGCTTTCGAAGTGAAGCAAAATCGAAAGAGGTAAATGCAACTGCCGACTTATCTACCATGATGACACTTCTTCTAGCCAAATTTGAAGAGAATCAAAAGAATGTTCTGGAGCAACTAGAAACTCAAAGAAATGACCAAAAGCAAGAACAGCAGAATATTCTAGAGCGGTTTGACGAACAGAGAAACCTTTTAGAGGGCAGGTTTACGGACTTCGAAGAGAGAATCACTACTCTCGACGAGCGCGTCGAAAAACAAAATGCACGTTTCGAGAAAATGGACGAACAAATCGAAACCATCACAAATGAACTAGAAAAAGTGCGAAAGATGAAAGCTCGAGAACCTTCTGGTGAATGCTCAAGAAAGAGAGAAGTGAATCCTCCAAGCTTTGATGGTCAGATTCCGTGGTCAATCTACAAGAAACAGTTTGAAGCAGCAGCGTTAACCAACGGCTGGGACGATGACGAAAAATACATTGCTCTTACACTTGCCTTGAGAGGAGCAGCTGCCGAACTGCTACAAACCATCCCAGCAGAGAAGAGTGGTGACTTCAAAGTTCTGGTAAACGCCATTGAACAGCGGTTTGGGGATAGCCACATGGCAGAAGTCTTCCGAGTTCAACTAAACAACAGGGTACAGAAAAGAGGTGAAACTCTGCAGCAGCTTCAGGCAGATATCGAGCGATTGGTTCACCTGGCATACCCAACAGCTGGCAACGAGATAATAAATCAACTTGCTGTTGAAGCCTTTGTGAGAGCTGTGGGCGATATAAATCTCCAAAGGGCTATTCGCACTGCCGGAAAGCAAACACTACCAGAAGCATTGGCTTTCGCTCTAACAATGGAAGCCGCAGAACAAGCTTCCCAAAACGTGCATCGCGTGAGAGAATTGGAAGTCCAAGAATGCTCTTGTCAGAAGGCTACTCTGGAAAGGAGTCAGCGAGATGGACGAGCACGATGCTGGAATTGCAACAAGACCGGGCATCTTCAACGACAGCGCAGATTACCGCGAAGAGGAACCGCATGCCAACACTGTGAACACAGGAATATGTCAACTGGTCAAAGTTACACCTACAACAATGTTGCTTCCCAAGTTGTTTCCCATCCCACCAACTTCGAGGGACAGAAGCTGGCTTCTAGTACCGATAGCTACAGAAACACCATCCAGGTTTCTCAAACGAAACATGACAACAAGAGCCTGACCGTGGAAGCAAGTATAAACGGCAACAAATGTGTGGCTACCATCGACACCGGTGCCACGGCGTCCATTGTACGGCAGGACCTCGTTAATAAGACATGGCTCCACAACACCAATAGCTATCGTCTAAGGACTGCAACTGGAGAAGCCGCAAAAGTCTATGGTGAGGTACGTCTTAAGATCCGGATGGCAGAGCTGGAATTCTCTCACCTGTTCCTGGTAGCAGATATATGCGACGAGTGCATTGTCGGCGTCGATTTCATGAAAGATCACGGAGTGATATTGGACATAGGGAACCAAGTCCTGAAATATCGAAACATCGAGATTCCGATGATCTATGGGATTCACTCGTATGAGACCTCGCTATCTGTGAAAACCGTCATTAAAGAAGATCTGACTTTGCCTGCTTCTTCAGAAGTATTCGTGTGGACGAAATTGAAGGGTAAGCCTGGAAGCCATCGATATCTCATGGTCGAACCAGCATCTGTAAAGTCCTCCCAAAACGTCACCATTGGGAAGACTCTTGTTAGACCTGTAAAGAACATGGTTCCCGTACGAATACTGAACATCAAGCCGTACGAAGTTAAGCTTAGAAAAGGTGAGATTGTCGGACAATGCGAATCTGTATCAGCTATAACAAGGATCAGCGAAGAAGAGACAAGGCAAACATTGAAATCCAAAGAGCTGAACTCCATAAAGACGAACATTCTCAAGTCCTCTAATCTTGGCCACCAACAACGAAGAACTGCAGAAGGTCTCCTCGAAGAATTTGCAGACATCTTTTCGTCATCGCAAGGGAAATATGGCAGAACACAACTGGTTCAACATCGAATCAACACCGGGGATGCAAAGCCGATCCGTCAACCTGCAAGACGCCTTCCACTAGCCAAACAAGGTGAGGTTGAAGAACTGATAACCACCATGAAAGAAGAGGGTCTGATCGAAAACTCTAAAAGCCCTTGGGCGTCTCCAGTGGTCCTGGTAAAGAAGAAAGACGGATCAACCCGCTTTTGCGTAGACTATCGAAGGTTGAATGATGTGACCAAGAAGGATAGCTACCCTCTGCCTAGGATCAGTGATACTCTGGACGCAATGGAAGGAGCACAATGGTTCTCAACGTTGGACCTGAAAAGTGGATACTGGCAAGTAGAAATCCATCCTGAAGACAAAGAGAAGACAGCGTTCTCGACAGGAAACGGACTGTGGCAGTTCAAAGTGATGCCTTTTGGACTGTGCAATGCTCCAGCGACTTTTGAGCGCCTTATGGAATGTGTCCTGCAAGGACTCACATGGAAATCTTGCCTGTTCTATTTGGATGACGTCATCGTATACGGGAAAACATTTGACGAACATTGCACAAATCTGAGAGCCGTGTTTCAAAGACTTCGAGAAGCCCACCTCAAGCTCAATCCAGAAAAGTGTTCACTCTTCAAAACCGAAGTGAAATACCTGGGATATATCATCTCTTCCCAAGGAGTTAAGACGGATCCTGATAAGGTTGACACCGTGAAGAATTGGCCAACACCACAGGACAAACACCAACTCCGAAGCTTTCTGGGTCTAGCCACCTACTATAGGCGCTTTGTCAAAAACTTTGCTGAGATCGCCAAGAGTCTACATCAGCTAACGGAAAAGGGAAAGCAGTTTAAATGGTCAGGTGAGTGCGAGCGCAGCTTTCAAGAGCTCAAGCAACGCTTGTGTAATGCACCAGTGCTGACCTATCCGACTCCCGGAAAACCGTTCATCATTGACGCTGATGCCAGCAATGTCGGGATTGGTGCCGTACTATCACAAGTACATAATGGTGAAGAAAAGGTAATTGCCTATTACAGCAAGGTACTCTCAAAGTCAGAAAGAAACTATTGTGTGACCAGAAGAGAACTTCTTGCACTGATTTTGGCAACAAAGCACTTCCATAAGTATCTCTATGGACAGAAGTTTCTTCTACGAACCGACCATGGAGCACTAAACTGGCTTTTGAATTTCAAGAATCCAGAGGGTCAAGTGGCGAGATGGATTGAGAGGCTGCAGACGTACGATTATGAAATTCAACATCGGAAGGGGAAGCTTCACTCAAATGCTGATGCACTGTCTCGGAGACCATGTAAGCAAGACTGTAAGCATTGCAGACGCCAAGAAGAAAAAGAAGTGGTTACTGTCCAACGAACCAGAACCGATCCCATTTATGGCTGGAGCAACGACGAGATGAGGAAGGCTCAACAAGAGGACCCAGATATTGAACCCATCCTCGCATGCAAGGAACACCAGGAAAAACCAGAATGGGCTGATATCTCCGACAGAAGTCCGGCTCTGAAGGCCTATTGGGCACAGTGGGACTCGTTGCATGTCCAAGAAGGTGTCCTTCGACGTAAGTGGGAATCAGCAGATGGAAAGTCCTATGTAATGCAGCTAGTCTTACCGAGATCGAAGATTATGGACGTTCTGCGAGAGATGCATGATGGAGTTTCGGGAGGCCATCTAGCAGTAAACAAGACGCTAGAAAAGGTTCGACAACGATTCTATTGGCTACATGCAAGGGAGGATGTCGAGAAGTGGTGCCGAAAATGTGATACCTGTGCTGCCACCAAAGGCCCGAACAAAAAGAGTCACAGCCAAATGCAGCAGTATAATGTCGGATCACCCTTTGAAAGGATTGCAATAGACGTGGCGGGTCCATTTCCGGAAACAAATAATGGAAATCGTTATATTCTGGTCGTCATGGATTACTTCAGCAAGTGGCCTGAAGCATACGCCATACCGAATCAAGAAGCCAAAACAGTCGCAGACCAAATTGTGTTCAACTGGGTGAGCAGATTCGGTGTTCCATTAGAACTGCATTCCGACCAGGGAAGGAATTTTGAATCAAACATATTCCAGGAAGTTTGTGGGCTTCTTCACATCAAGAAGACAAGAACAACACCACTCCACCCACAATCTGATGGCATGGTCGAACGGTTCAACCGAACCCTTAAGGAACATCTTTGCAAAGTTGTGGACGACAACCAGCGAGATTGGGATCGACACATTCCACTGTTTTTGATGGCGTATCGAAGTGCAAGACATAGCTCAACTGGCCATACACCGTCTGAGATTTTGATGGGAAGGAACATCAGATTGCCGAGCGAAATAAAATTTGGATGTCCCACGTCGGAACCGCAAGCCGAGGATGACTACTTGGATGACCTCAGAGAAAGACTCCTTCAGATCCACGACGATACTAGGTCAAAAATAAAGATGTTCAGTGACCGAATGAAGACACGCTACGATATACGAGCGACAACAACAGAGTTCCAAGCAGGAGATCGAGTGTGGCTTTACAATCCCCATCGACAAAAAGGGTTGTCACCGAAACTTCAACGGGACTGGGAAGGTCCATATACAGTGATTAGCAAAATCAACGACGTCGTGTACCGGATACAAAAAGGAGTCAGAGGTAAACTTAAAGTCGTACATCGCGACCGACTACATCGCTACAGTGGTGATGAAGATGATGGATTTGTTCGGGACGATCAATCCTAAGGAGGGGGCAATGTAATGTGTATACACTTTATTATCTCTTACTCTCTGTATCTCTTTCTATATTTAATGTACACACTTTTCTTACTCTCTTTACTTACTCTGTATCTCTTTCTATATTTAATGTACACACTTTTTATTACTCTCTTTACTTACTCTGTATCTCTTGTTTATTAAATGTACATACTCTCTTTACTTAATATCGTTTAATTGTAGTAGTAAACACTCGTGAGGGGCAATAATTAATTAAGATTAAGAGAAACTTTTTGTTTAGCATTAAGAACGTTAGCCCCTACAAAAATCCCAGTATTTTCTCTCGAACTTTCAGCTTCCCCAAGAACCAATAGGAACCAATAGTAGTTTCTAGAACCCATCATTTTTGATATAAATAGCCGTTTGGTGGCGAGGCGAATTAATTGATTGTGAACTGAGATAAAGTAAAGGTACTGTGTTTGCAAAGTGATAATTGAAAGTGTTGAATAAATAAGTTTGTGAGTAATTGGAATAAAGTGAATTTGTGTTTTATTTAAAAAGTGAATAAGTTTTAATTGTCGGACCAAGCCGAATATTACAATATTATATATTAAACTTACTGGCCCCAACCGGACGCTCTAAGGAATTCATTATATTCTTAAAATTAATGCCTTTCGGCCAATGATTTATTTCTTTTTAATTTATTGTTTGTATTTGTTAGAAAATTTAAGAAAAAATAACATCATATGATTTTTATTTTTTCGTTACATGCTTTTTAAAATTAGGTCCTTAAAAATAAAACTTAAAATTAACTAAAACTACCTATTCCACCTAACAACTACTTACAAACTAGAACAACCACAGCAGCAAATCTCTATCATCTTTTTGTTTTTTTTTTTATATTTTTGTTTTTGTTTTTTTATTTTTCTTTTCTTTTTATTTCCTCTTTTTTTGTATTTTATATTTGTTGTCTTTGTCAATGTATGTATGTGCCACCATGCCCCACCCCGACTGCTCATTGTCAAATGCTGACTGAAGCCACCAGAACTGGTTCTCCTGCTTCACCCTATCGATTCGGACACAGCTCTACTGAGCCGAAAGAGCTCTGCTCCGTCTTGTGCGAGGACGTCTCGACTGTAAGGGAGCCGCCGCCGGTCGACAGTTCTTCGCCTGACGTGGTAGATGTATCAGACCGCATCTATCTAAATATAGGAATGCCTCTGGGGGAATGAAGCCGCTCAAGCGTGCACTATCAAAATATTCGGATAGAACGCTCCAAAGGTCAAATTATTCGTCGAAGTCATAGCTCTCACGAAATTGTCAATTCTGTTGATCGGATGAACATTACTATTTTTATTACGAATCAACTTGATCCGAGCCCCGTTGTATAGAGCCTCTTTAGAATAGTAATGTACATAAGAAAATTCCGGTGTCCGATACAAACCGAGACAGCGCCGAAGACACTGCCTCTCGAACACCCGAATCTTCTCCATTTGAGATGGTGCAACGTTGAACGATCATAGGCCGTATGAGGGCCATGTAGCAAATTATCTTCACTCTGGGGTCAAGCCGACTGCTGTAAAACAGCCGTTTCATCAGAGTTAAAGCTCCTCTGGCCCTGGTCAGAGCAGCATATTATATGTCTGTCGAAATACAAATACTGATCCAACCAGATACCTAGGTACTTCACTTCACTTTTGCTCGTTAATCGCTGTCCGTGAGGCCCAGCGATGACTATTTTGCGCCAATTCTTGCGCGTATCCCTCGTGGCCCCAGCCAACGAGGTCCGCAACAAAATTGTTACGTATTTCTGGACATTTATTTTCAGTTTCCAGTCATAGGGATATCGCTGAATCTTCTCGAAGTCACGTTGCAAGAGAATTCTGATGACATCGACCTTTGGGCAGTTCTGTACACAATCAGGTCGTCGTCGTCGGCATACGCAATTGCCTGGATCAGGCAAACTGGTTTTATTATTCTCATGTTCAGGTTCCGGTAGAAAGGAAAATATTCCCTTCAGCTGTAAATATTTCACGATCGATTTACACCACATTGATTTCAAAATATTGTGTTTGTGTGACAGAGAATAAATAATGATAATAGAATGTTTAGTTTTTTTTTTCATTTTTTAATCCATCAGAGGGATGATAATGGAAAATTTTTATTCTGGATACAAATAAGTACCTACTTTTGGCAAGAAAATTAAGGCGTTTCAAAAGAGTTTGAACATAAAAAAAAAATAAAAAAAAAAACCTTGGAGCTGTCCGGAGACTAGATATTTTTGGTACCAGTGTCCGGACAATTCGAAAAATGGATTTAAAAAACGCAAAACTCAATTTTTTCATTCAAACAAGGTCCATTTGATTGCTCACAATATCAACTTTTCTCAGTTCTTATATTTTGCCAAGGTCTGCCAGTATTGTTTTGCTAAAAAAAACAGCAGAGCAGCATCGGCTTCTGCTTAAACCACGCATAACTTTTCCGTTATGAATTCGATCGGCTTGAAACTTCGTTTATGTATGTGGAAAATGTTACTTATTCGTTGTTTTGTTGCAAATTCTGTGTTTAGTTTCTCTCTTATTCCTCATAAAGTGCAAAATCGTCCGGACACTGTGGTCTTTTCGGAGACTGGTGCAGTTACCCTAAGCCAATTTAAATGTTCCCTTTAAAAACAAAAACCCAAAAAGTTAATTATTCTTTACTCTCCAGTACATTGGTACAATTGAATCTCAAAATTCATTCTTGAATTTGTCTTTTCTACAGTTTAGCAAATTTGTATGCATTCCTTTTTATTATTTTCAATAGAGGGAATCTCAGGAAGCTTTTTTATACCAATTTTTCTTATTTTTTATATGAAAAGCGAAAGAAAAAAGTACTCTCACCTGCATTCAAAGGCAAAGCACACATACTTAACGACGCGACGTTTTATTATGAAATAAAATCCTCAATCACCCTCCGTGTACAATTTAAAGTTTTTTCTAAAACGAACAAGAAAAACTTTCAGACCCAGTGAACGAAAAGAAGCGGGCCAACTTGAATGCACACTGTTATCAAACTGTTATGCACTAGGAAATATACGATAAAAATACGGGAGACTTCACAAGAACACGAACACCAAGCACAATGAACGTTTTCCCTTGTCGTGATGTTTTCTCTGAATTCCTTTTACCTTTTCAGCTGAATGCTAATGTATGGTGTCACGTATTTAGTTATTATAAAGAAACGTGACACCGATCTCGGCATTGCCCAACTTACTTGCTGGCGACAATATTGAGTAACGTTATATGGTGTTGTGAGAATATGCAGGATAGGGGTGGCCCTACAACCCCCAAAATAGTTTTTCTGCTTCCTTCATTTGTGCCCTCAATCGTTCTATGAAATGCATTCGCGATTGTTAGCTTTTTACTTGCAGTCAAACGCACTTTATTTCAAAAATTAGAATCACCTCTTAGGTACCAAATGAAAAAAAAAAATGTTGGTATAGTCGACTCTCCCTTAGTCGAATTCTTTAGAGGAAACCATAAGTTGTTGAAATAAGAGAGAGTTTTGGGATAATTCTAGGTATAGAGAGTCAATCTTTTCTTGTTGTTTTTTTTTTTTTTTATGGTTATTTGAAGGGAATGATGCAAAATGTTCAATATGTTCGAGTTAAGGAGAGTTTCGACTTAGGGGGAGTCGACTGTTTTATCATTTATTTGTCATAACTAGCATTATGTTGTGTCGCTATACTGCAATGCATTTCAAAGCGGATGCTCGTTAGTAACGCAGTCATAAAAAATTATATGTATCGAACAAAATCAAGAATCCAATCTCTGTATTATATTATTATGATATGCATGAGATGATTGTATTCATATAAGAAATACTAGCTGACCCGACAAACTTCGTACTGCCTCAATCGATAAAAAAGACCTAGACTTTTGTAGCCCGTTACCATGCCACCCGCTAACCTCTACCCGCTTCTCCACTTCCGTCTACCCGCTTCCCCGTTATACTCAGTTACCCTGTTACCCACTACCCAATACTTACATACGCTACCCGCCTAACCGGTAATCGCTACCTACTACTCGCTGCCCCACTACCCTCTACACGCTATCCCGTTATACCCAGCTACCCTGTTACCCGCTACCCCACTTCCCGTTAACCAATACTTCTAAACGCTACCCGCTACACCAATAATTGCTACCCACTACCCGCTACCGACTACCCCACTTTCCCACTAGTAGTTTTAATCATTTATCGCCGTGTATGGCAGATGGAAAATGTAGGTACCAAAGGATTTCTTAAATATTTTACTAACGATACGATCACAAATGTTGACGGATATCCAATATATCGTCGAAGGAATTCCGGTAATGGCGGACAATCATTTACGAAAAGTATCAAAAACATCGATAAGTATTGACATTGATAAATCGTTGGGTGATGTCTTATTCACCTTATGTTACTATCACTACTGCGATCAATGTACAAACAATAATAACAATTCGACGAAATTTTCATGAAAACTGAGTAAGAAATGGCTCTTAAAAAATAGGGGTAAGTGGTAGGAAGTTGAAAATTAAGGACTGAATCTGAATGTATTTCTTAATGCCACACCATAAAAAATTATTTAAAAAAAAAAAACGGCCCAAGAAATGCAAAAACAAAAAGTGTGGGTGTGCCATCCTTAACAATTAGCGGTATAAAAATTAGTTATGAACGTATTCTCATAGCTATGAATACACATATAAAATTTCATCAACATCGGTCAAGCCGTTTTGGAGGAGTATGACCACTAAAACTGTGACAGAAGAATTTTATATATTAGAAGAGATTAGATACGGTAGTTTTTCTACTTGCGACATATAGAATATATGGCAAAGTATTGACTTCGTAAGAAAAAAAAAAGTTGAGATTTTGATCAAATATGATAGAGAAGTCGAAAAAATCCGGCGATTCCGTCCGTCTGTCTGTCTATCTGCCAGTCTGTCTGTAAACGCACCTAACAGTGCTTGCCTCTAGTCCGATTGACTTCAAACTTTAAAATTACACTGGTTTACAACATTTTCGCCCCAAGGATGAGACACATCATTTTTAGTAAATTTTATGATGCTGAAACTAAATCCGGACACAGAATTGTTCTAGCACGACAGAATTTTGAGATATTCTTATTTCAAAATTCTCAAAACACGGTTTTTGGCGATGTTTGAAGTAAGTTTTTGAGGACAGAAAATTTTTATAGACATTTAAAACAACTGCATTCTTTAGAACTACTCGCGAATTCGCGAGGGTTATTTTTTTATTTTTGTTTTAAGATCAAGATTAAGGGTAGCCACCATACAATTTTTTCGGCCAAAAACCAAAAGTTTCAATTTTCTCCAAAACGGCTCCTACGATTTCTTTTTAACTTCCTCGAAAATTTGTTTTCAAAACACTTATGTATTTTATGATAGCAAAAGAGCATTTTTTGAGATAAATGATCGGGTGTTTATTTCATTATAAAGAGAAAGGTATGCCGTTAATAATGGAACACAACATCAGCCAAATGGCCGCCACGACCACGCTTACAGGACCATATCCTTTTCATGAAATTTTCCATAACCAAATCGCAAAGTGGCTGCCCTATGTCCTCGATAGCCTCACGAATTCCATCTTTGAGGTCTTGAATCGACGCTGGGCTGTTGGCGTAGACCTTATCTTTCACGTGGCCCCAAAGGAAGAAGTCGCAAGGTGTTAAATCACAAGATCTCGGTGGTCGATTGTGATCACCTCTTCGAGAGATAACACGGTCCGAAAACTTTTCCCGTAAAAGATCGATGGTTTCATTGCTTGTGTGGCACGTAGCGCCATTTTTATAGTGAATTTTAATAATTTCACTGCGTTGTTGAAGCGTGTATCGTTCCATTTTTATTAATGGCGTAGTTTCTAATGTCAAAAAATAACAGTTTCAAAAGTGACAGCTACTGAAATAGCGGGGTATTCTAAATAACACCTCTTATTGGAAAACCCTTTAGAACCGTTTTTTTTATTTTAAGATTTTCTCGAAAAATGAAAGTCCGATCAGCGTATTTTTGTATTTTTAAACATTCAAGGACATATTTTAAACAACTTTAAAAAAATCAACAATTTCTTATGAAATCTTATGACATCAATTTTTTTCAGATTGAATCTATTCTTGAGGTACATATTTTAATTTAAATTTTTATTTATGAATTTTAATTTTTATTTATGAATTTTAATGTTTTTATTTTTTAATGTTTTTTATGAGATATAATTTGGAATACAGGAGCAAGTTCGTAAGACCCAGTCGTGCACATATTTTTTTTTTTTTTAAAGCATCACCATTTTGTACTGTGGCTTTGGTAATTTAAATTAATATTTCGTACTACGTACTCTGGCGTATGTGTAATCTTTTCTGCATTTCAAGTTATAATGAATACACTTGTTTAATTTTTTCAAAAATTTTAACTTTTTAAAGCAACACAGTTTAAAACGATTATCGCTTTTGCGTCATCGGTACTCACAAACAAATGGAGTGGTGCAGACACATATACTTGCGGTGACGCTGCGATATCGCAGCGTCATTTCTGCGGTAAAATTAGTTAGAAAATTGTTCAGGATTTTTTCTCTCATATTTTGAAACCATGAATAAAATAGTCCTTTTGTTAGCCGAAAGTCATTAAAAGGATGGCACCCACTAACGTCGTTTCTTTTTATTAAGAACATAATTTTTATTCACTAATAGCGTTTTTTTTTTGGTAATCCGGAATTGTACACAGAACTGTCCGATTCCGGATTCCAAACGAACAGGCAAACACATTTTTTTGCTTCTAAGAGTTGAATGGTTGTGTATTTGTGAAACCTCATATGCAGAATTGCAGATGACATGACATTGTTTTTAATTTCTTTATTTGTAAACATGGCAGCGAGTACGTATATGCGAGTGTGTGCATATACGTACTCGCTGCCATGTGTGTGCACACGCAGCCGAGCAACTAGCGGAGGCCCTAGACCGTTATAAAGCGGATATAACCGCCATCCAGGAAATGCGATGGGATGTACCGGGCAAAAGGAAGATGAAAAACTGTGATATCTACTATGGCAACTGCTACAAAGAACAACAACAGCGTCTGTTTGGATGTGGCTTTGTCGTTGGAGGCAGGCTTAGGCCGCATGTCCTAAGCTTCAGAGCTGTCAACGAGCGCCTCACGACAATCCGGGTAAAGGCTAAATTCGGCAACATAAGCCTTATATGCGCTCACGCCCCCACAGAAGAGAAAGATGACGACACCAAAGACAAGTTCTACGAGCTCCTTGACAAGACATACGAGCAATGCTTCGACGTAAAAATAGTCTTAGGAGATTTTAACGCCAAACTAGGAAGAGAGGACATCTTTGGTGGAACAGTCGGAAAACACAGCCTGCACGAAAAAACTTCCGATAACGGATTCAGGCTTATCGATTATGCAGCGGGACGAAATATAGTAGTAGCAAGCACACGATTCCCACATCTCAACATCCACAAGGGAACCTGGAGGTCTCCAGACCAATCAACTGTCAACCAGATTGATCATATTGCGATCGACGCAAGACACTCTTCAAACATTATTGATGTCCGAACCTTCCGAGGGGCCAACATCGACTCGGACCACTACCTCGTTGTAGCCAAGGTAGTGCAGCGGATATCTCATCCAAAGCCAAAAACAGGAAGTGCTAGAAGAAAGTATAACGTCGGACGGCTACTATCGCAAGAGATCGCCAGATCCTTTTCCGACCGAGTGTGAAGTAACCTCAGGAGAAGTCCGCTACAGCCAGCATCGAGTATTGAGAACCAGTGGCAGAATTGCCAGAAAGCCATTAGGGATGCTGCCTCTGATGTGCTGGGTTTCACGCGGCCACCAAAAAGAAACCCCTGGTTTGATGAAGAATGCAGGCAGGTGCATGCAGCCAAGCAAGAAGCATACAAAGCAGCGCTGCACAGGAGGACGAGATCAGCTCGGGAGCTCTACGAGCACAAGAGGAGAGGAGAACGCAAGCTTTTCAGAAAGAAAAAGAGAGAGCATGAAAAGCGATCTTTCGAGGATATTGAGAGACTAAAAAACAGGAATAAGGTTCGGAAGTTTTACCAAGAGGTAAAACGAAAGAATCAAGGTTACCGAGGTTGAACTGAGGCCTGTAAAGACCAACAGGGTAATATCGTAGTAGAGTCACAGTCAATGCTGAGGATATGGAAGGACCACTTCTGCAGACTGTACAACGGCGATGACGAATCAAATTCCGCTGTCAGGCAGAATGAACCATTCAATGAAGACGACGCAAGCCAAGATTTCCGTCTACCCGACCTTGAAGAAGTGAAGATAGCAATATCTAAGCTTAAGAACAACAAAGCCGCGGGAGCTGACGGCATCACTGCCGAACTCTTCAAAGCAGCCGGCGATGACTTGGTTAGGAGCATGCACCAACTCATCTGCAGAATATGGTCGGAAGAAAGCATGCCCGATGAATGGAACCTCAGTATTGTTTGCCCGATCCTGAAGAAAGGAGACCCTCTAAACTGCACCAACTACAGAGGCATCAGCCTCCTAAACATCGCCTATAAGATCTTTTCTGCAGTACTATGTGAACGTCTGAAGTCGTTTGTCAACAATCTGATAGGTCCATATCAGTGTGGCTTTAGACCAGGAAAGTCCACCATCGATCAAATTTTCACATTACGGCAGATCCTGGAAAAAACTCAAGAACTCCAAATCGACACCTACCATCTTTTTATCGATTTCAAGGCCGCCTATGACAGCATCTATAGAGAAGAACTGTATAAAGCCATGTCCAATTTTGGCATCCCTACAAAACTCATTCGCCTGAGCAGGATGACAATGGAGAACTCGCGCTGCTCCATCAAAGTCGGTAACGACCTCACCGACGCCCTCGATGTCAAAAAAGGCTTTAGACAAGGTGATGCACTGTCATGCGATTTCTTCAACATCATATTGGAACGAATAGTGCAGAACTCCCACGTCAACACTAGAGGCACTATCTTCCAGAAGTCTGTGCAACTACTCGCGTACGCTGATGACATTGATATCATTGGGAGAACACAGCGTGATGTCAACAGTGCTTTTGCGAGTATACAGACAGAGGCTGAAAAAATGGGTTTGGCGGTCAATGAGGGCAAAACAAAGTATATGCTGTCATCTAGAAAGGACACCCAACACCGACGTCTTGTACAAAACGTCACGATAGACGCATATAATTTCGAGGTAGTTAGGGACCTTGGCTCCGCTATCAACACGGACAACGACATCAGCGCCGAGATCAGACGAAGAATAACTCTTGCTAATCGCTGTTTCTTCGGGCTAAAAAAGCAATTGAGCAGTAAAGCCCTCTCCCGAAAAACTTAAGGTGACGCTCTATAAGACCCTTATCATCCCCGTCCTGCTATATGGTACAGAAGTATGGACCTTGTCAAAAACGGATGAGAGCGCGAACTGTACGGGCTGTACAGCGACACTGACTTAGCCTAAAGAGTGAAGGTCCAAAGACTCAGATGGCTCGGTCACGTGGAGAGGATGGACACCAATACTCCGGCCCGTAAAGTCTTCGAATCCACCCCAGAGAGAAGACGCAGTAGAGGAAGACCAAGACTGAGGTGGCGCGCGCAAGTTGAACACGACCTCAACCAACTCGGCGTGCGAAACTGGAGACAGCTAGCTAGGGACCGAGCTGGCTGGAGAGGTTTGTTGGTTGAGGCCCAAGTCCACCCCGGACTGTAGCGCCACCTTAAGTAAGTTTCGCGATATCCGAGAAGAGCTAACTAGTAGTTAAAGTGTCAAGTTACTTATTGGGAGGATGAAGTAGTTAACTGGCAGTTACCAAAATTAAAAGACTGAAAAAGCAATCATTTGTCAAGGATTCGTATTTAATTTTCATTGTTTCCAATAAAATAAAAGTCAAAAGTTCGCAGTGAGATCCAGAAAACCGCATTCTAAATCTAAATTGTCTTCTTGTTTAGAGAAAAAAAAACAGAAAAAAATTCACAAAATTACTTCTTGAATTTGCTTCAAGCATACTCAAAACGTATACGACGACACGTGTCGCTACACACACTACACACAACAGCATGCTTGACAAGTTTGCTTGTACAAGCAAGCTGTAACGTATGTAGGGATATTTTGCGCAAGCATTTTACTTGTACAAGCCGCTTGATGATTGATTGATTTCGAATCCTGTATTTTTGGCTTGTACAAATAAATTAGTAGTCTGTGACCTTGAACAAACTCTACGTCACCATATCATCATGTCGAGCGATTTGAAGAAGAGCAATCTTGAATTACTGGAAGATTTTATTCGTGTGTACAAAAATCAGCCTAGTCTTGTCTTTGGTGAATTAAATCTTCCGAATATCATGATAGAATGAAGAGGGATGCAGCATACAAAATCTTACTTGATAAGTATAGATTAATTGACACCCAAGCCGATAAGGATGCCTGTGGTACAATTAAATTATGGTCGAATATTTAAGATCTTCATAGCTCCTTCCGGTTTTGATAAATCTTAATGTTGCTGTTAATCTTTCTTGAGGAGTAATAGCTTGTCTCATAATCGTATCCTGGTCTTTAATTAATGGTGTTACGAGTGACAAAAGCTTCATATATGTTCCTTCACTCATTGCGAGATTCCAATCACGCGGATATATCTTCAATTCACGCAGTAAATTTATATAGGAGTAGCTTCTTCTCTTCAGTAACCACACTTTACACCACATTTCACGTTTCAAAAGATTTTAATCGAAATGGTCTCTGCAGTTTTGAGACCATCCGATTCGATAACAAACGAACATTCAAATACACCTTCTTGCTTCTAATATTTGCAATTGTTATGAGCCTTAAGGATAAAAAGGAGGTCGATACAGCCTATGCCCTATAGTAAAGGGTTCTTTAATTTTCAAACAAAATTTGAATACATCATAAATGTTGAATGCCATATTGAAAATTTCTTCTCTGAAAGCAAATTTGTATCTTTGATTTTACTAATGTGGCTTTTCTTACAACCCAAGAATCGATCCGTGACGTAAAAGTGGCGATTTTTTTTCCCTTATACGCATTTCTTTCACAAAGAAATCGAATTTTTTGCTCGAAGGATTGAATTCTCTCAAATCTCTTTTTGGAGACGGATTTACACATACTTGTACACGGATTTTACACATATACTACGAGTTTGACATTTGAGTTTTCTATTGTTGTAATTATCATGCACAAAACAATTTAACAGCTGACCAGACAACACAGACATTCAAAAAAGGGATTGATTCGTTTTTGCACATTTCTTACACGCCAGAAAACATTGATTTTAGTAGCAATTCTTCTTGGTTGTAAGAAAAGCCACATAACATAAAAAAAAAACAACTTAAAAATACTCTTCCTACTGCCTCTTTTGCTTCCAGTCGTTGTTTAGACGCTCAATATTTTGTTTAATATTGCAAAATATTATTGGCTAGATGCACGTCGTGCAATAATATTATGCAATATGGGCGTCTCTTGAGAGAAAACAATGAGGTTCCAATCAGCGATTGTTATTCAGGTAAATTTGACTGTTAATATTTAATGGTGGACTCGAAAAAATACTTGTTGTACTTCTTCCAGCCTGCTCGTCGCTTTGGATCTTTTGCACTCCATGATGGTGTGAGATTAGGCATTAAGCCTGCCTTTTGTGCCATTGTTACGAGCGTTCCTATTTTCTTCTGTTGGCGGCGACAAAGACCAGTAATCCTTCGCGGTAACATACAACCATCTGAACGAACATACTGGCTTAGAATCATAACATCGGTGTGTTTTATATCGAGTCCTAATGAGCATTCGGGACAGAATTTGGGCTGACATGCCGCACTTAGCATTTTATCTGATCTTGGAGAAGCTACGTTGACCCCTTGTAGGATGAGGACATCGTTTTCGTGTTTCGTTTGAACTGATTGAATGGAAGACTAAGGTTAGGAACAATAATTGGCCAAAGAAATTTTACTTACTTTCTTTCAACGATAATGAAGACGATGATGATATATTTTTGAAACTAAAATTGGGATGAGAACGAATAGTAACTTGGCGAATCGTCCTCAGGAAAGATATCATTTTTATAAATTTTCCTTGCTGTTTTTTATATGAAAAGGTCCGTTCTTTTACTTTTTGGGCAGTTTGTGTAAAAACTGTCAAAAATGGAGGAGTGGGGATGAAATTTTATGATTTGCCCAAAAAGTAAACGAACGCTTTACAGGCAAAATCTGCCCAATGCACAAAATTATGTCAAACGTCAAAAAAATTCAATGTACTTCTTATGGTTTGACAGAACTTACACAAACTGCCACAAGAAATTTTTGTAGCTAAAATCGGCAGGTAGGGGAAATATTTTCTCCTTCAAAAGTGACAGATTTTAGGATTAGTGGCAGTAAACGAACGCAAAAGTGGGAGTTTTGGGCAGTTTTGGGCAGCTTTGGGCAGTTTTATGAGGTAAACGAACGGACCTAAAATATGAAAATTATGACATCTGTATGGAATTGTCAAATAAATGAAATCATTCCATGACGCCAGTTGGTTCTTGTTTTCACTTGGCGCATTTAAACAAATAGTCTAAAGTCTAAGGCCGTGTGTGTACTGTGTAAAAATTTCCACCTCAATTGATTTACGACGTTTGGTTTGAAATAGGGTCAAATTTAGCCATTTGCTGTGTGAATTGCGTTCAAATGCCTTGTTCACACGTGAAGAAAATCGGCTAAGGTAATTTGTGATAAATGATAATCACATATATCACAAATTATGTCTGTGTAAGGTGATTATCACATGTGACAGTCACATTTTTGTGATTTTTTTCTGTGATAGGATTTTAGTAGTCACTTTCATACAAAATTTGTTTCAATGTTTTCTTGAAAACGAAAAAAAATGAATATTTGTTTGCTCATATGAATTTTTATTTTTTGTGTTTTTTTGAAAGTTTTTATTGCAATAAGCAATGCGTTTTGATATGATAAACAATATTTTTGGTGTCGAATGGTTAACCAACACGTTATATGACTACCCTCGCAGTAGGAACTACTTAACATTTGATGCAAAGGGATTTAATCATTTTTATCAACAGTTTCTGCTGCGACGCTAGCCATATTACATGTTGGTTAACCATCCGACCGTATACGACCAAAATATTGTTGATTAAATACGTTTTGCTTATTGCAATGTCGAAAGCGAAAATACATCACTGGAATCCATATTGTTCTTAAGGAACCCGCCAAAAACCAAATTGTTATGAATTTTGGAACCGAAAGGAAAAAAAACAAGACCTAAATAATATTCTCTTTATTTAATAAAAAGCATAAGTATATTCCCCACCACAATGTTTATATTTGCATTTAATTGCTAGTTTCGGTAGGTTCTCCTTCAGAGCGGCCCAATCACAGAGGTCGGTTGGAGTCTTATTCCACATTTCGTATTGCAAGATTCGCTTGAATTCAAAGCGATCGACGCCAAATTGCAGACAGCTATTTCATCTGGAGCTGAATACTCGACAATTTCTGCATTTGATTGTTCCGTTATTTTGTTGATTTGATTTGCGATTGCAGGCGTCCTTGTAGAGCATGTAATTGATTCGATAATGGCAAACCAGAGAGCTTGAGTTTTGATTGTTTGATTGGCCCAACTCTCCTTCTTGGAGGACACACGAGCGACCAATCTCCGTCGGCCTCGACGTTTCACAAACAAATCAGGAATCCACAGAGCATAGAAGAGATCACGTGCGCGAGTTTCCCCCTTTCTGGTGTTCTTCTTCAAGTCGAGGAACTCAAAAACATCCGAATGCCGGTTCTAGAAAGATGGCGAATGCTCCTGGGCGCTTTCCATATTATCCAGCTCCTGGGTTGTTACTCCAGCATAGAGTTACATTAGGCGTTTTTCTTTTTTAGCTCCGAGCAGGGTACGGAGCTGTCAAAAAAAAACCCGTATTTCTTTTTTAGCTCAGACATATCGGAGCGCTCAACTTTTGTTTATTTTTTAGATCAGACCGTGGTCAGAGCGCGATCTACGAGCTCGGTTAAAATTGATGGAGTAGATGGAGTAAAAAGTTGAGCGCGGCCAACTTCATGTATTTTGTTCATATATCATGACTGAGATGATGCGAAAAAAAATTAAAACGGTAGAAATGGCGGGCGTAGTAAGTTGTTCTCCGAATGAAGGAAAATAATTTTTTTTCAATTTTTTTGTATGTGTGACAGTTCCGTGCTCAGGTTTGTTTCTTTATTAACTCGGAAAGGTCTGAGCTAACTCTGCTCAGACCGAGCTCGATGAGCTCAGGCTCTACTCCGTACCCTGCTCAGAGTTAAAAAAGAAAAAGGCCTATTGAAGGTAATTGCTACAGATCAACGAAATCCATGTTCAAGGGGTAGTACCTATAGCTTTTGGAAGCGGGATGATTTTGTTAAAGATGGATTTCTTCTTTCTTTCTTTGCGGCCATTCCGCTTGAAAACGTACATTTTTTCTACTAAAGGAAATTTTGATATTTTTCTAAAAATGTTTTAATTGGCGAATGAATTACCTTTTAAGAATCAATTAAATAAGGTCTGCTCAACATATGTGCAGAATTTTATTTTAAAAATTTTTCACGTTTGTATTAATTTTACAAACTGAGACTGGAAAGTTGAAATAAAAATAAACTGTCAACAATTACAAACGTCAGTTTGGCCAAGTGATACCAAAAATAATAATTTTTTTTGTGATAATTTTACGCAGATGGAAAATCTCATTTGATCACTTGTGACTATCACAAATGTGATAATCATTTTTGAATTTAGCCGATTCCACCCCTGGTTCAATTTAACCACTATCATAGCCTGCTCCGCAGTTATGCGTGAAACAGATTAAACCAGCAACAGCATCAGCACCGTCAATAGCAAACAGTACGCTGGCGAGCAAATATTTTCCAAACACATTGCCCCAGCCACCAGCGACGTCATTTCATATGTTTTGACATTTCGTTCTCCTTTTCATGTTTGTTTTATTTTTTGTTGCTTGGCGCCTCTGAATTTTGTACATTGAAAGTTGTCAGCAATGGACCAGCAACAGCAAATTTAGGACTTTGACCAAACGACGCTGGCTGTTGGCGTTGCTCTTGCTGGTGCTGGTTTATTCTGTGTCAGACGATTAAAATACATGGGCTCTAAAACAATGGCCGCCGCTGTTGCTGGCGCTGTAGCTGTTGCTGGTTCAATCTGTTTCTCGCTTAACTTTGTATATGAAACCTTCTAGTATTATCAAGATTGACGTTTTTCAATTTTTTCGGCTTCATCAAAATTTGTTTTTTTTTTTTTGCTCAATACAAACTTATGAAAAAAAAATGGCTATCTCGGCTTGTAACGAGTTGGCGCTACAGTCGAATGCCATTTCGATTATACCTGTTATTTTATATACAATGGTGGGTAAAACGTAAGTCAGTTTCCCATCTCCTTTTTCTGATCTCTGATTGTCCTTATCTGTATATCAGATCTCTGCTTGGTTTGACAGAAAATCTCTCATGATATGTGCTCTTCAGCTCTTGCATTTGCACGTGTGTTTACATGAAACATTAAAGAAAAGAAGTATCTCTAGTTCACATATTTTTATTCAACTTATTGAATTACATATTGGAATTCAAGTGCTGAGAATTTAAAGTTATTGACAATAAGTTTTTAAAGAATGCTCAATCGATTTCAATATTTTTATTCGTACAAGGCAGGTGAATTTATTTTTTGAACTAACTTTGTGTCGGCTTAAAAAAAATAAAAAAATACTAATCATTATGTGGAATTGGGTCCTCTTACTTACTTACTTAAGGTGGCGCTACAGTTCGGTGTGGACTTAGGCCTCAATCATACAGTCTCCGCCAGCCAGCTCGGTCTCTAGCTAGCTGCCTCCAGTTTTGCACTCCAAGTTGATTGAGGTCGTCTACCACCTATTTGCGCCACCTGAGTCGCGGTCTTCCTCTCCTTCTACGTCCCTCGGGAATAGTGTCGAAGGCTTTCCGGGCCGGAGCATTGGTGTCCATCCGCTCTAAATGTCCGAGTCATCTGAGTCTCTAGACCTTGACCCTTCTGGCTAGATTCACATCATTGTACAACCCGTAGAGTGCGTTGTTGTATCTTCTACATTCCCCATCAATGCACAAGGGGCCAAAGAAGACCTAGAGAACTTTCCTCTCGAAACAGCCTAAGGCACATTCATCCGAATGTCTATGCTTCTGCACCATACAGTAGGAATGGGATGATAAGGGTGTGGTACAGTTTTACCTTGGTTGCTCGAGAGAGGGCTTTTCCACTCAATTGCTTTCTTAGCCCAAAGAAACAGCTGTGTTCTTCCCATTATATCAATATCGTCGGCGTACGCGAGAAGTTGAACAGATTTTCGGAAGATAGTGCCTCTGGTGTTGACGGTGAAGTTTTGCACTATCTTCTCAATAACGATGTTAAAGAAATCGCACGACAGTGCATCGCCTTGTCTGATTCCTTTTTTGACATCGAAAGATTCCGTAAGCTCATTGCCAACCTTGATGGAGCAGCGTGAGTTCTCCATCGTCATTTTGCAGAAGCGAACGAGCTTGGCAAGGATGCCAAAACTAGCATAGCTTTATACAGTTCGTCTCTGTAGATGCTGTCATACGCGGCCTTAAAATCAATGAGGATCTTATAGGCGATGTTAAGTAGACTGATTCCTCCGTAGTTGGCGCAGTTTAGAGGATCTCCCTTTTTCAGGATCGGGCAATTAATGCTGAGGTTCCATTCATCGGGCATGTATTCCTCCGACCATATCTTACAGATGATTTGGTGCATGCTCCTATCTAGATCGTCGCCTGCTGCTTTGAACAGCTCGGCAGCTAGACCATCTGCTCCAGCGGCTTTGTTGGATTTCAGCCGTGATATTTTCTGTTTTCACTCCTTCTAGGTCGGGTTCACGGAATAATTGGCCATCATCTTGTTCAATGAAAGGCTCCTGCCTGACGGCGGTATTTTGTTCGTCGTCGCCGTCATACCGTCTACAGAAATGGTCTTTCCAAATCCCTAGCATTGACTGCGATTCTACTATGATGTTCCCTTGTTTATCTCTGCAGGCTCGGTTCTTGCTCGATGACCTGAACCAGCTGTTTAACCTTCCGATAAAACCTCCGAACTTCATTCCTGCTGTTGGCTCTCTCAACATCTTCGATCTGACGCTTTATGCTCTCTCTTTTTTTCTCCTGAGAAGTCGGCGTTCCTCTCTCCTCTTTTGCTCGTAGAGGTCACGAGCAGCTCTCGTCCTTCTATGCAGCGCCGCGTTGTATGTCTCCTGCTTGGCTGCATGGGCCTGCCTGCATTCTTCGTTAGCACATTAGAGGCGGCATCTCTAACTGCTTTCTGGCAATATTGCCACTAGGCTTCGATACTTGATGTTGGCGGCATAACTCCTTAAGAGGTTACTTGACACTCGATCAGAGAAGGATCTGGGCCTCTGGGGATCTCTTGCGATTGTAGCCGTTCGACGTCGAATTTTCTTGCAGCATTTCCTTGTTTTGGCCGTTGTCGGGATATTCGTATTCGAGTCGATGTTGTCTCCTCGGAAAGTTCTGGTTCACGGTTGATTGATCAGGAGATCTCCATGTACCTTTATGGATGTGGGAACCAGGTGCTTGCTACCACAACATTTCGCCCCGCAGCAAAATCAATCAGCCTGAATGCGTTATCGGAAGTGGTGTCGTGCAGCCTGTGCTTTCCGGCTGTTCCACCAAAGATGTCATCTTTTCCCAGCTTTGCGTTAAAATCGCCGAGGACAGTTTTCATGTCATAGCTAGGATATTGCTCATATGTTTTGTCGAGGAGCTCGTAGATTTTGTCTTTGGTGTCATCCTTTTTCTCTTCTGTGGGGGAATGCGCGCATATTAGGCTAATGCTGCCACATTTGAAGCTCAAGACTTTTTGCCTGAGTCTGCTTCCCACGACGAATCCGCTGTGTTTGCTCCCGGTAACAATCACCATAGTAGATGTCGCAGTTTTTCATCCTCCTTTTGCCCGGTCCATCCCATCGCATTTTCTGGATAGCGGTAATGTCTGCTTTGTAGCAGTTGAGGGTCTCCGCTAATTGTTCGGCAGCACGAGGTCTATTAAAGGACCTAACATTCCACGTGCGTATCCAAAATTCGTTGTCCTTAATACATTTGCTTGGTTCGTCATCAGTGTATCCGTCCGTTTCCGAGGCCTGTTGTTGCTTCGCAACTAAATCTTTTTCTACGTAGTCTGGAAGTCACCCCCACGTACAACCCCCAACCTGGAGTACCAGGCACTTGATGTGACTCCAAGTACAAGAGACGGAAAAACCGCTCCTTTTACGGCATGGGCTTCAATTATGTCGAAGTATCCCGTAAAGGTGTTCACCAAGTAGTTCGGTCTAACTGGAACTAAAGACGCCACCGTTGATTCCAAAAAAAAGAAATTCATCCGCTGCCGTCCCTCGTTGGGAGGGCCTTAGTGGGAACACTCCTTCGTTGTGGGGTAATTAGTAGTAACAGCCTATTCGCTTCGACCTGTCGACCATGGGAGGCTCTTCTGCGAAAACAAGTTTCTCGATCGCATAGCTCTAAGCTTCTCAGTAGTAGTTACCATAAGGCTTACCCCATGGAGGGTACAACTTACAACTTATTTAATAAAATACACTGATTATGATTAACAGCAAAAGTTCTAACTTTTCAGACAAATTAATCCGCTTCACTAGCAATTTTTCTGCCGCAATGTCCGGGGCAATAGATGAGTTCAATAAGAAGAGAGAAGATCTGAAACAAAGTAAACTAGAGCATAAAGCTCGTTGTATAAAAAAAAGACAATGGATTGAAAATAAAAAGAGCGAAGGAGAGATTGCTGCAAAGCGGGCAAACTTTGATCCAGCTGATAGAATTAAACGAAAGAAATGTGTCCTTCTGATGGGATATTGTGGAGCCGATTACTATGGCATGCAGCGAAACCCTGGCATGCAGACTATAGAGGAAGATCTCTTTACTTCCATGGTGAAGCACAAATGGATTACGGAAGAAGGCTTCAATCAAGCTCAGCAAACACAGTTTCAACGAGCTGCTCGAACAGACAAGGGAGTTTCGGCAGCTCGCCAAATATGCTCCATTAAATTGCGTAAAAATGTCTTTTATTTTATTTGAAATTGCTCGTTCATTCTACCACTTTTTTCCAACTTAGCCGATGACATTAACGTAGAAGATTTAAATGCAGATCTACCAGAAGTAATTCGCGTTTTCGCAGTCAAACGTGTAACGAAAGGCTTCAATGCAAAGGATAAATGCAATGCGAGAACTTACACTTACACACTTTCATCCGTAGCTTTTGAACATCATTCGAAGGAACTAAATATGGAAACATACAGAATAAGCAGTGATATTTTGGAAAAGGTTAACTCTGTTTTAAAACTTTATGAAGGAACGAAAAACTACCACAACTTTACCAGCAAAAAGTAAGTGTTATTCAGTTGAAATTCTAGCTGATTCTCAATTGTTTTCCTTTAGAAATTTTTTAGATCCTTCTTCGAAACGTTTTATAATGGCATTCACATGCAGCGAACCATTTTTGAGTCCTGAAGGCATTGAATTTGTTACACTCAAGGTTAAAGGTCAGAGTTTTATGCTACACCAAATTCGAAAAATGGTTGGAGTTGCGATATCTGTGGTGAGGGGTAATACAACCGAATCAACAATTGCTCGAGCATTCACAGAAGAACGATTGGATCTACCAATGGCTCCTGGTTTGGGTTTGGTACTTGATCAAGTTCATTACGATCGTTATAATGACAGATATGGTGGGGACGGAATTCATCAGCCATTGACTTGGGATGAAGTTGAACCAGAAATCGAGAAATTCGTTGAAAAGTATATTTATTCAAACATTTACAAAACGGAACACAAGGAAAGGTCAATGATTGATTGGATAGATACATTGAAGTTTCACTCTTATGATGTGAGGGAGAAAAAAAGTGAATCGGATTTAGCTGACGAAAATACTGAAGTGGCAGAACAAAGTACCCAATAAATTTTTAATTTTCAATAGAGTTTGTATTATTTTATTAACAACCCATAAAAGTTCTGTCGCTGTCTTTTTTGTAGAGCTGTCAAACGGGAACAATTCGTTCAAACCAAGCTTCTTCGTTTTGTCAATTCTTAAGGCGAATTTGTCCCTCCATGGAGTAAACCTTGACATGGCGGAGCGGCTTACGGTAACTACTACTACGATGCTTAGAGCTATGCGATCGCGAACTTGTTTTCGCAGAAGAGCCTCCCATGGTCGACAGGTCGAAGCGGAGTAGGCTGTTACTACTAATTACCCCACAACGAAGGAGTGTTCCCACCAAGGCACTCCCAAGTCCCAACGAGGGACAGCAGCGGATGAATTTATTTTTTTGGAATCAACGGTGACGTCTTCAGTTCCAGTTAGGCCGAACTACTTGGTGAACAGTTTTACGGGCTACTTCGAATTATTTGAAGCCCAGGCCGTAAAAGGAGCGGTTTTTCCGGCTCTTGTACTTGGAGTCACATCAAGTGCCTAGTAGGGGAAACTGGGGCACATTTGACACTTAATTTTTAAAAGTCTGTCTTTCCGAAGATTATATATGAATTCCAATACTTTTTTATTTATAAGATGCATTGACTATTCTAGATAAGACTCACAGATACATTTTACTGTTATAACAACTGCATCATTTTTTTTAAATTTGTTTAAAAAAAAAGTCATTTTGTCAAAGGTGTCCCGGGCATGGGGGACCTTTGACTTTACGCGGGGAACATTTGACAATTGCAGTTTTATCTCATGATCATTGATCGTAGGTATGCATAAAAAGGATTAGCGGGTGTTTGAATGGAAAGAAAAGTCAAAAATTGTTTTAACGATTTATTTTAACAATATAAAAAACATAAATAAATAAATTCACTTTCTTTAAAAAAAAATAACAGGTTATAAAACTTCATTTTAAAAACTATCAGTCCATAAGGTCGTTAAGAATTATTCATAGGAACATTTATAAATATCTTACTTAATATAGAGATTGCCGAAGTCAACGTCAAATAAATATTTTTGACGACAACGAGAAGTTGAGGCTGGATTTGTGGGTTGTGGCAGTTTGAATTTGATTTCACTCCTTAAAGTCAAAGAAATGTCTTCAACGGCTGGTTTAGTAAAAAGCCAACCTACCAATGATGCTTTTCTAAGATAGTTAACAGTGTAAGTAGAGTCACTGTGGACTTCTGCAATTTCCCCCGCATAGTAAGGCTTCTTAGAATTTTCACCGAATTTCACAAGAACATATTGTCCGACTTCCAATTTCTCATCATCTGTAAGCTTATAGTCAAAAAGCTCTGTTCTTTCCATTTCGAAATTATCTTGGTCAGAAATGAAACCGTTAGATTTATCAGATTCGGCATAGGAAACGCTTTTATCGCTCTCATCTGACGAGTCTAATTCAAGTTGTCGGGCTTTCGTGCTATAGGTCTTACAGCCTCAGGTGTTAGAGATGGAATTGGAGATTTGGCATTAGTAGCTATGTTTAAGGGCGTTTTAGTGTTGCAATCCTATTTGTCTTTCTCTTGTAGTTTCTCACCATTTCTTCAAAATAAACATGAACACAAAATAGAACACAAATATTAGCATAACAAATCATGTTGGGGCACATTTAACAAATGTCAAATGTACCCCTACTATTAGTCAAATGTGCCCCCTTTGCAAAAGTCAAAGGTGCCCCAAAGGTTTTTCACAACATTTCTAATGTTTTTTATATTAATGTTTTGATTTAACAAAATTGGCTTTAAAATATTAATAACTTAGGAAAATGCTATCATAATATTATTTCACAATAACAAAAACTTTTTATTTTGTTCACAAATCTCTTACAAACCTGTAGTAAAAAATTACATCAAAAATCCCGAAATCACAAAAACACGTGTTACTCGAAGACGAGTTGAAGCAAAACTGCCGAAGTTCATAACGTTTCTTTATATTATTTAAGGCTTCGTTCACCATCCCAACTTTTCTTCTTAAAGGATGTGTTCACACCGAAAATCACAAAGTCAAATGTGCCCCGGCGTCAAATGTGCCCCAGTTTACCCTACTCCAGGTTGGGGGGGGGGGGGGGCTGTACGTCGGGGTGTCTTCCCGACTAAGTAGAAAGAGATTTAGTTGCGAATCAACAACAGGCCTCGCAAACGGACGGATACACTGATGACGACCCAAGCAAATGTATTAAGGACAACGAATTTCGGATATGCACGAGGAATGCTAGGTCCCTTAATAGACCGCGTGCTGCCGAACAATTAGCGGAGACCCTCAACTGCTACAAAGCAGACATTACCGCTATCCAGGAAACGCGATGGGATGGACCGGGCAAAAGGAGAATGAAAACTGCGACATCTACTTTGGTGATTGTTATTTGGATGCGGATTCGTCGTGGGAAGCAGACTCAGGCAAAAAGTCTTGAGCTTCAAATGTGTAAGCGAACGCATCACGACGATTCGAATCAAGGCTAAATTCGGCAACATTAGCCTAATATGCGCGCATGCCCCCACAGAAGAGAAAAAGGACGTCACTAAAGATGAATTCTACGAGCTCCTCGACAAAACATATGAGCAATGTCCTAGCTATGACATGAAAATTGTCCGCGGAGATTTTAACGCAAAGCTGGGAAAATATGACATCTTTGGTGGAACAGTCGGAAAGCACAGCCTGCACGACACCACTTCCGATAACGGATTCAGGCTGATCGATTTTACTGCGGGGCGAAATGTTGTGGTAGCAAGCACCTGGTTCCCACATCTCAACATACCTAAAGCACTATTCACATGAGCACGAACGACGACCAACGAATGAACGAATATTCGTCGATTTTGACATTTCTTTCACATGAGAGTTTTTAATTCGTCGCGAATGAACAACCAAAACTCAAAGCAGGAATGATTTTTGAGGTTATACGCGCGCGAATATTTTGTTCGTTGGGAGTGTGGATGGTGTGTGGAACGCGAATAGAGTTTGACAGTTCGTATCAACTACAATTCTATTCGCGACGAATAAACTTGTTTTCTCAAATTTATAAACAATTGAGATTAAAAAGTTAATTTATGCATCAAAAATCAAACATAAACTATACTTTTATCGTTTTGTTGAGAATTTGTAAGAAAATAAGGCTTCAAACGTATGTAAAATCACTTTTCTTCATTCATTCGTCGTTCGTTGGTCGTGCTCATGTGAATAGTGCTTAAAGGTACATGTAGATCTCCTGATCAATTAACCGTCAACCAGATTGATCACACTGCGAACGACGGAAGGCACTTGTCCAGCGTTCGTTCGAACTTTCCGAGGAGCCAACATCGACTCGGACCACTACCTCGAGGGACGTAGAAGGAGAGTAAGACCGCGACTCAGGTGGTGCACACAAGTGGAAGAGGACCTCAATCAACTTGGAGTGCAAAACTGGAGACAGCTAGCTAGGGACCGAGCTGGCTGGCGGAGACTGTTGATTGAGGCCCAAGTCCACACCGGACTGTAGCGCCACCTTTAGTAAATAAGTCTCACAATTTGAATTTGACAGATAAAGTGAGCTGGAGCGTTTTATTCGCATTTGATTACTGTGCTCAATACTGGCTACTGAGTAGTGAAAAATGGAAAAGCTTACGTAAGGGTTTTTCCTAGAAAATACCTCTTCAGAGTAATATTGGGGCCAGCAGATTTATGTATGCTGAGATCTTTTAGGACGCACCCAGTGTCCATGTTCTGTAACTCGGTCGAAAACTTTCGGAGTCGAGAAACATAGGAAATCGAAACAAATTGTGTCAAATTTCATACAAAAAAAATAGTTACGCTCCGTTTACACTGTTTTCGGTATGATTTTCTCGATGTGAGAAGTTACAGAACATGGGTACAGGGCACGAGTACGAAAGAAGATATTTCCCTTGTAATCATCGACGTGCTCAATTAGTGGGGGAGTCATGACACTCTCTGGTGGGAACTGAATATCAAAAAGTAAGCTTTCTCCTAAGAGCAAATAAATGGAAAGAATACTTAATTTTCTCTACAAATGGCCAAAAATTCTTCATTTTTGCAAGACCTTGGTCCGTCGAATTTGGCCATTGCTTACCTTCATCACTTGTTAGAACTTTTCTGGTTTTCCTCATTCGGGTTCGCAAGAACACATTGGAAACTTACCTGTTTTCCCCTGTTTGAGTTTGATGCTTTTAACCCCGTTCGGGATAAAGTTTAGTACGATAATTTTTAGATTGTGCTCATTTAAGTTATATATTTATTGAGGAGCAATAAAAATTGTGGTCATTACAAATTTTAATTTTTGTGTTAATGCAATCATGCAACTTAATGCCTTCCCTTCTTTTTCTTGTTGTGGGCTCCACCTTTTCGGTGTTGCTGGCGTGGCCCGGGAGTTACTTCTTGATAAACCGGAGTAACGGGAGAGTTCTTACTCAAATTCTGGGTCTTGGACATATCACTACAAAAAGTAAACTAGTTATGGGGGGTTCTTATGCAAACAAATTAACTTACTATTGGTCTGCAGCCCCAGTAGACATTCCCTGAGAACCTTTGATTATATCCTTGGCTCTGCGGTCTCTCTTCTTACGGAAACCAGTCCGTTCGTATTTAGGAAGCCAACGTTCTGGATCAGGTCCCACCTCAGCATTATAGTTCTTCGGTAATTTTCCTCGTCTCTTGCGATTGGTCTTCTTTTTCTTTTGCACATCTCCTGGAGTACTGGGCGATTGTTCGATTTTCGCGTTAGCTGACTTTTTGGCTGCTTTTGTACTCATTACCCAATTGGCTGCTTCGAGGGCGTCAATTTCAGATGTTGTAGTCAATGTTTCAAGAGTTGGAAGTTTCTTGCTGACTTCAAGGGCTTTCTTTGGGTTTATCTGAGCATAAGCAATAACCAGTTGAGCAATAACTTTCATATCGTTTGGCTTCAGCTTAAGCAGTTCTTCAAGGGAACTTGCAGCTGTATCTGTAGCACCACCGCGAAGATGAAATTCTGCAGCTTGTCGCCACATATCAGACAAATCCGCACTGCTAAGCTGAAAATCAAAACTACGCTTATAGACAGAACGTATAATGAATACAGATGCGACACAAACCTTATTCTTCTTGTACCATTCAACGGCTGACTTTAGAAGATCAGAGGCTGCTTGCTTGTTGTCTGTTCCTAAATATAGAGTTACCAAAGCTGATACAACCCCTGGTTTGTATTTTGACTCCCCTAGAGAAAGAAGGACTTCAATGGCTTCTTTACGATTGCCCTAAAGAAATGTATTGAATTTTGATATGTGAATAAATCAACAAGTTGACGCAACAAACCTGCAACAACAAAAGTTGAATGATAGCGAATTTACTAGCAAATGCATTTTGTTCATTTTGAGCGGCGTATTTCGTCAAAATATCCACAGCTTCTTTAAATTTCTTGTCCTTTGACAGTTGGCTGCATTTAATAAGAACCGCTTGAAACTCAACATCGGGATAGACTTGGATCAACTTGTTGCATAAGTTTTGGCAGTCATTAGCGTTGGTGAACAACGCAAGAAGACAATTATTCAAAGCAACGATTTTCTTTTGTCGTGAAGTCAACTTGTGCTCACAAGCATCAGCCATAGCCAAGCGAATTTTCTTTTTAGAGTCGAAGACATTTTGATCCTTATTGATGACCACTGAGTTGTTACTGGCCACAGCTACAAGAGCTGGATCTTTCGGTTTGTTTTTAAGACAGTCTGCATAAAGAACGCTCGAGTCCTTTATTTTACCTTGCATTTGCAGGCAATATGCTATTTGAACACTGAAAATACACGAAATTCATATTATTTCTTATAAACTTATGAGAATACTATTTATAGAAGGACAAGAGAGCTCTACGAGCAAAAGAGGAGAGAGGAACGCCGCGCCGGCTTCTCAGGAGAAAAAAGAGAAAGCATGAGAAACGTCAGATCGAAGATGTTGAGAGAGCCAACAGCAGGAATAAAGTTTGGAGGTTTTATCTGAAAGTAAAACAGCTGGCCCAAGGTCATTGAGCAAGAACAGATGCCTGCAGAGACAAACAAGGGAATCGCAGTCAATTCTGGGGATTTGGAAAAACCACTTCTGTAGATTGTATAACGGCGAAGACGAACAAAACCCCGCCGGCAGACAGGAGCCTTTCACCGAACACGATGACAGCCAATAATTCCGTGAACCCGACCTAGAAGTAGTGAAAACAGCAATATCACGGCTGAAATCCAACAAAGCCGCTGGAGCAGATGGTCTAGCTGCCGAGCTGTTCAGAGCAGCAGGCGACGATCTAGATAGGAGCATGCACCAAATCATCTAAAAGATATGCATGGCCGATGATTCGAACCTCAGCATTGTTTGCCCGATCCTGAAGAAGGGAGATCCTCTAAACTGCGCCAACTACAGAGGAATCACTCTACTTAACATCGCCTAAAAGATCCTCTCTGCCGTAATATGTGAACGTCTGAAGCCTTTCATCAACAAACTGATTGGTCCTTATCAATGTGGCTTCAGGCCAGGAAAGTCAAGCAAATTTTCACTTTGCGGCAGATCCTAGAACAAAGCTATGAACTCCAAATCGATACTCACCACCTTTTCATCGATTTTAAGGCCGCGTATGACAGCATCTACAGAGACGAACTGTATAAAGCTATGTCTAGTTTTGGCATCCCTGCCAAGCTCGTTCGCTTGTGCGGAATGACGATGGAGAACTCACGCTGCTCCATAAAGGTTGGCAACGAGCTTACGGAGTCTTTCGACGTCAAAAAAGGACATCGACATCGTTCTTGAGAAGATAGTGTAAAACTCCACCGCCAACACCAGAGGCACTATCTTCCAAAAATCTGTTCAACTTCTCGCGTACGCCGATGATATTGGTTTAATGGGAAGAACACAGCGTGATGTCAATGGCGCCTTTGTGAGAATTGAGACAGAAGCGGCAAAAATGGGTTTAGCGGCAAATAAGGGAAAAACGAAGTATATGCTGTCTTCGAGGAAGGACACCCAACACTGACGGCTCGGACAGAACGTCACAATAGACGCATACAACTTCGAGGTAGTAGAGGAGTCTAGAACTTGTATTTTAGCTAAAAAACACTTAAAAGCTTTTCTGTGTCCAAACTTTAGCACTTCTGACTTAACAGTTGTTTGGTTAGAGGGAAAACAAGCGGAGGGCTTGATTCTTGCATCCTCATACATGGCGCATGACAAAGAGTCACCGCCTGAGGAGGTGCGTACTCTTGTGGCAGAGGCAAAAGCCAGACAAACAAGTCTGCTTGTAGGTAGTGATGCGAACGCGAGGCACTCAATCTGGAGCAGCACTGAAATTAATGAGCGAGGTGAGTCTCTTTTTAATTATATAATTGAAAATAACTTGACTATATGTAACAGGCGCAATACACCCACTTTTGTTTTTCCGAGTACGGACAACTCAGAAGGGTGGGAAGATGTGTTAGACGTTACATTTGTCAATATTTATGGCAACCTCTCCATCGAAAATTGGAGAGTATCTCTTCTTAACTCCTTTTCTGATCATAGACGGATTCTATTTGATCTTAAATTTGAAATAAAATCTCCCTCCCCCTATAGAAAGCCAAGAAGAATTGACTGGAAGAAATTTAGTCAGATCTTTGGCTCAAAGTTGCGCAGTAGACCGAACGCGAGTTACGACTCGGTAACAGATTTTGAATTAGAGATTTCAAACTTCGAGGACTCTATAAACACCGCTTTCAAGGTCTCTTGTCCGATAAGATATAGTAAGAAAACCTTTCCACCTTGGTGGAATGACGACTTATCTAATCTGAGGAAAATAACAAGAACCATTTTTAATATCTGCTATAAGCATAAATTTTATCAGCCTTATAAGGACTGCTTGAGAATATACAAGCGTTCTATAGCTCAAGCCAAAAACCAAGGATGGCAAGAGTACTGTCAGTCCATCGAAAACATCAAAGATTCGGCCAGGCTTAGTAGGGTTCTATCGAAAGAACATTCGAGCCCCTCTTTTCTTAAAAAACCAGATGGAAGCTGGACAGCATCTCCAATGGAGACATTAAAGCTACTAATGAACGTACACTTCCCAGGTTGTGCAGAAGAACCAACCGAATCCAATCTGACTTTCAACATGCCAACCTCCATAGAGCAGGTAAACGCCCTTATAACTAGAGAAAATATAGTCTGGGCTATTAAAACCTTCTCGCCATACAAATCTCCAGGCCCTGATGGAATACTACCTATAATGCTGCAAAATCAACTTGAATTAGTAGTACCACGGCTCGAGAGTATCTCTAAAGGTTGCCTCTTACTGAACCATGTCCCCATGTCCTGGAGGCAGGTAAGAGTGGTTTTCTTACCAAAAATTGGTAAAAGAGGGCATGAATCTGCCAAAGATTACCGACCTATAAGCCTTACTTCCTTTCTTCTTAAAACCCTGGAGAGAATCGTAGAATCTCACATAAGGAGCATTCTGAGTAGTTGTCCCCTATCTAACTCGCAACATGCCTACATGAGGGGCAGATCTACAGAGACTGCCCTTCACGAGGTAGTGAGAACGATAGAAAACACGATTCATTTCAAGGAATATACCCTAGCCACCTTCTTAGACGTAGAAGGAGCTTTCAACAATGTCCTAACTGAATCCTGATAAGATTAAACTTATATTGTTGTATCGTTCATCACTAATTTTGAACTTTCATGTTCACAAATTACAGAACGATTACTATTTTTATTCACTTTATATTTAAATAAAATTATGTATATACTAAATATTTTATAAACTTAAGTTGAATGAAATAAATAATTAAACTAAAAAAACTAAAAGTCGTGTGTCGCCTTCTACGCCTGCAATAAAACATTCGGCAAAAAGTGGGGCCTCCAGTCAAAAATGATAAAATGGACATACACAGCGGTTGTAAGACCGATACTGATCTATGGTTTCATTGTGTGGTGGCCCGCTCTCAGCAAAGCCTTCATAGTAAACAAGCTTACAAAGATGCAGAGAAATGCTTGCGTAGGGATATCAGGGGCAATCAGGTCCTGTCCAACGGATGCACTCAACGTCATCCTGGACCTTCTTCCGATTGACCTCTTTATTAAATATGAGCTGTCCTGCAGTATCTTGAGACTCAAAGAAATAGGCTGCTGGAAACCTAGATCTTACGGGCACTGCAACCAAACAAGCCTGATACCATTAGACATCCTATCCACAACCACCGATTACTGCATCCCTACCCTAGACACCTCAAAGAAGTTTAGAGTTTTGCTCCCGTCAAGAACCGACTGGGAGGAAGGCGTTGTGACGGAAGACTTCGACACAACTATCTTCACGGATGGTTCGAAGATGGAATGCGGTGTTGGTGCAGGTGTCTTCTGTGAATCTCTTGAGATTTCAAAAACCTATAGACTTACCGATTTTGCCAGCGTATTCCAGGCAGAATTGTTAGCGATAAGGGAAGCTTGTACAGCCCTTAAAAATATCAGTCAGAACCAAAATGTAGCTTTACTAACACACAGTCAGGCAGCTATTAAAGCCATTGATTCAGCTTTATCATCCTCTAAACTGGTCCAGCAATGTAAAGAGGCCCTAAAGGAACTGGATATGAGCGTCACTCTTATCTGGATACCGGGCCATAGGGGCTATGAGGGAAATGAGAAGGAAGATGAGCTAGCTAGGCAAGGATCAGCCCTTCACAACTCTCTGGCAGTGAGAGTATATGCTCCTCTTGGAGTTGTGAAGGGCAATATCCTGACCAAATACACATCAGAAGCAAATCATAGGTGGAGTAGTTTAACGAGTTGCGTTATATCCAGGAAAATCTGGCCCGCCTATAACAAACCAAAATCAATCAATTTAATTTCCAAACCAAGGCATGACATAGCCAGGATTGTCGCTACCTGCACAGGGCATTGGCCTGTAGGGGAGCATGCGGCAAAATTGGGTATACCACATAACTCTTTCTGCCGTAGCTGTGAGAACCGGGATGAAAAAGAAACGGTCCCACACTTTCAATGCCATTGTCCGGCCCTGGCCAGGAAAAGAGCACTCCACTTGGGTAAGGAATTCTTCAACGGTATTGAGGAACTCTCAGAATTAAGATCAAAGATTTTATCTCATACCTAAATAGCACAAAGTGGCTTTAACCCCCTCCCCCTTATTTCTCCCTCACTAAATGGTACTATGAGATAATAGGCCGTAGGGTAGGAGAATAAAATTACATTTTATATTTTATATAGGACTGCACGTGCAGAACGTGCACCATCCACAGCCTATTTTCAAATCCATTTAGAATCTCACGAGGTATGGTATCAATAGTAAGTAAGTGTAATAGGGACAATCACCCTACCTTTCGAAACAAAAACAGGGAGGAAATCATAGATTTGACTCTTATTAGTAATAAGAATAACAGTAAAATTTCAGTCGAAGACTGGAGAGTCTCACCTAAAGAATCTTTTTCAGATCACTTTAGGATACTCTTCTCGATAGACAGGAACTTTACTCAAAAGAAACCTTACAGGAACCCAACTAGAAATGGCTGAAAAACTGTATTGATCCACCAGAGGACAATACAAGTCTAAATATTTCAACCATTGACACTGTCTAGTAAAATGACAATGTCTTTTGAAAAGCACTGCCCTTTATCTCGTTCCAACAACTCCACTAACCCACCCTGGTGGAATGGTGTACTAAAGAAACGTGAACAGAGGTTAGACAACTTTTCAATAAAGCTAAACTGAGTAAATTAGAAGAGGACTTAAAGTCTTATTGAGCCGCACTTAACACTTACACCAAAGAGTTAAGGAAGGCCAAAAAGGATTCGTGGGCTAAACATTGTGAATCCATTGAAAAAACAAGCGAGGCGGCGAGGCTCCGTAGAACCCTGGCCCTTAATCCCACGGTCCCGGGGTACATAAAACACCCTGATGGATCATGGTCGAACTCGAGCCTAGAAACGCTTGAACTCTTCATGGAAACTCATTTCCCCGGTTGTAAGAACCCATGGAGGCACAGCACTTATGGGCACGGGTCAATCCTTCAAAGATATGACACGATTCCAGGACTGATGGAGACCACCGATTACATTCCCCCTTTACTAGATTTCGATAGGAAATTTTCTATTTTCATACCAGATAGACAGGGTTGGGATCCTAATTCACTTATAAGTAAACAGGGTATCCCTTTCTACACTGACGGTTCAAAAATGGAATCAGGAACAGGTGCTGGAGTATTTTGCCAATCTCTCAACATCAGAGCATCGTATAAACTCCCAGCTGATTGTAGTGTCTTTCAGGCCGAGATCTTTGCCATTGAAAAAGCAGCTGAATTGGCACATCACGAAAAGCTAGGCTCTTCGGAGATAACTTTTTTCGTGGACAGCCAGGCTGCTATCAAAGCCTTAGCCAGTGAGACCATAAGATCAAAAGCAGTTTTAAACTGTAAGAAGGAATTAAACAAAATCTGCCACACTAACCAGGTAAAACTCTGCTGGGTTCCTGGACATAGCAATATAGAAGGGAACGAAATAGTAGATGAACTAGCCAGGAAAGGGTCAGAAGCAGACACAAGTAGTAGCGACAATTCAATCAGGGGACCACTCGTCCCAATTGGGGTACTCAAGAGGAAGATAGACCTTAAATTAAAAGAGAAAATCAATAACTCCTGGAAATCCAGGGACGATTGCGTAATCTCGAGAAGTTTATGGCCTAACACAAATGAAAAGGAAACTCGGTATATATTATCGCTGAGTAAAAAGAGCATTAAGATCTTGATAGGTGTACTAACGGGCCACTGCGCCATAGGCACAATGGCCAACAAGATAGGGGCATTCGCACCCGATTTTTGTAGGAGCTGTCAGGATGAGGAGGAAATAGAAACCATTAAACACCTGCTCTGTGACTGTCCGAACCTCCAAACTAGCCGACTCCGTCATTTCGGAAACAGGTTTGTTGGAGAACTGGATGATCTAGCACAGGTCTCAATGGCAAACATGAAGAAATTTATAGATAGCACAGGCTGGTCGTTAACGAGCCAGTCTACGTTAATCGACTTTGAGAAGCATCGATGCTAACTTTTATTTTTATAGGGGATCACAATGGACCAATAGGCCCCCGTGTATGCAACAGCTCACGCTGTGCACACCCCTCATAACCTAACCTAACCTATGGTATCAAAACGGCGCACTCAGCGCTAATTGTGTCCAGGACAGCCATTTCTACCTACCTACCTAGAGGAGTTTGTCTACCTAGGTTCCGCTATTAACACGGGCAATAACACCAGCGCCGAGATCAGACGAAGAATTACTCTTGCTAATCGCTGTTTCTTTGGGCTAAGAAATCAATTGAGTGGAAAAGCCCTCTCTCGAGCAACTAAGGTAAAAGTGTACAACTACCTCATCATCGCTGTCCTGCTATATGGTGCAGAAGCATGGCCCCGTGTGCATTGATGAGAAATGGCGAAAAACAGCGAACTTTACGGGTTGTACAACGACATGGACCTAGCCAGAAGGGTCAGGGTCCAGAGAGTCAGATGGCTCGGTCATTTAGAGCGGATGAACATCAATGCTCCGGCCCGAAAAGCCTTCGACACTATTCCCGAGGGACGCAGAAGGAAGTAATGTTAAAGATCTTGAAGGAACAACAAGCCTTCAGACTTCCTTTTTAAAAAAAAGGATATTGACGTTCAATTGAATTTTGATTGCATCAATACGTCATTAGGTTAGGTTAGGTTATATGGGCCGACAGTTAATTTTGTTACCGTCACACTTAGATCAATGTGGACCCCTTGTGATACCCTGAAGTATTGTAACTTCTGAAGTGTTTTAACCTATGAATTATTCTATGGTTGGTCGAGCCATTTGGTGGACTTGACAAAGTTCAGTAGGCGATTGCCAGGGAGTTCAGATTGTTCTTCTAGTTCATTAAAGAAATAGTTGCCTAAAAATTTATATCTAGGACGGCAGAGTGCTGGACAATGGCGTAGAAAGTGAGCCGTGTTCTCGTGCTCTTCTTCATTGCCGCAGCCTCTACATATGTCGTCTATACTAAGCCCCATCTCCTTTTTGTGGTAGCCAAGTAGGTTATGTCCCGTTATCACGCTTATAAGGGATCTTAGGGACGATTTTTTAAGAAGTAGAATCCTATCGGATTTTTTCTTGTAGTAATAAGGCCAGAGTTTCCTGATGTTACCGCAGGTTTCTAGTAGGTTCCATCTATCATTTGGTTTTTGAATGATATTATTACTAATGTTTCTTTTTAATTCGCGTTGAGGGATTCTTCCGAGCCTTCTCTTGCAAGCTCATCCGCTTTTTCGTTTCCCGGCATACCACTGTGACCGGGAACCCAGCAGAGTCTTACGTTATGCTGCATACCAAGAACCCTTAGCTCTTCGCGACAGCAAGAAACAAGCTTTGACTTGATTGCGTGGCAGAGATCGCTTTTATTGCTGCTTGGCTATCAATGAAAAAGGTGATATCAACGTGTGATATCGCCTTCATGGATATTTGATTAGCAGCGTTTTTCACTGCTAAGATCTCAGCTTGGAAGACACTGCTATGGTCGGGAAGTCTGAATGAACTGGCAAGGCTAAGATTTTCTGAGTAGAAACCTGCCCCTACTCCAGTAATCATATTCGAACCATCAGTAGAGATGGTAAAGTTCGATTCATTAGTGTAAGGTTCACTGTTTTCCCAATCTTCTCTACTGGGGAAGCTGGTAGTAAAGTTTTTATTGAAGTCTAAGTAAGGGGTCATGTAATCTGTACAAACGTTGTTGCCAACGTATTTTGTAAGAATCGTGGTATGGCCGTGTTGACTAGTTCTCCAAATATTGGTTTGACCGAGTCGAAGAGCGCTGCTTGCTGTCGGTTCTTGTACAAATAAGTCTATAGGGGTGAGATTTGGGATCGCTTCAAGACTAGCAGTTGGGGTAGTCCTCATTGCTCCCGTAGTGCTAATGCATGCCATTCTTTGTACTTTGGTAAGGGTTTTTAAGTTCGTGGATTTCTCCAGAGCTTGCCACCAAACCAAACTGCCATAAGTTAGAATGGGTCTAACAATGGCTGTATACATCCACATAATTATCTTACGATTTGGCGCCCAATTTCTTCCCAGAATCCTATTACAAGAGTAGAGGCCAATCATGGCTTTCTTGTATCTTTCTTGTATGTTTAGACCCCAGTTAAGTTTCTTATCCAAGATAACTCCAAGGTATCTTGCTTTTTCTGAAATTAAGTGGGGTGTTATCAATTTTTGGTATTTCTAAAGAAGGTATTTTCCTTTTATTGGTGAAAAGTACCAGTTCCGTTTTCAAGGGGTTTACTTTAAGACCGCATTTTTTGGTCCAGTTACTGACCGTATTTTTTGCATTTTCTAATTGTTCGCTTACAGTGGTTAGGTATTTACATGTCGCCAGAAGCGCTAAATCGTCGGCATATGCTATAACTCTGACACCACTGTTCTTGAGTTTGATGAGAATTTCATTCTTCACCAAAGTCCAGAGGAGAGGATTCCGCCTTGTGGAGTCCCTCTAGATGTGTACATCTTTATATCAGAGTCACCTAGTTCACAATGGGTTTGTCTGCTTTTCAACATACACGTGATTCATTTTATAAGTTTAGGTTCTATTTTAATATAGTTTTATTTTTGTGTTATTTAACACTGCAGATAGGCTGCGTCCGTCAATTCTATTTTTGTTGTTTGAACAACGCCTATCATTGCAAATGATAAACAATAAAAGTCTGCGATGGAAACCAAAAATCAGTGGAGTTGTTGGCGCAGTGCGTAGTGCATTGGCTTCACAACTAGCTGGTCTAGGTTCAAATCCCAAAGTGAACTCAAAAAGTTTTTCGATTAATATGAAAAATGACTAGGCAGCACCACTAATAAAGGAGTCTGATGATCGGCTTGGCACCCGTGAAATAGCTAATAACTCCAGCCAAACAAAGAAATTGACGGAAAAAGCTATTGGTGGAAGCACCTATTTTAAGATCAGTGAGTGCCTTTTCTATGGCACTGTTGTGGACATTGTTGAATGCTCCTTCGATATCAAGAAAAAGAGCAAAGGTGTATTCTTTTACTCTCAAGTGTTTTGAGTGCAAAAGAGGTTAAACTGATAGGTCTGAAGTTTTTTGGTACTGTGTGACTGGGCTTGCCAGCTTTTGGTATGAAGACGAATTTGATTTCACGCCATGTCTTCGGAACATAATTATCCTAACTTTAGGCTGTTATGGAAGATGTTCATCAGATGGGGAGCAATGATATCACTGCTTTTTTGCAGCATCAAGGGGAAGATGCCGTCTAGGCCTGGAGATTTATAAGGAGAGAAAGAGTTAATAGCCCAGATTAACTTCTCTTCTGTTATAATTTCCCTAGGGATTTCAAGTACCGAGTATATGGTGTTTGTTGGCTCGTTATCTAAGTCAGCGTTACATCCTGAGAAGTGTGTTTGAACCAGGAGTTCTAGACTTTCTTGACAGGATTCTGTCCATTGATTATCCGGTCCTTTAAGGGAACCTATGGATGTGTTTACTTTGGAGAGTCTCTTTCTACTCTATTGCGCTTAGCCTTATTGAAAAGTTTCCTTGTTTCTTTTCTAATATTGCTGAGCTCAGCAGTCCACCAGGGCGGTTTATTGTTTTTCTTCGCCGCTGTAATGAGTTGACAGCTTTTGTCAAAGGCGTTCGGTAGAATTCCCATGAATTCTACAGTTAGTTCATCTAAATCTAAACTATCTATGCTAAGATTTGTATCAGTACTAAGCTGACCTATGTTCTTAATAATTTCTCTGTTGAAGACATGCCAATCAGTACGTCTGCTATTTCTGAATGGCTCGTATTCCCGATTAATATCAGGGATACAGAATTCAATTAGACGATGATCTGCGAAAGAAGCGTCGTCTAATACTGTCCACTGTTCTACCTGAGATGTGCCTGAATTGCTTGTTAAGGTCACTGAATTGTAACAAATATGCCTATTTGATTGGCTCCTAATGGACGAGAGAGCAAACATTGTTTAAGAATAAAGCTATATCTATATGACTGACTTGACTAGTACCGTTTGATTTACCTACAAAGTTCTATTATCGAAACCATTTACTTTGTGTAACCGTGGCAAAATTATCACGCAAATAGTCCTTGAATAAAAAATAATAAATAAAATCATACCGGATGACATCTATTTCCTCTCTTATTTCATCTTCCGATGCTCCATCTTCTTCGAGAGTCTCCCGGCAAAGTTTTTCAGCTGATCTTAGTTTTTTCTCTGCTTCAACATACTTTCCACGGTTTGCTAAAGCGCATGCTGCGTTAAAGCACATTTCATATGTGTCTTCAGGTAGTTTAGCTATTTCTCTAGACTTTTTGGAAGGATATATTTATAATAATTAACCACGTCCCAAACATTAGTCTGATTACTTACTTCATCAAACGATAAATTAGCAGCTACTGCACTCAAATTGGTCCTCCTTTCATTATCATAATCAGTAGTATTTTTAATAATTTCCTTGTAAGACTCATAACACTCTTCAAATCGCTCCAATCTATACAGAACCTGGGCACGAAGTTCTTTCAGATTCGGGGCCTGGTTATTTTCACTGCTATCAATTGTCTTGAGGGCTTTCTCTGGTTGGTTTAAACGATACTCACAATAAGCTCGCTCAAAAACTAAAGAATGTAGTTTATTCTTTTCGATAAATTTGTAGGCTTCTTCAAGTTTAGACACTTGAATTAAGCATATGACCTTGCAGTGAAGCGCAGTTTGGTCATCGGGAGCTACACCAAGAACTGAAGTGGAAAGAAAATTGCATTATACATAAATGTATATATATCTTTGCGTTCCGTGAACTAATTGTAATTTCTTACTTCTGTTTACGGCTTTTACTGCCTTTTCGAATTCCCCATTTTGTCCATATTTGTTCACATCAGCATAGGCAGCTTTAATTATGCTTTCTTTTTGATTTGTAGTGTCTTTTGACATTTTTTAGAAAACACTCCTTATATTTTTTAAGCGTTAAATATTTTCTTCAATTCTCACGATGTTCGATCCAAAATTGAATATTTTACCACTTTACCACGTCGATTTCCAAATTGAGGTTTTTTGACATTTGATATCTCATTAACATTGTATTTCTATCTAGCTAGTATGTGCAAGATGGCAATCGATTGTGGTGCCATCTTGAGATCTGGCGCAAAGCCATTTTTTTCCCAATACTAAACTTATGTAAAAAAAATAGCACTGCGCCAGATCTCAAGATGGCACTACAATCGATTTTCATCTCGCGGGTACTAGCTAGATAGAAATACAATGCTCATTAATGACAACTCATCTATTTGCTGCGTTAACACCTACCCTTTGGGTGCAAACGTAATAGGATCTTTGTACATGAAACACAATACACAAAATTACCCTGCGACCACAGGGGCTAGATTCCGCAAGAGTGAGGTGTACACGAAAAAATGTGTACACTCTCTAATTTCGATTCCTCAAGGGTGAAGGTGAGTTTTTTTGACAGAAGCCGTGTACACAATTCTATAAATTTATTCACGCTATTTTTCAGGGTGTATTTTCATAAGTTATAGTGAACTTTATTGAAGATAACGAAATAGGTGAGGAAGTTGTAGATCCAAGTCAATCCGTTACTTTTCAGGGATATTGAAAAAAAAAATTACATGGGGTGTATTGTTTTAAGCAAAGCTCAGATTTATATGTATTTTATATATAAAAAATAAATACAAAAGATTAAGTAAAATGTGTTCTTATTATATATATTCCCGTACCCGCTGCCCTTCTCTCAATATGTTTTTGTCCATTTCAAGAAAAGTAGATCCAATGCTGTTTTGAGGTTGACTCTCGTTTTCATCTCAAATGCAAATTTATTTGTTTTTTGTTTTCAAGTTCAAGTCAAATGTCAAAATTCAATTCAGCTCACTGGGCTTACAAAAAAAAATCACTCAGCACATTCAAACCCACAGCAAGTTGCGGACGCGCGTGAATTAGTAGTTGTGTACACTGCCCGTGAATGTGAGTTTTGAAAACTGTGCACACGGGTAAAAAATTCACTCTTGTGGAATCTAGCCCCAGGAGCAAGTTCTGGCTTGCCAGTAGCCTACATAAATTATTTGTCAAACCTCTATCGGTGTAATTGGTGTAATACTGATAGAGAAGTTTGCTTCTGTTTTGTTGTTTTGTTCTGTTCCTCTCCGTTTTATTTAGTTCTTTGTTATGACTATTTAAAAATTGCTTTGATATTTCAATAAAATAAATAAAATTCTATGAATTCATAATATTTTCAAATCGAAAAACGAAATTATTGTTTTTTCTTTTGAGAATTATAACAGATGTCAGCTGTGAAAACATGTTTTGCAGTGTTACCAGATGGAAGGAACTGTTGAAATTTATTTTATTAAAAAGAAAATTCCAGAGCTTTAGCAAAAACGAAGTCGTTCTATGAAAATAAGTGAATTTATTGAGTCAAATATAAAGGTTGAGAGATTACAAACTGTAGCAGTGCTGCCACATTCAATCTTAATTTCCAACACTCCCACTAGATTGAATTCCCATCGAAAATGTGAATATGTTGAACTTGACTGATGGCAACGCTTTTGTGAGTGAGTCTGCTATCATTTCGTTTGTTCCAATGTGACGTAAGCAGACTTCGCCTTCTTTGATGATATCTCGAACAAAATGGTGTTTTACGTCGATATGCTTCGTTCTAGCGCGAAATCCTGATGTTGATGACAGAAATACGGCACTCTGGTTGTCACAATACAGATCGAAGTTCTTTGATGGATTTTGAATGAGTTCCTTCTCCAAACCTCGAAGCCATAGTCCTTCTTGCATCGCCATACTCATAGCCATGTATTCGGCCTCCGTGGTTGAAAGTGCCACTGTTGATTGTTTTTTCGACATCCACGATACAGCTCCATTTCCAACTATGAATACGTAACCAGAAACTGACTTTCGCTCGTCGATGTCACTCGCAAAATCAGCATCACAGTAGCCAGTGATTAGCGTCGTCGATGAATCATCTCGCTGGAAGCAAAGTCGTTTGTGAGCAGTTCCTTTTAAATAACGCAAGATGCGTTTCGCTGCTTTCCAGTGTTGCATACCAGGATCGTTGTTGAAACGACTAACGTAGTTCACGGCATAGCATATATCGGGTCTGGATACCTGAGCTGCAAAAAGTAGCGATCCAACTAACGCCTGATAGGGAACTTTCGACATCTCATCTCTCTCAGACTGGTCCTTTGGTGACATCTCTTTCGACAAATGCAAATTTGTTTCCATCGGTGTTAAACAGCTGTTTGCATCCTTCATTCCAAAACGAACGACCATTTCATTGATATATTGCTCTTGATCAATCCATATCTTCCCGGAACTCTCATCTCTTGTCAAACGTAGTCCAAGAAACGAAGTTGCATCACCAATGTCCTTCATCTTGAAAGTATTCATTAGACCTGTCTTTAGTTCTTTCATATTTTCGGAATTATTATAAAAAATCAATAAATCGTCTACATAGACTGCAACAATTAAGTAGGTACCATTATTGTTTCTATAATATATACAAGGATCAATCTTCGAAGCTATCATACCAAAGTTCTTTAAGGCTTCATCTAGTTTGTCGTTCCACATCTTCGAAGATTGCTTGAGTCCATATTATGATTTCTTAAGTCGAAGAACCTTCTTGCTGTGATCAAAACCTTCGGGTTCAGCTATATAAATTTCTTCCTTTAAATCGCCTTGAAGAAAAGCTGTTATAGCGTCTAACTGGTGAATTCTTAAATCAAGTCTTGCTGCCAAAGCTATCAAAAATCTTATAGAGCCGTAACGAATGACAGGAGAATATGTTTCGCAATAATCTATTCCCAAACGTTGGCTACAGCCTTTCGCTACTAAACGGGCTTTATATTTACAGATCTTACCTTGAGAATCGCTCTTGGTCTTAAATACCCACTTCGTGTTGATGACTTTCTTTCCGGGAGGTAAATCAACAGCTTCCCAAGTATCGTTCTCAATCAGAGCAGCATACTCTTCTTCGATAGCCTTCTTCCAGTGAGTCTTATCAAATCTTGAACACGCTTCGTCAAATGTAACTGGATCATAGGAATCATCTGAAGTCATTTGATAACATATGTAATCGTCGAAATTTGCTGGTCGTCTAGGCTGCCTTTTTGATGTTCTCGGTGAATTGTCTTGAACCAAGTCGGAAGTTGAAGGAGAGTCTACGTTGGAATTTCCATCATTTTCGCTGCTGGCAAGGCAATCAGTCTCATTTGCATCTAGCAAAATTTCTTCAATATATGTGCCATTCTGATCCTCTGCGTCTTCCCATTCGTCTGTTTCGTTGCTGACATCTATCTTGTTATCAAGTTCTATCAAGACATATTTTCTTATGGTATCTCCCACTGAATCCTGAAAGTACATTACGTCTTCGAAGAAACTCACATCTCGACTGAAGATTATCTTCTTGGATTCAGGATGATATAAACGGTATCCTTTCTTTTCTTCACTATACCCAACCATAATACACTTTGAAGATTTGGAGTCCCATTTCTGTCGTTTTTGTTTCGGTACGTAAACCATTGCTATCGATCCAAAAACTCTAAGATGTTCAACGTTTGTTCTTCTTCCTGACCAAATCTCTTCTGGGGACTTTGATAATTCGGATGTTCTTGTCACTGTACGATTAATTAAGTATGCAGCTGTTGACACAGCCTCTGCCCAAAAACGCTTATGCATGCACGCATCTATAAGTAAGCATCTTGCTTTCTCGACTATTGTGCGGTTCATTCGCTCCGCTTTGCCATTCTGTTGCGGCGTATATGCATTTGTTGTCTCATGCTTGATGCCACTGCTACGTAGTACATTTGCGAATTTGTGATTACAAAATTCTGTACCATTATCCGAGCGGAATTTCTGAATTTTGTATGATGTTTGATTTTCAACAAAATTTTTGAATTGGACGAACTTATCTATTACCTGACTCTTTGAATGGATAAAGTAGACAAAAATCTTTCCTGAGAAATCATCCAGAAACAATAGAAAGTATCGTGAACCTCCTATCGATGTATGCTCCATAGGCCCGCATACGTCTGAGTGTACCAACTCAAGTGGCCTACTTGTTGTGGATTCGGACAATTTAAACGGTTGCCGAAATTGTTTGCCTTTGAGACATACTTCACATCCATCAGATCTATCGCTTGCATCACTACAAATTCCATCCACCAAACCATCGTTGGACATCTTATTCAATGTTTGATAATTGATGTGGCCGAGACGTCGGTGCCACAAATCAGAACTTAGTTTCGCAATGTTCACTATTTGAGAAGGTCTGTCCAATTTGAATGTATTGTTGTGCAAACTTGCAGTCGCAATCAGCTTGTTGTTTTTATTGAAAATAGAACAACCATCTGAGCCGAACACAACACGATTACCATTTTTTACCATCTGCACCACCGACAACAAATTCACGCATAAGCTTGGGACAAACAAAACATCTTTTGCTATGACATCACCACATGAAACCTTCAATGACACATCTCCTCTTGCCGTTGCCTTCAATTTATTATTATCTGCAACTATAACGTCATCGCAAACAACCGTAGAATTCTCAAGCCAATCATGTTTGAACGTCATATGTGAAGAAGCGCCAGAGTCGACAACCCATTCTTCACCACCAATTTGTTGTGCAGCAAAACTCGTATAAAGAACCTTAGAACGGCTAGCATCTGTTTCTGTTTTTTGCTTCTGTGAACAGTTCTTTGCTATATGGCCATATTGATTGCACACAAAACATCTAGGACCATTCTTCTTTGCAGGTTTATTAAAACGTTTCTTAAAATTCTTGTTTTCACCATAAAAAGCTGAGCCAGACTGCTCATTCGAAATGCAATCATCTTTGACGTCTTGCAACAGTTTCGTTTTAATTGAGTCCGCCGAAATCTTCACCCCAGAACTTTCAATTCCCATAATCATGGGCTTATACTCTTCTGGTAAGCCAGCAAGTAGCAACGTGCCGACCCACTCGTCTGAGACTGGCATCCCAATAGAATTGAGCTTATGTGCGGTTGAGATAATTTTGGTAACATAACTCTCTACACCACCACTGTTTTGCAAATTGGTAGTTATGAGGCATCGCAACAAACCTACTCTTCTCGTCAACCCACTATCGTCGAAAGCTACTCTCAATCGATCCCAAACTTCCTTCGCAGTTTTGGCGTCCTTGACGTGAACGTAATTAACTGCTTCGATGAGCAAAATAATTGTGGATTTTGCTTTGGAAATTTTCAGTGCGTCTGTCTCAACTCCGAGAACACAATTCCATAACTCCTGGTGTTCCAAATAATTCTGGACAGCGAATTGCCAGTCGTCGTAGTTTTCCCGCCCTTTTAATTTTTCTATAGTGCTGAGAATGCCGGCCATCATTGACGAAATTAGTTGAACAAAAAAAAAAAAAATTAAACTGTGCTCAAACCAAACTATTCACTTTACGGATTTCAAAGATTTTTTACTTTAACAGAAAGCTTGAATTACTTTTACGTGGCCTGGTGCCCATAACCTGTTGAAATTTATTTTATTAAAAAGAAAATTCCAGAGCTTTAGCAAAAACGAAGTCGTTCTATGAAAATAAGTGAATTTATTGAGTCAAATATAAAGGTTGAGAGATTACAAACTGTAGCAGTGCTGCCACATTCAATCTTAATTTCCAACAGGAACCAATCATCCAAAAAGGGAAATTTTCGTTTGAAGACTGTTGACTCAAATTATCAAATTACCACTGCAAAATCGAGAAAAATGAATACAGCAGAGTTTGTTTGTTATCTTAAGTGGCTTTTCATGAAATTTATTGCTTAAATTTTGGTTTTGTACACAAAATTATTTTACCTAGGTGGATAAAAACATTTTTTGTTGAGGGAAATTTCCTAGTTCTACGCAGAAATGTTGGTTAAAAATATCCCTTTTAACGCAATTCACACAGCAAATGGCTAAATTTGATCCCATTTTCAACCAAACGTCAAATTTTAACCAAACGTCAAGTTTTAATACACATTTTAACGCAATTCACACACGGCCTTAGAGCTAAATCTTCTTCTAAATCTCGAGATTTACCATACAAATTTTAAATCTCCTTACGAGGAGATTTAAAATAAATCTTCTATAAATCTCCTCGATGATTCCAGGCTGAATGATTCCATGCTGTAATAACGAATCAAACATACCTAATTTCGGGAACTTATTCAGTTGAATGTCTTTTTTTTCTTGACAATCGATTTGACAGATTTGGTGGAAGAAAGCGTTGGAGGTAGGCAAAACAATTGTTTTATTTTATTGTTATGTTTCATTAATTTTTTTTCTTTTTTCATTTAAGGGCTTCTTTTTTCTCAGACATTGACGATTGAGGATGCTGATATTGATAAAATGATAACGTTGAAAAAATTGTTATCTCCATCGTAGCTTGGATAAATGTTTGTCGTATGTTACATTTGGCTACTTTTGGGAAAACGACATCAAAGTTCAGAATTTTTTTCTCAAAAACCCTACGTCAGATATTCTTGAAAATTGTATGACTTATGTAAAAAAAATGTTGAAATTTATTTTATTAAAAAGAAAATTCCAGAGCTTTAGCAAAAACGAAGTCGTTCTATGAAAATAAGTGAATTTATTGTGTCAAATATAAAGGTTGAGAGATTACAAACTGTAGCAGTGCTGCCACATTCAATCTTAATTTCCAACACTCCCACTAGATTGAATTCCCATCGAAAATGTGAATATGTTGAATTTGACTGATGGCAACGCTTTTGTGAGTGAGTCTGCTATCATTTCGTTTGTTCCAATGTGACGTAAGCAGACTTCGCCTTCTTTGATGATATCTCGAACAAAATGGTGTTTTACGTCGATATGCTTCGTTCTAGCGCGAAATCCTGATGTTGATGACAGAAATACGGCACTCTGGTTGTCACAATACAGATCGAAGTTCTTTGATGGATTTTGAATGAGTTCCTTCTCCAAACCTCGAAGCCATAGTCCTTCTTGCATCGCCATACTCATAGCCATGTATTCGGCCTCCGTGGTTGAAAGTGCCACTGTTGATTGTTTTTTCGACATCCACGATACAGCTCCATTTCCAACTATGAATACGTAACCAGAAACTGACTTTCGCTCGTCGATGTCACTCGCAAAATCAGCATCACAGTAGCCAGTGATTAGCGTCGTCGATGAATCATCTCGCTGGAAGCAAAGTCGTTTGTGTGCAGTTCCTTTTAAATAACGCAAGATGCGTTTCGCTGCTTTCCAGTGTTGCATACCAGGATCGTTGTTGAAACGACTAACGTAGTTCACGGCATAGCATATATCGGGTCTGGATACCTGAGCTGCGAAAAGTAGCGAACCAACTAACGCCTGATAGGGAACTTTCGACATCTCATCTCTCTCAGACTGGTCCTTTGGTGACATCTCTTTCGACAAATGCAAATTTGTTTCCATCGGTGTTAAACAGCTGTTTGCATCCTTCATTCCAAAACGAACGACCATTTCATTGATATATTGCTCTTGATCAATCCATATCTTCCCGGAACTCTCATCTCTTGTCAAACGTAGTCCAAGAAACGAAGTTGCATCACCAATGTCCTTCATCTTGAAAGTATTCATTAGACCTGTCTTTAGTTCTTTCATATTTTCGGAATTATTATAAAAAATCAATAAATCGTCTACATAGACTGCAACAATTAAGTAGGTACCATTATAGTTTCTATAATATATACAAGGATCAATCTTCGAAGCTATCATACCAAAGTTCTTTAAGGCTTCATCTAGTTTGTCGTTCCACATCTTCGAAGATTGCTTGAGTCCATATAATGATTTCTTAAGTCGAAGAACCTTCTTGCTGTGATCAAAACCTTCGGGTTCAGCTATATAAATTTCTTCCTTTAAATCGCCTTGAAGAAAAGCTGTTATAGCGTCTAACTGGTGAATTCTTAAATCAAGTCTTGCTGCCAAAGCTATCAAAAATCTTATAGAGCCGTAACGAATGACAGGAGAATATGTTTCGCAATAATCTATTCCCAAACGTTGGCTACAGCCTTTCGCTACTAAACGGGCTTTATATTTACAGATCTTACCTTGAGAATCGCTCTTGGTCTTAAATACCCACTTCGTGTTGATGACTTTCTTTCCGGGAGGTAAATCAACAGCTTCCCAAGTATCGTTCTCAATCAGAGCAGCATACTCTTCTTCGATAGCCTTCTTCCAGTGAGTCTTATCAAATCTTGAACACGCTTCGTCAAATGTAACTGGATCATAGGAATCATCTGAAGTCATTTGATAACATATGTAATCGTCGAAATTTGCTGGTCGTCTAGGCTGCCTTTTTGATGTTCTCGGTGAATTGTCTTGAACCAAGTCGGAAGTTGAAGGAGAGTCTACGTTGAAATTTCCATCATTTTCGCTGCTGGCAAGGCAATCAGTCTCATTTGCATCTAGCAAAATTTCTTCAATATATGTGCCATTCTGATCCTCTGCGTCTTCCCATTCGTCTGTTTCGTTGCTGACATCTATCTTGTTATCAAGTTCTATCAAGACATTATTTCTTATGGTATCTCCCACTGAATCCTGAAAGTACATTACGTCTTCGAAGAAACTCACATCTCGACTGAAGATTATCTTCTTAGATTCAGGATGATATAAACGGTATCCTTTCTTTTCTTCACTATACCCAACCATAATACACTTTGAAGATTTGGAGTCCCATTTCTGTCGTTTTTGTTTCGGTACGTAAACCATTGCTGTCGATCCAAAAACTCTAAGATGCTCAACGTTTGTTCTTCTTCCTGACCAAATCTCTTCTGGGGACTTTGATAATTCGGATGTTCTTGTCACTGTACGATTAATTAAGTATGCAGCTGTCGACACAGCCTCTGCCCAAAAACGCTTATGCATGCACGCATCTATAAGTAAGCATCTTGCTTTCTCGACTATTGTGCGGTTCATTCGCTCCGCTTTGCCATTCTGTTGCGGCGTATATGCATTTGTTGTCTCATGCTTGATGCCACTGCTACGTAGTACATTTGCGAATTTGTGATTACAAAATTCTGTACCATTATCCGAGCGGAATTTCTGAATTTTGTATGATGTTTGATTTTCAACAAAATTTTTGAATTGGACGAACTTATCTATTACCTGACTCTTCGAATGGATAAAGTAGACAAAAATCTTTCCTGAGAAATCATCCAGAAACAATAGAAAGTATCGTGAACCTCCTATCGATGTATGCTCCATAGGTCCGCACACATCTGAGTGTACCAACTCAAGTGGCCTACTTGTTGTGGATTCGGACAATTTAAACGGTTGCCGAAATTGTTTGCCTTTAAGACATACTTCACATCCATCAGATCTATCGCTTGCATCACTACAAATTCCATCCACCAAACCATCGTTGGACATCTTATTCAATGTTTGATAATTGATGTGGCCGAGACGTCGATGCCACAAATCAGAACTTAGTTTCGCAATGTTCACTATTTGAGAAGGCCTGTCCAATTTGAAAGTATTGTTGTGCAAACTTGCAGTCGCCATCAGCTTGTTGTTTTTATTGAAAATAGAACAACCATCTGAGCCAAACACAACACGATTACCATTTTTTACCATCTGCACCACCGACAACAAATTCACGCATAAGCTTGGGACAAACAAAACATCTTTTGCTATGACATCACCACATGAAACCTTCAATGACACATCTCCTCTTGCCGTTGCCTTCAATTTATTATTATCTGCAACTATAACGTCATCGCAAACAACCGTAGAATTCTCAAGCCAATCATGTTTGAACGTCATATGTGAAGAAGCGCCAGAGTCGACAACCCATTCTTCACCACCAATTTGTTGTGCAGCAAAACTCGTATAAAGAACCTTAGAACGGCTAGCATCTGTTCCTGTTTTTTGCTTCTGTGAACAGTTCTTTGCTATATGGCCATATTGATTGCACACAAAACATCTAGGACCATTCTTCTTTGCAGGTTTATTAAAACGTTTCTTAAAATTCTTGTTTTCACCATAAAAAGCTGAGCCAGACTGCTCATTCGAAATGCAATCATCTTTGACGTCTTGCAACAGTTTCGTTTTAATTGAGTCCGCCGAAATCTTCACCCCAGAACTTTCAATTCCCATAATCATGGGCTTATACTCTTCTGGTAAGCCAGCAAGTAGCAACGTGCCGACCCACTCGTCTGAGACTGGCATCCCAATAGAATTGAGCTTATGTGCGGTTGAGATAATTTTGGTAACATAACTCTCTACACCACCACTGTTTTGCAAATTGGTAGTTATGAGGCATCGCAACAAACCTACTCTTCTCGTCACCCCACTATCGTCGAAAGCTACTCTCAATCGATCCCAAACTTCCTTCGCAGTTTTGGCGTCCTTGACGTGAACGTAATTAACTGCTTCGATGAGCAAAATAATTGTGGATTTTGCTTTGGAAATTTTCAGTGCGTCTGTCTCAACTCCGAGAACACAATTCCATAACTCCTGGTGTTCCAAATAATTCTGGACAGCGAATTGCCAGTCGTCGTAGTTTTCCCGCCCTTTTAATTTTTCTATGGTGCTGAGAATGCCGGCCATCATTGACGAAATTAGTTGAACAAAAAAAAAATTAAACTGTGCTCAAACCAAACTATTCACTTTACGGATTTCAAAGATTTTTTACTTTAACAGAAAGCTTGAATTACTTTTACGTGGCCTGGTGCCCATAACCTGTTGAAATTTATTTTATTAAAAAGAAAATTCCAGAGCTTTAGCAAAAACGAAGTCGTTCTATGAAAATAAGTGAATTTATTGTGTCAAATATAAAGGTTGAGAGATTACAAACTGTAGCAGTGCTGCCACATTCAATCTTAATTTCCAACAAAAAAGTTTTTAGTTCAATAACGTTAAAATAAAATCGAAATAGTTGTTAAGGAACAATTTAGAGCCAATTTTGCTCAGAATGCTCTTGTCGTATGTGACTATTTCACCAAGTCTGCTAGTTTCCCAAACACATACGACAAAATTTTTAAACATGCGACAAAAATTTATCAAATGTTTGAATGGAATAGTCTTGTACATACGACAAAACGACATTAATGAAGTTGAAAAAAGACGCTCTAGCAGGTCTTTTTATGCCATTTTTTCCATTATAAGGAAGACCCTGCTCACGAAGACTCTTTCTTAAATTTTGTTTCCATAACGATGGGTTCCTCTTTCTTTTTCTGCAAGTTGTTGGTGTTTCACTGCATAGAATAAATAAATAGAGTGGCGCGACAGCTCTTGATTTCTTGAAGAACCAAGGCCTATGTGGCTAACTCTCATCAACAATTCTCTAAGTGCGTATGAAGAATTGAGGGGACCTACAATTTAACGCCGATTCCGAACGGCAAAGTTGAGAAGCACTTTTTCGTGACAGATTGATACTCTTGGAAGATTTGTCAGGTCTTCGCAGAGGCAGTACCCGTGAAAGATGAAATAATACACTGCATGCTGTTGAAATTAAATTGCTATCTTAGATTTGATACTAACGAAAATTCAGAAACTTACATGAACTGCTATAAACAGATGGCAGATTTCGAATTTGGATTTCATTCGAATCTGGAGTTGGCAAAATCAATTCATTTGCATGCTCATACAATTTTTTTAAGGAATTCGTTTTCTCTGCTGTTGAAGGTTGGTACGACGGATCATTGTCTTCATCGTCAGTTGAAAAGTCCTCACCTAATATTTCGCCACTCATGCCAAAAAATTAAGAAACCAATTAAAAGTTATTAAAACATAAATTTATTGCATGCAATATCATAGTCATTACGCACAAATTTCTTCCGACAAACTCGGAGCAGAAGACTCGGGCGTCCGACTCCTTTGACATCATGATTGCAACTGAGACCAAAAATAACACACGACTGTGTTAATTGTTATGGGACATACGACAAACGCACACGTAGACTTCAGTAAATTAAATCTTATTGGGCCAGTGAAAACACTTCGAGATTTATTTTAAATCTTCTTCGCTAAATTTTGGATTTAGGGTAGGTGAAAACGTAGTATAACGTAGGTGGCAAGCCACTTGCTAGTCAACTTGCTTGTTCTCATTTTTTTTTTCAACGATTTTTACAGGCTTATTTGCTTTTAACATCCAATTTTGAATTTCGAAAAATGTCGCCAACAAAAAAAAAAGAAATTAAAATCCTCGCTTCAACTAATATTCTCATTTACCTGTCAAATTACTTGCCGTTTTACTTGCTCGTTTATTGGCTTCAAAATTCGCAAGCCAGGATTGGCCAGTTTTAAAGCAAGTACTAAAAGATTGAATGTGTGAGTAAAATATTTGATTATATGCCAACTTGCTACCCAGAACTTGCTCGTGTGGCCGCCGTCGGGTAAACTAAACTCATCTGTGGTCTATCCGGATCTTTGTATTCACTTCAAAATGAATACACATATGTCCGGATAAATTTCTATTTCTAAAGGGGCCGACCCATAGAATCCGTCAATCCGTCAGCGTCAATGCGTACGTTGCTGCCAACGTATTTACCGGATTGAACCGTCCCATAGAATACGTTGTATAATTTGACAGTCTCATTTACTTGGTATAAAAATAATTCACAAAACTGCAAATCCGAACAAAAAATTTTAAATTAAAATATGAAAATCATGTCAAAATTATTTTTTTTCACAAAATTTTCATCATCCATTGCTTTTCCTTGTTGCTGTGGGAACACATTGAATGATTGAATGACTACTCGTTATATTCGGTCTTTGTCTATATAAATTATAGTCGTGGAATGGTTGGAGATTCTGAAGTACCAGCTATATCCGCAAAACGGTGTGGCGCTGAAAGCAAGCAAGAAAAGCAAGAAGCAAGGGGAATACATTGAAATGAATCAATAATTCTTTTTTTTTGGTATTCACTACACTTCGAATATTCTTGTTTATCGTACTCACTACACTTGGAATCTTTTTTATCTTTTTTTTATGACACAGTTTATGTACGTCTAAAACGTCGAACAATAACTACCTTAACCACAATTTTTGCTTTTTCTTTTTAACCGTCGGGAAAACGTACACAAAACAAATAAAAAAATGTCTAAGAATGTTAGACTTAACTATTACGCCCGCCGAACTGAAAGAAATCAATTTGTTAACCGAGAAGAACGAAAGCGCGCCGAAAAAATAACCACGACCACGATTATTATCGTCGACACTTTGCCGTCGGGAAACCGAACAAAAAAATAAAACCAACTTAATTCTCAATGATTTTTTATGAAAACAGAGCCGAACTCAAAAATGAAACTCGAACACAATTTTCTGGTTTTTTAAGCGTCGGACGACGCAAGACCAACAAATTTCTCACAATTTCTTTTAGCAAATAAAATCGGAAAAGTGTATCGCGACGAGCATTAAAATCTAATATTTTCAAAAAGCTAACTTATTGAACTATTCAATTCAAGCCGATATGATTGGTTTGTAATAAAAATTACAGTTTTAAATCGCACCAAAAATCACAAATAATTTTTCAATTTTGAAATATTTTAAGCGCCAAGACGATTTGTTAAAGAATAAAGTACACAGCAAATTCAAACTTGAAATATGACAATTTCACCATACAATCAAAGAAAACCGTTATGAGACCTTGTCGGTTTTCTGTCATTGCCTTTGTTTCCCATTCCCATGCAAAATATAAAGAAAATGTAAGAAAGAAATACTCTTTCTTACAACCACAACATTTGTATATCGCGATCTCTTTTCTTTTGTTTTTCTACTTCATCATTATATTCCACCTATTTTCATCTCTCCAACAAAATCTTTCCTTCACCCCCCAAAAATTGCCAAATCCCTGACAAATAAGTTCTGGCTATATAATCCAGACGGCGCTAGTGTTTTGTTTCTCCATTCAACGACTATAATTTATATAGACAAAGTATTCGGTTGTCAACGGAACAAGGGACGCAAAAAGTAGAAAGTTAACCAACTCTATCCGTCGTATCCGTCACATGCGTTGCTTATGGGACGAGTTTCATAAGAACGTGTGTATTCTATTGTGCTGTCAGTTGAAAACGTCAACGCTGACGCACTGACGGATTCTATGGGTCGGCCCCTTAAAGCACTATTCACATGAGCACTACCAACGAACGACGAATTAATGAAGAAAAGTGATTTTAGATACGTTTGAAGCCGTATTTCCTTACAAATTCTCAACAAAACGATAAAAGTGCTCATGTGGCGGCCGGGTAATTGAAAACAAAAACTATCCGGTTGATGGAAAACAACAACTATCCGGATAGCCTATCCAAGTAGTGAACGCGCCCAATGTCAACTTGGCAACAAAACAGTCACTGTTAGACGTCAAATGTTTTTTTTGTTAAATTATTATTATTATTATTATTAATTATTATTTTATTAAATATATCATAAAATTGAAACGAAAAAATACTTTCAGAAATATAAATTTAATTTTTCTTTGACATCCTTACGAATATAAACAGCATCATGCTCTTGCTCCATAAACCAATATTGTTTTTCTTTTGTCTTTTGGCAATATCAATTGAATCAGGTAATTGGAACAAATGAAAATATACTAAAATTAACATTCTTTGTTATAACGTCTACCTTCGTTTCTCTTTTCATAATAAATACATAAAAATGAATCTACTTGTGTTTTTGTAAAACATAAACTAAATCAAAATTGCAGTGAAGGCTTTTGAGGTTGACATCAAATACACGGGATCATCGGTTTCAGGAGCGTATGTTAATTTCACTGCAACTCTGTACCAAAACAACAAGATTGCTAAGAGTGGAAGCTACGCATACAATTGGAATGATAACGCAGATCCACCACATTCAGCGGTGAGTAATCTTTTGTTGTTCTTATTATAATTTATTAAAAAAAAAAAAGCCAAACAAAACAAAAACGTAGGTCGAGAAAAAAAGTCGATTTGCAGTGAGAAGGTGTTGCGATGGTTCCCTTTAATTGAATACTTGTTCAGATTAAGAACCTTTGTGCTTATCAGGTTAATAATTACGTTTCAAATTTGATTAAGTATGAGGATCCATACTTTGGTGTCTGATTCAATTTTGTTTTTTATCGTAAATTCGTTATAAATAATTTACCTCTATTAAGCGTTACGAATAATTTATTGGTGTATGTTATACATCCAAGAAATGCGATGGGATGGTCCGGGCCTACGTAAAATGAACAACTGCGATATTTACTACGGCGACTGCTACCGGGAACAAAATCAGCGTCTATTTGGATGTGGATTTGTAGTTGGGACTCGACTCACGAGGAAGGTCTTGAGTTTCAACTCAGTGGATGAGCGCATCACGACAATCCGCATCAAGGCTAAATTCACCAACATCAGCCTCATCTGCGCTCACGCCCCCACTGAGAAAAAGGATGAAGACACCAAAGACAGGTTCTACGAGCTCCTCGACAAGATCTATAAGCAATGCCCTAGCTATGACATTAAAATCGTCTTTGGAGATTTTAATACTTAGCTGGGTAGAGAAGAAATCTTTATGGTGGCGCTACAGTCCAGGTCGGACCAGGGTCTCATCTAACAAACATCTCCAGCCAGCTCGGTCCCTAGCTAGCTGTCTACAGTTTCGCACGCCAAGTTGGTTCAGGTCCTCTACCACCTGAGTCGCGGTCTTCCTCTTCTGCGACGTCCTTCCGGGTTGGATTCGAAGACTACGAGCCGGAACATTATTTTCCATTCGCTCTACATGACCCAACCATCTAAGTCGTTGAACCTTAACTTTTCTGGCTTGGTCAGTGTCGCTGAACAGCTCGTACAATTCTTAATTGAATCTTCGTCTCCATTCTCCATTTATGCAGAAAGGATCAAAAATAACTCGAAGAATTTTTCTCTCAAAGCAGCCCAAAGCGTTTTCATCGGACGTTGTCATGGTCCATGTCTGCACCATACATGAGGACCGGGATGATAAGGGTTTTGTAGAGTGTCACTTTAGTTGCTCGGGAGAGGACTTTCCTACTCAATTGCCTTCTAAGTCTAAAGAAACAGCTATTGGCAAGTGTGATTCTTCGTTTGAATTCAGCGCTGGTGTTGTTGTCTGAGTTGATAGTGGATCCTAGGTAGACAAAGTCCTTAACTACCTCGAAGTTAAATCTGTCTATGTTGACGTTTGCTCCAAGACGTCGATGTTGGTCCTTTTTTGTTGACAGCATTAACTTGGTCTTTCCCTCGTTAACCGCTAGACCCTTCTTCCTGGCCTCCGTCTCAAGACTCACAAACGCTCCACTGACATTACGCTGTGTTCTTCCAATTATGGCAATGTCGTCTGCGTATCCTAGTAGCTGGACGGACTTTTGAAAGATTGTGCCTCTGGTGTTGACGTTGGAGCCTTGCACAATCTTTTCAAGAATGATGTTGAAGAAGTCGCATGATAACGCATCGCCTTGTCTAAAACCTTACACAGACGGACGAGTCTGTCTCTATAGACGCTGTCATACGCGGCCTTGAAATCGATGAAAAGGTGGTAGGTATCGATTTGAAGTTCCTGGGTCTTCTCCAAGATCTGTCGTAGGGTGAATATTTGATCGATGGTGGACTTTCCGGGTCTTTAGCTACACTGATAAGAACCTATCAGGTTGTTGACGAAAAGCTTCAAACGTTCACACAGCACGGCAGACAAGATCTTGTAGGCGATGTTTAGGAGACTTATACCTCTGTAGTTGGTGCAGTTCAGGGGATCTCCTTTCTTGAGGATCGGGCATACGGAGCTGAGGTTCCATTCGTCGGGCATACTTTCCTCCGATCAAATTTTGCAGATGAGCTGGTGCATGCTCCTAACCAAATCATCTCCAGCTGCTTTGTACAGTTCGGCGGCTAGCCCGTCTGCTCCAGCAGCGGCTTTGTTCGACTTGAGTTTAGATATCGCTATCTTCACTTCGTCCATGTCGCGTGGGTGGAATTGTTGGCCTTCTGTATCCAAATTGAATGGTTCTGTATTGCTGGCTGAGTTTTGCTCGTCATCGCCATTATACAGCTTGGAAAAGTGGTCTTTCCATATCTTCAGCACTGACTGTGGTTCCACTACGATGTTCCCATGATGGTCTCTACAGGCTTCGGTTCGGGGTGTAAAAGCCCTGGGGGTTTGTTCCACCTTTTTGTAAAACTTTCGAACGTCGTTCCTGTTGTGACATCCCTCTATCTCCTCGATTGCGCGCTTCTGATGCTCCCTTTTTTTCTTTTCGAGAAGTTTATGCTCCTCTCTCCTGTGCTCGCCGGCACTCATCGTCAAACCAGGGGTTTCGTTGTGGTGGTTTCAGAGGCGGCATCTCTGATGGCGGCTTGGCAGTATTGCTCTATCTCTCTGGTTCTCTATATTATGTGCTGGCAGCAAAGGACTTCTGAGGAGATTTTCGGAGACACGATCGGAAAAGGGTCTGGCAATCTCTTGCGATTGTAGCCGTTTGACGTCAAATTTCCTCCTAGCATTTTCGTGTGTTGGCCTTGATCGGTATATCCGCATTCGTACCTTGGCTGCAACAAGGTAGTGGTCCGAGTCGATGTTGGCACCTCGGAATGTGCGGACATCTTGCATGCTAGAAAAGTGTCGTGCATCGATCGCAATGTGATCAATCTGGTTGACGGTTGATTGGTTAAGAGATTTCCATGTCCCCTTGTGGATATCGAGATTTGGGAAACGCATACTTGCTACCATTACGTCTCGCCCCGCAGCGAAGTCGATTAGCCTTAATCCGTTATTGGAGGTGGTGTCGTGTAGGTTATGTCGTCTGATTATTCCACCAAAGATTTCTTCTCTACTACCAGCTTAGCATTAAAATCTCCAAGGACGATTTTAGGGTCATAGCTAGGGCATTGTTCATAGGTCTTGTTGAGGAGCTCGTAGAACCTGTCTTTGGTGTCTTCATCCTTTTCCTCAGTGGGGGCGTGAGCGCAGATGAGGCTGATATTGGTGAATTTAGCCTTGATGCGCTCATTCACTGAGTTGAAACTCAAGACCTTCCTCCTGAGTCGAGTCCCAACTACAAATCCACATCCAAATAGACGCTGATTTTGTTCTCAGTAGCAGTCGCCGTAGTAAATATCGCAGTTGTTCATTTTACGTAAGCCCGGAACCGGACCATCCCATCGTATTTCTTGGATGGCGGTTATATTTGCTTTATAGCAGTCAAGGGCTTCCGCTTCCGTTGTTCGGCTGCACGTAGTCTGTTAAGGGACCTAACATTCCAAGTGCAAAACCGAAATTCGTTGTCTCTAAATCGTTTGCGTGGGTCGTCATCAATAATTCCGTCCGTATCCGAGGCTTGTGGTGTTTCTGAACCATATGTCTTCTTTATATGGCCGGGAAGTTACCTGGACGCACGACCCCCAACCTGGAGGGCCAGGTCTTTAGTATAACTCTAAGACGAAGAGCCGGCCAAACCGCTCCTTATAGGCCTGGTCTGCGAATATGTCGTAGTAGCCCTATAAGGTGTTCACTAAGTAGTTCATCCTGACTGGAACTGTAGACGCCACTATTCATTCCATCTTGGGAGTTCTTCCGCTGCCGCCTGTTGAAAAGGAGGCATGCCTTAGTGGACGCATACCTCCTCCCCCTAATTCTCTTTGCTACCGCCAACAACTTCCCACTTGGGTTGGAACCCAATCTTCGGTTGAAGGTACTGGGCACCCGATGTTCACCACGGCGAGGTAGAGAGTAGGAGTTGATAGACAGAGGTTGCTGTGGACGCTTGTGTCCTCTTGAATGCACGTGTCTACCCTTCTTTAAATATTAAATTTAAATTCTACACACAATCCCGATAAACTAAAACTTGAAAAAAATTATTTGCAGGTTTTCAAATCAGAAGAACCCTACAGCAATTGGACAATCCAATATCCAAAAGGAACAAAGCCCAGCCTTTACGAAGTAAACTTAAACGTCGAACGGAACATGATAATTTGGTTCTCGATAGCACAGAAGAGTATACACTTTAAAATCACTGAACTCCTCAACGGCAACATGTTATTAACACAAAACAGTACAGTCCGAGATGAACAATATGTTTCCTACAAAGAACCCGTAAATCATACAATTTCACTCAAAGAAAGTGACATAGAATTCCTGCAGAGGAATGCAACGTACATACAAACATTCTGGTTTGAAAATTGCACATATCTTGGCGTAACTGATGGATACACTTACGTGAGTCGATACCCACACGTAGGCTCAACATATAACATAGAGGCCCTAGTAGTGGCTTCATTTGATGAATTGCCGATTCCTACACCAAGTACATCAACGACTACAACAACAACTACAACTACGACTACTACTAGTACTTCCACATCCACATCTACTTCAACTACAACTACCCCGACTACAACAACGACTTCGACTACTCCAAAACCAAAAACCACAACACCTCAGAACCCGGTAAACTCATCCATGACTTCTCATCCCAGACCCAAACGAGATAAAGATTCTTTGATTGCGAATTTCAATAACTTGACTGCGTCAGCAAATGCAAAAATTCTGGGAATTGATTTGGCATCACTAAACGAACAACATACGGCTCCTGACGACTCTCACACTCCAACAACTGCCAGTCTTTTAGATATAAGCCAACCATATGTTTGTTTTAATAAGTCGATGGTTGCTGCGGATCCAAAGAAAACATATGGCTATTTCAATAGAACAGTTGTTTCCTTGCGTAAGTTTGCGTTCACTCCTTCAAAAATTGTGTATCTAAATTGTTCAAAATGTAGAGCCTGTTGGAGACTTCTCATCAAGTGGAAACAACTGGTTACAGCACGGTGATGTTTTGAATCTAGATATATCTTGTAAAGGATCTGCTCCATTAGAATATTGTTACATTGTTCGAAACGGTAAGAAAAAAGTACAATATTTTCGTTTTTTATTATCTTAAGTTAAATATTTGATCTTAGCTCCCTACAATGCAACTGGAAATGAAACTTGCACCGCTTGGATACCAATGAATAGTTGTTCTATTCGATTGCGACGGTGGTTCGTCGAAAGCAAAGCGATATTATTTTTTATCAGAAATCCAATTGCTACGTCGGTCAATCAGATTACTATTAACTTTTACGAAAGTAAGTATAATTTAATATTTTGTTCCTGCTGGTGAATACTTTTGTAGGGGCTTTCAAGTAGCCAATTATTACAACACCCTAACTGCTAGTGTTCCTTGGTGCGCAAATATTACGTCAATCATCAAAAACAGATACAAATCCCTTTAAATTCCTTTTTTTTTTTGTTCAATAGTGTTGTTTTTTGTATTATTTGCATCATTGGGCGGTCGTGACAACAAGACACATTAAGAGATTTCGTTCAATATGTTAAAGCTTACAAACACACAATTCACCTTAAACATACACACTCTTCTCTTAAAGCACCTTTCTTTGTTTTGAATAAATGAAGACTGGAGACTATAGTAAGACGTAAGACTAAGATCCAATTTTTCAATCATCAAAAAAATCTACAAATAACAAACTGCCAAATAAACTTATCTGAGTATTCATCGGTCTAATAAATAAGAGCGTTTTTCGTCAGACCAAAAAGGCCAGTTATAGGTAGGTAGATTAGATTGGCTGTTCTGGGCAGCCTCTGACCATAATACCATAAACTCGAAGTTACCTAAAAAATATAAATTATAAAAAGATACACAGTACAGTGCATATAATAGAGATTTGGAGTGTTTAAATCCAATTTTGATAAGATAGAGAATCAAGTTCGAGTTCCCTAAGCTCGCGTGCCATTGTTCTGGCACTTTGAAGGGCCGGGCACTCTTACAAAAAGTGCACGAGTGTTTCCTTTATAGTACGGGAGGCAGCGCTTAATTTTTAAAGTCATTTGCTCAAGGCCGAAATTAATATATATTGTTGTTTTCGACCCATCTTTGACAAAAGTGAGCGTCAGTCGCCTAGCTAGTGGTGGAATCAGAAATGGCAGCTCGTCAAAGTGGCAAAAAAACGCAAAAAAAAAGTCATTTGCTCAAGGCCCAAAATTTGTGGTTATTTGGATCAATACAAACACAAAAACGACCGTCAGCCGCTTGGGCAGTGGTGGATTGACCGTCAGTCGGGCCCATGAACATGCCAAAAAATTTTTTTTACAAAGTCATTTGCTCAAGCATGAAATCCATACAGTCGAATATTTATTCTATTTAAGTAATAAAATTGACCGTCAGTCGCTCGTTTAGTGGTGGAAAGACCGTCAGCCGGCGTCATGAAATTTTGCCTTTTTAAAGAATCTGTACAAAAAACTTAGTTTTTTGCTGGGAAGACGTTATGAGGAAAGGTTTGGATCCAAAAATTAAAAAGCTATCAAACGAGAAGCAAAACCACCATTTTGCAAACCCGAAACCTTATAACCTTGACCGCCATTTTGTTTTTAACGCTTTTTTTTATTTTTGCTTGTAACTCCGTAAATTTTCATTTTAGAGAAAAATGCCCGATAACAAAGTTATAGGAAATTTTATTTCCTAAAAAAAATATTAAGTAACTTTTTTCTCTTTACCTTACCGTTTAAGAGCTAAAGGAAAGGAACTATTTCCTATTTATATTCTTTTCACACAATGCACTTCTTCAATGGTTTGTGAGATAAATGCAAGAGCAAGCCGCAATTAAGTTTCTAAAGTGGCCGGTATCCCATAACTATCGAATAAATTTTAAAGGCGGTACGTTTAATGAAAAAATAACTATTTAATTACATGCTTTATAAAAGGCGCGGTTTGTCTAAATGAAGTATTTGTGTTTTAATGTTCTGCCAAAACAAAGTGCTTAAGATGTCTGCCCAAACGAAGGCTTTTTGTGTTTTTTGTTTTTAAAAAAATGTGCACGACTCGGTCGTACGAACTTGCTCCTGTATTCACAATTATAAAATCATAAAAAAAATTAAAAAAAAATTATAAATAAAAATTTAAATTGAAATATGTACCTCAAAAATGGATTCAATCGGAAAAGAAATGATGTCATATGATTTCTTAAGAAAATGTTGGTTTTTCAATTTTTTTTAATTTATTTAAAAAAAATTAAAATTTGAAAATATACCTCGTAAATACATTTTATTCCAAAAATTTAAACGCTAAACAAATTTAAACCTTATTTTTGATTTATTGAATTTTTTTTTTGAAAATCGTCGGAGCCGTTTTTTTTTAAATTAATTTTTTATATATAAAATTTTTCAAAAATGTCTTAAAATTAATTTGGGTATGCAGTATTCAAGAATATGTAAATATACATTTTATGAGTATATTTCGATTTTTAATATTGATCTGTTTAGATACACAATTTTGAAAAAAAAGTTTAAAATATTTTTTTTAAAATCCAAAAAAATTTTTGAATTTTTTTTGAATACAACAAATTATTTGGGCAATATATACGTACTTTAAAAAAAAATTACGCTGATCGGACTTTTATTTTTTGAGAAAATCTTATAACAAAAAAACGGTTCTATGGGAGGTACCGTTTTGGAGCAATACAAATTTTTTTTTTTTACATAAAATACATGAATGTTTAAAAAAAATAAATTCGAGGAAGTTTAAAAAAAATCGTAGGAACCGTTTTGGAGAAAATTTAAAGTTTTGGTTTTTTGCCATAAAAATCGTATGGTGGCTACCCTAAATTTTGATCTTAAAAAAAAAAATGAAAAAACTGGGATATGGGTTTTTGCTCAAACCTCTTATTTTCAAGTTTGAAGTCAATCGGACCAGTGGTTAAGGCTGTAGGTGCCTGTAAACTTCACGACAGACAGACAGACGGAATCGCCGGACTCACTTTTTTCGACTTCTCTATCATCGTAATGTCATATCTCATCATCATCTCAAAATTTTTTGTTTGTACGAATTCAATACTTGCCATATATTCTATATGTCGCAAGTAAAAATGAACCGCTTCATTTATTTACTTAAAGTGCCAAGGAAAAGTGCAAAAAACTTCTTGAAATTCGAAAAAAAAATTATATTTATAAACCTTTGGCTTACCACAGTCAACTCCAAATTACATGCGTCTTCTTGAAACTGGCCTTTCACCTACATATCTTTTCACTTTAAGAATGCATTTTGAATACATCATAAAAGCACTAGCCTATGATGATAATCGACTTCCGAAAATACTAGCAAAACACAGCGTATACAAAAATGTAAGCTGTGTGGGGCTATATTGCACTCTGTAAATATCCAGGATGCATCTCTAAGGGAAACATTAACAAACATCCTTGAATCAATGGATGGACGGATAAGAGTAGATCTTATAGAAGAAGCCAAAGGCTCATCGCGTCGATCACTGTACCCAAAACTTGAATATAATTTAAATGAACTTAATTATTTCTCTGACAATTTTAGCGTGTTTGAAATCTCTAACATTTTCCGCATTAAGGGAGAGCTCCTTGACCATATTTTAACGACCGGAATACATTTTGTTCACATTGTATCTTACAAGAACAAGAAACATCTTACCACTTTCTATCCGTGTGTCCGATTTTAAAAGAACTAAGATTCGTATACTTTAAAAAATCAATACTAAGTGAAGTAGAATCCATTAGTATATTAAATGGACAGAACTGGAAACTTCTTGCCCAATTTTGCATTGAAACTCTTAGGTATAGAAAAGATTTTGGTTTTTCAGAATAGGATCGTATATATTTTTTTTTTGTTTTACCTAAAGTAATACCTCCAAAAAAAAAAACACAAAAACAGTTATTAGGCATTTAAATATACATGTATATATTAAAGATATTAAAGTACCTACATATTAGTAAAAATCATTACAGAATTACATAAATTTTTTACACTTTCAAATTTCAAATAAAATTGTAAATTGTTTTCTTTTTAATTATAAAAATATTAAAAATCAAATGAGTTGGCATCTGGCAGACGGTTTCTAACCACGGCCAAATTTTATTTATTATATATTTTCTTGTTCATTTTATATTAAAATTGAAAAAATAAACTAACTAACTAACTAGTTATGGGATACCGGCCACTTTAGAAACTAAATTGCGGCTTGATCTTGCATTTATCTCACAAACCATTGAAGAAGTGCATTGTGTGAAAAGAATATAAATAGGAAATAGTTCCTTTCCTTTTATTAAAAATATGGCCGGTTAAAGAAAATAGGGCACTAAAACCAAAAAATCAGCTGTAGCTCCTAAACGGTAAGGTTAATAGAAAAAAGTAACTTAATATTTTTTTTATAACTTTGTTATCGGGCATTTTTCTCTAAAGTGAAAACTGACGGAGTTACAAGTAAAAATAAAAAAAAGCGTTAAAAACAAAATGGCGGCCAAGGTTATAAGGTTTCAGGTTTGCAAAATGGTGGTTTTGCTTCTCGTTTGATAGCTTTTTAATTTTTGGATCCAAACCTTTCCTCATAACGTCTTCCCAGCAAAAAACTAAGTTTTTTGTACAGATTCTTTAAAAAGGCAAAATTTTCATGACGCCGACTGACGTTCTTTCCACCACTAAACGAGCGACTGAGGGTCAATTTTATTACTTAAATAGAATAAATATTCGACTGTATGGATTTCATGCTTGAGCAAATGACTTTGTAAAAATTTTTTTTTTGGCATGTTCATGGGGCCAACTGACGGTCAATCCACCACTGCCCAAGCGGCTGACGGTCGTTTTTGTGTTTGTATTGATCCAAATAACCGTCACACAAATTTTGGGCCTTGAGCAAATGACTTTTTTGTTTGGGATTTTTTTGCCACTTTGACGAGCTGCCATTTCTGATTCCACCACTGGCGCTGCGACTGACGCTCACTTTTGTCAAAGATGAGTCGAAAACAACAATATATATTAATTTCAGCCTTGAGCAAATTCCTAAAAAAAATTCACGCTGCCTCCCGTACTATTAGCGCCGTATCTCTACAGCTTCGACAAAATTCGTTATGGGGAATACCAAGTTTCAAGGCATGTTGTCCGACTGGCCAGTTGCCTGTGCAAATGGCAACTATCCTTTCAGTGTCTGACCTAGGTTTATTCAGAAGTTCCTTGGTACGTTTCTGGTCGTTTCCATATCTGTCTGGAGATATTGCAGTTGGTGAGATTTTTCCATATTACGTTAGATTTTTTAAGAAAATGGTTTTGAATATCCGTTTTCATGACTCCTAAGGGAATCCTAACTTCCTCAGCTAGGGATATTTGAAGGCTTGAACGCGTCCTGGCCAGATCATCAACGATTTCATTACTTTAAATGTCGCTGTGCCCTGGTACCCAGACAAGATTAATTTTTATATTGTCGTTGAAACTTGCGAGCTCTTGCTTGCAATCTCTAACGATTTTGGATTTAATCAGGTTGCTGTTTATAGCCTTGATAGCAGCTTGGCTATCAATAAAGATTGCGGCCTTTTTTATAAATTCGTCAGATTTGACTGCTTGTTTTAGAATCCTACATGCTTCTCTAATCGCTAGAACTTCAGCTTGAAATACGCTACATCTATCGGGCAGTCTGAAGGATTTTTTAACACCCAGTTCTTTGGAGGAGACACCAGCGAGTTCCATATTGGAACCATCAGTGTAAACTGTGATGTCAAAATCCTTTGTAGAGCTATTAATTTTCCAATTTTGCCTAGTTGGAATTTCAACCTTAAATTGCTTACCAAAGCTTAAGGTTGGTAACGTGTAGTCAGAGGGTTCTATTTTTATATCTTTAGGTAATAGATTTAGAATTTTACTATGACCGAAAGTCTTTTCAGTCCACATACCCGATTCTCTCAGTCTTAAAGCACTGCAGGAGACTGTTTCGTGAATGTGAAGGTCAACGGGAAAAAGATTCAGAATGACTGTAAGTACATCAGTGGGGTAAGATCTAATTGCTCCCGTAGTTCCAATGCAGGCAGTTCTTTGAACTCTTTTTAGCTTATCGATGTTATATTTTTTTGTCTAGGGCAGGCCACCAAACAATAGATCTGTATATGTCAGAATGGGTTGAACTATCGCCGTGTAAATCCAGAGGATCCTATAAGGTCTTTGTCCCCATTTTTTACCAAAAGTTTTATTACAAGGCGATATTAGCTTTCTTTACTCTTTCTTCTATGTTACTTTTCCAATTCAGCTTGCAGTCTAGGATAACTCCTAGGTATTTAGCTTCTTTGGATAAGGCAAGTGGTTGTCTATTTAATCTTTGTAGAGGAAATGAGGGTATTTTAAATCTGTTACTGAATAACATCAGTTCAGTCTTGTTTTCGTTAACTCCAAGTCCATTTCTAGTGGCCCATTGGCCAGTAACTTTGACGTTGGGTAGTAAGGGCTTAAGTCAGAAAATGTAGTTTTTCATAAAACGAAAATGAAAGTTGTAAAATTATTTGTAAATCAGGGTTAAATATATATTAACAAAAAATTATGACAAATATACTTTGAAATGAAGATCTACATAATAGTAAATACATTTTTCCAAACTTATAAGTATTTAAGGTTTTTTCGATGACTTAAGTCCTTTGGACCATATCATTTGGTACTATTTGTTGAATTTGTATTTCCTCAAAAGACTTATGTTAGAAAATGAAACATTGCCATCAATTTTTGAAATAAGATGTTGTTTTATTTATAAAAACCCTACCAAATAAAACTTAATAACAAAAAAAATAAATGTTTTAAGTTAAAAGGACAAAATAAAAAGTGATTTATTAGTGTACAAACAAAATTAACAAAAAAAAAATTATATTTGTAAAATAATTTGTTTAAGTTGTGTCTGCTTCGTTTTCTTCATCTACCAAGTTGGGGTCATCATTTGTTGCGGAGGATGAAGTTGGTAGATTCTCATAAAAGCCGTGAAAGACAGGTGGCACCAAACTTAACAGAGATAATAAATCTTTTTTCTTCTCGTCGGATATTGGGACTAAAGTCTTGTGTTTCGCTTGAAGAGGATAGTTTGTGACGTTTTTCTTTTTTCCCCTTCTAAGAAAGCTCAGGGGTTCAATTCCCGATCTGTGAAATTGTGAAATGATAAGTTCTATCACACTTTCACAATAAATTCGATTCTGGATCCGTGAAAAAAATCAAAACAAACTTCAAAACTTTTCATCTGATAAATTTCTTTTCACAGCTATATTATTTTGTGACAAGCTGTGAAAAATAAAAATAAAAAAGGACTTAGAATTGACAGAATTTATCATTTAGTACTTTTTAGTACAAACATTTACAGTAATTTTTCATAATAAGTTAGAGAATCGAATAAAGCGAGTTTATGAAAAGAAAAAATGAAAAGTCTCTGTGAAAACTAAAATGATACATTTTTTTCATTTCACATTTTCACAGATCGAGAATTGACCCCCAGGTTTTTAAATTCGTCAGAATGGCTTAAATTGTATTTATATTTCAATAAGCCATTTTTCTGGTATTGGAGCCATTGCGCGCTATGCCAAGAAAAGTGTTCATTCTGTGTTTTTTTCTTTCGGCATACAAAAAGGGTCGTTCTTTCCTTATTTGCCTAGACCATTTTTTTGCATTACTAACCATATTCTTTACTTAGGTAAAGTTACATGCAGATCTAGCATACATAGTCCTTGCAAATAAAATAGGCCTGAATTAAAAAATAAAATACATAAAATCACAAAAATGTACTTTTTAACAGGTACATATCAATCAATATTCCTAGAAAACTGGCATACGTGACGACCGTCACTCAAATAATATCAGAAAGGGTTAATATTAAAAAAAAAAACAAGCCTGCCTATAATTCCAGAGAAGCAAAGGGTTAAGTATTTGAATACCGAATGTCCCTAATAAAAATTGTTTCACCACATTCATCATATCCTCAGTTAGGTATCGTTGTTTTGAGTTGTAAAACTGAAAAAGAAATTCTTGAGTTTTGGAAAACCCGTGTTTTCTTTGTTTTTGTCATTGTTGAGAAAAAAACCTTTATATAACTTGACATACGCAATTCGCTTATTTGGTTATCGTGTCGGTACAAAAGACTTAAGTTGACTTAAGTCTTTGAGAGAATTTTAAATTTTTCAAAAACATCGGTCACAAGGACTTAAGTCAACTTAAGACCTTAATACCAAACCAAGTATGCATTTTTCTAACTTATTGCCTTAAGACCAAGTTGTTTCCAATAGGAAGCAGTTGTGCCAGACTCAAGTCCTTAGTACCAAAACGAAAGAGAGAAAAAAACTTAGTTAAACCCAATCAAAACCCCAAATTGCGATTTTTTGACTTAAGACCTTACTACCCAACGTCAAAGAGTTATAGTACTAGGATGGTACTAGGGTTTCTGTATCAGATTCTGTTTCTGGACTACGGATACCAGCCAGGAAAATGAGTATTCACAAGGAGCTCAAGGGTTTCACTACAGGATTCAGTCCAGCTGCCTGTAGGTTTTTTGAGAGATCCTAGAGTGACTGAATCTTTGGTCAAATTTTTTCTGAGTCTGGCATTTGGGCTTTCTATTTCGTTGCAGAAGGCCCTCCATGAGCTTCGTTTTGCTCGTTGCGATTCGACCTTAAACATACGTTGACTGGTCTTATAAAAGCCGTGTTTTATTTTGAACTTAGCTCAGCTCAGTAATAGAAATTACATGTCAAACAACAACAACTGAAAACTGAGTAAAAACAAGTTAGGAATTTTAGTTAGGAATTTCCTGAAGATAAGGTTTCAGCAATTCGACACTTGAATTTTTCGTTGTGTTTTTCGTTAATCAAATGTCGAAACCTTTTGGAAGAAAATAGTTTTTCACCATAGAAACTCATGTAAAAAAAATTGCTTTCAGATAGGTCTCAAGATGGCGTTTGAAAGCTTTCGATATTTGATATTCTGGTGAACGAAACTCAGTTTAAAACTGACTATAGCGTTTTATTGGAATTCCTATTACTGAGCTAGACTAAGTTCCCAATAAAACACGGCTAAAGTTCCCTAGTCAGTCTTCAGGAAGTTTCTTTTCTGTTTATTTTTTTTGGCGACATTGAAAAGTCTTCTAGTTTATTTTCTAATGTTGCCTATTTCAGTGGTCCACCAGGGTGGTTTTTTACTACCTTTCCCCATGTGTTTCATTGGACAGCTTTTTTCCGATGCGTGATTCAGAACAACTCTGAGTTTTTCTGACGCAATACTGAAGTCGGAAGGTTCTTGACTTAAAAGTGTGTCCGGGTTTTGAATCCCCTGTCCTACTTCCCTACATAATACATTCCAATTTGTTTTCCTGAAATTCCTAAAGGGTTTTGGAGTTTCCACTTTATTTTGTATCAAGAAGCCTATGAGTTTATGGTCTGAGAATGATTCTGTTTTAAGAACATTCCATTGGTCTATTGCTATTGTGCTTGAGTGGTTGGTTAGAGTAACATCAAGCACTTGTTTCCTATTTTTAGATACAAAAGTGGGTTCGTTGCCCCTGTTTGCTACTAAAAGATTATGGTCTAATATAAATTCAAAAAGAGACTCACCTAGGTTTCTTTCCAGTATCTGCCGCAAATTAAAATTTTTGTCGATGGTTGACTTTCCTGGTCTGAAGCTACATTGATAAGGACCAATCAGATTGTTGACGAAAGGCTTCAGACGTTCACATATTACGGCAGAGTGTAAAACGACTTGTTTAAATCGTCATCTTTGATTGTTGAATTTTTATTAACGAGTTCTACAATTAGATGAAAAGAGAGAAGCGATATCTATATTATAAATACGGGTGAAATACTCAAACACAAAAAATGATGTGATAGTAATACATCTGTTGTACGATGACATTTCGTCTACAGTTCGAGAGTTTCCGTAGCTCTCAAACTACTTAGGCAAAAAAACGATCAACGACAACGAGACGATGACGATCAACTTACGAGAATCAAATTTGAGACGATATCGGTGACGCCGATATCGTTGAGGCCGATATTTTTTGGACGATAGTCGTTCTGAAAGTTACTGAATAACCCTCCAGCCCGTATTGTTTTTTTTGGCTTTCTAGTTGAATGTTTTGTCATTGTTTTCTTTCAGATATTCGCTAATGTCGTTTTCGATTGGCTCTCCGGAAGCGTCCAGAATCATTCCGAAGCCTTCTGAAAGCGTTTTATTCGCACGAAACTGACAGACAGAACTCTTCTTAGAAGAAAAATTCTCTTCTTGATTTCAAATCAGAATCCACTCAAGAAGCACTAATACATGAATAATAAAAAGTCAAAAATAATACTCAATCAGTTTTGGTTTTGTTTTTAATTCAACAAATTATTGTTATCTGACAAATAATACACTCCGCTTCAACAGAATAAGAACACATTTTTTCAAAAGTTTGTTGTCAATTTTTTCCTCACTTTGAACGTTAATGCATCATTTGATGCTAACCGATAGCTTATGATGGTAAGAAAACAAATCAAAAAGAATAATTTAAAAAGTACTGAACTGAATAAGCCCACGATCTTTCACTCTCATTATCTTCATTGGTTCTTAGAGTTTTAAGTTAATTGGTATACCAAATCAAAAGTTGAAGTGTTCTCAGTGACATTTAGCCGTTTAATTAAAATTAACAAAAAAATGGTTAGATCAGAAGAAGCTTTAACAGTTTTGGAAGAGCTTAGATTGATTCGTTAAAAGAATAAAGACTGACCGCGCGTGCTATAGCTACCAACATTGATCGGAGTCTTAGTGTTGTCTATTCGTACCTCAGAAACAAAAGTTTGTACGAGAAAAACATGAAAGGTGGTAAAAAAACGGAAACATTCGAAGTTAATCGACGAGCAAATTTGAGATGTGCTTCCAGTTCATGTGCCTCCGTGGTAAAAATTAAATAAAAAGTTGGTTTAACTACAGGTGTTTCAACAGTCCACATAGTACCAGATAGCGCAGATCATTTAAAACGATTGCAACTCCAAAAGAAACCACCACTAAACCAGCAACGAAAAGATATTCGTTTAAGATTTTCTAGACTCGATGAGAGTTGGAAAAATGTGTGGCACAACGCGGATGAGAAGAGTTTCAATTTTGATGTCCCTGATGGTTTTAATTATTACTTTTACGATTTGAGAAAAGAAGAACGGTTTTTAGCGCGGCATCATAGTCGAGAAGGTTGAGTTATGATATGGGGAGCAGTTAGCTACTATGGAACTATTGAGCTTGAGTTTTAAACGTCAAAAACGACTGCAATTACCTACAAAAGAATATTGGAAAGAAAGTTTCCTTCATTTTCGGATATTTTCGGACCCTGTAAATGGATTTTCCAATTTGACAACGACCCCATCCAAACGTCGCGCACTGTCAAAAGTGGGATACAGGACCAGAATGTTAAATTGCTTCAATGGTCGCCCTATTTACCTAACCTGAACCTTTTAGAAAATGAATGGGGATGGTTGGTACGTAAAGATTATGAGTCAGCCCGTCAATTTGAGGACAGAGATTCGCTTATTAAAGCCATTAAGTTACCATGGAGAGAAACTTCGCTGGACTACTTAAAGAGTTTATATGATTCCATGCCAGCCCGAATTAATGAAGTAATCAAGAATAAAGGTGGTTGTAGTGTATGCGTAACGTAACGTAACATAACGTATGTTAACGAAGTCTATCTTAACGTACGGCTTATTCAGGTACCCTCACTACACCGGCTTAGAGAGGTATACCTGTCACTGTCTCGAGCGCATGTTGCACACACAGAGTCAGTCGGTGATTGATCCTCGTGCAGTGCGGATGCATACGTTGGCGAGCCTGTGAACATTGCAAACATTACAAGTGGCGACGAGTGTAAAATAGATAATTAATAAACAAGAGTAAATTATTGATATTATTTGTTTATGTGAGTGATAAAAAAAAATAAAAAATGTGAGTTATAATATTTTATAAAATATGCATGTGTTATAATATAAATAAAAATTTCTAAAAGAAAAAAAAAGCGCGGTTTGAAATGTTTCTGCATGTTTTGTCTTGTTTGTCAGCTTAATTGGTGTGTTTTGTGCATGTGAATGGTTATATAATAATAATAATTATAATTGGAAAATATTTCCACACCATTAAATTGGACTATTTTACAGAAGGTAGAAAAATAAAATAAAATAAACACCTTAATGCATTAAATTGTACAAGGGATTTGATAATTCCCTCCATTTAATTGGAAAACATTTGGTTTCTTTTATTCCCTCCATTAAATTGGAAAACTGTGGGTAAATATGCCTACATTAAATTGTAAATGAAAGAAGAAATGGAATTTGATAAATTCCTGCATTTAATTGCAAAAGCGCGGCTTAAATTCCCGCCAAAACTAAAATACGAAATTCATAGTCAAGAAAGAGAAAACTATGTCTGTATTTGGAATGCAGTAGATCAGATCTTGGTTAAAAAACCTACATTAGATTGTAAAAAAAAAATGTATAGAAATAATAAGCATGTTTTTGTATAAATGCGCACATTCATTAAATTAAAAATTGACTTGAGTTGAATGACAAATAATAATAATATTAAAAAGAAGAGCGTGTTTGAATCGCTCCTGGTCAGGAACAACAAATTTATATCTGTTTACTAATTTACATGCAGCATGAGCATCAGCTAAAGAGATAGAATGATGAAAACGTATGTATGATGGATTTGAGAAGCAAACAAATTGTTTTTTTTTTACAGAACAACTCTCACTATACAACTGTTATTAATTTGACATGGCAAACACCTTGCCAACATTGGAAGGCTTCTCTTTGGATGGGGATAGCACATCAGTTGGGTTGAGATGGGAGAAGTGGAAGAGAGCTTTCGATATTTATTTGGAAGCGGCAAAAAGAGCAACCCTCTTACACTTTGGTGGTCTGGGTCTGCAAGAGGTTTTTTACAATCTCCCAGGTGCTAACATTGACAGCACTGCTGATAACGATGTGTTCTCGGTTGCTATACAGAAGCTAGACGAGTATTTCTCTCCAAAGCAAAGCAAGGTGTATGAGAGGCACGTTTTTAGACTTCTCAGCAAGAAGAAGGGGAGAAGTTTGAGAAATTCTTGCTTCGATTAAGAAATCAAGCTAACAAATGTGGGTTTCAAAATTTAGATGATAACTTAATCGATCAAATTACTGAAAAATGTACCTCAGACGATCTAAGGAAAAAAATATTGACAACTGGCGATAGTATGACGATAGACAGAATTCTAATAGAAGCAAATACGCAGGAGGCTGTAAGCCACCAATTAGAAGGTTATGGGAACAAAACTAAATCAGAATTGATAAACGCAATCACAAATAAGAGAAACGACACGAATGCAAAAGAAAAATACGAATACAAAATGCAAAGAGATAACGAAAAATCATGTGGGAGGTGTGGTAATAAGAGACATTCTTCCCAAGATCCTAAATGTCCTGCTAGGGACAAAAAGTGTCACACTTGTGGTCGCATTGGACATTTTCGCCAATATTGCAAATCTCAGGTTGGGCAAAAACGAAAATTTCAGGGTTCTCGCAGGCATGGTGACGGTCCAAGTTTTAAAAGAACGAGAGATAACACGGATAAAATGAACTATGTTGAAGATGATAAAACTGAGGTGGATTACGTTTTCCATATCGACGATGATGCTTCCATTGAATGTTTTGTAGGTGGAATAAGAACAAAAATGTTAGTTGATTCGGGATGTAAGCTTAATTTATTGACAGACAAAACCTGGGAATGTTTAAAAGCTAAAAAGATTCAAGTATACAACCAAGTCAAAAATCCAAACAAAATATTTCTTGCGTATGGTAGCCACACCCCATTAGACGTTAAAGGGTCATTTGAAGCCAACATTAAAGTCCATGATAAAGAACAACAAGCTACATTTTACGTTATTACGGATGGAACAAAGGACCTACTAGGAAAAAATACCGCAGTTTCATTAGGAGTCTTAAAAATAGGGGTCGAAATAAATCACATTGCGAGCAACATAAATCCTTTTCCGAAGTTTAAAAATGTATTAGTTACAATTCCCATTGACAAGTCAGTTCACGCTGTTTCACAGCCATGCAGGAGAATACCCATTCCTTTAGAAACCCTAGTAGAAAAAAAGTTAAAAGAGCTATTAGATTATGATATCATCGAAGAGGTACACGAACCATCAAAGTGGGTATCTCCTATAGTTCCAATCCTCAAAAAAAATGGCGAGCTGCGTCTTTGTGTAGATATGAGAAGAGCAAATGCTGCTATTATGCGAGAAAATCATCCGTTGCCAACAATGACCCAAATGCTGCCCAAAAGCTGCCGAGAAGCTTGTTTGTTTAGCAAACTTGACATCAAAAATGCGTTTCACCAAGTTGAACTCCACCCCCACTCGAGACACATAACAACATTCATTACAATGAAAGGACTTTTTCGCTACAAACGATTAATGTTTGGTATTAATTGCGCCCCAGAAATTTTCCAAAAAATACTTGAGAAACTGTTGATAGGGTGTGAAGGTGTCATTATTTTTATAGACGACATTTTGATTTTCGCAAAAAATGACGGTGAACACGATATAAGACTTAGAAACGTCTTAAGAATCTTAAATGAAAACAACGTTCTCTTAAACGAAGACAAATGCATTTATAAAGTTAAAGCCATTCAATTTTTGGGCCACGAACTTACACCGGAAGGTATCAAGCCTTTACAGAAATATGTTGAAAGCATTTCAAAGTTTAGAGTTCCGAAAACACTCGAAGAACTACAGAGTTTCCTAGGACTGGTAAACTTTATTGGCAAATGGATACCAAATCTTGCGACTACAACCGAGCCTCTCAAACAACTTTTAAGAAAGAAATTGGGAAAAAATGCCAACTTAGATAGGTTTTGGTTAAAGGAACAAGATTTGGCCTTTTCGGAATTAAAAACAACTCTAACAAAAATCCAGTCTTTGGGATATTATGACGTTAACGATAAAACACAGGTCGTTGCCGATGCTAGCCCAGTTGGATTGGGAGCTGTCTTAACGCAAATAAACTCCAAAGGTCCCAAAATCATCGCATACGGAAACAGATTGTGAACGCAGGTACAGTCAAACTGAAAAGGAAGCCCTTGCTCTCGTGTGGGCAGTAGAACATTTCGACATCTACCTTTTCGGAAAAGAGTTTGACCTTATCACTGACCACAAGTCCCTAGAAATAATTTTCGGTCCGAAATCAAAACCCTGCGCTCGCATCGAGAGATGGGTATTAAGACTCCAAGCGTACAATTTCAAAGCTATTTATAAACCCGGAAAGATGAACATTGCCGATCCGTTGTCGCGCTTATGCGTTTATTCTGATCCAACACCACTTGGAGCAGATACACATGTCTACCAAATAGTCGAGCATTCGCGACCGCTCGCAATTTCCTTGGACGAGATAATGATGTGCTCCGAAAATGATCCTGATACGAAATTCGTTCGAAAGGGCATTTATGATAAAGAATGGGACCAATCTGTGAAGGGATACAAAAATTTTTAAAACGAATTATGCTTTTACGATAATATATTGTTGAGAGGAAATAAGATAGTTATTCCCAAAAGATTAAGAAATGACGTGCTTAAAGCAGCCCATGAAGGTCACCCAGGTATAGTCGCAATGAAAGGACGTTTGAGAGCAAAAGTCTGGTGGCCTCGTATGGACAAGGATGTCGAAAACCTGGTGAAATCGTGCAAAGGTTGCACTTTGGTTAGCATGCCAAACCCCCCGTTTCCCTTAAAAAGACGAGATTTACCTACAGCTCCTTGGGTTGACATCGCAATGGACCTTTTAGGCCCCCTTCCTAGTCGTGAATACTTATTTGTCGTAATAGATTACTATAGCCGGTACAAAGAAATCAAAATAACAAAAGTAATAACCAGTTTCGAAATAATAAAGATGCTTAAAGAGATGTTTAGTAGATTAGGGTTCCCAGTTTCCATCACGGCTGATAATGGAAAGCAATTTGTCAGCGAAGAATTTAAGTCCTTTTGCAAGGAATGCAACATCAGACTTTTTAGCACGATTCCATACTGGCCCCAACAGAATGGAGAGGTCGAAAGACAGAATCGGGACATTCTAAAACGGCTAAGAATTTGTAAAATTGAAAAAAAAGACATGAAAGAAAGCTTATGGGAATACCTCATGATGTTTAATAGCACACCGAGTTCCTCGACTGGTAAGACACCATCAGAGCTCTTCTTCAACAGACTGAATAGGGACAAAATTCCTTCTCTAGAATCAATAGGTTATCACGTTAAAGATTCAGAAATAAGAGACAGAGACAGAGAACAAAAAGAGAAAGGAAAGGAATACGCCGATAAAAAAAGAAGGGCTTTTGAAAATACTATATCACAAGGTGATAAAGTCTACATTAAAGTAATGGAGAAACAGAATAAACTGAGCACAAATTTTGATCCAACGCCTCACACTGTTGAAAGCTCGAAAGATGGAGATACTATTGTGAGAAATGACGAAACTGGACAAAAATATAGGAGAAACATAGTTCATTTAAAAAAAGTAGAAGGCGTTTGGAAAGCCCTTCCAGAGAACGAAGATAATGTAGATTCTGAATCGGAATAACTATTTGCGAGTCTAGTTTGTTTTTCTTCTATGTATCTTGAATTCCATTAATTTTGCTAAAATTATTTTGTAAAAAAAAAATGAAAGTTGAATTTTGTTCCAAATCAAAGCTCTTATTCTTCAGCTAAAAAAAAAAAAATTGTAAAGATTAAAGGTAGCTTTTATTCAGTAAAAGCTATTGCATTTAATAGATTTAATAATAAATGTTGAATTTCCTGAAATCCGGATAAACTTTTTTTTTTCTTTAAAAAAAAAAAAAACAAAAATAGATTGTGGCGATTAAAGGTAAGATGTTAACTAGACTAAATATAAAATATTTTTACAAGATACAGATGTAGTGTATGCGTAACGTAACGTAACATAACGTATGTTAACGAAGTCTATCTTAACGTACGGCTTATTCAGGTACCCTCACTACACCGGCTTAGAGAGGTATACCTGTCACTGTCTCGAGCGCATGTTGCACACACAGAGTCAGTCGGTGATTGATCCTCGTGCAGTGCGGATGCATACGTTGGCGAGCCTGTGAACATTGCAAACATTACAGTGGTAGTACCCAATACTAGAAATAACCAATAAAAAAAAATATTTAATGAAAATCTTGTTCATTTCTTTCTGTTTTTATTTGCATTTTTAAAAGTTGTGCTTATTCAGTTGACGCAAAAAAACTGAGTTTTTCAATGTGGAAAGCTTTGCATGAGAGCCAGGGAAAAAATTGTCCTTTTTAAATTATTCTTTTTGATTTGTTTTCTCAACATCATAAGCTATCGGTTAGCATCATCAAATTATGCATTAACGTTCAAAGTAAGGAAAAAATGGACAGCAAACTTTTGAAAAATGTGTGCTTATTCAGTTGAAACGGAGTGTATATTTCGAATTTTGAGAATTTTTGAAAGAAAAATCAGATATTTGACTTTTGAAATTTCACAAAAACACAAAAAAAACAGAACTCAGTGGAAGTGATTTGACCTGTTCCATTCGATTTCAGAATGAGTGAATTCTTGAGTGAAACCAAGCGAAAACGACATAACTGTTCGCACAGACATCGAACATAATTATCACAACATCAGTTTTTTTCACATTTTTACAAATTTTGTCTGTAGCGTACACAATATTATTACTTTCTTGTTTTTGTATGCACACATAGGTTGTGAAGTGACGTAGTGACTGCACAAACAATTTTTTGTTCATATTATCTCTCATCTTAAAAATAACATATTTCTATATCTTTTTATTGAACAGCTAAAAAGCAATCACAACTATCGGTCATAGTGGTGCCTGTGTCATTCAGTTTAATTGCTGTCATCTTAATAGTATTCGGTGTATCTTACTATATTCAAAGTAGGAATAGGTAGGTTGAAACTGCTTTTCCTTTTATTTTTCTATTTCATGTTCACGTTTATATCTTCCCAAAAGATTTAATGTAGAAGTGGCTGATTTCAACTTTGGCGAAACACAATCCGTCGACATGGAATATAAAACTTTCCAACAGCGTCTAATTGAAAGTCTGTGTGATGCAATTCCACATAGAAGGCGTAGTGATAGTAGTGAGTTCCTGCCGGATTCTAGTCCAACTGGTAGTGAAGGTGGCAGTCCAATGCGCTACAACACGATGACATAAGTGAATTGGTGCATGTGTTTTTTAATGAGTGTTTATATTATAATTATTATACATACATATATATCTATTTAAGTCCATTGCATTCTCTCACATATTCATTTTCATTTATTTTTATTTCTTCAATTTAATGTACATGCTAGAACCTGAAATATTAGGTCAGTTCCACTTGTCAAAAATCTCTATGAGATCTCAATGTCACTTTAACTGAGGGAAAATTATATGGTGGAACATTTTTCTCGGGTTTCTGTGATATAATTAAGCATATTTTACTTGAGCAGGAACCACGATCAACCAATGAAAGAATATTCTTCGATTCTGACATTTCTTTCAGTTGCGAACTGCTTAACAAAATCAAAGAAAAAAACGATATTTGGGGTTAAATACCCGCGAACATTTTCTTTATTGGGGGTGCGGATTGTGTGGAACGCGAAAAGAGTTTAAAATTATATACATTTGTTTCCTCACACTTATTAAATGTATGCATCATAAATCAAGTATTAACTATCAGTCTTATTGTGAGTTTCGCCCGAATAGAATTTCTCTTCGAATCAGGACGGACAATACTTGCAAAAAACACAGTTTCAGGGAAATGAAAATATCCCATACATATTTCGCTTTCAAAATTATGAAACATTTTTATATTTTTCTTAACTTTCAATCCAAATGGCTAGTTCCTTAGCCTTATGTTTCGCCCAGCAAATCATTTCCCCGGAATTATTTTTAATCGCCCGGAATTTTAAAAGCTATTCTGAGTTTCGCCCGAATAGAATTTCACTTCGAATCAATTATTAAGATGTTTTTATTTGAGAGTTGGAAATGAAAACGAAAGGTGGCGCTACAGTCCGGTGTGGACTTGGGCCTCAATCAACAGTCTCCGCCAGCCAGCTCGGTCCCTAGCTAGCTGTCTCCAGTTTTGCACTCCAAGTTGTTTGAGGTCCTCTTCAACTTGTGTGCGCCACCTGAAGGTAGCTTTAAACGACAAACACGTTTGCCGAACAAGCTCGTTTGCGTTATTCCCTACACGGCAAACACATACGGCTATCATGAATCGCATTTCCCGAGAAATTTTTCCCTTATTCGAAAAAAGGTATCGTGAACTGATTTCGAAATTAGGAAAAAATTCCGCGAGAATTATTTACCTATCGTGAACTATTTTTTTATGGGAAATTTCGTTCTCTTTCTCGTGGAATATTCCGTTACAATTTTGCAAGGGAATCCCAAAAGTTATCAATCAACAATGTAAGTTATCTCTAGAAAAAAAAATAAATAAATAAATAAACGACGCTATTAAAACTAACTAAAACGATTGATTTTTTAAGGTCTAATTCTTCAAATTCGAAGCAAATAGAAAATTTGATTTCCTTAATGGAAAAGTATCAGGACATTGCAAATGGTTTTATGACAAATAAAAGCAAGGGCTCAACTTTCTTATTTGGAAACCTGAATTTTGACAAAAAAAAAAACACTTTTATTTGAAAGATAAATGTATTTAATAAACAAATATAAATAATTTGTGGCGAAGAATCACTTGTTTCTATTTTTAATTAATTTTTAAACTTTCTATTTTTCATATGAAAACAAGAGGAAAAGAACGCGGTGGATGTATTTTGACAGTTCTTCCAAACACAAACACATAGCAATGCGTATAATTTTCTTGTGTTAAGTGCTCGTATGGGTAGTGTATTATTGGTTCTTTTGGGAAATTTTTGTTATTTTGCTAAGTTTTTAAAGCAAAATGTTATTTCTTGAGGGTATATTATAATTTTCACCGAGGATTTTTTTTTGTGTGAAGCCGCCGCATATACTCGCTGTTTGCTAGCGTAGCCAGAGTCGCGCACTACACATCGAGGGTTAAAACCCCTTGAGCGGCGAAGCCGCCGCATATAGTTTCTGTTTGCTACACAAAGCTGAAAGTGCAAATTCAGTAAACCGAAATGTAGCAAAAATAAGTTGGGTACTAAAAATCCCACCACCGAGCACTGGATGTAGAGTAATGATATAGTTTGAAAGTGAAGAAAAAAAAAAACATTTTTTGTTGTTCATTTTCCGAGGTTGCATTTCGGTGAAAAGCGCAAACTTTAAAAAATTTTAAAAAATATAAATAAAGGAAAATTTGTTTCAAAAAACTGTTGTCTGATTAGTTTAAATATGTATTAATTGAATAAGTTTACATATCCGTATATGAGCAATTTTTGCAGAAAAAAGAAAAATAAAAAGGCCCAAATCGGAAAATTAAATACATTTTTTAATCAATTTCCCAGGTTTTCCTCGCGGTAATATTTTACAGCTGATCTATAGAGATGCCTACCTCACTGTAAAAAAAAATCAAATTTTTAGGGGGGCTTCCATTAGGGAAATTATTAGAAAATATATGCGTTTAATTGAATTTAATAATTTTTAAAACTCTGATTTTGCTTTCTTTCTCCAAGTAAGTCTTTGTTTCGTGTTCAATTGGCTTATTTACATCTTGTTATTGTAACTGACGCGTTTTTCTCAGTGCGCATGCTCACTCATACATTCCACAAATTTCCCCTCTGTTTACTTTATTAATTTCAATAGTTCATTTTTTTCCATTTAAAGTAGTTCTAACTAAGGCTATCTAACCCTGACCCCAAAAGTATTCCGTGGCCAAGTTTGTCTGAGCACGGATCTGATACTTTTGTAAGCCAGCAGCCACGGGTTCAAATCCTAAGTAATCCCAAACTTTTTTTTTTTTTGTATTATTTTGTTAATTTCATTCTTTTTTTATTTTTTATTTTATCTTACTCCTTTTCTGAATCAATATGATTTGTGCCAATAAAAACTGTGCCGATCGCTCTGACGCATCTCCCCTCTACCCGTGCTTCGGTCCGTGTGGAAACCTATTCCATTCAAAATGCGTGGGTGCAACAACTGCTTTTTTGGATAAAATAACCGCATCCAAAATTGCATTTTGGTACTGTGACGATTGTAGAAAAATCTCTCTAGGTAACTTATCTTTCAAACTGTCAACCTTGAAGGAAGACATTTTAAGGATATCAAATAGTTTCGAACAATTGAGCTTAAGTTTCTCAATAATGGCTCAAAACGCAAACAACATCCCAGTGCCAATTACTTTCATTGACAAATCCTCCTCCACGGACGACCTTGAAACGCCACCTACGTTAAGCTCGCAGACCCTTAAGTCCACAGCCGAAAATCATAAAAATTCAAAAAAGAGAGGACGAGAACAAGCTTCTACATCAATTAATGCAGGCCCAGCTCCAAAAAGATCAAATTTGAGGAGTAACAAAGTAGCAGTTCAGCCCGATAATCCTCCATCAAACGAGTTGAACAGTGAAAATAATGATGCCCAATCTCCTTCAATAATTTCAGACCTTCCTTCAACGAGCCTTGCATCGGTTCAAACTTCAACTTCTTCCCAAAAATCCCTTACGTCTGTACCTAGGCCCAAAACAATATTTGTATCACGCTTATTGCCCAATACTGAACCAGATGACGTATTGAATCATCTAGTAGAATGTAAGGTTTTACCTAACACTATTCATGCTAAATGTCAAAAAATAAGTAAACCAAATAGTTTTGTGGCATCTTTCAAAATAACCGCGCCAAATTCTCTTTTTGAGAGCATTTTAAATTGTTCATGGCCACCAAACACTCTGGTAAAAGAATTTATTATTCCCAACAGACGGAAAAAAATTAACTTCCCCTTACTCAAGAGGACCCAAAAAACTGCAAAGGATCTCCCTCTACTACCAAAACGTAAGAGGACTTCGAAGTAAAACTACTTCAATTTTTAAAAATTCTCAAGCTTTTCCGCATGACGTGTTTGTATTTACGGAAACTTGGCTTAATGCCGCCATTCTTGATTCTGAACTCTTTGATAAAGAATTCTTAGTTTATAGGAAAGACCGTCATGTGGATGCTATGAATCTGGTTGGTGGGGGAGTTCTTATTGCCGTTCGAAACAGATTTTGTTCATCACAAATTATCTTCCCTTTCAATCTCTCAATAGAACTCTTATGCATCAAAGTGACCATACAATCAATAGTCTTTTTTATTTTAAATGTGTATATTCCACCAAAAAGTCCTGTTTCAGTGTTTAATGAACTTTCGTCAGCAGTTGACTATGTCATAGAAATTGCTGGTTTTGAAAATAATATTCTCCTGTTAGGTGATTTTAATCTCCCAAACGTAGACTGGGTAACTTCAGACGACGAGTCTTATCTTGAAGCCTCCGCAAGTTCATCGCAACAGGAACTTCAATTTCTGGACAAATTTATTTCAGCTGACTTGCAACAAGTAAGCTGTATTAAGAACTCTATGCATCGGTTACTTGATTTAGTATTCTCATCAAATGCTGTTAGCACAGTAGTTGTTGAATCTTTCCCTGCTATATCTAATATAGACAAATATCACCCACCTCTTGACATTTTCTTTGACTTGAGCGGTCATTTACTAGAAAATAGTAATTCTCACGACTGTTCGTATAAATATGACTTCCGCAGAGCTAATTTTCAACAGCTTTCGGATAGTTTAAGTAGTTCCGGTATTGAGAATATACCGCTCTTAAATGACATCGACGCAACTATCTCAAGCTTTTACACTGTCATGATGAGATCCATTGACGTAATAGTACCCAAAAAAAGAAGTTTTAACTCAAATAACTCCAGTCATCCTTGGTATACGAAAGAACTGAGAAGCCTTCGTAATAGAAGGAACAAGGCTTGGAAAAATTATATCGGTTTTATGACATTGGAGAACCAAGTAGTTTATATCTCCCTTTTCGAAGAGTTCAAAAGTCTCTCTTTTAATCTTTACAATGAATATCTCATAAATATGGGAAATTCACTTAAACAGGACCCTAAAAGTTTTTGGAATTTTGTCAATTCTAAAAAGAAATGTGATGTTTTTCCGTTAAACTTCAAATACAACAATACTGTTTTGAACTGTAATTCTGAAATCTGTGATGCTTTTGCAAGTAGTTTTAGTCAGTCTTTCATCGATACTCCCGTAACTGTGGATACTGATTTCTTTGATTATCTGCGAAACTGTCCCCAAGTAACTTTCAACAATGTTCTTATCGACTTCGCTAAACTTTTTAATTGTATGTGCCTTCTTAAGGAAGACTATTCTTTTGGTCCCGATGGTCCACCTATTGTTTTAAAAAAATGTAGGACGGTTTTGGCCTTGCCTCTCCGTAATATTTTTGAATTGTCGTTAAAACTAGGAAAATTCCCTAGCATGTGGAAAACTGCTTACATAACACCTGTATTCAAGAAAGGAGACAAGTCTGATATTACAAATTATAGGCCTATATCTAAAGTGTCTTGCATTCCAAAGCTTTTTGAGCAAGTTGTTTGTGATAATTTAGTCTTCTACACCAAAAATATCATATGCTTTGAACAACATGGCTTTATGCAGAAACGTTCAACGGTGACTAACCTTCTTGAATTTTTGCATAAATGTTTAAATACCGTAGAAAGTGGAAAGGAAGTTGATTACGTTTACACCGATTTTTCAAAAGCGTTTGATCAACTTTCTCATACTATTATCAAGTTTAAATTGAATTCATATGGCTTTCCTCCAGGGTTCGTCAAATGGATTTCTTCTTATCTTGATAATAGATCTTACCAAGTAAAGTTCAGAAACTCTTACTCAAAATCTTTCATCGCCAAGTCGGGTGTACCACAAGGTAGTCATCTAGGGCCCCTTTTATTTATTTTAGCTATTAACGATGCACCGCTAAGTGTTCGTAATAGTAAAATTCTTATCTTTGCAGATGATATGAAGATTTTCAAAAATATTTCATTCAATGAAGATCGCATTCAACTGCAAGATGATATTAATAAGTTTGTTGTATGGTGTGAAAAGAATAATTTAAATCTTAACCCAGGAAAATGTCAGACAATGACAATTTCAAAAAAGCGAAATCCTGCATCATATGATTATGTTATCTCCCAACACATCTTATCCCGTGTATTTAAGGTTAGGGACCTAGGAGTTCTTTTCACATCCAATTTAGATTTTTCAGAACACATTAACAACATCGTCAACAAAGCTAACTCAATGTTAGGATTTATTAAGCGTTGGTCCAAGGAATTTCTTGACCCTAACGTTACCTTTAGCTTGTACAACAGTTTAGTTCGACCCCATCTCGAATATGCATCACAAGTTTGGTCTCCTCATTATGAGATACATATTGAGAGACTAGAATCAGTTCAACGCAATTTTACACGTTTCGCCTTTAAAGGGCTTCAATGGATTGACCCCAATAATATCCCTTCTTATGATGATCGACTTGCATTTTTCCAGATGCAAAAACTTTGTCAAAGGAGAACAAATAATGATATTGTTTTCCTTCATCAAATTATTACTGGTGTCACTGATGCTCCAGATATTCTAAATTCTATCTCTTTAATTATCGAGGTGGAGATCATAATTTGCGTTCTCATAGTTTGATTAAAGTTACTAAACATAGAACAAACTACGGAATGCATGAGCCACTGACAAGAATGAGTAAGCTTTTGAATACGAATGAAAACTTATTTGATTTTCATATCAATAAATACATTTTAAAACAAATTCTTAAGACCAGTGTACCACGTTCTTAAACATCTTTTTTTTTTGTATTTTGCAAATTTGTATGTTGTCTTTTCATGTTTTTTTTTTTCATTTGTTAAAAAAAAAAAGAAACTGACTTATCTATTTTGATATTTTTTTTTATTTTATTTCTTTTTTACTAACTTGACAAGTGTCTTCAACACGCGTATTTGCTTTTTTCTTTGTTTCTTCCATGTTTTACAAATTTTTTGACTTTAAAATTTTTAAATTTTTGATTTTAAGGTTTTGCATTTTTTTCTTTTATTTTTACTTTTTGTAATATTTTAATTTAAAATTTTGTTTTTCCTTTATACCTGCTTGCATTAAGCAGTCCCAAACTCTTGTCTTCCTAATATTCGTATCGCCATAACTATTTTTTAAGAATTTCTAATCAAGTGCCGATACGACTAACAACCGTAACTGTTAATCGTACTCGGTGAAAATGGACCCCAGCGCGTGCGGTATCTGGGGGGAAAGAGGCGTGGGATTTAATTAATAAAAATGATTTGGTACATGCTCCTATCAAGATCGTCGCCTGCTGTTTTGAACAGCTCGGCAGCTAGACCATCTAATTATTCATACAGCTATATTTGTTTTTAGTTCAATCTTTTCGCCAACAAAAAAAGGTGAAAACTTTAAGCTTAAATATCGTTTGATTTCTTTCGGAATTATTGATGCCGACAAGGGGAATTTTTCGAACATAGAATTTGTTCACCCGGATTTCTCAATTAGGGAAGAAAAAAAGTTATTAAGGCTGAATAGCTTTTAAAATTCCGGGTGAACAAAAATAGTCCGGGGGAATGATTTTCCAGGCAAAACTCACAATAAGGCTATATTTTAATCGTTTTGTTAAACATTTCTGAGGAAAGTGGACTTGAAAAGTATCTAAAATCACTTTTTTTCATTAATTCGTCGTTCGTTGGTCGTGCTCATATGAAAAGTGCTTTACTAATTGGCGTTAATAATAACGAAATGGTTAAATACATCCACATTACAAAAAAATATCAGGAACAAAACTAAACCTTCTTGTTCCACTTAAAAAAAAACCCTTATGCCTCAGTTAAGGCGGAACTGACTTATTCACACGTCAAAAAAGGATATTGATAGAATCTCTTCTTACCTTTCAAAGCTTTTCTCATAATTTTGTACTAGCGCTATATCTTTATGACAAATGTGTTCTTTACTTTTGTTTTTTTCCATTCTATAACCTTAAAAATGAATATAAATAAGTATTTAAATTATTAGGCTGATTTCAAATTTTCAAATTTTACAAAATCCAAAAGCGAATGAAAGACCTGCGACCTGCGAATAACAGAACTTAAAGGGACTTTTCTTAAAATGAAAGAGGAAATTTCTTTTTTTAGGCCCGGTGCACACACGCGATACTCACAATCAAATCGAGTGGTGCACACTGCACACACACTTGCAATATCGCAGCGTCAAGAAATCGCATTTGCGTCTTGTAGTACATTGTTGTCTATTGTGCAGTGCACACATGCGTTTTCATACTGCAAGTTTTTATCAAATTGAAAGGCAAAATATGGATGATTTTGATACTGGGGCCTGATTATGGAGTTCGCGGCGAATCGTTTTGCTAGCGAGTTTTACATTTTTCAATTATTGCATTCGCTTTCTTTTTCTTCGTTTTGAATTCGACCAATTAACGAATTCGAAGGCGTATTTGAAAAGTCATATAATGTTTGCTGGCGAGTTGAAATACGACAACTTTTTAATGGCGGATTCACAGGCGAAAGATTGTTTATTCAGAGTTACCACCACTCGGCATTTTCTGATAGTGTGATTTTTGATAAGCTGGTTCAGGGACTCATATTATTAAATTTAACTCATCTTTTTAAGTATTCTACAGATAGTGCATGAAAAGAGTTTATTTTCATTTCTGCATGTTTATTAATATTCTTCTTCTCATGCAAATTGCATGTTATGCAAACAATACTCTTGCAAAACAGACTGAATTAATGATAACCGCAACAGATGTAGCTTTAAAAAAGGCCGCTATCAACTGCCAAAGTTCAGAATCTTCTATTAGAAGAACCTTTGTTTGAAAAATAAAATTTATTTTCAAAATGACAAATTTTTTCAGCAGCTCATTTAAATTTTAACATGCGGCAACACTGTTATCATTATTAACTGGAATATTAAGTGTCAAATCACTGGAATATTGGAAGACGTTTTCTCGCTTCGCCGCGAGTTCGTTAATAAGGAAATACGACGCGAGTCGAATTTGAAAGGTCGAATTGAAAACGATCCACCGCGAACCCCATAATCAGGCCCCTGGGGTGGAATCGGCTAAATTCAAAAATGATTATCACATTTGTGATAGTCACATGTGATGAAATGAAATTTTAAGTCTGCGTAAAGTTATCACAAAAAAAATTATTAGTTTTGGAATCACTTGGCCAAACTGACTTTTGTAATTTTTTTTTTTTAATTCCTCCGTTTGATTTCTGTTTGTTTTTGCTTATAAAGAGCCATAGAGAATATATAATAACAGGTGACGGAGGCAATTGTGGTCATATAATCTTTGAACGATGTCAAAAATTACAACCAAATCAAAGCTGATGAAGGAGTTTCGGGGTCTACAAACGAATGTCACGGCAAGAATGCAAAACACACCGTCATCAAAGTTCCAGTGGGAACTATCATTCGAAATTCTTGGATAAGGAAAAGGTGATGTGTGGAGGTAGTGGTGACTTGGGTAATAAGTTCTTCGCGTCAGCGCTAAACCAAACCCCAAGAATATGCGAGTAAGGACTTGCGCGGGTAAGGACTTGAGCTATTCTCTTGAGTTGCGAAGTATGGCTGATGTGGGATTCATTAGAATCCCGAATGCCGGTAAGAGTAATCTCCTGAGAGCAATTTCTAGGGCGAGGCCCAAGATCGCTTCATACCCATTCACAACCTTAAAACCTCACATCGGAATGATCCAGTACGACGACTACGAACAAGTATCAGTCGCAGATTTGCCAGGTCTCATTCCAGATTCCCATAAAAACAAGGGTTTGGGTATTGGGTATTCAGTTTCTCAAGCCTCCACCAGATGCGGGTGATAACCTAATGTAGGAGTCCTCTTCGTTATAGCGATTGGCAGAACTTGCAAACTTTTTTATCTTAGCAAATATGCATTTCTAATTTAATTAAAAACTATTAAATAAAACACATAACAAATAAACATTTGTATGGGCACAAAAATTTTTTTTTTCTTGATTTCATGAAAATATTGAAGCAAGTTTTGTATGAAAGTGACTACTTAAAGTCTGTCACAGAAAAAATCACAAAAATGTGATTGTCACAAGTGATAATCATCTTAGGGGCCAGTTATAGCGATCATTAAAAGATGGAACATATGAAAATTTGATTTTTTTTACTTACGTGCGTTTATAGCGATCATGAAAAAAATGTTATTATTTTAATGTCATTCAAACATTTATTTAATAAACTGACACCGAATATTTTTTTTAATGATTGAAAATATTTCATTAAATTTTTTAATGAAAGATGGAACATTAAAAAAAAGGGAACACAAGCACTGAAACAAAGTATTTCATGTTTTGAAATTTAATTATTAGCTTGTCATAAAAACGAATTTTCATCATTAAAATAAATAAATGCTTTTTTCATCAAAAATATTCTTTTGTTGGATTATTTTTCGGCAGAAAAAATATTTCAATAGATTTGTCATCGATTGATATGAGGTTGATACATAAAATCAAAGTATAACACACCATTTTTAATGATAGTTTTTAATGATCGCTATAACTGGCCCCTTACACAGACAAAATTTGTGATTAGTGATTATCATTTATCAAAAATCACCTAAGCCGATTCCACCCCTGGTTTCTTTTTATTTGATTTTGATTTTGATTTTTGGCGAAACCCTGACCGCCAACTCATCAAAAGATCTTACACTCATTCGAAAATAGTTAAAAAAATGTTCAGGATTTTGTCTCATATTTTGAAACGATGAATTAAATAGTTCTTTTGTAAGCCGATGCGAATTGGTTTGTTTAAGTTCATTACTCTCCCATGAGTATTTTGTGGTATCACAACGGATCCTTGAGGTCTAAGTGTGTCAACAACAACTAGACAACCACTACAACCTAACCTAACCTAAGCCGATGCGATGGTCATTAACGTCAGTGACGTTGTTCCTTTTTATTAAGGACATAACTTTTATGCACGAGGTACGCGAAAATAATTCTTTTCTTCCTGTAAACCTCTACCTCCATTGTTGAAAGACAATCTGAAGATTGAAACCTGCGGTAAAATGACGCAAGTGTGCCGCGACAAAATTGCGTGTGTGCACCGGGCCTTACCCGTTTTTAAAACGACATATTTTATTCAATCAATAGCCGATTTTCCATTCATCGAACAAATCTACAAAGAACAAACTGGCAAATAAACTTATCTGAGTAGGTATTCCTCGGTCGAATAAATAAGAACGTTTTTCGTCAGATAAAATCTATCTGACGATTGAAAAACCGGCTCTAAAATTTTATTTATAAATAAGATTTGATTTTCTGTTTCATTGCTTTAATTCCCAAAAACGTTATTAGCTTTATTGATAATTTACAGCACTTTACTGTGCAGGGTTTGTACAAATGGTCCTTGTCCTTGTCGTTGAAGTAAAAACTTGATTCCTTTTCGTATTTAATAATACGTTAACTAGAGATACAGTATATTATTTTTGGGTACATACACAACTCGGTTCTGTTGGTAAAATTCATTAGCATGTAATGTGCATTTTTTTTTATTATTTAACATTGAATAACAAAAAAGTAATCTTACTTTGTAGGGATTTGCTTTTCTCGTTGATAGATACGATTATTTCTTGTGATAAAAGATAAATTACATAAAAGCCTACAAATTTGTTCTGACAATTTTTTTTTTTTAATAAAAATAAAAATAAAATTTTCATAAGCAAGTACGCATTAACATATACATAGATATGAAATACTAAAAATACTTGTTTTTCAAAACAAATAAAAGAATGTCATTTTCAGAACATTTATTAACATTTAGAGGTAAATAACAATGAAAAGAAAAAATATTATGCAATTTAATTGATGGGATTTTGAACCATTAAATAAAAAATAAAAATTAATTCATAACTTTTGAGTAACACCTAAAGAATAAACATTGATATTCCAAACTATGTAAATAAACTTAAAATACGTAACGAAACGATGTTTTGTTTGGTCTTTTTTTCAAATTCGATCATGATTTTGCTTAGTGTTCTTGTTCAAAAACGTTTGATGGCATTGAATACCAGAATAGTTCACAAGCTTGGGTTTTGTTGTTTTAAAGTTTGGTACATACAATTACATGTATACCAAAACAATCTACATACGTACACTTTTCTTCAGTGATATAACGCTAGCAGAATCAAATTTGAACCAATGCACAGTGGGTCCCGCCATAGGTCAAAAATAAAAAAGTGAATGTCATAAATCCAAAATTTTTTGATGAAATTATGTTAAAGACATTCCCGTTAATCAAAAACAACAAAAAGATTGTATGGTAATTTTTTTTTTATTACTTGTAAGCCCTTCAAAGTGAATATATATTAGAATGCACATTTCGCTTATCAGTTCAATTTTTTGGTTGTGACCTTTTGGTAGTGATAACACGTGTTGAAAAAAGCTTAACATTATTTTCTTAAATATGGATATTAAACTAGAAGGTTAGTTCTTTCTAAAAACATACATTTTATTGTAAAATATATACAGGTGTACTTATAAGGGGTCTCCTTCGTAATGTAGTTTTTGAAATATTTTTCAAAGACTTTTTTAAAGTAAATTAGAGATTTAGTTGGGTTCCCTCCGAGCTCATTCTAAAAATTTGGTATTAAAATGTAGAATATTGTCTAACCTTTCAAAATAACTTTGATTTTTTTTCCACTTTTTTCCCCTTTTGAAGTTACAACCGTTTATGTGACCATATATAGCTTAAATTCAGTGTAAAATTGAGTGAAAAAGCCTAACAGTCAAGGAACAAGGATATACAAAATTAAATTTTACAAGAAAAATGTCTCACGTAATAACAAATAAGGACCTTTTAAACGTCTTTTATTAACTTCCGACCCGTTTATTTCCAATTTATGAAAATAGCCTAGTAAAAAGAAATGTCTGTTATCGAAAACAGCAGAAGTGCTAATAAAAACATAGTTTTTTTTTCAATATTTCAATATTTATGTTATTTTTTGTTATTTTTTCCTTATAATTATGTTCAAATAAACAATCTTAAATCATATCCCCAGGTTTTTATTGGAAAAAAGCAAGAATAATATTTTTGACCGCACTTTGTATGGGTGGGTACCCACTGTGCAATGCAGCTAGCGATATGAAACCAACGGCATATTTTGTTGCTAATTCGTGCCGCAAGAATTAATTTTGTTACTCAAAGTATTCGAAAAAAGCGCGGTTACGTTTCTTCTTCTCTCTTCGGAAAAATAATAAGTATGTATACATGCCCGAGTGAACTTTCCCATAAAACTTTAATTTCTTTATCTAGAAAGGTATTTTCAAAGAGAAAACAACATTTATCGGGTCAGCTAGTAGAATAAAAAATTAAAAGGGTGTTTTTTTTCGAGGTATAGAACTTTAAGTTGGCATTACTTTTCAAGACGGCGACCGATTTAACAGCTGTCAAGTGATTTATTCTCAGTTTGGTTTGACAATTCATCATGAATAGACTCACGCCTGAACAACGCATGCAAATTGTGCTATTTTATTTCGAAAATAATGGTTCTGTGCGGATTTTCATAAGCGATGAAGCGCACTTCTGGTTGAATGGCTACGTCAACAAACAAAACTGCCGCATTTGTAGTGAAGCTAATCCCCATTCGGAAGACAACATTCGCCGTGTTATTGCCGATATACGGCCGCAAATGTTGGAAAAAGTCGTCGAAAATTGGACTACATCCGAGCCAGCCATGTCAGTCATATGCCAGAAATCATATTTAAAATGTAATGCCACAAGATTATCATTCGAATAAATAGAAAATCATGTCAATCGAATATTCCATCGTTGTTCTATTGCAATTTAAATTTCTATACCTTTAATTTTTTTTTATCATATAAACAGTTGCTTACTTCTTGTAAAACTGAAACACATATTTTATTGGGGTTCGTTTGTGTGCACAGTTAGTCTAGGTACAATTTTTTATTTCTCATTGACGAATGTCGATTTTTCTTTGAGGTTTATGCAAAATAACAGTGCAATAAATGAAATAAATACCGTGAATATATGTAAATTTAAAGTTTAATAAATCTGAAACTTTTGTGTAATTTTTTTTTTTAGTTTCAGTGAAAAATATAACAAACTACTTTTATTTTCATTTACATACTTTTTAATTAAATTAATTATTTGATGTCTAAATGTTACTGTTGTTTTCTCTTTGAAAATACCTTTCCAGATATTGAAATTAACGTTTTATGGGAAAGTTCACTCGGGCGTATACTTATTATTTTTCAGAAGAGATAAGAAGAATCGTACCTCGTTTTTGTCCGAAAACTATTTGAGCTACAAAATTTCATTTTTCCAAGAACTAGCGGAGCAACAAAACCAATTCTTGCGGCACAAATAAGCAACAAAATACTGAACAGTTTTCGGTTCTGCTAGCGTAATAGACGTGTTTTGTCTCTGGGGTCGCTATCCGCATCGAAAGAGGCAAACAATTACGTTATATTTATGATTTGCAACAACATCATGAGAATCTGTGCTTCAACGACCATTTTGAGAGAAAGCTAATTATATATTACCTTAAATAATTGTGTCCTGTTGATATCGTCTGTGATAACTTTGGTTATTTGTGCTTTGTTGTGCAATTTGTAACGGTACAAGACTTACAGCTCTATTCTGCTATTCATCGGGAGGAATTTTTCTTCAATTTTCACTTCACACTATTCTACTATCCATTCGAATCGAATCTGGACTCACCTCGTGAACATCGGTAACGTCGATAATACGTCGAGGTATTCTGTTATTCACTCGAACCCGTTCATTCTATTCAATTCAAATCCGCACATTAATTTTTGCGGGTTTTTTATTCAATGGATTTTCTATCTGTTTGGTGGTCAATAAAATGTAATTTATTGATTGGTTATTTGTATAAATAAAGATTATTAACATTTTCAGGGGCAGATCAAAGAATAGAGACCTATTTATGGCAACAATTTGCGGAATGGAATTAAATCCAAACATTACCAAAATTAATGCTACAAGCCAACCCGAAGGCCTTAAAGGTTTTTTGAAGAATATTAAGGATAGCGTAAACCTCCTGGGTCTACCATTGAAAGATGTGACCGTGTGGAAAATTTGTTAGTGATTTTTACATAAACAGCTGTTAACTTGTATGTCAAATTGGTTTTTGATAATGTAGTTCACCCGATGGATAGCAGAATGTAAAGGCAGTGTTCGAGGGAATCGAATGGGTGAATCGAATCTACGATTCACGTGGATAGCAGAATAGCGCTGTTAGTGACAAGTTGGGCAACACATTATTACTACCGGCGGAAAGAGTCAACATACGAAGAATTCTACAAATCCCAATAATTCCTTCAGATTTACCATTCAACTGAAAGGTTTACATACAATTGAGGGCAAATACTAAAGAATCTTTTCATTCTTTCAGCTAAAAAAAAAGTAATAATATACCAAACCATATAAATAAAGTAAAAGTTATTCTTAAATAATTACATAATTTGATGTGTGCATGTGTCCTCGGAAAGTTCGAACATCGAGAATGCTGGACAAGTGCCTTCCGTCGAACGCAATGTGCTCAATCTGGTTGACGGTTGATTGATCAGGATATCTCCATGTACCTTTATGGATGTTGAGGTGTAGATGCAGCAAAATCGATCAGCCTGAATCCGTTATCGGAAGTGGTGTCGTGCAGGCTGTGCTTTCCAACTATTCCGCCAAAGATGACCTCTTCCAGCATGAGCATGTAGTTTGGAGAGTTTGGTGGTAGTCGAAATATCCTTTTGATATAAAAACGAAGCAGTTTTTCAACAGATTCATACTTCTTACTACCCCAAACCTGGGCTACATACATTAAAGTTGATTCCGCTACTGCTTCAAATACATTGTAATGACTCATTACAAATTCCCTACAACAACCAACATCAAGCACGAATCACCTCATGTATTTACCGCTAGCAAGAATCATCCGACCATCATCGCACCGCCTGTTGCTAAGGGGCCGTCCATAAACTACGTCACGCTGAATTTAGCTGTTTTGACCCCCTCCCTCCCCCGGTGTCACGCTTTGTCACACTTGCTTTAACCCCCCTCAAATATTACGTCACAAAACAAAGAGCCCCCCCCCCCCTTAACAAAAAAAAAATTAGTTGATAGAACACAAATTTCCATATATGTTTTATATTTTTTGTTATAATTCCATTTTTTTTAAATAAAAAAATAAAATAAAGTTGCAACAAACTTACGTTTTTTAGTCTAACTTTGGCAAACGTCACGTTAGATGTAGACCCCCCCTCCCCCCTTGTCACAACTTGTCACGCTCAGCGTGACCCCTCCCTCCCCCCTAAGTGCGAACGTATTTTATGGATGGCCCCTAACCGCAGCAAACAACAACAATGCTGTTGCTAACTAAACGAACAACAGGCAGTTGCTAACCAGCAAGCAACAAGCTATTGCCAACCAACATCGAAACAAATCACCTCATGCATTTACTGTTACTGTTGCTACCCAAACAAACAACAGCAAAACGGTACATCGCACAGCAGCCAGCCTGTAAATAGCCGGCTGCCAGCACTAGTGAAGTCAGTCGCAGCCAGGCAGCCGTAGCGAGCAGACGTGTGCTCCAGCAGTGGTGAGTATAAAACACAACTAACCCGACATAGACTTCCCCCACCAGCAGTGGTAAGGGGTCTTGTCACTAACCCATTTCCAGATTCGTCTGTGATTTACCGGGTCCGCCCGTGATATACCGGATTCGTCCGTGGTTTCCCAGATTCGTCTGTGATTTACCGGGTCCGCCCGTGATTTACCGGATTCGTCCGTGATTCCCCAGATTCGTCTGTGATTTACCAGGTCCGCCTGTGATTTACCGGATTCGTCCGTGATTTACCAGATCCGTCTGTGATTTACCGGGTCCGCCCGTGATTTACCGGATTCGTCCGTGATTTCCCGATTTCGTCCGCAGCACCAGTGAGCCTAGCCGGTAGAAAAAAATAAAGAATAAACATTGATATTCCAAACTATGTAAATAAACTTAAAATACGTAACGAAACGATGTTTTGTTTGGTCTTTTTTTCAAATTCGATCATGATTTTGCTTAGTGTTCTTGTTCAAAAACGTTTGATGGCATTGAATACCAGAATAGTTCACAAGCTTGGGTTTTGTTGTTTTAAAGTTTGGTACATACAATTACATGTATACCAAAACAATCTACATACGTACACTTTTCTTCAGTGATATAACGCTAGCAGAATCAAATTTGAACCAATGCAGCTAGCGATATGAAACCAACGGCATATTTTGTTGCTAATTCGTGCCGCAAGAATTAATTTTGTTACTCAAAGTATTCGAAAAAAGCGCGGTTACGTTTCTTCTTCTCTCTTCGGAAAAATAATAAGTATGTATACATGCCCGAGTGAACTTTCCCATAAAACTTTAATTTCTTTATCTAGAAAGGTATTTTCAAAGAGAAAACAACATTTATCGGGTCAGCTAGTAGAATAAAAAATTAAAAGGGTGTTTTTTTCGAGGTATAGAACTTTAAGTTGGCATTACTTTTCAAGACGGCGACCGATTTAACAGCTGTCAAGTGATTTATTCTCAGTTTGGTTTGACAATTCATCATGAATAGACTCACGCCTGAACAACGCATGCAAATTGTGCTATTTTATTTCGAAAATAATGGTTCTGTGCGGATTTTCATAAGCGATGAAGCGCACTTCTGGTTGAATGGCTACGTCAACAAACAAAACTGCCGCATTTGTAGTGAAGCTAATCCCCATTCGGAAGACAACATTCGCCGTGTTATTGCCGATATACGGCCGCAAATGTTGGAAAAAGTCGTCGAAAATTGGACTACATCCGAGCCAGCCGTGGCAGTCATATGCCAGAAATCATATTTAAAATGTAATGCCACAAGATTATCATTCGAATAAATAGAAAATCATGTCAATCGAATATTCCATCGTTGTTCTATTGCAATTTAAATTTCTATACCTTTAATTTTTTTTATCATATAAACAGTTGCTTACTTCTTGTAAAACTGAAACACATATTTTATTGGGGTTCGTTTGTGTGCACAGTTAGTCTAGGTACAATTTTTTATTTCTCATTGACGAATGTCGATTTTTCTTTGAGGTTTATGCAAAATAACAGTGCAATAAATGAAATAAATACCGTGAATATATGTAAATTTAAAGTTTAATAAATCTGAAACTTTTGTGTAATATTTTTTTTTTAGTTTCAGTGAAAAATATAACAAACTACTTTTATATTCATTTACATACTTTTTAATTAAATAAATTATTTGATGTCTAAATGTTACTTTTGTTTTCTCTTTGAAAATACCTTTCCAGATATTGAAATTAACGTTTTATGGGAAAGTTCACTCGGGCGTATACTTATTATTTTTCAGAAGAGATAAGAAGAATCGTACCTCGTTTTTGTCCGAAAACTATTTGAGCAACAAAATTTCATTTTTCCAAGAACTAGCGGAGCAACAAAACCAATTCTTGCGGCACAAATTAGCAACAAAATACTGAACAGTTTTCGGTTCTGCTAGCGTAATAGACGTGTTTTGTCTCTGGGGTCGCTATCCGCATCGAAAGAGGCAAACAATTACATTATATTTTATGATTCGCAACAACATCATGAGAATCTGTGCTTCAACGACCATTTTGAGAGAAAGCTAATTATATATTACCTTAAATAATTGTGTCCTGTTTATATCGTCTGTGATAACCGGGTGTGTCTGTGTGTCAATTTTCACTTCACACTATTCTACTATCCATTCGAATCGAATCTGGACTCACCTCGTGAACATCGGTAACGTCGATAATACGTCGAGGTATTCTGTTATTCACTCGAACCCGTTCATTCTATTCAATTCAAATCCGCACATTAATTTTTGCGGGTTTTTTATTCAATGGATTTTCTATCTGTTTGGTGGTCAATAAAATGTAATTTATTGATTGGTTATTTGTATAAATAAAGATTATTAACATTTTCAGGGGCAGATCAAAGAATAGAGACCTATTTATGGCAACAATTTGCGGAATGGAATTAAATCCAAACATTACCAAAATTAATGCTACAAGCCAACCCGAAGGCCTTAAAGGTTTTTTGAAGAATATTAAGGATAGCGTAAACCTCCTGGGTCTACCATTGAAAGATGTGACCGTGTGGAAAATTTGTTAGTGATTTTTACATAAACAGCTGTTAACTTGTATGTCAAATTGGTTTTTGATAATGTAGTTCACCCGATGGATAGCAGAATGTAAAGGCAGTGTTCGAGGGAATCGAATGGGTGAATCGAATCTACGATTCACGTGGATAGCAGAATAGCGCTGTTAGTGACAAGTTGGGCAACACATTATTACTACCGGCGGAAAGAGTCAACATACGAAGAATTCTACAAATCCCAATAATTCCTTCAGATTTACCATTCAACTGAAAGGTTTACATACAATTGAGGGCAAATACTAAAGAATCTTTTCATTCTTTCAGCTAAAAAAAAAGTAATAATATACCAAACCATATAAATAAAGTAAAAGTTATTCTTAAATAATTACATAATTTGATGTGTGCATGTGTCCTCGGAAAGTTCGAACATCGAGAATGCTGGACAAGTGCCTTCCGTCGAACGCAATGTGCTCAATCTGGTTGACGGTTGATTGATCAGGATATCTCCATGTACCTTTATGGATGTTGAGGTGTAGATGCAGCAAAATCGATCAGCCTGAATCCGTTATCGGAAGTGGTGTCGTGCAGGCTGTGCTTTCCAACTATTCCGCCAAAGATGACCTCTTCCAGCATGAGCATGTAGTTTGGAGAGTTTGGTGGTAGTCGAAATATCCTTTTGATATAAAAACGAAGCAGTTTTTCAACAGATTCATACTTCTTACTACCCCAAACCTGGGCTACATACATTAAAGTTGATTCCGCTACTGCTTCAAATACATTGTAATGACTCATTACAAATTCCCTACAACAACCAACATCAAGCACGAATCACCTCATGTATTTACCGCTAGCAAGAATCATCCGACCATCATCGCACCGCCTGTTGCTAACCGCAGCAAACAACAACAATGCTGTTGCTAACTAAACGAACAACAGGCAGTTGCTAACCAGCAAGCAACAAGCTATTGCCAACCAACATCGAAACAAATCACCTCATGCATTTACTGTTACTGTTGCTACCCAAACAAACAACAGCAAAACGGTACATCGCACAGCAGCCAGCCTGTAAATAGCCGGCTGCCAGCACTAGTGAAGTCAGTCGCAGCCAGGCAGCCGTAGCGAGCAGACGTGTGCTCCAGCAGTGGTGAGTATAAAACACAACTAACCCGACATAGACTTCCCCCACCAGCAGTGGTAAGGGGTCTTGTCACTAACCCATTTCCAGATTCGTCTGTGATTTACCGGGTCCGCCCGTGATATACCGGATTCGTCCGTGGTTTCCCAGATTCGTCTGTGATTTACCGGGTCCGCCCGTGATTTACCGGATTCGTCCGTGATTTCCCAGATTCGTCTGTGATTTACCAGGTCCGCCTGTGATTTACCGGATTCGTCCGTGATTTACCAGATCCGTCTGTGATTTACCGGGTCCGCCCGTGATTTACCGGATTCGTCCGTGATTTCCCGATTTCGTCCGCAGCACCAGTGAGCCTAGCCGGTAGAAACACTCAGCCGTCCACACGAACCTAATTCGACAGAGGGGGAACTTTCCGAAGACGAAGCAACATACACCGAAGAGGATCTGCGACGCTGTAGCAAAAGGATTATATAGGTTAAACCGAATTTATTTTATTTATACGATAAACAATTGTTAGTCAAATAAGAAATAAATAAAGAATTATTGACCAAAATTAAAGTTCTGGTACACTTTCATTCCAAACCCTGGGAAGACCGGCGAGCTTACCTCAGCTTTGACAAAAGTACCTCACAACTTTATATTTAATGCTATGAGCTACATTTTGATTATTAAAAACGTTTTTCCACGCAATATTAGTTGTAGTCTTGGCTTTTTGTAGTTTCTCAGTTAGATGTTTTTCCATACTGTTATTCTTGGTCATAGTGATCCCTAAATCGGCCCTAGTGAAGTATCCGTCGAAGCGGAAAATTTTCCGCAACGCACGCTTTGTCGGAGACAAAATTTGTATTCAAGGTATCTTTCATCGTAGAAATGCTTGCAGAAATGCGTCAAATGTCGTTGAAGTAAAAACTTGATTCCTTTTCGTATTTAATAATACGTTAACTAGAGATACAGTATATTATTTTTGGGTACATACACAACTCGGTTCTGTTGGTAAAATTCATTAGCATGTAATGTGCATTTTTTTTTTTATTATTTAACATTGAATAACAAAAAAGTAATCTTACTTTGTAGGGATTTGCTTTTCTCGTTGATAGATACGATTATTTCTTGTGATAAAAGATAAATTACATAAAAGCCTACAAATTTGTTCTGACAATTTTTTTTTTTTTAATAAAAATAAAAATAAAATTTTCATAAGCAAGTACGCATTAATATATACATAGATATGTAATACTAAAAATACTTGTTTTTCAAAACAAATAAAAGAATGTCATTTTCAGATTATTTATTAACATTTAGAGGTAAATAACAATGAAAAGAAAAAAATATTATGCAATTTAATTGATGGGATTTTGAACCATTAAATAAAAAATAAAAATTAATTCATAACTTTTGAGTAACACCTAAAGAATAAACATTGATATTCCAAACTATGTAAATAAACTTAAAATACGTAACGAAACGATGTTTTGTTTGGTCTTTTTTTCAAATTCGATCATGATTTTGCTTAGTGTTCTTGTTCAAAAACGTTTGATGGCATTGAATACCAGAATAGTTCACAAGCTTGGGTTTTGTTGTTTTAAAGTTTGGTACATACAATTACATGTATACCAAAACAATCTACATGCGTACACTTTTCTTCAGTGATATAACGCTAGCAGAATCAAATTTGAACCAATGCAGCTAGCGATATGAAACCAACGGCATATTTTGTTGCTAATTCGTGCCGCAAGAATTAATTTTGTTACTCAAAGTATTCGAAAAAAGCGCGGTTACGTTTCTTCTTCTCTCTTCGGAAAAATAATAAGTATGTATACATGCCCGAGTGAACTTTCCCATAAAACTTTAATTTCTATATCTAGAAAGGTATTTTCAAAGAGAAAACAACATTTATCGGGTCAGCTAGTAGAATAAAAAATTAAAAGGGTGTTTTTTTTCGAGGTATAGAACTTTAAGTTGGCATTACTTTTCAAGACGGCGACCGATTTAACAGCTGTCAAGTGATTTATTCTCAGTTTGGTTTGACAATTCATCATGAATAGACTCACGCCTGAACAACGCATGCAAATTGTGCTATTTTATTTCGAAAATAATGGTTCTGTGCGGATTTTCATAAGCGAATTTTGTTTAGCGATGAAGCGCACTTCTGGTTGAATGGCTACGTCAACAAACAAAACTGCCGCATTTGTAGTGAAGCTAATCCCCATTCGGAAGTGTTAGGAGCCAGGGTTCCACAGGGGAGTTCTTCGATACCTTGGAAGAGGGCAGTGGCACGCTTGTGGTCGCACGGACTAGCTCGTCGGATGGGGTAGGTTCTTGCCACTTCCAAAGGTATCTCCCGCTCAACTAAACAAAAAAAATCGTGCCAGGAGAAGCAAAAAAAAGTGGAAAAGGAATGGGAGAAGGATGCGGAAATCTACGTTAAAAGGATCGGAGAGGGTATGAAGAAAGACACAAACCAAGGTACGTGAGTATCATCCAGGGACAGGTAAGATCGGTGCTTCGTTTTGAGAAAAAAAACTAACCTAATTCTAACCTAACTAACCTACCTAACCCATCACCAAAATACCCTATACTAAACTACTAACTAAATCCCTTCACCAATTGAAATTTGTTCCACCTAAACTAAAGCACTTCACTTTTTGTCCCCAGATGATGCTCTGCTGGAATCGCGAAACGCTCATCAGGTGTTGTCGATGATGGTCTGGCCGACCCACCCTTGTATCCGTCCGATACAACCGAATGCTACCTTCGTGGCCGATGTTGTCGAAGGTAGCCCCTAAAATGACCAACCAGCTGCTTACCCCTAAGTACGAACTGACGTCATCATGACGGACGACGACCACAAACCAACCCTCTACATCGGACGGCTTTGCACAGCCTCACCACACCACAGCTCGAAGACTTAGCACTTCATATTATTAAAATAATTCATTTCACGAAATTTCAAAATTCATAATCCAGTTTATTTATCTTAAAAAAACTACAAACTAAGTTTATATGTATTATGTATGTAAAAAGAATGTTAATTCAATATAAAGTATTTACGTTAATCGAAATTATGTAACTTAACTTTTTGTTTTCTTTATATTTCTATAAATTTCGTTTGTCTCTTTACGTTTCTTTTCTTTTATCTGTTATCGACTTCTGTTAGGGCCTTTGTGCCAAAAAAAAAAAAAATATATGTACTGACTTTGGTTACTCACGGTTTCCGATTGCTTGGTCCCTCGTTGTCCTGCCGGCAGCACTTTGAAGAGACGATGACCGTGCACTTTTCTTGTCTTGTATATTATATTAACGTCGATTATAGTTCAAAGATCAGAAACAAAGAACATTCTCAAAATTTTACAATGTACTATTCTATACTCAAAATTTTAATAAATTTAACTTCAGTAATCTTACAAAATCATATAAAATATTCTTCTTTAGTAAATTCACTTCTTTAATCTGCCTTAATTGTCCGATTTTACTATAATAACTTCAATTTCAATACGACTTCAATTTCAATTCACTTCTCTTTTCCTTTTGACCTTTTTGTCCTTGGACTTGTATTTTCCATTAATTTGTTTAAGGGTTGAACAAAAAAACCCATTAGCAGAGATTGAACCTAGGTATCCAACCTGTACAATTGTTAGTTATTATAATTATTAAGTTTTAACTCCACGCTTACCTCTGCTAATTTTTCTTTTCTTTAATATATGAGTATATATGTATCCCTCAATGGCATCTAGTGCGCCTATGGCCGCTAGTTCCCCTATGGCTTTAACCACTCTTTCCTATTTAAACTAGAAATTTTCTTTTGGTTTATTAATCTACTTTTCCTTTTTTCTTTTCACTAATTTTACCTTTTATTGTAATTTTTTTTCTATTCAGGCTTCCGTAATAACTTTTCTTTTTCTTCAAAATTATTCACTTTCATATATATATATATGTATATGTAACTTATAATTTTAATTTCAAACTTTCTTATGGCCTCTGGCTTGAATGCTTCACTCATAGATGATTTTAATTATCTAAATCACTCCTAAGGTTGGGTTCTGTGTTGAACTCTTTAGTTCCTCAAGTACATAACAACTTCTATATTGAGTGGAATATGACTCTTGTAACGTTTTTCTTCCTTTTGAATGCTGTTAGTGTTAGTATCATTTCCTGTCCTTGTCACTAACTAGAAACCCCCTCGTCCATCATTCGAATCTACACACACATTCATACACTTTCCATTCCTAACTTTTACTTTTATAACTAACTCTACTTTTAATACTATCTAATCAACCCTTATCAATTTATCATATTAATCCTACTTAATCCTAATCAACCCCATTAGATCCTATTCAATCCTACTTGTCCAATTCGCCTTATTATGTAACTAGCAAGATATCTTAATACTATTTAGAATCCGACAGCACTGATTGTGTGTACTAAATTTGATTTGCACATACACAACTAACTTTCTCACCCCTTTCCCTTTAGCTAGAGTGAGAAAGCTAGTATGCGCAGTCCACTCAGTGAAGACTTGAAATTGAAATGTCAAATGACATTTAATAAAATCAAACCAACCCAGCATGCTTGAATTCGTGATTCAATTTATTATATTCTTTTTAATTTATTGTTGGTGGAAAATATATTTAATGGGATGTAAAAATATTATAATTGTCGACTAATGAATTCATCGTACTCTCAGGTAAGTGATTATAAAGTATTGTGTGGGAATTTGTTGGAAAATTTCAAGTGCAAAAGTGCATTTGAATTTTGTAAACAAACTTCCACAGTGGAAATATTTGTCTTTGAAAATTCATTAATTTCGTGTTTTTTTCTTTTTATTTTCAGGTTTTTCTTTCTCTTTTCGGAATTTTATGTGGATTTCCTGACGATTGGAATCATTTCAACCATATCTTAAGGCTAGGTGTTTATGGGAATCAGTCCTTTGAAACTCCAAATTTTGAATTTTCAATTTGTCTTTCGAAAGGCTGATTCTCATGTTTTTCATTTTCTTTCCTTTTAGTAAACACCATTAACCATTTCTTTTTCTTTTTTCAGGTTGCATTTTCTTCCATCGAGCCACGAAAGGAGTAGCAGTCAAGTCAAGTCAAGTCATCTTCAAGATCAACAAATGACCAGTGAATGTATCCAGGCATTCGGAGCGCGACGACGACGTCGGCGAAGATTACGACACGGCGACATGACATGGACCTCGATGGCAACAGGTACCAAAATTGGGTTCTGTTTTTGATTTTTTGTTTCTTATTTCGAATCTACAATTCGAAGAAGATACCATGGGTATCTGTGCCTGTTTGTGCTACGCGTTTTGCTACGTAACAGGCTCGATGGAAGTGTCCGAATGGTCGTGAAGACACTTACATCGTAAGAAAGATTCAGACGTTGCAAAACAAAGGGTCTCGTAACGTGTGGCTGAGCCTACTACCTGAGAAATTCGTCTCATGCTTTCGTGTAGAATACATTTTTTTTTCTGTTTTCCTGAAGATTATTCTTCTACCTAGGACTATTCAGTTTAAATCAAAAACCCTTACGCTAATTCTACCTACTGTATATATTTGTTTGGTGGGTTGTATGGGTGTATGTTTTCAAGGGTTCGTAGCTAGATCGTCTGTATCTTGCTAAAATAAATAAATAAATAAATAAATAGGTTATGATTTATAAAAGAAAATATTGCACAATAAACTTACTTAAAACTTAATGTAAAAAAAAATATCACAGCTAGAGTAGTTTTTGTAAATAAAACTTTTGTGGTTACGGAAACCAAAATAAAATATCACAGAGATTGAGTTTTGTAAACAAAACTTCATGGTTACGAAAACCGAAGCAAAATATCACAGACGTCCAACTTTATAAAGTTGTATCGTCAAGTTAGTTATCACAGTAGGGCCTTATCCTAAAATAAATAATATAAAAAAAATATCACAGATAGAAAATAAATATTTAAGTTATAAAATCAATAAATAAATAAGGACATTGATATGGCTGTAAACACAAATAAAAATTAAAAATCAGGTACTATCGTAGTATTGCGGTTCAACATCATCATCTGAGTGCGTCTTTGGAGTAGGCATTTTAAGTGTGAAGGTCTTTGGCATGATATACGCCGACCTTTTCACCTCTTAAATTGCCTACTTCATACAGCGTATTCCCAATCTTTTTCAACACTATCGATTTGATAAATTTCGCTGCTAGTTTCGCATTATAATTTTCATTTGCGTTACTTTGCTTAAAATTTCTTCGGTATACGATTTGACCAGGTTTGTAGACAATGTCTTTACATCTAGTGTTGTATGTTTTCATACTTTTTTGGTGTGCGAGTTTCAAATTTTCAAAAATCTTTGAACGAATCAGTTCTAATCGGTCTTCTCGGTTAATAATTTCAATATTAGATTCTTTTACCGCGTCAAGTTTTCTCAGTAGTTCGTATGATCTCGCATTTTGAATCATATGGGATCCGAAGACTGCATAATATGGTTCCACCGCGATTGCATCATGCACTACACTGCGAAGTGAGAATGCAACGTTACTCACGTGGAGGTCCCATTGTTTTTGGTTCGTACCGAGATACGACCGGATCTTTGCAAGAACTGATTGGTTTACTCTTTCCGAAGCATTTGCTTGCGGAGAGTATATTGCAGTGCGGGTGTGTTTAACACCGTAACGTTTTAAAAAGCTGGTGAACAATTCTGAAACGAATTGTTTACCGTTGTCTGAATGCACAAATTCGGGAACACCAAACACATGAAAAACACTTTCTTCTAAAAATTTCACTACCTCAGATGATGTTGCTTTCCTAATAGCTTTTAAAAACACAAACTTACTAAAATGGTCAAGTACTATGAAGATATGAGTATTTCCGTTAGAAGTCCGTGGGTATGGTCCTAAGAAGTCGATGTATAAACGTTGAAATGGTCGTTCAGTGATCGTTTGTTGTCCCATCGGCGGTCGAGTCGTCGAGTTTATCGATTTATTGCACTTGCATGCGTCACATGAACCCACCCAACGTTGAACATCAGTAGCCAACCCAGGCCAATAATAAAATTGACGCAATTTCGCCAACGTCTTGTTGATACCACCGTGTCCAGACGCTGGCGAGTCATGCGCCGCCTGCAATAGGTTTTCTCGCAGTCCTTCTGGGATCCACAGTTTCCAGGCTCTGTCTTCTTGTACTGCGTCACCTGTTCGTACGTCAGTTCGTTTGTACACGTATCCGTCGGATATACAGACATCCGGAAGTCGGTCCTGTTGTTGTTCAATGATTTTCTTTAACTCGACATACTCTTCCGAAGAAAAGTGTGTAGAGTCAAAGTCCACTCCTGGCGCTGGTTCTACGGTCGTGATCTCCTCCATATGAACGCGAGATAAAGTATCAGGGACTACGTTTTGGACGCCTTTCCTATGTTCGATGGTGAAATCGAACGCCTGTAGCTTAAGGCTCCATCTTGCCAACCGCCCTGACAGGTCTTTCTGTGTCATTAGCCACTTCAGACTGGCGTGATCGGTGATGATAGTGAAGGGTAAGCCCTCAACGTAGGCCCTGAATTTCTTCACCGACAGAATTGCCGCATAGCATTCAAGTTCCGTTACACTATAATTCATTTGAGCTGAATTTAGTTTCTGGGACATGAATGCCAACGGTGATTCGTTTTTCTCGTCGTCCAGCTGGAAGATCACACTCCCTACACCTGTTGTTGAAGCGTCGCACTGTATGTAGAAATGTTTTGTAAAGTCAGGATTGTTAAGTATTGGTGCTTCAACCAGTCTCGTCTTAAGTAATTCAAACGATGTAATCGCTTCTTCTGACATTTCAAAATGTTTGCCCTTTTTCAGGCAGTCCGTCATTGGGGCTGCTATCGTCGCGTAATTCGGAATGAAGCGTCTGTACCATCCCGTCATACCTAGAAATCTGCGGAGCTGTTTTGGAGACTTTGGGATAGGAAAGTCGTCGATCGCCGACACTTTGTCTCGGTCCGTGCGTATATGTCCGTCTCCTACTACATATCCTAAGTACTTGATTTCCTTAAAACAAAATTTACTTTTTTCTACGTTTATCGTAAGTCCTGCCTGACGCAAAGCAAACGCAACTTCCTCCAGTGACTTAATATGTGATTCGAAGTCTGGAGAACAAATCAAAAGGTCATCGAGATAGACAAAGACATTCTGGCGTAAGCGACCAGGTATGACTTTGTCCATTAACTTAGACATTCTCTGGGCGGCGTTACACAATCCGAACGGCATAACCGTGTATTGATATAACGGCCGACCAGGGACTGTAAAAGCTGTCTTCTCTCTTGATTTGATCTCCAGAGGAATCTGCCAAAACGCATCTTTTAAATCTATACTCGAGATGAATCTAGTATCTTGCAATCTACTGATTATTCCTTCAATATGTGGAAGTGGATAGGCAAACTTTTTGGTCCTTGCGTTTACTTTGCGCGAGTCCAAACATAGTCTATTTTTCCCATTTTTTCTAACTAAAACGACTGGAGAGCTCCAAGCACTGTTGCTCTCTTCTATCACTCCCATTTCAAGCATCCGATCAATCTCTGCATAAAGCAGCTTTTGAACGGCTGGTGAAATGGGGTAATGTCGTTCCTTGATGGGAATATTTTCGTCGTCCACCTCTATAACATGTTCTTCGAGATTGGTCTTACCCAATCCCAACACTGCGAAAGAGGGAAACAGTACCTTGACGCCCTCCAGTCGCTTTTCCTGCTCTGGTGTTAGTTCTATTGTTTGTGGTTGCTCGGTGCAAGGCACTGTCGTCACATTAAGCTCACTCACAATGTTTGGAGCGACGTTGAAAGAGCTCCAAAAATCTACACCCAGATATAGAGGTTGTTGCAAGCTAGGGACCACGAATATCTCTAAAACCTTCGATTTTCCACCCCACGAGACATTTGCGTTGAAGCTACCTTCAATGTTTTGTTGATTTCCGTCAGCAGTCCTAATCGCATGTTTCATGTTCGTCATTTGTATGTTTTTCTTATGTATAAACTGTATTGCACCTTTCCCTAAACACGTCACTGAAGCTCCGCTGTCCAATAGTCCTAATATTTCTTCGCCTTCTATTTGCACTTTCGCATAAGGTCTATTGTCGTCATTAACTGTCAAGATCGAAGCTTCTATCCTATTTTTCGTCCGTCTTTTGATTGCACATATTTCCCTAAGCCTAGCTATTTTTAAATAATTCCTACTTTTCTTCACAGCGTCTATTTCTTCACCAAAAATCCGCTTTCGGGCTTCGTCATATCGTCTTTTTCGCTCGTGAAGACTAAGCTTAGATCGAAGTTCGGTGTCAAGTGAGTTTTTGGGTCATCAGTCTTAATCGTCTCTCTCACTAAAATCTTTATTCCTTCAGATTGTCGTCCTTTTTCCGGTTCTCCGGGATTGTCGGTTTTGTCGGCGGCTGACTCCCGGGAACACTGCCGACCCTGCAGTTTTCCTGGCAAGATACACACTTGAACGGTATGTTGCCTTGTCCACAACCGAAACATGTCAAAGTATGAAACGTTGAGTTGCATACTCCTGTCTGTTGTCTGTTCGTGATATTGTCATTCCGTTTATCTTTGTCATTATAATTTTGTCTATCATTAATTCTTTTGTCATTATATCTTTTGTCATTTCGATTTGGTTGTAAGGCGGCTATCTCTAAATCTTCCTCTTCTTCTGATTCGTCGTAGTTTCTAATTCTAGTTTTTCTGCTATCGTCTATCTCGTTCACGAATTTTTTTCTAGCGTCCCTTGCTGTCAAGTGTTCTTCTGCTCTTCGGCATTCGTCCCTTAATTCTCTAATACTATGTATTGCACATCCAAAAATAAGTGTTGCCACCCTTTCTTTAATGTTTTTCCTAATCATGGAAACTAAGTCACTCTCATTCGGTCGAACTTTCATTTGCAAGGTAAGCCCCCTTATGTCCGCGTAAAAGTCATCAAATGTCTCGTGGGGCTGCTGCTTCCGATCCATTATTTGTCTCAATATCTCAAAATCTCTTTTATTCTGTTTGAATTGTCGTATTAGCTCGGTTTTCAAATCGTAATAATTGAGCATATCGTCGTCTTGATTTTCTTCTAGGTACTGCCAGTACCATTGTTCCGCGGACCCAGAAACCAGATGGTGAAAGTTTGCAAACAGTTGGTCGTCAGATAGTCCAGTCTTCTTTTGTAACGTCTCCACTCTAAAAATAAAACTTTCTACCGACATCGATTTCGAAGTCCCATCAAACTTCACCCCCCACTTATGAACATCAACCTTAGGATTGCTGTCCCTAAGTGGGTGGCGATCGTTTGATGGACTGTGTCTAGAATGACTACTCCTTGCGTGGCTCGTCCTGTCGTTCCCAAAGGTTTGGTCCTGGTCATGTCTTGTTCTTGATGTATTCCTTTGGTCCGTTAAGGAAAGTTCTAGGGCATTAAACTTTTTGTCCATCGTCTTCATGTTTTTGTCAATTAGTTTCATGACCTCACTCAGTCCCTCTGCTAATATACCTAAAGTTTTGGTTTGGCTCTCCTTGACGGTCAGTGTCGCAACTGTTTGCATCCTTTCATATAGGTCAAGTGACGTCAGTGATGTTACTTCTTTTGTCTTTGTCTTATTTTGGTCTTCCATGTTTATCGATCTCCGTTCCAATAAGTCTTGGTTTTCTCGTATTAGTCGCTGTCGTTCTATCTTGAGCCGTCTAGTCTCTTCTAGTATTTCGTCTCTTGTCTGCTCAGAAGATGCTTCGTCTTCGCCGTTAGTCCCTTCCCCGTCTTGATCTTGTTCCTGTCTTTCTTGCTCTTGTTCTTGTCTTTCTTGCTCTTGTTCGTTGTCTTGCTGTTCCTCGTGCTGTAGCCGTAGTGCCATGTCCCTAATGACCCCAACTAGGTCCTTGTCTGTTCGGTCTTCGTTCGTACCGTTTCTGGGTCCTTGGCTTCCACTGGGTACTACCAGACCTGCCTCTTCCTCTATATCCTGGTCCCCAGCCTGTTTGGAACTCCTAGTCTGAACCCTGCCAACTTTAGCCTTGTCAGTCTTCTTACCCTTATCAGCCATTAAAACACAAGAATTGAAACTAAGCCCAGACTATAAAACCAAAAGAATTATCAATGTAAATCTCTCTAACCCAAAGAAAAATTCCTTCAAAAGAAAAAGTAATGTTAAAACCAAAGACAAATAGTTCAAATTCAAAACTCAGAACCAAAGAATTCAGAAAATAGTACAAAAAAATATAAAAAAAATTAAAAAAAACTAGGTAAAAATTTAAGTAGGTAACTTCAAGAAAAATAAAAAAATTCAAAAAACTTCAAAAACTTTCTCCGAAACCACCAAGTGTTGGCTGAGAAATAAAAATCTAATCAAATAAAACAATGAACTTATGACTATAAAAAAAAAATTGGATAAAATCGGAAAATTAAAGATAAATATAAAAGGGTTAAGAAAAATTTGTTGTTTTTAGTTATTTGTTATTTTTTTATAAAATTTCGCTAGGTGTGTGAGGCTGTACCAAGTTTCCACTCCGATTGTAGATAGGTTTTGGCACACATGTCATGTCTATGACCATTACGTTATTTATAAGGCGCAGCTGGTGCGTTCGGATTCCAGCCGGTGCTTCGGTTCACCAACACCTCACAACCACTACATGACCCTTAACTTTTAGTCAGAGTAATGGATGGCTGAGAAGTGCTGATAAACTTCCACACGAATGAAGTCACCGACGCCAAATCCTCTACCTCACAACAAGTCGGGTTAACCCAACTTGGCGGATAGCCGAAGATTGGACGTCGTTAACATCATTCTACTCTTGATGACGTCACGAACCGAAGACTACCTCACAAGATCTCAGACACTTGGTCTTAAGATTGGAAAGCAGCTCCAACTCGTGACGACCTCAAGAGTTCCCGCTGTACCTGGGTTTGTGGATGACAGAAAAGTAAAAATCGAAAAAAAAAAATGAAAATTGAAAAAATTTGCCAATATGCGATAAGCCAAGGTTGACTTGTCGTTGGGTCTCGTTGGGCGCCATTGTTAGGAGCCAGGGTTCCACAGGGGAGTTCTTCGATACCTTGGAAGAGGGCAGTGGCACGCTTGTGGTCGCACGGACTAGCTCGTCGGATGGGGTAGGTTCTTGCCACTTCCAAAGGTATCTCCCGCTCAACTAAACAAAAAAAATCGTGCCAGGAGAAGCAAAAAAAAGTGGAAAAGGAATGGGAGAAGGATGCGGAAATCTACGTTAAAAGGATCGGAGAGGGTATGAAGAAAGACACAAACCAAGGTACGTGAGTATCATCCAGGGACAGGTAAGATCGGTGCTTCGTTTTGAGAAAAAAAAACTAACCTAATTCTAACCTAACTAACCTACCTAACCCATCACCAAAATACCCTATACTAAACTACTAACTAAATCCCTTCACCAATTGAAATTTGTTCCACCTAAACTAAAGCACTTCACTTTTTGTCCCCAGATGATGCTCTGCTGGAATCGCGAAACGCTCATCAGGTGTTGTCGATGATGGTCTGGCCGACCCACCCTTGTATCCGTCCGATACAACCGAATGCTACCTTCGTGGCCGATGTTGTCGAAGGTAGCCCCTAAAATGACCAACCAGCTGCTTACCCCTAAGTACGAACTGACGTCATCATGACGGACGACGACCACAAACCAACCCTCTACATCGGACGGCTTTGCACAGCCTCACCACACCACAGCTCGAAGACTTAGCACTTCATATTATTAAAATAATTCATTTCACGAAATTTCAAAATTCATAATCCAGTTTATTTATCTTAAAAAAACTACAAACTAAGTTTATATGTATTATGTATGTAAAAAGAATGTTAATTCAATATAAAGTATTTACGTTAATCGAAATTATGTAACTTAACTTTTTGTTTTCTTTATATTTCTATAAATTTCGTTTGTCTCTTTACGTTTCTTTTCTTTTATCTGTTATCGACTTCTGTTAGGGCCTTTGTGCCAAAAAAAAAAAAAATATATATGTACTGACTTTGGTTACTCACGGTTTCCGATTGCTTGGTCCCTCGTTGTCCTGCCGGCAGCACTTTGAAGAGACGATGACCGTGCACTTTTCTTGTCTTGTATATTATATTAACGTCGATTATAGTTCAAAGATCAGAAACAAAGAACATTCTCAAAATTTTACAATGTACTATTCTATACTCAAAATTTTAATAAATTTAACTTCAGTAATCTTACAAAATCATATAAAATATTCTTCTTTAGTAAATTCACTTCTTTAATCTGCCTTAATTGTCCGATTTTACTATAATAACTTCAATTTCAATACGACTTCAATTTCAATTCACTTCTCTTTTCCTTTTGACCTTTTTGTCCTTGGACTTGTATTTTCCATTAATTTGTTTAAGGGTTGAACAAAAAAACCCATTAGCAGAGATTGAACCTAGGTATCCAACCTGTACAATTGTTAGTTATTATAATTATTAAGTTTTAACTCCACGCTTACCTCTGCTAATTTTTCTTGTCTTTAATATATGAGTATATATGTATCCCTCAATGGCATCTAGTGCGCCTATGGCCGCTAGTTCCCCTATGGCTTTAACCACTCTTTCCTATTTAAACTAGAAATTTTCTTTTGGTTTATGAATCTACTTTTCCTTTTTTCTTTTCACTAATTTTACCTTTTATTGTAATTTTTTTTCTATTCAGGCTTCCGTAATAACTTTTCTTTTTCTTCAAAATTATTCACTTTCATATATATATATATGTATATGTAACTTATAATTTTAATTTCAAACTTTCTTATGGCCTCTGGCTTGAATGCTTCACTCATAGATGATTTTAATTATCTAAATCACTCCTAAGGTTGGGTTCTGTGTTGAACTCTTTAGTTCCTCAAGTACATAACAACCTCTATATTGAGTGGAATATGACTCTTGTAACGTTTTTCTTCCTTTTGAATGCTGTTAGTGTTAGTATCATTTCCTGTCCTTATCACTAACTAGAAACCCCCTCGTCCATCATTCGAATCTACACACACATTCATACACTTTCCATTCCTAACTTTTACTTTTATAACTAACTCTACTTTTAATACTATCTAATCAACCCTTATCAATTTATCATATTAATCCTACTTAATCCTAATCAACCCCATTAGATCCTATTCAATCCTACTTGTCCAATTCGCCTTATTATGTAACTAGCAAGATATCTTAATACTATTTAGAATCCGACAGCACTGATTGTGTGTACTAAATTTGATTTGCACATACACAACTAATAGCGTTTTTCATTGTAACCTGAAAGAATTGCCCTTAGAACACTTCTCAATAAAACATGTTTTTTGGTTTTGTAATATAATTTGTTTAGCAAGGACTTACACCCATTCTTTATTTTACTTTTTTTCTTATTATTTCCAATTTCCTTTCAAAAAAAAAATAAAAAACTGCACTTTGGTCGGTCGATAGAGCAATATAAACAAATTAAAATCTTTAATTTGAGGTTTGACAACCTAGAATGTTTTCTTGTGTGTTCTAAAAAGAGCAATTCTCTCAAATTTGGGAGATCAATTCTTTCCTCTTCAGAATTGATCTAGAAGTATTCTTTTTGACAATGAAACATAAAAAAATTGAAAAAGGGCAATTCTTTTGTACAATAAAAAACGCTATAACTTTCTCACCCCTTTCCCTTTAGCTAGAGTGAGAAAGCTAGTATGCGCAGTCCACTCAGTGAAGACTTGAAATTGAAATGTCAAATGACATTTAATAAAATCAAACCAACCCAGCATGCTTGAATTCGTGATTCAATTTATTATATTCTTTTTAATTTATTGTTGGTGGAAAATATATTTAATGGGATGTAAAAATATTATAATTGTCGACTAATGAATTCATCGTACTCTCAGGTAAGTGATTATAAAGTATTGTGTGGGAATTTGTTGGCAAATTTCAAGTGCAAAAGTGCATTTGAATTTTGTAAACAAACTTCCACAGTGGAAATATTTGTCTTTGAAAATTCATTAATTTCGTGTTTTTTTCTTTTTATTTTCAGGTTTTTCTTTCTCTTTTCGGAATTTTATGTGGATTTCCTGACGATTGGAATCATTTCAACCATATCTTAAGGCTAGGTGTTTATGGGAATCAGTCCTTTGAAACTCCAAATTGTGAATTTTCAATTTGTCTTTCGAAAGGCTGATTCTCATGTTTTTCATTTTCTTTCCTTTTAGTAAACACCATTAACCATTTCTTTTTCTTTTTTCAGGTTGCATTTTCTTCCATCGAGCCACGAAAGGAGTAGCAGTCAAGTCAAGTCAAGTCATCTTCAAGATCAACAAATGACCAGTGAATGTATCCAGGCATTCGGAGCGCGACGACGACGTCGGCGAAGATTACGACACGGCGACATGACATGGACCTCGATGGCAACAGGTACCAAAATTGGGTTCTGTTTTTGATTTTTTGTTTCTTATTTCGAATCTACAATTCGAAGAAGATACCATGGGTATCTGTGCCTGTTTGTGCTACGCGTTTTGCTACGTAACAGAAGACAACATTCGCCGTGTTATTGCCGATATACGGCCGCAAATGTTGGAAAAAGTCGTCGAAAATTGGACTACATCCGAGCCAGCCGTGGCAGTCATATGCCAGAAATCATATTTAAAATGTAATGCCACAAGATTATCATTCGAATAAATAGAAAATCATGTCAATCGAATATTCCATCGTTGTTCTATTGCAATTTAAATTTCTATACCTTTAATTTTTTTTATCATATAAACAGTTGCTTACTTCTTGTAAAACTGAAACACATATTTTATTGGGGTTCGTTTGTGTGCACAGTTAGTCTAGGTACAATTTTTTATTTCTCATTGACGAATGTCGATTTTTCTTTGAGGTTTATGCAAAATAACAGTGCAATAAATGAAATAAATACCGTGAATATATGTAAATTTAAAGTTTAATAAATCTGAAACTTTTGTGTAATATTTTTTTTTTTAGTTTCAGTGAAAAATATAACAAACTACTTTTATTTTCATTTACATACTTCTTAATTAAATTAATTATTTGATGTCTAAATGTTACTTTTGTTTTCTCTTTGAAAATACCTTTCCAGATATTGAAATTAACGTTTTATGGGAAAGTTCACTCGGGCGTATACTTATTATTTTTCAGAAGAGATAAGAAGAATCGTACCTCGTTTTTGTCCGAAAACTATTTGAGCAACAAAATTTCATTTTTCCAAGGAGCAACAAAACCAATTCTTGCGGCACAAATTAGCAACAAAATACTGAACAGTTTTCGGTTCTGCTAGCGTAATAGACGTGTTTTGTCTCTGGGGTCGCTATCCGCATCGAAAGAGGCAAACAATTACATTATATTTTATGATTCGCAACAACATCATGAGAATCTGTGCTTCAACGACCATTTTGAGAGAAAGCTAATTATATATTACCTTAAATAATTGTGTCCTGTTTATATCGTCTGTGATAACCGGGTGTGTCTGTGTGTCAATTTTCACTTCACACTATTCTACTATCCATTCGAATCGAATCTGGACTCACCTCGTGAACATCGGTAACGTCGATAATACGTCGAGGTATTCTGTTATTCACTCGAACCCGTTCATTCTATTCAATTCAAATCCGCACATTAATTTTTGCGGGTTTTTTATTCAATGGATTTTCTATCTGTTTGGTGGTCAATAAAATGTAATTTATTGATTGGTTATTTGTATAAATAAAGATTATTAACATTTTCAGGGGCAGATCAAAGAATAGAGACCTATTTATGGCAACAATTTGCGGAATGGAATTAAATCCAAACATTACCAAAATTAATGCTACAAGCCAACCCGAAGGCCTTAAAGGTTTTTTGAAGAATATTAAGGATAGCGTAAACCTCCTGGGTCTACCATTGAAAGATGTGACCGTGTGGAAAATTTGTTAGTGATTTTTACATAAACAGCTGTTAACTTGTATGTCAAATTGGTTTTTGATAATGTAGTTCACCCGATGGATAGCAGAATGTAAAGGCAGTGTTCGAGGGAATCGAATGGGTGAATCGAATCTACGATTCACGTGGATAGCAGAATAGCGCTGTTAGTGACAAGTTGGGCAACACATTATTACTACCGGCGGAAAGAGTCAACATACGAAGAATTCTACAAATCCCAATAATTCCTTCAGATTTACCATTCAACTGAAAGGTTTACATACAATTGAGGGCAAATACTAAAGAATCTTTTCATTCTTTCAGCTAAAAAAAAAAAGTAATAATATACCAAACCATATAAATAAAGTAAAAGTTATTCTTAAATAATTACATAATTTGATGTGTGCATGTGTCCTCGGAAAGTTCGAACATCGAGAATGCTGGACAAGTGCCTTCCGTCGAACGCAATGTGCTCAATCTGGTTGACGGTTGATTGATCAGGATATCTCCATGTACCTTTATGGATGTTGAGGTGTAGATGCAGCAAAATCGATCAGCCTGAATCCGTTATCGGAAGTGGTGTCGTGCAGGCTGTGCTTTCCAACTATTCCGCCAAAGATGACCTCTTCCAGCATGAGCATGTAGTTTGGAGAGTTTGGTGGTAGTCGAAATATCCTTTTGATATAAAAACGAAGCAGTTTTTCAACAGATTCATACTTCTTACTACCCCAAACCTGGGCTACATACATTAAAGTTGATTCCGCTACTGCTTCAAATACATTGTAATGACTCATTACAAATTCCCTACAACAACCAACATCAAGCACGAATCACCTCATGTATTTACCGCTAGCAAGAATCATCCGACCATCATCGCACCGCCTGTTGCTAACCGCAGCAAACAACAACAATGCTGTTGCTAACTAAACGAACAACAGGCAGTTGCTAACCAGCAAGCAACAAGCTATTGCCAACCAACATCGAAACAAATCACCTCATGCATTTACTGTTACTGTTGCTACCCAAACAAACAACAGCAAAACGGTACATCGCACAGCAGCCAGCCTGTAAATAGCCGGCTGCCAGCACTAGTGAAGTCAGTCGCAGCCAGGCAGCCGTAGCGAGCAGACGTGTGCTCCAGCAGTGGTGAGTATAAAACACAACTAACCCGACATAGACTTCCCCCACCAGCAGTGGTAAGGGGTCTTGTCACTAACCCATTTCCAGATTCGTCTGTGATTTACCGGGTCCGCCCGTGATATACCGGATTCGTCCGTGGTTTCTCAGATTCGTCTGTGATTTACCGGGTCCGCCCGTGATTTACCGGATTCGTCCGTGATTTCCCAGATTCGTCTGTGATTTACCAGGTCCGCCTGTGATTTACCGGATTCGTCCGTGATTTACCAGATCCGTCTGTGATTTACCGGGTCCGCCCGTGATTTACCGGATTCGTCCGTGATTTCCCGATTTCGTCCGCAGCACCAGTGAGCCTAGCCGGTAGAAACACTCAGCCGTCCACACGAACCTAATTCGACAGAGGGGGAACTTTCCGAAGACGAAGCAACATACACCGAAGAGGATCTGCGACGCTGTAGCAAAAGGATTATATAGGTTAAACCGAATTTATTTTATTTATACGATAAACAATTGTTAGTCAAATAAGAAATAAATAAAGAATTATTGACCAAAATTAAAGTTCTGGTACACTTTCATTCCAAACCCTGGGAAGACCGGCGAGCTTACCTCAGCTTTGACAAAAGTACCTCACAACTTTATATTTAATGCTATGAGCTACATTTTGATTATTAAAAACGTTTTTCCACGCAATATTAGTTGTAGTCTTGGCTTTTTGTAGTTTCTCAGTTAGATGTTTTTCCATACTGTTATTCTTGGTCATAGTGATCCCTAAATCGGCCCTAGTGAAGTATCCGTCGAAGCGGAAAATTTTCCGCAACGCACGCTTTGTCGGAGACAAAATTTGTATTCAAGGTATCTTTCATCGTAGAAATGCTTGCAGAAATGCGTCAAATGTCGTTGAAGTAAAAACTTGATTCCTTTTCGTATTTAATAATACGTTAACTAGAGATACAGTATATTATTTTTGGGTACATACACAACTCGGTTCTGTTGGTAAAATTCATTAGCATGTAATGTGCATTTTTTTTTTATTATTTAACATTGAATAACAAAAAAGTAATCTTACTTTGTAGGGATTTGCTTTTCTCGTTGATAGATACGATTATTTCTTGTGATAAAAGATAAATTACATAAAAGCCTACAAATTTGTTCTGACAATTTTTTTTTTTTAATAAAAATAAAAATAAAATTTTCATAAGCAAGTACGCATTAATATATACATAGATATGTAATACTAAAAATACTTGTTTTTTCAAAACAAATAAAAGAATGTCATTTTCAGATTATTTATTAACATTTAGAGGTAAATAACAATGAAAAGAAAAAAATATTATGCAATTTAATTGATGGGATTTTGAACCATTAAATAAAAAATAAAAATTAATTCATAACTTTTGAGTAACACCTAAAGAATAAACATTGATATTCCAAACTATGTAAATAAACTTAAAATACGTAACGAAACGATGTTTTGTTTGGTCTTTTTTTCAAATTCGATCATGATTTTGCTTAGTGTTCTTGTTCAAAAACGTTTGATGGCATTGAATACCAGAATAGTTCACAAGCTTGGGTTTTGTTGTTTTAAAGTTTGGTACATACAATTACATGTATACCAAAACAATCTACATACGTACACTTTTCTTCAGTGATATAACGCTAGCAGAATCAAATTTGAACCAATGCAGCTAGCGATATGAAACCAACGGCATATTTTGTTGCTAATTCGTGCCGCAAGAATTAATTTTGTTACTCAAAGTATTCGAAAAAAGCGGGGTTACGTTTCTTCTTCTCTCTTCGGAAAAATAATAAGTATGTATACATGCCCGAGTGAACTTTCCCATAAAACTTTAATTTCTATATCTAGAAAGGTATTTTCAAAGAGAAAACAACATTTATCGGGTCAGCTAGTAGAATAAAAAATTAAAAGGGTGTTTTTTTTCGAGGTATAGAACTTTAAGTTGGCATTACTTTTCAAGACGGCGACCGATTTAACAGCTGTCAAGTGATTTATTCTCAGTTTGGTTTGACAATTCATCATGAATAGACTCACGCCTGAACAACGCATGCAAATTGTGCTATTTTATTTCGAAAATAATGGTTCTGTGCGGATTTTCATAAGCGAATTTTGTTTAGCGATGAAGCGCACTTCTGGTTGAATGGCTACGTCAACAAACAAAACTGCCGCATTTGTAGTGAAGCTAATCCCCATTCGGAAGACAACATTCGCCGTGTTATTGCCGATATACGGCCGCAAATGTTGGAAAAAGTCGTCGAAAATTGGACTACATCCGAGCCAGCCGTGGCAGTCATATGCCAGAAATCATATTTAAAATGTAATGCCACAAGATTATCATTCGAATAAATAGAAAATCATGTCAATCGAATATTCCATCGTTGTTCTATTGCAATTTAAATTTCTATACCTTTAATTTTTTTTATCATATAAACAGTTGCTTACTTCTTGTAAAACTGAAACACATATTTTATTGGGGTTCGTTTGTGTGCACAGTTAGTCTAGGTACAATTTTTTATTTCTCATTGACGAATGTCGATTTTTCTTTGAGGTTTATGCAAAATAACAGTGCAATAAATGAAATAAATACCGTGAATATATGTAAATTTAAAGTTTAATAAATCTGAAACTTTTGTGTAATATTTTTTTTTTAGTTTCAGTGAAAAATATAACAAACTACTTTTATTTTCATTTACATACTTCTTAATTAAATTAATTATTTGATGTCTAAATGTTACTTTTGTTTTCTCTTTGAAAATACCTTTCCAGATATTGAAATTAACGTTTTATGGGAAAGTTCACTCGGGCGTATACTTATTATTTTTCAGAAGAGATAAGAAGAATCGTACCTCGTTTTTGTCCGAAAACTATTTGAGCAACAAAATTTCATTTTTCCAAGAACTAGCGGAGCAACAAAACCAATTCTTGCGGCACAAATTAGCAACAAAATACTGAACAGTTTTCGGTTCTGCTAGCGTAATAGACGTGTTTTGTCTCTGGGGTCGCTATCCGCATCGAAAGAGGCAAACAATTACATTATATTTTATGATTCGCAACAACATCATGAGAATCTGTGCTTCAACGACCATTTTGAGAGAAAGCTAATTATATATTACCTTAAATAATTGTGTCCTGTTTATATCGTCTGTGATAACCCGGTGTGTCTGTGTGTCAATTTTCACTTCACACTATTCTACTATCCATTCGAATCGAATCTGGACTCACCTCGTGAACATCGGTAACGTCGATAATACGTCGAGGTATTCTGTTATTCACTCGAACCCGTTCATTCTATTCAATTCAAATCCGCACATTAATTTTTGCGGGTTTTTTATTCAATGGATTTTCTATCTGTTTGGTGGTCAATAAAATGTAATTTATTGATTGGTTATTTGTATAAATAAAGATTATTAACATTTTCAGGGGCAGATCAAAGAATAGAGACCTATTTATGGCAACAATTTGCGGAATGGAATTAAATCCAAACATTACCAAAATTAATGCTACAAGCCAACCCGAAGGCCTTAAAGGTTTTTTGAAGAATATTAAGGATAGCGTAAACCTCCTGGGTCTACCATTGAAAGATGTGACCGTGTGGAAAATTTGTTAGTGATTTTTACATAAACAGCTGTTAACTTGTATGTCAAATTGGTTTTTGATAATGTAGTTCACCCGATGGATAGCAGAATGTAAAGGCAGTGTTCGAGGGAATCGAATGGGTGAATCGAATCTACGATTCACGTGGATAGCAGAATAGCGCTGTTAGTGACAAGTTGGGCAACACATTATTACTACCGGCGGAAAGAGTCAACATACGAAGAATTCTACAAATCCCAATAATTCCTTCAGATTTACCATTCAACTGAAAGGTTTACATACAATTGAGGGCAAATACTAAAGAATCTTTTCATTCTTTCAGCTAAAAAAAAAGTAATAATATACCAAACCATATAAATAAAGTAAAAGTTATTCTTAAATAATAACATAATTTGATGTGTGCATGTGTCCTCGGAAAGTTCGAACATCGAGAATGCTGGACAAGTGCCTTTCGTCGAACGCAATGTGCTCAATCTGGTTGACGGTTGATTGATCAGGATATCTCTATGTACCTTTATGGATGTTGAGGTGTAGATGCAGCAAAATCGATCAGCCTGAATCCGTTATCGGAAGTGGTGTCGTGCAGGCTGTGCTTTCCAACTATTCCGCCAAAGATGACCTCTTCCAGCATGAGCATGTAGTTTGGAGAGTTTGGTGGTAGTCGAAATATCCTTTTGATATAAAAACGAAGCAGTTTTTCAACAGATTCATACTTCTTACTACCCCAAACCTGGGCTACATACATTAAAGTTGATTCCGCTACTGCTTCAAATACATTGTAATGACTCATTACAAATTCCCTACAACAACCAACATCAAGCACGAATCACCTCATGTATTTACCGCTAGCAAGAATCATCCGACCATCATCGCACCGCCTGTTGCTAACCGCAGCAAACAACAACAATGCTGTTGCTAACTAAACGAACAACAGGCAGTTGCTAACCAGCAAGCAACAAGCTATTGCCAACCAACATCGAAACAAATCACCTCATGCATTTACTGTTACTGTTGCTACCCAAACAAACAACAGCAAAACGGTACATCGCACAGCAGCCAGCCTATAAATAGCCGGCTGCCAGCACTAGTGAAGTCAGTCGCAGCCAGGCAGCCGTAGCGAGCAGACGTGTGCTCCAGCAGTGGTGAGTATAAAACACAACTAACCCGACATAGACTTCCCCCACCAGTGGTAAGGGGTCTTGTCACTAACCCATTTCCAGATTCGTCTGTGATTTACCGGGTCCGCCCGTGATATACCGGATTCGTCCGTGGTTTCCCAGATTCGCCTGTGATTTACCGGGTCCGCCCGTGATTTACCGGATTCGTCCGTGATTTCCCAGATTCGTCTGTGATTTACCAGGTCCGCCTGTGATTTACCGGATTCGTCCGTGATTTACCAGATCCGTCTGTGATTTACCGGGTCCGCCCGTGATTTACCGGATTCGTCCGTGATTTCCCGATTTCGTCCGCAGCACCAGTGAGCCTAGCCGGTAGAAACACTCAGCCGTCCACACGAACCTAATTCGACAGAGGGGGAACTTTCCGAAGACGAAGCAACATACACCGAAGAGGATCTGCGACGCTGTAGCAAAAGGATTATATAGGTTAAACCGAATTTATTTTATTTATACGATAAACAATTGTTAGTCAAATAAGAAATAAATAAAGAATTATTGACCAAAATTAAAGTTCTGGTACACTTTAATTCCAAACCCTGGGAAGACCGGCGAGCTTACCTCAGCTTTGACAAAAGTACCTCACAACTTTATATTTAATGCTATGAGCTACATTTTGATTATCAAAAACGTTTTTCCACGCAATATTTGTTGTAGTCTTGGCTTTTTGTAGTTTCTCAGTTAGATGTTTTTCCATACTGTTATTCTTGGTCATAGTGATCCCTAAATCGGCCCTAGCGAAGTATCCGTCGAAGCGGAAAATTTTCCGCAACGCACGCTTTGTCGGAGACAAAATTTGTATTCAAGGTATCTTTCATCGTAGAAATGCTTGCAGAAATGCGTCAACGCATTGATTTGACATGCAGCGGCCAAAGCAAAGCCAAAGCAAAGCCAACATAGTCCCGTCCTTGTCGTTGAAGTAAAAACTTGATTCTTTTTCGTATTTAATAATACGTTAACTATACAGTATATTATTTTTGGGTACATACACAACTCGGTTCTGTTGGTAAAATTCATTAGCATGTAATGTGCATTTTTTTTATTATTTAACATTGAATAACAAAAAAGTAATCTTACTTTGTAGGGATTTGCTTTTCTCGTTGATAGATACGATTATTTCTTGTGATAAAAGATAAATTACATAAAAGCCTACAAATTTGTTCTGACAATTTTTTTTTAAATAAAAATAAAAATAAAATTTTCATAAGCAAGTACGCATTAATATATACATACATAGATAAGAAATACTAAAAATACTTGTTTTTCAAAACAAATAAAAGAATGTCATTTTCAGAACATTTATTAACATTTAGAGGTAAATAACAATGAAAAGAAAAAATATTATGCAATTTAATTGATGGGATTTTGAACCATTAAATAAAAAATAAAAATTAATTCATAACTTTTGAGTAACACCTAAAGAATAAACATTGATATTCCAAACTATGTAAATAAACTAAAAATACGTAACGAAACGATGTTTTGTTTGGTCTTTTTTTCAAATTCGATCATGATTTTGCTTAGTGTTCTTGTTCAAAAACGTTTGATAGCATTGAATACCAGAATAGTTCACAAGCTTGGGTTTTGTTGTTTTAAAGTTTGGTACATACAATTACGTGTATACCAAAACAATCTACATACGTACACTTTTCTTCAGTGATATAACGCTAGCAGAATCAAATTTGAACCAATGCAGCTAGCGATATGAAACCAACGGCATATTTTGTTGCTAATTAGTGCCGCAAGAATTAATTTTGTTACTCAAAGTATTCGAAAAAAGCGCGGTTACGTTTCTTCTTCTCTCTTCGGAAAAATAATAAGTATGTATACATGCCCGAGTGAACTTTCCCATAAAACTTTAATTTCTATATCTAGAAAGGTATTTTCAAAGAGAAAACAACATTTATCGGGTCAGCTAGTAGAATAAAAAATTAAAAGGGTGTTTTTTTCGAGGTATAGAACGTTAAGTTGGCATTACTTTTCAAGACGGCGACCGATTTAACAGCTGTCAAGTGATTTATTCTCAGTTTGGTTTGACAATTCATCATGAATAGACTCACGCCTGAACAACGCATGCAAATTGTGCTATTTTATTTCGAAAATAATGGTTCTGTGCGGATTTTCATAAGCGAATTTTGCTTAGCGATGAAGCGCACTTCTGGTTGAATGGCTACGTCAACAAACAAAACTGCCGCATTTGTAGTGAAGCTAATCCCCATTCGGAAGACAACATTCGCCGTGGTATTGCCGATATACGGCCGCAAATGTTGGAAAAAGTCGTCGAAAATTGGACGTCCAGATTGGACTACATCCGAGCCAGCCGTGGCAGTCATATGCCAGAAATCATATTTAAAATGTAATGCCACAAGATTATCATTCGAATAAATAGAAAATCATGTCAATCGAATATTCCATCGTTGTTCTATTTCAATTTAAATTTCTATACCTTTAATTTTTTTTATCATATAAACAGTTGCTTACTTCTTGTAAAACTGAAACACATATTTTATTGGGGTTCGTTTGTGTGCACAGTTAGTCTAGGTACAATTTTTTATTTCTCATTGACGAATGTCGATTTTTCTTTGAGGTTTATGCAAAATAACAGTGCAATAAATGAAATAAATACCGTGAATATATGTAAATTTAAAGTTTAATAAATCTGAAACTTTTGTGTAATATTTTTTTTTTTAGTTTCAGTGAAAAATATAACAAACTACTTTTATTTTCATTTACATACTTTTTAATTAAATTAATTATTTGATGTCTAAATGTTACTGTTGTTTTCTCTTTGAAAATACCTTTCCAGATATTGAAATTAACGTTTTATGGGAAAGTTCACTCGGGCGTATACTTATTATTTTTCAGAAGAGATAAGAAGAATCGTACCTCGTTTTTGTCCGAAAACTATTTGAGCAACAAAATTTAATTTTTCCAAGAACTAGCGGAGCAACAAAACCAATTCTTGCGGCACAAATTAGCAACAAAATACTGAACAGTTTTCGGTTCTGCTAGCGTAATAGACGTGTTTTGTCTCTGGGGTCGCTATCCGCATCGAAAGAGGCAAACAATTACATTATATTTATGATTTGCAACAACATCATGAGAATCTGTGCTTCAACGACCATTTTGAGAGAAAGCTAATTATATATTACCTTAAATAATTGTGTCCTGTTTATATCGTCTGTGATAACGTTGGTTATTTGTGCTTTGTTGTGCAATTTGTAACGGTACAAGACTTACAGCTCTATTCTGCTATTCATCGGGAGGAATTTTTCTTCAATTTTCACTTCACACTATTCTACTATCCATTCGAATCGAATCTGGACTCACCTCGTGAACATCGGTAACGTCGATAATACGTCGAGGTATTCTGTTATTCACTCGAACCCGTTCATTCTATTCAATTCAAATCCGCACATTAATTTTTGCGGGTTTTTTATTCAATGGTTTTTCTATCTGGTTGGTGGTCAATAAAATGTAATTTATTGATTGGTTATTTGTATAAATAAAGATTATTAACATTTTCAGGGGCAGATCAAAGAATAGAGACCTATTTATGGCAACAATTTGCGGAATGGAATTAAATCCAAACATTACCAAAATTAATGCTACAAGCCAACCCGAAGGCCTTAAAGGTTTTTTGAAGAATATTAAGGATAGCGTAAACCTCCTGGGTCTACCATTGAAAGATGTGACCGTGTGGAAAATTTGTTAGTGATTTTTACATGAACAGCTGTTAACTTGTATGTCAAATTGGTTTTTGATAATGTAGTTCACCCGATGGATAGCAGAATGTAAAGGCAGTGTTCGAGGGAATCGAATGGGTGAATCGAATCTACGATTCACGTGGATAGCAGAATAGCGCTGTTAGTGACAAGTTGGGCAACACATTATTACTACCGGCGGAAAGAGTCAACATACGAAGAATTCTACAAATCCCAATAATTCCTTCAGATTTACCATTCAACTGAAAGGTTTACATACAATTGAGGGCAAATACTAAAGAATCTTTTCATTCTTTCAGCTAAAAAAAAAAGTAATAATATACCAAACCATATAAATAAAGTAAAAGTTATTCTTAAATAATTACATAATTTGATGTGTGCATGTGTCCTCGGAAAGTTCGAACATCGAGAATGCTGGACAAGTGCCTTCCGTCGAACGCAATGTGCTCAATCTGGTTGACGGTTGATTGATCAGGATATCTCAATGTACCTTTATGGATGTTGAAGTGTAGATGCAGCAAAATCGATCAGCCTGAATCCGTACCGGAAGTGGTGTCGTGCAGGCTGTGCTTTCCAACTATTCCGCCAAAGATGACCTCTTCCAGCATGAGCATGTAGTTTGGAGAGTTTGGTGGTAGTCGAAATATCCTTTTGATATAAAAACGAAGCAGTTTTTCAACAGATTCATACTTCTTACTACCCCAAACCTGGGCTACATACATTAAAGTTGATTCCGCTACTGCTTCAAATACATTGTAATGACTCATTACAAATTCCCTACAACAACCAACATCAAGCACGAATCACCTCATGTATTTACCGCTAGCAAGAATCATCCGACCATCATCGCACCGCCTGTTGCTAACCGCAGCAAACAACAACAATGCTGTTGCTAACTAAACGAACAACAGGCAGTTGCTAACCAGCAAGCAACAAGCTATTGCCAACCAACATCGAAACAAATCACCTCATGCATTTACTGTTACTGTTGCTACCCAAACAAACAACAGCAAAACGGTACATCGCACAGCAGCCAGCCTATAAATAGCCGGCTGCCAGCACTAGTGAAGTCAGTCGCAGCCAGGCAGCCGTAGCGAGCAGACGTGTGCTCCAGCAGTGGTGAGTATAAAACACAACTAACCCGACATAGACTTCCCCCACCAGTGGTAAGGGGTCTTGTCACTAACCCATTTCCAGATTCGTCTGTGATTTACCGGGTCCGCCCGTGATATACCGGATTCGTCCGTGGTTTCCCAGATTCGCCTGTGATTTACCGGGTCCGCCCGTGATTTACCGGATTCGTCCGTGATTTCCCAGATTCGTCTGTGATTTACCAGGTCCGCCTGTGATTTACCGGATTCGTCCGTGATTTACCAGATCCGTCTGTGATTTACCGGGTCCGCCCGTGATTTACCGGATTCGTCCGTGATTTCCCGATTTCGTCCGCAGCACCAGTGAGCCTAGCCGGTAGAAACACTCAGCCGTCCACACGAACCTAATTCGACAGAGGGGGAACTTTCCGAAGACGAAGCAACATACACCGAAGAGGATCTGCGACGCTGTAGCAAAAGGATTATATAGGTTAAACCGAATTTATTTTATTTATACGATAAACAATTGTTAGTCAAATAAGAAATAAATAAAGAATTATTGACCAAAATTAAAGTTCTGGTACACTTTAATTCCAAACCCTGGGAAGACCGGCGAGCTTACCTCAGCTTTGACAAAAGTACCTCACAACTTTATATTTAATGCTATGAGCTACATTTTGATTATCAAAAACGTTTTTCCACGCAATATTTGTTGTAGTCTTGGCTTTTTGTAGTTTCTCAGTTAGATGTTTTTCCATACTGTTATTCTTGGTCATAGTGATCCCTAAATCGGCCCTAGCGAAGTATCCGTCGAAGCGGAAAATTTTCCGCAACGCACGCTTTGTCGGAGACAAAATTTGTATTCAAGGTATCTTTCATCGTAGAAATGCTTGCAGAAATGCGTCAACGCATTGATTTGACATGCAGCGGCCAAAGCAAAGCCAAAGCAAAGCCAACATAGTCCCGTCCTTGTCGTTGAAGTAAAAACTTGATTCCTTTTCGTATTTAATAATACGTTAACTATACAGTATATTATTTTTGGGTACATACACAACTCGGTTCTGTTGGTAAAATTCATTAGCATGTAATGTGCATTTTTTTTATTATTTAACATTGAATAACAAAAAAGTAATCTTACTTTGTAGGGATTTGCTTTTCTCGTTGATAGATACGATTATTTCTTGTGATAAAAGATAAATTACATAAAAGCCTACAAATTTGTTCTGACAATTTTTTTTTTAAATAAAAATAAAAATAAAATTTTCATAAGCAAGTACGCATTAATATATACATACATAGATAAGAAATACTAAAAATACTTGTTTTTCAAAACAAATAAAAGAATGTCATTTTCAGAACATTTATTAACATTTAGAGGTAAATAACAATGAAAAGAAAAAATATTATGCAATTTAATTGATGGGATTTTGAACCATTAAATAAAAAATAAAAATTAATTCATAACTTTTGAGTAACACCTAAAGAATAAACATTGATATTCCAAACTATGTAAATAAACTAAAAATACGTAACGAAACGATGTTTTGTTTGGTCTTTTTTTCAAATTCGATCATGATTTTGCTTAGTGTTCTTGTTCAAAAACGTTTGATAGCATTGAATACCAGAATAGTTCACAAGCTTGGGTTTTGTTGTTTTAAAGTTTGGTACATACAATTACGTGTATACCAAAACAATCTACATACGTACACTTTTCTTCAGTGATATAACGCTAGCAGAATCAAATTTGAACCAATGCAGCTAGCGATATGAAACCAACGGCATATTTTGTTGCTAATTAGTGCCGCAAGAATTAATTTTGTTACTCAAAGTATTCGAAAAAAGCGCGGTTACGTTTCTTCTTCTCTCTTCGGAAAAATAATAAGTATGTATACATGCCCGAGTGAACTTTCCCATAAAACTTTAATTTCTATATCTAGAAAGGTATTTTCAAAGAGAAAACAACATTCATCGGGTCAGCTAGTAGAATAAAAAATTAAAAGGGTGTTTTTTTCGAGGTATAGAACGTTAAGTTGGCATTACTTTTCAAGACGGCGACCGATTTAACAGCTGTCAAGTGATTTATTCTCAGTTTGGTTTGACAATTCATCATGAATAGACTCACGCCTGAACAACGCATGCAAATTGTGCTATTTTATTTCGAAAAGAATGGTTCTGTGCGGATTTTCATAAGCGAATTTTGTTTAGCGATGAAGCGCACTTCTGGTTGAATGGCTACGTCAACAAACAAAACTGCCGCATTTGTAGTGAAGCTAATCCCCATTCGGAAGACAACATTCGCCGTGGTATTGCCGATATACGGCCGCAAATGTTGGAAAAAGTCGTCGAAAATTGGACGTCCAGATTGGACTACATCCGAGCCAGCCGTGGCAGTCATATGCCAGAAATCATATTTAAAATGTAATGCCACAAGATTATCATTCGAATAAATAGAAAATCATGTCAATCGAATATTCCATCGTTGTTCTATTGCAATTTAAATTTCTATACCTTTAATTTTTTTTATCATATAAACAGTTGCTTACTTCTTGTAAAACTGAAACACATATTTTATTGGGGTTCGTTTGTGTGCACAGTTAGTCTAGGTACAATTTTTTATTTCTCATTGACGAATGTCGATTTTTCTTTGAGGTTTATGCAAAATAACAGTGCAATAAATGAAATAAATACCGTGAATATATGTAAATTTAAAGTTTAATAAATCTGAAACTTTTGTGTAATATTTTTTTTTTTAGTTTCAGTGAAAAATATAACAAACTACTTTTATTTTCATTTACATACTTTTTAATTAAATTAATTATTTGATGTCTAAATGTTACTGTTGTTTTCTCTTTGAAAATACCTTTCCAGATATTGAAATTAACGTTTTATGGGAAAGTTCACTCGGGCGTATACTTATTATTTTTCAGAAGAGATAAGAAGAATCGTACCTCGTTTTTGTCCGAAAACTATTTGAGCAACAAAATTTAATTTTTCCAAGAACTAGCGGAGCAACAAAACCAATTCTTGCGGCACAAATTAGCAACAAAATACTGAACAGTTTTCGGTTCTGCTAGCGTAATAGACGTGTTTTGTCTCTGGGGTCGCTATCCGCATCGAAAGAGGCAAACAATTACATTATATTTATGATTTGCAACAACATCATGAGAATCTGTGCTTCAACGACCATTTTGAGAGAAAGCTAATTATATATTACCTTAAATAATTGTGTCCTGTTTATATCGTCTGTGATAACGTTGGTTATTTGTGCTTTGTTGTGCAATTTGTAACGGTACAAGACTTACAGCTCTATTCTGCTATTCATCGGGAGGAATTTTTCTTCAATTTTCACTTCACACTATTCTACTATCCATTCGAATCGAATCTGGACTCACCTCGTGAACATCGGTAACGTCGATAATACGTCGAGGTATTCTGTTATTCACTCGAACCCGTTCATTCTATTCAATTCAAATCCGCACATTAATTTTTGCGGGTTTTTTATTCAATGGTTTTTCTATCTGGTTGGTGGTCAATAAAATGTAATTTATTGATTGGTTATTTGTATAAATAAAGATTATTAACATTTTCAGGGGCAGATCAAAGAATAGAGACCTATTTATGGCAACAATTTGCGGAATGGAATTAAATCCAAACATTACCAAAATTAATGCTACAAGCCAACCCGAAGGCCTTAAAGGTTTTTTGAAGAATATTAAGGATAGCGTAAACCTCCTGGGTCTACCATTGAAAGATGTGACCGTGTGGAAAATTTGTTAGTGATTTTTACATGAACAGCTGTTAACTTGTATGTCAAATTGGTTTTTGATAATGTAGTTCACCCGATGGATAGCAGAATGTAAAGGCAGTGTTCGAGGGAATCGAATGGGTGAATCGAATCTACGATTCACGTGGATAGCAGAATAGCGCTGTTAGTGACAAGTTGGGCAACACATTATTACTACCGGCGGAAAGAGTCAACATACGAAGAATTCTACAAATCCCAATAATTCCTTCAGATTTACCATTCAACTGAAAGGTTTACATACAATTGAGGGCAAATACTAAAGAATCTTTTCATTCTTTCAGCTAAAAAAAAAAGTAATAATATACCAAACCATATAAATAAAGTAAAAGTTATTCTTAAATAATTACATAATTTGATGTGTGCATGTGTCCTCGGAAAGTTCGAACATCGAGAATGCTGGACAAGTGCCTTCCGTCGAACGCAATGTGCTCAATCTGGTTGACGGTTGATTGATCAGGATATCTCCATGTACCTTTATGGATGTTGAGGTGTAGATGCAGCAAAATCGATCAGCCTGAATCCGTTATCGGAAGTGGTGTCGTGCAGGCTGTGCTTTCCAACTATTCCGCCAAAGATGACCTCTTCCAGCATGAGCATGTAGTTTGGAGAGTTTGGTGGTAGTCGAAATATCCTTTTGATATAAAAACGAAGCAGTTTTTCAACAGATTCATACTTCTTACTACCCCAAACCTGGGCTACATACATTAAAGTTGATTCCGCTACTGCTTCAAATACATTGTAATGACTCATTACAAATTCCCTACAACAACCAACATCAAGCACGAATCACCTCATGTATTTACCGCTAGCAAGAATCATCCGACCATCATCGCACCGCCTGTTGCTAACCGCAGCAAACAACAACAATGCTGTTGCTAACTAAACGAACAACAGGCAGTTGCTAACCAGCAAGCAACAAGCTATTGCCAACCAACATCGAAACAAATCACCTCATGCATTTACTGTTACTGTTGCTACCCAAACAAACAACAGCAAAACCGAACATCGCACAGCAGCCAGCCTATAAATAGCCGGCTGCCAGCACTAGTGAAGTCAGTCGCAGCCAGGCAGCCGTAGCGAGCAGACGTGTGCTCCAGCAGTGGTGAGTATAAAACACAACTAACCCGACATAGACTTCCCCCACCAGTGGTAAGGGGTCTTGTCACTAACCCATTTCCAGATTCGTCTGTGATTTACCGGGTCCGCCCGTGATATACCGGATTCGTCCGTGGTTTCCCAGATTCGCCTGTGATTTACCGGGTCCGCCCGTGATTTACCGGATTCGTCCGTGATTTCCCAGATTCGTCTGTGATTTACCAGGTCCGCCTGTGATTTACCGGATTCGTCCGTGATTTACCAGATCCGTCTGTGATTTACCGGGTCCGCCCGTGATTTACCGGATTCGTCCGTGATTTCCCGATTTCGTCCGCAGCACCAGTGAGCCTAGCCGGTAGAAACACTCAGCCGTCCACACGAACCTAATTCGACAGAGGGGGAACTTTCCGAAGACGAAGCAACATACACCGAAGAGGATCTGCGACGCTGTAGCAAAAGGATTATATAGGTTAAACCGAATTTATTTTATTTATACGATAAACAATTGTTAGTCAAATAAGAAATAAATAAAGAATTATTGACCAAAATTAAAGTTCTGGTACACTTTAATTCCAAACCCTGGGAAGACCGGCGAGCTTACCTCAGCTTTGACAAAAGTACCTCACAACTTTATATTTAATGCTATGAGCTACATTTTGATTATCAAAAACGTTTTTCCACGCAATATTTGTTGTAGTCTTGGCTTTTTGTAGTTTCTCAGTTAGATGTTTTTCCATACTGTTATTCTTGGTCATAGTGATCCCTAAATCGGCCCTAGCGAAGTATCCGTCGAAGCGGAAAATTTTCCGCAACGCACGCTTTGTCGGAGACAAAATTTGTATTCAAGGTATCTTTCATCGTAGAAATGCTTGCAGAAATGCGTCAACGCATTGATTTGACATGCAGCGGCCAAAGCAAAGCCAAAGCAAAGCCAACATAGTCCCGTCCTTGTCGTTGAAGTAAAAACTTGATTCCTTTTCGTATTTAATAATACGTTAACTAGAGATACAGTATATTATTTTTGGGTACATACACAACTCGGTTCTGTTGGTAAAATTCATTAGCATGTAATGTGCATTTTTTTATTATTTAACATTGAATAACAAAAAAGTAATCTTACTTTGTAGGGATTTGCTTTTCTCGTTGATAGATACGATTATTTCTTGTGATAAAAGATAAATTACATAAAAGCCTACAAATTTGTTCTGACATTTTTTTTTTTTAATAAAAATAAAAATAAAATTTTCATAAGCAAGTACGCATTAATATATACATACATAGATAAGAAATACTAAAAATACTTGTTTTTCAAAACAAATAAAAGAATGTCATTTTCAGAACATTTATTAACATTTAGAGGTAAATAACAATGAAAAGAAAAAATATTATGCAATTTAATTGATGGGATTTTGAACCATTAAATAAAAAATAAAAATTAATTCATAACTTTTGAGTAACACCTAAAGAATAAACATTGATATTCCAAACTATGTAAATAAACTAAAAATACGTAACGAAACGATGTTTTGTTTGGTCTTTTTTTCAAATTCGATCATGATTTTGCTTAGTGTTCTTGTTCAAAAACGTTTGATGGCATTGAATACCAGAATAGTTCACAAGCTTGGGTTTTGTTGTTTTAAAGTTTGGTACATACAATTACATGTATACCAAAACAATCTACATACGTACACTTTTCTTCAGTGATATAACGCTAGCAGAATCAAATTTGAACCAATGCAGCTAGCGATATGAAACCAACGGCATATTTTGTTGCTAATTTGTGCCGCAAGAATTAATTTTGTTACTCAAAGTATTCGAAAAAAGCGCGGTTACGTTTCTTCTTCTCTCTTCGGAAAAATAATAATATAAATAAATAAGTATGTATACATGCCCGAGTGAACTTTCCCATAAAACTTTAATTTCTATATCTAGAAAGGTATTTTCAAAGAGAAAACAACATTTATCGGGTCAGCTAGTAGAATAAAAAATTAAAAGGGTGTTTTTTTTCGAGGTATAGAAGTTTAAGTTGGCATTACTTTTCAAGACGGCGACCGATTTAACAGCTGTCAAGTGATTTATTCTCAGTTTGGTTTGACAATTCATCATGAATAGACTCACGTCTGAACAACGCATGCAAATTGTGCTATTTTATTTCGAAAATAATGGTTCTGTGCGGATTTTCATAAGCGATGAAGCGCACTTCTGGTTGAATGGCTACGTCAACAAACAAAACTTCCGCATTTGTAGTGAAGCTAATCCCCATTCGGAAGACAACATTCGCCGTGTTATTGCCGATATACGGCTGCAAATGTTGGAAAAAGTCGTCGAAAATTGGACTACATCCGAGCCAGCCGTGGCAGTGGCATATGCCAGAAATCATATTTAAAATGTAATGCCACAAGATTATCATTCGAATAAATAGAAAATCATGTCAATCGAATATTCCATCGTTGTTCTATTGCAATTTAAATTTCTATACCTTTAATTTTTTTTTATCATATAAACAGTTGCTTACTTCTTGTAAAACTGAAACACATATTTTATTGGGGTTCGTTTGTGTGCACAGTTAGTCTAGGTACAATTTTTTATTTCTCATTGACGAATGTCGATTTTTCTTTGAGGTTTATGCAAAATAACAGTGCAATAAATGAAATAAATACAAATAAATATAAATATATGTAAATTTAAAGTTTAATAAATCTGAAACTTTTGTGTAATATTTTTTTTTTTAGTTTCAGTGAAAAATATAACAAACTACTTTTATTTTCATTTACATACTTTTTAATTAAATTAATTATTTGATGTCTAAATGTTACTGTTGTTTTCTCTTTGAAAATACCTTTCCAGATATTGAAATTAACGTTTTATGGGAAAGTTCACTCGGGCGTATACTTATTATTTTTCAGAAGAGATAAGAAGAATCGTACCTCGTTTTTGTCCGAAAACTATTTGAGCAACAAAATTTAATTTTTCCAAGAACTAGCGGAGCAACAAAACCAATTCTTGCGGCACAAATTAGCAACAAAATACTGAACAGTTTTCGGTTCTGCTAGCGTAATAGACGTGTTTTGTCTCTGGGGTCGCTATCCGCATCGAAAGAGGCAAACAATTACATTATATTTTATGATTCGCAACAACATCATGAGAATCTGTGCTTCAACGACCATTTTGAGAGAAAGCTAATTATATATTATCTTAAATAATTGTGTCCTGTTTATATCGTCTGTGATAACATTGGTTATTTGTGCTTTGTTGTGCAATTTGTAACGGTACAAGACTTACAGCCCTATTCTGCTATTCATCGGGAGGAATTTTTCTCAATTTTCACTTCACACTATTCTACTATCCATTCGAATCGAATCTGGACTCACCTCGTGAACATCGGTAACGTCGATAATACGTCGAGGTATTCTGTTATTCACTCGAACCCGTTCATTCTATTCAATTCAAATCCGCACATTAATTTTTGCGGGTTTTTTATTCAATGGATTTTCTATCTGTTTGGTGGTCAATAAAATGTAATTTATTGATTGGTTATTTGTATAAATAAAGATTATTAACATTTTCAGGGGCAGATCAAAGAATAGAGACCTATTTATGGCAACAATTTGCGGAATGGAATTAAATCCAAACATTACCAAAATTAATGCTACAAGCCAACCCGAAGGCCTTAAAGGTTTTTTGAAGAATATTAAGGATAGCGTAAACCTCCTGGGTCTACCATTGAAAGATGTGACCGTGTGGAAAATTTGTTAGTGATTTTTACATGAACAGCTGTTAACTTGTATGTCAAATTGGTTTTTGATAATGTAGTTCACCCGATGGATAGCAGAATGTAAAGGCAGTGTTCGAGGGAATCGAATGGGTGAATCGAATCTACGATTCACGTGGATAGCAGAATAGCGCTGTTAGTGACAAGTTGGGCAGCACATTATTACTACCGGCGGAAAGAGTCAACATACGAAGAATTCTACAAATCCCAATAATTCCTTCAGATTTACCATTCAACTGAAAGGTTTACATACAATTGAGGGCAAATACTAAAGAATCTTTTCATTCTTTCAGCTAAAAAAAAAAGTAATATACCAAACCATATAAATAAAGTAAAAGTTATTCTTAAATAATTACATAATTTGATGTGTGCATGTGTCCTCGGAAAGTTCGAACATCGAGAATGCTGGACAAGTGCCTTTCGTCGAACGCAATGTGCTCAATCTGGTTGACGGTTGATTGATCAGGATATCTCTATGTACCTTTATGGATGTTGAGGTGTAGATGCAGCAAAATCGATCAGCCTGAATCCGTTATCGGAAGTGGTGTCGTGCAGGCTGTGCTTTCCAACTATTCCGCCAAAGATGACCTCTTCCAGCATGAGCATGTAGTTTGGAGAGTTTGGTGGTAGTCGAAATATCCTTTTGATATAAAAACGAAGCAGTTTTTCAACAGATTCATACTTCTTACTACCCCAAACCTGGGCTACATACATTAAAGTTGATTCCGCTACTGCTTCAAATACATCGTAATGACTCATTACAAATTCCCTACAACAACCAACATCAAGCACGAATCACCTCATGTATTTACTGCTAGCAAGAATCATCCGACCATCATCGCACCGCCTGTTGCTAACCGCAGCAAACAACAACAATGCTGTTGCTAACTAAACGAACAACAGGCAGTTGCTAACCAGCAAGCAACAAGCTATTGCCAACCAACATCGAAACAAATCACCTCATGCATTTACTGTTACTGTTGCTACCCAAACAAACAACAGCAAAACGGTACATCGCACAGCAGCCAGCCTATAAATAGCCGGCTGCCAGCACTAGTGAAGTCAGTCGCAGCCAGGCAGCCGTAGCGAGCAGACGTGTGCTCCAGCAGTGGTGAGTATAAAACACAACTAACCCGACATAGACTTCCCCCACCAGCAGTGGTAAGGGGTCTTGTCACTAACCCATTTCCAGATTCGTCTGTGATTTACCGGGTCCGCCCGTGATATACCGGATTCGTCCGTGGTTTCCCAGATTCGTCTGTGATTTACCGGGTCCGCCCGTGATTTACCGGATTCGTCCGTGATTTCCCAGATTCGTCTGTGATTTACCAGGTCCGCCTGTGATTTACCGGATTCGTCCGTGATTTACCAGATCCGTCTGTGATTTACCGGGTCCGCCCGTGATTTACCGGATTCGTCCGTGATTTCCCGATTTCGTCCGCAGCACCAGTGAGCCTAGCCGGTAGAAACACTCAGCCGTCCACACGAACCTAATTCGACAGAGGGGGAACTTTCCGAAGACGAAGCAACATACACCGAAGAGGATCTGCGACGCTGTAGCAAAAGGATTATATAAGTTAAACCGAATTTATTTTATTTATACGATAAACAATTGTTAGTCAAATAAGAAATAAATAAAGAATTATTGACCAAAATTAAAGTTCTGGTACACTTTAATTCCAAACCCTGGGAAGACCGGCGATCTTACCTCAGCTTTGACAAAAGTACCTCACAACTTTATATTTAATGCTATGAGCTACATTTTGATTATTAAAAACGTTTTTCCACGCAATATTTGTTGTAGTCTTGGCTTTTTGTAGTTTCTCAGTTAGATGTTTTTCCATACTGTTATTCTTGGTCATAGTGATCCCTAAATCGGCCCTAGCGAAGTATCCGTCGAAGCGGAAAATTTTCCGCAACGCACGCTTTGTCGGAGACAAAATTTGTATTCAAGGTATCTTTCATCGTAGAAATGCTTGCAGAAATGCGTCAACGCATTGATTTGACATGCAGAGGCCAAAGCAAAGCCAAAGCAAAGCCAACATAGTCCCGTCCTTGTCGTTGAAGTAAAAACTTGATTCCTTTTCGTATTTAATAATACGTTAACTAGAGATACAGTATATTATTTTTGGGTACATACACAACTCGGTTCTGTTGGTAAAATTCATTAGCATGTAATGTGCATTTTTTTTATTATTTAACATTGAATAACAAAAAAGTAATCTTACTTTGTAGGGATTTGCTTTTCTCGTTGATAGATACGATTATTTCTTGTGATAAAAGATAAATTACATAAAAGCCTACAAATTTGTTCTGACAATTTTTTTTTTTAATAAAAATAAAAATAAAATTTTCATAAGCAAGTACGCATTAATATATACATAGATATGTAATACTAAAAATACTTGTTTTTCAAAACAAATAAAAGAATGTCATTTTCAGATTATTTATTAACATTTAGAGGTAAATAACAATGAAAAGAAAAAAATATTATGCAATTTAATTGATGGGATTTTGAACCATTAAATAAAAAATAAAAATTAATTCATAACTTTTGAGTAACACCTAAAGAATAAACATTGATATTCCAAACTATGTAAATAAACTTAAAATACGTAACGAAACGATGTTTTGTTTGGTCTTTTTTTCAAATTCGATCATGATTTTGCTTAGTGTTCTTGTTCAAAAACGTTTGATGGCATTGAATACCAGAATAGTTCACAAGCTTGGGTTTTGTTGTTTTAAAGTTTGGTACATACAATTACATGTATACCAAAACAATCTACATACGTACACTTTTCTTCAGTGATATAACGCTAGCAGAATCAAATTTGAACCAATGCAGCTAGCGATATGAAACCAACGGCATATTTTGTTGCTAATTAGTGCCGCAAGAATTAATTTTGTTACTCAAAGTATTCGAAAAAAGCGCGGTTACGTTTCTTCTTCTCTCTTCGGAAAAATAATAAGTACTTATGTACACATGCCAGAGTGAACTTTCCCATAAAACTTTAATTTCTATATCTAGAAAGGTATTTTCAAAGAGAAAACAACATTTATCGGGTCAGCTAGTAGAATAAAAAATTAAAAGGGTGTTTTTTTCGAGGTATAGAACGTTAAGTTGGCATTACTTTTCAAGACGGCGACCGATTTAACAGCTGTCAAGTGATTTATTCTCAGTTTGGTTTGACAATTCATCATGAATAGACTCACGCCTGAACAACGCATGCAAATTGTGCTATTTTATTTCGAAAATAATGGTTCTGTGCGGATTTTCATAAGCGAATTTTGTTTAGCGATGAAGCGCACTTTTGGTTGAATGGCTACGTCAACAAACAAAACTGCCGCATTTGTAGTGAAGCTAATCCCCATTTGGAAGACAACATTCGCCGTGTTATTGCCGATATACGGCCGCAAATGTTGGAAAAAGTCGTCGAAAATTGGACGTCCAGATTGGACTACATCCGAGCCAGCCGTGGCAGTCATATGCCAGAAATCATATTTAAAATGTAATGCCACAAGATTATCATTCGAATAAATAGAAAATCATGTCAATCGAATATTCCATCGTTGTTCTATTGCAATTTAAATTTCTATACCTTTAATTTTTTTTATCATATAAACAGTTGCTTACTTCTTGTAAAACTGAAACACATATTTTATTGGGGTTCGTTTGTGTGCACAGTTAGTCTAGGTACAATTTTTTATTTCTCATTGACGAATGTCGATTTTTCTTTGAGGTTTATGCAAAATAACAGTGCAATAAATGAAATAAATACCGTGAATATATGTAAATTTAAAGTTTAATAAATCTGAAACTTTTGTGTAATATTTTTTTTTTTAGTTTCAGTGAAAAATATAACAAACTACTTTTATTTTCATTTACATACTTTTTAATTAAATTAATTATTTGATGTCTAAATGTTACTGTTGTTGTACCTTTCCAGATATTGAAATTAACGTTTTATGGGAAAGTTCACTCGGGCGTATACTTATTATTTTTCAGAAGAGATAAGAAGAATCGTACCTCGTTTTTGTCCGAAAACTATTTGAGCAACAAAATTTAATTTTTCCAAGAACTAGCGGAGCAACAAAACCAATTCTTGCGGCACAAATTAGCAACAAAATACTGAACAGTTTTCGGTTCTGCTAGCGTAATAGACGTGTTTTGTCTCTGGGGTCGCTATCCGCATCGAAAGAGGCAAACAATTACATTATATTTTATGATTCGCAACAACATCATGAGAATCTGTGCTTCAACGACCATTTTGAGAGAAAGCTAATTTTATATTACCTTAAATAATTGTGTCCTGTTTATATCGTCTGTGATAACATTGGTTATTTGTGCTTTGTTGTGCAATTTGTAACGGTACAAGACTTACAGCCCTATTCTGCTATTCATCGGGAGGAATTTTTCTAAATTTTCACTTCACACTATTCTACTATCCATTCGAATCGAATCTGGACTCACCTCGTGAACATCGGTAACGTCGATAATACGTCGAGGTATTCTGTTATTCACTCGAACCCGTTCATTCTATTCAATTCAAATCCGCACATTAATTTTTGCGGGTTTTTTATTCAATGGATTTTCTATCTGGTTAGTGGTCAATAAAATGTAATTTATTGATTGGTTATTTGTATAAATAAAGATTATTAACATTTTCAGGGGCAGATCAAAGAATAGAGACCTATTTATGGCAACAATTTTCGGAATGGAATTAAATCCAAACATTACCAAAATTAATGCTACAAGCCAACCCGAAGGCCTTAAAGGTTTTTTGAAGAATATTAAGGATAGCGTAAACCTCCTGGGTCTACCATTGAAAGATGTGGCCGTGTGGAAAATTTGTTAGTGATTTTTACATGAACAGCTGTTAACTTGTATGTCAAATTGGTTTTTGATAATGTAGTTCACCCGATGGATAGCAGAATGTAAAGGCAGTGTTCGAGGGAATCGAATGGGTGAATCGAATCTACGATTCACGTGGATAGCAGAATAGCGCTGTTAGTGACAAGTTGGGCAACACATTATTACTACCGGCGGAAAGAGTCAACATACGAAGAATTCTACAAATCCCAATAATTCCTTCAGATTTACCATTCAACTGAAAGGTTTACATACAATTGAGGGCAAATACTAAAGAATCTTTTCATTCTTTCAGCTAAAAAAAAAGTAATAATATACCAAACCATATAAATAAAGTAAAAGTTATTCTTAAATAATTACATAATTTGATGTGTGCATGTGTCCTCGGAAAGTTCGAACATCGAGAATGCTGGACAAGTGCCTTCCGTCGAACGCAATGTGCTCAATCTGGTTGACGGTTGATTGATCAGGATATCTCCATGTACCTTTATGGATGTTGAGGTGTAGATGCAGCAAAATCGATCAGCCTGAATCCGTTATCGGAAGTGGTGTCGTGCAGGCTGTGCTTTCCAACTATTCCGCCAAAGATGACCTCTTCCAGCATGAGCATGTAGTTTGGAGAGTTTGGTGGTAGTCGAAATATCCTTTTGATATAAAAACGAAGCAGTTTTTCAACAGATTCATACTTCTTACTACCCCAAACCTGGGCTACATACATTAAAGTTGATTCCGCTACTGCTTCAAATACATTGTAATAACTCATTACAAATTCCCTACAACAACCAACACCAAGCACGAATCACCTCATGTATTTACCGCTAGCAAGAATCATCCGACCATCATCGCACCGCCTGTTGCTAACCGCAGCAAACAACAACAATGCTGTTGCTAACTAAACGAACAACAGGCAGTTGCTAACCAGCAAGCAACAAGCTATTGCCAACCAACATCGAAACAAATCACCTCATGCATTTACTGTTACTGTTGCTACCCAAACAAACAACAGCAAAACCGAACATCGCACAGCAGCCAGCCTATAAATAGCCGGCTGCCAGCACTAGTGAAGTCAGTCGCAGCCAGGCAGCCGTAGCGAGCAGACGTGTGCTCCAGCAGTGGTGAGTATAAAACACAACTAACCCGACATAGACTTCCCCCACTAGTGGTAAGGGGTCTTGTCACTAACCCATTTCCAGATTCGTCTGTGATTTACCGGGTCCGCCCGTGACATACCGGATTCGTCCGTGGTTTCCCAGATTCGTCTGTGATTTACCGGGTCCGCCCGTGATTTACCGGATTCGTCCGTGATTTCCCAGATTCGTCTGTGATTTACCAGGTCCGCCTGTGATTTACCGGATTCGTCCGTGATTTACCAGATCCGTCTGTGATTTACCGGGTCCGCCCGTGATTTACCGGATTCGTCCGTGATTTCCCGATTTCGTCCGCAGCACCAGTGAGCCTAGCCGGTAGAAACACTCAGCCGTCCACACGAACCTGATTCGACAGAGGGGGAACTTTCCGAAGACGAAGCAACATACACCGAAGAGGATCTGCGACGCTGTAGCAAAAGGATTATATAGGTTAAACCGAATTTATTTTATTTATACGATAAACAATTGTTAGTCAAATAAGAAATAAATAAAGAATTATTGACCAAAATTAAAGTTCTGGTACACTTTAATTCCAAACCCTGGGAAGACCGGCGAGCTTACCTCAGCTTTGACAAAAGTACCTCACAACTTTATATTTAATGCTATGAGCTACATTTTGATTATTAAAAACGTTTTTCCACGCAATATTTATTGTAGTCTTGGCTTTTTGTAGTTTCTCAGTTAGATGTTTTTCCATACTGTTATTCTTGGTCATAGTGATCCCTAAATCGGCCCTAGCGAAGTATCCGTCGGAGCGGAAAATTTTCCGCAACGCACGCTTTGTCGGAGACTCAATTTGTATTCGGGGTATCTTTCATCGTAGAAATGCTTGCAGAAATGCGTCAACGCATTGATTTGACATGCAGCGGAATAGAGTTTCAAATAGAGATGTACAAAAAAAGCGATATATAGAATAAACGATACATCTTTCGATACTTCTTTTAAGCAAATACTAGATAATAAACAAATAATGTAAGATAAGCGTTTTGGACCATAAAAAATCGGTGATAGAATTCATTGTTAATAAATTTTTTTAAAGTTTTTAGTGCCCTGGCGTTTTTAGAAAACAAATTACAAACAAAAAATATATCTTAATCAAAAACTATCGAATCCAAAAAAATTGATATTTTTCTGAAAATCCCTTCTCTTATTTCAAATAAACTTGTATTTTTTTGATACGAAGTGTCAAAAAATACAAATTATATGCTGAAATCAAGACTTGTTGAGCATTTCAGTTTTGTAAAAAAAAAAAATGGATAGTGTGGCTTTATTTTTGGATGCAGAGTCCAGAGAGCAAAGGACAGAAACCCAAAAAAAAAGATTGATAATGCGGATGATGACAGATCATAAACGTCAATCGAAAGATAAAAAAGTGAACGGAGAGGGTCGAAAGATCATAGAATTAACAAATGAATTTGGTTTGAGCATATTAAATGGTGCTTCTAAAGGAGACTTAGAGGGTGAATTCACATTTGTCGGGAAACAGGGTAGTTCGGTTATTGATTATGGGCCCATGGGTGGTGACTGGTGGACATTTTTCGAATCTTTTAAGGTAGGAAATGAAACATTTTCCAAGCACCTGCCAATAACAATAAAAATTCAAAATAACAAATCCTGCAATACTCGAGCAGACGATCGCGATTTGGGTAGTAAAATCCTCAAATGGAACAAAAATAAAAAAGAGGAATATAAAACAACAATGGATGCCCTGCTTCAAACAAAACAAAATGGATTGATCGCAAACTATTTGCCTGTATGTGACCTCGAATCAATCGTCAAAAAATCAGCGACATCAATTCCCAGACCAGGTGCGCTCTATAAGAAATCAGCGTGGTATGATCGTGAATGCGAAAAACTTAGGAAAAAGTGTCAAGACTTGCTTTTTAAGAAAAAATGAGTCTCAGTCGATCAGAATGGATTATTTGGAAGCAAATAAGCACTATAAAGAGACTGTTAAAATAAAAAAGCGAGCTCCATGAAGAACAATTGGCATTTGAACTAAGTCAAAGCAGGGATGCAAAAGAATTTTGGTATTTAACGAGAAAACTGTCTGGTAATTACCAATCAAAAGAACTGGTCTCGATCCCCTTGGAAAGATTACGGCTCCATTTTGAATGTCTTCTATACCAACCGGAGCAAATTACCTGGAGTTTTGCACAGCCCAACATTGTGGACGATCTTCTAGATAAAGAAATTAGATTTGAAGAAGTCGAATCGGTACTGCATTCTTTAAGGGATGGCAAAGCATCAGGACCAGACGGCATTCCGGCTGAATTCTACAAATATAGCTCTCAAACTTTCAAAGAGAACTTCGCTAAAGCACTCGACATCATATTCAACTTTGGTACACTACCTGATCAGTTTTATGAATCCTTGATATTACCAATATACATAAAAGGTGACAGCTCTAATCCAGCCAATTATAGGGGGATCACTTTGTTGAACTCGGCGCTAAAAGCTTATACAACATTATTATACAAAAGGCTGGACAAGTGGGTTTCCGTGAACGAAAAACTCAGCGAGTATCAAGCTGGCTTCCGCTCTGGCTACTCTACTGTCGATAATATTTTCATACTAACTTCAATAGCGCAGATGAAAATAGACCAAAATAGAAAGCTGTATACCTTCTTTGTCGATTTTAGGGCTGCATTTGACATGATAAATCGAAATGCCATGTTCTACAACATTTAGGAATATCTACAAAATTCGTACGTGCACTAATAAAACTCTATCAGCAAACAAAAGCAAATATAGGTAATGGTAAAGACCGATAGGAAAAACTGATTGCAAACCGAGGTGTCAAACAAGGCTGCAACCTCAGCCCCTTACTGTTCGCACTCTTTCTCGATGACCTTGTGGAGTGGCTTACATGTGGAGTTAGTATTGACAACTCAAAGGTAAAGGTTATCATGTACGCGGATGACATAGCTATTCTTACCGAATCACCATCGTCGCTGCAACTGATGATAAACAAGCTCTATCAGTATTGCTTAATATGGGGTCTGGAGGTAAATGTTGAAAAATCCAAAGTTATGATTTTCCAAAAAGGATCCGGAAGAGTTGCAAGCTGCGAAAATTGGAAATATGGCGAACAGAAGCTAGAAGTAGTAAAAAAATATAACTATCTGGGAATGGAAATGTCGTTCAACTTAAAAATGGAAAACCATCTAAAAAATAAAGTAAATAAGGCGAAATCAGCAATATGCCAAAATTGGAAAAAAATCTTCAGCAACAACTTAATAACAGTCAGCTCCAAATATAATGTATTTAATGCTACAGCCAAACCTATTATGTTTTATGGTGCTCAAGTTTGGGGAATTGAACGACACGAGGAAACGGAAAGCCTGCTGCGGTTCTTCCTAAGGAAAATTTTTTACCTTCCATTTAACACACCAAAATATATGTATCACCTGGAATCTGGGTTACCAACAATGTTTATTTCTGCTGTTAAACTTCATGCAGATTATTTATTTAGGGTGGTTAATATGGAAGAATCAAGACTTCCGAAGAAGATTCTACAGTATGCACTGCAAAAGAAAACGCTCTTCGTCAAAAATTGGGTTAAACTTGCCGGAAACTGTGGAATAACGATTAACCTGTCAGAAGCTAACTCAAACCAGTGGAAGAAGATCTTTTATGAAATAATCCAACTGACTGATGAAAATGAAAGATATGCTTTTATAGAAAAAGCTCGCAGTTCAACAGAGCGAAAGTATTATTCATTAATCAATTACAATCTTAATGTAAATAACTATTTTAAAAGCTGTTTCTCGTGCTACAACATTGGGATCATCTTCAAAATTAGAGGCGAACTATACAAATTAAATTGTGCTCCACATCGAATGGCAGGTAACTGTAGTTTATGTAATCTACAAGAGAGGGAAGACATCCTTCACTTTATTGGAGTTTGTCCCGTGCTCAAAGAAATAAGGCGTCACTACTTTGGTAAAAATGCTCTTGGAGGAAATTGAGCCTAAATACAAGGTGAACCATCGTTCCGATGCTATTACACCAGAACATAAGTTGGCAGCTTGCTTAAGGTTTTTCGCTGAAGGAAACTATCAGCATGGAGTTGGAAAAGATTACGAGTCAACAATTGGTCAAACTACTTTTTCAAGTGTTCTTAAAGAAACATTGGACATCATAGAAGAAACCTTGTGCAACAAGTGGATATCTTTAAGGACATCAGAAGAGGAATCTCGAAGGAGCAAAAACTATTTTTTTGAAAAAATGGGTTTTCCCGGAGTAATTGGCTGCGTGGATGGTACTCACGTGCAAATAATTGCGCTTGCAGAAAATAAACACCTGTTTCTGAACCGCAAGGGGCATTTCAGTCTCAACGTTTTGATTGTAATGATCTAAAATTTTGCATATTGAAGTTACACATCTTCATCCAATTGCTTTTTTTCATTTCAGATCTGCGACCACACAATGAAAATAAAGGCTGTTAATGCGAACTATCAGGGATCCAATCACGACTCCCATATTTGGGCTATGAGTCCACAAAGAAGAAATTATGAAAGTCCGTTTTTGGCTGGTTCAAGAGGTAATTGGCTGCTAGGTGAGTTAATTTTTTGGTCGACGTACAGACATAATTTTTTTTTTCAATTTTATGAGGTGATTCGGGATATCCTTTGGAACCCTGGCTTATGACACCATTCCGAGCTCCGAGACCGCAAAGCGTTGAAAGCAGGTTTAACACATCCCACAAAAGAGCGCGTAATATAGTGGAACGTTCAATTGGATTATTAAAAAACAGGTTCCGTTGCTTATTAAGTGTCCGACAGTCGCACTACGACCCTTTGAAAGCGGCGCAAATCGTTAATGTTTGTTGTGCCTTACACAACATATATTATGTCTTCACTATGTTTCAGATTACGCAAACGTTGATAGTGAAAGCGTGGATAATTTGGAAGTTGTTGAAGTCGATGAAGCCCAAACAAGTTTGCTTCGTAACCAAGCAGTTATGATTCACAATGAAATAACACAACTTCACTTTCAAACATAAAATACATTTATTTAAATAACAGTAAGCGTCTGTTTCACAATGTAAAAGTAAAGTTCTGATTAGTTAACTAGCACTTAAATTAGCTGCCAGTTAAATCCTCCTGTTAGTGAGTTTAACGTTTCACATTCATCCTTCTGATAAATTTATGTTCTGGGTAACTAATTGCCAGTTATTCCAATTTTCCACTAGGAAAGATTTTGACAAACTATAGGTTCTTGGTTTTGCTAAATCGAATATGGGAAATATTAGTGAACAAAATGAATTTGTATGGAATTACTATGACAACGACAAGGCCAGAAAAAAAATAAACAAATATCAAAAGGGTATTTTTTGTTGTTTCGGAAATTGCTTCAGATAATTTTCTATAGGTTTTGCTCTCAACTTATTACAGGTCAGAACCACTATTAACTTTTCTGGGCACTCGCAAATCAGAACTAATACACGGCAATAAATAATTTTTACGACCTAATAGCGTTCAATGAATAGATACCAGCCTTTGAAAGTTAAAATTCTTTGTTTGACTTGACGTGATTGTTGGCCATACATATTGCAGACACAGGATGATTATCAATCGAATCATATTTGGTACTGCGGAATGTAACCCATCGAACCATGCAATATTGTGAATACCTAAACCCGAAAATATTGCGAAGGTTTCTAATTTGGCAATTCTATGATGTCCAAGGATTCCATGAAATGTGTTCTAATTCGGAATACGCGGTTTTATGATGGCTCCATAATGCGAAAAAAACTCATAAAATTCATCCTCCTGTTAGTACTCCCGAAAGTCAACCTCGTCCAAGGATTCCAATAAATCCGTTCTAACTCGGAAGACACGGTTTCGTGGTGGCTCCATAACTCATCAAACTCATCATCGAACGCAGACTTTTTGCAACTTTTTGAGCTGGCGACCCCTTTTATATTATGCAAAAATATAAAAGCGACCCCCAACATATTTTGGCACACAACTTTTCTACACTTCAAGGGTGGTGAGAGACGTAGTATACGTGTATGAGGTTGTTAGAGTAGGAGGCATGTTTTTCGAAAGTTGCCACGAATACGATCTGGATTGGACCAGATGTATTGCTATTTGTAGCGATATGGTGCAAAAACCTTGACGGGCAGCAAAATTGGACTCATAGCTAAATTGAAGTAAATAATGCCAAACGTTTCATGGACATGGGCACACTGCTTCCTCAATCGATAAGTTCTAGCTGCTAAGATTTGCCTTCAGAATTAAATGATGTCATCAAAGTTGTGAACTTAATTAAAGGAAAAGCTTTGCAAAGAAGGCTATTTAGGATCCTTTGTAACGAAATGGGTTCCTTTCACCAAAACTTGCTGTATCACACTGAAGTCAAATGGTTCTCAAAAGGAAAGGTTATGACCCGGGTGTTTGATTTGAAAGCAGAATTATTGATGTTTCTTGAAGATTCAAACACTGGTTATGCACTTTTTTTTTAACCCAGTTGGCTACATCAACTGTCTTTGTTTCTGGTCAGCTTCAATTGGAAAATAAAATGACTTTCGAGAACAATATCCATTTTATCCTTGCGCTTCCTCAGAAATTTAATTTTATTTTAATTTAAAAAAATGACAAATCTAGCTTTTTTCTATTATTTATTTCTAATAACTGCCAGTTAACTACTTTATAGGGCATTTCATCCTCCCTATAAGTTACTTGACACTTTAACTACTAGTTAGCTCTACTCAGATATTGTGAAACGCTATTTTGAATTTTAACTGCTAGTTAGCTTCCAAATAGCTTAACAGGAACTTTAATTGTATATTGTGAAACAGACGCTAAATAAAATACCTAATTCTTTTAATTAAAAAAAGGCAAAATAATAAATAAATAAAGAAAGAAAATAAAAATGAATAAGTACATGCATGTATAAATTAATTATTAAGGTGTTCCAAGCACTCATTGGTTTTTGAAAGGCCAAGTTCCAATAATTTGGCTTTTATTCGAGTTTCATTGTTGCAATTCTCCTCATCTCAGCATTATGCTCTTTCATTTCTTTGAACTTTTTTTTCAACTTCATGCACATTTTCGATGGAACGATATACCCTTTTGAGGTGATCAGCTGATTTTTGAAAGGTATCTGTTGCTTCCTTTAACGTTTTTGTTGTTTCTGTGAAGCAACTTTTAATTTCTTTAAAAACCGACTCCTGGTTGTCAACTTGCTTGACGAGAAGTTGAATCGAAGACAAAACCTTTCGAGGACGGGATGAGCAGTTTTCCTCAGTTCTCTCTCTTGGATTCTCCTGGTCGTTTTCAATATTGTTCGCGGCTTCTTTCGAAGTTCCTGCAGTTGAGTTTTCGATTTCTCGTTCCGACCCATACGATGTTGCACCGATGCCATTGACAGATTTATCAATACTGACAAGAGCTACCACGGCATCTTCTAAAGGGGTACCTAAATGTTTTCTGCCTACATGGTCCACCACTAGGGATTGCAATCCCGGGATCCCGAATCCCGGGATCCCGGGATTCCGGGATCCCGGTACATTTTTCAATATTTTATATCCCGGGATTGTAATATCTAATCCCGGGATTTTCGGGATTCGGGATTGGTAGATTAAATCATTGTATATAAAGACACCTAGTATAATCAAGCATGGGTTATTCGACTTTTTGTACTATATCATAATTCATAACCAAAAAAAAAATTCCAATACCAAACTTATGTAAAAAACAGCACTGTGTCAGGTCTCAAGATGGCACTACAATCGATTGCCAGGTCGCGGGTACTAGCTAAATAGAAATACAATGGATTAAATATTTACATACAACTTTTTTCCTTATTTCATTTTAAATACCTTCTAACAGCAACCATAGAGAAATTATTATAAAGAACACAGTCTTGTGGACATAGACAAGAGAAGAGAAACCACATGATTACCGATGAGTTAAAAGGGATATGTAGACAATGTCTACAAGCTGCGGTCCAAGTTTACTGCAAGAGTATGCGTGTTTTTACCAATACTATCTCAATAAACTTAGGCACCCTATCTGAGGAGTAAATTAACCGGTATATTTGAAAATTTGTAGTAGTTTTACCGTACGAAAGGTGAGTAAAAGTGAGCAGAAGAGGGATATGTTCAAAAAGATAGCAAAAAACTAATGGGATTTTACATTGAGCCAAGAAATTGATTCTTCACGGATGTGTGACAATTTTTTTTCCCTTAATTGAATTACATTGGGAAAAGTTGAATTTTTTACCGGACGAATTGATTTCTCTGAAATCTTTTTTTGGAGAGAGATTTACACATATTCTCACACGAATTTTCACACATACTACGAGTTTGACATTTCGGACAGTTTGATATTTGTTAAAATTCAAAACGTTTGGTGTTTGTTGCAAGATTTGTTGAAAAAATTATTTTGGCGAACGTGAATTTACGAATTGTGTTTAAATTCAAGGTAGTACACATTTTAAATTGAAGAACAATTAATCATAAATTTGTTTAAATAGCTTTCACACACACATTCAAAAAAGAGATTGCTACTTTTGACTTTACAAATTACATTGAACCCAAAAAGTATCGAATTTTAGTAGCGATTCCGATTCGTGGTGGTTGAATGTAAAATTCCATAAAATTGCGTAAAAGCAGCAAATGGCATCAAATGTACCAAGCAGTAGAATTTCCGACATCAAAAATGGAAAAAAAACGTTGTCTGAATTAATATTTTTTTTTGTTTTTTTTTTTTAAGAGTTTTTATGAATTAGTTTTTTTTAAGAAGTTAATATTTTTTGTTAAATAAACATGGAGTTATTGCTTTTAAGAGTTTTTATTGAGTTATTTCTTTTTTTAAGTTGTCAAACAAACAAAATAAAATTTCCACAAATATCTTTTATTTTTTCTTTGAATCCCGGGATTATCCCGGGATCCCGGGATCCAAATTTTTGAATCCCGATATCCCGGGATTGAAAAATCATTCCGGGATTGCAATCCCTATCCACCACCTGTGCTTGTCAAGTCTTTTTTGTTTCCCGCCAATTTTTTTTTATGTAGCATTTGTAGTCGCTCCAAACCTGAAAATATTGTAATATTCGGCTTGGTCCGACAATTAAAACTTATTCACTTTTTAACCCTCCAGTGGGCGCGTGGTTAAAAGAGACACGAGTGGTCGCGTGGTCTACGACTGTAGACCATTTTGTTTTGCCAAAAAATATATATACTATAGCGTTTTAAGTATCCAAATCGTGGTCAAATCATAGGGGAACATATTTTGTTTCATATTCATCACTCAAAGATAAAAAGTTATTGATACACTGAAAAAAATAATCGGAATAAGAAAACAATCCCAATTTTACGATTTTTCGTAATCATTTTTTATAAAAAATAAATTAATACCTTAAAAGAGTTAATAACAAAAAAAACATATTTTTTTCAATAAATGATTAACCAAATAAAGTAATGAATAAGAAAAAAGGAAAATTGTACACAAAACAAAAGAAATATAAGACTTGAAAAATTCAGTTTTTCGTGTTCACGTTTTTTGTCTTTTTTCACAAAAAATCAAACAAAACAGTACAGAAAACATAAAAAAACTATTCAAAAAACATAGAACACAAATTCATTAATAAGTTTAAAAAAAAAAAATTAAAATGTGCACTACAAATCACAATAAACGCATATACATTTCAAGTGGTACCTACAAGCAAATTTAACACTTTTTTCGCACCTCACCTTAGAGGTCAGCTCACGGACCCAAAAATAAGTCCCTGAGATAGTATAAGCAATTTTCTTCAGTAAATAATTAATTTTTTAATAAAAGTAGTTAAAAATCTACAGTCCCTTACCTATAATAATACAATTGAAGACAACTTTTTTTGTTACACGAGTGGTCGCGTGATGGTAGACCAAGAGACATTGAATACCTTTTAAGCTTTCGTATGCCCCCTCCGAAGAAAAATAGCATATTAATTAGGTAGAGCAACTAATTATCTACAGCTATTGTGAACGATGGCGGAAAAAAATTGTTTTTTCTGCGAACGGCGGCGTTTTAAAAAAGACTGGTCTACGACCGTAGACCACGCGCCCACTGGAGGGTTAAATAAAACACAAATTCACTTTATTCAAATCACTCACAAACTTATTTATTCAACACTTTCAATAATAACTTTGCAAACACAGAGTACTTTTCTTTATCGCAGTTCACAATTAATTAATTCGCCTCGCCACCAAACGGCTATTTATATCAAAAATGATGGGTTCTAGAAACTACTATTGGTTCTTGGGGAAGCTGAAAGTTCGAGAAGCTCTCTATTTACAAATAAAAAATACTGGGATTTTCTGTAGGGGCTAACGTTCTTAATGCTAAATAAAAAGTTTCTCTTAGTCACTAGATATTGCCCCTCACAAGTGTTTACTACTACAATTAACGATATTAAGTAAAGAGAGTATGTACATTAAATAAACAAGAGATACAGAGTAAGTAAAGAGAGTAATGAAAAGTGTGTACATTAAATATAGAAAGAGATACAGAGTAAGTAAAGAGAGTAAGAAAAGTGTGTACATTAAATACAGAAAAGAGGTACAGAGCGTAAGAGGTAATAATGTATACACATTGACATTAGTATTAGACATTACAATAGAAGGAGATACAGAGCGTATGAGATAAATAAAGTTTATACACATTACAATATATAAAAATATGCATACACATATATTTATACGGCAATCATAATAAAACTCTAATTCTTACTTTTTTCCATCCACCAACATCTCTTTTTCGTGGTCCCACACTGTTTAGTTGGTTAGCCACCTCCTCCCAAAATGCAGCAACTGTTTCTGCAGGCTGCTTTGAATAGTTTTTTGCTATGTCAGGTTCATCCTGCATCAATTGCACGAGAAGCTCATACTATTGAGTGCTTGTTTTTTCTTTCGCCCTAATAGTCCAGTCATTTGGAAAAAATAAGAGGGTTACCTGGAAAGTTTTCCGGGAGTTTTGAAAATTGGTTAATTTATAGATTTGGGTATGCTCTTTTCGAATTTCAACTTTGCCACCTCGTACCCCCGCCGCTCGCGCCGCCATCTTGAAAAAATGGCGTCTAAAAACGGTTTTTTATGAATATCTCCCTTCCTACGCATTTTACGAAAAAAATATTTACGTACAAAATTAAACTAGAAAAAATGTCCTACAATTTATGTATCAATAATTTTTTTCATAAAATCAATAGTTTTTGGCGTACGTACGCCACAAAGTATCATTCATCATATTACGAGAAATACCTGCGCTTCAACTGAATAAGCACAAAATTTTTCTGAAGTTTGTTGTCCATTTTTTCCTAACTTTGAACGTTAATGCATCATTTGATGATGCTTACCGATAGCTTATGATGTTGTGAAAACAAATCAAAAAGAATGATTTAAAAAGGACCACTATTTTTTACCTGCCTCTCATGCAAAGCTTTCTAGATTGAAAAACTCATTTTTTTTGCGTCAACTGAATAAGCACAACTTTTAAAAATGCAAATAAAATCAAACGGAAAGAAATGAACAAAATTTTCTTTAAATATTTTTTTTATTGGTTATTTCTAGTATTGGGTACTACCACCTTTATTCTTGATTACTTCATAAATTCGGGCTGGCATGGAATCGTATAAACTCTTTAAGTAGTCCAGCGAAATTTCTCTCCATGGTAACTTAATGGCTAGAATAAGCGATTCTCTGTCCTCAAACTGACGGCCTGACTCATAGACTTTACGTACCAACCATCCCCATTCATTTTCTATGAGGTTCAGGTCAGGTAAATAGGGCGACCGTTGAAGTAATTTAACATTCTAGTCCTGTATCCCACTTTTCACAGTGCACGACGTTTGGATGGGGTCGTTGTCATATTGGAAAATCCATTTATAGGGTCCAAAAATATACGAAAATGAAGGAAACTTTCTTTCCAAAATTCTTTTGTAGGTAATTGCAGTCGTTTTTGACGTTTGAAACTCGAGCTCAATAGTCCCATAGTAGCTAACTGCTCCCCATATCATAACTCCACCTTCTCGACTATGATGCCGCGCTAAAAATCGTTCTTCTTTTCTGAAATCGTCAAAGCAATAATTAAAACCATCAGGGCCATCAAAATTGAATCTCTTCTCATCCCAAAAAACCGCGTTGTGCCACACATTTTTCCAACTCACATCGAGTCTAGAAAATCTTAAACGAATATCTTTTCGTTGCTCGTTTAATGGTGGTTTCTTTTGGAGTTGCAATCATTTTATTTTTTTTAAATATAATTTCTAATTAAGTGCCGATACGTATAGCAACCGTAATTGCCGTCGTACTCGGTGTAAATGGACCCCAGCGCGTGCGGTATCTGGGGGGGAAAGAGGCGTGGAAATTTAAATGATCTGCGCTGTTTGGTACTCTGTGGACTGTTGAAACACCTGCAGTTACACCAACTTTTTGTTTAACTTTTACCGCGGAACCACATGAACTGGAAGCACATCTCAAAATTGCTTGTCGATCAACTTCGAATGTTGCCGTTTTTTACTACCTTTCATGTTTTTCTCGTACAAACTTTTGTTTCTGAGGTACGAATAGACAACACTAAGACTCCGATCAACGTTGGTAGCTATAGCACGCACGGTCAGTCTTTATTCTTTTAACGAATCAACCTTAACTCGTCCGACACTATTAAAGCTTCTGATCTAACCATATTTTTTTTAAATATTAATTTAACGGCTAAATGCACTAACAGTACTTCAACTTTTGATTTGGTATACCAATTAACTTAAAACTCTCAGAACCAACTAAAATAATGAGAGTGAAAGATCGTGTGCTTATTCAGTTGACGCAAATAAAAACTGAGTTTTTTAATCTGGAAAGCTTTGCATGAGAGCCAGGGAAAAAATAGTGGTCTTTTTTTAAACTATTCTTTTTGATTTGTTTTCTCAATATCATAAGCTATCGGTAAGCATCATCAAATGATGCATTAACGTTCAAAGTTAGGAAAAAATGGACAACAAACTTCAGAAAAACTGTGTGCTTATTCAGTTGAAGCGCAGTGTATTTCTCGTAATATGATAAATTATACTTTGTGGCGCTCGTACGCCAAAAACTATTGATTTTATGAAAAAATTATTGATACATAAACTGTAGGAAATTTTTTCTAGTTTAATTTTGTACAAAGATATTTTTTTCGTAAAATGCGTCGGAAAGGAGATATTCCCAAAAAACCGTTTTTAGGCGCCATTTTTTCAAGATGGCGGCGCGAGCGGTGGGGGTACGAGGTGGCAAAGTTGAAATTCGAAAAGGGCATACCCAAATCAATAAATTAACCAATTTTCAAAACTCCCGGAAAACTTTCCATGTAAAACTACCAAATGACTGGACTATAAAAATACAAACTCAATTAAATAAGAAAACAAATAAACACCACAATTCAATTTCTCACATTTTATTCGCTTATTTTTATAGAAAAATGCACTGCCAACTTCCACGTTCCGCAATAAAATGTTGTCGGAGATTTCGGAGATCAGATTGTAGTTATGTCATAATTATAAGTAAAGCATTGCACTTCATTGCACTGCAACGCATATCATCGATGTGCGTTAATTTTTGTCGGAAAGAAATTCCGAACAGCTGATCGGAGAAAAACCTCGAAGCAAATTTTGTCCGATTTCGAAGAAATCGTATAAAATTCCGCTCCGACGGATACTTCGCTAGGGCCGAATATTTGTATTCGTTGACTACTTCTATTCTTTCATTGTTGAATGACCACTGTTCTTGTCCGCTTGCTCTACCTCCACCTTTTCGAAAAACCATCACCTTGTAACGGGGCAATAGGATGAGGGAAATGGGAAGGGTTAACTGCCGTGGAGGCATTCGGGAAAAGAATATTCGGCGGATAGGGTCGTGGTATGGCCCAGGCTAGCCATCACGGGGTCAGGGTTTTGCCCCTCCGCCGAACCTCACCTCGTCACAAAAACACAAAACATACCACTACTCCTCCTGTCACTGGCGAGTCCATTAGTGACAACCTTGTTTTCGAATCTGCAGCTGGTATTGCAGATCCTGCCACCCTCACCACTCCATGGGATACGATTGGCTTGATTCGGTCCGAATCCCCCTAAAGCGTCGGTTCCTATATAACGTTACGTGCCCCTACATCGCTCTGCTTACCTCTAGGTGGACTCCTCCACACCCCCTAAATGTTTCCTCCTTAGTCCATCATTCTGATGGTCAACGCCAGATCAAAGAACAAAACTCAAGATTTTTCGAAATATTCATTCCATTACTATATTATGGGTTTATCATACAACCTTTGGTTATGGCAAAAACAATGCAAAAATTACCGAAATTTATAACAATTTTTTTTTTAATACGACACAAAAGTTTGAAAATAGCAAGTCGAATCTGAGTAGGGGGCGCTATTGAAATTTGGCCCTGGAAACCGAGGGATACCGGGAAACCTAACCCGGCCTCGCCCGAGCGTTTGGATTTGCTTCAAACTCGCCTCGGCCTCAAACCTACCTAGAGAGCGCTCTAAAGGGGGGTGACCCTCCAAGGAAGTCAACACTATGCAACCGACAAAGTCGTCGTCGGGGGAAACCAGCTTCGGTTCCTTTTTAAATCTCTTCGCTGGAATCGGCGATTCCACTTCCGTTTAAAAATTGTTAAAGCCTCAAATTTCAGTGACGTTTCCTACCAAGACCGAAGAAATTGGATTCGCAAACAAAATATCGAAATACCTCAAAGACAATAAAAAGTAATCATGAACAAAATTAATATGCAAGCAAAAAAAAACTAACGGAATAATAAATAACGAATGAAGATAAAAGAAAATTAATCCTAAAGATAAAATTTACAATATACAAATAAAAATATGATGAAAATAATAATATAATGATAAAAATAGTGAATCATGCAACAATAAAAAGTATTCAAATTCAAGTTTGATGACCGTTTGCTTCAGGTGGTGTTCTTGGATATCACGGTGCGGGCGTCACCTATTGTTGAAATGCCCAACCAGTGCTCATTCGGTTGCGAGCTGTGCTTTGATTTTTCGTGCGGTTTATTTAACAAAGATTCAATTTCGATATTAACGTAGAATCGCTTAAGGGTTTCGGTATCTGATAAGCCACAGTAGTGGCAGCCCAAATTGGTCTTTTAATTTCTTTTTTTTCAGTTTCTACTGGAATTTTCTTTAATACGGAAAATTAAAGGTGGTACTTATCAGATTTTCACTTTTGCCGGTTTTCCGCTACTTCGTTGGCGGTCGTCCTCGTTTGCCCTTGACGTGACCGCTTCCACACCGAAACCTGTCGGTAAAGGTGCCAAACGTTATTTAGCGGTAATACCGTACCATTCCCTCCACCCAACATTACTACACATATTTTGTGATAAAAACGAATTTCGAGCCCACTCACCTCTTAAGAAATCTTGTTCCTATTTTCCCGCTCACTTTACTTTCTCCTTTATTGTTTAGTTCGATTTACTTTTCGTTTTCACCACTATTGCGCTACACAGAACTAACCGAAAAAAAAGACTTTAGTCACACTGGCAAAAAAAATTCACCGTAAACTGCTAATGACATACCCTTAGGATTCGCGCACTTCACTTGAGCTTCACCACCTTATAATTTGAACTAAATAAGCTCTCAACTTTATTCCCAAGTGGAAGCTCTAATTTTTCCTCAGCTGAGCTTAATTCTTTGTTCCCCCCTATACATAAGCGCCGTTGCGATCAGAATTCGGCAAACGGTGGCCGAATTAAGCAAAAACCCCTCTAGCGCCTAATTCCCCGGCGGGGTAAAAGAAATAAAAGCTTGCTCACTGAGCACCAAAACAAATCCCACTCATTGGTCACCTTGACACATAGAAACATCGAAATAGAGCTTTCGACATCGATTACTGCAGTTTCGATGTTTCTCATATGTCAAACGACTTGTCATCCTTGTCAAAACCATCCAACCAAATGTCATAAAAAAAAAAAACCAAAACAAAATATGTTCGTCTACAGTGAACATTCTCGGTTTTCACCGAAATTATGTTTTTCAGACCAACAGTAAGTACACAAATCAATAAATATGATATTTATTGTATTCTTCTTTCTATCCTCTGTCTCTCACTACCAATTTCTTTTCAGAATTCGCAGCCGTAACAAAACTCTTGCAAGAAACAGCTCGGCCTACGCTGTTGGCAGGTCCTCCTCAAAACATGATTCCTCTGGGACACTATAGAGCTGGTAAAAATGCTGCTTTCATACTATTAATGTTTTCATGATCCAAAGCTTGGATATGCACATTGCACAGGTAACAGAAGATATACGCATGCAGACTATAAGGAAAAAGTAGCAGTCCGGATGGCCCAATGCTAATGACCTAACCTGATATTTTCTGGTATGCCGTGACACCCAATAACGAGCTGAACGACCCTATCACCATTGGAACTCTTGTGAAAAAGTGGTCGTATAAGGAATAAAACTAATTTTTCGACAAGAAGAGTACTGGTTTATTCGTTTTATTCTGGACGAGGCGGATGTTATGATCGACTTTAAGAGTCAATCACTCATTACAATCAGTGAATTGAGTACACATCCAGTTGAACGTTCCCTACCAGCCGTAACAAAACTCCGGCTTTGGAAAGGCTATTCGATCACCGAAGACGGAGGCAGGCTGCTTCCTTACGAGGAGAAGTAACTTGTGATGTCCAAAATCTTGTCTCGGTTACTGAATGTGGGGAAGAACCCACGACCTTCGAAGCCGGGCAGTTCCGAAAGTCGGTAAGTGAAATCCACCGAGTCAAATCAGGTGAGCGTTTTAATTTCTAATTCCTACTAGTCCTCTCTGCTTTATTTCACCTACATACCATATTTTTCTAACCCATCCATATCGCTTTCGTGATTTTCACCGGAGAACATCTACGGTTGCTAGGAGGTTAGTTTTAAACACATTTTAACCACTGACAGAAACGGACGCTATAAGGTGGACAACTTCAACATGTATATCACAGAATAGGTTCAACTTTTATTGCACGGTTGTTTATTGCACGATGGATATTGCACTCGGGTATGGAAATTATCTTCTCAATGTAATATGACAACTTCAGATGGTTCTGAAAGATTCCCATTGGGAATAACGACAACAAGTAAATTAGCGATACACATCGAACAACAAACAGTACAACAATAATTAAAGCTTGGACCCTTCCATGGCACACAACAATCGGCCAATCTGCTAAGACGATACAAACTTAAAGGATCTTAACTAGACAAACAAAAACTTAAAACACTAATACCCTTCACCAAACTTATATAAATACAAATCCCACCACCAATTTTGAATGAAACTAAAACAACGGACTACACGAATTAATAAATAACACTTCCTTATACCTAATAAAATAAATAACATTAACTAATAATAAGAATAAATAATTTATAACACCAAAAATAAATAAAAACAAACAATTTGTACGACTAGGGGACTAAATGTTACCATACTAGTGGACGCAAAACAAACGTAGTTCTAGGTGCGAATCACGAAAATGGACCTGGTGTACACCTGCCTATTACAGTTTCCCTACTGCTTAATATCCTTCGCATGAAATATCCCTATCGGTTTGCCAGCTAAATTTTCTAATTCGTAGTTACTTTTTCCCACGGCTCTGACTACTCTACACTTTACAAATTTGGGACAGAGTTTAGCAGATAAGTATTTTGACGAATCGCTTAGCACGAAATTTCGTTTGAATACTTCTTGACCGGGTACGAGCTGAATCTTCCGCGATCGAAGGTTGTATTTTTTTGCGCTTTTCTCGCTCGCAGCGAGCATACACTCCTTCATCCTCTCTCGTACACACTGCATCCTACTTTGTCGGGGTAGAGCTACCAATTCCCCATCGTCTACATCGCTCAGTTTCTTTACTAGCTCGTATCCACTTCCGTGTGTCATCATACTAACACCAAATAAAGCAAAATAGGGTGACACCCCGGTGGCCGTGTGTATCGAACTTCTAAGCGCGCAAGCTATGTCACTAAGGTGAACGTCCCAATCCCTCTGATCATCTTTTAAATACGATCTTATCGCCGCTAGCAAAGTCCGGTTTACCCGTTCCGAGGCGTTGGATTGGGGAGCGTAGTGCGCAGTTCGAAAATACCTTACTCCATATTTTTGAAGCAAGTTTTGAAACTCTTTAGCTATAAACTGCTGACCATTATCCGAGTGAAGGATTTGCGGAACGCCAAAAGCGTTAAAAACCTCGTTTTTCAAAAAGCTAACTATCGAATTAGCGTTAGCCGCCTTCAACGGTTTCAACAAGACATATTTGGTCAGGTGGTCTAACACTACAAAAATAAACACATTTCCAGCCCTAGATCTAGGGTAAGGCCCTAAAAAATCTACATATATCTTCTGAAACGGACGGTCCACGCTAAACACATTTTCAATTGGGGGACGTAGGGTTTGGGACGAGGACTTACACTGTTTACATATATCACAGTCGGTAACATATTTGCGAATTTGAATAGCCATTTTCGGCCAAAAGAAGAACTGCTGGACTTTGAAGAGCGTCTTCGCAATGCCACCATGGGCGGCTCGCGTCGGATCGTGAGCATTAGCGATGATGTCATTCGTGAGACCCGAAGGTACCCACAATCGCCAGCGGTGTTCTCGAGAGGGATCATCATATTCGACAGCAAAAGACTTTTTGTAGACGAAACCGTCTTCCACTTTAAGGTCTTGTAACTGTTCCTGATTTTTCTTTATCGTAGCTGTCAGATCTAAGTATTCCTCGGATTTGAACTCTTCGGACTCGAGGTCAATTAAAGGCGCTATCTCACCGATGTCGAGGCTATCAGCGTGCACTCGAGACAGAGTGTCTGGCACCACGTTCAACGCACCCTTTCGGTGCTCAATTTCAAAGGCGTATGATTGCAATTCTAGGCTCCACCGGGCTAACCTTCCACTCAAGTCTTTCATTGACATGAGCCATTTCAGACTTGAGTGGTCAGTTATCACCGTGAAAGCCATACCCTCAACGTAGGGCCTAAACTTCTTAATTGCCATGACAGCAGCCATGCACTCTCTCTCGGTGACGCTGTAGTTCCTCTGACATCGGTTCAATTTTTGCGAAAAGTAAGCGATTGGTGCCTCTTCCCCTTCTTCAAGCTTCTGGAACAGGACAGCTCCTATTCCGCAGTCGGACGCGTCGCACTGAATAAAAAACCTCTTCTTAAAATCGGGACTGGCAAGAACAGGGGTCGTCGTAAGGGCCCTTTTTAGTTCTTCAAACGCTGTTAGCGCTTCATCCGTCATTTTGAATTTGCCGCTTCCCTTCTTCAAAGTGTCCGTTAAGGGAGCCGTCAAGGTTGAAAAGTTCCGGATGAACCGCCTATACCACCCTGCTAGGCCAAGCAACCGACGTACTTGTCTTGGATCTTTCGGAATTGTGAAGTTAACCACTGCCTCGACCTTTTCTGGGTCGGTCCTACATTTCCCTCCTCCTACTATAAACCCGAGGTATTTCAATTCTTTAAAACAGAACTTCGACTTCTTCAAGTTGATAGTTAAGTTTGCTTTTTTCAGACAATCGGCTACTTCTCCCAGCATGGCAATATGGGTCTGGAAATCCGGCGAGACAATCAGCAAGTCGTCTAAATACACGAAGACGTTGTCCCTGAGTCGTGCAGGAATAACCTTATCCATCAATCGGCAAAGCCTTTGGGCAGCATTGCACAGCCCAAATGGCATTACCTTGAACTGGTATAAGGGTCTCCCCGGAACCGCAAACGCAGTCTTCTCCCTACTCTGTCTCTCCAGCGGTATTTGCCAAAAAGCCTCTTTCAAGTCTACACTAATAAAGTGTGTATCGGGCAGCCGACTGAGAAGACCTTCGATATTGGGGATCGGGTTCGCATCCTTCTTGCTCAACGCGTTGACCTTTCTGGAATCCAAGCAAAAACGATACTTAATAGCACCGTCAATTCCTGGTTTCTTTATAAGGACTACAGGCGAGCACCAAGGACTCTCGCTCTCCTCAATAACGCCGATCTCCAACATTCGGTCTACCTCTTGATACAACACCGCTTGTACCGCTGGGGAGACTGGGTAGTGACGCTGCTTTACAGGTTCAGCGTTCCCAGTATCGATGACATGCTCCATGATCGCCGTTTTCCCAAGACCATGACGGTCGTAATCTAAAAATTTCAGCTTGACGGCTTCCAAAACGGCTTGTTCCTCTTCGCTCAAAAGATGAGCATTTATACCACCGTCGTCCGCCTGCGGAACAGAAACTGAACTGATTATGTTCGGAGCTATCTTGAATTCTTTCCAGAAATCTACCCCCAGGTACAGTTCCTGCTCTAAACTGGGCACTAGGTAGAGCACTATCTCACTCTTCCGGCCTTTAAATTCTACCTCTACGCGTACCTTGCCCACTATCTCCTGATTCCTCCCATCCGCTGTCTTTACACCTGCTACGTACGGACGAACATTCAAACCACAAGTCTTAACTCGATCTAAACACCCTTTTCCTAACACACTGATACTCGCCCCACTATCCAATAATCCGCGAATTTCTCTCCCTGCGATTTTAACCTTAGCATACGGCCGGATATCAGAATCACCCTCTAACACTGTTGCCGATATTCGATTCCTAGCCGCCTTCCTTTCCCTGTACCTCTTCCTGGCTTTCATTATTCTACTCGACACCTTCACCTCGCTAACCCCTACAATCCTCTTCCTAGCCTCGTTGTATTCTTTTACCCTAAGGTGCAGTGGCTTGTTTCCTAATTGTAATTTCTTTTTCTCTTCCTTTCTAGCATGCACTGGACGAGCTAGGATTTTAATTTTCGGAGGGCTTACTTCTCTGGTTGGGGTGTCGGCGCAGAACACGGTTCCCCCACTGAAGCCGTGCTCCTCGTCTTGTTTCCCGGGTTACATCTCGGACATCTCGGCGTGATGACTCCTTCTTGCCCGCAGCGAAAGCAAAACAAGGCTCTGGTCTCCGAAGGACAGTCCATGAAACCATGCCCCTTTTTCTGGCAGTTCCAGCAGGTGAGACCGCTAAAATCCCCTGTTCGGCGATGGCCTGAACGCTGAAAAGCGGCTATTTGCGGATCCTCAGCTGGTTCATCATCATCTAAGGCAAGTTCGTTGGCGACAAAACGATGCGGTTGCCTAGCTGTTTTATAAACCTCTCTCTCTTTTATAGGGAAGGCGTATTCCGCCTCTTTGCATGCGATGCGGAGCTGGTCTAGCGTAAAAATCGTCTGGGGATACACCAACCGACCGATGCGTTCGTTTAGATTCCTCTTCAGAATTCGCACAAGCTCTGGCTCCGGTATCGGAACTCGCAGTTGCGATTTCATGCGGTTGACTGCGGCAAAGAAATCGTCAATGGATTCGCGTACGCCGTGTTGACGCTCCATAAGGTCCCTCATGATTTCATAGTCTGACTTCGGGTTACGGAATTGTCGGAGAATCGCATCGCGCAGCTCAGGCCATTCCGGACAGGGGTGAGCGTACTGGAACTGCCAATACCACTCATAAGCACGACCCGAGAGCAATAAGTGGAAATCCCTCAGGATTTCCGCCCATGGACAGACGTACTGGCACTGGAGCCTCTCCAAACGCAGCACGAAATCTTCAACAGTAAGTTTGTCCAATTCTCCATCAAAAGTCAACCCCCATCTGTCGACTTTAATCGGATTTCTTCCAGGTGTTGGTCTTTCTGGACGCGGACGATGCGGATACTCTGTTGGATAGTCGTCGCCTGGTCGCCAGTATGCGTTGAACGTATCTTCTCTATCTCGGGCTCGCATCGTTTCACGACCCCGTAGCCCTTCGTTACGGCGATGGTCTGTTGGACGTTGATCTAGATCCTGCATAGGTCTATAGGCACTACTGGGTGGCTGACCAGAAACCGGGGGTTGAACGAACCTTCCCGAGGCCGTACTACGTTGACCCGCCTCCGCGGAACACGACTGGTAAGTACCTCGGCTTTCACTCTCCCTCCACCTGGTGAACGTTTTCTCAACATCTGCTTTCAGGAACTCCACCAACTCCCCTTTCAAGGAATCAGTATACCGCTGACAAGCGCGACTAACCGCTTCGCTTATCACCGATACCATTTGAGGTGAAATTTCTTGGACATCCCTCTGCGAATGCACTTGTTCCTGCTCCGACGTCTGTTTCTCGCCTGTTTCCATGTTGGGAATATGCATGTCGCGGCTCCCTCCAATAATCGGACGCATTCCGACATGCCCATTATCGCCAGCTCCTGTCACGATGCTATAACCCGGTGAACTATAGGATTCGGACACCTGCCCTGAACCTGTTGCCGAGTTACCCTGTTGGTTGCTCATCGATTGTATCGGCGGTGGTGGGTGAGAGAACATCAGGTCTAAACCTGTTGTTAGTGTACCCTGTGTTCCTCCGCTTTCGGCCTGACCGTCCGACGAACCTTTGGGAGAATGTTCTACTGGCATCTCGCTGGTGTTCCCTATCTGTGAGTATAGCTTTCTTGTAACTGTCCTGCCTTGTGAAAAAGACACTCCAATAATGTTTCTAATTTCTTCCAGGGTCTTCTCGTTCATCCCTTCCTGGATTACCCAGCTATCTTCTTCTTATTATTAAAGCCGACTATCAATTATCTAATAATATCAAACTAATAATTCGTTTATTCAATTTTGTTAGTATTAGTCAATAATGTTTTTTTTTTGTATTCTTTAATTAATCAATATAATCTAAATTGTACGGAAAATTGTTCTTAACTCAGTATGTATATTTGTAAGTTTGATTGTATAATATTCATATATTTGCATTCGGGGGTATTTTGGAGCACTTTTGTAAGCGGAGCGATGCGTTGCGATATTGTTTTCTACTTGGCGTATTTCTAGGAACCTTTTTCTATCTCTGCATTGTCACTAATTATTGGTAGATTTTTATATCTTTTTTTTTCAAACAAAACACTAAAATTGCTGGGTTTGGCTCTGTCACCGCAACCGAAGGTCGACGTCGCAATTGATTGGGCTTTATCCGAAGCAATCCTGATCAAGACTTACGTCCACATTCGATTGCCATGACACAGTCAAAAACAGCTCACACGAACACTTTCCCTGTTTTCGTATTCGGGATCGGATTCTCGCCGCGATTTGTCTGGTCCATCTATGACCTTCCATACAAAGACATGCGAGGATCCCATTCCAAAACGGAAACGGAGATACACTTATTTTTCTCCACAGTCCCTGACAATCTCATCTCCATCCGACCGTTTGCATTTGCACCAGTATGCGCCATCGTTTTCTCGATCAAGACACGAGTCAGATGAATACGATTTCGACAGCCACTAAGGAGAACAAAAACGAAACACTAGACATTTAAGACACACACATTGGACTTTACGTCTGGGCGCCATTTGTAACGGGGCAATAGGATGAGGGAAATGGGAAGGGTTAACTGCCGTGGAGGCATTCGGGAAAAGAATATTCGGCGGATAGGGTCGTGGTATGGCCCAGGCTAGCCATCACGGGGTCAGGGTTTTGCCCCTCCGCCGAACCTCACCTCGTCACAAAAACACAAAACACAAAACATACAACTACTCCTCCTGTCACTGGCGAGTCCATTAGTGACAACCTTGTTTTCGAATCTGCAGCTGGTATTGCAGATCCTGCCACCCTCACCACTCCATGGGATCCGATTGGCTTGATTCGGTCCGAATCCCCCTAAAGCGTCGGTTCCTATATAACGTTACGTGCCCCTACATCGCTCTGCTTACCTCTAGGTGGACTCCTCCACACCCCCTAAATGTTTCCTCCTTAGTCCATCATTCTGATGGTCAACGCCAGATCAAAGAACAAAACTCAAGATTTTTCGAAATATTCATTCCATTACTATATTATGGGTTTATCATACAACCTTTGGTTATGGCAAAAACAATGCAAAAATTACCGAAATTTATAACAATTTTTTTTTTAATACGACACAAAAGTTTGAAAATAGCAAGTCGAATCTGAGTAGGGGGCGCTATTGAAATTTGGCCCTGGAAACCGAGGGATACCGGGAAACCTAACCCGGCCTCGCCCGAGCGTTTGGATTTGCTTCAAACTCGGCTCGGCCTCAAACCTACCTAGAGAGCGCTCTAAAGGGGGGTGACCCTCCAAGGAAGTCAACACTATGCAACCGACAAAGTCGTCGTCGGGGGAAACCAGCTTCGGTTCCTTTTTAAATCTCTTCGCTGGAATCGGCGATTCCACTTCCGTTTAAAAATTGTTAAAGCCTCAAATTTCAGTGACGTTTCCTACCAAGACCGAAGAAATTGGATTCGCAAACAAAATATCGAAATACCTCAAAGACAATAAAAAGTAATCATGAACAAAATTAATATGCAAGCAAAAAAAACTAACGGAATAATAAATAACGAATGAAGATAAAAGAAAATTAATCCTAAAGATAAAATTTACAATATACAAATAAAAATATGATGAAAATAATAATATAATGATAAAAATAGTGAATCACGCAACAATAAAAAGTATTCAAATTCAAATTTGATGACCGTTTGCTTCAGGTGGTGTTCTTGGATATCACGGTGCGGGCGTCACCTATTGTTGAAATGCCCAACCAGTGCTCATTCGGTTGCGAGCTGTGCTTTGATTTTTCGTGCGGTTTATTTAACAAAGATTCAATTTCGATATTAACGTAGAATCGCTTAAGGGTTTCGGTATCTGATAAGCCACAGTAGTGGCAGCCCAAATTGGTCTTTTAATTTCTTTTTTTTCAGTTTCTACTGGAATTTTCTTTAATACGGAAAATTAAAGGTGGTACTTATCAGATTTTCACTTTTGCCGGTTTTCCGCTACTTCGTTGGCGGTCGTCCTCGTTTGCCCTTGACGTGACCGCTTCCACACCGAAACCTGTCGGTAAAGGTGCCAAACGTTATTTAGCGGTAATACCGTACCATTCCCTCCACCCAACATTACTACACATATTTTGTGATAAAAACGAATTTCGAGCCCACTCACCTCTTAAGAAATCTTGTTCCTATTTTCCCGCTCACTTTACTTTCTCCTTTATTGTTTAGTTCGATTTACTTTTCGTTTTCACCACTATTGCGCTACACAGAACTAACCGAAAAAAAAGACTTTAGTCACACTGGCAAAAAAAATTCACCGTAAACTGCTAATGACATACCCTTAGGATTCGCGCACTTCACTTGAGCTTCACCACCTTATAATTTGAACTAAATAAGCTCTCAACTTTATTCCCAAGTGGAAGCTCTAATTTTTCCTCAGCTGAGCTTAATTCTTTGTTCCCCCCTATACATAAGCGCCGTTGCGATCAGAATTCGGCAAACGGTGGCCGAATTAAGCAAAAACCCCTCTAGCGCCTACTTCCCCGGCGGGGTAAAAGAAATAAAAGCTTGCTCACTGAGCACCCAAAACAAATCCCACTCATTGGTCACCTTGACACATAGAAACATCGAAATAGAGCTTTCGACATCGATTACTGCAGTTTCGATGTTTCTCATATGTCAAACGACTTGTCATCCTTGTCAAAACCATCCAACCAAATGTCATAAAAAAAACAAACCAAAACAAAATATGTTCGTCTACAGTGAACATTCTCGGTTTTCACCGAAATTATGTTTTTCAGACCAACAGTAAGTACACAAATCAATAAATATGATGTTTATTGTATTCTTCTTTCTATCCTCTGTCTCTCACTACCAATTTCTTTTCAGAATTCGCAGCCGTAACAAAACTCTTGCAAGAAACAGCTCGGCCTACGCTGTTGGCAGGTCCTCCTCAAAACATGATTCCTCTGGGACACTATAGAGCTGGTAAAAATGCTGCTTTCATACTATTAATGTTTTCATGATCCAAAGCTTGGATATGCACATTGCACAGGTAACAGAAGATATACGCATGCAGACTATAAGGAAAAAGTAGCAGTCCGGATGGCCCAATGCTAATGACCTAACCTGATATTTTCTGGTATGCCGTGACACCCAATAACGAGCTGAACGACCCTATCACCATTGGAACTCTTGTGAAAAAGTGGTCGTATAAGGAATAAAACTAATTTTTCGACAAGAAGAGTACTGGTTTATTCGTTTTATTCTGGACGAGGCGGATGTTATGATCGACTTTAAGAGTCAATCACTCATTACAATCAGTGAATTGAGTACACATCCAGTTGAACGTTCCCTACCAGCCGTAACAACCTTCGACTTCTCTAGATTAACAACTAGTCTCCAAGTTTTGCAATACACACCAAGTTTATTTATCATAAGCTGTAGTGACTCTGGTGTGTTAGCAAACAACACTAAATCATCTGCGAAAAGGAGAGCTTTGATGAGAGTCCCAGCATATTCCACTCCTCCCGGCAAACAATCGGTGATATCGTCGATAAAAAGTGCAAATAAACTTGGACTTAAAGTGCAACCTTGCCTTACAGTCTTCGTTTCAAACCACTGAGAAATATCTTCGCCATCCTACACTGCTGCTTTTGTTTCTAGATAAAGGTTCTGCACTACACGTCCGAATTTGTATGTCATTCCCAATCTGTACATCTTGTACATCAGTGCATTACGGTCTATCGTATCGAAAGCTGCTTTGAAATCGACAAAAAAGACATATAGCTTCTTATTTCTGTCCAAAAAGAAGTCAAGAACACTTCGAAGTACAAAAATGTTGTCAACAGTAGATTTCCCTTGTCGGAAACCTGTCTAAGTCTACTATGCAAAACTGAAGTGAATATTTTGAAGGATGCATTCAAGAAGGAAATCGCTCTATAATTTGCAGGGGCCTGATTATGGGATTCGCTAGCGAGTTTGACATTTTTCAATTATTGCGTTCGCTTTCGTCTTCTTCGTTTTGAATTCGACCAATTAATGAATTCGAAGGCGTATTTGAAATGTCATAATGTTTGCTGGCGAGTTGAAATACGACAGCTTTTTATTGGCGGATTCACAGACGAAAGAGTGTTTATTCAGAGTTACCACCACTCGGCATTTTCAGATAGTGTGATTTTTGATAAGCTGGCTCAGGGACTCATATTATTAAATTTGACTCATCTTTTTAAGTATTCTACAGTTAGTGCATGAAAAAAGAGTTTATTTTCATTTCTGCATGTTTATTAACACTCTTGCAAAACAGACTGAATTAATGATTGATAACCAACAGATGTAGCTTCAAAAAAGGCCGCTATCAACTGCCAAAGTTCAGAATCTTCTATTAGAAGAACCTTTGTTTGAAAAATAAAATTTATTTTCAAAATGACTAATTTTTTCAGCAACGGGGACTCATTTAAATTTTAACATGCGGCAACACTGTTATCATTATTAACTGGAATATTAAGTGTCAAATCACTGGAATATTGGAAGACGTTTTCTCGCTTCGCCGCGAGTTCGTTAATAAGGAAATACGACGCGAGTCGAATTTGAAAGGTCGAATTGAAAACGATCCGCCGCGAACCCCATAATCAGGCCCCAGGGTCTAGTGTATTGCCTTTTTTGTGGATGGGAAAAATAAGTGCTTCCTTGAATTCTTTCGGTATAACCCCAATATCCGTGATTATAAAGGGTTTTCCAATAAGAGGTGTTATTTTGAATAGCCCGCTATTTCGGTAGCTGTCACTTTTGAAGCTGTCATTTTTTGACATTTGACAAGTAGAAACTACGCCATTAATAAAAAAGGAACGATACACGCTTCAACAACAACGTTTACTTTCAACAAGACGGCGCTACGTGCCACACAAGCAATGAAACCATCGATCTTTTACGGGAAAAGTTTCCGGGCCGTGTTATCTCTCGAAGAGGTGATCACAATTGGCCACTGAGATCTTGTGATTTAACACCTTGTGACTTCTTCCTTTGGGGCCACGTGAAAGATAAGGTCTACGCCAACAGCTCAGCGTCGATTCAAGACCTCAAAGATGGAATTTGTGAGGCTATCGAGGACATAGGGCAGCCACTTTGCGATTTGGTTATGGAAAATTTCATGAAAAGGATATGGTCCTGTGAGCGTGGTCGTGGCGGCCATTTGGCTGATGTTGTGTTTCATTATTAACGGCATACCTTCCTCTTTATAATGAAATAAACATCCGATCATCTATCTCAAAAAATGCCATTTTTCTTTGAATATTAAAATAACACCTCTTATTGGAAAACCCTTTATTATATATGTCCGTTAATCGGTTTATCAACATGTCCGATCTATATTTAAAGAATTCGGAAGGTATTCTATCCGCTCCTCCTCTTCCTTCTCGATTGTTGATTCCAATATTTCATTGCTAAAGGCTGGTTGAGCAAATTGCACAATATCATTAGTGGTAGGCAAATGATTGAGCAGTTCATTAAAATGTAGATACTCTTAACCAGCGCTATTCTGCTATCCACGTGAATCGTAGATTCGATTCACCCATTCGATTCCCGCGAACACTGCCTTTACATTCTGCTATCCATCGTGTGAACTACATTATCCAAACCAATTTGACACTACAAGTTAACAGCTGTTCATGTAAAAATCACTAACAAATTTTGTACACAGTCAAATCTTTCAACGGTAGACCCAGGAGGTTTACGTTTTCATTAGCATTATTCCATAAACCTTTAAGGCCCTCGGGTTGGCTTTTAGCATTACTTTTCGTAATGTTTGGATTTTATTTCATTTCGTAAATTTTTGCCATATATAGGTCTGTATTCTCTATTCTGCCCCTGAAAATGTTAATTTTCTTTATTTATACAAATAATCAATCAATAAATTACATTTTGTTGACCACCAATCAGATAGAAAATCCGTTGAATTAAAAATCCGCAATAAATTGTATATGAACTGGTTCGCATGAATAACAGAATACCGCGACGTATTATCGACGTTACCGACGTTCACGTCGTGAGTCCAGATTCGATTCGAATGGATAGTAGAATAGTGTGAAGTGAAAATTGAAGAAAAATTCCCCCCGATGAATAGCAGAATAGGGCTGAACGTCTCACAATTCAGATGTCTATTGATGACATATACCTTTCCGTTTATTTTTTGAGCTCTTTGCCAAAAATCTCTCGTACTTTTACATAATGCTAGCTTTTCGCTTCGTTTTCATAGTGAGTTATTTTCTTCTCTCTACACAACGATTTAAATTTTCGGTTCAGTTGAAGGTATTTCTGCTTAGAAGATTCATGGTTATCTCGCCAAATGTATGCCGTTTTCCTTGCTAACATACACTCAGTATCAGCCAGAGTCTGCTTCCCACGACAAATCCGCATCCAACGAGTCGCTGTTGTTGCTGCCGGTAACAATTACCATAATAAATGTCGCAGTTTTCCATCCTCCTTTTGCCCGGTCCATCCCATCGCGAGACCCTTGCTAATTGTTCGGCAGCACGCCGTATTAAGGGACCTAACATTCCACGTGCATATCCGAAATTCGTTGTCCTTAATACATTTGCTTGGGTCGTCATCAGTGTATCCGTCCGTTTCCGAGGCCTGTCGTTGCTTCGCAACTAAATCTTTTTCTACGTAGTCGTAGTACCAGACACTTTATGTGACAAATACAAGAGCCGGAAAAACCGCTCATTTTACGGCCTGGGCTTCTAATAAGTCGAAGTAGCCCGTAAAAATGTTCATCAAGTAGTTCGGCCTAGCTGGAACTGAAGACGCCACCGTTGATTCTAAAAAAGAAATTCATCCGCTGCCGTCCCTCGTTGGGAGTGCCTTGGTGGGAACACTCCTTCGTTGTGGGGTAATTAGTAGTAACAGCCTACTCCGCTTCGACCTGTCGACCATGGGAGGCCCTGCTGCGAAAACAAGTTTCGCGATCGCATAGCTCTAGCTTCATAGTACATAGTAGTCACCATAAGCCGCCACGTCAAGGCTTACCCCATGGAGGATTAGTAACTTGAATAAAATTGCTTCCGGTAATTTAATTCTACCGATACATGTACACTCCGCTTCAACTGAATAAGCACACAATTTTTCTGAAGTTTGCTGTCCATTTTTTCCTAACTTTGAAAGTTAATGCATCATTTGATGATGCTAACCGATAGCTTATGATTTTGAGAAAACAAATTAAAAAGAATAATTTAAATAGGACCACTATTTTTCCCCTGGCTCTCATACAAAGCTTTCCAGATTGAAAAACTCATTTTTTTTTTCCGTCAACTGAATAAGCACAACTTTTAAAAATGCAAATAAAATCAAACGGAAAGAAATTAACAAGATTTTCTTTAAATATTTTTTTTATTGGTTATTTCTAGTTTTGGGTACTACCACCTTTATTCTTGATTCCTTCATAAATTCGGGCTGGCATGGAATCGTATAAACTCTTTAAGTAGTCCAGCGAAATTTCTCTCCATGGCTAACTTAACGGCTGCAATAAGCGATTCTCTGTCCTCAAACTGACGGCCTGACTCATAAACTTTACGGAGCAACCATCACCATTCATTTTCTATACGGTTCAGGTCAGGTAAATAGGGCGACCATTGAAGCAATTCAACATTCTGGTCCTGTATCCCACTTTTGACATTGCGCAACGTTTGGATGGGGTCGTTGTCCTATTGGAAAATCCATTTACAGGGTCCAAAAATATCCGAAAATGAAGGAAACTTTCTTTCCAATATTCTTTTGCAGGTAATTGCACTCCTTTTTGACGTGTAAAACTCGAGCTCAATAGTCCCATAGTAGCTAACTGCTCCCCATATCATAACTCCACCTTCTCGACTATGATGCCGCGCTAAAAATCGTTCTTCTTTTCTGAAATAGTCAAAGCAATAATTAAAACCATCAGGGCCATCAAAATTGAATCTCTTCTCATCCCAAAAAAACCGCGTTGTGCCACACATTTTTCCAACTCACATCGAGTCTAGAAAATCTTAAATGAATATCTTTTCGTTGCTCGTTTAGTGATGGTTTCTTTTGGAGTTGCAATCGTTTTAAATGATCTGCACGGTTTGGTACTCTGTGGACTGTTGAAACACCTGCAGTTACACCAACTTTTTGTTTAATTTTTACCGCGGAGGCACAGGAACTGGAAGAATATCTCAAAATTGCTCGTCGATCAACTTCGAATGTTTCCGTTTTTTTACCACCTTTCATGTTTTTCTCGTACAAACTTTTGTTTCTGAGGTACGAATAGACAACACTAAGACTCCGAACAATGTTGGTAGCTATAGCACGCACGGTCAGTCTTTATTCTTTTAACGAATCAATCTTAACTCGTCCGACACTATTAAAGCTTCTGATCTAACCATCTTTTCTTAAATTTTAAATAAACGGCTAAATGTCACTTAGAACACTTCAACTTTTGATTTGGTATACCAATTAACTTAAAACTCTAAGAACCAATGAAGATAATGAGAGTGAAAGATCGTGTGCTTATTCAGTTGACGCAAAAAAAAACTGAGTTTTTCAATCTGGAAAGCTTTGCATGAGAGCCAGGGAAAAAATAGTGGTCCTTTTTAAATTATTCTTTTTGATTTGTTTCCTCAACATCATAAGCTATCGGTTAGCATCATCAAATGATGCATTAACGTTCAAAGTTAGGAAAAAATGGACAACAAACTTCAGAAAATTGTGTGCTTATTCAGTTGAAGCGGAGTGTATATTCATTTTATGTGTTTTTTTTTTATTTGTTGTATAGAATTCTTATACTATATTTTTCTTCTTATATCTTTGGTTTTATTTTAAATAAAATTTTACTAAAACAAATTATGAATGTCGTTGTTATACTTATTTACTCCACTATGCAATCAAACAGTTTGTATTCAAAAGTCTACACAAACATAAACACGAAAATGAAAATTCTACGCCTAAGTATTTAAGTGCTCCCTGAGCGAGGTCCGCAAAAATAAAAACTTAATCTATTTAATTAACATACAAACTTTTAAGCTTCTATTTTCTTATCTAACTTTGTTTCCACTTTTTTCTCTTAAGTAAATTTAGGTTGCCATAGATGGTATGATTATCGGTCAAGAATGGAATGTAGAAAGCACGAAGTATCCTGTGTGATTTTTCTTGAATTAAAAACGGTAAGCTTTTTAGCACCGACCATTCTCTCAGTCTTGCTGAGTAGTTGGGTTCTAGTTCGGAGTATTTTCCTTCGTCCAAGTCGATCAAAAAGTGACATTTGTTGTAATCGAAGTACATGTAGGTATTTTCCTGATTCTTGTCATTGAAATAGGAATGCGCAATAGCGGTTGCATTGTCACCTCCGTTATAGTATGCTGGGAGAATTCCTTTAAACTCAGATTGAAGGAATCGAATGCGAAAATTTGTAGACGGAAGAAAGAAACTTCCCGGAAATCTGTACCAATCCTTGCCAACGCAAACGTTGTAAATTTTTTCAGCATTGTATTCCGGAGCTGTTTTAAATTGATTTAGTTCAATCAACAAGTCCATTGGCGCATGGTAGTTGCGATAAAGGGAAAACACTCTGGACATTCCCAATAGAGTGCTGACCAGCATGAAAAGCAGTGGAATAAACATAGTGTGGTCGAGGTAGTGTGCACCAGCAGTAAGCTTGGTGAACATAGTTTTTAAGCGAAAGAATATTCGTTGGAAAACGTCAACTGTTATGGCCCCACAGAGGCTAATCATCGGGTAAATGGGGAACAGAAATCGCTCTTCTTTGTGTGGCTGCACAAAGAACACACCCAACCAGAGGAACAACGGCGCCAAACTAAGGTAATGAGGCAGATGTAGCGTACTCTTAGATCTTGCCGGAATGAAAAGGTAATCGATGACTAACATTGCAGGAGTAATGATGGCTGCAATCTAAATAGAAACATATGTGAGGTTGCATCAACAAAAAAGAGAATATTCTTCAAACTCACCCAAATAACATTAAAATTCAAGAATCCATTGACTATATAAAAGCTGAACGGCTCTGTTCCATAGAGATTTGGTCCATGGTTCGTGAAGACATTGTAGATCACAATGTTCAGCGGAGCAAAGACTATTCGTCCAAAATATGTAGAATCAATCAAAATCATAGGAATTCCAATCGTTGCAGCAGATATAGCCGCCCACATAATGAATGGTTTATACATTCGCTGTCGGATGAGTATGTCATATGCTATTGGTATCCCTAACAGAGCAGCAAATGGCCAACCTAAAAGGCTTGATATGGCTGTGAGGAAAATAGCTAGATTGTTACTCTGTTGCCACCAAGCTGCCAACGCAGCACACCCGAAATACATAGAAAATGAACTTGGCAACAAAGCTGTGCTTGAAACGAACATTCCAACACTAAATAACTGAAAGATAAGCCATAGTCTTCCAATGTGTATGCCGAATTCTCGACAAATCGCTCTGAAAAATGCATCATTAAATGGCTGAGATGAAAAGACAACATTTGTTCTTACTTGTACATATAGCGTTCCATTACGGCACAACCAAAGCCTAGAATACAGCGAATCATATAAAAAATCAACACGGGAGAAGGTTGAAACAGTTTTTGATAGATCCAACCAGGCACGCCCTGTAATAGCAGATATGTATAAGATCGGAGGGCGAATTGAGGACTGTACTCCCAAGTCTGTAGGCCATGTCCATTGATAATGTAGTGCAGGGGTTCCCAATAGTTAAAAGTTTCATCGCAATCTGAGATGTAGGACCAAATAGCACTGCACAATCGAGCACTGACAAACGTTTTAAATGCGGTATCAACACCAGGGACGATTGCATTTGCTTTTGTTGATGATACAGGTGCTTGACTGTAGGTGGAATGGTTAAGAATATATTACCGTAAAGCTGATTAAAAATACTTACGACTTGTCTTTGTTTTTCAATTCTTTTGGTTCTTTAATGATTTTGCGTAAAGCTTTCTTGGAAAAGGACGTATGATTATCGGATTTATTTACATTGTACCGATGTCTAGCAGCCGGCGGCGCCATTATTGATATCTTTTAATCGGTCACGGTCGAAAAAAATATCAAGAACTTCACAACTTCATTTGTTTTTAGGATGTGGGAGGACGTGGGCCATGCCATAGAATAGACAAAATATATGGGAACTGGGACACTATTGAAGTGCTGAAAATGGACGCGTTCAATTTTGGCCTTGGTGGGAGAGACTATCCGGATCTTTGTACTCACTTCAAAATGAACACGCAAATATCCGGATAAATTTCAATTATGATGAATTGTGGTTAACAATGGATGAATTTTTAACCACTACTGTCATATTTTAACCTGCTAGTTTAAAGGCCTAAGGCCGTGTGCGAATTGAGTTAAAAAGTGGTTAAAACTTGACGTTTGGTTAAATTTTGACATATCGCATTGAATAAAATGTGTTAAAATTTGACTAGCTGCGGAGCAAGTAAAAATGGGTTGGGGTCAAAATTCTGCCGGGGTCAAAATTCTTTTGTCAAAATTCTGCTTTCAAAATTCTGCTTTTCAAAATTCTGCTTTCAAAATTCTGCTTTTCAGAATTCTGTTTTTCAAAATTCTGCTTTTCAAAATTCTGTTTTTCAAAATTCTGTTTTACAAAATTCTGGAAATAATAAAAATAATAAGCGCGCGCTTTTTAACATTTTCCAAACCTTATTTTTATTATTTCCAGAATTTTGTAAAATTATCCTCTCGCTTGAATAAGCGAGATGTTTAGACGCAATTAATTTTTGCTCTCTTAACTTAGTCAGGGTCTTAGACAATGGTTAGTGTCTTTTCTTATCCCTTCGTGATAGTGTGTTATTCTCATTAAAAAGCAAAAATGAACGTTTCACTTGTTAAATCTAATAAAGGAAAAGAAAAGCTGTGCGTGGATGGATATATATGTTTTATTTTGTAGGTTATCTAAAGCGTATTGCTAAGAATATTAATCTCTCCACTTTAACGTAATTTGCTTTTCGTTTTTTAATTGTTGTTATTATTTTTTGTTTACATTTTGTTTTTGTTGTTGTTATTTTTGCTCTATTTTCAGTTATTGTTTATAATTATTAAAAGACGAAATTTTGATTTTTTTTTTTTGTTAAAATTGAAACAAAAACCATGTTAAATTGACTTTTCCGTTAATAAATATACTATTAAAAAAAAGTAGAATTAGCAGAATTTTATTTTAATATAAATTTCCAGAATTTTGTAAACCAGACAAAAAAAAAGCAGAATTTTGAAAAGCAGAATTTTCGTTAAAAAAGCAGAATTCTGAAAAGCAGAATATTGAAGCCAGAATTTTGACCGATCGGGTCAAAAATATGACAGTAGTGGTTAAAAATTCATCCATTTTTAACCACAATTCATCCAATTCGCACACGGCCTAACAACATGATAATGTTTTGTTCTGTTTTGATGGGTATACTTGATAGTCCGTCGCGCGACTTCATTGAGTTCACAGCGAAGCGAATTTTTGACAGCTGTCATTTTCGTCCCAGGGTGACTAGCGACTGCATTCTGTTCAGCTCTTAATATAACGTTTCCACTGAACGATAATCTAGAATATCTTCCAGTTTGATTAAAAATAATCTAGTAGTGTTTCCACTGGATTTTGTTAGATTAATTGTAAGGCTGTGTGCGAATTGGATGAATTGTGGTTAAAAATAAAAATGGATGAATTTTTAACCACTACTGTCATATTTTAACTTGCTCCGCAGCTAGTCTAATAATTTTATTCAATGGGAAGTGTCAAAATTTAACCAAACGTCAAGTTTTAACCCATTTTTAACTGAATTCGCACACGGTCTAAACATTCAAAATCTTGGTTACAAAAACTGTCACAATTGAAAGTTCTTTTCGCATAAAAATACAAGGATGACCTCTAATAACATTAAAATGTTGGTTTTAAATTATTTAAATGAAGAAAAAAGTAAGTTTTTGATGGCGGCCATTGAAATGGATCCGGAAAAATATTTGAACGGATATTTAACTATGTTTTCCTTTGAAAAGGCAAACCAATCGATCGGAAATCAATCCAAGATTTTTTTTTACACTAAAAAAAGCTCAATTGCACACTGTTTTTTCATTAAATTGTGTTTTTCCACTTTTCGGTTGTAAGGCCGTGTGCGAATTCAGTTAAAAATGGGTTATACCTTGACGTTTGGTTAAATTTTGACACTTCGCATTGAATAAAATTATTAGACTAGCTGCGGAGCAGGTTAAAATTTGACAGTAGTGGTTAAAAATTCATCCATTTTTGATTTGTGTTAATCTCAGATTATCGCTCAGTGGAAACAGCATAGAAGAACAGTATAAATTACTTGATCCGGCGGCCACACGAGCAAGTTCTGGCTAGCAAGTTGGCATACAGTCCTCTTCACTTCATTAGACGCACCCAATTTTTCTTTCATAAATTTGATTTTTTTATAATTGTGCGCAAGAATTTTCAAACAATTGCATTTATTAGAAAGCTTATTAAGTTGTCAACAAAAAACACCAGCAAATGGTAGGTTAGTGGAATTTAACGGTTACTTTTTCTCTTTCTTGCCTATGTTGTAAGAAAAAGTGCAGTTTTTTCGCACTTGATTACTTTGCTGGCTGAGTAGTGAAAAAAAAACGCGGCTATTCTTAACAGTTGTTATTTTATTCGCCGGGCGACTGGCGACACATTCTGTTCAGCTCCTTAAGTTTATATTTTCTTTGGTTGACAGTGCGTTGCGTTCACGTAGCGTAGTGTTTAGTGGAGTAATGTTGGCAAAAACAGTATTACCATAGGGGCTCGTATAGAGTAAAAAAGAACTCGTTTTTCTTGCTTGACTGGGACTCATCTCTTCCATGTTTGATTCATTTTTTTAAAGTTCATATAATGCATTTAGCTTCAAGTTTAGGAAAAAAATAATTTTAGGTTTTACTTTTCAGCCATATTTAGTGTGAAAGCAATACTTAAGCAAAACCGACCGAAAAAATGATAACCAATTCGACAGCGTGGCATCAAAGACAGAGATAATATATGGTAAGGAGATGGGAAACAAAGCTGTCGAAATGACAGATGCCTACAAGCGTTTTTACCAATACTATCACATTTTGGACCATAGTTTCTTTGAAAGTATGCGTTTTTTTTACCAATACTATCACAGTTTGGACCATAAATTTTGTGAAAGTATGCGTGTTTTTACACAGTAAATATTGTCCTGCCATATTGTTTTTGTTTGTATATTTTTCATGTAGAAGGAAAGAAAATAAAATGAAAGAAAATGAAAATTGAGGGATCTAGGGAGTGAAACGTAAGTCAGTTTCCCTCTTGTTACTTATTTAATCTTTGATCAAAGAGATGATCGCTATCGGCTGTTAAAGTTCAGAATTCTCTATAGGAATACCTTTTATTTATATAGATATAAATGTTTACGTATTAAAATTTATCTAAAGCTCTAGTTTTGTCATAGTGCTTTTAGCTGTATTCGTAGTTTTTTTTATTTTGGATTCATGAATTTTCACAAATCACAAAGTGACTCATATTTTCAGCGTTAGGTATCCGTTTAAAATTTAACCAGCGGTAACACTGGTCAAAAGCCACCAATCAGTAGCGGGAACTTTGCATTCAGAAGTTTTATTGTGATTTGTGAACCAGAAATCAAAATTAAACAACAAAACATTAAAGAAACGTATAGATGCAAATAAAATAATTTAAAGCTCTATCAAATCACCTTCACGCTATTTAAATCAAATTATGTCGAAAGAAGATAAGGATAAACCTCAGGTCGATAAGGAACTAGATCTCTCAAATGCTGGTCGTGGTGTTTGGCTAGTGAAAGTGCCCAAATATATTGCCAACAAATGGGAAAAGGCTCCCTCAAATATGGATGTGGGCAAACTAAGGATAAGCAAAACCCCTGGCCAGAAAGCACAAGTGTCGCTTTCGCTCACACAGGCTGTTGTTAATCTAGATCCTGAGGAAAGGATACCAACGGAACACATTCTTGATGTGTCAGTTGTAACAAAGCAAACCCTTGGGGTGTTCTCTCACGCTGAGTCTTCGAAAGACGATGTTTCACCCGAAGTTGAAAAACTGTATATGGAAGGTAGAATCGTACAAAAACTCGAGTGCAGGCCAATTGCTGACAATTGTTATATGAAACTTAAACTGGAATCCATCCGTAAGGCATCCGTGCCACAGCGACGAGTGCAAGCAATCGACAAAATTGTTCAAAACTTTAAGCCTGTAAAGGATCACGCGCATAATGTAAGGCAATGTACTTATTTTGTTTTGATTCTAAATTTTTGTATCTTTCTTTTGTTTAGAGGGAATACGAACGAAGAAAAAAAGCCGAAGGCAAAAAGGCTCGTGATGATAAGAACGCCGTTCTCGACATGTTGTTCAATGCATTTGAAAAGCATCAGTACTATAATATTAAGGATTTGGTTAAAATTACCAAACAACCCATCGGTTATCTCAAGGAAATCCTTAAAGAAGTTTGTGATTATAACATGAAAAATCCGCATAAGAACATGTGGGAACTTAAAAAGGAATATCGTCATTACAAGACTGATGAAGAGAAAAAGGACGACAAATCTCCATCGGATAGTGAAACCGACTAGTTGTATAGTTGAATATTTTCTTTTTTATTTATGTGTAGACATCAAGCTTGGTCCCAGAAGGTTTCATGTTGATATGTTAAGGCATTTATTAGAAAATTGATAAAGAACCAGGGAAAAACTATTTTCTAATGTTTACTTACTTATCGGGCTCAATCCATGGAGGATCTCAGCCTAAGATACTGCAGCCTTCCATTGTGAACGGTCCGTCGCATGCACTCTCCAGTCGCCGAAAACAAAAGCTCTAGCATCCGCAGTCACTTGGTCCTTGTACCGTAGGCTCGGTCTTCCTTGTCGTCTCGAACCTGGGGGCTGGGATGAGAAGACTTTCTTGGCTGGAGCATTATCGTCCATTCGCTCGATGTGGCCGAGCCAATGTAGTCGTCTTTTCTTAGCCTTCTGGACTACATCCACATCTTGGTACAGCTCTCCGTTGAACCTTCTTCTCCATTCGCCTTCGTCGCATACGGGACTTTTCTTTCGAAAGTGCCCAGTATCAATTCCCCTGTTTTACTTATCGTCCAGCACTCGGCGCCGCCGTAGAGTAGGACTGGTAAAATCAAAGTTTTGTATAGTAGACACTTTGCCTTTCGAGTGAGGAGTTTTGAACCCAGCAGCGAAACCGAAGCAGCAGCGGTTCGCTAGGGAAAATCTTCTTCGGATCTCCATCTCCACTAACGTGTCGTTCGTGGGATTGATGTTTGTTCCAAGGTAGGTGAACTCCTTAACTACCTCGAAATTTCTGCTACCAACAGTGACGTTCTGTCCTAGGCGGTGGACAGATGTTGCTTTGTTTGTTGATAGCATGTTCTTTGTTTTGTCCTCATTCACTTCACGACAAACGAGTTTCGCCTTTTCTTCAATCGCTGTGAAGGCCTCAAGCACAGCCCTCTTGGATCGCTCGATGATGTGTATGTCGTCCGCATAGCCTAGGAGCTGGGTGGATTTCTTGAAGATAGTGTTTTCCGAGCTCACACCTGCCTTGCGCATTATCTGCTCCAGGACTATGTTAAAGAAATCACATGACAGCGCATCTCCTTGTCTAAACCATGCGCATGTTTGAAATAACTCGGATGAGCTGTTACCCATTTGCACACTGCACTGCGTAGCGTATTGCTTAGCGTCATGCGGCACAGCTAGATCAGTTTGTTATTGTTCGGGATCCCGAATTCAGACATCGCCATCATAAGCTCTTGGCGGTGGATGCTATCATTAGCAGCTTTGAAGTCGATGAAAAGATGGTGGGTTTCGACTTGAAATTCGTTGGTCTTTTCCAGGATCTGCCTCAGTGTGAATCTTTGGTCTATCGTTGTTCTGCCTGGCCTAAGGCCACACTGGTACGTTCCGATTATTGTGTTGCAGAACGGTTTAAGACGCTCACGCAGTGCGTTGGATAGGATTTTGTATGCAACATTAAGCAGGGATATGCCACGGTAGTTTTTGTATGACATCGGATCGCCTTTTTTGTACCTACGGCGTTGTGTACAAGGTCGTTGAATTTTGATATTTATTTTTTTTACAAAATATATGAGTAAATTTTTCTGGCGGAATAGACGCTCCTTCCATACTTTATTTTTTTCTTGTCTCCACCCAGCCTACACGCTCCAGCTTTTTGAATAAAAATTCGGGAATCACCCTGTATTCGTATACGGAACATGGAATACAAATGCAATCGTAAGCGTAGTGTGTGTGTGTGTCGCGTACACAGACTCTACATTACATTCCGACTTCCGAGTTTAAAAAAGATGCCGTCGGTTTATTGCGAAAAGTCATAAAGTACACTTTTGATGGAATTTAATCTAAAAATGCAAAATAGGGAGTCTCAATCATTAGCTTTCGATTAAAGTAACTCATGAAAGCAACAAAACTACAGAAATCCTTGAAATGTCAATAATTATTTCATCAAGTAGGTACACAATAGGCGTTTTTCTTTTTTTAGCATGGAGCGGGAATCGAACTGTCAAAAAAAGATCGGCATTTTTTTTTTTAGTTCGGGGCACTCGGAGCGCTCGATCTGTGTTACTTTTTTAGAACCGAACACGCTCGGGGCTGACTCGATTTGCTCGGTCAAAAATGATCGAGCAGATAGATCAGAATAAAGAGCTCAGGTCGCGCTCGACTCGACACTCGCTCGATTCGCTCGAGCCCCGCTCTTTGCCCCGCTCGGTGCTAAAAAAGAAAAACGCCTAATGTAATGATTTTATAGTGCAAAAAGTCATTAAGTAAGTATATTGACTTTCTGCAATGAAATCCCGACTTTTACTCAGTGCGAAAACTCACTAAGTGGTACTTAATGACTTTTTGTACTGGAATAAGCTAACTAAAAAAACGAGAACCTGTGCGATAACTGTCATAAAAAACGTATTCTATTCGAATTCAAAGCAATTTTGTTTCCATTGTCGCTTCTTTACTTTTCTGCAGTTTCTTATAAGTAAAGTGGTAAAATTTTAGTATACAAGGTACGACATAATATTTATTTTACTGAGTTATTGTCGGTACTTCTCGATTCTTCTTCGATTCTTATTCCGTGGAGTGAAAATGAATCGAATACGGCCTTTCACATAAAGAATATGGATAAGAATATGGTTTATTTCTCTAGAAAGAAGAATTTTTGTTTGTTAACAAATCATTAATTACAATATATAAAGTTACATTTTGCGCTTATACTCGTCCTGGACGACAGACAACACTTTAATGGCAGAAGGCAAATGAATTTACAATTTAATTTTATAAAATTTAAGCGCGTTATTTCGTTGCCAGAGGTGCGTGTTTGCGCTGACTATAATCAACTATAATCAACAATGGTTGACTATTTCTCGTTTTAGCACGCCAATAGTTACGATTCGTAATCACAATTGTCGTTTTTGCGGTCTGTGTTGATGTGTCAAATCGTAACTATCTCTAACTATTTCCAATCCATCTCAGGAGGTGAGTTGAAAGTGGTTGGTGTGTCAAAGTGTGACACAAAAACTATAGTCCTCAGAGGTGCGTTTTTGAGCTGACGATAGTTGACTATAGTTTTTGTGTCACACTTTGACACACCAACCACTTTCAACTCACCTCCTGAGATGGATTGGAAATAGTTAGAGATAGTTACGATTTGACACATCAACACAGACCGCAAAAACGACAATTGTGATTACGAATCGTAACTATTGGCGTGCAAAAACGAGAAATAGTCAACCATTGTTATTATAGTTGATTATAGTCAGCGCAAAAACGCACCTCAGAGGTGCGTTTTTGCGCTGACGATAGTTGACTATAGTTTTTGTGTCACACTTTGACACACCAACCACTTTCAACTCACCTCCTGAGATGGATTGGAAATAGTTAGAGATAGTTACGATTTGACACATCAACACAGACCGCAAAAACGACAATTGTGATTACGAATCGTAATTATTGGCGTGCAAAAACGAGAAATAGTCAACCATTGTTGATTATAGTTGATTATAGTCAGCGCAAAAACGCACCTCAGGCGGCTTCTATCAAATGAAACATTTTTTCGTTAACTATTTTAAACTTTATACATTTGTCTCTTTCTTTTAATAAATTTCGTCCAGAAGGGACTGTTTGTGTACTTTTAGCTGATTTACTTAAAATAGAGCTGTTCCATTAACGACAGTTATGTTTAATAATAATCATTCCTACGTTATAAATAGATAAACTAGAATCAAGGAAAGAAAAAATAAGTAGAGGTCAGAAAATCTTGGACATTTTTAGGGAACAAAAAGGAAATCAGACTAGGGTAAGTTATTCGAAATATTGGTAACTAATAAACAAGTATCTTACTTCGTTAGATTGCAAAGAATGCAAAACTTAAATAACAAGAATGACTTGAGTCCTCCGTTTGATATAGATACTGAATATTCCAGTTATTTTTGCTGAAGAGGTTTCTTATGAAACAGGAAACCAAGAAGCAATGGATGAAACCTGGAATCCTGAAGACAATTATGAAACCAGCAACTCTGCATCAGAATTCGAAGGCGTAGATATTATAACCGATATAGGAATACAAGATCAAAGTGTTCCTGGAGGATTGGAAATTCTTCAAAACAAAAGAAAAAAATAAAGAAGGAAAAACTCCAGGTAGGGGATCCGTAATGAAAGCAAGTGGGAAAGAAATATTAAAAAACGTCGTTACGATTTTGTATAAATAAATCTAGAACTAGTAAAAACAACGAAACTCATAAACTGTAGTAAATTTCGCTTCAAATGTAGCGACAATTTTTCTGACGAAGAAAGAACAGCTATTTGTCTTCGGTATAGGGGTTAAGCAAAGACTATTCTCAAATACGTGAAGCAAATTGAACTTCGAAGAAGAAAATGTGATGCCGGATCCAAAAAAAGGAATGTAAGTAGATCGTACTATTTTCAAATTGTCGGTAATAAGAAAAGCGTATGTTGTAAAGAATATAGTTTATCTTTTTTCGTTCCGCGGAAGGATCAATGTGCATTGTGCAATAAGTATAACGACCTAAACAAAAATGGAATCTTAACACCAGAAATAATTAAAACTTTTGAAGATCACATCTCCAGGAAGACTGACGCCAAGAGTGCAAAAGAATTTGACAAAATAAGATCGAATACTGATTCGGAGTTTCTATCAGCCACCGTTGACTTGCTAAGTGTTTTAATTGCCATCAGGAGAGGAATCCTTATTATACTACACTCGAAAATTATGCGTGTACAACTTAACTATTTACGAGTCAAAGTTACCAAATGAGGCTTTCTACTATTTGTGGACTGAGTTGGACGCTAAAAAAGATATTGTGAAGTTGGGTCTGCCATAAAAATCTAGATTGATGAGCTGCCAAAGACAGTGACTCATTTGTCATTATATTCTGATACGTGTGTGGGTCAAAACAGAAACCAGCACCTTCCAATTTATGGTGCACATGCACACCACAGATTTGCACTTTATTGAACAGAAATACCTCGAATCTGGACATTCCCAAATGGAGGTTGACAGTATATACTCAGCAATTGAAAATGAAAAAAATATAAATCATGTTATACCTTTACGGACTGGATAAACATCATGAGATCCACCAGAAGATCAAGAAAAACGAAGGACGTTAACCCTTACCATGTCAAGCAGTTACGGTATACAGACTTTTACGATTTGGAAGACTTATCTGCTAAAATAATCTCTAATAGGCTCAAGAATGAAAACGGTGATAAAGATAAAAATGTTTAAGTTTTCAAAATATTTGCCATCAGTTTGAATATACATAGCTACGACTATGACGAAAAAAAATATGAAAAAATCTATACATCATCGAGGTAGAGGGGTCGTCAAACAAAAATTACAAAGGAATTAATTCGGTCTTGCTACAAGACATTGCTGCCTTGGAGCAAGGAAAAGAAAAAAGATCTTGTAAAGCTTTGTGAAAAAGGGATAAGTCCACAAGAGCTTCTTTTATGGTATGAATCTCCCCCGGAAGCTTACAACAAAAGAGACTGCATGCCAGGGTGATGATGAAGATGAATTTAATGAATAAAATAAAATGCAGTGTAGTGTAGTGTGCGTGAAGCGCCATCAACATCAATTACAATTAACATTGTCTTATATTTAACTTATATTTAAAAATAAGTAAATCTAAATTCTATTCTAATATTTCTATACTTTAAGTATTAGTCAAACATGTAGGTAAACCTAAATTAAAATAAATACAAATACAAAATCACCGTCGTTCTCAACAATTGAACATTTCGGCGACATCATTGAGACGAATTTTGCATAAAGACCTTGGTATGACGCCATAGAAAGTCCAATTGGTCCAGGAGTTGAAGCCAACTGACCATCCAATGCGTTTTCGCTTCGCTAAGTGGGCTTGCGTTGGACTTAGAAAAAATGCCGATTTTGCCAAAAAAAATAATCTTTTCAGATGAAGCTCATTTTGATCTTGGCGGGTAACAACTAACAAGCAAAATTGTCGCATTTGGGGCACAGAAAACCGCACGCATACATTGAAAAGCCGATACACTCAAAACGAGTCACTGTTTGGTGCGGATTCTGGTCATAATTGGCCCATTTTTCTTCGAAAATGAGCAAGGAGTGACCGTAACAGTCAATGGCGATCGTTATCGGGACATGTTGAACGAATTTTTGTTCACAAAAATTGAAGAGGAGGATATTGGCAACATTAGTTTCAACAGGACGGCGCGGGGCGGCGCTACGTGCCACACAGCCGAAGCTACACTCCTGTGTGCGCCCTGTTTTTGAAGATCGCATCATCAGCCGCAGAGCTGATGTCGTTTGGCCACCTCGGAGCTGCGATTTGACACCGTTGGACTATTATTTGTGGGGTGCCGTAAAAGATAAGTGTTACGCCGACAAGCCAGAAACAATTGACGCTTTAAAGGACAATATTCGTGGAGCCATTGGTGAAATACAGCTGCACACAATAGGTAATGTGCTTAAAAGTTGGACCGATCGCGTAGGCTACTGCATGGCCAGCCAAGGCCATTGAAATTAAACTATTTTCAATTATTAACCGGAAGGATTGTACTTTCAAATAAAAAAAGAAATTTTAGAAAATATTCAGTAGTTTTTTTGTTTATAGCATTTTCAAAAAAAAAAAATTATTTGGCGGACCCTTTAGTTCGCATGTTTAAAAAAGAAAGTTGGGACACGCCCACAAAAAACGCCTACTTTTAAGGAAAATTCAAACAAATTGTTCAAACACTATAACATGAAGCGGAGTTTGAAAAACGAAACATATTTATTATAAAAACTTTATTACATTAACAATAAGGAATATATTTTGTAAATATTTTTATTAGCTAACAAACATTCAAAAACAAAATAAATTATGGCCGATTTAAATTTCTTCTTCTTCTTCATCAACATCAGTCTCATTTACTATATCAATTACACTTTGATTTGATGGTGGTGGGACTTGAGCAAATTGATGGCTTCTTGGGGCAGATTTTGAATTTTTCTTTGGAGCTCTTTGTAAACTTGTTAAAACGGGGTCCGATGATAACAGACAAAAATTAAAAATATCTTCATTTATATTTTTCCGACTATTTTTTCGGGAGTATATTTCTCAAAATCTTTATGCCGTGCTTCTGTAGGCAATAGCTTTTGAAATAATTTTATCTCCATGAATGAGGTACTTGTGAACGTTGGGGAGTGGGGGGCATATAATACCAAGGATACTTGGCAACGAAATATTTTGCTGTTTGATGACGATGAGCATACTCTCGAAATTTTTCGGCGTCAACCTAATGACGACAAGCAACCACTATCACAATAATGTGCATTTTTTAATAAGTTCGACATCTACGAGGTGTGCATGTTGCCCGTAGCTTAGTTGGTAAGTGCGTTGGCTGCTAAGCAGAACGTCGTTGGTTCGAGTCCTACTCAGGCCAAGTTTTTATTTCATCTTTCACGGGCACTGCCTCGTGTCATGAAAAAGTGCTTCTCAACTCTGCCGTTCGGAATCGGTGTTAAATTGTAGGTCCCCTCAATTCTTCACACGCACTCAGAGAATTGTTGATGAGAGTAAGCCACTTAGGCCTTGGCTCTTCAAGAGCTGTCGCGCCACTCTATTTATTTATCTACGAGGTGTGACAATTAAGTAATGAGACTGATTCCATAAAAACCGTATATTTCAAAATTATTCTACAACTCTGCCATCCCCTTCAAAGTAGTCTCTTTGGGCAGCTATACAACGATTCCAGCGCGTTTTCCATGCTTCGTAACATTTCTGGAACGCTTCGACTGGGATGTCCGCGAGTACCCTCGTCACGGCCACCTGGATGTCCTCAATCGACTCAAAATGGGTTCCTTTGACCACCGATTTTGTTCTAGGGAACAAAAAAAAGTTACAGGGTGACATATCGGGCGAATAAGGCGGTTGTTGCAACACGGCGATCCCTTTAGAGGCCAAATACTGGGACACGCTGAGGGCTCCTCGGAAAGGTTCCTTGGAACCATCTTTGCGCACAACTTTCTCATCCCAAAATCGTCGGTTAAAATTTGTCTGACTGTTTCACGATTCATACCCAGTTCCGACGCCAACATTCGAACTGTTAAACGCCGATCTTCACTGATCAGGGCGCGCACACGCTGCGCATTCGTGTCAGTCCGCACCTCGACTGGTCTCCCGCTCCGCGCCTCGTCTTCCACGCTTTCACGCCCATCCTTAAACTCTTTATGCCATCGAAACACCTGGGCACGACTAAGAGCACTATCACCATGCACTTTTACAATTTTAGCGTACGTTTCCGAAGCTGTTTCGCCCAATTTGACGCAAAATTTTATCGCGACGCGTTGCTCTTGATTTCGTTTTTCCTTTTTCGTGACGAGCACCACGAACACACGTTTACTCAACACGACAGAGCAGGCGAACTAAACAAGCTAGAGCGATGGCAAATATATCAATGGAGAGGGGAAGGATGCCGGGAGAAGGGAAAGTGAATTTCAAGGTCGCAGGGTTACTACAATCGCGGCAATATAATCAGTTTCATTACTTTATTGTCATACCATGTATGTTGGTGATATCAGCTGAAATTTCGACATTTTCAAAAAAAATTCTGGCCGTATTACCATCATTTGAATGCCCTAAATCTGGCTTTGGCTTGTCAACGATCAAGCCCAATCGCTCCCGAAACTGTTTTTGTATTTTTTTTTTCGTTTCACCAACAATTTGCCTGTCTAGTTTGCCATTGCTTTATTTCTAATTCGTATGCAAGGTGGAGGAGACACTAAAAAAAAAAACGGATCCACCCGTGCAACACAGATAAACCAAACTGAAAGTTATCGGTTTTAACTGGCCTTTTTATCATTTCATCAATGGAGTTGAAATCTTTCGATGTGGCATTGCAAATAAGACACCCCTGGGTTGACGAGTTTTCAGTGATGGCGTTATAGACCTTACCATCTATCAATGTGAACAATAAATTATGGTCAACGTTGAAAGCATAGAGAATATATAATACCTAGAGTCGCGACCTTTTACTCCCTTGCCGAAAACACCCTCAAAATTTTTCTGAGGTGAACTCTCACAATCCTCTCTTTTTTTCGTGTCCGTGAATCTGTGTAAGAGGTGAAAACAAAAAGTGAGTATTCTGCCGTGGGTAAAATTTGTTTCCTGTTGCCCAAAGTGACAGATGAAATAAAAAAAAAATTTCAAAGAGCAGCCAAAATGGATGAAATTAATTTATAATCAGAGAAATGCTAAGGTTTGTCTTCATTCCTCCTTCGAGGAATAAATTTTAAATAAATGTTCTTGTTCTCAGCGTAGCAAAGCTGGTCCAGCAATCCCTCAAATTCGAATATTTCAGCCAAGTGGCCAATATTGCCTATGGAAGACACTATCTCGTTGCTTGTCGCTCTGCTGAGTCTCACCCAAAAGGTCTATCAGGATCGTGTGAATTATGTTGAGATGGCCCTGGAAACAACAATCAACAACTTTTGTCCATTGCTCGAGAAATTTAATTACACTTCTCGCAAGTCTCTGGCACTGTACTTCATAATGAATATCCTCGAGAACGAGACAGATCGCAAATGTGCCGTGATCTCGAAAAAGCTGGAATCGAAACAACACTGATTCTTGACTCTGCGATTGGCAGAAAGTGTCGATATTGTGATGGTCGGAGCTGAGGGAGTTGTCGAAAGTGGTGGAATTATCAATCGAATTGATAGTTTCACTATGGGTTTATGCGCAAGAGAAATGAAGAAACCCTTTTATGTGCTAGCGGAGAGTTTCAAGTTCATCCGACTGTATCCACTGAACCAGCGAGATCTCCCAGATGAATATAAGGTTCGTTGTTTTCCTTGAATCTGAGGACTAACGAGTTTTAATGCTGTTTCATTTTCAGTACCGTGCGAGAGACCAAGAGCCACCCACTTGTCGATTATACCGCGCCAGCTTACATCACGCTCCTCTTTACCGATTTGGGTATACTGACGCCATCGGCTGTGAGTGACGAGCTGATCAAATTGTACATGTAAACGAACAACCAAAATTGTGAATTAAAAGAAATTTGGCAATAAACTAGGCAACCGATTTTGTGAACAGAAGTTTAATTTTTTTCTGCCGAACGTACCCAACTTCTGTACAAAAAAGTGGATTCAATGAGCGCCTTTGAAATGGGAAAACGCAAAATTGGATTTTTTAAACTTTTGAAGTCAAACTTTTATTTTCTTCAATCACTTAGAAGCTAAAACAAACATTCTTTTGAGTACAAATAACTTAACTCAAACTAAAGCTATAGCTAACAACAAACTATCTACAAATGCGAGATCATAGTCTAAAAGCGTAGTTCCGTTTAGTCTACTTCTTCAACTGTTGGGCCATTGTTGCTGATACTGAGCTCCACATCCGGCTCCGGCACCACCAGTGTGAATCTTTGTCATAATCGGACTGCAAATCTTGGTGGTCTCTATCTTGTAGTCGTACTCTTCTTTCTCTGCTGTGGTGTTGTTGTCCAACCACTTGATCATGTCGTTGCAACAATCCAGAGCTTTGCTCTTGTCCGACTCGTCCAACTTGCTGCCAGCTTGTTCGACTGCTTGCTTCACGTTGAAAACGTACGCTTCCAGACTGTTGCGAGAAGCGATGCGTTGACGGTGTTTCTCGTCCTCCTCCTGGTACTGCTCGGCTTCAGACACCATCCTGTCGATTTCAGTCTGCGACAAACGACCCTTGTCGTTCTTGATGGTGATGTTCTTGGCTGCTCCTGAACCCATCTCCTTGGCAGCGACATTGGATGAACTTCCATAGTCGTCACGTTTCTTATCATAACTAATAGAAACAAATAATCAGGGAACCTTTTTCTGACGAAGATTAAACACCAAACTTACCTTGTAGCAATGGAAGCATCAAACCTCGGTGGAGGCGGTGCCTCAAATCTTGCGCCTGTGTTCCTCTTGCGTTCAGTTGCTTCCGGATAGCGATCGTCACCGCTTCGCCCTCTTGGCGGTTCTTCAATGCGTGATGTTACCATAATCCTGGATAATTCGAACGAATAGAAATAAACAAAACGTCATTCTCATTAACAAACAATCATTTCACGTTCTAACTTCTGGCTTTCTCGCGTGCAATTCCTTCATGCGATTTGTCCAGAATAAAATACATTCGGGCTTGTAGTCGTATTTGTTGGGATCGACGTTCTTTTCGTTTTCCAATTCTTTGTAGCGACGATTCCAGAATTTCTTCCATTCTTCTGGATAGAGTGGTTGTTTTTCGGAAATTTTTGACGGCAATTTCAAGCATGCAACGATATTTTTCCCATTTGTAGGGCTTCTATGGTATTTGATTGACTTGCATAGAGTTCTTTTGTTGCTGGCAGGGTTGTGGTGTTCTTTTTTGGTTCCTTTGTCTTTTCCTGTTAAAATTTGTCAATAATGAAATTTGTGTAGGTAAGTAAAAATATGAACTCAAACCTCTTCAATTGTCGGTGAACATCGTATTCTTGGTAGAACTTTATCAAAACCCGACAAAACACACACAAAAACAAAATAATGCTTTTAAGAATAGAATATCGTTTTGATTTGTAATATTTTGGTAAATTGTTTTATTTATTTTCACAACAAAAAATAGATTTCCTTATTCCTTTGAAATGGGAAAAAAAAATTCTAGTTTCAAATGTCAAATACTGTTGACATAAGTTGTCAAAAATTTCACCACGTGACTAAGGGCACGTTTGGTTTTTTCTTTAAGGTTTACGCATACTTTTTTTTATTTTTGTTTGTTCGTTTGAAGATTTCTAAGAATTTTGATACAAATATTGGTAAATAATAATGCAATTATATGTTGTAAGTGCAAAGAAACAATGAAATGTAGTTATTTTTTATATTACATGCATTTTTTGTATGTTGAAGTTGTTTTTGAAAATTTTGAGCTCAACAGAAACCTATTTTTGAAATCTGAGCCCATGACACCCACCTCGACTCAAACCTGAGCATTGTATCTAGGTCAGTGCGAATGTATTGGAAAAGCATTGGAAAACTAACACATTCTCACTGGGTTAGTATAAAACGAACAAATTTCAGCTTGTAGGCAAAAAGAGAGCGAACACCCGAAGTCGCTACTCTAGGTATTATATATTCTCTATGGTTGAAAGTACATATTTTCACCAACCGTTAGAAGGCTAGGCTGGAGCTCTTTTAATTCATTTTCAACTCTTTGTTTTTCTGCCACGGAAAGGAATGTAGATTCTTTCACAAATTCAATTTTAAGAGGCCTATAGTACCTAGTTGAATTTGAGCGAGGATTCTGCCAGATTATTTTTTCGTCCCCAGATATTAATCGAAGTGGAACAACACATGTTATAAAAACGGATGAGTCATCGGCGTCAAATCCATGAAACGCTTGCTTATATGAACTGTGGCCCGAGCTTTTATCGAAGCCCAACTTGGAGTATAAGCTCACAGCTTTGAGATCTTCAGGTCTAAGAGTTTGAACAACATCTTTTTGAACAGTTATCAAACGAGCAACTGTAATGTTAAGCAAGCTTTGCAAACTCATATTTTCCAACAACTTTTGTTGCACTCTTGAATTATTTTGTATAAAGGGAAAACTTTAGGAGCCTTAGATCGTATGATTTCATACTGAAATCGTGAAAGGTTCGCTTCAATTATCATTGATAAAGCTTCTTCCCCAGTCATTGAAGCATGTTCCATTGAATCTCTCAATGCTTTTCTGCATTTCATTATCACGTCATGCATTAACTTTGCGGCATTAAACTGTCCAGAAGCTCCTCAAATGCAACCTTTGGACGACCACGTTTAGAACCTACAATAAAATTGAAAAGTATAGGTGTTTTTAGTCACGCATTGTTTGCCTTTAAAAATTTTGCTTCTATCCGACAAGCTTCTTCCCAACGCGATTTAAATTTCGATTTGAAAACAGTTATTTTTTCATTTACATCATTTTTGGAATCATCGCTGCATCGAACCCGTTTTTGGATTTCTTCCCTTAAAAACGTAATTTGGCTGTCTAATCCCTTCAGATTTGAACTTTTCATAATATTATACCTACAGCTCTTCCCTTGTCGCGACGTCCCCCGATCGCACCACTTTTTTATTTTTTTGAAGCTTACTTTTACCACAGATAATAAATTTATTCAGATGTCTCACCCTTATGGCGAGAAATGATATATGAAACTGAAAGCTACCAAAAAAAAAAAGCTTTTTCCAAAAGCTCTAACGCATTCACTAAATGCATTAAAAATCTATTTTCGCTCGCCTCATTGTCCATAAATGAATACTTGGGCAAGGAAGAAAGCTTCAAAAAGCTCCTTGTCTGTTACGGCGTTGTCTGTTAACAGCAAAATATGTTTCATTTTTTTCTGCAGGGATGAGACATCTGTATAAATTTATTATCTGTGCTTTTGCTGTTGGAAATTGAGACTGCAGAGGTTCAAAGTCAATAGTAAATCATTTTCAAAATGAAAAGCAATTAGTTTCAGTTTAACTTAAATTGATAATAGTTTTCATTTATTTGTACGTACTTAGAAACACAGTATAAAATTAGCTTATGCATATAATCGGAAGCAGTTTAGTTAATGTTCAATATTCAATATTCATAATTTCTTCAATAATAAATTAAATATTTTTTGATGCTTAAAAACAAACAATGAAGTGCAAAACTTTATATACAAGAAATGTCATTCAACACGAAAAGTTTACGGTATTTTACATAAATTAAAATTTTCAGAAAAAAACCTAAAAACAATCTAACTGCCAAACAGTTTAACATTTGACTTTAAAAGTAAACTGTCAAATTATTTTCGGAAGAGCCCAAATCATCCGTAGCTGATAGTAAATTTGATGCATGTGGTTCCCAAGCTGTTTTCTTGTTTCCATTTTCTGAAATATTTTGTTCTACAGTCTCGTGGATTGCGATCGAATGTCGCTCCATTTCCTCATCGAAGAGCTGGCCGTTAGCGGACGCCCTAGATACAATACCTATATTTAAAATTGTGGATGAAAATAAGAGTTTTTAAAATTTCAATAGTTAAAATCTAACTTCTCACGGTTGCGGCGTAATTGTCACGTTCACGCTGTCGTTCCCGTTCACGTTCCCGTTGCGCTTCTCGTTCGAGGCTAGCAGCAAGAATTGTTGAAGCTCCAGCACTAAGACTGCTACCTGATCCACCATGACCATTTGTTAATGTGACATTACCTCCTGCTGTTGTTTTGATTCTAGGCAGTCCATTATGAGACGGTACTTTGGGTCGAGTTACCAAATTCGCCGAAGAAACAGCTCCTTGGCTATGAACTCTGTTGCGAGCCTTTGAAGATTTGGTGGTCTTTGTCTTTGATCGTATAATATAACATGAGAGTACTAAAATAATTAAAACGAACATGCCCACAAGAACTCCAAACATGCCTAGGATGCTTGATGCCCATGAGGTTTGAGCCATTGCTACTCCTTTCATTGTAACTGTTATTGGAACTGACGTACTGCGAGGTGGGACACCTGAGTCTTTAGCTATGGCGACGATGTTTATTGTGGATTCATTTACAACCATCTCTGGACGAATGAATAGATTTCCGGAAGAATCGATTTCAAAGAGGCCTGCATGATGGCCTCGCAACGAAAGTTCAATTTTGTCATTGCGATCACCATCTGCGGCTTCAATTTTGCCAATCATAACACCCTCGAAGCTTTCTGCTCTTGATTTAAGGCTCTGAATTCGAAATTTTGAAATATATAAAATTTATTGAAAGTTTCCATAGGTATTTAATGAACTTACGCTCTTCGGAACAACAAATTCGTAGTGAGTCTCTCTAAATCTAGGTTCCCAGTCATTTACGTCGATCACCTCTAATGTAACTTCTGCAGTTGCATTTGCTATCCCATCTGTTGCTACAACAACAAAATCATGATGCGTAGCTTGTTCATAGTCCAATGGCTTTTGCAGAATAACTTCACCCAGTGAGCCAACATCGAAATTTTGCGCTTGTACCGGATCTGGAATAAAGTATCGTAGGTGTTTACCTGGCTTGTTCGTTGGCAGGGCTAATATTCTACTCCCGACAAGCATGTCTTCACGAATCCTCATAAAAAAACGTTTTTGAACAAATGCCAGGGCTGTCATATCGCTGTGAGTACCAGGTCTTGACAGTGACACAGTTGTCAAGGCGTAGCGATCAGGATTGTCTATTTGGGTTGCTTTTACAACTAATGTAGCTCCATTCACTAGATCAGAATATCCAATAGGAGCCAACAAAGTAATAGCACCGGTGTTTGGATGAATTCGGAAATATTTGGTGTCTTGGGACTGAACAATAGAATACTGAATTGGTGCGCAGATGCCTTCATCTTGATCAACAGCTTTGATAGGTTCTGGTCTAATTTTCAATTCTCCTGGCCGACCATCAATCGGAAGTACACCTTTGTAGGATTCTTGAAAGAATTTCGGATTTTGGTCATCAGCGTCAGTTACCACAAGCCTAAGAATTGTATCAGTGAATTTTGGTGGTGTTCCTTGATCTTGTGCTCTTAACTTAAGAGTAAAATTTTGCATAACTTCATAGTCCAATGGCTTTTTAAGCACCAGTGTCCCTTCGAGTGGGTTCAAAAACTGAACAAACTCAGAAAATGGTCCTGGTAAAACCTGATATTCTACGGTTGAAAATGGACCTTGTTGATCAATGTCTGTTGCCCGTGCACCTTGAAGAATTCTTGTACCTGGAACTGTTACCTCAGAGAGTGTTAACGTGTACGGAGTGCCTATCCATTGGGGTGCATTGTCATTGACGTCAATCACTCGAACGTTAACAGGTATTACAAAGCTCTGTAACAGAGATAAGATTACAAAAAAATGCATTTTCGATATTTCTTTAGAATATAAAAATGTAGTTTTCGGAAAACTTACCGGGTCAGTAGAGTGTCGTCTTACACATATAACATTAACGTATATTGATGACGGTCCCTTTACTCCTTCTTTATCTAGTTCCACTGCCAATACTATATTCTTTGAACCTGACAGTATTTCTACCGGGGAATCTTTCTCCCTTAGAGACAAATTAATGTCACCCAATTCTTCGTCTGGATTTCCATTTATGCGTAGCTTTCCAATGAGTGAACCAACTTCGAGATCTTCGCTTGCCAGAAAGCTCTCTGCTGACCCACCACCTTCCAGATAACACCGTGAGTCCAGTATCACGCTCGCCACTGCTGTAATTCATCAACAAATAAGAGAGAAAGTTAAGTAAAGAGAAATTAAATGGGTGGTGTAAACACTAATCGTATATTGATCGGTTTTAGTCATGAGTTTTATTCACTCTAGAAAACACATTTTATTTTGAACATCCATTCTCTAAATGTTGCTAATTTATTCGAACGATGCACGTACAAACTGAGAAAAAATATACTAACATTGCACGGTCAGCGTGTGTCTTTTTTATATGCTCTAATAACGACATGGTTTTTATTGAACGCATTTGGTTGCATTGAATTGCACCTTATAGTTTTCATTCTTTTTACTAAACCATTCCTTTAATCAAAACGGAACAGAGTCAACAAGATAGCGATAGCGACTAAGCGATTTGAAGTTAAAACTCTTAACTGACCAAATTAACAAAGTGATTTGCGTTGAACTCATTCATGGCGATGATGACTAGAATATGTTTGATTGCAACATTTACCAAATAATTTAAATTGAGCATATCTACATAGTTATGTATGATGATCTTCTATAATTATTGTTCTAGATCAGATCTTTTTGAACTCTGTACAAATTGATGGTTTCAGGATCGGGAATGTTCGTGTATGTGGCTTACGTTATACTATGTTTTCACCTAGCCTTAATCCGAGACTAGCGAAGTAGATTTAGAATAAATCTCTAATGCCTTCAATTTTCACTTAACCTTATCTTACTATCCATTCGAATCGAATCTGGATTCACCTCGTTCCGTGCGACGTTAACGTCGGTAATACTGCGCGGTATTCTATTATCTATGTGGACCAATTCATTCTATATATGTAATGGCAATCCCCATATTAAATGTTGCGGGTTCATTAAATTGATTGTCTGTCTGGTTGGTGGTCAATACAATCTATTGTGAGTTTCGCCCGGAATATCATTCCCCCGGAATATTTTCATTCCCCCGGAATTTAAAAAGCTATAGCTATTCACACCTTTTGCAAGCTTCACGTGAACAGCATTCCACCCGAAAAAAATTATTTTTTTCGTTTTCCCTATTGTGAGTTTCGGGCGTAAAAAAGTTCATGTTCGAAAGATTTCCCTTATTGCGAGTCTACAAAATCTATTTAAAACGAGGGTTTTATCAAGTTAGTGCACTCAGTACGAACTAGCGGACGGACGAGTGAATCTACGGATATCACTTGGTCGGAACATCCTTTCGTAAGCTGCTTGATAAAATTCTTGGTTTGATTTTTCAAGAGTGCAATACTTTAAATACCTAACGAGCTTCATTATTTCAGTACCAAATTTCGAATTTATTATTCAAGTACCAAATGGAAACAAGAAATATAAAGGGTTTTCCAATAAGAGGTGTTATTTGAAATTATTAAAATTCACTATAAAAATGGTGAAAATTTGGCAACAATTTGGAAACCATCGATCTTTTACGGAAAAAGTTTCCGGACCGTGTTTATCTCTCGAAGAAGTGATCACAATTGGCCACAGAGATCTTGTGATTTAACACCTTGTGACTTCTTCCTTTGGGGCCACGTGAAAGATAAGGTCTACGCCAACAGCTCAGCGTCGGTCGATTCAAGACCTCAGAGATGGAATTCGTGAGGCTATCGAGGACATAGGGCAGCCACTTTGCTATTTGGTTATGGAAAATTTCATGAAAAGGATATGGTCCTCTAAGCGTGGTCGTGGCGGCCATTTGGCTGATGTTGTGTTCCATTATTAACGGCATACCTTCCTCTTTATAATGAAATAAACACCCGATCATTTATCTCAAAAAATACCATTTTTCTTTGAATATCAAAATAACACCTCTTATTGGAAAACCCTCCAACCAACTTCGTTGGTTCGAGTCCTACTCAGGCCAAGACCTATTTCATCTTTCACGGGTACTGCCTCTTGCGAAGACCTGACAAACCTTCCAAGAGTATCAATCTGTCATGAAAAAGTGCTTCTCAACTTTGCCGTTCGAAATCGGCGTTAAATTGTAGGCCCCTCAATTCTTCACACGCACTCAGAGAATTGTTGATGAGAGTAAGCCACTTAGGCCTTGGCTCTTCAAGAGCTGTCGCGCCACTCTATTTTTTTAATTATGTCTTTTAAGTCTATGGCACGTTGACGTTGACCGACGTTTTCAATACAGTGATAACTAGGGCAACCAAAAATATGCTCTATAAAAACCATTTATAGCGCTTTAAATATGCTTTCAAAAGCCAATTATATGCTCTAAAAATATGCTCTAAAAAATTTTGAAATAGCGTAAAATCTTAAATTTTGAGTTTTTTTTTATAGTTTATTGACTTGTTAAAAAAAAAACAGATGTCAAAATATCCTTAGAGACAAATAAAAGAACAAAAAAAAAAACAAAAATATAAAAAGCTAAATAAATACCAAAAATCAAAAATGAAAATATAAACCAGAATAATTAAAAAAAAAATATTTGTTAAAATTTTGTTTGCACTTAAGGAAAACAGTTTTACTTAAAAAATTTTCTCTGAAAACATTTTTGTAGGTACATCATCCGCCAGTTATACGTGCAAACCTTAATGCCATTATTTCAGATGCAGTTTTTTTTTCTACAAATAAATTCTGCCATAATAAACAATTTGAGCCCTCTTATTTTTCTGAAATATCGATAATTTTATTTATTTTTTCGTTATTGGAGTCGATGGTATTAATTTTAACTTGGGCATCGATCAATAATTTTATGTTAGCCAAAGGCCGCTTGTTTCCAGTTGTGCAATGCATTTCAATAAAAATGTATAATTGGATGATAGAAATATCAAGTCACGTTTAATGCCACTTCATTAAAACAATTTTTTAACACCTCGTATTTCAGCAGATTCCTCTTCATGTAGTGTTTCGAAAAAGCTTTCCACTTTTGTTTTTAAACATTTCTACACAGTAAACTGCTTCCCTCCAAGATACCCAATTAGTCGTAATCGTTTGCGAAGGAAGTGGTGTTTCCGGTGCAATATCCTTGAATACCCTTATTCTTGACGGAGCTTTTAAACACTTTTTTCACGTTTGCGATGAAAATATCAACTTCTGGAAATTGACCTCGAAGTGTTTCACAAGTTCTATGGAGCCTGTGGGCCTCACAAGTGACATGCGTTACTTTTGGATAAAATACTTGAATAGCATCGCGAATTTTTCGAAAAAAAGTTAAAAAAAAATATTTACTCTAACATTTGCAACAAAAATTACAAATAATGATGAAATATGCCAAAATATGCATTTTAAAGCAAAATATGCAAAAATATGCATTTATAACAAAATATGCTAAAATATGCTCTAACGAATAGGGTCCAAAATGTTTGTTTTTTCATGAAACGTATTTCTATCTTGTCAATTGTCAAATTCGACGTTCCAAAAAAAACATGCTCGAGCATATTTTTGGTTGCCCTAGTGATAACACACTGAGCAAACATTTCCTGTATGTTTAATTTCTTGTTTTTCAAATGAAATTAAAAAAACTGATATCTTACAAATTGCGTATCAATAGCCTTAAAAAAATGTATGCTATTAGTTGGAAAAGAATATTTCTTTAATGAATTAGCCATTTGGACTGTAAGTAAAGAAAAATATAAAAATGTTTAATTATTTGTAAGGGAAATATGAATGGGATATTTTCATTCCCTGAAAACTGGTGCTTTTCTACAAGCATTCTATCACTGTTTGTTTTATTCGAAGTAAAATTCTATTCGGGCGAAACTCACAATAGCTCTTTTGAATTCCGGGCGAACGAAAATATTTAGAGGGAATTATTTTCCGGGCAGAACTCACAATAGGGCTGATTGCCTTCTTGAAAAATCAAATCGAGAATCTGATCAAGCGGCTTACCTGTGGATGTTTCGGCTAAAGGATTCCGGTAGATTCACCCATCCGTCCGCAAGTTTGTACTGAGTGCACTCACTTGACAAAACCCGCATTTTGAATAGACTTCGTAGCCGTTTTCTGATATTTTATATTGCTGGATTTATTTTTATAAATGTCAACGTTTCATTACGTCCGAACTGAGTGCTGGCATAAGGAAAATCATTCGATTGTTAAAAAAAAAACAAGTATCTATAACTCATTAAAAAGAAAATTGACCTTTTTATGGATGTTGGCACACTGACAAAAAGAATTGTTTCTCAAATTCAAACCTTTTTAATACAAGTCACTGTGGCGTATACTTACTTTTTTCTAAGTGTTCCTCTGTTCGCCTCCTAAATAAAAGTTAACATTTTAGCCCTGAATGACATTTAATTCCTCCTGAGCTGAGTGCTGGAAATAAGGAAAATTATTCGAACATGAACTTTTTTTCGCCCGAAACTCACAATAGGTGAAACGAAAAAAGGGATTGTTTTTTTTCGGGCTGGAATGCTGTTCACGTGAAACTCGCAATAGGTATGAATATTTTCGCGGGTTCTTATCCTATTATTTATAGCTGAACTATATAATGAAACCCACATTTTTATGTATTTGTTTGTTTTTATTTCAATTATAAATATCCTCTAAGTATGCTTTAGCTTTTAGAAATAACAGGATCTTGGCTTATCAGTATTTTTTAGTATCTACTGTATTTTGAGTTACAGTATTTTGTAAACAGAATTCTGGCCTATACATCGGTTGACAGGTCTGATTTCACTAGTCTTATTTCTTTATTCACGAAGGGTTTTCAGCTCTTTTGTATGCAAGAACACAGTTTATCGTTTGCGCATCGTATTAAAATTGAATAAAAGCTTGATATTTCAGCCTTATTGTGAGTTCCACGTGAACAGCATTCCACCCGAAAAAATCCCTTTTTTCGTTTCCCCTATTGTGAGTTTCGGGCGTAAAAAAGTTCATGTTCAAAAGATTTCCCTTATTGCGAGCACTCAGTTCTGGCGAAATTAAATGTCATTTAGAGCTAAAATTTTCACTTTTAATTAGGAGGCGAACAGAAAAACAATTAAAGGGTTTGATAAAAAAACCTAAGGATTAGAGATAAGAAACAGTAACATTTATAATCGTTTGGACTAAAAATTAATCTAGCAATATGAAGTAACAGAAAACGTCTACGAAATGAATTTAAAATGTAAGTTTTGTCAAGTTAGTGCACTCAATAGAAACTAGCGGACGGACGAGTGAATCTACGGATATCACTTGGTCAAAACATCCTCTCGTAAGCTGCTGGATCAAATTCTTGGTTTGATTTTTCAAGAGTGCAATACTTTGCATTATCTGAACACTGCACTAAAAAAAAAAGATAAATACCTAACGAATTTCATTTTCACCACCAATTTTCGGTTTTATTTTGCAACTCCCAAATAGAAACCAGAAATATAAATAAAAATAAAAATTAATTTATTTAAACTGACATAGACTTCACCTTGACGTCGATGTTTTGAACGCAGTGATAACACACTGAGCAAATATTTCCTGTATGTTTAATTTTTTGTTTTTGAAATGAAATGAAAGAAAAAAAATATATATATCTTACAAATTGCGTATCAATAGCCTTAAAAAAGTTGGAAAAGAATATTTCTTTAACAAATTAGCCATTTGAATTGTAAGTAAAGAAAAATATAAATTTTTTTAATAATTTGAAAGGGAAATATGAATGGGATATTTTCATGCCCTCAAAACTGTTTTTTTTTCTACAAGCATTCTATCACTGTTTGTTTTATTCGAACTGTCAGTCTTTTTCCCCATTCGGGCGAAACTCACAATAGTTTTTGTTTTTTGTGTTATTTAACACTGCAGTTAGGCTGCGTCCGTCAATTTCATTTATGTTGTTTGAACAACTATAGCAACTTAGAGGTGCTTCCACCAATGGCTTTTTCCGTCAATTCCTTTGTTTGTTTGACTCACGGGTGCCAAGCCGATCATCAGACTCCTTTATTAGTGGTACTGCCTAGTTATTTTTCATATTAATCGAACAACTTTTTGAGTTCACTTTGGGATTTGAACCTAGAGCAGCCAATGCACTACGCACTGCGCTAACAACTCCACTGATTTTTGGTTTCCCATTGCAACTTTTATTGTTTATCATTTGCAATGTTAGGCGCATTTTTACAAGCTCCTCCCTTGGCACCCGTGAAATAGCTATAACTCCAGCCAAACAAAGGAATTGACGGAAAAAGCCATTGGTGGAAGCACCTCTAAGTTGCTATCGTTGTTCAAACAACATAAATGAAACTCACAATAGCTCTTTTGAATTCCGGGCGAACGAAAATATTCCGGGGGAATGATTTTCCGGGCAGAACTCACAATAGGTATGATTGTGTTTATGGTCATTATAAAAAGAAAACATAAAAAGCGGAAATTTGTTGGCCAGAACGCAAAAGAAGCAGAATTTTGAAAACAGAATTTTCGGTTAGAAAGCAGAAATTCTAAAAGCAATCAGACCAATTCTAAATATTCCCCGGGAATAGTTCACATCAGAAGATGTGTTCTCCCGGGGAGTGTTTTCCTTATTCTGAATTCCACGGGAGATTTTTACCTTCGAAAGTGGGAACAAAAATTCTGAATGTTCGAAACGGGTACCTATTGTTCCGGCATTTTTGTTTTGCATTTTGTTATTTCGCTTTTCTCTCTTCGATTTTCAATTATTTCGCAAAACTTGTTTTGTTTTTTGTTTATTTTCTTTTTTCCTGTTTCGCGCCAGAATTGTTTCGCCCTTTTTGTTTTGCCATTAACTCTCTCGCAAAATTGTTAATTTGCAATACGATTGTTTCGCCACAGGTTATCTCGCTAACGGTTATTTCGCATTTTTTTCTGAATTCTCTTGGGAATGTAATAATTGTTATCTAATTTTGCTTTTAGTCTTTGAAACCGCCCGCGTAAGGTTAGAATACAGTGAAGTATTTTAATATTGTCTTTAAATTTAAAAAAAATGGAAAGTAAAATCATATGCGATACTTTTAAATCAATTTGAGGAAAGGATAAGCTAAGTCGTGAAGGATTTTCCCATTATTTTGAAAAAATCATCAATTCAAGTATGTACATATTTATGTACTTCGTCTGTTTTTTTTTAATTTTAATTTTTGTGTACGTAAGGATCCTGAAGACTTTAAAATTCGCGCGAATTTTAAAGTCTTCAGGATCCTTACGTACACAAAAATTAAAATTAAAAAACAGATGAAGGCGAAACAATTGAAATCAAAATAATAAAAAAGCGAAATAATCGAAAAGCGAAATAAACGAATGCAAAATAAACGAATGCAAAATAAACGAAAAACGAAAAGACTGAAAGGCGAAAAACAATCAGCGAAACAATCGAAAGCAAAGCAACTAAAAGACCAAACGAATGAAATGCGAAATAACAAAATGCAAAACGACCGTGGCGAAACGACCAAAAGCGAGATAAAAAAAGCGAAATAAACCATACCCGCTCGAAACAGCTGTTTGACAATATTTGACACATGGAACGACAGCTTAGAGCTGTCAGAAGCTATCTAAAGGGTATATTTAATCCTTTGGAGGTGCCAGAATAGCTGTCATTGTTTTTTTTTTTCGGTACAAGATTGTAAGAAACTTTTGGTTTTAAACAAAAGTACTTGTTGGATGTGTCATTAGTCATTAGCATTACTCATTATATAGCTACTATGATCCAGCTGAAAAGAATTTTTTTTGTTCAGTTCCACCAATCATAAAATTGAACGCTTGTTTGCGTTTCTTCGCTAATGCGTGCTTTACACGATATGGATTTTTCATATGGACTGTCACTTTTTCCATATGGAAAATTATGCAAATCGTGTAAACGTATTAAGAATCCATATCGAAATACAGATGAAAATTCCATATGGAATTTTTTCATTAAGAACTGTTTCTAAATTTCATCTGTATACAGACGAAATCGGATTTTTTAAACGACAAAAAAAGTTTACATTTTAACATGGAGAGCGCGAAAAAGGTGATTTGTTATGTTTTTTTGTGTTTTTCCTAAAAAATAATAATTATATAACACATTTTAGGTGTTTTGGACAAAAAAATGTTTTGAAAATTACAAACGAAAAATCCAAATCGTCTAAATGCTTTTCTGATTTTACAAACAAAATCAAATTTGACATTCATATGAAAATACATTTGGAAATAAAAAGTGACAGCCCATATGGAAAATCCATATCGTGTAAAGCACGCTTTAGAGATCATAGGAAAATACTTTAATGTTGGTTTATCTATTAGTTAAGTCCTGGAAGATCAGCAATGTCAACAATGGATAGAATCATGTCAAATAGCAGCAAACAAAAGAATTGTTGCACTGGCATTTTACATAAAACACAACTTTCCTCCACAAAACTGTAAGGTTTTATCCTTTGGCCTGCTCTGTAATTCGCAGGCGACTGACATCTAGATATGCCTCCATTAAATTCACCAACATTTGCATCAGCGATTTATTAGTTGCTTTCGACCTATCACATTTCTTGTTAACAGTTCTCCAACAAATTTACGGGGAACAATTCGGCGGGAGACAAGTGAAAATTTTGCCCGGAGAATTGTTTCCCTTTTTCGAAGATTTTTTATAATAAGGGAAAGGAAAAAGGAACAACACATTTTCGGGGATTTTTTGTTTGTAATAAGAGAGATGGGAAAAGGGAACAAACTCCCGGGGAATTTTTATTTAGGCTGCGCGTACGGTAGTGCGAGAAAGCGATGCGATGCGAGAAGCGAAACGAGAAGCGTTATTAGATGCGAGATAGTGCGCATAGTAAAAGCGTTTTTTTGCGACTAGAAGTGTCAAGAAATTGGATTCTTATGTCATCATTGGAAATTAATTTGTTAACAAAAATTTATATTTCCGTATGAAAAAGAAAAAGGATGAAACAAGATATTTATTTCCAATAAGTAAAGAACACATTTACATATATATAATAATGTAGGTAAATGTTTTTCTCGCATACAAACGCTTCTCGCATCGCTTTCTCGCACTACCGTACGCGCGGCCTTAGAATCAGGCTATATATGTTAAGATAAGTTATAGGGGCAGTGGTGGATTTACGGGGGGGGGTTTGGGGGTTCAAACACCCCCCAAAAATCTGAGCCTAACATTATAGACTAAACTCTACAGGAAATCGAATCCAGCCGATGCAAAGCAGATCAATAGATCAACTTACACTTTAGAAAATAATTCGCATGTTGTTCGATATGAGGTTTGGAAATAATTTCACAACAAAAGGCCAGGCCAGGCCTAATATTTTTTTCAAATTTTGAAAAGGTTTTTATAGACATATTCGCTGTAAATGTTTATCTGAAATTAACACGTATTTGCTTCTAATAAACACCTTTTGAATTTTACATACAATATAATATTCTCGGACCCGTTTGCTGATTCGGAACATAAATTTATGTTCAACTTAAAGTTTTCATTTTTATATGGGACGTTCCGGAATTCGATAAGTTCTACTTAAAAACCCCATACAAAAGGTGAACTTTATGTAGAACATAAATTTATGTTCCGAATCAGCAAATGGGCCTCGATGTCGAATAAGAATCCTATTATATCATCACAATTTTCTGCCTGTTACAATCTGCGGGTTTTTTTTCATTTAGAGTAAGTGGAATATCGTAATGAATATTCAATGATGCAAGCCCATTTAACCGTTCTGGGCCAATTGTACTTCGCAAATATGTTTTCAGTCTTTTGAGTACAGAACATGTACGTTCTGTCATCGCAGTTGAAACTGGTAAAACTGCTAGAATACGAAGTACTATAGTAACGTTTGGAACAGCATCGTGACTACCCATTGAAAAAAAAATCGATATGAAAGTTAACTTATAAACGTACATATGAAAATTATCCCTACTTCAAGTGCTTCATTCAAATACATTTTTCATTTTCCGATCTCCAACTCGCCTTCTTCACATACGAATGCTTATTCAGACTCAGAACAGTCAGGAACCGTAGCATAAAACTCGTATAATCCCTTGCATTTATTAACATCGCAATCATTTTTCGGGAACAAGGTATCAAAATTTTCGAAAACCATTTTGTGTTTTGTGAAACGAATTTGAAGATGAGTTTTGTAAAACGGCCCATACACAGCACAATTGTTTGAACATCGGTGTATGTGTGAGGAGATGTTTGCCGTCTGTGGGCTGGCGTGCGCAACATTTTTGGTGTGCGAAACCGTGTGAGTAAAAGTCAAAACTTTTCGATTTTTAGTGTGCGTGTCACGATCGGTTTGATGTCTATGCGCATGTGAAAGGGTGCTGTATATGGGCCGTTTTACACATAAATTCCATATTCTAGATTTACACTGACAATTTTTTTCAATCGAAAACCCCCCCCCCAGATTGAAATTCTAAATCCGCCGCTGTTTAGGGGGTTTATGTCTTCGTCTTCCGTCTTCGAGTGCAGTCGCATTTTCGCTTTGCTCCCAACTTTTTTAATTTCAATTTAATTGTGCCTTCCGTCCCTTCTGCTGCCCAATAATAAATACTTTTTTTTTCTACTTCTGCTGACCCGGAGTATTACTACACTTGTGTATTGTGACCTACTAGCCAACTTCAAACATTTACCTTAAAAGAAAAAAAAAAGAAAATCAACAAAACAAAACAATTTATAAGCAAAATTGACCTAACCCACTAAACAAACTTTATTTTTTGCTGACCTTTTCTTTCTTTTTCATAATGTCGTGTGCCAATGAAATGTGTTCCAATATCGATAGCAATGAAGTGCTTCTAAAGTGCAATGGCCTCTGTGGCAAATACTTCCATACACTCTGTATCGGGTTAAGAAAACGCGCAATATTGTACCTAAACGACTACCAACAAAACTTTATCTTTTACTGTGCTGAATGTAAGGAAATATCGATCCCCGATATAATGACAGCGGTCCAATGCATAAAAGAATCCCTCTCCAAAGAAAACGTGGATTTAAAAAAACACTTGCAATCTCTGTCTAAAAAGGTTGACTTGTTATCTAGCAGTGTTGAGGAATCTAACACTCAATCTGTCCAAGCATCATCTGAAAGTGAATCTATAATTAAATCCCTACAAACTCAACTGAAATCTCTCCATCCTCCTCGCGACCTTGACATTATCGCTGCTTTAAATTCCCTCCGTTCAGACATTGTCCATAAATTAAACACACTCAACTTAGCCACTACCGAAATGCAGAATTTATTGACAACTAAAATAAGTCAAATCAAATCTGATATGGATGTCCACCTCCAAAGTTCATCGTCCCGCGTACCCTCTCATCCGAGTGATCAAGTACTATCTAATTTATTTAATGAAATCGAAAATATTAACTACACGATAGCTGTCGGTGTTCGAAACCACGAAATCAATTCCCTTAATGTTCAAAGGGAATTAGACTCTTTTAAAGCACAATCTCGACGCATTGAGGCACTTCTCAATGACGACGTACAACAAAAATCGGCGCGTGTGCATAATGAAATTTCGATTATGGATGAAATCGTGTCTGCCGTCGCAACTCCTCCCGCTATTCGCTCTACCATAGTGAACCAAGCTCCAGCTTTATCTGAGAAAGCTATTGACTCCGTTGTCGCGAACCCTACCCCAGCTATCAATCTGCCGCCTACCTCCCCTCCCGAAACTCGCATTAATAAATTCGGTACTTCGTGGACCTTGAAGGAATGGAACCAAAGGTTAAATAAGCTAAAAAAAACGAACAAATCATCATTCTTCTTAACCAACACCCCTATAAATGCCAGTTCTGCATGGGTCCAATCGTTCTTTTTAAAGAATTATTCCATTCCGGATGTGGATTGTCATCGACTTGCCCACAAAAAATTTAAAGTTTCGATACCAATCAACTATGATTGGCTTTTCCATCGGCCAGGGAAAAAGCTCGTCATACTTAACAACATGAAGATATCGAAATGGCATGAAAATCGATCTTCAGCAAAATCAAACACCACGCCAAATCGCTCATTATCACCTACCTGCAACTGGACCTTTAAAACGGGTGTATTTCCTAATTTTAGTAATAATGTATTTAATAAATTTAATATTAATGCCCCCGAATTTAAACCTCCCTCTTCTCCCCTTACTACTGCTGGTCAAAAGCGGAAACCCGAAAACTCTCCTCCAAAGCCCCCTCCAAAAAGGGTATCTTTCAATCTTTCCCCTCTCTCCACTGAACCCACCGTGCCATCACCTTCTGTTTTAGCCCCCAAAATATCAAACTACCTTCCCAACTTCATTCATTCACACACTTTAAATCCCACTAAATCCGATTCTGTTCCGAATAAACAAACTTCACCTCCTCAATCAGCCCCTCCATCTCCTGGCTTTCTCAACCCACTAATTCCACCGGTTGTCAAATTAACAAAGCATTTGTCTGACACCAGCATAGAAGGGCGTTATGTAATGTCGCGTCTAAGAGACAATAAGATTTATAACAGCGTACGTCTATATCTTGCATACCTTCACGATAAACCCGACTCCGTTTGTTTCGATGGCAAAACTAATACCAACCTTAAAGTGTTAATTTCGCAAGAAGGTTTGCCCATTGATCGGAAGGAATTAATGCACATCTTTGTTCAATTTCACGATAGTCTTTCGATTAACCCTTCCCAAGTTGCCAATGATCTCTCTTCTTTTGCATCTTTCATATCTTCGAAGCGAGTATCTCATTTGAACAAATCCCGTTCTGATTTCAAAAACTATCATCGTCCCTAACTCTAGTGAAAATCATTCCTTGTCAGTTTACTACCAAAACGTTAGGGGGTTACGCTCAAAGACCTCCGCTGTTTTTCTAAACACACAAAAGCTACCCTATGACGTATTTGCCCTAACTGAAACCAATCTCTGTCCCAACATAGCTGACAGCGAACTATTCACATCTGAGTTCATTGTCTTTCGTGCGGATGGCTCCTCTTTCGATAATGGTCGTTCCGGTCGTGGCGTCCTTTTAGCCATACACAACAAATTCAACGCAACTTTACTCACGATTTCTAATTCTCCACTTTTTGAGTCTGTCTCCTTTAAAATAACAAACTCCTCTCGCTCCTTTTACTTTGTATGCTGCTACATACGCCCGTCACAGCCTATCCACGCATATGTGTCTCTTGTTGACTTCATCGACTCTCTTATCGAAGCTACCACCCCTAATGATGAGATTTTTATCTTAGGCGATTTCAATCTACCTGATTTGGTCTGGTGCCCGTCCGATGATGAACTCTCCTTCAGCCCTCATAACATTCTATCTGAAAAAGAGGCTATTCTGGTTGACAGGCTATCTGCATCTGGACTTTTCCAAATCAGCGCAGTTTGCAATAACTTGGCCAGACAGTTAGATCTTATTTTTTCATCTGACCCTTGTAACTCCTTTGTCAAACCAAGTCAACATCTCTTATTGACACTAGATGGCTACCACCCTCCTTTAGAACTCATTTTATCCTACTCTAACAACATGCCCATGAATGATTGTGAAGAATCATTCTCTTTTAACTTCCGCAATTGTGATTTTGAGTCGCTAAATACACTCTTAAATGAAATTAATTTTAATCAATTTTTAAGCCCAACCACTCCCGTAGACATAGCAATTTCCTTCTTTTACACTTCAATTTTCAATTGTATCATGCATTGTTGTCCTATCACTAGAAAGAAAAACTGTTCATATTCTCCTCTTTGGTACTCCAAGGAACTTCGCTCACTCCGTAACCGGCGAAACAAACTCTGGAATACCTACTTGAAATCAATGAGCCCACTTGATTTTTCACAATACCAACAAGCTTCTTCCGAATTTTCTGTAATTTGCGAATCATCATATCAGGAATATCTGAGAAGAATGCAATCGTCCTTAACTTCAGATCCCAAACGGTTTTATCAATTCATTAATGCTAAAAAGAAATCTGACAACTTCCCTCCCTCTCTCAAATTTGATAACATTTCTTCCGATGATCCCAAAATGATAGCCAATCTTTTTGCAAACTTTTTTTGCCAGTCCTATAAAGAATACAATGAAGCTCCAGACTCTGAATTTTTTAAATACCTACCAAATTTTTCGGGCTCCTCGCTCCCATCCCTCATCATATGCGATTCCTCAGTTATTGATAAGATGAACTCACTAAAGGATGATTTTTCTCCTGGTCCCGACGGAATTCCCGCCATACTTCTAAAAAAATGTGTCTCTCACCTCTATGGCCCCCTAGTATCTCTTTTTCGTCTATCTCTTTCTCAAGCTATTTTTCCTTCCGCTTGGAAAGACTCCTACATCTTCCCCATCCACAAAAAAGGTTGTAAGAACGATATTTCTAACTATCGCCCAATAGCCAAGCTTTCTGCCATTCCCAAACTTTTCGAATCCATAATCTATGACTCGATTTTCTTTTATGTTAAATCTATGATTAGTCCCCATCAGCACGGTTTCATCAAAGGAAGGTCTACTACAACGAATTTAACCCAATTTGTGTCTGAGTCCCTTAATGATATGGAAAAAGGTTTCGAGGTCGATGTAATAACCACCGACTTCAGCAAAGCATTTGATAAAATTAATCACCAAATAATTTACTTTAAGCTTGGAACCTTTGGTTTTCCTCCTTCGTTCATCCAATGGGTTAAATCATACTTGGAGGACCGGCTATATCGTGTCCTGTTCAGAAACCACTTATCCAATCCTTTCGTTGCTTCTTCAGGCGTCCCTCAAGGTAGTCACCTTGGCCCTCTTCTTTTCGTCATTGCCATAAATGATGTTGTGAACATTATTTCTCACTCAACTGTCCTGATCTACGCCGATGACATAAAGATCATTAAAAAAATCTCTTCCGAATCCGACTTCTCACTGCTTCAAAGTGATCTGAATGTCTTCATTACTTGGTGCAACAAAAATTTTCTCGAACTTAACGTCAACAAATGCCAATCCATGACCTTCTCCCGCAAACGATTCCCTTCTTTACAGCGTTCTTATAATTTTTCCAACGTACCTATACCAATTGTCACCTTCATTCGTGATCTGGGCATAATTTGTGATAAAGAGCTAAACTTCAGATCTCACTACGAGTCAATAATTTCTAAGGCGAACTCAGCTCTAGGCTTTATTAAAAGGTGGTCAAAAGAATTTAATGACCCTTATGTAACAAAGGCTTTGTTTACAACATTTGTTAGACCTATTCTAGAATACGCCAGCATAGTATGGTCTCCTTACCATAAAACCCATTCCCATCGAATTGAGGCTGTTCAAAAAAGGTTCCTTCGGTTCTCGTTACGTAACCTCCCCTGGAACAATCCCCTCATATTACCTCCTTACGAACACCGTCTGCATATTATCCAACTCACGTCTTTGGAAAAACGCCGTGAAATTGCGGAGATTATTTTCATCCACCAATTAGCTACAGGAGCCATTGACAGCCAATCCCTTCTCAATATGCTCTCATTTAACACCAATCCGCGCAATCTGAGAACTGTCCCCCTCTTTCAGCCTTCTTCTCACAGGACCAATTACGCCCATTTCAATCCCGTTAACAGAATGGTGCGGTCAGCCAATAATATACAACACGTTTTTGACTTCCACACCTCCTCTTCATCCCTACGTACCACCCTATACCAACTTTCCGATTTGTCGTAATTTTAAGTTACACTCCATACCTTGTCCCTTTAATTTTAAGCCGTAAATGTTCTTGTTGGTTCTTGTTCATCAAAGAACTTTATGGGGGCCAATGGGCCCACATGAATGAGTAATTGCAAAATTGATAACAAGAACCAAAAAAAAAAAAAAAACCATTTGTTAGCTTCTAAGTTTAGTTTTTAAGTTAAAGCTTGTATTAAGCTAAATAAATAAATAAATAAATAAATATAATGAGTTCGATCCTAACACTTGGCTGGGCACTACCATGTCTTTTAATTAATAATCAGAACAAAAACATAAAATGTAAAAAAGAGCCAAGTTCTCTTATGTGCGAACAACACTGTGTAAAAAGTTAGCCACCAAAAGTAATGAGATCTAAAAGAACGCCAAGTTCTTACATGTAAAAGTGTTATATTGAATATTGTAAATCATAGAAGATATAACAACAATATTAAAAGAAAATAGAAAATAGTTTGGATGAAAATTTACAAGTTCACTGTTCAAGTTTTAAAATGTTACTAATCCCGCTTCAAACGAAAACTTGCCAAGTGAAAACAATTAGGTTGATACGTACTTCAAATTCGAAGCTTCTTACTCTATGAGTTCAAAAGTTATGGGGGTTAAAAACGTACTTGAGTTCGATCCTGTAAAAAGGGAGTAGTGCTAGAACTTGGCTGGGCACTACCGTGCCCTTTGATTTGAAAATAAATGCAAGAATATGGCAACATTAATGTATTTTGTATCGTATTTGTATTATAATAAGTTGTAGATTTTCAGAACTACTGTTTCACTTTGCATTTGCACCTTTTTTATTTATCGAAATCGTAACCTTATAAAAAACGCAAAATAAATCAAAGCTCGAATTGAAAAGCATAGATTTTATGCTACAGATCCAATCAGCGCTATTTAAAAAAAAAATAATTTCTTGAAGTTGGCAGCAAACTAAACATATTAAAATTGTTCTAAGTTGTATTTCTTTATTATAGCAGTTCAGACAAACAAATAATTACTCGATGGACTTTTTAAATAGATGGAGGGCATTCAAAGCTTAAAATGCATTGAGCTTAACAGTATAATTCCGGATAATCAGTTCGAATTCAAGGCGGGACACGACACCATTCATGCCGCGTCTAAGCTCGTTTCTGATATCCAATGGAATAAGTCCAAGAAACAATGCACGGGTGCTGTTCTGGTTGATTTAGAGAAGGCCTTCGACACCGTATGGTTAGAAGGCTTGTACCTAAAACTCACCAGACTAGGCATCAGTAAACCATTGTTGTATATGCTTTATGATATGCTCAACGGTAGAAAGTTTGTTGTCAAAAGTGGCAATGTAACTTCTACCACCACCTTTGAAATTAAAAACGGTCTTCAACAGGGAGCGGTGAACTCGCCGATCCTCTTCAGCATTTACATCAGCGATCTGATAGGTAGCCTTTCCCAGGCAATTGCGTATGCCGACGACCTGATTGCGTGCAGAACTGCCCCAAAGGTCGAAGTTATTAGAATTCTCTTGCAACGTGACTTCGAGAAGATTCAGCGATATTGCGATGACTGGAAACTGAAAATAAATGTCCAGAAATGCGAAACAATTCTGTTCCGGACCTCGTTGGCTGGGGCCACGAGGGATACGCGCAAGAATTGGCGCAAGATGGTCATCGTTGGGCCTCACGGACAGCGATTAACGAGCAAAAGTGAAGTGAAGTACCTCGGTATCTGGTTGGACCAGTATCTGTATTTCGACAGACATATAGATGCTGCTCTGACTAAGGCCAGAGGAGCCTTCGCTCTGACGAAACGGCTGTTTTACAGCAGTCGGCTTGACCCCAGAGTGAAGGTAATTTGCTACATGGCCCTCATACGGCCGATGATCGTTTATGGCTGTCCAGTGTGGTTCAACGTTGCACCATCTCAAACAGGGCTCGATCTAGCTTTTCTGCCGCTCTAGGCAAAAGTATTATTTGCCGCCCTTTAAAATCACACCTGTATGTATTGTACGTATTCAGATAATGTAAATCTTCTGGATATTTATAAACATAAACATCTATAAACTATGTTTGTTCAAAATGTCTCCGATACTTGTTTTGTGAACTTATGTGTGTTTGCTTCCATACATCGACTTATCATTGAAATGATAATCATAAAAACAAAAAAAATAACAGATAGATTTTTATTTAATTTTAATTTTAGCAAACAAAGGAATAATTATTCATTTCTGAAAACAAAGCAATTTCAATTTAAAAAAATATTTTTAAGGTAACAAAACTTAAAAGTAATACAAACAATTTTCACATAACCTCAAAATCGCAATGATTAAAAAAACAACAGATAATAATTGTATCTTTTAAAATAAAAAAATTCAGGTAAAATATTTAAGTAAATAATTAAACAATGGTATAAAAACAGATAAAGATTTTACTAATTATTATTTTCTATGCACTTTTTGCTGTGCAAAATTTTTACTTGCGACATATAGAAGAATATATCTATGGCAAGTTTTTCTTGTTATTAGATTTTCTCAAAACATAAAAGTCCGATCAGCGTTTTTTTTTCTTTTGAAAGTACGTATATATTGCTCAAATAATATTTTGTATTCAAAATTTTTTTTTTTTCAAAATTCTGTATCTCAAAAAACGGATCAATTTTAAAAATCGAAATTTAGTTATAAATTGTATATTTACATATTGTAATGTCTATACACTTTAGTTATCTCATACGCTCTGTTTCTCCTTCTATTGTAATGTCTAATGTGTATACTTTATTATCTCTTACTCTCTGTATCTCTTTCTATATTTAATGTACACACTTTTCTTACTCTCTTTACTTACTCTGTATCTCTTGTTTATTTAATGTACATACTCTCTTTACTTACTCTGTATCTCTTGTTTATTTAATGTACATACTCTCTTTACTTAATATCGTTTAATTGTAGTAGTAAACACTCGTGAGGGGCAATAATTAATTAAGATTAAGAGAAACTTTTTGTTTAGCATTAAGAACGTTAGCCCCTACAAAAATCCCAGTATTTTTTATTTGCAAATAGAGAGCTTCTCGAACTTTCAGCTTCTCCAAGAACCAATAGGAATCAATAGTAGTTTCTAGAATCCATCATTTTTGTTATATAAATAGCCGTTTAGTGGCGAGATAAATTCAATTAATTGTGAACTGCGATAAAGAAAAGTACTCTGTGTTTGCAAAGTTATAATTGAAAGTGTTGAATAAATAAGTTTGTGAGTGATTTGAATAAAGTGAATTTGTGTTTTATTTAAAAAGTGAATAAGTTTTAATTGTCGGACCAAGCCGAATATTACATTGGTGTCAGAATAAGGGATTAAAACTTATTGAGAATAAAACAGTGAATAGTGATTAAACTATTTTGTTTGAAATAGTGAAGTTAAAAATTAAAAAAAAAAAAAATGAGTAAAGTTTTGAAAGACTTAACTGTGTCTGAGCTAAAGGCCGAATTAAGCAAACGTGGCTTAAGTGGGGCAGGATGTAAAATCGAACTCGTAAAACGGCTACAGGAATATCTGGAAGAACAAAATGAAGACCCAGATACGTTTGCTTTCGAAGTGGAAGCAAAATCGAAAGAGGTAAATGCAACTGCCGACTTATCTACCATGATGACACTTCTTCTAGCCAAATTTGAAGAGAATCAAAAGAATGTTCTGGAGCAACTAGAAACTCAAAGAAACGAGCAAAAGAAGGAGCAAGATAATGTTCTCAAGCAACTGGAAACTCAAAGAAACGAGCAGAAGACCGAGCAAGAGAATGTCCTCAAACAACTACAAGCTCAAAGGGATGACGTTCGAGATCGGTTTGATGAACAGAAAAATCTGCTAGAAGGCAGGTTTGCGGACTTCGAAGACAAAATCAATACTCTCGATGAGCGTGTCGAAAAACAAAATTCAACGACTAATGCACGTTTCAAGAAAATAGACGAACAGATCGAAACCATTACAAGCGAACTAGAAAAAGTGCGAAAGATGAAAGCTCGAGAACCTTCTGGTGAGTGCTCAAGAAAGAGAGAAGTGAATCCTCCAAGCTTTGATGGTCAGATACCGTGGTCAATCTACAAGAAACAGTTTGAAGCAGCAGCGTTAACAAACGGCTGGGACGATGACGAAAAATACATTGCTCTTACGCTTGCCTTGAGAGGAGCAGCTGCTGAACTGCTACAAACCATCCCAGCAGAGAAGAACGGTGACTTCAAAGTTCTGGTAAACGCAATCGAACAGCGGTTTGGGGATAGCCACATGACAGAAGTCTTCCGAGTACAACTAAACAACAGGGCACAGAAAAGAGGTGAAACTCTGCAGCAGCTTCAGGCAGATATCGAGCGATTAGTCCACCTGGCATACCCAACAGCTGGCAACGAGATAATAAATCAACTTGCTGTTGAAGCCTTTGTGAGAGCTGTGGGCGATATAAATCTCCAAAGGGCTATTCGCACTGCCGGAAAGCAAACACTACCAGAAGCATTGGCTTTCGCTCTAACAATGGAAGCCGCAGAACAAGCTTCCCAAAACGTGCATCGCGTGAGAGAATTGGAAGTCCAAGAATGCTCTTGTCAGAAGGCTACTCTAGAAAGAAATCAGCGAGACGGACCAGCACGATGCTGGAACTGCAACAAGACCGGGCATCTTCAACGACAGTGCAGATTACCGCGAAGAGCAACCGCATGCCAACACTGTGAACACAGAAATATGTCAACTGGTCAAAGTTACACCTACAATAATGTCGCTTCCCAAGTTGTTACCCACCCCACCAACTTCGAGGGATAGAAGCTGGCTTCTAGTACCGATAGCTACAGAAACACCATCCAGGTTTCTCAAACGAAACGTGACAACAAGAGCCTGACCGTGGAAGCAAGTATAAACGGCAACAAATGTGTGGCTACCATCGACACCGGTGCCACGGCGTCCATTGTACGGCAGGACCTCGTTAAGAAGACATGGCCCCACAACACCAATAGCTATCGTCTAAGGACTGCAACTGGAGAAGCCGCAAAAGTCTATGGTGAGGTACGTCTTAAGATCCGGATGGCAGAGTTGGAATTCTCTCACCTGTTTCTGGTAGCAGATATATGCGACGAGTGCATTGTCGGCGTCGATTTCATGAAAGATCACGGAGTGATATTGGACATCGGGAACCAAGTCCTGAAATATCGAAACATCGAGATTCCGATGATCTATGGGATCCACTCGCATGAGACCTCGTTATCTGTGAAAACCGTCATCAAAGAAGATCTAACTTTGCCTGCTTCTTCAGAAGTATTCGTGTGGACGAAATTGAAGGGTAAGCCTGGCAGCCATCGATACCTCATGGTCGAACCAGCATCTGTAAAGTCCTCCCAAAACGTTACCATTGGGAAGACTCTTGTTAGACCTGTAAAGAACATGGTTCCCGTACGAATACTGAACATCAAGCCGTACGAAGTTAAGCTTAGAAAAGGTGAGATTGTCGGACAATGCGAATCTGTATCAGCGATAACAAGGATCAACGAAGAAGAGTCAAGGCAAACCTCAAAATCTGAGGAGCTGAACTCCATAAAGACCAACATTCTCAAGTCATCTTATCTTGGTCACCAACAACGAAAAACTGCAGAAGGTCTCCTCGAAGAATTTGCAGACATCTTTTCGTCATCGCAAGGGAAATATGGCAGAACACAACTGGTTCAACATCGAATCAACACCGGAGATGCAAAGCCGATTCGTCAACCTGCAAGACGCCTTCCACTAGCCAAACAAGGTGAGGTTGAAGAACTGATAACCACCATGAAAGAAGAGGGTCTTATCGAAAACTCTAAAAGCCCTTGGGCGTCTCCAGTGGTCCTGGTAAAGAAGAAAGACGGATCAACCCGCTTTTGCGTGGACTATCGAAGGTTGAACGATGTGACCAAGAAAGATAGCTACCCTCTGCCTAGGATCAGCGATACTCTGGACGCAATGGAAGGAGCACAATGGTTCTCAACTTTGGACCTGAAAAGTGGATACTGGCAAGTAGAAATCCATCCTGAAGACAAAGAGAAGACAGCGTTCTCGACAGGAAACGGATTGTGGCAGTTCAAAGTGATGCCTTTTGGACTGTGCAATGCTCCAGCGACTTTTGAGCGCCTTATGGAATGCGTCCTGCAAGGACTCACTTGGAAATCTTGCCTGGTCTATTTGGATGACGTCATCGTATACGGGAAAACATTTGACGAACATTGTACAAATCTGAGAGCCGTGTTTCAAAGACTTCGAGAAGCCCACCTCAAGCTCAATCCAGAAAAGTGTTCACTCTTCAAAACCGAAGTGAAATACCTGGGACATATCATCTCATCCCAAGGAGTTAAGACGGATCCTGATAAGGTTGACACCGTGAAGAATTGGCCAACACCACAGGACAAACATCAACTCCGAAGCTTTCTGGGTCTAGCCACCTACTATAGGCGCTTCGTCAAGAATTTTGCTGAGATCGCCAAGAGTCTACATCAGCTAACGGAAAAGGGAAAGCAGTTAAAATGGTCAGGTGAGTGCGAGCACAGCTTTCAAGAGCTCAAGCAACGCTTGTGTAATGCACCAGTGCTGACCTACCCGACTCCAGGAAAACCGTTCATCATTGATGCTGATGCCAGCAATGTCGGGATTGGTGCTGTATTGTCACAGGTACATGATGGCGAAGAAAAGGTGGTTGCCTATTACAGCAAGGTACTCTCAAAGTCGGAAAGAAACTATTGTGTGACCAGAAGAGAACTTCTTGCACTGATTTTGGCAACAAAGCACTTCCATAAGTATCTCTATGGACAGAAGTTTCTTCTCCGAACCGACCATGGAGCACTAAACTGGCTTTTGAATTTCAAGAATCCAGAGGGTCAAGTGGCGAGATGGATTGAGAGGCTGCAGACGTACGATTATGAAATTCAACATCGGAAGGGGAAGCTTCACTCAAATGCTGATGCACTGTCTCGGAGACCATGTAAGCAAGACTGTAAGCATTGCAGACGCCAAGAAGAAAAAGAAGTGGTTACTGTCCTACGAACCAGAACCGATCCCATTTATGGCTGGAGCAACGACGAGTTGAGGAAGGCTCAACAAGAGGACCCAGATATTGAACCCATCCTCGCATGCAAGGAACACCAGGAAAAACCGGAATGGGCTGATATCTCCGACAAAAGTCCAGCTCTAAAGGCCTATTGGGCACAGTGGGACTCGTTGCATGTCCAAGAAGGTGTCCTTCGACGTAAGTGGGAATCAGCAGATAGAAAGTCCTATGTAATGCAGCTAGTCTTACCGAGATCGAAGATTATGGACGTTCTGCGAGAGATGCATGATGGAGTTTCGGGAGGCCATCTAGGAGTAAACAAGACGCTAGAAAAGATTCGACAACGATTCTATTGGCTACATGCAAGGGAAGATGTCGAGAAGTGGTGCCGAAAATGTGATACCTGTGCTGCCACCAAAGGCCCAAACAAAAAGAATCACAGCCAAATGCAGCAGTATAATGTCGGATCACCCTTTGAAAGGATTGCAATAGACGTGGCGGGTCCATTTCCGGAAACAAATAATGGAAATCGTTATATTCTGGTCGTCATGGATTACTTCAGCAAGTGGCCTGAAGCATACGCCATTCCGAATCAAGAAGCCAAAACAGTCGCAGACCAAATTGTGTTCAACTGGGTGAGCAGATTCGGTGTTCCATTAGAACTGCATTCCGACCAGGGAAGGAACTTTGTATCAAACATATTCCAGGAAGTTTGTGGGCTTCTTCACATCAAGAAGACAAGAACAACACCACTCCACCCACAATCTGATGGCATGGTCGAACGGTTCAACCGAACCCTTAAGGAACATCTTTGCAAAGTTGTGGACGACAACCAGCGAGATTGGGATCGACACATTCCACTGTTTTTGATGGCGTATCGAAGTGCAAGACATAGCTCAACTGGCCATACACCGTCTGAGATTTTGATGGGAAGGAACATCAGATTGCCGAGCGAAATAAAATTTGGATGTCCCACGTCGGAACCGCAAGCCGAGGATGACTACTTGGATGACCTCAGAGAAAGACTCCTTCAGATCCACGACGATACTAGGTCAAAAATAAAGATGTTCAGTGACCGAATGAAGACACGCTACGATATACGAGCGACAACAACAGAGTTCCAAGCAGGAGATCGAGTGTGGCTTTACAATCCCCATCGACAAAAAGGGTTGTCACCGAAACTTCAACGGGACTGGGAAGGTCCATATACAGTGATTAGCAAAATCAACGACGTCGTATACCGGATACAAAAAGGAGTCAGAGGTAAACTTAAAGTCGTACATCGCGACCGACTACATCGCTACAGTGGTGATGAGAATGATGGATTTGTTCGGGACGATCAATCCTAAGGAGGGGGCAATGTAATGTGTATACACTTTATTTATCTCATACGCTCTGTTTCTCCTTCTATTGTAATGTCTAATGTGTATACTTTATTATCTCTTACTCTCTGTATCTCTTTCTATATTTAATGTACACACTTTTCTTACTCTCTTTACTTACTCTGTATCTCTTGTTTATTTAATGTACATACTCTCTTTACTTACTCTGTATCTCTTGTTTATTTAATGTACATACTCTCTTTACTTAATATCGTTTAATTGTAGTAGTAAACACTCGTGAGGGGCAATAATTAATTAAGATTAAGAGAAACTTTTTGTTTAGCATTAAGAACGTTAGCCCCTACAAAAATCCCAGTATTTTTTATTTGCAAATAGAGAGCTTCTCGAACTTTCAGCTTCTCCAAGAACCAATAGGAATCAATAGTAGTTTCTAGAATCCATCATTTTTGTTATATAAATAGCCGTTTAGTGGCGAGATAAATTCAATTAATTGTGAACTGCGATAAAGAAAAGTACTCTGTGTTTGCAAAGTTATAATTGAAAGTGTTGAATAAATAAGTTTGTGAGTGATTTGAATAAAGTGAATTTGTGTTTTATTTAAAAAGTGAATAAGTTTTAATTGTCGGACCAAGCCGAATATTACAATATTCTTGAATACTGCATAGCCACCCAAATTAATTTTAAGACATTTTCGAAAAATTTTATACATAAAAAATTAATTTAAAAAAAAGCCGCTCCTACGTAAATCGTAGAAAAATCAACAATTTCTTAAGAAATCGTATAGATTTTTGAGGTACATATTTCAATTTAAATTTTTATTTATGATTTTTTTTTTTATTTTTTTTTTATGTTTTTTTATGAGTTATAATTTGGAATACAGGAGCAAGTTCGTACGACCGAGTCGTGCTTATTTTTCATTATTTGAAAACAATACAAATTCAATTAAAATATATTTTTTTAGAAACAAAAATAAAGAGCCCCAAATAATGTTGTTCTTACTCAAAAATCACATTTATCAAAAGGAACAAAAACAAATTATAATTTCATCTTAGCTTCGTGACGACTTGTAGGTAGGAACTGCCGATGTTTTCCAAAAAATAAAACTTCGCAGACGTGTAAGCTTTAAGGTTAGTTTAGTTCAAACTTCAAATAGTCCTAGTCTCCTCTTTCTTATCGACGCAAACGCTCCCATTTTAAATGAATTGAGCGACGCACAGTGGCCGTTTAGGCTAAAGTCATTCCATAATTCATTTTTTTCGTTGTTCCAGAATTCAAAATTTTCTGTTTCGCTGAATTAACAAATATTTGAAGTTCTTGAAACCGAAATTTTTTTTTTGAATTTTCCCAACGGTTTGGTTTTGAGAGGGGGTCAAAGTTGAACTTTTTTTTTGGTTTTAATAACAAAAAAGTTTTTTTTTCTTTTTCTTGACTTTGAGAAGCTATATTACGAAAGTTGGGAAAGAATTTTGGTTTTTTTCTTTCTGAAATTAACAAATACGGTAAAATATATGTTTGGAAAAAATATTACAAAAAAAAAAAAAATGTCTATATATTTTTTTTTTTTTTTGGACACCATCACACCACGCATGAGGCACGACGCACGAGCACGAACACAAAAATATTCTTAAGATCTCAATTCTCAAGTAAGAAATGTGTAGTTGATGTTTGTAGGGAAAGAGAGAAAAACACTCTCAGTCGGGGATCGGGACTTCATTTATGTAGTAACATTGTAGTACAAAAAAAAAATCATTAATTTTTTTCAACCATCGATTTTGCCGCCCCTAATTTTTGCCGCCCTAGGCAATTGCCCCGTTTGCCCCACCCTAGATCGGGGCCTGATCTCAAATGGAGAAGATTCGGGTGTTCGAAAGGCAGTGTCTTCGGCGCTGTCAAGGTTTGTATCGGACACCGGAATCTTCTTATGTACATTACTATTCTAACGAGGTTCTGTACAACGAGGCTCGGATCAACAGAATTGACAATTTCGTGATAAAACTTGTTCGGGGTCACATTGCGAGAGCTATGACTTCGACGAATAATTTGATCTTTGGGGCGTTCTATCCGAACGACGAATATTTTGATAGTGCACGCTCGAGCGGCTTCATTCTACAGAGGCATTCCTCCATTTAGATAAATGCGGTCTGATACAGGACAGATTGGCGATCCCGCTAATCTACCACGTCAGGCGGAGAACCGTCGATCGGCGGCTCCTTTACCATCGAGACGTCCTCGCACAGGGCGGAGCAGAGCTCCTTCGGTTCAGTAGGGCTGTGTCCGAACGGGACCGAATCGATAGGGTGAAGCAGGAGCACCAGTTCTGGTGGCTTCAGTCAGCACTTGATAATGGGTAGTCGGGGTGGGGTTTTGAGCCTTGGCCGGCTTGCATACTTGTTTTAGTCTAAGGGTTTTGGGTTTAGGTTTAAGAAGGGGAGGCATGGTGGCACATTAATTGACAAGGACAACAAATAAAAAATTACAAAAAAACAAAAATGAAATAAAAAGAATATTGACAAAAAAGAAAAAAAAAAGAAAAAAAAAAGAAAAAAAAAACAATACAAAAAGTGATATGAAAAAAAAATGATAGAGATTTGCTGCTGTGGCTGTTCTAGTTTGTAAGTAGTTGTTAGGTAGATTAGGTAGTTTTAGTTAATTATAAGTTTTATTTTTAAGGACCTAATTTTAAGTAGCACGTAAGGAAAAATTAAAATGATATTGAGTTAGTTTTTTTTTTAATTTTCTAGCAAGAAAAAAAAATAAAGTCAATAAAACAGATAGTTCATAGGCCGAAAGGCATTAATTTTAAGAAAACGTGAATTACTTAGAGCGCCCGGTTGGGGCCAGTAAGTTAAATATAAGATTTAGATCATAAACTAGTTTGAATTCTATTGTCTAGTATTAAGTAGTAATAAGTGAATGAATAAAAAATGAATTTGAAAAAAAAAATGCTTAGCTTAGGTGACAACTATCCCTATCCCCATTTCCTATACTAAATAAATTGCATGTACCTACATTTCCTTGTCATCTTTATCAGAAGATGGTACATAATGCATTCAACATTTTTTCTTTCTTTATAGCTTTTTTATTGTTAACTTGGCATAGAAGACTTTTACTCATTGCTCAATTTTATTTTAAGAAAACGTGTGTCATAATTCTGTTTAATTGTTTCTGGGTATTGTTCGGCAGTTTGAGTGTTGACATGAAAAGCAAATATAGGTTAAGGTCAAGAAGTTAACAAAACATTTGAGTTCAAGAATGTAGTTTGTCTTGTGTCTTGTAAAAAAGAAACTCACATGGTAAGTCTTTGTTTCTTTTTTCTTTTGGATCGAGAGGTAAATGGGGGAGTACCTATACTGGTGTAAGGGAATAAGAAAAATTCTATTTCTTGCGGTTCTAAAAGATTTTCTCACACTTATAATGGGTTTACATACATGTAGCTTCATATTAGTCTTATATGGTTGATACAGAATTTGAGGGCCTGAAATTCCAGGATAAAAAGTAAAAAGATGATTTAAGCAATCATTTACCAAATTATTATTATTATTATTATTATTATTATTATTATTATTATTATTATTATTATTCTTTATTTTTTCAAAAAAAGGTATATTCACAAATATTCATAGTTTATAGAATTAAGGCTTGGCATTCTGCCGTCTGCCTGAATTGACATTTCGTTAGTGATACATTACTATATAGTGTAGTTTGGTTTAATTTAAAATTTATAGGCATTAAATGTTTTAATATCAATTTTGGAGTGATTTGAAACACAAAAATAAATTCAGATTTTACTTGGTTAGAAATAATAGAAGTTAAATTTTAACATGATTTGAAACACAAAATATTGTTTTATAAAAAGTTAACTGGCTGAAGATATATTTTAAATTTCAAAACTATTTCTGTAACTCAAAGCATGCTTGCAATAGTTGTACAGGGTACTCCAACTTTCAGTACCATTTAGTATACCGTAGAGTCTGCTTACAGAAATAAAACTTTCATTGAAATACAATCGGCGAATTTCTTGTAGAATTGGACATACCGCAATGAAGTGTAGTGTATCTTCTCTTTCTCTTCTATTGCATAAATTGCATAATTCCGGTAAATCAGCTCGATGAGGGACATAATTAAGTTGTAGAAGTTCAACCCGGGCTCTGAAGATAAGGCTAATGGTTTCCGTCGACAGTTCAGAATTGAAATAGTTTACTTCTGAAGTTAGTTGGTGATTGAGGAGTATATAAGTGCTTCTGATTGTTGATGCTGTTGCTCTTGAAAGATGTTGGTTGTAAATCCTTTCATCTATTTTGGCCGTCAGATCTGCAAATTTATTTTTCCACTCAATCATGTTTAGCTCCGTTAGTTCCAAGTTCACACCATGTGATGAAGCTAGCTGATTCCATTCCTTGAAAGGGGAAGCATTTGCATGTAGTTGTCTCAGCATGAAAGATTTGTGGAGACTTCTTTGGTCTCTTTGCATTACTCTAATGATATATTCATAATTGAACTTCAGATTCTGAATATATATAGGAGTAATGCCAGATTCCACATAAATCGCATAATTTGGCGTTGAGTTCGGTAATTTGAATAACCTCTTGAAAAAATGTCTTTGGATGCTTTCAAAGTGTTCGAAATATTGATATCCAAAAAACTGAGCACCATAACATAAACATGTGTTAACCGTCGCCTGGAAAACATTTACCAAATTGAAGGCGAAAAAAAACTTATTTTAAATCTAAGTGTAAATTTCTTATGCTGCTCCCCGTGGCTTAGTGGTTAGGTGCGTTGACTGCTAAGACTGATCGAAAACCTGGACAAAAGTAAATTTTTGTTTAAATAAAATTTTGAAGTTAATTCAATGCAAAGTGGTCGGCAAATATACACGGATTCATAAGATGCACTGTTCGTAGTCTACATTTTTCTGTAATTTGTGAATTAGAAATTGATTTTGAGTTGATTAAACATAAAATTGTTTAATGGAAAATACTCTTCCACATGTGAATATTTTTTTCAAACTCTAAGGGTTTTGTTATAAAGGGTGTTCTTTTAGAGGTATAGAACTTTAAATAGGTAGTAATAAAAAAAAGATGGAATATTCGATTGACATGATTTTTTATTTATTTGAAAGATGATCTTGTGGCATTAGCATTACGTTTTAAATATGATTTCTGGTATATGACTGCCACGGTTAGCTCGAATGTAGTCCAATCTGGACGTCCACTGACGATGACTTTTTCCAACATTTGTGGCCGTATATCGGCAATAACACGGCGAATGTTGTCTTTCAAATGGTCAAGCGTTTGTGGCTTATCCGCATAGACCAACGACTTTACATAGCCCCACAGAAAATAGTCTAGCGGTGTTAAATCACAAGATCTTGGAGGCCAATTCACAGGTCCAAAACGTGAAATTAGGCGGTCACCAAACGTATCTTTCAATAAATCGATTGTGGCACGAGCTGTGTGACATGTTGCGCCGTCTTGTTGAAACCACAGCTCCTGGACATCACGATTGTTCAACTCAGGAATGAAAAAGTTAGTAATCATGGCTCTATACCGATCACCATTGCCTGTTACGTTGTGGCCATCATCTTTTTGGAAGTAGTACGGACCAATGATTCCACCAGCCCATAAAGCGCACCAAACAGTCAGTTTTTTAGATGTTACGGTGTTTTGACATACACTTGAGGATTAGCTTCACTCCACTCACTTCATTCGACGAATCTACGCCTTGCTTGATGATCGTTTGGCTTCAATTCTTGCACGAGTTGAATTTTGAAAGCACGCAAACCAAGATCCTTCCGCAAAATCTTCCATAAAGTGGATGGACACAGGTCCAATTTTTGTGCTTGATGGCGGATGGACTCATTCGGGTCTCCCTCAATGCTTCGCTTTATAGTGGCAATAGCTTCTTCTGTAAGCACCGTACGGCCGGAGCGGCGTCTCTGGGGATGCGAGTTATCAATTAGAGTAAACGTGGTGCGAAAACGTTCCATGGTTAATCGAATTAACTGCTCTGATGGACGATTTTGTCGACGATAAAATAGACGTAGTGCGCGATACGTATTCCGCACAGAACCATTATTTTCGAAATAAAATTGCACAACTTGCCAGCGTTGTACAGGCGTGAGTCTATTCATGATGAATTGCCAAACCAAACTAAGAATAAATCACTTGACAGCTGTTAAATCGGTCGCCGTCTTGAAAAGTAATGCCAATTTAAAGTTCTTTACCCCGAAAAAAACACCCGTTACTATACCCTACCATTCTTCGTTGAAATAAAGATTTATGGTAATTTTGACTATTCTTCTAATCTTATTCTAACAATTTGTGTGCGATTTTTTGCGATTTACAAAGTTATTAGTGAATGAAATTTTCGCTATCAGAAAAAAAGAATACGCATACGCCATACGTTGGTTTGTTATACACCATTTGTTTTATGTTATTAACTTCTTTTAAGTGAATTATTTTTATGTGATTTGAAAGCAATTTTTTGGTTATTGTCGAAATATACCGTGTTTAATTTAATAATTTAATTTTTTTCCAATAAGTCAAAAATAGGCGTTAGAAAACCTAAGACCAACATTTTCGATCTATTAAAAGATAATCAGGTTCAACAGTCGTGAACAAAACTACATGTTTCATATTATGGAAGAAAATTGTAGTGGAAATATAAATTTTTTACTTTCTGGTCCTTTTTCGCACAAAAAAACTTTAAAATTATAAGCCTCAAGTTTCTAAGCTTTTAAACGATTTTAAGCAAAAACGGGCTTAATCAAGTCGAAGAAAAGCAAAATTTTAAGAAATGAATAAATCGGGGCTTGAAAGTGCATTCACAATTTGCTTCTTTTGAAGAATTATGTAATAGGAGTAACAGATGAAAATCTGAACTAATTAGGGAAACTGCTCAAGGTAAGGAGATTTTTTGAAAACCCTGGAGTTGCTTCTGAAAAAACCACGGACTACGTCCGCCTCTCCCTCCTCCACCGTGGAAATTTTGTTGGGAAGTTATTTTAAACCTTTTTTTTAACTTGTAATGATCGATAATTTCAGAGTCGATTATTGCAATATTCGTGGGCTAAGAATTAATTTTCTTGCTGTGTACATCCACACTGTTACAAACAGGCCAGCTGTTTTGGCACTGAGTGAAACCCAAGTAGGTGAGAATACCGACCCTACTGAATTTCTTATTCATGGGTATTGCTTAGTGCCTTTATTCTTCTCCCACCATTGTCTCGCCGTCTACATTAGGGATGATGTCGCTTATCAATTCCTTCCACAATATTATGGACATTGCTCCGACCCTTTTTTTAATCTTATGTGGTTCAAGTTCACCATAAATAAGCACATCATCCACTATTGTTTCCTCTATCGAAGCCCAAATTTGGACAGAACTTCAACTTCTCGTGAATTTGACGCTCTGTCTGACTCCATCCAAAGAATTGTATCCTTATATCCTCACACAGAAATCGTTATTACGGGCGATTTCAATGTACACAATTCTTCGTGGCTTCTCCATTCGGGCCAGACAACACCCGAAGGAATGTGTGCTGAAATCTTTGCTGAGTTTAACCACCTTACTCAGCTGGTCACTGAGCCCACTCGAATATCGGATATTGATGGCCAAGCGGAAAATACTCTTGACTTGTTCCTTACGTCTGACCCTGATAAATACACTATCAGTGTATTAACGCCTCTAGGCAGATCAGACCATAGTATAATATCTGCAAATTTCTCGTGCCAAACTAATCCAGTTAAAGAAAGAGCTCCGAAGAGAACCGTATGGCAATACGAGAAAGCCAACTGGGACGGTCTCAATAACTTCTTCCGGATCCTTAACTGGTCACTATGCTTCCTCGATAGTGACGTAGACGCCAGCGCAGATATGATTACTAATATGATTATCTTGGGAATAGAGTTAAAAGCATCAAACCTAAGGAAAAATCATGGTTTGATTCAAGCTGTAAAGAGGTTATCAGGGAAAAAGAAGTAAAGTTCCGGTGTTATAGAGCCAACCCAACTGAGGAAAACCGGAACAAGTTTAAACAAGCCAGGAAGGCCTGCAATGCCCATATTCCACGGACTAATTTTTTGCATGACCAAAAATTAAGGCAAAAAATACTGCAATGTCCCAAAGGCAGTAAGAATTTTTGGTCTTTTGTGAAAAATATGAAGAATTCTTCTTCTTCCTCGGTCCCTACGCTCGTTGACAATGACACTCCAGTTGTAAGCTCTCTCGCGAAAGCTAACCTTTTTGCTAGGCAGTTCGCCTCCCCTCCAACTCTTCGCTGCCAGATAGTGTCATGACTCCCCCAGCTCTAGAGCGCGTCAATGATTCCATGGGGCAAATCTTCTTTCGCACTCGTGCTGTGGCAAGAGTCCTCAAGGATCTCAACATACATAAATCCGCTGGTCCGGATGGTATCCCCGCTGTTGTTCTGAAGAGGTGTTCTTCCACGCTGGCAAAACCCTTGCGTAAGCTTTTCCATCTATCCTATTCTTCTGGGCTCGTTCCGAGCAGTTGGAAAACAGCATTTGTCCAGCCAATCCCAAAAAAAGGCGTATCTTCTTCTCCCTCCAACTATCGTCCGATTGCACTTACGTCCCTTCTTTCTAAGGTCATGGAAACGCTGATAAACTATCAGCTCAAGAGATATCTCGAAGACCGAAAGCTTCTTAATGACCGGCAGTACGGCTTTCGCAGCAACAGGTCCACTGGTGATCTGATGGTTTATCTCACCGAACAGTGGAACAAATCTTTACATCGTTTTGGAGAAAGTAAGATTGTTGCACTTGATATTTCAAAGGCATTTGATAAAGTCTGGCATCTTGCTCTTTTATCGAAAATGCGTGCTTTCGGTATCGATGAATCCCTTCTTCGATGGATTAGAAACTTTGTTTCGAACCGTACAATACAGGTTGTATTGGACGGTTTCAAGTCTGAAACCCACAATATAAACGCTGGTGTGCCCCAGGGCTCCGTTTTGTCTCCAACACTCTTCCTCATTTTCATAAATGATCTCTTTTCTGTAACTTCTAATCCAATTCATTGTTTCGCCGACGATAGTACCCTTAGCTTTTCATATTCGTTCCCAGACTCACATCCCTCCACTTCGGATGTGGACCTGCAACGGCAAAATATGATAAGCTCATTAAACTCTGACTTAAACAGCATTGTACAATGGGGAATTAAAAACCGCGTCGAGTTTAATGCTTCGAAAACTCAATGCTGTCTTGTATCGTCAAAGCGAGATGTACCCCCCTTGCCACTGTCCATGAGTGGCACTTGCATCAATGAGACCGAACATCTCGAGATTCTCGGTATGTGCATTACAGACCACCTTTCGTGGAGCGAGCACATATGCGATGTCGCCAAAAATGCCGCAAGATGTTTGGGTTTCTTAAGACGGTGCAAGAAATTTTTCTCCCCTTCTGATCTGGCTATTATCTATAAAACATATATCCGTCCAAAGCTTGAGTACAATTCCCATCTCTGGGCTGGTGCTCCAGCTACTTACTTAAGCCTCTTAGATGGAATACAAAGAAGAGCTGTAAGAATGATTGGTGATAGAGAGATCACTGACTCATTCACCCCTTTAGACCACCGTCATAACGTTGCGTGTCTCTCCTTGTTTTACCGTTACTTCTATGGTAATTGCTCTAGTGAAATAGCCAGTTGCGTTCCTCCCCTCAAACAATTCGCCCGTAATACTCGCGCTTCTAGGAATGCCCATCAGTTTACCCTCGAGCCCAACTTCGGACGTACTCTCAAGTATAGAGAATCATTCTTTAGCCGTACTACGCGAATGTGGAACTCTCTTCCACACTCTGTCTTTCCCGATCATTGCAATGTTCAAGAATTCAAGACCAATGTACATCGACACCTCCTTTCCAACCCCTTCACTTCTTCCTAATGCACTCACTGTGTCTCTGGCATAAAAAGGGTATAAAAAATCCCTTGAGTGGGTGCAAATTATATAAAAAAAAAAGTCGAAATTCTTCTTAACTCGAAGCCGTCAAAGATGAATAATTTTTCCCGTTTTAGCAACACTTTTCACTGATGCTTTGCTCTTGTTATTCGCAGCGTAACGTTGTATAGCTTAAGTCCTTCCTCGATAAATGGACTATTCAACTCAAAGAGAATTGTTCAATTTAATTTAGCAGTTCCTTGGATCAGCGCGTTTAAACACACAAAAAATGAATACTTTTTGCCGTTTTTTCTTTATTTTCCAACACAAAAAGAATTTTACAATTCGAACCAGTAGTTCCTGGGATTAGCGCGTTAATATTGTAATGTGTATACACTTTATTTTATCTCATACGCTCTGTATCTCCTTCCATTGTAATGTCTAATGTGTATACTGTAATGTGTATACACTTTATTTATCTCGTACGCTCTGTTTCTCCTTCTATTGTAATGTCTAATGTGTATACTTTATTATCTCGTACGCTCTGTACCTCTTTCTATATTTAATGTACACACTTTTCTTACTCTCTTTACTTACTCTGTATCTCTTGTTTATTTAATGTACATACTCTCTTTACTTAATATCGTTTAATTGTAGTAGTAAACACTTGTGAGGGGCAATACCTAATAATTAAGAGAAACTTTTTGTTTAGCATTAAGAACGTTAGCCCCTACAAAAAGTAATCTAAGTATTTTATTTGTAAATAGAAAGCTTCTCGAACTTTCAAAAGCTTCTCGAACTTTCAGCTTCTCCAAGAACCAATAGGAACCAATAGTAGTTTCTAGAACCCATCATTTTGTATATAAATAGCCGTTGGATGGCGATGCAAATCAGTTGATTGTGAACTGCGATAAGTAAAGTACACTGTGTTTGAAAAGTTATAATTGAAAGTGTTGAATAAATAAGTTTGTGAGTGATTTGAATAAAGTGAATTTGTATTTTATTTAAAAAGTGAATAAGTTTTAATTGTCGGACCAAGCCGAATATTACATTGGTGTCAGAAGTGGGATTAAAACTTATTGAGAATAAAACAGTGAACAGTGATTAAACTATTTTGTGTGAAATAGTGAAGTTAAAAATGATAAGTAAAGTTTTGAAAGACTTAACTGTCGCTGAGCTAAAGGCCGAATTAAGCAAACGTGGCTTAAGTGCGGCAGGATATAAAATCGAACTCGTAAAACGGCTACAGGAATATCTGGAAGAACAAAATGAAGACCCAGATACGTTTGCTTTCGAAGTGGAAGCAAAATCGGAAGAGGTAAATGCAACTGCCGACTTATCTACCATGATGACACTTCTTCTAGCCAAATTTGAAGAGAATCAAAAGAAGCAAGAAACTCAAAACAAGAATGTTCTGGAGCAACTAGAAACTCAAAGAAACGAGCAGAAGACCGAGCAAGAGAATGTCCTCAAACAACTGGAAACACAAAAGAATGATGTTCTGGAACAACTACAAGATCGGTTTGATGAACAGAAAAATCTGCTTGAAGGCAGGTTTGCGGACTTCGAAGACAGAATCAATGAGCGTGTCGAAAAACAAAATTCAACGACTAATGCACGTTTCAAGAAAATAGACGACCAGATCGAAACCATTACAAGCGAACTAGAAAAAAGTGCGAAAGATGAAAGCTCGAGAAACTTCTGGTGAGTGCTCAAGAAAGAGAGAAGTGAATCCTCCAAGCTTTGATGGTCAGATACCGTGGTCAATCTACAAGAAACAGTTTGAAGCAGCAGCGTTAACAAACGGCTGGGACGATGACGAAAAATACATTGCTCTTACGCTTGCCTTGAGAGGAGCAGCTGCTGAACTGCTACAAACCATCCCAGCAGAGAAGAACGGTGACTACAAAGTTCTGGTAAACGCAATCGAACAGCGGTTTGGGGATAGCCACATGACAGAAGTCTTCCGAGTACAACTAAACAACAGGGCACAGAAAAGAGGTGAAACTCTGCAGCAGCTTCAGGCAGATATCGAGCGATTAGTTCACCTGGCATACCCAACAGCTGGCAACGAGATAATAAATCAACTTGCTGTTGAAGCCTTTGTCAGAGCTGTGGGCGATATAAATCTCCAAAGGGCTATTCGCAGTGCCGGAAAGCAAACACTACCGGAAGCATTGGCTTTCGCTCTAACAATGGAAGCCGCAGAACAAGCATCCCAAAACGTGCATCGCGTGAGAGAATTGGAAGTCCAAGAATGCTCTTGTCAGAAGGCTACTCTGGAAAGGAGTCAGCGAGACGGACAAGCACGATGCTGGAACTGCAACAAGACTGGGCATCTTCAACGACAGTGCAGATTACCGCGAAGACGAACCTCATGCCAACACTGTGGAAACAGAACTTACTCAATAAGTCAAAGTAACTCCAACAACGTTGCTTCCGAAGCTGTTTCCCACCCGGGAAACGAATAAGAACCAACTTCGAGGGGCAGAAGCTGGTTTCTGGTATCGATGGCCCCAGAAACGACATCCAGGTTTCTCAAACGAAACGTGACAACAAGAGCCTGACCGTGGAAGCAAGTATAAACGGCAACAAATGTGTGGCTACCATCGACACCGGTGCCACGGCGTCCATTGTACGGCAGGACCTCGTTAAGAAGACATGGCTCCACAACACCAACAGCTATCGTCTAAGGACTGCAACTGGAGAAGCCGCAAAAGTTTATGGTGAGGTACGTCTTAAGATCCGGATGGCAGAGTTGGAATTCTCTCACCTGTTCCTGGTAGCAGATATATGCGACGAGTGCATTGTCGGTGTCGATTTCATGAAAGATCACGGAGTGATATTGGACATCGGGAACCAAGTCCTGAAATATCGAAACATCGAGATTCCGATGATCTATGGGATCCACTCGTATGAGACCTCGTTATCTGTGAAAACCGTCATCAAAGAAGATCTGACTTTGCCTGCTTCTTCAGAAGTATTCGTGTGGACGAAATTGAAAGGTAAGCCTGGCAGCCATCGATACCTCATGGTCGAACCAGCATCTGTAAAGTCCTCCCAAAACGTCACCATTGGGAAGACACTTGTTAGACCTGTAAAGAACATGGTTCCCGTACGAATACTCAACATCAAGCCGTACGAAGTTAAGCTTAGAAAAGGTGAGATTGTCGGACAATGCGAATCTGTATCAGCGATAACAAGGATCAGCGAAGAAGACCCAAGGCAAACATTGAAGTCCAAAGAGCTGAACTCCATAAAGACGAACATTCTCGAGTCCTCTAATCTTGGCCAACAACAACGAAGAACTGCAGAAGGTCTCCTCGAAGAATTTGCAGACATCTTTTCATCATCGCAAGGGAAATATGGCAGAACACAACTGGTTCAACATCGAATCAACACCGGGGATGCAAAGCCGATTCGTCAACCTGCAAGACGCCTTCCACTAGCCAAACAAGGTGAGGTTGAAGAACTGATAACCACCATGAAAGAAGAGGGTCTTATCGAAAACTCAAAAAGCCCTTGGGCGTCTCCAGTGGTCCTGGTAAAGAAGAAAGACGGATCAACCCGCTTTTGCGTGGACTATCGAAGGTTGAACGATGTGACCAACAAAGATAGCTACCCTCTGCCTAGGATCAGCGATACTCTGGACGCAATGGAAGGAGCACAATGGTTCTCAACTTTGGACCTGAAAAGTGGATACTGGCAAGTAGAAATCCATCCTGAAGACAAAGAGAAGACAGCGTTCTCGACAGGAAACGGATTGTGGCAGTTCAAAGTGATGCCTTTTGGACTGTGCAATGCTCCAGCGACTTTTGAGCGCCTTATGGAATGCGTCCTGCAAGGACTCACTTGGAAATCTTGCCTGGTCTATTTGGATGACGTCATCGTATACGGGAAAACATTTGACGAACATTGTACAAATCTGAGAGCCGTGTTTCAAAGACTTCGAGAAGCCCACCTCAAGCTCAATCCAGAAAAGTGTTCACTCTTCAAAACCGAAGTGAAATACCTGGGACATATCATCTCATCCCAAGGAGTTAAGACGGATCCTGATAAGGTTGACACCGTGAAGAATTGGCCAACACCACAGGACAAACATCAACTCCGAAGCTTTCTGGGTCTAGCCACCTACTATAGGCGCTTCGTCAAGAATTTTGCTGAGATCGCCAAGAGTCTACATCAGCTAACGGAAAAGGGAAAGCAGTTTAAATGGTCAGGTGAGTGCGAGCACAGCTTTCAAGAGCTCAAGCAACGCTTGTGTAATGCACCAGTGCTGACCTACCCGACTCCAGGAAAACCGTTCATCATTGATGCTGATGCCAGCAATGTCGGGATTGGTGCTGTATTGTCACAGGTACATGATGGCGAAGAAAAGGTGGTTGCCTATTACAGCAAGGTACTCTCGAAGTCGGAAAGAAACTATTGTGTGACCAGAAGAGAACTTCTTGCACTGATTTTGGCAACAAAGCACTTCCATAAGTATCTCTATGGACAGAAGTTTCTTCTCCGAACCGACCATGGAGCACTAAACTGGCTTTTGAATTTCAAGAATCCAGAGGGTCAAGTGGCGAGATGGATTGAGAGGCTGCAGACGTACGATTATGAAATTCAACATCGGAAGGGGAAGCTTCACTCAAATGCTGATGCACTGTCTCGGAGACCATGTAAGCAAGACTGTAAGCATTGCAGACGCCAAGAAGAAAAAGAAGTGGTTACTGTTCAACGAACCAGAACCGATCCCATTTATGGCTGGAGCAACGACGAGTTGAGGAAGGCTCAACAAGAGGACCCAGATATTGAACCCATCCTCGCATGCAAGGAACACCAGGAAAAACCAGAATGGGCCGATATCTCCGACAGAAGTCCGGCTCTAAAGGCCTATTGGGCACAGTGGGACTCATTGCATGTCCAAGAGGGTGTCCTTCGACGTAAATGGGAATCAGCAGATGGAAAGTCCTATGTAATGCAGCTAGTCTTACCGAGATCGAAGATTGTGGACGTTCTGCGAGAGATGCATGATGGAGTTTCGGGAGGCCATCTAGGAGTAAACAAGACGCTAGAAAAGGTTCGACAACGATTCTATTGGCTACATGCAAGGGAAGATGTCGAGAAGTGGTGCCGAAAATGTGATACCTGTGCTGCCACCAAAGGCCCAAACAAAAAGAATCACAGCCAAATGCAGCAGTATAATGTCGGATCACCCTTTGAAAGGATTGCAATAGACGTGGCGGGTCCATTTCCGGAAACAAATAATGGAAATCGTTATATTCTGGTCGTCATGGATTACTTCAGCAAGTGGCCTGAAGCATACGCCATACCGAATCAAGAAGCCAAAACAGTCGCAGACCAAATTGTGTTCAACTGGGTGAGCAGATTCGGTGTTCCATTAGAACTGCATTCCGACCAGGGAAGGAACTTTGAATCAAACATATTCCAGGAAGTTTGTGGGCTTCTTCACATTAAGAAGACAAGAACAACACCACTCCACCCACAATCTGATGGCATGGTCGAACGGTTCAACCGAACCCTGAAGGAACATCTTTGCAAAGTTGTGGACGACAACCAGCGAGATTGGGATCGACACATTCCACTGTTTTTGATGGCGTATCGAAGTGCAAGACATAGCTCAACTGGCCATACACCGTCTGAGATTTTAATGGGAAGGAACATCAGACTGCCGAGCGAAATCAAATTTGGATGTCCCACGTCGGAACCGCAAGCCGAGGATGTTTACTTGGATGACCTCAGGGAAAGACTCCTTCAGATCCACGACGATACCAGGTCAAAAATTAAGATGTTCAGTGACCGAATGAAGACACGCTACGATATACGAGCGACAACAACAGAGTTCCAAGCAGGAGATCGAGTGTGGCTTTACAATCCCCATCGACAAAAGGGGTTGTCACCGAAACTTCAACGGGACTGGGAAGGCCCATATACAGTGATTAGCAAAATCAACGACGTCGTGTACCGGATACAAAAAGGAGTCAGAGGTAAACTTAAAGTCGTACATCGCGACCGACTACATCGCTACAGTGGTGATGAACATGATGGATTTGTTCGGGACGATCAATCCTAAGGAGGGGGCAATGTAATGTGTATACACTTTATTTTATCTCATACGCTCTGTATCTCCTTCCATTGTAATGTCTAATGTGTATACTGTAATGTGTATACACTTTATTTATCTCGTACGCTCTGTTTCTCCTTCTATTGTAATGTCTAATGTGTATACTTTATTATCTCGTACGCTCTGTACCTCTTTCTATATTTAATGTACACACTTTTCTTACTCTCTTTACATACTCTGTATCTCTTGTTTATTTAATGTACATACTCTCTTTACTTAATATCGTTTAATTGTAGTAGTAAACACTTGTGAGGGGCAATACCTAATAATTAAGAGAAACTTTTTGTTTAGCATTAAGAACGTTAGCCCCTACAAAAAGTAATCTAAGTATTTTATTTGTAAATAGAAAGCTTCTCGAACTTTCAAAAGCTTCTCGAACTTTCAGCTTCTCCAAGAACCAATAGGAACCAATAGTAGTTTCTAGAACCCATCATTTTGTATATAAATAGCCGTTGGATGGCGATGCAAATCAGTTGATTGTGAACTGCGATAAGTAAAGTACACTGTGTTTGAAAAGTTATAATTGAAAGTGTTGAATAAATAAGTTTGTGAGTGATTTGAATAAAGTGAATTTGTATTTTATTTAAAAAGTGAATAAGTTTTAATTGTCGGACCAAGCCGAATATTACATTGGTGTCAGAAGTGGGATTAAAACTTATTGAGAATAAAACAGTGAACAGTGATTAAACTATTTTGTGTGAAATAGTGAAGTTAAAAATGATAAGTAAAGTTTTGAAAGACTTAACTGTCGCTGAGCTAAAGGCCGAATTAAGCAAACGTGGCTTAAGTGCGGCAGGATATAAAATCGAACTCGTAAAACGGCTACAGGAATATCTGGAAGAACAAAATGAAGACCCAGATACGTTTGCTTTCGAAGTGGAAGCAAAATCGGAAGAGGTAAATGCAACTGCCGACTTATCTACCATGATGACACTTCTTCTAGCCAAATTTGAAGAGAATCAAAAGAAGCAAGAAACTCAAAACAAGAATGTTCTGGAGCAACTAGAAACTCAAAGAAACGAGCAGAAGACCGAGCAAGAGAATGTCCTCAAACAACTGGAAACACAAAAGAATGATGTTCTGGAACAACTACAAGATCGGTTTGATGAACAGAAAAATCTGCTTGAAGGCAGGTTTGCGGACTTCGAAGACAGAATCAATGAGCGTGTCGAAAAACAAAATTCAACGACTAATGCACGTTTCAAGAAAATAGACGACCAGATCGAAACCATTACAAGCGAACTAGAAAAAAGTGCGAAAGATGAAAGCTCGAGAAACTTCTGGTGAGTGCTCAAGAAAGAGAGAAGTGAATCCTCCAAGCTTTGATGGTCAGATACCGTGGTCAATCTACAAGAAACAGTTTGAAGCAGCAGCGTTAACAAACGGCTGGGACGATGACGAAAAATACATTGCTCTTACGCTTGCCTTGAGAGGAGCAGCTGCTGAACTGCTACAAACCATCCCAGCAGAGAAGAACGGTGACTTCAAAGTTCTGGTAAACGCAATCGAACAGCGGTTTGGGGATAGCCACATGACAGAAGTCTTCCGAGTACAACTAAACAACAGGGCACAGAAAAGAGGTGAAACTCTGCAGCAGCTTCAGGCAGATATCGAGCGATTAGTTCACCTGGCATACCCAACAGCTGGCAACGAGATAATAAATCAACTTGCTGTTGAAGCCTTTGTAAGAGCTGTGGGCGATATAAATCTCCAAAGGGCTATTCGCACTGCCGGAAAGCAAACACTACCAGAAGCATTGGCTTTCGCTCTAACAATGGAAGCCGCAGAACAAGCTTCCCAAAACGTGCATCGCGTGAGAGAATTGGAAGTCCAAGAATGCTCTTGTCAGAAGGCTACTCTAGAAAGAAATCAGCGAGACGGACCAGCACGATGCTGGAACTGCAACAAGACCGGGCATCTTCAACGACAGTGCAGATTACCGCGAAGAGCAACCGCATGCCAACACTGTGAACACAGAAATATGTCAACTGGTCAAAGTTACACCTACAATAATGTCGCTTCCCAAGTTGTTACCCACCCCACCAACTTCGAGGGACAGAAGCTGGCTTCTAGTACCGATAGCTACAGAAACACCATCCAGGTTTCTCAAACGAAACGTGACAACAAGAGCCTGACCGTGGAAGCAAGTATAAACGGCAACAAATGTGTGGCTACCATCGACACCGGTGCCACGGCGTCCATTGTACGGCAGGACCTCGTTAAGAAGACATGGCTCCACAACACCAATAGCTATCGTCTAAGGACTGCAACTGGAGAAGCCGCAAAAGTCTATGGTGAGGTACGTCTTAAGATCCGGATGGCAGAGTTGGAATTCTCTCACCTGTTTCTGGTAGCAGATATATGCGACGAGTGCATTGTCGGCGTCGATTTCATGAAAGATCACGGAGTGATATTGGACATCGGGAACCAAGTCCTGAAATATCGAAACATCGAGATTCCGATGATCTATGGGATCCACTCGCATGAGACCTCGTTATCTGTGAAAACCGTCATCAAAGAAGATCTAACTTTGCCTGCTTCTTCAGAAGTATTCGTGTGGACGAAATTGAAGGGTAAGCCTGGCAGCCATCGATACCTCATGGTCGAACCAGCATCTGTAAAGTCCTCCCAAAACGTTACCATTGGGAAGACTCTTGTTAGACCTGTAAAGAACATGGTTCCCGTACGAATACTGAACATCAAGCCGTACGAAGTTAAGCTTAGAAAAGGTGAGATTGTCGGACAATGCGAATCTGTATCAGCGATAACAAGGATCAACGAAGAAGAGTCAAGGCAAACCTCAAAATCTGAGGAGCTGAACTCCATAAAGACCAACATTCTCAAGTCATCTTATCTTGGTCACCAACAACGAAAAACTGCAGAAGGTCTCCTCGAAGAATTTGCAGACATCTTTTCGTCATCGCAAGGGAAATATGGCAGAACACAACTGGTTCAACATCGAATTAACACCGGAGATGCAAAGCCGATTCGTCAACCTGCAAGACGCCTTCCACTAGCCAAACAAGGTGAGGTTGAAGAACTGATAACCACCATGAAAGAAGAGGGTCTTATCGAAAATTCTAAAAGCCCTTGGGCGTCTCCAGTGGTCCTGGTAAAGAAGAAAGACGGATCAACCCGCTTTTGCGTGGACTATCGAAGGTTGAACGATGTGACCAAGAAAGATAGCTACCCTCTGCCTAGGATCAGCGATACTCTGGACGCAATGGAAGGAGCACAATGGTTCTCAACTTTGGACCTGAAAAGTGGATACTGGCAAGTAGAAATCCATCCTGAAGACAAAGAGAAGACAGCGTTCTCGACAGGAAACGGATTGTGGCAGTTCAAAGTGATGCCTTTTGGACTGTGCAATGCTCCAGCGACTTTTGAGCGCCTTATGGAATGCGTCCTGCAAGGACTCACTTAGAAATCTTGCCTGGTCTATTTGGATGACGTCATCGTATACGGGAAAACATTTGACGAACATTGTACAAATCTGAGAGCCGTGTTTCAAAGACTTCGAGAAGCCCACCTCAAACTCAATCCAGAAAGTGTTCACTATTCAAAACCGAAGTGAAATACCTGGGACATATCATCTCATCCCAAGGAGTTAAGACGGATCCTGATAAGGTTGACACCGTGAAGAATTGGCCAACACCACAGGACAAACATCAACTCCGAAGCTTTCTGGGTCTAGCCACCTACTATAGGCGCTTTGTAAAGAACTTTGCTGAGATCGCCAAGAGTCTACATCAGCTAACGGAAAAGGGAAAGCAGTTTAAATGGTCAGGTGAGTGCGAGCGCAGCTTTCAAGAGCTCAAGCAACGCTTGTGTAATGCACCAGTGCTGACCTACCCGACTCCAGGAAAACCGTTCATCATTGATGCTGATGCCAGCAATGTCGGGATTGGTGCTGTATTGTCACAGGTACATGATGGCGAAGAAAAGGTGGTTGCCTATTACAGCAAGGTACTCTCGAAGTCGGAAAGAAACTATTGTGTGACCAGAAGAGAACTTCTTGCACTGATTTTGGCAACAAAGCACTTCCATAAGTATCTCTATGGACAGAAGTTTCTTCTCCGAACCGACCATGGAGCACTAAACTGGCTTTTGAATTTCAAGAATCCAGAGGGTCAAGTGGCGAGATGGATTGAGAGGCTGCAGACATACGATTATGAAATTCAACATCGGAAGGGGAAGCTTCACTCAAATGCTGATGCACTGTCTCGGAGACCATGTAAGCAAGACTGTAGGCATTGCAGACGCCAAGAAGAAAAAGAAGCTGTCACTGTCCAACGAACCAGAACCGATCCCATTTACGGCTGGAGCAACGACGAGCTGAGGAAGGCCCAACAAGAGGACCCAGATATTGAACCCATCCTCACATTCAAGGAACACCAGGAAAAACCAGAATGGGCTGATATCTCCGACAGAAGTCCGGCTCTGAAGGCCTATTGGGCACAGTGGGACTCGTTGCATGTCCAAGAAGGTGTCCTTCGACGTAAGTGGGAATCAGCAGATGGAAAGTCCTATGTAATGCAGCTAGTCTTACCGAGATCGAAGATTATGGACGTTCTGCGAGAGATGCATGATGGAGTTTCGGGAGGCCATCTAGGAGTAAACAAGACGCTAGAAAAGATTCGACAACGATTCTATTGGCTACATGCAAGGGAAGATGTCGAGAAGTGGTGCCGAAAATGTGATACCTGTGCTGCCACCAAAGGCCCGAACAAAAAGAATCACAGCCAAATGCAGCAGTATAATGTCGGATCACCCTTTTAAGGATTGCAATAGACGTGGCGGGTCCATTTCCGGAAACAAATAATGGAAATCGTTATATTCTGATCATCATGGATTACTTCAGCAAGTGGCCTGAAGCATACGCCATTCCGAATCAAGAAGCCAAAACAGTCGCAGACCAAATTGTGTTCAACTGGGTGAGCAGATTCGGTGTTCCATTAGAACTGCATTCCGACCAGGGAAGGAATTTTGAATCAAACATATTCCAGGAAGTTTGTGGGCTTCTTCACATCAAGAAGACAAGAACAACACCACTCCACCCATAATCTGATGGCATGGTCGAACGGTTCAATCGAACCCTTAAGGAACATCTTTGCAAAGTTGTGGACGACAACCAGCGAGATTGGGATCGACACATTCCACTGTTTTTGATGGCGTATCGAAGTGCAAGATATAGATCAACTGGCCATACACCGTCTGAGATGTTGATGGGAAGGAATATCAGACTGCCGAGCGAAATAAAATTTGGATGTCCCACGTCGGAACCGCAAGCGGAGGATGACTACATGGATGACCTCAGAGAAAGACTCCTTCAGATCCACGACGATACCAGGTTAAAAATAAAGATGTACAGTGACCGAATGAAGACACGCTACGATATACGAGCGACAACAACAGAGTTCCAAGCAGGAGATCGAGTGTGGCTTTACAATCCCCATCGACAAAAAGGGTTGTCACCGAAACTTCAACGGGACTGGGAAGGTCCATATACAGTGATTAGCAAAATCAACGACGTCGTGTACCGGATACAAAAAGGAGTCAGAGGTAAACTTAAAGTCGTACATCGCGACCGACTACATCGCTACAGTGGTGATGAGAATGATGGATTTGTTCGGGACGATCAATCCTAAGGAGGGGGCAATGTAATGTGTATACACTTTATTTATCTCATACGCTCTGTATCTCCTTCTATTATAAATGTCTAATGTGTATACTTTATTATCTCATACGCTCTGTATCTCCTTCTATTTTAATGTCTAATATGTATACTTTATTATCTCTTACGCTCTGTATCTCTTTCTATATTTAATGTACACACTTTTCTTACTCTCTTTACTTACTCTGTAATCTGTATCCCTTTAACTCTAATATCGTTTAATTGTATTGTAGTAGTAAACACTTGTGAGGGGCAATACGAGAAACTTTTTGTTTAGCATTAAGAACGTTAGCCCCTACAAAAAGGAATCCCAGTATTTTTATTTGTAAGTGGAGTAATGTTCCAGAACATTCAGCTTCTCCAAGAACCATTAAGAACCAATAGTAGTTTCTAGAACCCATCATTTTTGTTATATAAATAGCCGTTTGGCGGCGAGGCAAATTAGTTGATTGTGAACTGAGATAAAGTAAAGATACTGTGTTTGCAAAGTTATAATTGAAAGTGTTGAATAAATAAGTTTGTGAGTGATTTGAATAAAGTGAATTTGTGTTTTATTTAAAAAGTGAATGAGTTTTAACTGTCGGACCAAGCCGAATATTACAATATATTGAAATACAACTGACTATAAAAGTATTTCATGTTGATACAAAATTAAATTATTGAAATTTGAGTTATTACATTACATTACATTTCACAGTACTTCGCACATAAATGTTACGAACTACAGACACATAGCAGCACTGGTGACTGAGACCATCGCATCGGCTGGGACAGAACAAGACATACAACAGAGAGAGACAGATAGACACATAGAAAGAAAGCACACATAACAGAAACCTACGTGGTTCAGAGGAGGAGACTTAGATTTGTATTGTCTCATGTGGCCTCAGATAAGCTGGCGATTTTTGTAGAAAAAGAAAGCTGCTGAAGCTGGGGTTTGAACCCGTATCGTTCGGCTTAGCGATCCACTACTCTATCCTCTGAACCATGGCCACCTGCAAGTTTGAGTTATTTGCAATGGTATTCAATGACTCCTACATTGCATGAAATATTACCTAGTTCATGGATCTGTTCTAGTTGAAAACGCTCTGTTTCCAATAGGAAGAAGCGGCAGAAGAGAGAAATAAATATTTTAGGTTTGCTTATTCGCTTTTCCATTTTCGGTCTTAAAAATTTATGATTTTTCCAAATATATTAACACAAGCTTTTAAATATAGACTCTACCGGCTTAACTATGCAAGGAAGTTCTCTAGAGCGACTGCAAACTTGATATACGCAAAAGGTAGCTTAGAAAATCCACTTCTAAGCCTAAAAGAAGTGTTGAAAGGAGACTATAGAAATGCTTCTTTCAGGGGACACAAATTCCACTGATGATAGATTTTCATATTACCATAATGACTTCCGTAATCGTGAAGAAAATGAGGACCATAAAGATGAAGGTGATGAAAAATCAAAAAACAGCGTTTTAATACATTTATTTCATAATAAATACTCATTTCTAACAAAAATTAATTGTTTTACTTCAAACAATAATTTTGTCCAGGTTTTTAATCGAAATACTCCTATGTGCGTCGTCGTGGGTTCGAGTCCTAGTCGTGCCCATAAAGTTTTTATTTCATCTTTCTGCAAGAGTATCAATCTGTCATGAAAAAGTGCTTCTCAACTTAGCCGTTCGGAATCGGCGTTAATTGCAGGTCCCCTCAATTCTTCACACGCACCCAGAGAATTTACTGATCGGTTTATATTCTCTTTTTAAGAATAATTTACGTATATTTGTAATGAATTCTATAAAAAAGTGGCTTATTTAAAGTAACACTGTTAAATCTCATTAAAGCCTACATATTAAAAGCCAAGAAAACCGCATATATGTATTTCTATATTCCAGAAAAGAAAGTGAAATTTGTTTATTTTAGAAGCCATTTAACTTTCTTTTAACTGTACAGTTGGGTGATTTTCTAAACTTCTGTGGTGGATACAAGTTACATAATGCGTTCTTCGTTGAAATTTTAAGAAAATAACGTGAGGCAATTTTGTTGAGGCTTTATTTATGGACAATACACTAAACTTTATTGCCCTAAGAAGTATGGAAGAAAAAAATTCATTCCATCGACAAATAGGAGAATAATAATATTTTTTGTTTTCTTTGCGGCTATTGCTCAGTGCCGGACTAGCTCAATACAAACTTGCAATTTCCTAGGAGCAAGACCTTATCTAGACCTTAGCGTTGGCTGGAAATAAAAAGTTTCTTGGAGTGCACCTTCAAATAACAATTTGCTTTATAGTTTAACCTGAGAGAATAGCAAGAAAGGAATCTTGCGAATCAATTTCAGTGTTCAGTCATACATGTCAAACATATCCGGTTATTATAATGCTTTGAAGGTACATACAAGTAAAAATCTTCATGGACACTACAATTCACGTGCAGTAACTTCACTGTGCTCTTTAGACTTGTACAAAGCAATATAGTACATTGGTCCGAGTCGACACATGATGTACACGGACATCTAGAAAAGGTTTTAAACAAGGGTCCTTTTACTAAGTGTTTATCTAAAGATTACCGTAATTTACAAGAAATTGACTTTTTAAAATATGTTAATACACGGCGGGACTTAAAGGCTAAATATAATGAGTGGAAACAAACGGAAGCTAGTGTCACAACCGAACGAAACGCTCCTTACCGAACTATGAAGTGAAAGTTACCCATAATGGACGGATGTGTACGGGAGTATCTTTCAAAATAAAACATCTGTTTTTCGTGTTCAATAGGTTTCGAATTTTGCTGACCATACAAGGAATAAACAATTACAAGCAATAACAAGAAATAATTACTTAAAATCGACAACAAGCTGTCAAATTTTCATCCGTAGAAAGGGAAAGGAAGCGCAGTTTACGTTCGTAAGCAAAACGGATTGAAAATTTATGAAACGGAGCAATCCTCCATTTAGGGAATAATATGTATACCTATGAATTTCTTGTTATCGCTCAGTTACGGACGGCTCCGTCCCCGCCGTTCCGTTCATAATGGTTCTATCTTAAGTGGCGAATACATTTATGACTTATGAGTTATGAGACTCAAGCAAGCGAAAAAAATAACTACAGTGATGAAAATCAGTCAGTTCGAACAAGAAGAGAAAAAGGCATTTCTTGTCAAAGACGAATTATGAAACTAAGTGGACATGCAATATTTTCGAAAAAATCAACTGAAGTTCGTAAAACATCGTTGAGATTGTCCGTGCCGAAAAGTTATAAAAATTAATATTAGATAAAATAGTCGATAGAACTATTCCAAACCTCTTAAATATATGCATAGATGCATTATAGGTACATTAACATTATACATACAAGTTTGATGATTTCTAAAATTCTGCAACTGTATTAAAGAGGCTTGATACAAAATGTGGAGTTGTAGACCTCTGGAAGTTACCTAACTTCATTGTACAGGGGCCTCTGAAATCGTTAATCCTGCACTGCAATTGCTCCAATGCTTCACCTTCTGATCCGCTCCAGTGACGTATGGTTCGTTTGTTTTAAAGTCACCTTTCCTTCACCCTCTCCTAATGATGTGGAAATTCCTATACAATGTGTTCTAGGTATAAATGTAATGTTCATTTTGATATATAGGAACATACAGATCTACTTCAACATAACATGAATTCAAAGGCCAATTAATATCAAAATATAGGTAGGTTTGTATGTACATAAATGCTAAATCCCTTCCTTAAACTTCGGGGACATGATTCTTGAGTGATCTTATTGTTTATATTCAATGCACCTTGGAACCTTATGAATCATTTTCCATTCTCTTGATTTTTCTATTTGCATGTAAATTATTGTCATCAACCAAATACGGCTATGCAGTTATGTCACATTTGAGTGATTTGGAACAATGCATGATGATAACATTCTCTTTTGGTTACCCAACTACTTATACTATACGTATGAAATTATAGGTTTGCTGTTATGTAGTTTTTTACATTCACGATAAAATTATTTCGTAAAAAGTATCAATACTTAAGAAGGCAAAAATAAGAACGTTTATGTTCTTATTATAATTTAATGTTGGATATTCATTTGTATAGGGCGAATTTTTATTGGAGGTATAAGACTTTTAGTTGGCAGCAATTTTTTAACTCGTGACCATTTGGTAAGCTGTCAAGTGATTCATTTTTAGTTTGGCTTGGCGTTCCAAGAATTGAAGCCGATTCACTGGTCAACAAAATTTAATTTTTTGATCGCCCCAAGGATGAGACACATCATTTCTGCACTGCAATGATGTGTCTCATCCTGGGGGAAAAAATGTTGTTGACCAGTGTTATCTTTCAAGGCGTAGATTCGGTGAACAATTCCAAAACAAAAATTTTGTCGATGAAGCTTACTTTTGGTTGAGTTTTGAATGGATACGTCAGTAAACAAAACTACGTTTTCTAGGGCACTGTTGGAGCGTAATTTCAATTAAGTACTCCATTACTTAGTAGTGAGGACTCAAAAACACCAACATCACCAAAATTCGCAGTTTTTCAAAGTAAATTCCAGCGAAATAAAAAGAGTTATTGCTAACATTTCTTAATGAGCATGAAATTCGACATTTAAACTGCAACACTATTTGAGAAAAACTTTATTTTTCTAACAACAAAGACTTTACAAGCAATTAAAATTCGTATTTTTAATAAGAAATTTTTCTTATGAAACGAATTTTTTTTATCTCTTCATTTATTTAGGACGTACTTATTCCGAACAAAATGCAATCAAAGTTAAAAGATATCTTTTTTACGTGAAATCTACTTAAATTTGAAAATTCAAATCAGTACCTAACAGTTTTTCTTAGTTTGGCGGAAGGTGGCTCTCTCTCTCTCTCTCTTAGCAAGATGAATTTACTTGAAAATTTTTCCCCTGCAGTTGGGTGGCGCTTCGAGCAATTCGCATTTTTAGTTTCAGTCCAGGGTTTAGGTCTCATTACTTTGGTGGCGGACATTTCACGCAGTGAATTCCGAACGGCATAGTTCAGAAGCACTTTTTCATAACAGATTGATACTCTAGGAAGTGTACCCGTGAAATGTGAAATAAAAACTTTATGGGTACTAGCAGATTTTGAACCCACGCGTTCTGCATAACAACCAACACACATAACCTGCAGTGGCGTAGATAGCTTTTCGCTATGGGGGGGGGGATAGATCTAGTTCGCTCATTTTTACTTCCGACATCTATACTAATATATAAAGCTGAAGAGTTTGTTTGTTTGTTTGTTTGTTTGTTTGTTTGTTTTAATACGCTTATCTCAGAAACTACTGGTTCGAATTGTAATTGAGTTGGATAGTCCATTAATTTAGGAAAGTTTTAGGCTACATAGCATTAAGCTACGACCAATAGGAGCGAAGAATCAGTGGAAAATGTGAAACGCGTGTTTGTGTGAAAGCGCTGATCTAAGGAACTGCTAAATGAAATTGAAAAATTCTTTTTGTGTTGAATAGTCCATTTATCGAGGAAGCCTTTAAGCTATACAAAGATACGCTGCAAATAATAAGAGCAGAGCTTCAGTGTAAAGTCTTACTAAAACGGGGAAAATAAATCATATTTGAACGCTTCGAGTTAAGAAGAATTTTGACTTAGGGAGAGTCGACTAATATACAATTTTAAAATAACTTCGCAACCGAATTCACGCGCATGATGCATAAGTCAAGACGCACTTCTGGCCGGAGCGTGAGGGAGAGGCGGACGAATTCGCGGGCAACTGCTAGTATAGAATATATGAAAAGTTTTGAGTGTTTGTCTGTCTTTCTGTAAACGCACCTGCAGCCTTAACCACTGGTCCGATTGACTTAAAACTTGAAAACTAGAGGTTCGTTGGTGCTTTTTTTATTTTTTTTTTAAAGATCAGAACTAAGGGAAGCCACCATACAATTTGTTTTTTCTCAAAAACGATTTTTTTTAAACTTCCTCCAAAACGTTACCTCTCATAGAATCGTTTTTTTCTTATAAGATTTTTTCGAAAAACAAAACCCTGATCAGCTACTAATTTTTTTTCTGAAAGTACGTATAAATTGCCCAAATAATATTTTATTTCCAAACAAATTTTAAAAATTTGTTTGTATTTTTAAAAACATTTATAAACTTTTTTTCAAAATTCTATACCTCAAAATCGGATCAATATTTAAAATCGAAATTCAATAATAAAATGTAAATTTACATATTCTTGAATACTGCATACCCAAATTAATTTTAGGAAATTTTCGTAATATTTTATCACACCAAAAACATAAATGTAAAAAAAGAGCCAAGTTCTCCCGTACAAAAATTCTGCCTAACAAATCAGCCACGAAAAGTAATGAGATCTAAAAGAACGCCAAGTTCTAAGATTCAGCAAGTACTCGTAGGTGCATTGCAAATGTTTTAAGTGGACTTACATCGAATCAACTATTAGTTTTGAAAGTAACTTGTAAACTAATGTAAATTAGTTAATTTTTTTTACTTAGCAAGTTTTCCAAACTTTTTTAATAGTAGGTTACTAAGAGAAAACCTGCCAAGTAAAAAAAATTAACTAATTTACATTAGTTTACAAGTTACTTTCAAAACTAATAGTTGATTCGATGTAAGTCCACTTAAAACATTTGCAATGCACCTACGAGTACTTGCTGAATCTTAGAACTTGGCGTTCTTTTAGATCTCATTACTTTTCGTGGCTGATTTGTTAGGCAGAATTTTTGTACGGGAGAACTTGGCTCTTTTTTTACATTTATGTTTTTGGTGTGATATCATTACTTTTTGCAAAGATTTTTATTTTTTGATAAGCAGAAAAATCTAAAAATTTATTTTATTTCTTTATATTGACAGGCAGAATTGCTAGTTTGCCAAATTACAATATTCTACGATGATCAGAGGTGCCCCATATATTTTATAAAATTTATTTTTAAATGGGTGGGTACCACGCCCCCTCAGTTGAAAATCATAAATTTCATATTTTATTTGTTCTATTGCACGTTGTACTTGTATGCCAAATTTCTTGATTCTACTGCACTTCAAAGTGCACCATATAATTTAAATTAATAATGTAAAAGTAGGCGGCTACCACGCCCCCTGACTAAAAAATTTCAAATTTTCGATTTTTTCCTTTGTATGTACTTCATTACCTATCACTGTGCTAAATTTCTTGATTCTACTGCACTCCAAAGTGCTCCATATAATTTAAATTAATAATTTAAAAGTAGGCGGCTACCACGCCCCCTGACTGAAAAATTTCAAATTTTCGACTTTTTCCTTTGTTTTTACTTCATGACATATCACTGTGCCAAACTTCTTGATTCTACTGAACTCCAAAGTGCTCCATATAATTTAAACTAATAATGTAAAAGTAGGCGGCTACCACGCCCCCTGATTGAAAATTTTCAAATTTTCGATTTTTTCCTTTGTATGTACCACATGACCTACCACTGTGCCAAATTTCAAGTTTCTAGGGCAACGGGAAGTGCTTCATAATTTTGATGATCTGTCAGTGAGTGAGTCAGTGAGTGAGTCAGTGAGTCAGTGAGTCAGTCAGTTACGGTTTTCGTGATTTTTGGAACATTGTATCTTAGAAACTACTTATGCTTAATATCTGAAATTTACTGAGGTGCTTCTTCTTGACTAGCTTAACAAATGATGTGAGTTTGAAACTTTTGGCTTCTTTGGTATAGAAGTTAGAGGGGTGTGGAAAATGCCCTGAGTTGTTTCCTGTAAATAAGGGTGTAGTGCCAAAGTTGCTAGAGAACTTGGCTGGGCACTACCGTGCCCCTTGATATATATAAAATAAATTTAAAAAAAAAGCCACTCAAAATAATTCGCACAAATAACTCGCAAAATTACGACGAATGGTTGTCAATCTGCCGCTTGTGTAAGGCATGCTTTATGTAAAGGGTAATAGCGCATTTTGCTTTCTGGTTAAAATGAACTAGTGTGAGTTATCGTTACCGTTAGGATTCGCGTTAACTTCACCACAGTTGTGCGAACATTTGTGTTCGTATGGATGAGTGTGTTGCGTGTTTGGGGCAGTTTCTTACACCAAATTAACAATGTGACACACGGTGAGAAGAAATCTAAATATCTTTCAATTTTTGTTACGGTGTGGGCTTTTGTGGAAAGCTGGAGTTAAGCTCTTTTTCTTGCACGTTTACCTATTATTATCAATTAGGGAGAGACGTTAAAAAATACTTTTTAAAAATCGATATAAAATAGAAATTCAAAATATTTTGTGATTTGCCGAAGTAATAATTTTTTTCAGATGAAGTTGACTTTGTGTTTTCCCCGTAGACTGTAGGTATAGAATGTACAATTTACAATGCCTCTAGGAATCCTGTGAGTACTAATAAGACTTGATTCACGTACGAAGTAGGTACTAAATTTCAGAGTGCGTTTCTTTAACTTATTTGGCAGGACTTGGTTATGTTGAACAATTATGAATCCCAATGGGGGGGGATATATCCCCCTGATCCCCCCCCCTATCTACGCCACTGATAACCTGTATGCCACGGGTACTATTACACTTCTAAAATTAAGTCACAAACGTTAATATTCGAACTTAAAGCAAACAAAACTAAAAAATATAACAATTTTGATAATCTTTGAGAATCTATAGGTATACATACATGAGTGGACTTTTTATGCAATGCTATATTGTTTGTAAGTTATTACTCCTCGCGGCACATTAAAAATAAAAAGACAACAAGAACTATATCACACTATTTTTATTGCTAAACATCTCGTCGTGGACAATAGAAGCAATCAAAAATTTTATCTAAAAAATTTGTTTTTAACTGTGGTGGAAGGAGCTCTAAATTAGCTGAGGTATCACTTTCGTCAGAACTATTTTCATCCGACTCAATTGTTATGTCTTGTATGCTAAATGTATCTGATAGTTCTTGTTTTCTTGCGTTTTTCAACTTAAGAGGGAAAAAGGAGATTTCTTCTTGGTCATCGCTGAAAGAAAATAAAATAAGAAAATATTATAATAATAATAAGAATTTTTCCTTTAATGCACTGGATAAAATCAACAAATCGGTACCTTTCAGATTTATAGTCAACCAAAGGTTGATTCTCGACATACCCAGGTATTTGCAAGCGACTAATTGGTATTAAACTAGAAGATTGCGACTTTTTTGACTAAAAAGAAAAAATATTATTGATTGCTAATTTGTAAAAGATAATCAGGCAAATTTCAATGCATTCCCACACAAGTTTCCTGATATTGGTTGTAACTGCGTTTGGCTTTTTCGACTTTCAACTCGAGCTTTCTTTGAAGAATTCGACATGTATTTGATTTTTGGCAATAATCCGAATTTCCATTTTCTTCTGAACTTGTTCTTGGTCGTCCACTAAAAGTTACTTCCAGATGGTTGGGTTCTTGACTTTCTAGTGCATTACCCTTATGAAAGGAGAAGTATGTGTGCAATTAATTGAGTATTGTTTTGAAAGAATATTATCTAACATTTTCAGCCTTTTTTGAATCATTATTTATTAATTTTAATCCGTTGTCATGCTTATTTATATTGTCTTCCATTTTTATTTGGGATTGATTGTTTGTTTTTGTGGTTTCAATTTATTTTAAATGCACTTCTTCACTACGTCAACTATTTGTTGAACTGTTTTATTTTGACAAGAGTTAAAATGTCAAAACAAAAGTTGTATTTATATATGGTATTGATTTTTTCTTAGCAATGTTATCGTCATGCGCGGTAGCTGTATGGTAGATCCGTTGATTTAACGAAAATGTGATGTATGATACCGATTCAAATGTTTTGTTGACAGAGAAAATATTGAACATGATGCATGTTAATAGAAATAGAAATATAAAATGTGGTAAACCTTTATTTAGAAATTGGTAAAAGTCAACTTGTTTTTTATAAAATTCACTCAACATATCAAACTTCGTTATTTTATTGCATTTGAATAGTTTTTCGTTGTGCAGTTTGTACAGTTTGAATTTGCTGTTGAATTGATAGAGGAACGAAGAGGCGAAATAATAATACTCGCGTCCGTTTCAAACTACCTAAAGTAAGTCATTTTTAAGGTAAGTACAGGGCAACTATCCCAACTGCCTGTATATAATGTGGTAGTATAGACACAAATTCTGAACCGGTTTTAGTATCTCCTTCCAAAAACGAAATAAACCATATAGAAATTGATAAACTTGTAAGACTCTCTGACACAATTTCCTCTGATGCTTCGACAGAACAGGATATTTCTAGTGCATCTCACGCTCCTGCTACTAGCAATCCCAAATATTCTTACTTCAGTACCTAGGCCTAAATATGTCTTTGTCTCTCGTCTTTCACCAGAAACGGAGACTAAAGACGTAATAGAACATTTGATTGCCTCAAATATAATAAAAGATTCATCGAGCATCAAATGTTATAAAATAAATAAACAAAACAGTTTCGTATAGCGTCGTTCACAATGACTGTTCCCGACTCCCTATTTGTACCCATTTTAAGTTGCACATGGCCTCCCAATGCATTAGTTAAGGAATTTTCTGCTCCTTAGAGAAGAAAATCACATCTCACTTTTCCTTCTAGTCCGAATTAAAAAAACTGCAAAGGCTATCCCTCTACTACCTAAATGTAAGAGGACTTCGTAGTACAAACAACTACTATTTTTTTTTCAAAATTCCTAATCTTTGCCATATGATCTTTTCGCCATTACCGAAACTTGGCTTACTACCAATTAGTTTTTTTATAGCATTTTCAAAAAAAAAAACGTTATTTTGAGGACCCTTTAAAATTGTGTTGTTCATCCTCGCCTTGAATACTCATATCGAGAGGTTAGAATCCGTTCAGTGGAATTTTACTCGGTTTGCCTTAAACGGCATGCAATGGAGCGATCCCTTTAACATTCTTCCTTATGAATATTGTTTGTCAACTCTTCCGATGGAAATATTGTCACAAAGAAGAACCAACAATGAAATTTGTTTCCATTAGATTATTACAGGTGTAACTGACGCTCCGGATTTGTTAGACCTTATTTCCTTTAACCATAGAGGAGGAGGTTACAAATTTCGTGGTAGGGACATGATTAAAAAACCTAGGCATCGAACAAACTATGGAATGCAAGAGCCCTTGACACGAATGATCAGACTTTCTAACTGCAACTCAAATGTTTTCTATTTTAATCTTAGTACAAATTATTTCAAATAACTACTTTAAGCCAGTGTTCCACGCACTTAAATGTTTTATGTTGTGTTTTTGTATGTTTTTAGTTTCAATGTTATTTTTATTTTGTTAGTTCGCTTGTGTAAGTGTTGTTCTGTTTTAGCGTTTGCCCACTTATAACTAACACCGCACTAAGTGATGAGATTTTGTGTTGGCAAACCATTGGTCGTTTGCTATGAGTTTGTGTGTGAAAAAATAAAAATAAAAGAAGAATTAATTAAGGAATTGCTGTCAAGGTTTCAATATGGTGCCGTGAACGAAGGCCATATGAACTAACGCCATAATGGCTTTATTTCTCATTCGAATGAGAATGTGAATTTAAGTCATAATCGGATAATGGCGTAATTTCACATTTGAATGAGAACTAACGCCATTATGGCGGTCGTTCATATGGTCTTTGTTCACGGCACCTTCAATATACCATAAATACATATATATTCCGTCAACTCAGTCTAACTTATAAACACAATATTCCCGTAAAACATTGGTTTCTCTAATACAAAGCACCTTAAAACGTTTTTTCTGCATCTATTTTTGGAAATCATGCAGAAATCCCTAGAAATCACATTCCACCTATGATATGTATAGACTAACTGTTATTTTGAAATAGCTAACGTAACAAATTAGCTAAACAGACTGCTTCCTCAAAAGATATTAGTCGTGTTTTTTTGGCATCGCTATCTACAGCCAAATTCGATTTCCCAAAAAAACGTTTCCGCATTTGCCCATCCGCAGCTGTTTTATTTTATTTTTAAGTTGGTATTTGGTTTTGCTTTCGGATAAGTTTTTGACATTTTGGGGGTACGTTCGTAGATTGGCTCCGTCGTCGTTCAATAAACAAATAAATAAAACAATAAGAAATGTTCAGACAAATGTCAAACAGAGAAGTGTGTTTGAAAGTGCGTGTGCTTGTACCTATGTGTGAATTTTGATAAAAATCGAGATTCAGATTTTTGATTCTCGAATCCATTTTTTTGAATCTCAAGTCTCAAATAGATCAGGAAATTTGAGATTTTTCCAATTTTTCCTCACTTCACCAACTCTTTTAGCTGTCAGACTCACAAATTTGACTCACTCTAAAGGTATGACTACAAAGAGTACTTTTTGCAAAAAATCAAAAAGTGAAAATTTTCAAACTCATTTTGTGACAATTTATCCACCCCAAAATTAAAAGTCAAAAACAATTTTTGTAGTTTTTGTTTTTTTTTTTTTCAAATTCAAATGGTGCTACAAAGAAACAAACATTTTACTTTAGTAAATTTCCCACTTTTTGCAAAAAGTGGCCGTTGTATAGTTATACCTTAAATCTCGCAAATAGAAAACTATGTACATTACAGAAGGAAACACCATAGAGCAACTATGTGTGACTCGTTCCTTGATTTTTGCGTTCCAATTTTAATTCAAAATAAACTTAAATAAAAGAACGCACTTAAAGTGCGTTGCACTCTGCGAACACAACCTTCGAGACTCATTGAGTTTTCCGATAATCCGAGTTACCAACTTAAGAAATTCAATTTTTCTCCGATCGAGTATCGATACTCGAAAAAATGTCAATTTTTTATCCGCAACCAGATTTAAGTTTTATCCGCAGCTGCGTGTTGTATTTGTAATACATGGAAGCTCCCACTGCAGATACGGATAGCTATGCCAAAAAAACACGCCTATTCATAGTAATTGATCATTCATACATTCGTAACCATTTGAATGAAGGATACATAAATAAAAACACATATGTACATTTAGAATTTAGTAAACTAAACGATGATCACGAAAATTAAATTCAGTATTTATATAATCAAAAACATTGCTACATACTGTTCTGAAAATCAATATGATAATTAATTAACATTAAGATGGTTTTTCAATTTCTCAATACAAATCATAACTGATGTGAAATGAGAACAAGGTTTATACTACTTTTTTTTTTCATAAAATGCCTCCAGCAATGCTTACTTACCATCTATCTGTAACGTTAAATAAAGCGCCACTGCAATAGTTATAATCCAATTTTGTGAAGTGAGCCACATTTTCTATCAACTATTTTATTACCAACATATTTTACAACGTGATTTTATTTTGTGCGTACTCATCATTGTGTCTTAACTAATTTAATTTTCCATTTATTCCTTGTTTGAATACTTTTTCACACATTCAAACATAATGTGCACTCCTTACGGTGCCTTAAACATTCTTTTTTACTAGAGAAAGGTACGTTTATAGCCGTTTTCAAAGGATTTAATATTAGCAAGAGAAGGTCAGTATTGCTATCAGTAAAACATCGGAAGTTAAATCCACTTTTATTTTGCATTTAAGAACTTGGTCAATACTTTGTTAAGCCTTCTGTATATATTTTATTTATTTTTTGTGGTTTGAATTTAACACTCGATCGAATAAGGACACCCGTTGCACAAACATTTGCGTTATTTTCGAAAAGAATACTCGTATATATGTATTTTGATCAACCAACGTGTTGTATAATATTTTCTTTATTTGATGCAATTGCAAGAAGAAACGTGAGTTATTTTCTCGGGCAGCAATCAACATCAATCGAAACTAGCACAGAAATTCAAGCATGTGGAACATTTATATTTCAAAATTTGTTAGTCTTTTCGGATGGGGCACACGAAAACCAAATCAGAACAAAAAATCTCGGTAAATCATAGACTTTCATTCAATAGTGAAACTGGGGGGGTATGTTTTCTTTACTTCACTTCTTAAAAATGCTTAATTACTGTGGAACCACACGGGGTATGGTGTTTCAGCCCATCGAAAAGGAAGTTTGAAACCCTTGACCGGAACTTAGAAATAAAACTGCCGCCACCACAACTCTAGTAGAAGTCATTCACCTGCAAAATATTTCGATGTCAACTATTTCACTACGTGCTACAAACGTCTAGCTAAAAGGTAAACAACCCTTATTTCGATTTAATGTACTCCAAGAACAAGGATAGAAAATGCACTTTTCTTGTGTTGCTGTTGTAATTCGTTGCACGCAATGCCCCGTGCATTAAGTCGATACACTTTCCTTTAAAAACGAGGGTGTTATAAGTATCTTGAAAGTACGATCAAAATGAGAACGCAGAAGAATTGGAGTACATTCTCTAGGTTTATTTGACCAAGCGGAAAACTTAATTTGAATAAGTAAAAACAATTTTTTTTTTCGAGATTTATTTAAACCGCACTCGTGTCTCTTTCGAAGCGTCTGCTTAAGCGTCTGAATGTGAACTGAAGTAGGCATATCAAGCAAAGAGCTCTATGGTTAGTTTCGACCCTAATGGTCTGATTCTTTCCACATCACCCATCAAGCGTTGAAAAAAGTAGACTTTCCACCAAAATAAAAAACACTTTATGTTTGTGTTTGGTAGTATCGCGTGTACAAACGGAGTGAATTGCTAAGTTTTGCTTACAGAGGTAAGCTCTTATAAAGTGAGTCAAGTCAAAGGAGTAGTTCAGTGACAACAAAAGCATGAAATTCAATTTGTAAATAAATCAATTCAAATTCTTAATGAATGATACATATGTACACTTGAAGATTTTTAAGCATAAAAGTAGATAAATAAAGATACAAGGTGATGATCATGATGAAGGAAAATTTTCTTAAAAATATAAAGTTTGCGAATGTTCAGGCATAGTCTATGGAACGTAAGTAACTAAAAATGTCAGCTTTAGCTGACTCTTAATTAGGTTTGAATCATGAACGTTTTTCTTTCAAAACTAAAATAATAGGTAGTCACCTGGCGACTCCTTAGTCTGCATCCTTACTTCTTTTCTCACTCCCTAAAATTAAAGTAAAATGTATTGAAAATTGTTGAATCTAAGGGGAAACAAGTGTTTCGCTCTGTTGCTTTGGATGTCGTGAAATGTTTACTCTTTTATGCATTTTCTCTTTTCCTCGAATTAGTTTAGTCTTCCCCCATACAATCGAGTAAAGGCTTTGTTAATATACATGCTGCTGAGAGCAGTGTGGAATACCCTTTTACATTTCAACCTAGCAACTAGCCGGCTTAAAGTATTGTAGCATTTCGAAGTTTGCAATTTTTTTAGGAGGTTAAAATAGGCGCACGAGTGCTTGCAAAGACACTTGCTACAAAAACAATGGAGCGTGTAATTTGATACATGAACCTGTTGCATGAAAATTAACCACAACTTTAACACACCAGATGTGAACCTTTCCATAATATGTTCAAGAGAAGAAACCTTCTTACTATTATTTTAAATTATTTGAAATAATTAAATACTACGCTTTGTTGGATAGTGGTATTGGTGCTTCAACAGCTTTCTGTTATTTAAGCCAACATTTTATTCTGCAAGCTGCAACCATCAAAATGAAAACGGAATACCTTGATGACAATTGCTTTTACATTATTTTTCAATGTTAACAGAATGAAATATTGATTACAAACTGGTTTCAACACCTGAACAGTTTAAAAATGCGGTGAAAGAACTATGAAGAATCATTTTTGAATTTAAAGATTGTAGTTATAAAGCTTAAAACACGCATAATATGGTACTATCTGGCTTAGTCGTTGTGACAAAAGACTTTACTAATCTGAAAGATACCATCATGGCCTTGTGGTTTTTCTGAAGGGAAATATGCACGGCCGTAGCTACACCTATTGAGGTCCCGCGCTCCCTCAACAAAATTATTTTTATGTCAACAAAATTTTCTTACCTGGATAAATAAACCATTCTACTTAAGCTTTATTGTCAATGCAAAAATTTCATCTCGTGACTAACGAAACCTATCAATTATTTCATTCAATATCTTAGGTTTGGATGATTTATTTCAACTCGAATAGCCAGAAGAAACATAGAATCACAAGTCTAGATTTTTATTAGACTAGGTAAGGTACCCAATGCGGCATTTTGGTTTCTTGTTTAATAAAGTTTTACGAAGACTTTTGGAATTAAAATCAAAAGCTTTGCATGAGGGAAAAATGGACACCAAACTTTAGAAAAAATGTGTGCTTATTCAGAAAATTAAAGGAAAACTTGAAAAAAACTCAAAAATTGAGTGGTTTTTTGTATGGCTGTATCTCAGTAGAAATATAGAATGAAGTGATATAAAAAGTTTTTCAAAGATTATAATTTTAAGTAGATTTTAAACTTTTTTTCGTGGACTTACCGCTTTTTTGCTTCTCAAATTATTTTGAGTTAAGAAAATACCGTTAGTCGTTTTCGCTTGAGTGTAAAAAATATTCACTCAGTTCCAAAATTGAAAAAAAATAACGTTTGATTTGTCATAAAGTGAGCGGAAATTTTTTTTCAATCCAACCGATCCAAGATTCAATTTGGGTTTAAATGCAAAAACTCAATTTTGACTTTGGACCCCAATATCTCAGCTAAAAATTGACTTACAAAAAAAATAAAAGCAAATTTGAACAATCCCTAACTTAAGTAAGCTACTTTTTACCGCGATAAAATACTCATTCCCAGCACTCCTTGGTTTCGATTAATTGGTTGCCTATCATTAGGCGTTCTTTTCTTTTATTTGGTAAATGTGGCAAAAAGCTTTGTAATTTCAACAGAGCGAGGGGTAAGGAAGACAGGCAAAAGTGAAATGGTGAAGATTGAAAGGGGAAAGAGTATGTGGAGGGGTAGGTGGTGGACGGGGAATTGCTTACACGATTAAATAATGGTACAAGACTTCATGTCACACAACTTTGGCGAAACTTTGGCAATTTATAAAGTGCAAGGGCAAACACTTAAGGTAGCGGGGAAGAACCTAGAAAACCCGTGCTTCTCCCATGGACAGCTATATGCGATGCGTGTTCGCGGATGTCCAATGCCCACAATCATTTCAGTCTTTCACCTGTACTTTAACTTAATGTGGGCAAAGCCGGGGGTACCAGCTAGTAATATGTATATGTATACTTATATACTTTTAAGATGGGGCTTAGTATAGACGACATATGTAGAGGCTGCGGCAATGAAGAAGAGCACGAGAACACGGCTCAGTTTCTATGCCACTGTCCAGCACTCAGCCGTACTAGATATAAATTTCTAGGCAACTATTTCTTTAATGAACTAGAAGAACTATCTGAACTCCCTGGCAACCGCCTACTGAACTTTGTCAAGACCAACAAATGGCTCGACCAACCATAGAATTAATAGGTTAAAACACTTCAGAAGTTACAATACTTCAGGGTATCACAAGGGATCTACATTGATCTAAGTGTGACGGTAACAAAACCAACTGTCAGCCCATTTTACCTAACCAAACGCTGCTTGATAAACGTCACTCGTAAAATTAATTGCGCTCTGCAAAATTCGTATGATTTTCTTTTCTTTTTATAAAAATAATACTTAATTAATGTTAATTTTTGATAACATACTCTTTTGTTATCATATCCTTCTATAAAATTAACGTTTGAATTGTTATTTTGTTAAAAGTAAAAAGTGAAACATTGAAATTCACATAACCTCAAAATTGATGGGAAATAACAAAAAACGACCGCTTAAAGATATCTCTCCAGAACAAGGTGCTTCAATATCAGCAAAAAAACATACTTTCCATCGAAATATGATGCCGTCTTCTTCAAGCAACTCCAGTGAACAACATCCCACCAGCCCACCTTTGGATTCTTTGTTATCTGGTCAAAAAAATGACTCATTCTCTTGGTCTGTGTTTGACTTAAAGCTTGGCAAACTACGCGATGTCGCTCGAAAAGAAGATCTTCAATTACTTAGCACGGACATTCAACAACTCCGTAATGAGAATTCCCAGCTGAAGGAGGAACTAAGTTCTATGAAAAGCAGATTGGAATACATCGACAAATCTTCGATACGATGCAACATTATTGTCAGTGGCCTCAAAAACAAAAACACCCAATCTGCTGCTGTCGAGTTCGTGGATATATGTTCCAATATTTTAAACACCAATGTATTAATAAAGGATTCAAAACAATTACACGCTGGGAGGTCATATTTATTCTCTTTGGATTCCACATCTCAAGTTCAAAGCATTATTGCCTCCAAGAAAATACTTGAACAGTCTGCCATCTATCTTCAAAAAGACTACACGACAGCTGAACGCAACAAGAGATTTCATTTACGTCAGCTTGGAAGAATTATCTCAGGAGTTGACAGAAGCATCAAAATTCGTCTTGGCGAGTTCAACATCTTCATCAATAACAAGTCTTTTACTTGGAATAATGATAAATTCGAAGCTTCGATGTCAGCGGATGCAGAGTTCCTTAAAAGCATTCTCTCAAACATTGTGAGAAACCCTCCCAAGGCAAAAGCAAAGTTTCCTTTACATAATATTGGTAATGTTCAAAAATAGCAATCAGAAGTCTGCCAGTTGCTGTCGTATAATATACCTAATCTAAAGAGTAAGCTAATTTTTAGTAACTTTTGTTCCTATATAAATAAATTTGATATTGTAATGTGTATTGTGTATACACTTTATTTTATCTCATACGCTCTGTATCTCCTTCTATTGTAATGTCTAATGTGTATACGTTATTATCTCTTACACTCTGTACCTCTTTCTATATTTAATGTATACACTTTTCTTACTCTCTTTACTTACTCCGTATCTCTTTTTATATTTAATGTACATACTACTCTTACTCTCTTTACTTACTCCTTATCACTATAACTCTAATATCATTTTATAGGAAATAAGTATGTAGCAATAAGTTTAATTGTAGTAGTAAACACTTATGTGTATGACAGTTAAAAATGAGGGGCAACATCTAGTGGTTAAAAAGAAAACTTCTGGAACATTCGGTTTAGTAGTTTCTAGAACCATTATCAGAACTATAAATACCCGATTCGAAAGCGAAGCGGGATAGTTGATTGTGAACTGCGATAAGTAAAGTACACTGTGTTTGAAAAGTTATAATTGAAAGTGTTGAATAAATAAGTTTGTGAGTGATTTGAATAAAGTGAATTTGTGTTTTATTTAAAAAGTGAATAAGTTTTAATTGTCGGACCAAGCCGAATATTACATTGGTGTCAGAAGTGGGATTAAAACTTATTGAGAATAAAACAGTGAACAGTGATTAAACTATTTTGTGTGAAATAGTGAAGTTAAAAATTAAAAAAAAAAAAACAAAAAAAATGAGTAAAGTTTTGAAAGACTTAACTGTCTCTGAGCTAAAGGCCGAATTAAGCAAACGTGGCTTAAGTGGGGCAGGATATAAAAACGAACTCGTAAAACGGCTACAGGAATATCTGGAAGAACAAAATGAAGACCCAGATACGTTTGCTTTCGAAGTGGAAGCAAAATCGAAAGAGGTAAATGCAACTGCCGACTTATCTACCATGATGACACTTCTTCTAGCCAAATTTGAAGAGAATCAAGAGAATGTGCTAGAGCGGTTTGACGCACAGAAGAAAGAGCAAGATAAAGTTCGGGAGCAACTAGAAACTCAAAGAAACGAGCAGAATACCGAACAAGAGAATGTTCTCAAACAACTAGAAGGAAATGTCCTCAAGCAACTAGAGGCTCAAAGAAATGACCAAAAGCAAGAACAGCAGAATATTCTAGAGCGGTTTGACGAACAGAGAAACCTTTTAGAGGGCAGGTTTACGGACTTCGAAGAGAGAATCAATACTCTCGACGAGCGCGTCGAAAAACAAAATGCACGTTTCGAGAAAATCGACGAACAAATCGAAACCATCACAAAAGAACTAGAAAAAGTGCGAAAGATGAAAGCTCGAGAACCTTCTGGTGAGTGCTCAAGGAAGAGAGAAGTGAATGCTCCAAGCTTTGATGGTCAGATACCGTGGACAATCTACAAGAAACAGTTTGAAGCAGCAGCGTTAACGAACGGCTATCGTCCCAGCCAGAGCGAGAAATACATTGCTCTTACGCTCGCCTTAAGAGGAGCAGCTGCTGAACTGCTACAAACCATCCCAGCAGAGAAGAACGGTGACTTCAAAGTTCTGGTAACCGCCATTGAACAGCGGTTTGGGGATAGCCACATGACAGAAGTCTTCCGAGTACAACTAAACAACAGGGCACAGAAAAGAGGTGAAACTCTGCAGCAGCTTCAGGCAGATATCGAGCGATTAGTTCACCTGGCATACCCAACAGCTGGCAACGAGATAATAAATCAACTTGCTGTTGAAGCCTTTGTAAGAGCTGTGGGCGATATAAATCTCCAAAGGGCTATTCGCACTGCCGGAAAGCAAACACTACCAGAAGCATTGGCTTTCGCGCTAACAATGGAAGCCGCAGAACAAGCTTCACAAAACGTGCATCGCGTGAGAGAATTGGAAGTCCAAGAATGCTCTTGTCAGAAGGCTACTCTGGAAAGGAGTCAGCGAGACGGACGAGCACGATGCTGGAATTGCAACAAGACCGAGCATCTTCAACGACAGTGCAGATTACCGCGAAGAGGAACCGCATGCCAACACTGTGAACACAGAAATATGTCAACTGGTCAAAGTTACACCTACAACAAGGTTGCTTCCCAAGTTGTTTCCCACCCCACCAACTTAGAAGGACAGAAGCTGGCTTCTAGTACCGATAGCTACAGAAACACCATCCAGGTTTCTCAAACGAAACGTGACAACAAGAGCCTGACCGTGGAAGCAAGTATAAACGGCAACAAATGTGTGGCTACCATCGACACCGGTGCCACGGCGTCCATTGTTTGTACGACAGGACCTCGTTAAGAAGACATGGCTCCACAACACCAATAGCTATCGTCTAAGGACTGCATCTGGAGAAGCCGCAAAAGTCTATGGTGAGGTACGTCTTAAGATCCGGATGGCAGAGCTGGAATTCTCTCACCTGTTCCTGGTAGCAGATATATGCGACGAGTGCATTGTCGGCGTCGATTTCATGAAAGATCACGGATTGATATTGGACATCGGGAACCAAGTCCTGAAATATCGAAACATCGAGATTCCGATGATCTATGGGATTCACTCATATGAGACCTCGCTATCTGTGAAAACCGTTATCAAAGAAGATCTGACTTTGCCTGCTTCTTCAGAAGTATTCGTGGGGACGAAATTGAAGGGTAAGCCTGGAAGCCATCGATACCTCATGGTCGAACCAGCATCTGTAAAGTCCTCCCAAAACGTCACCATTGGGAAGACTCTTGTTAGACCTGTAAAGAACATGGTTCCCGTACGAATACTGAACATCAAGCCGTACGAAGTTAACCTTAGAAAAGGTGAGATTGTCGGACAATGCGAATCTGTATCAGCGATAACAAGGATCAGCGAAGAAGAGCCAAGGCAAACATTGAAGTCCAAAATGCTGAACTCCATAAAGACGAACATTCTCAAGTCCTCTAATCTTGGCCACCAACAACGAAGAACTGCAGAAGGTCTCCTCGAAGAATTTGCAGACATCTTTTCGTCATCGCAAGGGAAATATGGCAGAACACAACTGGTTCAACATCGAATCAACACCGGGGATGCAAAGCCGATCCGTCAACCTGCAAGACGCCTTCCACTAGCCAAACAAGGTGAGGTTGAAGAACTGATAACCACCATGAAAGAAGAGGGTCTGATCGAAAACTCTAAAAGCCCTTGGGCGTCTCCAGTGGTCCTGGTAAAGAAGAAAGACGGATCAACCCGCTTTTGCGTAGACTATCGAAGGTTGAATGATGTGACCAAGAAGGATAGCTACCCTCTGCCTAGGATCAGTGATACTCTGGACGCAATGGAAGAAGCACAATGATTCTCAACGTTGGACCTGAAAAGTGGATACTGGCAAGTAGAAATCCATCCTGAAGACAAAGAGAAGACAGCGTTCTCGACAGGAAACGGACTGTGGCAGTTCAAAGTGATGCCTTTTGGACTGTGCAATGCTCCAGCGACTTTTGAGCGCCTTATGGAATGTGTCCTGCAAAGACTCACTTGGAAATCTTGCCTGGTCTATTTGGATGACGTCATCGTATACGGGAAAACATTTGACGAACATTGTACAAATCTGAGAGCCGTGTTTCAAAGACTTCGAGAAGCCCACCTCAAGCTCAATCCAGAAAAGTGTTCACTCTTCAAAACCGAAGTGAAATACCTGGGACATATCATCTCATCCCAAGGAGTTAAGACGGATCCTGATAAGGTTGACACCGTGAAAAATTGGCCAACACCACAGGACAAACATCAACTCCGAAGCTTTCTGGGTCTAGCCACCTACTATAGGCGCTTCGTCAAGAATTTTGCTGAGATCGCCAAGAGTCTACATCAGCTAACGGAAAAGGGAAAGCAGTTTAAATGGTCAGGTGAGTGCGAGCACAGCTTTCAAGAGCTCAAGCAACGCTTGTGTAATGCACCAGTGCTGACCTACCCGACTCCAGGAAAACCGTTCATCATTGATGCTGATGCCAGTAATGTCGGGATTGGTGCTGTATTGTCACAGGTACATGATGGCGAAGAAAAGGTGGTTGCCTATTACAGCAAGGTACTCTCGAAGTCGGAAAGAAACTATTGTGTGACCAGAAGAGAACTTCTTGCACTGATTTTGGCAACAAAGCACTTCCATAAGTATCTCTATGGACAGAAGTTTCTTCTCCGAACCGACCATGGAGCACTAAACTGGCTTTTGAATTTCAAGAATCCAGAGGGTCAAGTGGCGAGATGGATTGAGAGGCTGCAGACGTACGATTATGAAATTCAACATCGGAAGGGGAAGCTTCACTCAAATGCTGATGCACTGTCTCGGAGACCATGTAAGCAAGACTGTAAGCATTGCAGACGCCAAGAAGAAAAAGAAGTGGTTACTGTTCAACGAACCAGAACCGATCCCATTTATGGCTGGAGCAACGACGAGTTGAGGAAGGCTCAACAAGAGGACCCAGATATTGAACCCATCCTCGCATGCAAGGAACACCAGGAAAAACCAGAATGGGCCGATATCTCCGACAGAAGTCCGGCTCTAAAGGCCTATTGGGCACAGTGGGACTCATTGCATGTCCAAGAGGGTGTCCTTCGACGTAAATGGGAATCAGCAGATGGAAAGTCCTATGTAATGCAGCTAGTCTTACCGAGATCGAAGATTGTGGACGTTCTGCGAGAGATGCATGATGGAGTTTCGGGAGGCCATCTAGGAGTAAACAAGACGCTAGAAAAGGTTCGACAACGATTCTATTGGCTACATGCAAGGGAAGATGTCGAGAAGTGGTGCCGAAAATGTGATACCTGTGCTGCCACCAAAGGCCCGAACAAAAAGAATCACAGCCAAATGCAGCAGTATAATGTCGGATCACCCTTTGAAAGGATTGCAATAGACGTGGCGGGTCCATTTCCGGAAACAAATAATGGAAATCGTTGTATTCTGGTCGTCATGGATTACTTCAGCAAGTGGCCTGAAGCATACGCCATACCGAATCAAGAAGCCAAAACAGTCGCAGACCAAATTGTGTTCAACTGGGTGAGCAGATTCGGTGTTCCATTAGAACTGCATTCCGACCAGGGAAGGAACTTTGAATCAAACATATTCCAGGAAGTTTGTGGGCTTCTTCACATCAAGAAGACAAGAACAACACCACTCCACCCACAATCTGATGGCATGGTCGAACGGTTCAACCGAACCCTTAAGGAACATCTTTGCAAAGTTGTGGACGACAACCAGCGAGATTGGGATCGACACATTCCACTGTTCTTGATGGCTTATCGAATTGCAAGACATAGCTCAACTGGCCATACACCGTCTGAGATTTTGATGGGAAGGAACATCAGATTGCCAAGCGAAATAAAATTTGGATGTCCCACGTCGGAACCGCAAGCCGAGGATGACTACTTGGATGACCTCAGAGAAAGACTCCTTCAGATTCACGACGATACCAGGTCAAAAATAAAGATGTTCAGTGACCGAATGAAGACACGCTACGATATACGAGCGACAACAACAGAGTTCCAAGCAGGAGATCGAGTGTGGCTTTACAATCCCCATCGACAAAAAGGGTTGTCACCGAAACTTCAACGGGACTGGGAAGGTCCATATACAGTGATTAGCAAAATCAACGACGTCGTGTACCGGATACAAAAAAGAGTCAGAGGTAAACTTAAAGTCGTACATCGCGACCGACTACATCGCTACAGTGGTGATGAAGATGATGGATTTGTTCGGGACGATCAATCCTAAGGAGGGGGCAATGTAATGTGTATACACTTTATTTTATCTCATACGCTCTGTATCTCCTTCTATTGTAATGTCTAATGTGTATACGTTATTATCTCTTACACTCTGTACCTCTTTCTATATTAATGTATACACTTTTCTTACTCTCTTTACTTACTCCGTATCTCTTTTTATATTTAATGTACATACTACTCTTACACTCTTTACTTACTCCTTATCACTATAACTCTAATATCATTTTATAGGAAATAAGTATGTAGCAATAAGTTTAATTGTAGTAGTAAACACTTATGTGTATGACAGTTAAAAATGAGGGGCAACATCTAGTGGTTAAAAAGAAAACTTCTGGAACATTTTGTTTAGTAGCTTCTAGAACCATTATCAGAACTATAAATACCCGATTCGAAAGCGAAGCGGGATAGTTGATTGTGAACTGCGATAAGTAAAGTACACTGTGTTTGAAAAGTTATAGTTGAAAGTGTTGAATAAATAAGTTTGTGAGTGATTTGAATAAAGTGAATTTGTGTTTTATTTAAAAAGTGAATAAGTTTTAATTGTCGGACCAAGCCGAATATTACAATATTATTTTTTTATACGAAACTAATGTAATATTTGAAAAGAGGTGTAATTTTAAGAACTATTTTAACGAGTTTAACTTGTATTGGGTTGATGCAACAAAGTTTCATAATGCCGGTCATGCAATTGGTGGTTGTCTTTTCGGTTTCAAACAAATTCTGAAAGATACATTTTCATTTAAGTTTATTGAATTATACGATAATGTCGTTCTATTTGGCAAATTTGGTGATATGAATGTTCACTTCATTCCAAGATATCTGAATGGTAGTAACAGAACTAATTGGTTAGCTGACTTTGAAAAATTCGAAAAGTTTTTAAACATCACAGACATTGACTCCTTTTGCATAATTGGCGATTTGAATGCTCGCACCGCTGAAGCTGGATTTTGTGACAGAAATTGTTTGACAGGTACATCCCTGGTATCAAGGGCAAAAAAATATTAGATCTTTTTGAAAATGTTGGTGGAATAATCATCAATGGTAGAACCTTAGGTGACACAGAACGCGAGTTTACTTTTTGCGGCGCTTCAGGTAGATCAGTTATAGACTATTGTATTTGTTCTGTTGACTTTCTACCTTTGATTAAAAGTTTCTCCGTTCCGAGCAAAGTCTTTCTGATCACATGCCCTGTATTTTGAGTATCTCCATTCCTTCTTGTCATAACTCCAGTGTAGCTCAACCGGTCTTACGCCAAAAACTCTATTGGTCTATGAACCATCTTTCTAAGTATGTTTGTACTCTCAATCGCTTAACCAATCAACAATATATACATTCAGATATACCGATTGATGAAAAAATTGACCACTTATTGCATAAGATAAAATCTTCAGCCGGAGGAAGAAGGCGTGGAAAACGTTTTATGCCTAAAAATATATGGTTTGATTTTAAATATGCACAAGCTCGGAATAAAATGTTTAAACAGCTTAAACTTTATCGAAAATTTGGTTTGAGGTTCTATAGGAGATTGTATCTGGAGAGCAGATCGAAATTTATGCGAACCTGCCGCACAAGTAAAAATTTAAATTTAAACAAAAATATATAAAAACTCAATACTGTGAGGAACTCTAGTGATTGGTGGAAATTAGCTAATTCCTTGAAGAAAAGAAAATCTAAAGTGTGTACGGAGCTAACAAGTAGGGATTTTATGGAATATTTCCAGTCACTCCTTGTACAAAACGTGGAGGTCCCGTATACTTCTTGGGCCATACCAGAAATTATAGATGCTTTTCTAGACTCCCCGTTCGAATTGTGGGAACTATCCCATGTACTTGATAAGGCTAAGAAAAACAAAGGGGAAGATGGGATTAGCTATGAATTTTATAAATATGCCCCAATTTGTTTCCTAGAGGAAGTTCTTGGAGTTCTAAACCAGATTTTCTTGACTGAACATATTCCTTTCTCGTTCCGTCGATCCATCATTATTCCATTACATAAAAAGGGGGATGTGAACATTGTCTCCAATTACAGGGGTCTCTCTCTAAATAACACTATCTACAAACTATTTACAGGCATCCTTCTCAACAGAATTATCGGCTGGGTCGATTGTAATAGAATCCTCAGCGAGTTTCAGTCAGGTTTTTGAAGGGATATTCTACAACTGACAACATTTTTAACCTAACCAGTATCGTGCAACTTCTCCAAAAAAATAAGAAGAAAACTTACGCTTTCCTCGTAGATTTCTCCTGCGCCTTTGATTTATTGCCACGTAACTCTCTGTTTTACAAATTGTCCTATATTGGACTCTCATCCAAGGTCATTAGAATCCTACAAATACTTTATGAGAATACATCAAGCCGAGTCTGGGACAGTAAATCGTTATCGGATGATTTTTTGGTTAATATTGGTGTCAAACAAGGTTGTTTACTCAGCCCCATCCTTTTTTCTCTTTATTTAAATGATTTGCACGAAGTTTTACCAGGTGGAGTTACTGTAGCAGGCACTATTGTTAAAATTCTTATGTATGCCGATGACCTTGTGTTACTTTCAGACTACTTACTTACTTACTTACTTACTTTACCGGCTCACGATCCATGAAGGGTCACAGCCTAGATACTGCAGTCTTCCATCGTGAACGATCCCTCGCATGCACTCTCCAGTCACCGAGACCAAGCGCTCTGGCATCCGCAGTCACTTGGTCCTTGTACCGTAGGTTCGGTCTTCCTTGTCGTCTTGAACCTGGGGGCTGGGATGAGAAGACTTTCTTGGCTGGAGCGTTGTCGTCCATTCGCTCGATGTGGCCGAGCCAATGTAGTCGTCTTTTCTTGGCCTTCTGGACTACATCCACATCTTGGTACAGCTCATACAGTTCTCGGTTGTATCTTCTTCTCCATTCGCCATCGTCGCATACGGGACCAAAAATCCGTCGAAGAATTTTTCTTTCGAACGTGCCCAGTATCAATTCCCCTTTTTTACTTATCGTCCAGCACTCGGCGCCGTAGAGTAGGACTGGTAAAATCAAAGTTTTGTATAGCAGACACTTTGTCTTTCGAGTGAGGAGTTTTGAACCCAGTTGTTTGGCCAAACCGAAGCAGCAGCGGTTCGCTAGGGTGATTCTTCTTCGGATCTCCACTAAGGTGTCGTTCGTGGGATTGATGTTTGTTCCAAGGTAGGTGAACTCCTTAACTACCTCGAAATTGCTGCTACCAACAGTGACGTTTTGTCCTAGGCGGTGGACAGATGTTGCTTTGTTTGTTGATAACATGTACTTTGTTTTGTCCTCATTCACTTCAAGACCAACTAGTTTCGCCTGTTCTTCAATCGCTGTGAAGGCCTCAAGCACAGCTCTCTTGGATCGACCGATGATGTCTATGTCGTCCGCATAGCCTAGGAGCTGGGTGGATTTGTTGAAGATAGTGCCCTCCGTGCTCACACCTGCCTTGCGCACTATCTGCTCCAGGACTATGTTGAAGAAATCACATGACAACGCATCTCCTTGTCTAAACCCTGCGCAAGTTTGGAATAACTCGGATGAGCTGTTACCCATTTGCACACTGCACTGCGTATTGTTTAGCGTCATGCGGCACAGCTGGATCAGTTTGTTCGGGATCCCGAATTCAGACATCGCAATCATAAGCTCTTGGCGGTGGATGCTATCATAAGCAGCTTTAAAGTCGATGAAAAGATGGTGGGTTTCGACTTGAAATTCGTTGGTCTTTTCCAGGATCTGCCTCAGTGTGAATATTTGGTCTATCGTTGTTCTGCCTGGCCTAAAGCCACACTGGTACGTGCCGATTATTGTGTTGCAGAAAGGTTTAAGACGCTCACACAGTACGTTGGATAGGATTTTGTATGCAACATTAAGCAGGGATATGCCACGGTAGTTTTTGCATAACATCGGATCGCCTTTTTTTGTAGATGGGGCATATGGAGCTTATCGACCAGTCAGTGGGCATGCATTCTTCCTCCCACACTTTGGTGATGACCTGGTGCATGCGGTTCATCAAAACATCTCCTCCATGTTTAAAGAGTTCCGCGGGTATGCCATCCGACCCTGCGGCCTTGTTATTTTTTAGCTTTTGGATGGCTCTTTCTACCTCTTCTCTGCTGGGGGCTGGGACTGGGTCTTCATTGACTGGTCTTGCTTCTCTTTCGTCATTATCTTGCTCGACATTTTGCGCATTCAGCAGCTGCTGGAAATGCTGCTTGAAAACATCTACAATTCCCTGTGCTTCGGTGACTAGGTTTCCTTCACTGTTTCGAAGAGCTTGTGTCCCGGTTCTGAAACCAGAAGCTAATTGCTTCGACCTTTTAAAGAAACGCCGGGTGTTGTTCTTGGCCCGAGACTCTTCTAGATCTTTGAGCTGAGAAACTGCGGATGCTCTTTTCTTTCTTCGCAGGGTCTTTTTCTCATTTCTCCTTTTCGTGCGGTACTCTTCCCTTGCTGCTCTTGTTTTCCGTTGCAGCATCTGCAGGCGTGCATTTTCCGTCTCTCTTTTCAATGTCACGCACTCATCATCATACCACGGGTTCTTTTTCGGGGGTGGCTGGTAACCTATGGTGGTCTCGGCTACATTTTTTATTACTTCTCGATATTGGTTCTACAGTGTGTTGACGTCTGTAGTATTTGGGAGGACGGCGGAGAGTCGCTCGCTCAGGCGCTCGCTGTAGTCTCTGGCATTCTCTGATGTGCTAAGGCAACCGATGTTGAACTTCTTTCTTTGGGCTGCACGTGTTTTTTTGTCGTTTGATATTCGAGCTCTAAACTTAGCCACTACCAGAAAGTGGTCAGAGTCGACATTTGCTCCTCGGAAAGTGCGCACGTTCAGGATGTTGGATGCGTGCCTTGCGCCGATTAGCACATGGTCGATTTGGTTGGTGGTTCGACCATCAGGAGATCGCCAGGTTGCTGTGTAGATCTTCTTTCTTGGAAACCTAGTGCTACTTATCACCGTATTACAAGCTGCAGCAAAGTCGATTAGTCGGAAGCCGTTATCTGTTGTTTCTTCGTAGAGGCTGTGCTTTCCAACTAATCCGCCAAAGATGTCTTCCTTCCCGATTTTTGCATTGAAGTCTCCGAGTACGATTTTGACGTCGTACTCTGGACAGGCTCCGTAGGCTCTATCCAGGAGGTCGTAGAAATCCTCCTTGCTAGACTCCTCAGCATCATCGGTAGGGGCGTGTGCACATATTATACTGATGTTCTGTAATGTGGCCTTGATGCGGATCACAGCCAGGCGATCACTTATTGGCTTGAAATCCATGACTTTCGATCTAAGCCGATTTCCTACGACGAATCCGCATCCAAATATATGCAATCTTTGATGACAGCTATAATAAATGTCGCAATTTTTTCTCTTTATTGTCCCTGATCCTATCCATCGTATTTCCTGGATCGCAGTAATATCTGCCTTATACTGCGAGAGGACAGATTCAAGTTTCTGAGTTGCACCTGGAGTGTAGAGGGTTCTTACATTCCAGGTACAAACTCTCAATGCGTAGTCCGTTGTCGTTCCGGGTCTGGTTACCATAAGAGGGGGTTCATTATCCGAGGCTGGTATCTCTCTCATAACTGTCAAGTTTTTCACTGTGGAGGGGTTGTTAGCCCCTCGCACTAACCTCCAAATTTGTTGGGCCGTAGATAAGGTGCTCTTTTTTCCCGATTTGCACCCGCGCTTACAAGTTTCGCAAGTTATATCTAAGATATAACCAGTACCCGGTGGCTACCACGAGGAGGTAAAGTAAGCACTTGGTGTGTAGGAAAAGATACAGCCGAAGCCCCCAGATCCTACAACACCCAACCACCGTTACTTTCAGACTGCCCCACTAAATTGCAGTGCATGATTGACCACTTGCATAGCTATTGTTCTGTTTGGGGTCTGAATATCAATCTCAATAAATCAAAAATTATTGTATTCCGTGAGGGTACTAGAATCTCAAGTAACCTGAAATGGAACTATGGTGAGAACCCGATAGAAGTATTAAACGAATACAAATATCTGGGTGTTATTCTGCATTACAACCTGTCTTTTAATAAACATCTTGGCGCACGACTGGTAGTTTCCAGAAATGGTATTACAAAAAATTGGTCTAGTTACATTAGAAACCCAAAAATAGTTCTATCAAAAAAGCTCAAAATTTTTGACACTGCAGCAAAATCAATAATGTTTTATAGTGCTCAGGTATGGGGTTTTAAACGTTTTGAGCAGGTTGAAAAATTATTCAGATTCTTTGTAAAAAAACTGTTATTCCTCCCTAGCAATACTCCAAACTATATGTTACACTTGGAAACTGGTCTGCACTCTCAGTTTATTACAAACATTACGACTACACTTTGCCTACATAAGAAAGACTCTAAATTTACCCCGATACAGATTAACACGAATTTTCGCAGAAGAAATAATTGCAAAAAATATTTATTGGGCTCGTGAATGGTATGAGCTCTGTGACGATCTCGGTATAGCATTAAACTCCAACATTTTAGATATGAATCTATCTGATTTACATTTAGATATCTTAGAAACCCTTAAGCGAACAGAACACGAAATGAATATTAACAGTGCTAGATGCTCTCATTTTCACGATGCATATCCCCATCTAAAATTTGATATAAAACCATACTTCATTGATGAAAACCCTGCCCATTTAGTAAGTTTAGTTCTCAGAGCTAGAGGTGGTCTACTTAATATTAATGCCAGAGCTTTTAAAAGAGATACTATCGGTATTTGTACAATTTGCAATCTAGATGAAGCAGAAAATACATATCACCTTATTTGCAGATGTCCAGTATTTATGAACGCGAGAAAAAAATGTTTCGGTAACACTGTTCTTTCTATTAGCGAGCTTTATGAAATTTTGAATGGAAACAACTTTCCCTCCCTCTACAGTTTCTTAAATTATTGCCTTAAATATAGAGAATTAATATTAAATGAATTTAATTGATATTCTGAATTATATAAATATGAGTGATGTCTAATAAAAATATCTTTTTGAATATAATATTGTTTATATTATTGTAAACTCTTTTTTAATATTATTATACTGTATATATTATTATAAATTTAGCCCACCTGGCAGACAACAAATGAAATGTTATGCCAAAAATACGTTAATATTAATATTCCTGTATATTAAGATTACGTATTAAGATTTTATTTAATTATTATTTTGATTTTGTACCTAGATACATATATTGTGATTTCTGAAATAAAAATCTTTTCTATCTATCTAATCTAACCCAACCTAACTTATATACTTATATCACAGATAATAAATTTATACAGATGTCTTATCCCTGCAGAAAAAAATGAAACATATTTTGCTCTTAACTGACAACGCCTTAACTGACAAGGAGCTTTTGGAAGCTTTTTTCCTTGCCTAAGTATTCATTTATGGGCAATGAGGTGAGCTAAAATAGATTTTTAATGCATTAAGTGAATGCGTTAAAGCTTTTGGAAAAAGCTTTTTTTTGTAGCTTTCAGTTTCATATATCATTTCTCGCCATAAGGGTGAGACATCTGTATAAATTTATTATCTGTGCTTATATCATAAACTAACAGTTGAATGCGACTTCGTCCGCCTGTCTCTCGTCCACCGGCAGGATGTGCGTCTTGAGTTGTGCATCATGCGCCCGTCGGAATTTTGTTTTGAAGTTATTTTAAAATTGTATAACAGTCGATTCTCCCTAAGTCAAAATTCTGCTTAACTCGAAGTCTACAAATGTATGATTTTCCACGTTTTAGTAACGCTTTTCACTCATGCTTTGCTCTTATTATTTGCACCGTAACGTTGTATAACTTAAATATTGATATATTCCATATATGCATTCAACACAAAAAGAATTTTTCATTTTGATTTAGCAGTTCCTGAGAACAGCGCCTTCAAGCAAACAATAGAAGCCTTCAAAAATGAATATTTTTTGCAACATTTTTCTCTCACGCTTCGCTGCTAGCTCCTATGTCTCAGCGTACTATTGTATAGCTTCAAACCTTCCTCGATAAATGAACCATTCAACACAAAAAAAATTGTTCAATTTGACTAAGCACTTCCTGAGATAAGCGCGTTAAAACGCAGAAAAATGAATATTTTTTGCCGTTTTTTTCACATTTTCCACAGATTCTTCGCTCTTATTGGTCGAAGCCTATTGTTAAGTAGCCTAAAGCCTTCCTCGATTAATAGACTATTGTGATGTGCTTTTTGCTTTCCAGCCGAGGTTATGCTCGTCGGATCGCCAAGGTTCCTTCTGAAGAAAAACACTAAACTTCAGTGAAAAAGGTCCACAATTTCTTTATTATTTATTCAATATTCCTTAATTAATAAATAGCCTTATGTTTAACTAAGTAAAGAAAAGTAACCTCCTCTTGGTCTGGATGTTACGCGTCTCTCGTAAAGTTTAATATGAAGGTATGTCTGGTTCCGGTATTTCTTCAACTGGATGTAAACCGTTTCGTCGGGTACGTGCGGTTTGCGTGACGGTGGCCTCGTATGACTCTCTCGGAGCCGACCTGCTCCGTTCTGCTGCTGAACACCGACTGACTACGGCGACGATCCGAACTGCTCCGCGGTCAGCCACCGACTGACTCGAAATCTAATATTAATTTTACTACCCGAGGTGGCTTATTACCCCACCACACTAGCGATTTGATTTTATATTTTTACCACGGCGGCGGACTGGTTTGTATTTGTTTTGATCGTGTTGCTGTCTTGTTCTGCCGGAGATGTGCTCTCTGTCTCAAGTATTGATTGATGATTATTCTCACCACGGCGGACTGTGTTTTGTTTGTTTCGTGTAGGTTGCCTTATGCTTTTCTGTGGGGTAACTGCATGTGAACTGTATTTGTGTGAAAGGTAAAATTATGGGTAAATGAAAATTGTGTGTGAATGATTGATACTGGTGACAAACATAGGCGATGATGCCGGTGGCCATATGTCTGTTAAAAAAAAAATCGATAAGCATGTAACGCTTCGTTACATACCACTCCCCCTTCGGAGACGAGAACCTTCTCGTCTAAATCCGTTGGTACTTCGGCCTGTGCAGGCAGTGGGGGTGACGTGAGGAGTGGCTTGGATGGCAATAGCCTTGTCAATCGCACGAAATACGTTTTCCGGACGGGTGGCTGCTGCGATCGGGGTTTCGGTGATGACGGTTCTTCGGGACTGCGTTTTGGGTGAACGTATGATAGCGGTGGCGGTTGAATGCATGGTGAAGACGGAACAGGCGGCTGGAATGGGTCGGGCTGCTGCGGCGGTGGTTCGTATGGCGGCTGCGGAACGGGCTGTACTGGGGCAGGCTGCAGCGATATGGTAGGCAGCATTGGTGGTGGACTGGGCGGCGGCGATTGCTGCTGCGGATGTGCTAGGGCGGTTGTAGGCTCGTACGGCGTTCAACGTGGCGTTAGTGCTGGTCGTGGTTGAAGCCCCAGTGGGAGTGGTGATAAGCTTGGCATTGGCTGTGTGTACGTAAATCGGCGGCTTGCTTGTGAGCTTGTTGGACTGGGCTCTTGGCTGGGTGTGTTTCAATCGGTCTACCTCTCTCTCGGACTCTCCGATACCCGGTTTCCATGATCTGTGTCGCAGCTTATAACCCCGTATCTGTTGCTGTTTCTGCTGGGACACCTTAAATGCTCTACACACTTGGCACTTACTAACGTACTTAGCTATGTCTCGGTACATTCCAGGCCAGTAGTACAATTTCATGATTCTGGATGCCGTTTTGGCTATCCCTAGGTGGCCAGCCAATGTGGCATCATGGTTATTGTATAGAACTTCTTGTCTTTCGGCGGTAGGCACACATAGCTTCCAATCTGAGTCTTGGTTCGACAATGGATGTGCTGGAAATTTTCGGTACAACCGGTTTTCCATTATTCGGTATTCGGGGTATTTCTCGGGGTGGTGGAGCATTTGACTGATACGTTTCTGAGTCCAATCCTTTGGGTTGCTAGCTGCAATTGCTATCTCACTATGGGCAACCAGTAATGGGTCTCGGGGCAATCCCGTGTTGTCTGCGAGAGGTATTTCTCTACCGCGCAGTGTCAACCTTACCCCTACTTTATGTAATAGGTCCATACCTATTACCATCTCATCGGTAAGCTGTTTCATGTAGGTTAGCTCTGCCATTACTGGCCTTTCATCAATGTATAACGTCAGTGTATAGTGTTCATGACTGGCTACAGGGTTGCCGTCTGCCATCTGCGTTATATGATCTCGGTATTGAACTGGAGTGTTATTATTACGTAACATTTGCCTGGTTCTTGTATTAATAAAAGACTTTGTAGCCCCCGTATCCAATAATGCTTTTATTTGTTGGCCGTAAATCTGAATCGATATAAAACAACGCGGGTCGGTCCAGGTTTCGGCTGCTTGAAGTTCGGATTCGTTCTTGCGAACAGAGGTAAGTACCTCGTTTCGGTTCGGTGTCTGACTGGGCAACCCATGGTTATCGCTGGCCAATCGGTTATTAGTGGTCTCCGGCCTCGACTTGGTTACTGAACCTGTGGGTATCTCCTCTTCTTTACTTTCCACCCTTCGTCTGTCTTTCATTACTGAAGCTCTATGAGGGTGACAAGCGCAATCATCGGTTAGACGTCCGTCCTCACCGCAATAAGAACAGAACAGTCTGAAAGGGCGCCGGCAGTTGCTTTTCGTATGGCCTCGCTGCTTACAATTCCAGCAGTGTGTTGCCCGATCATATTGGGCAGGATTTGCGCTCTGTGGTTCTCTTGCGAAGGGGTTCGCATGGCTATTGGTTCGGCTGGCGGAACGGTTGTTATCGTTGCGTTGATTAAATGATACTCGCGGCGGCGGAGGAGAGCGGTTATTAAAAGACGGAGACGCTCTATTAAGACCTGGGCTGGATCTCAGTGTGAGCTGTCGTGAGGTACGATCTTCACTTTGTATATATTCGTATTCTTCGGCTAATGTCATCAGCTCTTCGACAGTGTCGAAATCTCGCCTTTTTATGTACAAGTGATACTCTGGACGTAAACTGTCATAAATTCGGTCGACGCTTCCTTCGAGGCTCATGCGTGGATGTCTGTGGATCAGATATTGAGTGGCTTGTATAAACTCCTTAGCCTTTTCTCTCGGGCCTTGTTTTCTCCGAAATATTTGGTCTTCTAACTTACAGACGTATCGGGCGGGTAGAAAATGGTTAAGGAAACTGGTCTGGAAGTCTTTCCATGTGCTCATTCGGCTTCGGTTTATACAGAACCATTCTAGGGCTGTACCCCGCAGAATTTCAGGCAGGGTTCTGACCAAGTCGTCTGTATGGATATCATAACACTCGGCCAACTCTTCAATCCTCTCAAGGAATTCGAAAGCGTTGCCGGCGGCGTCGAATTTCAAATTCCATTTCCGCACGGTATTCATGACTTCTGCGTCATGACGGCGAGGATGTTCGTTCATGGAATCAAATGTTTGCTGATGATTTGTAGGTTAGGTTAGGTTAGGTTACAGTGGCTGCGGATTCAGAATCCACACACTTAGGCCAAAAGGAAAGGCCCATTGTGATACCATGAATCTAGAGAATTACTTCTTACTAGTCGAACCATTTTGAGCTTTTTATAAAGCGAAGAAGATATTTGATATCCTTATTAGCTAGTTCACTGGGGTTATCATAAAAGTATTCTCCCAGATGAAGTTTGCGTCTTAGTGAAAGAGCAGGGCAAGTGCAGAGAAGGTGAGAGATTGTTTTCTCTTCTTCCTCGTCCATACAGCTCCTGCAGAAGTCATTTGAGGCTACACCAAGTCGTATTGCGTGTCTGCCTATAAGACAGTGTCCCGTAAGGACACCTATCAGGGAGCTAATATGAAGTCTGCTTTGAGATAACAAGTCTTTAGAGCGCTTTAAGTCCAGTGAAGGCCATATGAGTTTCGTAGCTGCGCACGTTGGTAAATTGTGCCACCTGTAGTTTGTTCTCGTTAAAGCTGCTTCTTTTAGCAAAAGTTTACATGTAGCTATCGGTATACCTATCTTCTCCCTTTCAGGTGAAATAGGTATGACGGTTCCATTTTTAGCGAGTTCATCAGCTCTACAATTTCCTTCGATGTCTCTGTGACCCGGCACCCAACAGAGGTGAATGTTAAATTGCTGCGCCATCTCCATCAGAGACGATCGGCAATCGAGGGCCGTTTGAGATTTGGTTGAGACACCTTCGAGAGATTTAATAGCAGCCTGACTGTCAGAGAAGATGCGGATATCAGAAGTTGATATCACGTTTTCTCTTAGCCAGGAGAGAACCTCTTTGATCGCTAAAATTTCCGCTTGGAAGACGCTACAATGATTGGGAAGGCGGAATGAGATGCTTAGATTAAGCTTTTCTGAGTACACACCACTACCAACTCCATCACTTGTCTTGGATCCATCTGTATAAAAATGAATGCCTTTGTCATCCAGAAGTTTTTTGTCTTCCCATTCTTCTCTGGATGGAATAGATATCTGGAAGTTTTTACCAAATTGTGGTTTTGGAATGGTGTAGTCTATGTACTTTGGTATAGAACCGAAAGAGTTCAAAATGATGGAGTGTCCCACATTATTGTTGGTCCATTGAGATGAGGCGTTGAGTCTTATAGCTGTACTCGCTGCCACTTGTTTGCTAAAAATGTCGAGGGGTGCCAGATGGAGGAGAGTGTCTAACGCTGCTGAGGGTGTGGTTCTCAAGGCCCCGGTTATGCAGAGACAAGCAGTGCGTTGGACTCTGCTGAGTTTGTCGCAGTAAGTGACTTTCTCCAGTGCAGTCCACCATACTGCAACCCCGTACATGAGAATTGGTCGAATGACCGATGTGTATAGCCAATAGGTTATGCGAGGTTGAAAACCCCATTTGCTTCCTATGGCTTTCTTGCAAGAGAAAAGAGCTACTGTGGCTTTCTTAACTCTTTCCTGAATATTAGGTTTCCAACTTAATTTTTTGTCTAATATCAGACCAAGATATTTGGCTTCATTGGTGAAAATTAGTGGTACACCTTTTATTGAAGGGGGTACAATTACTGGGATCTTGTATTTCCGTGTAAAAAGGACAAGGTCCGTTTTTTGAGGATTAATACTAAGTCCACAACGATCAGCCCATCTAGTGAGCATATTAAGTGCGTTTTGGAGGAGGTCTCTCAGTGTATTTGGATGTTTTCCTGTGACGGCGATAGCAACATCATCGGCATACGCAATCACTCTGTAGCCTTCCCTCTCGAGGGATATTAGCAATTCGTTAACTACTATGTTCCACAGGAGAGGGGACAGAACACCACCTTGCGGAGTGCCTCTACTGACAGACCTTTTCGTACAAAAATCCCCCATCTCAGAGTTGATGATCCTGCTATTAAGCATTAGATTGATCAGCTCACAGAGTGAGTATTCGACGTTTAGGGTCGTCATAGCAGAAGTGATAGCAGATGTGTCAACGTTGTTGAAAGCACCTTCAATATCCAGGAAGGCAACCATAGTATACTCCTTTTGCTCTAGGGAGTATTCGATAGTTCTTACCAGAGTATGCAAGGCTGTTTCCACCGATTTCCCTTTGCAGTAAGCATGCTGAGACATCGATAGTCCCCTATCAATGCTATTACGTATATGGATATCAATCAATCGTTCCAGCGGTTTGAGAATGAAAGATGATAGACTAATAGGTCTTAGATCTTTAGGGTTGACATGCGAGCATTTGCCCGCCTTGGGAATGAATACTACTTTTACCTCTCTCCATCGCTGAGGTATATAGGCCAGATCTAGACAACTTTTGAACATCATCTCAATGATGGGCAGAGTTATATCGATGGTGTGTTGTAGCTCAGCTGGTATGATTTGATCTGGACCTGGAGATCTATAAGGTTTGAAGCTATTCAGAGCCCATGTCAATTTTTCTTTTGTGACAAGACCTTGAGGAAAAGTTAAGTTAATACCCGATCCAGGACGGTTTATTGTATTAACGGATTTGGAGCTATCTGGGAAGTGGGTATCTAATAGCAGGTTTAGCGTTTCTTCGCAAGAGTTAGTCCATGTACCATCTGAGTTTTTGAGACAACTAGGCATGGTTGGATTTGTCGAGAGAATCTTCCTTAGCCGCGATGCCTCCGAGGACTCTTCTATTGAGCTACAGAAGGATCTCCATGAGGATCTTTTGGCTGTTCTCAATTCTTGTTTATACTTTTTGAGGGATTCCTTATAGGACTCCCAATCTTGGAGGTGTCTAGACTTTTTTGCACGGTTAAAAAGCCTTCTACAACCTTTCCTGAGTATTTCTAGTTCAGCAGCCCACCAATGTGGTTTTCTCTTTCCTCGCACTGTAGTGAGGGGACAGGCAGTTTCCATAGCTTTATTGAGGGCTGCTGTAAGCTCATCAACTTTTTTATCGAGTTCAAGAGCGCATAAGGGAGGATCATTAAGTTCTGGTTTAATCAGACTTTTCAGAGTTGTCCTATATTTTGGCCAATCTATTTTCCTATAATTCCGGAAAGGGATCGGTTTTGGGGACTCTTCACTAAGAGAGAATTGGATGTACCTATGATCGGAGAACGAGTGCTCCTTTGATACTCTCCAATTCAATACTTTATTCGAGAGATGCAACGAGACAAGAGTGATATCTAAAACTTCTTGCCGATTTTTAGTAACAAAGGTTGGTTCATTACCAACGTTACTTACTACCAGATTAGTTGTTAAGATGTAATCAAAAAGAGACTCACCTCTGTCATTTATATCGGTACTACCCCACGTAGTATGGTGCGCATTGGCGTCACAACCGATAATTATGTTGGTATTGAGTCTAGTAGATTCAGCGACCGTCTTCTCCAGAGTGGTACCAGGCAGTGGGCCCTGGTGGTCGTGGCCCAAATACGCTGATACCAGCCAGTAGGTATGGTTGTCTATTACCATACTGGCTGTGGTGACGTCTTCATCACTGAAATTAGGGAGTAAAAATACATTTAGACTACGTTTTACTAGTATGCAGGATCTTGGGTTACCTTTTCCCGTTACATATAAGACGCAGTAGCCAGAAGTTCCCAATCCTCGAACCAGGGATTTCCCAATCCAGGGCTCTTGGATGAGAACGACATCTTCCCCAGTTTTTGACAGGCGGAGAAGAAGGGAGGCCGAAGCCTTAATAGAGTGTTGGAGATTAATCTGTACTATTTGCAGCATTTTGGCTACAACTAGGCAGATCAACCTGAACCACTGTTAAATCCAGTTCATCCAGATCGGACGAAGAGGAACCTAGCAGTTCATCTTCTTCCTCCCCGGAGAGAACTTTGCTAGATGAGTCATCAGTCTCCATTAGGGATAAACTTTTGACGTTTTCGGAAGAAGACTGTGCCGCGACAGAAGAGGGCCCTGGTACAACATCATCCCCATCCAAGGATGGGAAAGTGATGATAGCACTGGGACCCCCCACGTCTGGCGACACAGCTTCTGAGTGTAGGGAAGAAGACTGCGCCGCGACAGAAGAGGGCCCAGGTACACCATCGTCCACATCCATGGATGGAAAGGTGATAGTAGCACCAAGACCCCCTACGTCTTGCGACACAGCTTCTAAAGTGGGTTGTGGAGGCTCGCATAAAGCGTCTACCTCATCTTTTTTGTATATACGGAGAGTAATCGTCTCGAACCCGTATCTTATCACTCCCTTGGTTCGCACCAGAGAGGCCGCAGAGTCCTTATTGATGACGATAATCGCACTTCGATAAAGACCCTTCGGCTCCTCCAGTTTTGCGATCTTCCAGTCGTGACAGGAGAGGTCCGGGTTGCTAAGCCTGATCATCTCATGGATGTCTTCAGGACATGCAGGCTCAATCGGGATCCAAGCACGAGCTCTCGGCCTGCAAGGAATGTCTTCCTTTGCAACAACCTCGAGTTTTGCGCCTGGCCAAACTTCGCCCAGCATGCCGACAGCAAGCGTATATAAATCGCGCGACCTCTGATCGTTACAAACGATGAGTTTGACATGACCTTGATGCCAACCCCCATCGCTTGTTACAGGTGGTGGACCCGGATGCTCTCGCATGACTTTGAGAAAGCCAGCCGAGAGCTTCAGTTTCACCATCTGCCAACGGTCAGAGGTAATCGCGCCATCAATATTGCTTCTATCAATGACCGCAACCACGATTTTGTTTTGTTCCTTAAGCACATCACTAAAAGGCTTAGTGAGAGGTACTTTAGGAATTTTGGGAGTGCTGGTGTTCTGCACTTTGGGTTTTTTAGGGATGGGAGTGGACTCCTCCAGAGACCTTTGTCGCTTTGACGTGGAGTCGCAGCTGGTCTTAGATTTGGCTAAAATGGATTTAGCCCACTCAATCTTCTTGCTATGGATGGGATTACTACCATCCCCCAATGTTGCACCAGGAGATTTTAGCAATCTCATCGCATAGCGACGCTGCTTATATAGGACCCTAGGTTGGGTGGCTGTCTTCGTAGTGGAGGCAGGGTCGTTATTCCCGACGCTGCTAACACCACGGAGACTACCACTAGGACCATCCTGGAGAGGTTTACTCTCTTTGGTAGTGGAACTACCGACATGAGGAGGCGCTTTCGCCAGGGATACCTCCTGTACCTCACTAGAAGCTGGGCAATGACTTGGCACAGACCCCTCTCCTATGTTTGGCACAGGATTTACGACAGCCGACATTATCGCCGAACTGCCGCCCGGTGTAGATACACCCTGTACCACACTCGAAGTTGGGCAGTGACATGTCACAATCCCTTCTCCTGTGTACGGCACAGGTGTAACGACAGCCGGTACCGGTTTGATTTTTTTGTTTTTGTTTTTGTTTTTGTTTGTTTTGTTTGTTTTTTTTTTCATTTGGGTTCCCACGAGTAGGCGAAGTAAAAGGGGGGGTCCGTCTGTGCAGAGATTCGCTTACACAGATAAGGCTAGCTAATCCGGAGGTCGCCTGGTATCCGGATACTCCGTTAGTGACTGAGCTATTTTTAGAAATTGGGCCCTCAGCCTGGCTGATCATCGGCACGGGTCGTATAACACCTTGAATCCAGCCCAATTTGGGAAGTTGAAGGGGAGGATATGATTTGGAAGAGGAGAGACGAACAGCAATTGAGCCATAAGCGTCCCAGGAAGGAAACAAGGTACTGACAGAAGTGATACACTATACAGTCAGGGGATAAGGAGACATCAGCCAGTGTAATGCACAAAGCCGATGGAGGAGGGGATAAGGATCGGGAAGGGGAGGGACGAGCGACCTTTGGTTTCAGGACTCTTCTGGAGAAATAATTCCCGAGAATCATTGACCTTACTCAGCTTCTACAACTCGACAAGTTCGACGCTCAGGTAGAAGTGATGATTTGTATCTAATGTTGCTTTTTCGTGTATGACGTCGCCTGGTATTTGCTGGTGATTTGCATCAAGAGGTGAGGTTAGGGTTACAGGCGGAGCACTGGTCTGGCTATGAATATGTCTCGTTGGAACTTGGAGCGATATATTGTTTTCTCCCTTATATTCCCTCTCGCTGGTAGCTTTCTCAATTTCTTCACAGAGATTCTGTGTCGACTTCCTCTGCCTGGCTTCCTTGACATAGGCACTAAATCGTGCCCTTAGGGCGTCCAACGTTCCACTCGTGTCCAATCCTATCTGGCCCATCCTCTCGATGAGTTCCTGCTTCTTAAGCAGGTACATGGCCCCTAGGCTGGCGGTGTAGTCGAATACCTCTTCGTTCTCGGACATGGTTGTCTGGTTGTTCGGCTGGTGTATTACTGGTATGTGTACGGTACGGGTGTGGACCTCAAAAGTCCCTGCTCGGGCGCCAATTTGTGATGTGCTTTTTGCTTTCCAGCCGAGGTTATGCTCGTCGGATCGCCAAGGTTCCTTCTGAAGAAAAACACTAAACTTCAGTGAAAAAGGTCCACAATTTCTTTATTATTTATTCAATATTCCTTAATTAATAAATAGCCTTATGTTTAACTAAGTAAAGAAAAGTAACCTCCTCTTGGTCTGGATGTTACGCGTCTCTCGTAAAGTTTAATATGAAGGTATGTCTGGTTCCGGTATTTCTTCAACTGGATGTAAACCGTTTCGTCGGGTACGTGCGGTTTGCGTGACGGTGGCCTCGTATGACTCTCTCGGAGCCGACCTGCTCCGTTCTGCTGCTGAACACCGACTGACTACGGCGACGATCCGAACTGCTCCGCGGTCAGCCACCGACTGACTCGAAATCTAATATTAATTTTACTACCCGAGGTGGCTTATTACCCCACCACACTAGCGATTTGATTTTATATTTTTACCACGGCGCGCCGGCGCACAGTGTGAAATTTGGCTTATCTAGCGGAATAAAATTAATAGCGCTTACAAATTAAATTTTTTTTTTAGTGATTCTTTCGCAAGATTCAACAAATATTTTCAGAGAATGATATTTAACAAGAACTATTTATTAAAACAGCCAAATTTTTAATTTGCAGAGATCGGAATGTACATGTTTTTTGCCTAGATTAGACCCATACCAAAGAGTGAATTAAGGTTGTAATTTTTCTTCTTCTTTTAAATTTTATGTATCAGATTCATAACAAATATGTACAAAAATAAGTTAAACTTCAATTTTTTTACATATCGACACACGTTTTTGACTTAAAGACATCTAAACTCACGTGTTTTTTGCATTTGGCAGACCTTCACTAAAAATTAAATTTTTCTCCCCAAACAGTTTTTTGTTTAGTTTTCATAATGAATATGTATTAAAATATAACTGAATTACAAAGATTTGTATAGTTACCAAATTTTGGAACAAACGGCCCTGTGCAAGTGCATATTTAGTGCACATACAAAGGTCCTTTTTGTACAGATAAAAAATTCTGACCAAAAATCCTGCTGTTTCTTTTTTGTTTAGATTTGTAAAAAATAATAACATATAAAAACACAATAATAGACAACAATTAATAACATTTTTAACAAAAATTTACTCCGAATTCCTCAAGCAGCTTACATTTCGAATTGAAATTCTAATACTAGGGACTTTGAGGCTAATTTTTTGATTATTCCCGTGTATCTCCATTTTGGCTTAACCGATTTCGTTAAAATTTTGCACAATTATACTTAACATTATCCTCAGTGATATTTCATTCCAAGATATTATTCAAAATATATTCCTCAGTAACAAAAAAATCGGAAAAGAGATCCATTTTTGTAGTACCTTTTGGGTTAAAACACTTTTTTCTAGATTTCTCAAAAACGGCTCAACCAATTTTTTGAAAATTTCGTCAGCACGTTAATATGCAATGTCTTAATAATGTTGCATACCAAAAAAATTGATAAGTGTTTTAATTTCCCTGATAATTTTACAAGGAGTGGATTCTGTAGCTCTGCTCCCATTTTTGTTTTATAGTGCCCACTAGTCTACGAACAAACATCTCCAATTCTCGGCAGGGACCTTCAATTCAATTTGCTGCAGCAATGCACTCGTAAACTTTTCTAAATTTCTCGGTTTTTGGAGCTTGGTGCCAAAATTCAAAAACTGTCATCCTATACATTTTTCTGCAATTGGAAAATATTTGTATGGGGGCTGCAAAAGGTTGCAAGAAATTACCTTTGATTTTTAATGAGAAAAGCTTGCAGAATAAATATGTGTAAAATTTATCGCGGGGACACGAAGGTATATGTAAAAAAATTACCTCCAAAGTTGAAAAAAAAATGATTTTTTTGACTGTCTTAAAAAAATTAATTTTAAAAATATAAAAATAAAATCTAAATTCGTAAAACTCACTCCAAACTGTTCTGCAAGCTTCAATATGTAAAAAGAAAAAGTCACTTTGTTAATCGGACCACGCAATTAGAAACTGCGAAACTGAGCCTATCGGCTATGTGATGACTTTAATTTTTTGTTTAACATAATGTCTCACTTTGACAACTTATAAAAATCTCTCACCATCAAAAATAATTTCATTGTTATATTGAGAACTGGTAAAAATTGGTATAACACTTGATAACTCAACTTTATTTTTTCATTAAGTTCCGCGAGATAGTGAAAATTTTACACTGTGCGGCGGCGGCGGACTGGTTTGTATTTGTTTTGATCGTGTTGCTGTCTTGTTCTGGCGGAGATGTGCTCTCTGTCTCAAGTATTGATTGATGATTATTCTCACCACGGCGGACTGTGTTTTGTTTGTTTCGTGTAGGTTGCCTTATGCTTTTCTGTGGGGTAACTGCATGTGAACTGTATTTGTGTGAAAGGTAAAATTATGGGTAAATGAAAATTGTGTGTGAATGATTGATACTGGTGACAAACATAGGCGATGATGCCGGTGGCCATATGTCTGTTAAAAAAAAAATCGATAAGCATGTAACGCTTCGTTACATACCACTCCCCCTTCGGAGACGAGAACCTTCTCGTCTAAATCCGTTGGTACTTCGGCCTGTGCAGGCAGTGGGGGTGACGTGAGGAGTGGCTTGGATGGCAATAGCCTTGTCAATCGCACGAAATACGTTTTCCGGACGGGTGGCTGCTGCGATCGGGGTTTCGGTGATGACGGTTCTTCGGGACTGCGTTTTGGGTGAAGGTATGATAGCGGTGGCGGTTGAATGCATGGTGAAGACGGAACAGGCGGCTGGAATGGGTCGGGCTGCTGCGGCGGTGGTTCGTATGGCGGCTGCGGAACGGGCTGTACTGGGGCAGGCTGCAGCGATATGGTAGGCAGCATTGGTGGTGGACTGGGCGGCGGCGATTGCTGCTGCGGATGTGCTAGGGCGGTTGTAGGCTCGTACGGCGTTCAACGTGGCGTTAGTGCTGGTCGTGGTTGAAGCCCCAGTGGGAGTGGTGATACGCTTGGCATTGGCTGTGTGTACGTAAATCGGCGGCTTGCTTGTGAGCTTGTTGGACTGGGCTCTTGGCTGGGTGTGTTTCAATCGGTCTACCTCTCTCTCGGACTCTCCGATACCCGGTTTCCATGATCTGTGTCGCAGCTTATAACCCCGTATCTGTTGCTGTTTCTGCTGGGACACCTTAAATGCTCTACACACTTGGCACTTACTAACGTACTTAGCTATGTCTCGGTACATTCCAGGCCAGTAGTACAATTTCATGATTCTGGATGCCGTTTTGGCTATCCCTAGGTGGCCAGCCAATGTGGCATCATGGTTATTGTATAGAACTTCTTGTCTTTCGGCGGTAGGCACACATAGCTTCCAATCTGAGTCTTGGTTCGACAATGGATGTGCTGGAAATTTTCGGTACAACCGGTTTTCCATTATTCGGTATTCGGGGTATTTCTCGGGGTGGTGGAGCATTTGACTGATACGTTTCTGAGTCCAATCCTTTGGGTTGCTAGCTGCAATTGCTATCTCACTATGGGCAACCAGTAATGGGTCTCGGGGCAATCCCGTGTTGTCTGCGAGAGGTATTTCTCTACCGCGCAGTGTCAACCTTACCCCTACTTTATGTAATAGGTCCATACCTATTACCATCTCATCGGTAAGCTGTTTCATGTAGGTTAGCTCTGCCATTACTGGCCTTTCATCAATGTATAACGTCAGTGTATAGTGTTCATGACTGGCTACAGGGTTGCCGTCTGCCATCTGCGTTATATGATCTCGGTATTGAACTGGAGTGTTATTATTACGTAACATTTGCCTGGTTCTTGTATTAATAAAAGACTTTGTAGCCCCCGTATCCAATAATGCTTTTATTTGTTGGCCGTAAATCTGAATCGATATAAAACAACGCGGGTCGGTCCAGGTTTCGGCTGCTTGAAGTTCGGATTCGTTCTTGCGAACAGAGGTAAGTACCTCGTTTCGGTTCGGTGTCTGACTGGGCAACCCATGGTTATCGCTGGCCAATCGGTTATTAGTGGTCTCCGGCCTCGACTTGGTTACTGAACCTGTGGGTATCTCCTCTTCTTTACTTTCCACCCTTCGTCTGTCTTTCATTACTGAAGCTCTATGAGGGTGACAAGCGCAATCATCGGTTAGACGTCCGTCCTCACCGCAATAAGAACAGAACAGTCTGAAAGGGTGCCGGCAGTTGCTTTTCGTATGGCCTCGCTGCTTACAATTCCAGCAGTGTGTTGCCCGATCATATTGGGCAGGATTTGCGCTCTGTGGTTCTCTTGCGAAGGGGTTCGCATGGCTATTGGTTCGGCTGGCGGAACGGTTGTTATCGTTGCGTTGATTAAATGATACTTGCGGCGGCGGAGGAGAGCGGTTATTAAAAGACGGAGACGCTCTATTAAGACCTGGGCTGGATCTCAGTGTGAGCTGTCGTGAGGTACGATCTTCACTTTGTATATATTCGTATTCTTCGGCTAATGTCATCAGCTCTTCGACAGTGTCGAAATCTCGCCTTTTTATGTACAAGTGATACTCTGGACGTAAACTGTCATAAATTCGGTCGACGCTTCCTTCGAGGCTCATGCGTGGATGTCTGTGGATCAGATATTGAGTGGCTTGTATAAACTCCTTAGCCTTTTCTCTCGGGCCTTGTTTTCTCCGAAATATTTGGTCTTCTAACTTACAGACGTATCGGGCGGGTAGAAAATGGTTAAGGAAACTGGTCTGGAAGTCTTTCCATGTGCTCATTCGGCTTCGGTTTATACAGAACCATTCTAGGGCTGTACCCCGCAGAATTTCAGGCAGGGTTCTGACCAAGTCGTCTGTATGGATATCATAACACTCGGCCAACTCTTCAATCCTCTCAAGGAATTCGAAAGCGTTGCCGGCGGCGTCGAATTTCAAATTCCATTTCCGCACGGTATTCATGACTTCTGCGTCATGACGGCGAGGATGTTCGTTCATGGAATCAAATGTTTGCTGATGATTTGTATCTAATGTTGCTTTTTCGTGTATGACGTCGCCTGGTATTTGCTGGTGATTTGCATCAAGAGGTGAGGTTAGGGTTACAGGCGGAGCACTGGTCTGGCTATGAATATGTCTCGTTGGAACTTGGAGCGATATATTGTTTTCTCCCTTATATTCCCTCTCGCTGGTAGCTTTCTCAATTTCTTCACAGAGATTCTGTGTCGACTTCCTCTGCCTGGCTTCCTTGACATAGGCACTAAATCGTGCCCTTAGGGCGTCCAACGTTCCACTCGTGTCCAATCCTATCTGGCCCATCCTCTCGATGAGTTCCTGCTTCTTAAGCAGGTACATGGCCCCTAGGCTGGCGGTGTAGTCAAATACCTCTTCGTTCTCGGACATGGCTGTCTGGTTGTTCGGCTGGTGTATTACTGGTATGTGTACGGTACGGGTGTGGACCTCAAAAGTCCCTGCTCGGGCGCCAATTTGTGATGTGCTTTTTGCTTTCCAGCCGAGGTTATGCTCGTCGGATCGCCAAGGTTCCTTCTGAAGAAAAACACTAAACTTCAGTGAAAAAGGTCCACAATTTCTTTATTATTTATTCAATATTCCTTAATTAATAAATAGCCTTATGTTTAACTAAGTAAAGAAAAGTAACCTCCTCTTGGTCTGGATGTTACGCGTCTCTCGTAAAGTTTAATATGAAGGTATGTCTGGTTCCGGTATTTCTTCAACTGGATGTAAACCGTTTCGTCGGGTACGTGCGGTTTGCGTGACGGTGGCCTCGTATGACTCTCTCGGAGCCGACCTGCTCCGTTCTGCTGCTGAACACCGACTGACTACGGCGACGATCCGAACTGCTCCGCGGTCAGCCACCGACTGACTCGAAATCTAATATTAATTTTACTACCCGAGGTGGCTTATTACCCCACCACACTAGCGATTTGATTTTATATTTTTACCACGGCGGCGGACTGGTTTGTATTTGTTTTGATCGTGTTGCTGTCTTGTTCTGGCGGAGATGTGCTCTCTGTCTCAAGTATTGATTGATGATTATTCTCACCACGGCGGACTGTGTTTTGTTTGTTTCGTGTAGGTTGCCTTATGCTTTTCTGTGGGGTAACTGCATGTGAACTGTATTTGTGTGAAAGGTAAAATTATGGGTAAATGAAAATTGTGTGTGAATGATTGATACTGGTGACAAACATAGGCGATGATGCCGGTGGCCATATGTCTGTTAAAAAAAAAAATCGATAAGCATGTAACGCTTCGTTACACTATCCAATGCAAAAAGAATTTTACAATTCGACCCAGTAGTTCCTGAGATTAACGCATTCAAACGAACAAACTCTTCAGCTTTATATATTAGTACTAGCTGACCCGACAGACTTCGTACTGCCTAAATCGATATAAAAAAGACCTATACTTTTGTAGCCCGCTACCATACCACCCGCTACTCTCTCCCCGCTTCTCCACTACCGTCTACCCGCTACCCTGCTTCCCGCTACCCAATACTTACACACGCTACCCGCTTAACCGATAATCGCTACCTGCTATCCCACTACCCTCTACACGCTATCCCGTTATACCCAGCTACCCTGTATCCGCTACCCCACTTCCCGTTACCCAATACTTCTAAACGCTACCCGCTACACCAGTAACTGCTACCCACTACCGACTACCCCGCTTCTAATTCATGACAAAATAAAGATAAAAATCTTGCTAAAAAAATTAAAGTTTTTAATTAATAAGGCCGTGTGCGAATTCAGTTAAAAATGGGTTAAAAATTGACGTTTGGTTAAATTTTGACACTTCGCATTATTTGAGTAGCTGCTGAGCTGACAGTAGTGGTTAAAAATTCATCCATTTTTATTTTTTAACCACAATTCATCCAATTCGCACACGGCCTAAATAAAAAATAAGGGTTGATCATAGAGGGGTAAAAATTTAGGGTTGTATGTATTTTAGTATGATGTATCATAAAAAAAATAAAAACAAAAAATTTTGTCAAAAAAAAAATTAAGGGTGGATTACCCTTAACATTTAGCGGGATGAAAAATAGATGTTGTCCGATTCTCCACCCTAGCCGATATCCTCGCAAAGATTCACGAAAATCGGTCGAGCCGTTTCGGAGGAGTTCAATTACGCACCCCGTGAATAGATGGGACAGTCAGTTTGCTTGTTGCTCTTTCACGCTCGCAACGGAGCAATATTATGACATGATTTTTGTGTAGAGTTAAGTTAGTAACGAAGCTAAAAGGTGCTTAAGTTTCTTACAGCAGTAAAATATCTCATTCCCAGCTCATTATTGTATAGTTGCCTCTCATTAGGCTTTTTTGGAAAGTGCGGTAAAAAGCCTTGTAATTTCAATTCCACGATGGGTAAAGAGGAGGAGGAAAAGGAAAGGGTGAAGGGAGAAGCACGGGGGTAAGAGGGTGCATGAAGCGGAAGGTGCCCTCACAACAGCTGCAATTGAAATCATGTGCCCGAGTTGGAATTGCTTATGCGAAATTTAGAAGCCCCTCGATTAAGAAACGGATAAGACCTCGTGTCACACAATATGGACGAAACATTATTAATTAATTGATTAATTAATGGATACGAATTCAAAAGGCTGCAATTCCCCATTAAAATATATTTTTCTTTGACAATTAATAAAAGCGCAAAGGCAAACAATTAAGGTAGGGTGGTGCTCCCATGGATAGCTATTTGTTGCGTGTTCGTGGGTGTCCAATGCTCAGAATCAGTGGCGAGGCGTCATATTGTTCAAGTCGTGCATGAACGACTAGCATTTCCACCTTCCACGCACCGTACTCACATCACATCTCACACATTTTTGTTTTTTTATTCCAAATACGATATACATACATATTACATACACATCTAATGTGCATGCGTCCTACATATAATATATCCACTTCCAGTTCCAACTCGTGCATACCTTTAGTAAACCACATAAATAAAACAAAACGAACTAGCTACCTGCTACTGTTTTTTTTTTTATTCAACTGATGTGTATCTACCAAAGTCGTTTGAACGATCTGGCAACGACTTGAACCCATAGAGAGCATGTAAGAAAAAAAAAAGCAAATCGCTCGTAGAAGGGATCTTGTCGTGCAGTGCAGTTGCGGACGAGTAGAGCTTTTTTTGAATAAATACACAGAATTTTGGAAATGAGAAAAGTGGGTAGTTTTTGAATTTGATAAATGAAACTGACGGACGATCATGTTCATGATTGTGTTCAAAACAGTTTGGAAAGAGGAAAGCTTTTTTCCTGTTTGAATAATGGAATGAAGGAAATGAGACTAGCCCAGCATAGTTTTTGAATTTTAGAATGTACATTTGCGTTGAGCTGACTTTTGTTTTCACTTTTGTTTTGCAAGTATAAAGGATAATTTTCTTTAGTTTATTCATTGTGCGGCATTTTTTTATTATTTATTTTATTACTTAATAACAAGTAAAGATTTTGGGTTTGAACGACTTCATTTTACAGGCACGCGTCGCCGCTGCTCAGAATATAACATTCTCTCACCTAATCATGAACGCTTATAATCTTTCCGACGAGCGCACAGCCGTGGGTACCAGCTAGTAATTTCCAAATTGCAAAATTAAAAAATAAGTTTAAAAATTTTTACGGTATTACACTTGAAATTTTGTTCCGAATGCATTGTATTCCACCTTTTATAAAAAAAATATTTTTTAATTCTTCTGTTATCTTTTTATTTTAATTGAATGCGAAGTTCAGGTAGTCGATGTCTTTGCCATTGTCTTTTGAAAGAGTTTCTAATACGAATGTACTCAAGACTATATTCCGGCATTTTAAAAACGAATTTCAATATTGATTCCAAAATATGACTCGTAAAAGCATTAATCTGTATGTCTACATCATTTTTTGAACATATACTGTGCTCAAATCTGTTCTAAATTTGGCTCTTATTACCGTATTGTATTGTATTTTTAAGATACAAATAGTACTTGCTTACATTTTCCGGTATTTGAAGCATTTAACATCACACCGGAACAAGATCTAATTCAGACGTTGCATACTTTCAGGCTAAGTAAAAAATTAGGGAATATTAGTTAGCTAGACCCAGACGGAAAGTACGTAGGACGTAGGACTGAACGGAAACAAGCTACACATATCGGACAAGACGTTACCCCATGAATTCGCACGAATGCAACCGCAATTTCAATGACGGTAGTTAAGATCACCACCTACAATATAATTTTCGTTTCTAATCATTAGTTTTCTAAGATCGTTTTCGAACTGAACTTTTTTTGTTCGAAAGAATTTTTTCCTGAAAATATACACACAGAATTTTGACAGAAGAATGTAAAACAATCTCAACCCACTGTGTCCTTACAATTTGCAAGAGGGAATGTTTTGTTAATTTTTTAATAAATATTGCTTCTCCACCTCCTATCTGAATTATACGAGCAACATCGATTACATTTTGATTTATAGTCCAAGAGACGGCTGCTCGATCCCACTCTACATTTGTCGTCCCGAAAGGTAATGTTGAAAAACCATTTGTTGGTGTCTAGGGTAACCCAACTTGCCTGATTATAAGTGTGGCAAAATCATAGTATTTAACTAATAAAAATGCACAAATCGACGAAAATATGTTGCATATCGTCCCGCAATAAAATTAACAGTTTTGGAAAGCTTTTAAACTGCCCATTCCAAAAGAGTCAGAATCGTCACTAGACGAAATAACAACGTCAGAGTCATCATTATTTAAATTGTTATCATCTGCAACTGCAATTCATGGAACATCTTCAACATCAAGAGGTGTTGACTCGTCGACAAACCAGCATGGTTTGAAAACCCCGTTTTCAAGTAAAGTTACCTCTTCCATTTCCACAGTTGAAGAGTCAATTGTCTGATTACTCTTAACGTTACCGTAAGTTTCGTCAGGTGAATCCAATTTGCGATTACCACTATCCATCCGAAAGACTTCAATGTTTTCCAGAATCAATGGTGGGGTTTCTGAATTCTGCAAAATAAATCAACTTCATAAATCAGCCTCAGTTTTTAATTTGCTAGAATTGCAGCACGCTTGCGACACGCGGCTAAGCTTGTCGGAATTGGGGGGATCTTGGTACCAGACGGACAGGAACCCGCACACAAAAACATAAATCGTTCCAGAAAAGGACAAAAAAAGGAAAAGGACAACACAAAACGAAACAAGGACATTACGTTACCTCCACTCTTGCCGCGCTGATGTTGCGGCGGCGCTTGCCCACCCTACTATGGCCAGATAGCGCGTCTTCAAAACTATGTACGTGTTGTTTTTGACGCATCATGTCGAACATCCTCGCAAATTTCTTTGAATGGGATCTTAATGGTTGGTCCAACAATACAGGACGATCTCATAATTACTTTGCTTCGCTTTAGACTTCATAGATATGCGTTGACTGCAGATATCGTTAAGATGTATCGACAGGTATTGATGCATCCATCGCACAGAAAACTGCAATACATCTTATTGAGAGACATCGATCAAATTCCGATACAAACTTATCAAATAAATACAATAACGTATGGTACATCATGCGCACCGTTTCTGGCTATTCGGTGCCTGCATTTCTTGGCTGAGAAAAATGAATACAGGTTAGGGGCTTCAGTTCTTAAGTCAGACTGTTATGTAGACGACATGTTAACGGGAGCAGATGACCTAGAAACCCTTTGTCGGAAACGTAACGAAGTAGTCGCAACTTTTTTTTAAAAAGTGGGACCTCCAGGCAAAAATGATCAAGTGGACTTACACAGCGGTTGTTAGATCGATACTTGTTTACGGATCCATTGTCTGATGGCCCGCTCTCAACAAAGCCTACATAGTAAACAAGCTTACAAAGGTGCAGAGAAATGCTTGCGTAGGGATATCAGGGGCAATCAGGTCCTGCCTGATGGACTTAACGTCATCCTGGACCTTCTTCCGATTGACCTCTTTATTAACTATCAGGTGTCTTGCAGTATCTTGAGACTCAAAGAAATAGGCTGCTGGTAAACCAGATCCTTCGGGCACTGCAATCAAACCAACCTGATACCATCAGACATCCTATCTACAACCACCAATTACTGCATCCTAAACATCAAAAAAGTTTAGAGTCTTGTTCCCGTCAAGAAATGACTGGGAGGAAGGCGATGTGACGGAAGACTTCGACACAACTATCTTCACGAATGGTTCCCGATTTTGCTAGTGTATTCCAGGCACAATTGTTAGCGATAAGGGAAGAAGAACTATCTGAACTCCCAGGCAATCGCCTACTGAACTTTGTCAAGTCCACCAAATGGCTCGACCAACCATAGAATTCATAGGTTAAATTACTTTTTCAGAAGTTACAACACTTCAGGGTATCACAAGGGATCTACATTGGTCTAAGTGTGACGGTAACAATATCAAGTGTCAGCCCATATAACCTAATCTAACCTAACCTAAGGGAAGCTTGTATAGCCTTTAAAAATATCCGACAGAACCAAAATGTAGCTATACTAACAGACAGTCAGGCAGCTATTAAAGCCATTGATTCAGCTTTATTATCCTCTAAACTGGTCCAGCGTCACTCTAATCTGGATACCGGGCCATAGGGGCTATGAGGGAAATGAGAAGGCTGATGACCTAGCTAGGCAAGGATCAGCCCTTCACAACTCACTGGCAGTGAGAGTATATGCTCCTCTTGGAGTTGTGAAGGGCTATATCCTGACCAAATATACATCAGAAGCAAATCATAGGTGGAATAAGGAATAGTTTAACGAGTTGCGTTATATCCAGGAAAATCTGGCCCGCCTATAACAAACCAAAATCAATCAATTTAATTTCCAAACCAAGGCATGACATAGCCAGGATTGGATTGGATAGGGGAGCATGCTGCTAAACTGGGTTTACCATATAACTCCTTCTGCCGTAGCTGTGAGGACCAGGACGAAAAGGAAACGGTCGCACACTTTCTCTGCCATTGCCCGGCCTTGGCTAGGAAAAGAGCACTCCACTTAGGTAAAGAATTCTTCAACGGTATTGAAGAACTCACAGAATTCAAGATCAAAGACATGATCTCATACCTTAATAACACAAACTGGCTTTAAGGCCCCCCCTTATCTCTCCTAGACTAGAGGACACTATGAGATAGATAATAGGCCGTAGTGTAGGGAGATCAACACTTCATTATATAGAGGATTGTACGTGCGAAATATACATCCTTCGTAACCCATCCTTAAATCTTTTTTAGAATCTCATGTGGTATGGTATCAAAACGGCGCACTCAGCGCTAATTGTGTCCTACACGGAAGTGGGACAGCCATTTCTACCTACCTACCTAGTCGCAATTTTAAGTTCAGCTGGAATGGAACTGTCCAAATCGAACAGCAATAATTATTGCAAACAGTAAGTCTACAAGTCAAAACCAACAAATTCGAATGAATTAAAGCAAGCCATTCAAGAAACAATTGCGGCTATTTCAGTGTCAACTCTCCAAGCAGTAATGAACAACTTTTTGGTTAGATGTCACACATGCATCAACGAGCGGGGGGGACATTTAAAATCCATTATTTTTAAAACTAACTAAGCTATATTTATTACAATTTCATGAACTTTAATATGAACAAAATTAAAATGAATTCCATACACTGAAAAAAAGTAATTTGAGACTTTAATGCAGCAATATTCATCAGCCACCCGTTATTATAAGGACTAATTTGACTGAACTATAAGAGGCCGGTTATAGCTATCATTGGTTTTCATCATTGAAACACATCATTGGAATTTTTCTGATAGGTCGGTTATAGCAATCATTGAAAATTTCTGTCAGGAAATTTTTTCCTGCCGTAAATCTATCATTGGAACTGTGAGAAGTTGAAACACAGATCATTGGAATTGTATAAAATTGAAACGCAAATAATTGGAACGATTTGTTTCATTTGTTGACATAAAACAATCAGCTGTTCAGGAAAATGGAAAAACACAATTTAAAGAAAAAATAAGTATGTAATTGAACTTTTTTATGTCAATAAAAATTCTTGGAGTGATTTCCGATCGATTGATATATAATTTGCATTACTTTTCAAAAGAAAACATGGTTAAATATCCATTCAAAAAAATTTCCGGATCCATTTCAATGATAGCTATAACCGGCCTCTAAGATTAAGGTAGGTACCTACCTATAAAACCTGCAAGTCGTAAAAATCAAATAACTTTATTGGTGTTTAAGTTACACTGTCCACTTTCCATCCTGATGCGGAACTTTCTGCTTTTATGAATATTCTAACTGTCCAGTCATTGTGGTTTGTAGAGCAGCAGATAACCTTTGCAAATCCAATAAAATATCGATTAAATTTTACTAGTCTTGATTCATAAAACAAAGTCACAAAAGTAAATATTTTTTATTTATATGTATAATATATATAGAAACATTGGTCTATCTACATGCATAAATATGTACGTAACTACATGCATTGAAATAAAAAATATCTCATTTAGTTATGTAGGTAGGTACTTTGATTTCTATGTTTCCCGGGATCTTAATTTGAACCCATTTCGAACTGTTTGTTCTTCTTAATTATTACAAAATCACTTTATCACCCCGTTCTTTGTTCATAGTGAAGTAGGTACATACATACATATGTATTTCGAACAATGTCACTTACAAAATTTAAGTAACAACTTCGACAATTGTATCACTAAAAGCATATCTCGTTTTTGCTACATTTACTTAGCAAGCAAAAACTTACTTTTGCCATTAGATTTGAAGAATAAAATCTTAAGATGTCTACCTACAAATGAATTAAATTACACAAACAAACGAATATCCGCAAAAAAAATCTTTATCCCTATTCACGTTATTACCCATTTCAATTCCTACAACACATAAAAATCGTATTCTCCATTCCCTGGGTCTTATTTTTTCTTGTCGTTTTTCTTCATCGACCCCCACCTTCGTCTTCGTCGTCGCCTCCATGTTAACAATAAAATTTACGAATTCCTGTGTCATCCACAAAAAGCATATATTCGTTTCGAATTTGTTAATATGGTTGTATGTTTGTGTGTGCCCACCCAAGAAAAAAGGCTCCTCCTAGCACTAAGGAACCCATCATGGAAGCATACTTCTCAACCTCCAAACCCCCTCCTCTACCTGACTCTAACGAAAAAAATGAAAAAATCTTTTAGGATTTTCACAAAAAATAAAGGAAGCTTGTGTGGGCAGAAAATAAAAACCTACGACCTATCATTATGATAATACTACGCACATTTTATGTATGTATCTATACAGCATACTCGCAATGTATGAACGCACTTTGCAATAGATATCTAGTGAATTTCCTCCCCTGAACTAGATACTAGCTGTCATACCACAAGTAATGAAAACGAATAATAAAATAACTATTTCAGCAAGGGGTCCTCTTTCGCTTTCTGTTTCTTTTTTATGGATGGATTTAATATGTATTTGTATATACCTATATATGTGCGTAAAAATTAATTAAATTAAATAAAAAAACTTTATTGAAAAAAAAAACAAGATACATATGTTGGTACTGAAGCCAAAAAACGCTGGAATATATTTAGAAATCTTGAGCATTTTGAGTTGTGAGCTTAGAAGCGAAATTTTCGTGTTTTTCCGGAATTTTTCAAACCATAACTTTAATAAAAAAAAAATTTGCACAAAAATAAAGCTTAAATTATTTCCTTAAATAAGTCGTTTGAAACAAAGAGAAATTTGTTATATTTTACTTGATGAGACTTGATAAAAGTATAAGATTAATGAAAACTAAAAAATATTGCGGGAGTAAATTTTTGTTAGTTTTGCTTATGTTTGGAGCAAAACATGTAGGTAATGGAATATCGATTCGCTTTATGAAAATATTGTCAAGGATAAATTTGAACCCCCTTTAATTGGCTTTCATAAAACACAACAACGTATTATGTGAGGCTATCTACTAGTTCACCCATTACCTTCATTCATACGAACCTTCATCCACTACTATCATAAAGCAAGGTATTAACTTGGAATATCCGCATCTATGTTCTTCTTAAGTCAATTGAGCCGAGATTAAGTTTTAATTGATGGAAATATTAATAGCTGTTGAAATTTTTGAAATTGCAAGAATTAATTTTGTTGCTCAAATAGTTTTCGGTAAAAAGCGCGGTTACGTTTCTTCTTATCTCTTCTGAAAAATAATAAGTATACGCCCGAGTGAACTTTGCCATAAAACGTTAATTTCAATATCACTGTTATTTTGCATAAACTAAGGCAGTCAAACAATTTAATTTTATTCTTTTTTTACTTAATTTCTTTTTCCAACTGCTTGATGTGACCTCTGTCAATTCTTAAGTCGACCGTTTTCATGTTTTGTTTATATTTTGGAAAAAGTGTCCGTTGTCCTAAGGTCTCGAATTTGATCCTATCTCGAATGCGAATCAAATTTCGCACAATTGAACTGATTTTTTGTATTTTTACAAGCTACTAGCTGACCCCGCGAACTTCGTCTCGCCGCCCTTAAGAGCAACTCCAATAACAGTTTTCCCTTTGAAAACCAATGAGTTCTCCGAGTTATTTATCAAGAATTTTCTGTTTTCATTCGATAACCCATTTTGAAATTTTCTAGTTTTCCATTTGAAAGCCAATGCACCTGCAATAATATGCAATTTTACCTTTGAAACCCAATGAATTTTCCGAGTCTTTTTTCCATTTGAAAACCCATTTTGAAACAAAAAATTTTCCAAGCAAAAAAAATCTTATTCCCGACCTTTGTTTGGTTTTTCCAGTTTTCCCACTCTTCCATGAGGTTTTTCCATTTTTTTTTACAGAAATCATGACTGAATACAGCAGTATTAACCATGAAAATTTCACAAATTATCCATTTACAGAACAATGTCTGTGCAGCGAAGCGTACCGGGTCCGCTACTGATTAAAAAAAATTTCCCTAAGTTTCATCTACAGACTAACACGAACAAAATAAAACAAAAATTAGCCAAATCCGTCCAGCCGTTTGTGAGTTATTACTATTAGGTTACACACGAACAGGATTTCATTTTTATATATATAGACTAGCTGACCCCGCGAACTTCGTCTCGCCGCCCTTCACAGCAACTCCAGAATAAGTATGTATGATTAACACAGATATTGGCTGAGTTCGTTATTGCAGGCTGTGTTGCCCATGCCCTGTAATTTGCTTGAATCGAATTGAAATACAGAACTACATATCTGAATTTTTCCAAGCTTTACAACTAACTTTCTACTTTCATTAAAGCATGCAGTAAAATGAAAATTTCGTTCTTCCGGTGTGTTTTGACTATTTCACAAAAATCAGAATTCCAAAAAAGCTTACGATTGTCCTCTTTATTTGCTGAATTCCCGTAAGATTGTCCCAAAAATTTGATTTTACTCAGGCTATACCTACAGTGAAAATTTTATAAAAATGCGTTAAGGATTGAGCGGATTAAGAGTCCCTACCGGACATACAAACAAACCAATGCACCTTAAATTCCATGCAAAAACTTGATTTTAGGTCTTGAAGTTCTTCGTGCTCTCGCAGAGTTTGCCGAATTCCCAATTAAAAAGAATTCCATTTTGCCATTTGAAAATCAGTGCACCTACAATAACAATTTCCCCTTTGAAAACCAATGAGTTTTCCTAGTTTGTCATCAAGAGCTTTCTGTTTTCCATTCGAAAACCCATTTTGAAATTTTCCAGTTTTCCATTTGAAAAGCAATGCACCTGCAATAATATTCAGTTTTCCATATGAAAACCAATGAGTTTTCCGAGGTTTTCATCAAGAACTTGCATGTTTCCATTTGAAAACCCATTTTAAAACAAAAAATTATAGCAAAGAAGCGTTTTCTGTGACAGCTAGTTATAACAGACAGCTCAAATTGCTACTATACTTAATATAGTGTCTTTTTGTTAGTAAAAGAGTTATTTGAAATGGGATAAGTTTTCGAAGATATACAACTTATGTCAAAACAACGTTAAGTGGGTATTCCTGGTTCTCGCTACCTCTCCACCAATATTGAACCAAATTGATTCAGCCGTTCCTAGAAGGCAGGAATCGAAGAGCAAAAACCAAGAAAAATGGTTTTGGGATGATAACCTGTAATGCGCAGTATCAGCCCGTGTTTTTGTTTAAAATTTCACTGCAATAGTACCAGGCGTCAAATTGCTTGAAACAGTTAAGCAGACAACTGTTCTTTAAACCATTCGGACATATTGCCTTGATACCATTTGGAAAATGTATTTGTTTTGCCTCTCCCTGTATGAATGGTATTCATTCTGTCATTTTTTTCATTTACAAAAATGGCTAATGGTTTTAATAGTTAGTATTCCTTATACTTTAAGGCTAGGTTTCCCATTGAAAATTTCGTTGGTGTTTTGCGTAAAACTGTGTAGCTCCCAAAATATTCCGAATATTTAAATGAAATGAACGAGTATAGATTATACATTTAATGAGCTAAGAAGTTATTTAGCTAAAAAAAATATTAAAAATGTATTTCATCACAAAAGGGTCATACATAATGAAAAATTCTGAAATTTTTGGAGACGTTTGCGGTGGAAAAGTTTTGTTGCCTTAAAAATTTATTTTTTATTCTTTTTATATTTTTTATCTATTCTTAAAATGTCTCACAACTCAGTGACGTGGCTTTTTTTTAAATATTTTGTCCAGTTTCGTCAAAAAAAAATTAACAAAAACACGAAAAATGGGGAAAATTTAGCAAAAGTAGGTGTGATTTATTTGGAATAATTTCTAAAGTAGAAAAGATAAAAAATTGAAAATATTTTTTTTATATTGTCGAAATATACATAATATCACAGTAATTTTTTAATTTTTTTATATATTAATTTACTAAATTTTTTTGCAGTGCAAAGTAAAAAAACGCATGTTTTTCTTAGAATATTCTGCGGTGAACAAGATTCCAGCCCCATTTAGTTTGATTCAACAACAAAAGTATTTTTTTTATGAAAATTGAATATTTCTTTGACTCAGTAACGTTTTTAGAAAAAAAAAGAAAAAAATTAAAACATATTTAAAAATGCATTTGAAAAAAGTCAATATTTGTGTATAAATTATGAGGAGATTACAGCAAAAAATATTTTCAAATATTTTTTTTAATTTTTGTTCATATTTTTTATACAGAAATCAGAAACTGAAATAATTTTACGATTACCCGTTTATTTTATATTAATATTCGAAAGTGGGTAATTTTTTTAGATTTTTACAAGAAAAATCGCGTTTCCTCACTCACACTAAGGTACTCAGTTCAAACGAATTGAACTAGGTGGCGTTGTTTTATATTTCATTCTCTTCTCTTTCTTTTTTTTTCATAGGATAGAGAAAAAAAATTCTTCATACCAAACGTTCTCAAGTTCTCATAGAATTCGTTTGAGAATAAAAATTCATTTTTTTTTTATACTATCGTTTATGATATGCAGACATATAGATAGGCAATAATTGTGATCACTTACTATGTACTTTGTAGGTATTTGATGAAAACGTTGTTTTGAATACCTACATTTGTCATATTTGCATGCATTCATTTCGAATATGTGAATGCGCGTATTTTTTGAAAATGAGTCAAGTGCAATGGCTTGAGAAGTAAAATACCTGTTACGCAATGAGGAAACGATCTTTTTTTCGGGGTGGTTTGTGCCATTTCTTATTATTATGTAAATGGTTTTGTTTCTTTTTTGTTTTTTGTTTTGCTTCTGTTTTTTTGTAGCAATGACATTTTTTCCTCTCGTTTCTCTATGCTGGTTGGATCGTAATATCCTTTTAGAAGAAGAACAAACCTGTTACGCAATGAGGAAACGATTGTTTTTCGTGGTGGTGTGTGCCATTTCTTAGGATTATGTAAAGGGTTTTGTTTTTTGCAGATGATTTGAATTATGGTTCTTTTTTGAGATCTTTGTTTTAGAATTATAAGAATTATAAAATTCAATCTAATGTCTAATCTTGACCTAATCTTGTTTTGTTTTTGTATAGCACAAAATTGATTTTATTTTGCTTTAGTACATAAAGGTAAAGGTACAAAAAAATTATTTTTGATATTGGAATCATTTTTCTTCATAATATTATTACTTTCGTAGGTAGGTTTTGAAAAATAAATTTTATTATACAGGGTGATTCACGAGCGTTGTGCCAAAAAGCTAGAGCGTGTAGGTTGAGTTGAGACAAGAAAAAAATCGTATGGGAGGGGGGGGTCTATTCCCCCCCGTTTAGCCGGGAGGGGCAATTTTCTGAAAAATTGACTTATTTTGTAAAAAAAAATATTAAAAATCAACGGCTTAGTTTACAACACCGTGCTATACCTTTCTGAAAAGCTTAAAACTTCTTCTTTCACCTTATTTTTAATATAAATTGTTTTAATGAATAGTTTTAAAACAATAAATTTTCAAACTCAAAATTTTCAAAAAAAAAGCCAAAAAAAAAATTTTGAACTAATTTTTTTCAAATTTTTATGTAATTAAGTACTAATTTTGTTTTAAAATTACAATGTCTTTGTTAATTTTTAGTCGAAAACAGAAAACCGGATGCAAAAATGTCTTTTCAATTTTGAGAAATTAAAAAAAAACCAAAACCACTTTTTTCTAAGAAAATCTTTGTTTTTATTTTTAGGGGAGAGTGGGTATGTTTGGGACACAGGAGGAATGGGACTTAGGCATTTTCTCAATTCCTACAGTTTTTTTTCTCTTTCCTTGTATGACAGATTCTGTCTTCAGTCTGTCCCCATCCCTCAACAAAACAAGTTGTATCTAGGAAAAAAATTACGGAGTGGAGATTAAAAAAAGGTAATTTGTGCATAAAAAGTAAAACAAGTGTGTATACTTTGAGTGAATTTTTTTTTAATGTGTGAACTTACTTCGCAAAAGAGTGTAATAATTAGGTAGCAACACCATTTTTGAAGTGAATTCATCGTTGTTTTGTTTAATTATTGCCACACGAAAAGTGATATTATAAATTATTTATTCAAAGTGCCACGCAGGATGATTGGGACATCACTATTCCACCGTATAGTTGTCCCAATCCTATTGATCGCAGGAGGAATGGGACAAACCCAATCCTCCTCCTCACAGGAGGAATGGGACAAAGTGAGTTGGTTCATGAAATGATTTTTTGCTTTTCCTCTGTCGGACTTTCGCCTTCTTAATAGCTGAAAATAGGTTGCCAAAATGTTATTTTATCTTTAGAAATTTATTTTGCTCAGATACGATCTATAAGATCTCGGCAAATGTAATGTATTCGAAAAGTGTCCCATTCCACCCCATAGTTGTCCCAATCCTCCTGCTCGTAGGAGGAATGGGACAAAGTGAGTTGGTTCATGAAATTAATTTTTTGCTTTTCTTTTGTCGGAGTTTCGCCTTCTTTTTAACTGAAAATAGGTTGCCAAGATGTTATTTTATCTTTAGAAATTAATTTTGCTCAGATACGATCTATAAGATCTCGGCAAATTTAATGTATTCGAAAAGTGTCCCAAACATACCCACTCTCCCCTACCTATCTGGACTTTTAGTTTAATTTATACATTTAATTTTTTGTAATTGGAGTTTTATGACGACTCAATAAAGTAGAAAAGTATTGGATTTTCAATGGATTAACCATTTTATTCATTGATAACGTCTGAAAACTGACCTGCAATTTTTTCTTACTATACCTGGGGCCGCGGGGACTCGCCGGCGAAGGGTTCTACCTGCTGGGGGCTCAAGATAATTAAACCGCAATTTTTCTTGAATGAAAAAACAATTAACAACCTAAAGGTTAATAAAAGGCATCGCATATTTACTTAACAACCATTTACAATTAAAAAAATAATTCATCAACACAAAACAATAACAAACTCATATGTTCGAGAAGAGTTAGCGGACAGGAACTTCTGCTACGGTTTAACCTGTTGTCGAGATCGGGAAGCCGAACGACTCTACGCTGAAAGATATCCCAATAGATGGCGTTCAAGTCGTAGCATGTTTTCAAGAATCCGCCGACGAGAGCACGGAGAGCTAGAAGTGAAAGGTCAATGAACAAAATGATTAATCCAGGGAAAATCCAATACTTTTCTACTTAATTGAGTCCTCATAAAACTCCAATTAGAAAAAATTAAATTTATAAATTAAACTAGTAAATTATACTAAAAGTCCAGATAGGTAAAAATAAAAACAAAGATTTTCATAGAAAAAAGTGGTTTTGGTTTTTTTTTTAATTTCTCAAAAACGAAAAGACATTTTTGCACCCGGTTTTCTGTTTTCGACTAAAAATTAACAAAGACATTGAAATTTTAAAACAAAATTAGTACCTAATTACATAAAATTTTGAAAAAATTAGTTCAAAAAAATTTTTTTTGCTTTTTTTTTTTTGAAAATTTTGAGTTTGAAAATTTATTTTTTTAAAACTATTCATTAAAACAATTTATTTTAAAAACAAAGTGAAAGAAAAAGGTTTTAGCTTTTCATAAAGGTATAGCACGGTGTTGTTAACTAAGCCGTTGATTTTTAATATTTTTTTTTACAAAATAAGTCAATTTTTCAGAAAATTGCCCCTCCCGGCTAAACTGGGGGGAATAGACCCCCCCCCTCCCATACGATTTTTTTCTTGTCTCAACTCAACCTACACGCTCTAGCTTTTTGGCACAACGCTCGTGAATCACCCTGTATAATATTATATTCCTTGAAACCTTGAAGAAATAAACCCCAATGCATTTGGGAATAATAAAAAAAAAAAAATGTTATAGTTTGAGTAATTTTTTGCCTATTTAAAAAAAAAGCCAAATAATCTCCCAACTGTGACCCAAATCGGCTAAAGAACAAACGTAGTTGAAAACAATCGGGTAACTTTTACCTAAATTCCCAAGGAAAGACAGAATTGAGGCAATCACTTTTTTGATTTTTCTATCATCGTAAAATCATGTTTGATCAAAATGTCGTCTTAAACTTTTTTAATTTTTCATAGCTTGTCAAAAAGTACCTACATACGTCTCTTTATAGATAAATATAAAGATGAAACCAGAGAAAAATTAAAATCGTTCGTCAGGAACCCAAAAAAAGAAGCAATTCGAACACAAATGTCATCAAACCTCAAAACCATCATAATCCCAAATTACAAAATTTGCGAAGAAAAAAGAAAAACAAGAATTCATGAATGCTACTCCTACTCTAAGTGCACATAACATAATACGTATGTAGAATGTAGATGCATTTTTGTGTATGTCCACACCACTGTTTACAATTCCACATAGTAGCCGCGTTTTATTATCCTCACTAACCCATATGGATTACCCCGTGATAATAAAACGATCTGGGTTTAAAAGGTAGAAGTTTAAGCTATGTTTTTATCCGAGACGCAACCCTCAGCTAAATTTTATTTTGCTTTTCCGCAAACAACTTGTTTTTATTAATTAATTGGATTGATTCTTATCCTTTGGCTTTATAAAACTGTGGCTAAGAGAGGAATACGCGTTATTTTTTATTAATACGGCTGATAATACTAAATCTTTCTACAATAACTTCTTTTTTGTCTCACACTCGCCATCTATCCGCCATATTTAGAACATGGTTTTTGAGTTACAAAATAAACCCCGATAGCTATCGGGGTTCCAGGTTGTTGTTGGTTTGTGTACAAAAAATAAACCCATATGGGTTAGTGAGGATAATAAAACGCGGCTAGTAAAAGATACATGCGAAAATACCTCTTTTTTCATCCCTATTTTGTGGACCTTCGTAAGCGAATCTCATTTCTTACATATCGCTAACTGAATTCTGAGTGAGCAGAGAAAAAAACAAAAACTAGAAAACTAGAAATTTCGATTCAAGTGGCTAAGTGAGACGGAAATGAAAAAAAAGAAGAGGGAAATATTCACTAACACTCGTGCATGCTTTTACACGAGCTCGGAGTTCAAGAAAAAAGGAAACCCAGTCTTAACCCTTCTACTTAGACTATCTAATGTTTTTCAGCAGCCACAAGTATGTCGTAATAGCCACTACCTATCATTCTTATTAATCGTTTAAAAAAAGTTTCTTTCAGCTTTTTTACTTGCGACATATAGAATATATGGCAAGTATTGAATTCGTAAAAAAAAAAAAATTGAGATGATGATGAGATATGACATTACGATGATAGAGAAGTCGAAAAAAGTGGGTCCGGCGATTCCGTCCGTCTGTCTGTCGGGAAATTTACAGGCACCTACAGCCTTAACCACTGGTCCGATTGACTTCAAACTTAAAAATTAGAGGTTTGAGCAAAAACCCATATCCGAGTTTTTTCATTTTTTTTTAAGATCAAAATTTAGGGTAGCCACCATACGATTTTTATGGCAAAAAACCAAAACTTTTAATTTTCTCCAAAACGGCTCCTACGATTTTTTTTAAACTTCCTCGAATCTTATTTTTTTAAACACTGATGTATTTTATGTAAAAAAAAAATTTTGTATTGCTCGAAAACGGTACCTCCCATAGAACCGTTTTTTTTGTTATTAGATTTTCTCGAAAAATAAAAGTCTGATCAGCGTAATTTTTTTTCTGAAAGTACGCATATATTGCCCAAAAAATATTTTGTATTCAAAAAATTTTCAAAATTTTCTTTGGATTTTTAAAAAATATTTTTAAACTTTTTTTTCAAAATTGTGTAACTCAAAAACGGATCAATATTAAAAATCGAAACTTACTTATAAAATGTATATTTACATATTCTTGAATACTGCATACCCAAATTAATTTTAAGACATTTTCGAAAAATTTTATATATAAAAAATTAATTTAAAAAAAAACGGCTCCTACGATTTTCAAAAAAAAAATTCAATAAATCAAGGATAAGGTTTGAATTTGTTTGGCATTTTAATTTTTGGAATTAAATGTATTTACGAGGTACATTTTCAAATTTTAATTTTTTTTTTAAAATTTGAAAAATCAACATAAAATTTGGAATACAGGAGCAAGTTCGTACGACCGAGTCGTGCACATTTTTTCTTATCTGTTTGTGGGAATAAAATTCGTTAACAAATTCATTGAAATGATCCTCTCCTAACTTTGACCTTTAAAATTGCTGCAAATAATCATCAAAATTCAAATCTACCAATAACAATTACTTATTTTTTAATTTTCATGAGTGTTTCGGAATACATATTCTTATTTAATCAATTTAACTTAGGTAAGAAATATCGACAGCGTCACATTTTCACTGGCAAGGGTATGGACTGGGCAAATCCACCCAATAGTTGGCATACGGAAACGACATTGATTTCTTTGGAGGGTAACTAACCCTACAAACTATACAATCCGTGTTTATCCAAATTTAGCAGGCGCGAAAAATCTGGGGCTTCATATAAAATAATCGTCAAGCGGCTTGTAAAATTAAAATGTTTGAACAAAATTTTCCTAGACGCTACCGTTTGCTTGTATAAGAAGATTGTTAGCTTTTGTGTAACGACCTTAAGTTCATGTTGGCCCCGCGAGCAGAAAACGTTGGCAAATATTGTCAACTTTTTAGATGATGGAGCATGAGTTCAAAATAATGCGATCACACAATTAAGAAGGTACATTGGGTCCGTCAGTAGTAATAGCCGAAAACAATATGCAGGAAGAAATACGCGGGCGGTTGCTCAAAGCTAACAGAACCTACTTCAGTTTTTCAAGGTGCTTTAAATTCAAAAATCTTACCATTACTTCGAGTCCGTGGACTTACATAGGTGAATAGCCAAAGACATTTTGAACTCTAAGCCGAGTTCGAAGTCTTACAGAAAATTGTTGCTCCAGTTTGCGTAAAGGGAGATTCCGGAGACGATATGACCACTATCTACTTATTTACAAAAATTAAGCTTGGAAGACTCGTGGGCTGGACACCTAGCTCGTACGAACGAAGAGAAACAGCCCGAAAAGTCCTTGACGGTTAAATTACAGTGGGATACAGCGCGACAGACCAAATTAACGCTGGAAGGATGGCGTAGACCAGGATACCCAAAGCCTAAGGATGCGGTGTCGGGATACATGAAAGCGGCCAAGACTGGATCCCGGTTGTGACGCATATGAATGTTGAAACTTCATTGGCCAGGCTAACGACGATGGTGATGTTGATGATGATGATGAAATTGAAATTGCCTTCATGAGAAAATAATAAATTTTCAATAAAAAAAATTTCGACTTGACATAATAATTTTCGAAAATTGAAATCGTTTTGATTTTTTTTTTTGTAGTGAAAAAAATATGTTTTTTTAACGTTTGCACCGTTTGTCATTTCATTGCATTTGAAAAATATACATTTTATTTTTGCTAAACCTTCTACCCTAATACCTCTTGCATTTAGAGAAAAAATTAGGAAAATATAGATGAAACTCTTAAACACTTTTCATTAAAAGCATTTAATAAAAGTTATTCACACTAATAATAATTGTAATTTTATATTCTAGGTGATGCGATTCTTCTCAAAATTTTCAATGCTGAAGAATAAAGCATTCCAATTGCATTGGAAAATAAACAAAAACCACATACTACATCCCAAAAAACAGGGTAAAAAAATGTTGGTGCACAGAATAGTTGGCTTTTACGGAGGCCAAGTAAATAAAAACGAGAATCATGCTGCCGCAAGTGGGCATTGTACGGCTATAGTGTACAGAAGAGCAAATCACTCATAGATGGAGTTCGATGACATCAAAGAAAAATCGACATTTGTCAATGAGAAAAAAAAAATTGTACCTAGACTAATCTATATATATAAAAATGAAATCCTGTTCGTGTATGACCGAATAACTCACAAACGGCTGGACGGATTTGCCTAATTTTTTTTTTTTATTTTGTTCGTTTGGGAGTGGTACGAAATCCCCAAAAGACAAAATCACCATGGGGACAAAATCTCCAAAAAAAAAATCCAACTTGCCAAAATCTCCACGACAAAATCCCCACGGAAAAAATCCCCAAAGAAAAAATACTTTTTGCCAAAATCTCCTTGAAATCTCCAAATCTCCAATATTCAGGTACGTCTACTTACACCGTTCCTCTCAGGACATGTGCATGACACTGTTATGACATGATAACAAATTATGAATGCACTTTCAGTTTGTCAGTTTATTTCTTAAACAACCTTAACTGAATACAATAATATCTCCAAAACAAATATGTTCAAGTAGTGAATCATGCGATTAAATCGCGCGATTTAATCGCATGATTCACTACTTGAACATATTTGTTTTGGAGATTTTGGCATGGAGATTTTGTCCATTGGGATTCTCTCTTTGGAGATTTCGCTGCTGGATATTTCAGTTTGGGGATTTTGGGTTTGGGGATTTTCGTTTGGGGATTTTGGCTTGGGGAAAACGTCACCAACCCGTTCGTTTTAGTCTGTAGATGGTTCTTAGGGAAAACATTTTTAAATTATTTGAATGTAAGGTGTAGTTTCGTCTTAACCTCGCGGTTTAGAATAAAAAAAACCATAATTTAGTTTTCTTTTTTCTTTATTATTTATTTATTGATTTGAGTTGTTTAGTATTATAAAGAATCTACCATGAGGCCGCTGTCTTTAGCTAGGCTGCACCTCACAGCAGATAGATTAGAAAACGACTGACTGACTGCTTGTGTTATGATCTTGAACTATGCTTCTGATTGTGGGTAAGGAATTTGGAGTTGTTTATGAAATATTCATATTTCGTCTGGGTGCAACGAAATATGATGACAAAAAAAAAATAAATGAAAATGCTAGGTCAGCAAAATGGCGTGAGAAACAGTTATGGGATTTATGTGCCGTTAGGCTTGAGGAATGTGGGAGGTGTCAGGTTTAACTGTAAATGTGGAGTCTGGGACGTAACTCCTCCCCCCTTAGGATTCTGCTCCGTAGAATCATTATTTTTTATATTTAGTTTAATATTTGTTTTATGTTTACGAATAGAGATCAGGATGATTGAAATAATTACGAGGGTTATACAAATGTTTCCAATGTTCATTGTGATATGGGTGATATTTCCTCTTTTTATTTCTTCTATAGCTTTACGATTTTCTAAATGTTTAAAATGGAGGTCCTCAGAAGTATAGTTCAGTACAATTCTCTTAATTGTTATATTTTTGAAGTTGGGTATTATAAAATTGTCATAGTAAATAAAGTTTTCATATTTAACATTGTTGATTATAATTTTACAATTTTCGAATCGTATGATGTTATTTCCAATTAAATTTATGCTATAATTGTGGCAATTGTGTAATATTTCTGTTTGTTCAATATTTTTCGTTATTACAATATTATTTGTTATTTGTTTAATTTCTATATTTTTATTTTCTTTAAATTCACATTCAGCGTTTTCTTTTAATAGATTTGATAAGCAAGTATCGTTTACAATTTTCAAGTTTCTTAATTTGAATTCTTTTTCTGTATTATAAAATATTATTTTTTCATTTGTGATAAAGTGATTGCTTGGTATTACAATTTCTAGGTTATTTTTATTTGGAATTGGTTCAACAATTATTTTATAAAAATTTTCATTGGAATAATTTGGTATAAGTAATATAAATATAATTTGGTCTTCATGAATTATTGCTGAACTTTTTATATTTGATATTTTATTTAGTGTAATATTGAACTTTGCAATTTCTTTTGGAGTTAATAGATCTGTACCTAGAACTCCTAGTTGGCTTAGTATTACGTTTTCTTTGACTTTTTTAACTTGTTCCCTAAGTAGTTCTATATCATAACTAACTTGAAACGCATGTTGCATCTTTTTTATTTTAATATGTTCTTTGTCTAAAGCATTGCCTAAATTTTCAAATTGTTTCCTTAAATCGTGCTGTTGTTTATTTATTTGTCTAGTAATGTTATTCGTTATTTCGTTGAAGTTATTGTTTATCTTGATTTGGTCGTTTAGTCCGTCTATTAGGTTTTTGTTGTTCTTTTTGTTAATTTCTGAATTTTGTTTTATTTCCTCTTCGTCCTCATGGTCCATTGTACCAGCTAAGTATTTTAAACCTTTGCCTATTATGTCAAATAAACCTCTTCTCGATTTATAATAGTTTCGTCTTAGGGTATTTTCTATTTCTGAAACTAAGTTGTTAAAATTGTGCTTAATAGATGGAAACTCATTATTTTCGTTTAGTTCATTTATGTTTTGTTCTAGAATGTCGAGGTTTTCTGTCCATGTTGTTATGTTAATGTTGTGTAGGATTTTTGTGTAACTTTCAATAATATTAAGATTTTTTTCTCTGATTATTATAAATCCATTTCCCGTGTTCAGATTTTGAACGTTAAGTTTTTGCCCTGTTGCTAGTGGTAGTAAACTTTGTATCGTCAGGAAAATGAAGAGTGTTGCCTGTAAAATATAAGTTACAAGGTTTGATACAATTTACACTTCAATAGTTTTGAAGATCTTGATTTTAATGTTGGGAATGACCTCGAAAACAATTGCAAAGTAATAAGGAACATGAAGTTAAGTGATAACATAATCAAAGTAACTTTGAATGTGAATGATACGAGAATTGTTTTTAAGTGGGATTTTGCTCAAACTTATAATTTCGTTTAAGTTGAGTTTTATAATATTTTTGACCTTTCTCATTTTTTATATGATCTTGGTCTAAAGGTGTGGGATTCGATTTTATATGGGTTGGTTTTAACTTGTTATGAGTCCTAGTTTTTAGATAGTGATGGTTATTTTTAATGAGGTCAATGTCTTCTCTTTTTTCATTAATCTTGTTAATGTAGTTTTCTTTCATTTTACTTACAAGTTCTATAATTTTAGGATATTCTGTATTAGGAATGTTTCCGTTTAGGAAATCAATAGGTCTCCTTTTAGTTGTTGAGTGAATAGTGTTATTGTATATCGAGACTGCGTTTAAAACTTTGTTACGCAAAGTGTCCTTGTTGCTTTCGTCAGCAGAGAAGGTACGAATGTGTTCATTCAGGGTTGAATGAAACCTTTCTATATCAGAATTACCAGTTTTTTGATATGGTGTTGTGATATGTAACCGAATATTTTTTTCTTTAAGAAATTCTGTAATAACTATTGAAGAAAACCCTGTTTCTCCATCCGTGACAATTTTTTCTGGATAGCCAAAATGTGTGAATCTCTTTTTCAAAGTGTTGAGAAGTGTAAGCCATGTTCTGTGCTTAATTTCGTATACAGTTACATGTTTTGTGAACTTATCTATCATTGTTATGTACATTAAATTTATGTTTGCGTACCAGATGTCTATGTGTATAACTTGGTTTGGTTTTTCAGGTGTTTCTGTTATTTTTAAAGGAATTTTATACGGTGATCGTTCATACTTACTTTTGTTACAAATTTCACAGTTATTTATAAATTTTTGTATAGCAGTTTTGAGATTTGGAGTATAGTATACATCCTTTATTTCTGCGTAAGTTTCGTTTACGCCGCGGTGATTAAAAGCTTTATGTCTTTGGCTTATGACATGGAGAACTTTTTCTTCATCTTCTAAATCTCCTAGAAATTTACTGCATTTAATAACTTTTAATGCTTTATTTTTGCTAAAGAATTTAACATATACGTCTTGAAACTTAGCAAAAAGACTGTCATATCTTGAAAAAATTGCAAGTGTTCCTTTGGGAGGGATGAATTCTTTCAAGATATCAATTATAAGCTTTTCGTCAAATTGTTTCATTTCAATAACGATCCTTTTCTTTTTAAAAGGGTAATATATTTTGTGATTGTTCACGTTATCCGTTTCGTTTAAAATGATTTGGGTTTTAAAAATATTCACGGGTGATTCTATTATTGGGATATGATTGCTGCTATCTTCATTTGCGCTGTGGATAGTTGCTACCATTGATTCTATATCATCATTTAAATTATTTTCTTCTAGAGTATTGGTGAAATTTCCTTCATGTTCATTGAAGTAAGTTTCCATTCTTGATAACCCATCTGCGACTTGGTTATCTCTACCCTTAACGTATTCTATCTCGAAGTTAAACTCTTCTAGTCTGATCTTCCACCTTTGAAGTTTAATATTGGGTTCTCGTAGAGAACTCAGCCAAACAAGTGGTCGGTGGTCTGTTCGAACAGTAAATTTTCTTCCATATAGATAAGGTCTGAAGTACTGTGTAGCCCATACAATGGCTAATAGTTCTTTCTCTATAGTGGAGTATCTGATTTCGTGTTGGTTAAGCGTCCTACTTGCATAGCATATGGGATGATTATCCTGAGATAAGACTGCTCCCAATGCGAAATTTGACGCATCTGTCGTTAAGACAAATTTTTTACTGAAGTCAGGATATTTAAGAATGGGGTCTGAAAGTATTACTTTTTTTAGGTGTTCAAAACTTTCAATGTATTCTTGGTTATTTACATCAATTTTTGCATTCTTTTTCAAGAAAAGGGTCATTGGTTTTGCAACTTTTGAGTAATCTTTGATGAACTTGCGATAATAACCTGTAATTCCTAAAAAAGCTTTTATCTGTTTAGATGTTCTAGGTAATTTGTACTCTTGTATCGCAGATATTTTGTTAGGGTTTTGTTTTATACCTTCTGTTGTCACAATGTGACCAAGAAACTCGGTTTCCTTTTTTAAAAACTCACACTTGTCGAGTTGAACCTTAAGGTTAACTTCTTTTAGTCTCTGAAATATTTTGTTTAGTGCTATTAAATGTTCGGTTAGGCTAGTTGAAAAGATTATTATGTCATCTAGATAAACCCAGCAGCAAACTCCTATGTAATCTGCAAGTATAGAATTCATCAATCTTTGAAATGTCGCCGGCGCATTTTTTAGACCGAAAGGCATACGAACGAACTCATAATGCTCATCATCGGTAGAAAATGCCGTTTTCTGTATGTCCTCCTCAGCAATCTCAATCTGGTGGAACCCTTTTGCGAGGTCCAGTGTTGTGAAATATTGTGCCCTACCTAATTTGTCAAAAATTTCATCCATGTTACGCATGGGAAATTTATCATCTATGGTGACATCGTTCAGTTTCCTATAGTCTACAACGATTCTCCATTTCTTTTCATTTGAAGCGTCTAATTTCTTTGGTACTACCCAAATAGGTGCTGAATACGGTGAGTTGCTGCGGCGAATTATGCCTTGCTTCAGCATTTCTGAAATTTGCTTCTTAACTTCGGATCGATGAACTTCTGGGTACCTATATGTTTTTGTGTAGATCGGTATCTCGTTAATTGTTTTAATTGAGTGCTTAATCGCATTTGTAAACGAGAGGTCGTTACCTTTTTGGTAGAATATTGAAGAATTACGAGAAATAAGGTTCAATAGTCCTTTTCTTTCTTCTTCATTTAGGTGATTAATTCTTATTTGTTCCTTAATAGGGTTTGTGTTTATTTCAGTAAAGTTTATTTCTTGAAATAGTGTTTCTGGGATAAGATTCTCATATTCTCCAATTTTAATAATTTCTGAACTTACTTTTTCGCAGGGTTCAGGTGAATTTGTTTCCTCATTTTCGTTGAAGTAAATAGGAATTCTAGATTTCTGGCTTATTAATACTTTTTTATCAAAATCTATAACAGCTTTTATGAAAATTAATATGTTATTTCCAATAAGCCCATCGTAAAAGTTATGAAACTTATGCTCAAGGAACTCGGCAGTTTTATTTGGCAAGCCAAATTCCTCGAATAATGGAATTTTCACTTTGGAAAACGCATATATTGGTGTGTTTCCCGCCGTTTTAATTTCCATTGGTTTCTTCAATATAGTTTGCCATTTCGGGTGGCATAACCCTGGATTGAGAATACTCGTCATTGAACCTGTATCGATAAGTATTCTTAACTTTGATTTGTTTTTAGTTTTAACCACTATATAGGGAAGTCTGTTTTGAGGCTTTCTTCCCGAAAATCCTGATATGGCGGATTTAGATTATTAACCTCTCTCTGATATGATGCTGATAGTGTATCCATAGGTTCTTGGCTATCGTTATTATAATGGTTGTTCCTACGTATACCTGAACTGTTCCTATATGTTCCTGAAGGGTTGTTTCTAAAATGCCCTGAGTTATATTGTTTATTTTGTGAATTGTTTTGATAATAGTTTTTCCTAAATGTTACTTTATTGTGAATGTTGTTGTTACTATTTTGATAATTATATCTAACATTTGAATTATTAAAGAAAATTGTTTTTAAATTTCCTTCATCTTGTCCAATAAATGTTGTAATTTTATCCCTGATTTCTGATAAATCGTGTAACTCTGTGATTGCATAAGCAAGCGCTCCCGAAACTAGTTCTTTTACTTTCATTATTAACATTCCATTAAAAATTTCTGTTATTCGTTTCTTATTATCACTATATGCAGCGTAATCTGCTATATTTTCTAAAATAGTTTTAATTTTTAAATCTAATTCATATATACTTCTTACTTTTAATATTCCGATGTCTCTGGTGATAGACCGCTCGTCTTTTGATGACCGAAAGTGTTTCCTGAGGTTGCTTTGGCACTGCATCCAGTCTGTTGGTGTGTTGGTATCCAATATGTTTTTCGCCGATCCCAGTATTTTAGTGTCGTAAATTACCTCGAAGACTTGCTTCTTGTCCGCTTCTAATTGGTAACTTGCCAGGATTTTTGTTACCGAGGTCAGGAAAGAGGGCAAGGTATTTGGTTCGCCCTGGAATGGCGTCAAGAACCGGATTTCTTTTTCTATTTTTGCTCTCACTGATGTTGCTTGGTTCGTAGTGGCCACGATCTGCGTCAATGCCGCCAGGCATTGTTCTATATTATTGAGGGCCATCCTTTCAGTTCTTCGTTCGTCGAACTTATTGTTCCTTTTTTGATTAATATTTGAAATGTTTAGGGTGTTGAAGTTAATGAACACTACTTAATAAGAACACTGCTTTCAATTCTTTTTGAATTACTTTCTTTTCCTTGTTCGGAATTTAAACTTCTAGTACACTGTGATTAATTCTTTTTCGAATAACTTTCTTTTCCTTGTTCGGAATTTAAAGTTCTAGTACACTGTGATTAATTCTTTTTCGAATAACTTTCGTTTCCTTATTCGGAATTTAAAGTTCTTTTACACTGTGATTAATTCTTTTTCGAATAACTTTCGTTTCCTTATTCGGAATTTAAAGTTCTTTTACACTCTGATTAATTCTTTTTCGAATAACTTTCGTTTCCTTATTCGGAATTTAAAGTTCTTTTACACTGTGATTAATTCTTTTTCGAATAACTTTCGTTTCCTTATTCGGAATTTAAAGTTCTTTTACCGACTGCGCCAGTTTCGTCTTAACCTCGCGGTTTAGAATAAAAAAAACCATAATTTAGTTTTCTTTTTTCTTTATTATTTATTTATTGATTTGAGTTGTTTAGTATTATAAAGAATCTACCATGAGGCCGCTGTCTTTAGCTAGGCTGCACCTCACAGCAGATAGATTAGAAAACGACTGACTGACTGCTTGTGTTATGATCTTGAACTATGCTTCTGATTGTGGGTAAGGAATTTGGAGTTGTTTATGAAATATTCATATTTCGTCTGGGTGCAACGAAATATGATGACAAAAAAAAATAAATGAAAATGCTAGGTCAGCAAAATGGCGTGAGAAACAGTTATGGGATTTATGTGCCGTTAGGCTTGAGGAATGTGGGAGGTGTCAGGTTTAACTGTAAATGTGGAGTCTGGGACGTAACTGTGTACTAACTTCTACCTGAGCGTCGAACTTGTCGAGTTGTAGAAGCTGAGTAAGGTCAATGATTCTCGGGAATTATTTCTCCAGAAGAGTCCTGAAACCAAAGGTCGCTCGTCCCTCCCCTTCCCGATCCTTATCCCCTCCTCCATCGGCTTTGTGCATTACACTGGCTGATGTCTCCTTATCCCCTGACTGTATAGTGTATCACTTCTGTCAGTACCTTGTTTCCTTCCTGGGACGCTTATGGCTCAATTGCTGTTCGTCTCTCCTCTTCCAAATCATATCCTCCCCTTCAACTTCCCAATTGGGCTGGATTCAAGGTGTTATACGACCCGTGCCGATGATCAGCCAGGCTGAGGGCCCAATTTCTAAAAATAGCTCAGTCACTAACGGAGTATCCGGATACCAGGCGACCTCCGGATTAACTAGCCTTATTTGTGTATGCGAATCTCTGCGCAGATGGACCCCCCCTTTACTTCGCTTACTCGTGGGACCTTAATGCCAAAACAAAAACAAAAACAAAAAACAAAAATTCAAACCGGTGCCGGTATTCCATCTACACCGGGCGGCAGTTCGGCGGCAACGTCGGCTGTCGTTACACCTGTGCCGTACACAGGAGAAGGGATTGTGACATGTCACTGCCCAACTTCGAGTGTGGTACAGGTTGTATCTACACCGGGCGACAGTTTGGCGATAATGCCGGCTGTCGTAAATCCTGTGCCAAACATAGGAGATGGGTCTGTGCCAAGTCATTGCCCAGCTTCTAGGGAGGTACAGAAGGTATCCCTGGCGAAAGCGCCTCCTCATGTCGGTAGTTCCACTACCAAAGAGAGTAAACCTCTCCAGGATGGTCCTAGTGGTAGTCTCCGTGGTGTTAGCAGCGTCGTGAATAACGACCCTGCCTCCACTACGAAGACGACCATCCAACCTAGGGACCTTTATAAACAGCGTCGCTATGCGATGAGACTGCTAAAATCCTCTGGTGCAATATTGGGGGATGGTAGTAGTCCCATTCATAGCAAGAAGATTGAGTGGGCTAAATCCATCTTAGCAAAATCTAGGACCAGCTGCGACTCCACGTCAAAGCGACAAAGGTCTCTGGAGGAGTCCACTCCCATTCCTAAGAAACCCAAAGTGCAGAACACCAGCACTCCCAAAATTCCTAAAGTACCTCTCACTAAACCTTTTAGTGATGTGCTTAAGGAACATAACAAAATCGTGGTTGCGGTCATTGACAGAAGCAATATTGATGGCGCGATCTCCTCTGACCGTTGGCAGATGGTGAAACTGAAGCTCTCAGCTGGCTTTCTCAAAGTCATGCGAGAGCATCCGGGTCCACCACCTGTAACAAGCGATGGGGGTTGGCATCAAGGTCATGTCAAACTCATCGTTTGTAACGATCAGAGGTCGCGCGATCTATATACGCTTGCTGTCGGCATGCTGGGCGAAGTTTGGCCAGGCGCAAAACTCGAGGTTGTTGCAAAGGAAGATATTCCTTGCAGGCCGAGAGCTCGAGCTTGGATCCCGATTGAGCCTGCATGTCCTGAAGACATCCATGAGATGATCAGGCTTAGCAACCCGGACCTCTCCTGTCACGACTGGAAGATCGCAAAACTGGAGGAGCCGAAGGGTCTTTATCGAAGTGCGATTATCGTCATCAATAAGGACTCTGCGGCCTCTCTGGTGCGAACCAAGGGAGTGATAAGATACGGGTTCGAGACGATTACTCTCCGTATATACAAAAAAGATGAGGTAGACGCTTTATGCGAGCCTCCACAACCCACTTTAGAAGCTGTGTCGCAAGACGTAGGGGGTCTTGGTGCTACTATCACCTTTCCATCCATGGATGTGGACGATGGTGTACCTGGGCCCTCTTCTGTCGCGGCGCAGTCTTCTTCCCTACACTCAGAAGCTGTGTCGCCAGACGTGGGGGGTCCCAGTGCTATCATCACTTTCCCATCCTTGGATGGGGATGATGTTGTACCAGGGCCCTCTTCTGTCGCGGCACAGTCTTCTTCCGAAAACGTCAAAAGTTTATCCCTAATGGAGACTGATGACTCATCTAGCAAAGTTCTCTCCGGGGAGGAAGAAGATGAACTGCTAGGTTCCTCTTCGTCCGATCTGGATGAACTGGATCTAACAGTGGTGGAGGTTGATCTGCCTAGTTGTAGCCAAAATGCTGCAAATAGTACAGATTAATCTCCAACACTCTATTAAGGCTTCGGCCTCCCTTCTTCTCCGCCTGTCAAAAACTGGGGAAGATGTCGTTCTCATCCAAGAGCCCTGGATTGTGAAATCCCTGGTTCGAGGATTGAGAACTTCTGGCTACTGCGTCTTATATGTAACGGGAAAAGGTAACCCAAGATCCTGCATACTAGTAAAACGTAGTCTAAATGTATTTTTACTCCCTAATTTCAGTGATGAAGACGTCACCACAGCCAGTATGGTAATAGACAACCATACCTACTGGCTGGTATCAGCGTATTTGGGCCACGACCACCAGGGCCCACTGCCTGGTACCACTCTGGAGAAGACGGTCGCTGAATCTACAAGACTCAATACCAACATAATTATCGGTTGTGACGCCAATGCGCACCATACTACGTGGGGTAGTACCGATATAAATGACAGAGGTGAGTCTCTTTTTGATTACATCTTAACAACTAATCTGGTAGTAAGTAACGTTGGTAATGAACCAACCTTTGTTACTAAAAATCGGCAAGAAGTTTTAGATATCACTCTTGTCTCGTTGCATCTCTCGAATAAAGTATTGAATTGGAGAGTATCAAAGGAGCACTCGTTCTCCGATCATAGGTACATCCAATTCACTCTTAGTGAAGAGTCCCCAAAACCGATCCCTTTCCGGAATTATAGGAAAACAGATTGGCCAAAATATAGGACAACTCTGAAAAGTCTGATTAAACCAGAACTTAATGATCCTCCCTTATGTGCTCTTGAACTCGATAAAAAAGTTGATGAGCTTACAGCAGCCCTCAATAAAGCTATGGAAACTGCCTGTCCCCTCACTACAGTGCGAGGAAAGAGAAAACCACATTGGTGGGCTGCTGAACTAGAAATACTCAGGAAAGGTTGTAGAAGGCTTTTTAACCGTGCAAAAAAGTCTAGACACCTCCAAGATTGGGAGTCCTATAAGGAATCCCTCAAAAAGTATAAACAAGAATTGAGAATAGCCAAAAGATCCTCATGGAGATCCTTCTGTAGCTCAATAGAAGAGTCCTCGGAGGCATCGCGGCTAAGGAAGATTCTGTCGACAAATCCAACCATGCCTAGTTGTCTCAAAAACTCAGATGGTACATGGACTAACTCTTGCGAAGAAACGCTAAACCTGCTATTAGATACCCACTTCCCAGATAGCTCCAAATCCGTTAATACAATAAACCGTCCTGGATCGGGTATTAACTTAACTTTTCCTCAAGGTCTTGTCACAAAAGAAAAATTGACATGGGCTCTGAATAGCTTCAAACCTTATAGATCTCCAGGTCCAGATCAAATCATACCAGCTGAGCTACAACACACCATCGATATAACTCTGCCCATCATTGAGATGATGTTCAAAAGTTGTCTAGATCTGGCCTATATACCTCAGCGATGGAGAGAGGTAAAAGTAGTATTCATTCCCAAGGCGGGCAAATGCTCGCATGTCAACCCTAAAGATCTAAGACCTATTAGTCTATCATCTTTCATTCTCAAAACGCTGGAACGATTGATTGATATCCATATACGTAATAGCATTGATAGGGGACTATCGATGTCTCAGCATGCTTACTGCAAAGGGAAATCGGTGGAAACAGCCTTGCATACTCTGGTAAGAACTATCGAATACTCCCTAGAGCAAAAGGAGTATACTATGGTTGCCTTCCTGGATATTGAAGGTGCTTTCAACAACGTTGACACATCTGCTATCACTTCTGCTATGACGACCCTAAACGTCGAATACTCACTCTGTGACCTGATCAATCTAATGCTTAATAGCAGGATCATCAACTCTAAGATGGGGGATTTTTGTACGAAAAGGTCTGTCAGTAGAGGCACTCCGCAAGGTGGTGTTCTGTCCCCTCTCCTGTGGAACATAGTAGTTAACGAATTGCTAATATCCCTCGAGAGGGAAGGCTACAGAGTGATTGCGTATGCCGATGATGTTGCTATCGCCGTCACAGGAAAACATCCTAATACACTGAGAGACCTCCTCCAAAACGCACTTAATATGCTCACTAGATGGGCTGATCGTTGTGGACTGAGTATTAATCCTCAAAAAACGGACCTTGTCCTTTTTACACGGAAATACAAGATCCCAGTAATTGTACCCCCTTCAATAAAAGGTGTACCACTAATTTTCACCAATGAAGCCAAATATCTTGGTCTGATATTAGACAAAAAATTAAGTTGGAAACCTAATATTCAGGAAAGAGTTAAGAAAGCCACAGTAGCTCTTTTCTCTTGCAAGAAAGCCATAGGAAGCAAATGGGGTTTTCAACCTCGCATAACCTTTTGGCTATACACATCGGTCATTCGACCAATTCTCATGTACGGGGTTGCAGTATGGTGGACTGCACTGGAGAAAGTCACTTACTGCGACAAACTCAGCAGAGTCCAACGCACGGCTTGTCTCTGCATAAGCGGGGCCTTGAGAACCACACCCTCAGCAGCGTTAGACACTCTCCTCCATCTGGCACCCCTCGACATTTTTAGCAAACAAGTGGCAGCGAGTACAGCTATAAGACTCAACGCCTCATCTCAATGGACCAACAATAATGTGGGACATTCCATCATTTTGAACTCTTTCGGTTCTATACCAAAGTACATAGACTACACCATTCCAAAACCACAATTTGGTAAAAACTTCCAGATATCCATTCCATCCAGAGAAGAATGGGAAGACAAAAAACTTCTGGATGACAAAGGCATTCATTTTTATACAGATGGATCCAAGACAAGTGATGGAGTTGGTAGCGGTGTGTACTCAGAAAAGCTTAATCTAAGCATCTCATTCCGCCTTCCCAATCATTGTAGCGTCTTCCAAGCGGAAATTTTAGCGATCAAAGAGGTTCTCTCCTGGCTAAGAGAAAACGTGATATCAACTTCTGATATCCGCATCTTCTCTGACAGTCAGGCTGCTATTAAATCTCTCGATGGTGTCTCAACCAAATCTCAAACGGCCCTCGATTGCCGATCGTCTCTGATGGAGATGGCGCAGCAATTTAACATTCACCTCTGTTGGGTGCCGGGTCACAGAGACATCGAAGGAAATTGTAGAGCTGATGAACTCGCTAAAAATGGAACCGTCATACCTATTTCACCTGAAAGGGAGAAGATAGGTATACCGATAGCTACATGTAAACTTTTGCTAAAAGAAGCAGCTTTAACGAGAACAAACTACAAGTGGCACAATTTACCAACGTGCGCAGCTACGAAACTCATATGGCCTTCACTGGACTTAAAGCGCTCTAAAGACTTGTTATCTCAAAGCAGACTTCATATTAGCTCCCTGATAGGTGTCCTTACGGGACACTGTCTTATAGGCAGACACGCAATACGACTTGGTGTAGCCTCAAATGACTTCTGCAGGAGCTGTATGGATGAGGAAGAAGAGGAAACAATCTCTCACCTTCTCTGCACTTGCCCTGCTCTTTCACTAAGACGCAAACTTCATCTGGGAGAATACTTTTATGATAACCCCAGTGAACTAGCTAATAAGGATATCAAATATCTTCTTCGCTTTATAAAAAGCTCAAAATGGTTCGACTAGTAAGAAGTAATTCTCTAGATTCATGGTATCACAATGGGCCTTTCCTTTTGGCCTAAGTGTGTGGATTCTGAATCCGCAGCCACTGTAACCTAACCTAACCTAAGGTGTACTAACGAGGAGCATGCATATTATAATCTAACTTAACCTGGAGAATCGACTGATACAATTTTAAAATAACTTAGGAACAAAATTCACGCACATGATGCACAAGTAAAGGCTCACCTCTGGCCAGAGGACGAGGGAGAGGCGGGTGAAGTCGCGGACAGCTGCTAGTTGTGTATACAAACGAACCCCAATAAAATACATATGTGTTTGAGTTTTACAAGAACTAAACAGCTGTTTATATGATACTTTTCTTCTACTAGCTGACCCGGTAAATGTTGTTTTCTCTTTGATAAAACTTTTCCAGATATTGAAATTAACGTTTTATGGCAAAGTTCAGTCGGGCGTATACTTATTATTTTTCAGAAGAGAGAAGAAGAAAAGTAACCGCACTTTTTACCGAAAACTTTTTGAGCAACAAAATTAATTCTTGCGGCACAAATTAGCAATGAAATATGCTGTTGGTTTCATATCGCTAGCTGAATTGGTTCTAATTTGGTCCATTGCTTTTATGAGGCAACACACACCGAAAAAGACACGACACTATAAAAAGTAAAGATGCCGAGAATATTCAGCAACTATTCGTTATTCTGCCTTTTCGGCATTTTATTTTGATATTCTATATTCGGCCGAATAATACACCAAATATTCAGCCGACAGAATATTCGGTAATATCAGGAGGTTTGCTTACCACCACTTGTAAGATTCTGCATCCAATCTTGGCGAACAGTTCTTAAATAAAGTTTGATTGAATTTTCAATAGAAGTTTTTTTCAACATCTTCGTCAATTTTCGTATTATCTGTAGCAACTTCCTCAAAACATTTTCAAAAACTGTAGTTCGTAATTTCATGTCAAACGTCACGAAATAGGTAGAGAAAAACTACACACAAATCGTTGACGAATGCAATGCAATCAAATAAGAAAATTTTAAATGGCACGTAGGAGAAAGAGATACACAATTACACATCGTTTCGTTGCGTTGGCTGAATGTTCGGCTGCCGAATAGTATTCGCCGAAGAGGTCGGCAGAATAACTATTCGCGGCATCCAGCGCTGCCACTTCACTCCTATAGCAGTAGATCTACTGCGTTTTGACCCAAACGAAAATATACTGCGCAGCAAAACCAATCTACTGCTTTTTTAGAATTTTGAAAAAGAGTATATTTTCTATACAACTTTAAGCGGGATATACACAGTTCAAATGCTTGTCATGCACGAGCAAGTGTATTAGTAGATTTGGATTGAAGTTGCCCATATACACATCAAGGCAAAAGTGAAGGTATGATTGATTAATCATTAATTTTGCACATACACTACAGTAATAGTCAATAATGTGAACGTTTCTAGTGTAAATTAAATTGGCTTACATCGGTAATTTTGTGTGTTTTTCTTGTTGTTTCGTTACGAAGCAACATGGAATAGGAAGTTTTCTTTCCAAGGGGTGCCCAAAGGGGCCGAAGTTTTTTGACAGGTGGGGGTGTGGTAAGTTGAAGCCGACCATCTACCATCTTGGGGGAATCTAAAAATGGCCGAAGATTCCTATGATAGGGTGGGTAATGGCCTCACTGCACTAACACCAGCAGTGCCTCTGACATGAAGATAGTCCGTCCATCAGTTTCTAGTCCTTTTTTTCCTATGTGTTCAGGCCTGATATGTGTATTTGTTTGCAGGTGAGGTTAAGTTTCAGGGGCAAGATCCCCCCCCCCCCGTCCGACGAGCTGACACCGTGCATCGCAAGCAGGCCGCGTCCCCGAAACTTAGCATTCTTTCCTTTTCCGACCCTAATATCCCATTCCTAGTTTCCTTCCTCTCCCAAATCCGACTTGTCAGATTTTTCCCAAGGCTCCCCTCCTCTTGCCTCGCAACAGTACAATGCAGTACGCCTGATTGAAGGAAAATCAAAAGATTTTGTTTTTGCTTCAAGCATACACCCGATCTATACGTTTGACTTGTTCACTAATACAATTGCTCGTGCATGACAAGCATTTGAACTGTGTATATCCGGCTTAAATATTTGCCTGTGAGTTTTCAAAATGTTTCATCTAATTCAATAAAACACCAAAAAATTCATACAATAAAATCAGCTGTTTGAAAATTGACAGTCGAAAGTACGTGTGCTGCCAAAGCATGCATTGGTCGTTTTTTTGCCCAAGTTCATTCTATCGCGCTGAGCATTTGCAAAAAAACACAACTATTGCATATTTTAAAATCTACTGCGCTTTATTTCAATCTACTGCGCTTTTTTGTCGAATATACTGCGCTCAATTGTTCGAAGGGTGGCAGCGCTGGCGGCATCTCTAATAAAAAGTCTTGTCCGCTTGTCGGTTGCAGTAAATACAATGGGCTTGTATAGGACCAAAACACACCGAAGACAACAAAAAATCGGAGACAAAATGTCAGCACCTAAAACTATACACCGTTTTATGAAGTAACGCACACCACGATGAACAAGCAAAACAAACAGAAATCGACAAAAAAAACGTGTCAGTTGTATAGGTTGTACAGGAGCAACACACACCGAAGCCGACGAAGACAAGACATTTTGTCTTAGTCAGCCTTGGTGGGTCGTGGGTGTGGATTGGAATCCGACACGATTTCTTATCGAAAGACGTCTTGTCGGCTTCGGTCTGTTTTCAGTCTTAATCCAGAAAGAGTTTAGCATCACTAAAGAGATGTGATCGATCGGCTGGTTCAACGTAACTTAATGTTTCTTAATAAAACTGAATCTTATTATCTTAGTACATTCGAAACTTTATCATGTACCTACTGCAGTCGCAGATAATTGTTTTGTTTAGTGACAGTATATACAAGCATTAGTCGGTCTCTAATGTCTCGATCTCGACAGACGAAAGCATTTTTGCAACTCATGTAGGTATAACTCCTTTCACGGTTTTTTGGCTTTTAAGTCATATTTATTATTATTAAACATAAGCTCTATTTTGATATTTCGAGGGTGGAGATACTTCCTTGAAATAAGGGATATATTCCATCTCCATATCACCAGCATTAAAAAAGAATTAGTGCTGCCAGAAAATACATACCGTTTAATTCATAGTTTTCTTTTTCCTAATTATAATGTTTGAATATGAATAAAAATAAATTCGTAAAGTTCAAGTAACTTACAATAAGGCATTTTTATCGATTGATTCAAAGCCAACATAAATTCATTGAAAAAAGAATGGAAGGACACTTTCTGTTCAAGGGTAACTCTGGCTGCAATGGGATGGGGATAAGATTTAATACGCAATACCAGCTTATTCTCGAACAGGATAAAGTGTGTGTAGTAAATATTTAGGTATATAGATATAGGTATACATATGTTTTTATGCAACCATAAAAACTGAAGCTTTTTTTGCAAATAAGGCATGGAATAAGCAAATAGAAATGGCAAACACAGGAAATTTGATGATAACGTTGAGGAACGCAATAACTAACTACACAATGCTGAAGACGTTGTTTTCTTTAATGTACTTTTTTTTGTGAGGGGTTGATTTTTTGTATTTTTCTCCATTTGCTTTTATCCGCAATCTTTTTGTATTATTCTTTTTTTTTGCAAACAAAAGCAAACATTTTAGTGTTATATTATTTCAGACTATAATAATTTATTCTTGTGGAGAATAAATATATTTGTTATTGGCTTCTGGTATGAATTTGTTTTGATATACAAACTAGGATGAGATCTCATTTTATTTATATGATAATGGTTGAACTTTCTTTAGTAAAAATTGTCATTTTTAAATCTTTTGTAGGTTGTTATCCACCTCACGTAAGTTTTATAAACAAAATAACAAAATAGGATATACAATGTGGAACAGAAAAGTTCAGCTTTTTGGTGTTCATTGTGACATTTTCTGTTCCAAACTGTTCTGTATGGAACATTTTAGGCTGTTCCACCTTTTTAGGTAGAACAGAATACTCGTAAATCAAATGAGACAAATTTCATTTGTAAAAAATTTGCGTGTTTTTATTTGTTGATAAATTCTATTCATCAGGTCAATAACATTTAACATTGCTTGTCTAAAGAAAGTTTCATGGTAGCAACATTTGCTACCCATCAAAAATATGGGACAATCATCTTCAAAAGTTTCCTAGTCTATTTGTGAGTGTTTTTATCATTTATCTAAATGAGAAGCAAATAAAAATATTAAGTTTAATTAAAAAGAATCAATTTAGTGCTCAAATAAAAAAAAGTAGTGTAAGAACTAAGTAGAAGTCTCTATAGAGAACCAAAAAGATTACGCCCTATTGAATTTTGTTTTAATTTGACCCAACTAACACTCTCTAGTTTAAAAAAAAAAACTGTTAAAAGCATCAAACCCATAAGGAAAAGTCGTGGTTTGATTCAAGATGTAAAGAGGTTATCAGGGAAAAAGAGGTTAGACAAGAGGTGTTAAACCAGAACAAGCTTTAACAAATTAGGAAGGCCAGCAATACCCATTTTCATCGGACCAATTTTTTACATGACCAAAAATTAAGGGAAAAAATACTGCAATATCCCAATAAAGGCAATATAGGAATTTTGGTCCTTTGTAAAAAAAACATGAAGAACTCTTCATCTACCTCGGTCCCTACGCTCGTTGACAATGACACTCCAGTTGTAAGCTCTCTATCGAAAGCTAATCTTTTCGCTAGGCAGTTCGCCTCCAATTCAACAGGTGTCATGTCATTCAGAAAGTGTCATGTTTCACCCAGTTCTTGAGTGCGTCAATGATTCAATGGGAAAAATCTTTTTTCGTTGACGTGCTGAAATGAGGAGATTCCTAAGAGATATCTGCTGGCTGTTCTTCAACGCGTAAGCTTTTCCATCTATCCTATTCTTCTGGGCTCGTTCCAAGTAGTTCGAAAACAGTATATGTCTAGCGTCTAGCCAATTCCGAAGAAAAGGTGAATCTTCTTCTACTATCAATTAATTACGTCCCTTCTTTCTAAGGTCATAGAATCGCTGATAAACTATAAATGCTCAAGAAATGTATCGAAGACCGAAAGATTCTTAATGACCGGCCAGCAGTACGGCTTTGCCAGCAGCAGAAAGTAAGATTGTTCTATTCGATATTACAAAGGCATTTGATGAAGTCTGGCATCTTGCTCTTTTAGGGCTCACTTATAGCTATCAGTAATATCTATCAGTAAAAATTTTGTTTTGCTATTTTGAATACTTTAAGCCTAGTACGCAGATCGCGCTTAATTTTAGCTAACGCATTTCTCTCAAAACATCAGCTAAATTCCTGGCTAAATTTTGACATTCTTTTTTTCGAGGAGCATTGTGGTAGCGATGGCTATCCTTAAGGGATTTCCATGTCGCTTTGCAATCGAGATTGCTGTGCGACTTCTCTTCTTTGTATATCAATTTAACAGGTATGATCAAAATGGTATTCGACTGTAGCGCCAACTGGTTACAAGCCGAGAAAGCCATTTTTTTACATAAGTTTGTATTGTGTTCTCTGCTTGCTCCTGTCAAAGAACTGTCAAACCAAGCAGAAAACCAATCTTGATAGTACCTGGTAATTCCATATACAAAGCTTCTCTTCCAGGCACCGGCTGCTGTTTCAACAGGACGGCCAACATTTTTTTCTCATCCACGGAAAATTATGATTTTTTTTCCGCGCATCTTTTTTGTGCTTCAGGCACTTTTTCTCCTTCAACTTTTATTATATTTCCTAAAAAATAGCGAATAATCTTGCTAGTCAAAGAACAAATGAAGCAAATGTCAAAATTTAACTCGAGAATAATGTGCCGGACATTAATTTCACTAGCTAAATTTATGTAGAGTTAGGAAAAAAAATATTTTTAGCTAGAGCTGCGTACCTCTTCGCTAAAAAGCTCAGCTAAATTATTTTTGAGAGAATTTTGTATGGCAGCTAAAATTTAGCTCGATCTGCGTACAAGGCTTTATTTTTAGATTTTGAGGAAAATTTTGATGAAAAAAGTTGAAAATACATTTCGACTTTTTTTTCAAAACAAAACAATGCATTAAGTGTTTAATATTATTAACAAATCCATTTTATAAATTTTACTGATGAAATTTCATTTTACTGAACAGCTGACTGCCAAATGTCAAAAAAAAATTCCATTTCGTTTTACTGATCATTAAAAAAATTACTGATGAGATGAACAGTAAAAACGAAATTGTTTGCGGTGCGTAGGTGTAAATTTACTGATAGTTATAAACGCTCATCAGTAAAAATTTCAGATTCCAGATATTTCGATTTTTACTGATGGATTTTACTGATAGCTATAACTGAGGCCTTATCGAAAATGCGTGTTATATTGGACGGATTCAAGTCTTAAAATAACAATATAAATGCTGGTGTGCCCCAGGGCTCCGTTTGGTATAAATGATCTCTTGTCAGTAACTTCTAACTCAGTAAATTGTTTCGCTGGCGATGGTAGGTACCCTTCCTTAGCTCTTCTTATTCTTATCCAGATTCATACCTCTCCGCTTCGGATGTGGAACTACAACGGAAAAATATGATAAGGTCATTAAAATCTGACTGAAACAGAACTGTACAATGGGGAACTTAAAACTGCGTCGATTTTAATGCTTCGAAAATCCAATGCTGTCTTGCGAGACAGTCACTGTCCATGAATGGCATTTGCATCAATGATACCGAACAACTCAAGGCACATATGTGAAGTCGCCAAAAATGCCGCAATCTCAATCAATTGATTGTTTTGATACACACGTACATAAAGTAAGACGTTTTAAGCTTTCATTTGATACCCCATTTTCCCACTCACCCGATGAGGTAGGACGACACCAAAAATACCGTTTTTAAGATGGTCGGACAAAGGGAAAGGCCCGGGTTATTTCTGTCCGACCATATGATTTGGTATCTTCGATGAAATGTCTATTGACTTCTACTTACTTTTTCAAATTTCCCCATCGTATAAGCTGACACCAAAAAACGAAACTGGAAGTGCAATTTAGCCCCCAAATGGTTCAGGAAAAGTCTGTCCGACCACTGGTTTTGAAAATTTCGTGTCATTTACCATTAGATGGTGGCTAAATTTCCCACTCTGCTGATGAGGTAGGTAATGTTACGGTCGCCTCATTAATTGTTGAATAAACTAAAATTGAGGATTGCAAATAGAGTATAATTTATGTATGATAATTTAAGTCAACTTTTCAGGAGGTTTAACCTTCCTTCCAAAACGAGTTTTAAATTCGTTTGAACAATTTCCTCTAAAAATTTTTTACCGGGATATTTTCAAAACTTGTTTGTCATTTTCTAATGGATCGGAATTTTTAACGTTGGCGATTTCGGCGATTCAATGTTCCGTCTTCACCTTTAAAAAGAAAAGATCGAGGTTCTTGGCATTTTTCGACTACCCTTCCAAAAATCCAAGCAGATGCCGGATTCCTTTTGTAAATTAGCAAAAAGGCTTTAGAAGTTGATCTGTAATGAAGAAGAGCGAGTTATGGATCGGTATTAGATTCTTTACTTTTATGTAAGGGGTCCGCCATCTAAGGTTTTTTTTTCAACTAGTGCTTATTTCGTGAATGTTAACACTAAGCTCATGTCTGATTTAACAGATAATTAGTTTTATCCTTTCGCTGAACGAATATGGTTGTGTATACACTTGAACAACGCTGGGAAATATTGCGACATTACTTTGAAAATCATGGTAATGTTGCAGAATGAGTGCAAAAATTGCGTACGGATTTTGGAAGAAGAGAAGCACCGTCAGCTCCGTGTGTTCATTATCTTGTGAAAAAAGTGACAGAAACTGGCATCCTCATCGATAAGCCAAAGCGTGTAAAGCCAAAAAACAGTCAATGTTTGGTGCGGATTTTGGTCCAGAGGCTTAATTGGGCCATTTTTCTTCGAAAATGAGCAAGGAGGTGCCGTTACAGTCAATGGCGATCGTTATCGGGGGATGTTGAATGAATTTTTGTTCACAAAAATTGAAGAGGAGGATATTGGCAACATTTTTTTTTCAACAGGACGGCGCTACGTGCCACACAGCCGAAGCTGCACTCGATGTTTTGAGCACTGTTTTTGATCGCATTATCAGCCGCAGAGCTGATCTCGTTTGGCCACCTCGGAGCTGCGATTTGACACCGTTGGACTATTTTTTGTGGGGTGCCGTAAAAGATAAGTGTTACGCTGACAAGCCAGAGACAATTGACGCCTTAAATGACAATATTCGTGAAGCCATTGGTGAAAAACAGCTGCACACAATCGATAATGTGCTTAAAAATTGGACCGATCGAGTAGGCTACTGCATGGCAAGCCGAGGCAGCTATTGGAATGAAATTATTTTCCATTATTAACCTGAAGGATTGTACTTTCAAATAAAAAAAAGAAATTTGAGAAAATATTCAGTAGTTTTTTTATAGCATTTTCGAAAAGCTTTTAATAATTTATAGTAAGAAAGGGGGCGAATTTATTTGATCCGTATTCCATTCTTGACATACAATTTTAAATTCTTTGCAATTATATGGTGGACAGTGACACCATGAATGACGTGCAAATATTGAGTGTCCGTTGAATTTCAATAAATTCCGAAAAAGAATCGAATACCAAAATATAAAGTTTTTTTATCAAATTCGAAACTATCAGTGCCAATTTTATACCAAGGTATGTAAACGATTTCATGTGAAAGTGAAGATAATTTTTGATTTGAGTTTCCTTAGCGCATACAACTTGTTACTACACTAAAAACGTCATTGTTTATGTTAGGCCAAAACACAACGTCCTTGGCTAGACTTTTGCAGCGCTCAATACCCATAGGACTTTCAGGATATTACAATGCGATTATTTTTAAATATGAAATCATCTATGACGTGTAAATCATCTTTTACATCAAAGTAAGCCATATCCATTTCGTCAATAGATTTTTATATGAAAATCAAAACATCTTGGACATTATTTGTTGAACGTTACATGCGGGTGACAGGATTAAAATTGGCATAGTTGGTTCGGTGAGATGGAAGATGAATAAAAGGAACCTGATGGAAAGCAACGTAGATTGCGAGGATTAGTATTCAGGGAAAGCAAATGGAGAAGGGAAGCACAATCCGTTTATTATTTTGAATACGAAAATTATGTCAGCGATTTCTCGAAGTTTTTCAAGCGAAAGAAGGTTGATAATGTAAAGACGATTCTCATAACGATTCTCATAGAGGGTTATTCCAAGACAGATGACATAGAGAAAACCGAAGAAATCGTTTTTAGACTAATTCAATTCTTTGAGAATGTGTTACTTTACTTGGAATGGAGACCAAACAGGACTAGCATATTCAAGGAGGGGACGAAAATATGTAGTGAAAACTGTTTTGGTGACGCATGGGTCAGAAAATTCTTTCGACCAACGTTTAATAAAGCCAAGAGCTGATTTGGCTCTCGAAATTATATGGTCAAAATGAGATCGAAAGTTTAAGTCACAGATTAGTTTAAAAGGGAGATGGGAAACTGAGCTGTCAAAATGACAATGCCTACAAGCTGCGGTCAACATTTACTGCAAGAGTATGCGTGTTTTTACCAATACAATCTCAGCAAAGTGTGACACCCCACATGGGGAGTAAATTACCCGGAAAATTTGAAAATTTGTAGTTTTAACGTACGAAAGGTGAGTAAAAGTGAGCAGAAGAGGGATATGTTCAAAAAGATAGCAAACAAGTAAAATTGCATAAAAGCAGGAAATGGCATCAAATGTATCAAGCAGTAGGATTTCCGACATCAAAAATGAATAAAAAAGAAAATAAAAACAAATGTTCAGTCTAATTAAGAATGCTGAACATGTGAAAAGCTTTTGTTTGAAATCTTATTTTTTTATATAAATACCTGGCTTTATCAGTAACGAAATGCAAGCAAATCGGGTTTCAATTTACACTTAATCCATGTTCTATGAAATCGGCAGTAAGACTAATAAAGGTATAAACGTGTTATTTGACCTCTACCTGATATAAAATTTAATGAGTTAGTTTGACTATTTGTGTGTGTTTTTGCTTCAAACAAATCTTAATAGTCCTATACACTTATTCACACGTGAAGGAAATCGAAATTTTTTTTTGATTAGTGATGGCAAACGGGGTTGCTTGCAGAAAACGTAAGGGGAAGGAAAAAATTAAAAATATTGAGTGTAGAAATTTGAGGCTTTTCCTTGTGTTCTTCTCTTCGGCCCGCATATCCAAAATATTTGTTTGTCGAACACAAGTAAACTGTTTATATCAACGGCTTTAATTCATTTTTCTTTTCTTCTTTTCTTTTTTTTCTGTTTCTGCGTCATCTTAAAGAAACTAAAAAAAAAATTAAGGAGTAAGCAAAATCTACAAAAAATCTAACACAATCGTTCTTCACATGGGAACAGGGCCAATGTAAGGCACGAGTAGGTTTTCGGCCAAAAGTTTCGGAACTCATCCCCAATCATGGATTCTAGTATTTTCGTGGTGAGTTTAAGAAAAACGTGTTTGCCAATTTGAAAATTCAATCTAGCAATCTACGCTAAATTTGAAATTGCGAAAACAAACAAAAGAGAACTGTAAAAATATAAAAATCCCACCTCATCTCTTTGTTTTTGTATTTTTCATGTACAAGGAAGAAAATAAAATGAAAGAAAATGAAAATTGCGGGATCTAGGGAGTGAAACGTAAGTCAGTTTCCGATCTCCTTTTGTCTCTGGTTTAAGTGCTTATTACAAATCACACCAAGATAGCAAATAAAAGAAACCACTGGAATAGGTTGATTCGAAAAGTGATACAGACGAGGAAAGGAAGGCAGGCGCTTACGAGAAAATGACATAAGTAGACTGACATTTACTAATATTCAAGTCAAGGAAGTTTTTATTGCACCAAGTGAATAAGTGATGAAAGAATCGAGGTCTTTGTGGAGAAGAGAGATGTCAACGTGAGAAGAGATTACTTTATAATTTTGATATCGTCAGCATAGATAAGTAGGTCAGAATGTGAAATTATTTTATCAACGTCGTTTATGGCAATAAGGAAAAAGAGGGATCCAAAATGGCTGCCCTGAGGGACGCCGGATGTAGCAACAAAAGGATCGGAAGTACAGTTTCTAAAAAGTACCCGGTAGAGACGGTTTTCAAGAAAGGATTTTACCCATGTTAGATATAAGCGATGGAGGGAAACCGAAAAAATTAAGCTTGGTATAAATAATTTCCCGGCTAATTTTATCAAAAGCTTTACTAAAGTCGGTGGTGATATCATCCACTTCATTTCCTTTTTTTAGATCACTAAGAGCATTAGAAACAAATAAAGTAAGGTTGGTTGTAGTTGATCTACCTTGATCCAAGTTGGAAAGGACTCAAGAAAAATTTACAATGAAAGTAGAGGTGGTCATAGATTAGAGATTCTGCCGAAGACATGGTGATACCTACTCTTAGGTCTTTAAATTTACATGACAGACTCAGATTTTTATGAATTTGGCATTATGCGTCGGTCGATTGACTCACATTATCTTTGTGCCCTTGTAAAAAATTAAATTACAATTACATTTTTTTAATCAATCTGTCATTTTTGACAGCCTATGTCATCGTTAACAGAATTAAAAATGTTCAATAAATCCGGCCCCATGAAATGAAGAAAAAGAGCCACCTTTCTTTTGTCATCTTGATGTTTCAGATTTGATACTCGAAGAAAAATGTTTAAACGGCTAAGCCAATTCCCCCATGTAGATGGTAAATCGCTCGGTGGCGGACTAAGAGGCGGTAAAGTATGCTAACACCCCTTTAAAAGAAAAGAAAAAACACGTAGGTACACGTTCAGATTTCATACAAATATTTTTGTACATTAAACTATTTATTTTTGACTATGTAGGTATTTATTTTTTTTCCAACTTATGCTTGTTTGTTTGTTCTTATTCTAAAAGCTTTGGCATTCTTCGATACGATGACGAATATTCCCGATATTTACCTACTTTTAATTACTTTTTATCGAGATAATATTTTGTCCGTCTTTAAAATACTCATTTTATCATTAATTCTCACTTATAAGCTAAATAAATGTAACCCATGCAATATTTGACGGCAGTAAGCAAATAAAACAAATTTACGATGATATTGATGAAGCCACTTAAAAATTGATAAAAAGCTGCAACACTGTGTAATCGTTTTTAAACGATAGACGACCCTTACTGATTAGTCGTGCTAGTTTTTTTCCATTGAAAAATTCCAATGTTGTTTGAGGATTATGTGATGAAATTTCAGCTATTGTTCTTAAGTACAGTACAGTAATCTATTGTCAAGAGTTCTTTATTTGAAGAAAAAAGAAAGAAGAATGTTTGAAATCAATTTAATGAATGTCTCTGATCTTTGTTATTTTTTACTTTTCTTATTTGTTTTAAACATTATTTGCTAACAACTGAGGTTTTATTTATAAGAGATAAAGTATTAACATTACTATCAGCAGTTATTAATATAATACATACATGCCCTAAACTGGAAACTTAATATTAAAGAAAGGGTCAAGAAAGCCAGCATAGCTTCTATGCCTGTAGTAAAACCTTTGGCAAAAAGTGGAGTCTGCAATCGAAGATGATTTTGGATTTTGTGGACGTATACAGCCGTAGTCCGTCCAATGGTTTGATTGTTTGGTGGCCGCACTAAGCAAAGCCTAACGAAATTAAAAATAGGTTCAGAGAACAGCTAGTGTTGGCTCCACTGGAGGCTTGCGCTCATTTCCATCGGACGCCCTTAACGTTTTTCCTTACCTCTTACCAATAGACTTGCACATCAAATATTTAGTATCTTGCAGCGCGTCGAGACTTAGGGAATCGAATAGTTGGTATTATAAACCCTATGGTCATAGTAATATCACTAACCTCATCCCAGTGGACATCTTTTCGACAAAAATCAACTACTGCACCCCTACTGTGGACCTAATTGCGAATATTAAAGTTATCATTCCATCCCGAAAAGAGTGGGATGATGACCTAGTGACGAGAGGCTTCGACACAACTGTTTTCACTGACGCTCAAAAATGGTGTGTGGGGTTGGTGCAGAAATTTTCTCTGAGTCTTTAAATGTGTCCAGGTCTTTTCGGCTTCCTGACTTTGCTAGTGTCTTTCAGGCTGAACTACTCGCGATTAAGGAAGCAGACAAATTGCTAAAACTAGATCCAAATCAAAACCGCAATACATAGCGATTGGCTCGTCCACATCATCCTCCAAATTAGTTCAATAATGCCGAAGTGAGCTCGCGGGCATGAACATTGGACTCAGGGTCACTCTTGTCTGGGTACCGGGTCATGGTGGCTTTGAGGGCAATGAACGGGCTGACGAGTTGGCAAGGCAAGGATCAGCCCTTCATAGCTTACTCGCAGAAAGAGTCAACATCCTCTTGGTGCTATGAAGGCCAAGATCTTCTCAATTTTTCTCGCTGAATCAAACCACAGGAGGAATAGCCTAACCAATTGTATCATGTCTAGAATAAGGATATAGCCCACCTATACAATAAATCCCGTACTAATATCTTTATTTGCAGGCAAGACATAGCCAGGGTCGTTGCAATATGCACCGGACATTGGCCTGTTGGGGAACACGCATCTAAGCTGGGCATTACACACAATACTTTCTGTCGTAGTTGTGAGGACTTGCTAGAATAGGAAGCCAAAACGAGAGCCAAATTATTGGGAAAGTCCTTTTTTCAATGACCTAGATGAGCTTTCCAAACTGAAGATCAAAAATGTGATCTCCTTTTTAAACGCAACAAAGTGGATTCGAGACGTTTTTGAAACTGATTGTTTCAGTTCCTCTTCGAATATCTATATATAATATATAATTATATAATCCCTCTTTTAATTTTATGGGTCAAACGAGTTTTTATGGTATCAAAACGGAAACCCAGCGCTAATTGGATCACCGAGCTACACTGCTCGTGGCCGCCATTTCTACTACTTCTACTACTACATACATTCCAGATTTAAAGTAAATAATCTTAATTGTGTTCAATATAATGATTTTTAACGGATATAGTTAATGTTTTGGCGCAAATTTTCATGAAAAATACGCCAAATGTAAAACATGCTTCCCTTGTGTCGAAACCCTAAAGTTAAATTCAACTAATAAATTATTCAGAGAAAGGTCAAATCGAATGCATGCAAAATTACTTTGATGCTGTCATAGGGTCAAAAAGAATACCTTTTAATAGATTTTTCGTAATCGGAAAATATAACTGCTCAACTCTCTATTCTACTTTAATCTGAATCAACCTAAATTGCCCGGACGCAAAAGTATTCAGATTTGGTAAGTATTCTTTTTTGCAATCATAAATTAACGAGTCCACTGTTCAAAAACGAACATTCAAACCATTGTTCTTTTATACATCAGTGAAAAATTGCTGAAAATTTTTAATTTTCAGTTCCCAAAACGCAATAAAAAAAATCCCTTTCTCTTTTGTTTTCAGTAGTGTGTGCGTGACCTTTTTGCGTCTTCGCAAACTCCTTATGCGTAACCCTCGATTAAAATTTTGAAACCCCTCTGACCCTAGTTGACAGCGGTGGTCACAAAACTGACCCTTGCGTCCCATAGTTTTGATGTAATTCCATAAAACATCTATGTTCCGCATTTCCTTCCATGGCGGCTTTTCTCAATGTAACATTGGCACATAAGGTATACGACAGAGAGTTCGAAAGAGTAAGAATCAGGACATTTATTGACACCAATATAAACGTGTGAAGTAAATAGAGCGCCATTTCATTGTTCTTGAACTTATTGTTGATTCAAATAAATCGTATGAAACAGAACATTTATTTGACCCGCATCTGTCCATAGAGACCTTAAGGTGACCCCCGATATAAATCGGGTTACGAATATTCGGCAATTTACTTTTCGTCAAATAAACTAGCTGAATCGAAAGATAAGCTGGATTACATGGTATTATATGTGCACAATGGAAAGTTATGCGGTAACGTCCAACGGCGACGCCAGCGTTATTATATATATTCTTGATTGGATTGTGTGAATGTCCACACATCCTTTTTCCCTAATATTTTCATTGACATTAAAAACTTTAAACTGGAAGGATAACAGTCGCAAATGAACAAGCAAATGATTTAAAGCGAGAGAAAATAAGAAGCTGACCAATAGAACTAGAACCAAGAGTGGATTGGCGCGCATTCAGCTTGGATTTGAAAAAAAACAGCCAAATTTTATTCTGGCTGTGATTATTCTACTCGAATGAGCGCTAAGGTAATCAAATGTAAATTGATGTTTTTGATTTATATATATATTTCGATTGGCTGTTTTTGGTTCCTTAGTTCGAATATTTTGAGCAAGTTTTAGACGTTAAGGGTAGATCTTCGTTTAAATTTTTGTTTTTTTCTTTGATTGCTTTATGTTTGCGTATAACATTAAAGTTTCTCTGTAACCTTAACCATACGTACATTTGAGAACCTATCAGTCTTGTGTTTGGTCATGAACTTTGGTCAGTTGGATCTTGTACGGGTTTAGGCCCAAGTCCCGACGCAAAACTCGCCAAGTTGAAGTCTTCGAACGGCCGAGTTCTTGTGCACGGCGAGGAATAAAATGCCTCGGATTCTGCTGTACACTTTCTAGGACCGCGGCGATGCTCTCGGCCGATCTTGCGTTCCTTGAATGTATGGATGTTGGCTGATTGTTTACTGAACCGGCCGTCTCAAATTCGATCACCAAACGTTGAAGAGTCGACTATAAAGGGCCACCACGCGTAAAATGGGTGCAATGTGCGCAACGTTTGCGTTAACGAACACATATTTTGATAATAAAGTCTTATCATTTGAACATGCTGTTCAATTGTGTTACTTACCATGATGATTTGGCTTAAGCAATTGAATAATAAACTAAGGATTTGAAAGATGCCATCAAAACAAAATGGACGCCACGGACCGCCAAAATCTACCTGCGCCAATTGAAAAACGCTAGGTAATCTGAACAATTCTTACCCACATACGCTTTTTTTTCTCTCAAAAGAACTTACTTAAGCTTGAAATAATATGCATATCATGATGTAGAAGTGAGAAAGGGGGCTGTAGGATGCTTTTGGAATCAACAAGAAATAGAAAAGTCTTAGTGATAAAATCGTCCATATAGGTACGTCCGGCCATAAGTTCTGTTACATATTTAAAGTTCAATAAAAAAAAATTCTCGTGAATCTTTTAATACAAAATTTATTACCGCCTTTAGCTCTTACACATGCTTTAAATAGTTCTGGCCATTGTTCCATTAGCGGCACGTTTAGTTTTGATGGGAACTGACGACCGACGCTGCTTTTATCGAAACTGCCTTTAGGCTGTCCAAATTTCGGTGGAGAGGCCTGTAGGCCATGCCCTCCAGCCCTGACAGCGAGCTGTAATCCAGCGGATTTAAATCTGGTCTTCCCGATGGCCAATCCTCAGCAGCAATAAAATCCGGAATATTGCACCTTAGCCACTCTTGCGTCGTTATGTACTTGTGTACAGAGAGCAGAGTCTTGTTGGAAGACAAATCTTTCACCTTTGACTAGAGAACGTGTTAAACCTTTAACAACACCCTCGAGAAGACTTTCCTGATAGACTTTTGCTCCCGTTTTAACACCTTTTTCATAAAAATGCAGTGGTGTGACAACTTGATGAGATACCCCCACCAAAAAATTACAGAAGCAGGGTGGTGAACTTTTTTGTACTTTTTAGATGATGTTGCATACACTTTATCATTTTTTTTTTAGTTAAAAATCTTTTCTATCGTAAATATGTTTTATTCGGTAAACAAAATATTTTCGTGTTCATTTAGAAAAATGGCCAACGTTTAAAAGCCTGTGTAAAAGCTAAGGAATGTAACTTTTTTTCAAACTTATATTTTTAACTTATAAACGGTGTTTTTTTTTTTAGAGTTATAGAACTTTAAATTGCAATGAAACAACGATGGAATATTCGATTGACATGATTTTTTATTTATTCCAAAGATAATCTTGTGACATTACATTTTAAATATGATTTCTAGCATATGACTGCCACGGCTGGCTCGGATGTAGTCCATTCTGGACGTCCAATTTTCGATGACTTTTTCCATTTGTGGCCGTATATCGGCAATAACACGACGAATGTTGTCTTCCAAATGGTCAAGCGTTTGTGGCTTATCCGCATAGGTGGACTCATTCGGGTCTTCCTCAATCCTCAATGCTACGCTCCACAGTAGCAATAGCTTCTTCTGCACACACCGTACGGCGTCTCTGGGGATGTGAGTTATCAATTAGAGTAAACGTGGTGCGAAAACGTTGCATGGTTAATCGAATTAACTGCTCTGATGGACGATTTTGTCGACGATAAAATGGATGCAGTGCGCGATACGTATTCTGCACAGAACCATTATTTTCGAAATAAAATTGCACAATTTGCAAGCGTTGTTCAGGCGTGAGTCTATTCATGATGAATTGCCAAACCAAACTGAAAATAAATCACTTGACAGCTGTTAAATCGGTCGCCGCCTTGAAAAGTAATGCCAACTTAAAATTCTATACCTACCTCGAAAAATACACCCGTTTAATAAATAGATTTTGTAGTAAAAGATTACGAGAATTTTTTTTTTAACTTTAAACATTTACCTAACAGAACTTATGGCCGGACGTAGGTAAAAACTGGTACTTGTTTGACTTGTATAAATCCAAATCATTCTCAAATAAACATCAATACCAACACTTCATCAAAATAGATCCAGCCGTTTAGTAGCAAATATTAACTTTTAATATCCAGTTCCAGTTAATTCTTAAATACTTACTTCTTAGTCCTTAGGCAAAATACAAGAAGAACGTTTTTTCTACGTTAGTTTCATAAATGCTCATTTCCTCAATAAAATAATAATTCAAGCACTTCTTACAATATCTAGGTACAAGCATTATTTGTGTATTTTTATATCACTGCATTCAAAAAACAATAAAGCATTTTAATGATTTAACAACTACTACTACACCTACTTCTACTTTTCTGTGTACCTACTTAATAAACTCATTTGCAGAAAAAAAAAAAAAAATAAGATAGCGGAGCTCTTAACCCTTTCAGTATTTCTCTGCATGGATTATCCATTTGCATGTAATTAAGTACCTATGGATATGAAATATTTTATTATTTAAAATATCCGACAAAAGGTTACACCAATAAAAAAAAATTCTATCAATAATAAAAATCGCAGCAGACATGTACGATGTACAAAACATAATTGGTAAGCCCAAACGAAAGGGTTGAAAAAACAAAAAAACATGAAAAAAATGTATTTGAAGTCATAAAACCATTTATGTACTTGTGATCCTTGGAAATACCGTTTTATATAATATGTAAAATTTTGAGAAAAATAGGGACAACTTTATTGAAAAAATAAAATAATTACAAACAAATAACCATTAATGCTGTGCTGGTACCTGGTACATTTTAAACTGTATGACTGTATCGATGTATAGGTACAGAAAACTGATAGGTACACAAAAAAAATAAGAGTAACCGGAAAAAAGGTTAGCAAATAGTTTTATTGTTTTTGTGTTTTATTGCGGGATTATAAAAAAGATGAAACCATAAAAAGGGACTAATTTTCCTGAAGAAAAACACACAACTGACCTCAACAAGGACACGCCATACTTACCTTAAAAACGGTAGGTACTTGGTCATCCATAGCGTAGGTATCAATATTGCAGCGAGAATTCATAATCCTTCCTTGCTGAGAAAAACTGGAATGTGCTGTGCATGGCATTAACTCCAATCCTGCAATCTATATCCGTGAAATATCCCAGAAAGGATAATTCAGATGTTTACCTGCATTTCCTTGCAAACGCATATAATATGTATACAAACATTTCAAATTCGCAATTGTATGGACTTTATTTTTCGCGTTCAAAACCAATTATGACTTTTTAACTATAAGGGCGTAGGTATAAGAGATTGCATTACCTGTGCTTATACAAAATAGAGCCCGACCTTTTTTTCTCTTTGAATAATAATAAAGTCATTGCGGAACGTGAAGTAAGTCATAATTATTTATGAGCCGAACTAATTTCCTTCAAGACATCAGCTATGATGATTTGGCTTAAGCAATTGAATAATAAACTAAGGATTTGAAAGATGCCATCAAAACAAAATGGACGCCACGGACCGCCAAAATCTACCTGCGCCAATTGAAAAACGCTAGGTAATCTGAACAATTCTTACCCACATACGCTTTTTTTTCTCTCAAAAGAACTTACTTAAGCTTGAAATAATATGCATATCATGATGTAGAAGTGAGAAAGGGGGCTGTAGGATGCTTTTGGAATCAACAAGAAATAGAAAAGTCTTAGTGATAAAATCGTCCATATAGGTACGTCCGGCCATAAGTTCTGTTACATATTTAAAGTTCAATAAAAAAAAATTCTCGTGAATCTTTTAATACAAAATTTATTACCGCCTTTAGCTCTTACACATGCTTTAAATAGTTCTGGCCATTGTTCCATTAGCGGCACGTTTAGTTTTGATGGGAACTGACGACCGACGCTGCTTTTATCGAAACTGCCTTTAGGCTGTCCAAATTTCGGTGGAGAGGCCTGTAGGCCATGCCCTCCAGCCCTGACAGCGAGCTGTAATCCAGCGGATTTAAATCTGGTCTTCCCGATGGCCAATCCTCAGCAGCAATAAAATCCGGAATATTGCACCTTAGCCACTCTTGCGTCGTTATGTACTTGTGTACAGAGAGCAGAGTCTTGTTGGAAGACAAATCTTTCACCTTTGACTAGAGAACGTGTTAAACCTTTAACAACACCCTCGAGAAGACTTTCCTGATAGACTTTTGCTCCCGTTTTAACACCTTTTTCATAAAAATGCAGTGGTGTGACAACTTGATGAGATACCCCCACCAAAAAATTACAGAAGCAGGGTGGTGAACTTTTTTGTACTTTTTAGATGATGTTGCATACACTTTATCATTTTTTTTTTAGTTAAAAATCTTTTCTATCGTAAATATGTTTTATTCGGTAAACAAAATATTTTCGTGTTCATTTAGAAAAATGGCCAACGTTTAAAAGCCTGTGTAAAAGCTAAGGAATGTAACTTTTTTTCAAACTTATATTTTTAACTTATAAACGGTGTTTTTTTTTTAGAGTTATAGAACTTTAAATTGCAATGAAACAACGATGGAATATTCGATTGACATGATTTTTTATTTATTCCAAAGATAATCTTGTGACATTACATTTTAAATATGATTTCTAGCATATGACTGCCACGGCTGGCTCGGATGTAGTCCATTCTGGACGTCCAATTTTCGATGACTTTTTCCATTTGTGGCCGTATATCGGCAATAACACGACGAATGTTGTCTTCCAAATGGTCAAGCGTTTGTGGCTTATCCGCATAGGTGGACTCATTCGGGTCTTCCTCAATCCTCAATGCTACGCTCCACAGTAGCAATAGCTTCTTCTGCACACACCGTACGGCGTCTCTGGGGATGTGAGTTATCAATTAGAGTAAACGTGGTGCGAAAACGTTGCATGGTTAATCGAATTAACTGCTCTGATGGACGATTTTGTCGACGATAAAATGGATGCAGTGCGCGATACGTATTCTGCACAGAACCATTATTTTCGAAATAAAATTGCACAATTTGCAAGCGTTGTTCAGGCGTGAGTCTATTCATGATGAATTGCCAAACCAAACTGAAAATAAATCACTTGACAGCTGTTAAATCGGTCGCCGCCTTGAAAAGTAATGCCAACTTAAAATTCTATACCTACCTCGAAAAATACACCCGTTTAATAAATAGATTTTGTAGTAAAAGATTACGAGAATTTTTTTTTTAACTTTAAACATTTACCTAACAGAACTTATGGCCGGACGTAGGTAAAAACTGGTACTTGTTTGACTTGTATAAATCCAAATCATTCTCAAATAAACATCAATACCAACACTTCATCAAAATAGATCCAGCCGTTTAGTAGCAAATATTAACTTTTAATATCCAGTTCCAGTTAATTCTTAAATACTTACTTCTTAGTCCTTAGGCAAAATACAAGAAGAACGTTTTTTCTACGTTAGTTTCATAAATGCTCATTTCCTCAATAAAATAATAATTCAAGCACTTCTTACAATATCTAGGTACAAGCATTATTTGTGTATTTTTATATCACTGCATTCAAAAAACAATAAAGCATTTTAATGATTTAACAACTACTACTACACCTACTTCTACTTTTCTGTGTACCTACTTAATAAACTCATTTGCAGTAAAAAAAAAAAAAAATAAGATAGCGGAGCTCTTAACCCTTTCAGTATTTCTCTGCATGGATTATCCATTTGCATGTAATTAAGTACCTATGGATATGAAATATTTTATTATTTAAAATATCCGACAAAAGGTTACACCAATAAAAAAAAATTCTATCAATAATAAAAGTCGCAGCAGACATGTACGATGTACAAAACATAATTGGTAAGCCCAAACGAAAGGGTTGAAAAAACAAAAAACATGAAAAAAATGTATTTGAAGTCATAAAACCATTTATGTACTTGTGATCCTTGGAAATACCGTTTTATATAATATGTAAAATTTTGAGAAAAATAGGGACAACTTTATTGAAAAAATAAAATAATTACAAACAAATAACCATTAATGCTGTGCTGGTACCTGGTACATTTTAAACTGTATGACTGTATCGATGTATAGGTACAGAAAACTGATAGGTACACAAAAAAAATAAGAGTAACCGGAAAAAAGGTTAGCAAATAGTTTTATTGTTTTTGTGTTTTATTGCGGGATTATAAAAAAGATGAAACCATAAAAAGGGACTAATTTTCCTGAAGAAAAACACACAACTGACCTCAACAAGGACACGCCATACTTACCTTAAAAACGGTAGGTACTTGGTCATCCATAGCGTAGGTATCAATATTGCAGCGAGAACTCATAATCCTTCCTTGCTGAGAAAAACTGGAATGTGCTGTGCATGGCATTAACTCCAATCCTGCAATCTATATCCGTGAAATATCCCAGAAAGGATAATTCAGATGTTTACCTGCATTTCCTTGCAAACGCATATAATATGTATACAAACATTTCAAATTCGCAATTGTATGGACTTTATTTTTCGCGTTCAAAACCAATTATGACTTTTTAACTATAAGGGCGTAGGTATAAGAGATTGCATTACCTGTGCTTATACAAAATAGAGCCCGACCTTTTTTTCTCTTTGAATAATAATAAAGTCATTGCGGAACGTGAAGTAAGTCATAATTATTTATGAGCCGAACTAATTTCCTTCAAGACATCAGCTAGGTTAACAATGAAAACTGGAGCACGGCTTTTTCTTTTGTTACTGTTTTTCAAAGGAAGGATTGTTTTGTTACAAACAATTTTTTTTAACTTTTGGAACATTTAAGTGTAGAAATTTACATTTTTATTTGTTTCAGGATGCAAATGCCAAGACCTCAAAGAATATTGTGTTTATTATTTCCTGACATCTTATTCTTGCGTATTAATAGAGTTAAAATTACTATTTGGTAGAATTAGCCTTATACAGTGTCGTATGCACAACTCTGTCTTGAGCTTCCAAGTACCTATCTATTTTCTCTTTACAATTATTAAATCTACGCCAACCAACACTTGGTTTCTTATGCTTTAATTTAAAAGAAAAACACAGAATTACTACCACCACACACTGTTATTCCAAATTAAAGAAAAATTTGCTAAGACCGCCTATAACGAATTTCCAATATCAGAAGAGTATAAGTGTGGGAAATTCACTTAAACAGGACCCTAAAAGTTTTTGAAATTTTTGCAATTCTAAAAAGGAATGTGATGTTTAAACTTTGATTACAAGAATATTGTCTTCAACTGTAATTCTGAAATCTGTGATTCGTCTGCAAGTTATTTTAGTCAGTCTTTCATCAATACTCGCATATCTGTGGATACTGATACTGACTTCTTTGATTATCTGCGAAACTGTCCCCAAGTAACTTTCAATAATGGTCTTATCGAGTTCGATACACTTGTTAATTCTATGTGCCTTCCTTAGGAAGACTAGTTTTTTGGTCCTGGTGGTATCCCACCCATTGTTTCAAAAAAAATTAGGACGGTTTTGGCCTGTCCCCTTCGTAATATTTTTGAATTGTCGTTAAAACTAGGAAAATTCCCCTGCATGTGGAAAACTGCTTACATTACACCTGTTTTCAAGAAAGGAGACAAGTCCGATATTACAAATTATAGGCCTATATCTAAACTGTCTTGCATTCCAAAGCTTTTTGCGCAAGTTGTTTGTGAAAATTTAGTCCTCTACATCAAAAATATCATATTCTTTGAACAACATGGCTTTATGCAGAAAAGTTCAACGGTGACAAACCTTCTTGCATTTTTGCATAAATATTTAAATTCTGTAGAAAGTGGAAAGGAAGTGCTTAAACTGATTTATCCAAAGCGTTTGTTCAACTTTCTCATACTATTATATCAAGTTTAAATTGAATTCATATGGCTTTCCTCCAGGATTCGTCAAATGGATTTCTTCTTATCTTGATTTCTTTTATCATCATTTATTTATTTTAGCTATTAACGATGCACCGTTAAGTGTATATGAAATAGTAAAATTCTTATCTTTGCAGATGATATGAAGATCTTCAAAAATATTTCATGCAATTAAGATCGCGTTCAACTGCAAGATGATATTAATGAGTTTGGTGTATCTTGTATGGTGTGAAAAGAATATTTTAAATCCCCACGAAAATGTCAAACAGTGATAATTTCAAAAAAGCGTAATCATACATCATATGATTATGTTATCTCCCAGTCCCAATCCCAACACATCTTATCCCGTGTCTTTAAGGTTAGGGACTTAGGAGTTTTTTTCACATCTAATTTAGATTTTTCAGAACACATTAACAACATCATCAACAAAGCTAACCCAATGTTAGGATTTATTTAGCGTTGGTTCAATGAATTTCTTGACCCTAACGTTAACTATAGGTTGCACAACAGTTTAGTTCGACCCCATCACAAGTTTGGTCTCCTCATACATAGTGAGAGACTAGAATAGGTACAACGCAATTTTACACGTTTCACCTTTAAAGGGCTATAATGGATTGACCACAATCATATCCCTTCTTATGAGGATCGACTTACATTTTTCCAGATGCAAAAACTTTGTCAAAGGGAACAAATAATGATATTGTTTTCCTTCATCAAATTAATACTTGTGTCATTGATGCTCCAGATATTCTGAATTCTATCCTCTTTAATTATCGAGGTGGAGATTATATTTTGCGTTCTCATAGTTTGATTAAAGTTCCTAAACATAGAACAAACTACGGAATGCATGAGCCGGGTTGGGGTCAAAATTCTGCCGGGGTCAAAATTCTTTTGTCAAAATTCTGCTTTCAAAATTCTGCTTTTCAAAATTCTGCTTTCAAAATTCTGCTTTTCAGAATTCTGTTTTTCAAAATTCTGTTTTACAAAATTCTGGAAATAATAAAAATAAGGTTTGGAAAATGTTAAAAAGCGCGCGCTTTCAGGGTCTTAGACAATGGTTATCTAAAGCGTATTGCTAAGAATATTAATCTCTCCACTTTAACGTAATTTGCTTTTCGTTTTTTAACATTTTCCAAGCCTTATTTTTATTATTTCCAGAATTTTGTAAAATTATCCTCTCGCTTGAATAAGCGAGATGTTTAGACGCAATTAATTTTTGCTCTCTTAACTTAGTCAGGGTCTTAGACAATGGTTATCTAAAGCGTATTGCTAAGAATATTAATCTCTCCACTTTAACGTAATTTGCTTTTCGTTTTTTAATTGTTATTATTTTTTGTTTACATTTTGTTTTTGTTGTTGTTATTTTTGCTCTATTTTCAGTTATTGTTTATAATTATTAAAAGACGAAATTTTGATTTTTTTTTTGTTCAAATTGAAACAAAAACCATGTTTAATTGACTTTTCCGTTAAAAAATATACTATTTAAAAAAAAGCAGAATTAGCAGAATTTTTTTTTAATATAAATTTCCAGAATTTTGAAAAGCAGAATTTTGAAAAGCAGAATTTTGTAAACCAGACAAAAAAATAAGCAGAATTTTGAAAAAACAGAATTTTCGTTAAAAAAGCAGAATTCTGAAAAGCAGAATTTTGAAGCCAGAATTTTGACCCGATCCCGCATGAGCCACCACTGACAAGAATGAGTAAGCTTTTGAATGCGAATGAAAAACAATTTAAAACAAATTCTTAAAACCAGTGTACCACGCTCTTAAATGTTTTCTTTTTTTGTATTTTTTGTGTTTTTGTAAATTTATTGTTTAATGTAATGTTTTGTTATTGTGTGAGTGTTTGTTTGTTTTAGATTAGTCTATAGCTAAGTATACACGATTGGAAGATCTTCCAATATTATATTGGCCCAAATGTCTTCCAACAGCAACCAATGAGCTTTCAATTGGCAATTTTCTATCAAATACAAATGTTCAGTTTATACGGTTAGACAATTTTATCCAAAAATTCACCAATTTATTGGAAGAATTGGCTGTCAATTGTCGACAATTTCTTGTTATCCAATTAAAAATTGCCTGTTTAAACAATTTGAAGACTTAAGAGAACAAAACATTTGGTAGACTCATTGGAAGACAATTTTCTTGACAAATGATAGAAAATATGAAACACAATTTGAGAGCAAGGATATGCAAGGAGAATTGAAATCATACTTTTTTGAAAAAGGTGATTAACAGTGGCAAATAATATAAGAAATATTTAAAAAAAATAACGAAGATAAGAGCAATTGCCCGTAGCTAAGTGATTAGGTGCATTGGCTGCTAAGCACAACGTCGCCGTTGTGGGTTCGAGTCCTACTCGGGCCCATACAAAATTTTATTTCATCTTTCACGGGTAGTGCCTCTTGCGAAAAATTGACAAAACTTCCAAGAGTATCAATCTGTCATGAAAAAGTGCTTCTCAACTTTGCCGTTCGGAATCGGCGTTAAATTGTAGGTCTCCTCAATTCTTCACACGCACCCAGAGAATTGCTGATGAGAGTAAGCCCCTTAGGCCTTGGCTCTTCAAGAGCTTAACGAAGATAAGATCTCTAAGTCCAGACGCAGACCTAACATAATTTCTTTGGAATCTCGGATGCAAGACAGTTTTCAAAAATTCAATTTTGTGTTGTTTTTTCCATCAAATTTACCGATATTTCTCTTATGTCATATTTTTCCTCCAATGAAGCTTAAAGTGTTCAAAATGCAACACTTCTGGGTCGTTTTCTCCATGTTGTCTTTGTTAGAAAACATATTGTGTCTTGTCCCAATTCTTTAAGAAACAAAATTCACAGTCCTAAAGATGATGCTGATTCGCTGTAAAAACTGTAAAGGTACATTCATCTGGAGATACGACCTCCGTCTGCGAATTGCGAATTTTTGTTGTATTTGCTATTTCATTCATATGAGTAGTCGCAGAGATCAGACATACCGAAAATATTTATTTATATGATTTTTGATTTTTGAGTTTTTAAAATCCGAGCGAATTGTATTCGTAGCTTTGTGGAAAGCGTTTCGTATTTGTGGATTGCGAATTCTCATTTGAAAATTCGCAGTTCGCAGCTGTTGGTCGCATAGATAATATAAAATTGTGTTTTTTGTGTAGTTTTAACTAGATTTAGGCAGTATTCTATATTGGAATAGGTATGTAAATACGGTCATTTATTCACTTTATCAATCAATTAAAAAAAGAACAGGTTGATATTTACTTTAGAAATAGCTTAAAAAGAATAATTCGCAGACGCAGGTCGCAGCTCATATGTACGGAACGGACCTTAAAATAACCTCATGCGTCCAATGTTTCTCAACTACTTTCCTATTCTGAGCAACTCCTTACCCATTTCATCCATTCTCGTTATTTAAAAAATTAATACTTTTTAAATTCTTCTGAACTACAACTGAAAAATTGTCTGCCGATGAAAAATTGGTGAATGGTTTGAAAATTAAAAAAAATTGTGTGTTTAGACGCGTTCACTCGATTGGAAGAAGTCGTCCAATTTTTTGATAGAAAATTGGAAGAAAATTGGCTGACAGTCGCAGAGAGCTGCGACCTGTCATAAAAAACAAACCAGACAAACAGAAAATATTTAGTTACTTGATTTTTGATTTTTTTGAAATCCGAGCGAATTATTTATTCGTAGCGTTGTCGAAAGCGTTTTGTTTTTGTGGATTACGAATTCTCATTTGAAAATTCGCAGTTCGCAGTTGTTGTTCGCATAGAAAATATTAAAATGTGTTTTTGTGCATTTTCCAACTAGTTTCAGGCAGTATTCTATATACAAATATGTTAATATGGTCATTTATTCACTTTATTAACCAATTTAAAAAAAAATTGGTTGATATTTGCTTTAGAAATAGCTTTAAAAGAATTATTTGCAGACGCAGGTCGCAGTTCATATGAAGGGATCTTTAAGGTCGATCTCATTCAACCATCCAACCTCAAAATCAGGAAAACTAATAAGCATTCCATTCCCAATGCTCGGTATCCCCGGTCAGCGTTGCCACAAAGTGCCCGATCGGGCCATTTGGTCTCGTGTTTTATATTTTGGCTCTTTGCCCGAGCCAATTTGAAATGGCCCCATATCTGTATTTTAGAATACTTAACTACTACGCGCTCAAGAACTGGGGGAGTCATGACACTCGCTGGCAGCGAAGTGTTGGAGGTGATATTGATATTGATATTACCTATATAATTTTATCAATCGTTTTATATCGAATGTTTTTTCGGTAGGTAGGTACATCACCAAGGTCGTTTTACCCGGAGCCATATTTTTTTTGTCGTATCACAATCTGTCGTTCTCTGGCCTAAGTGTATCAACCTTGCAATCTTCAGCTCTTATCAAACCTAACCTAATAATATTGAAAGCCTGGCACGAGTAGGATTCGAATCCATGCCTTCCATCACTCTTCGGAAAACGGGTACAACGAAATCTTACCTAGCCCTAAATTAGAACAAAATGGCCCAAAGACTGTTGGGCGTAGGCTTTAATCTAAATTAAATTTGAATTAAGAGAGTATATGGCCTTGCGCAGCAGAATATTTTTTTTATTAAAATCAGTGAAACAATAAAAAGTAATCACATGTATGGTATATGTACCTTCTGCTACTGTACATACATATTTGAGAGAAATAAAAGGCCAACAATTGCGAACATCATGTTAGGACTAGCTAAGCTTAAAGTTGACGTGTGTTTTTACTTTTTGAAGTTCTTTTTTTTTAACTAAAAGAGAAATGGAAATATGCACTTATGAATTTTAACATCCAAAAACTTAGAGTATTGTTCACCTACGTATAGGTATGTACATACCTACCTATGAATTAAAAAGTGTTTTATTTTCATTTCCTTGTCCTTAGGTATTAATAATATCTTAATGTGTTTCTCTTATTTCTTTGAATATTGTACTCAATTTTATTTTTTCGTAGTTTGTTTGTTTTAAACCATTAAACAAAAGACTTTTCAGGCCTTACATTTGTCTTACATTTATTGATTGTTTTATGGATTTTTCTCATAATCGTAAAAGCATTTCCTTAAGCATTTTATGATATTAGTTTAAGCAGTTTATTACTCACCTTAAGTTCGTATACCTACATACATAGGTAGACAATTTAAATAGGTTCCGCTGATTCAAAAACGCGTTATGGCTTTGTGCAGGTAAACACACTCAACTTGTTTCATTGCACCTTTTTTGAAGACAACTTTTCACGTGTTCATGTATCTATGGCCGGTATTACATACAAATCGATTCTGTGTCTCTTATTTCCGATGTTTGGTTCTCTAAGGTTTTGTGTCTTTCAAATCAGTTGGATATTAATATTTGAAAAATTAAAAAAAAAATGCTGATCTACTAGGAAGTACCTACCTTTTATTGCTTGTTTCAAGAAACCTTCTTAAAAGAGTTGATATGACACTAATATCCAATTGTGTTCATTATCGAAATGCACTGCCAAAAAATCCATAATTTAGCTAAGTTGATTTAACATAAGCTTCGAGACTAGTTTATTTACGATAAACTCTGCCATTAAGGTTGTCACTCTCCTGCTTTCAAATGTCCAATGTCCAAATAATAAAGATTGAGCCAGATAGTAAATTCGACTGGAATTCTTTCAATTTTATTTCCTAAATAAACGAAATACATTATAATTTCTTCTTAGTTTCAATTTTTTCTTAACTTACTATTGGTATTCTTAGCACAAAATATGGAGCAACAATTTCAATTTTTATCTTAATGAAATTAAACGTCTTACTTAACAATTTCAATTTACACTTTTTAAAGAATTAAGAATTTTATATCAACTTCTCGAGAATTTTTAGTACAAACTCTGTTGATAGATAGATAGATAAATTCTTTATTTTTTTCATCGTATAGCTATGTTGTTTTACAATTTTTTTTACGTAAGAATAAGCACTTGGCAATAACTGCCGTCTGCCTGAAATGACATTTCATATACATATAATAATAAATTTAAGAGTGCAAAAATAGTAAACAAGATTTTTAAACAGTATTAAGGTTTAACAAAATGTTTATAGAAATTTAATAAATTTTAACTTGATTTGAAACACAAGAAAGTTATTATTATTATTTATTTTATTATTATTTTTTTGTTTGATATTTAGAAACTCCAGAAGAAAAAGAAAATAGACTTAAAAAAAAGGATAAGAGCATGAAATCATTCATCAATTTTAAGGTGATTTGAAACACAAAAGAACAATTTTGTATGATTTGCAACATGACATGTAAGACATAATCACAAAAAGCTGTTACGGTAGTTAAGAGCATCACTACAAAATTCAAATATATTGAGCAAACCCAAGCCTCCATTTAAAATTTCATAAAGTCTATTCACTGTGATAGAGCTTTTCAAAAAGTATATTCGCCAAATTTCTTGTAATATAGGGCAAACCGCTAGGAAGTGACATATATCTTCGTTCTCTCTTCTATTACAAAGCTCACAAAGCTGCGGCAAATCTTCCCGATGAGGTATAAAATTTAAATTTAAAATCTCAATTCCAGCTCTGAAAATTATGCTTATTTGGAAGGCTGAAAACTCACTTCGAAAGCAATTGATGCTTGAGTTCAATTGGCGATTTAAATGTCTATATATTTATATTTCTCGAAACAGATGAATTAGCCTTGGAAAGATTTTCTAAAAACATAGCATGGTCAAGTATTGCGATTAGAACTGCGAACTGAGTCTGCCCCACGTTATTCTTTGTTAAATTAAAAGAATAGTTTTGGGAAAGAGCGAGTTGGTTCCACTCTTTGAAAGGAGAGGCATTTGTCTGCAACATCACTTTTATTCACTTAATAATGATGAATAAAAGTGATGTGTGTCTTCACAAAAAAAATCTAAAAAAATTGTTCCATATTTCTTATATGAATAGGTGTTATTCCTAACTCAACATAAACAGCATAATTCGGAGTAGAATTTGGCAAACGAAAGAGCCGCCTTAAGAAGTGTCTTTGAACGTTTTCAAAAGCTTCAAGATTTAAGTATCCGAACACTTGAACACCATAAGTCAAACAAGAATTAACCGTTGCATTAAATGCTTTATATTATTTGGACGCAAGATCAATATTTTCATTTGAAAAAAAAACTTTGGCCAGTTTGGCTTCAACACTTTTTCTTTTGGCATGCTTGACAAAACTCAAATTGTGGGTTAATAATACACCCAAATACTTGAATTCTTGTATAACCTCAATACGCATATTATTGAGAAACCAATTTTCTTCAGGACGTCTACGCGACAATGCTTATAAACTTGCATACGTTGAGAGAAACTTATGCGATAGGCCCATACATGAAAGTTTATAGAAGTGTAAAGCTTCTTTTTTTTGATGTGGATATGATGCTGAGCAATGTTAGAAATAGTAAAGATATGATCCATGGTTGAGTAACCTGGGCGAAAACCAGTTTGGAAGATACTTAGACCATTGTTGTCATCAATCCATTTCTTAAGCCTTTCGTATAAAATAGTCGCAAAAATTTTCCGAGTTGAGTTTAAAATATGTAGAAATTCCCCTATAGTTCTCCGCAATATTTGCATCACCTTTCTTGTAAATCGCAAAAATAACCGATTTGTTGAAACTACTTGGGACAGCAGCATCTGCGTATAATTTATTGAAGAAAACTCTGTATATGAAATGCTATGTATAGTAAAGCTTAAACGTAAGTTAAAAAAAATTTTATGTTAAAGGTTTAATGAGTTGCCACTTTCTTAGTTTTAATTGGTTCCAGACCCCAGGCCCAGGGCCCCGCAATCACCAGGGGCCCCCAAATTGCTGAAACATCACTTAACCTCTATTGGTCTATTTTCAAGAAAAAAAAATATTTCGATATCTACAATTTTAGATGCATGAAGAATGATCAGAATTCGTACTTTCCTTGCTGAACAACAACCTTTGCTGAACAAGTTGGAAACTTTATCCGTCGTTAGCGCTAGCAGTTATTCATGGGAACTATAGTACCGACATAAATAGTTCTGGTTGGTAATACACGCGTCGCTGTCGTCGATTCTCAACGCTGCATAATTACTATAAGGTGTATATACAAAGGTATCTGTATGAAAAAATAAAGATAATGGTGTTTCTATATTTGCAACTCGCCTACAAGTTTGCATCATCGCAGTAACTCATACATAGGCGATTTTACTATCCGTCGGATGAACGGCACTCAATTTTTTAAGATTTCAAGGTAAAGAGGTAAAGAGTTTTTGTTTTTGGCCATTCAATGAGATAGATGAAAGATTACACTTCTCACTAGGACAGGCATGAGAGACCAGAGAGGAAGCATTTAGTCTTTGCAAAAAAATGTCCAAGCTTGAATTTACCACACTTACAGAACTTTGGAACTCTGTATTGCAAAGAATTAATAAAACAAGTACTTTACTTCAAAAACAAAATATTACCCTGGATGTTGCAATAAATTTGCTGAGTGCAATAGATGAATTTATAATTGGGCTCAGGGACCATTTTGATAACATTGATTCATCAGCCAGACAAAAAAAAACGGATTCCGAATATAAAGACCTTTCTAAAAGGATGAGGCGTGGAAGCTCACGCCAGACTTTTTTTGACGGCTCTGGACCCTCAGTAATTCTGACTGCGAAAGAAAGATTTAAAATTGAAACCTTTCTTCCCATTGTCGACACACTAAGCGTTCATTTGAAACAGCAACTAGGTTCGTATACGAAGATTGGCCAACGTTTGACTTTTTTTTCCATTAAAAAATCTAAATTCAGAAGACTTAAAAGAGAACTGCAAATCTTTTGCTAAATTTTACACCGAAGATGTGAACGGAGATGAACTACATGCTGAATGCCTGAATTTAAAAGACTACTTGAAAATTAGTCGACACGAAAATGAAAAAACTGCGACAGCATTCTAGAGCTTTATAATTTTTTAAAAACTAATAAAATTGAAGATGAATTCCCAAATGTTGAAATTGCACTAAGAATTTTCTTAAGTATGATTGTGACCAATTGCAGTGGGGAACGTTCCTTCTCTAAGTTTAAAATAATCAAAAACGAACTCAGAACTACAATGATTCAAGAAAGATTGACATGTTTTTCGCTGATGTCAATCGAAAGCGACATCCTCAGAGGCATCGATTTTGAAGATGTGATCAATGGTTTTGCTAATCTCAAATCAAGAAAAAGACCCCTTCAATAAATATTCCTTTCTTTTACCTGAAAAAATATAGTCTGAGTCACTATATTGTTCTTTAAGTTACATTCTCAATAACTTATTTAACTGTCTGTTATTTAAATTTTCTTTATTTTTGAATTTTTATATGAAATATCTAGTTTTTGTTTTTATTTTTACTATGTTTATGTTTATGTTTTAAATGCTGCAATAACTATTTATCTTTTTAATGAATTAAAATAAATTATTTTTTTAAAAAATTAAATATCAATTCAAAGTTATGTGATTTTTTTCTGTATACCTTTATTACACAACATAATATTTTTATATAATCATACAGGGGCCCCATTTTTTAAAAGTGCCCAGAGCCCCCAAAAGGGTAGAGACGGCCCTGATTGGTTCAGAGTATTTTCGAGAGGCTTGATAACAAAGATATTCTTATTATAAATCCACTTCCCTATGATTAAAAATAGTTGACTGAAGTAGATGGACAGTAAACTTCTAGATTAAAATTAAATAAAGAAGAGCTATTAGGATTCTTTTGGATCAAAATATTGTTGTTTCAATTTATGTAACTACTAGATCCCCACTTTATAAAAAAAAAGTTTCTTGGGCAAGCAAAATCCTAGAGTTTAAGAGATAGGACCACTAATCGATAGTTTTCGATGGTTTTATTAATTTCACATTCAGTTCATATGTGTATACAAAAGAAAATAATACTGAATCTATTCTTCTTGAATTCACCAATACATTATTTTGTTTTAATCATTATACATTTTTTTGTTATTACATACATCCCAAAAAAAAAAATTAAATATGTTCTAAGAAAACAATCAATCATACAAATCGATCAAGTCACTCTAAACTTTATTTTATGGACATAGAAATTACATTGAATCAATTAGATATAACAAAATTATAGGTATACGTAATTACAAAAACAATTATGATAAATATTATCTAAGAAAAAAAAACCTACTAACTCTTCATTGAAAGCTTGTGAAGTTTTCCAATGCGAAGATTAAAATTTTAAGTTAGAAAATGCAAGAATACAAATTCATTATGCCCTGGACAAATACATATGTTCCTATGTAATTAAGAGAAAAAACGTATTTTTTTTTTTGTAACTTTCAAAAATTCTTAAACGTAAATAATAAAATATGATACATAATTACTATACAATTCAATTTAAAAATAATACGCATAAGCAATTTGTATGAAATAGCTGAGTACAATCTTTTGCCTAGTACTTATAAGACAGTAGTGAAAGTACTTAACAAGATATAAAAATAAATCAAAGTTCTTTTGATGGGGAAACAATAGAAGTTAATAATCAGAAAAAACTCAATTACATAGTAATAAATGACTTCAAGAATATGAAATGACATTTACATAATAGGATTTAACAAAGCATCAATTTCAGAATGGTTAAATGAGAAAAACTACTTTTTTATTTCCTTTAAAAATACTGTTGCTACTCTCACACTTCTAAGGTTTTCAGGTAATCGCGGTGCATTTACATCAAAACAATGCGAAAATGTGTATTTTTAACAGTTGGTACAATTGTAAAATTTCTGGAGTTGATTCGCATGCTATAGTCGTCTTGCAATCTAGCTCTAAAATATCCAGAAGGTGCCTTAGAGGAAGAAGTTCAAGAGATTTGAAGAGCACAAAACTAGGTGTCCTGGATTAGCTTTAGAAATGATTCTTATTGCAAGCTTCTGTTTTATCAATAATGGTTCTATTTTATTGAAATAGGAACCATCCCAACAAGAAATACCGTAATCTAACTTTGATTTTAATAAACTATTGTAGACTAGTTTTAAAATATTAAGATTGCAGTACATACTAAGGTGGAATAATTGTCTTACAACTAAATTCATATATTTTCCAACAAAGTTTTAGATCAAATATAATACCTATGTATTTAAATCTGTCAATACGTTCGATCAAAAAACAATTTTCTTTGCAACTATTCTCATTGTTAAATACCCTATAACACAAAACAAATCTATTGCACTTTGGAGAATGATAATACATATAAGTTTATTTCTTGAGAAACGTTACCACTGACATTAAATAACATGAACTTCGTTTTATTGCTTATTATCAATTTATGAAAATTAAACCATCTTCTCATCAAATCAAGGTCCCAATTCATATCTGCAAACAAGTCAATTAAATTATTGTTCGAATAAAAAAGAGATGTGTCATCAGGAAATGCCGGTGAAAGGTTGTAAAAATAGAGAGTTAGCGGGAATAAGAAAAAGGATTGGACCCAAAACTGATCCTTGAGGAACACCCATATTTAAGAAATTCTCAGAACTATATGCACATTTAATTTTTACAACTTGTTTACGATTGGATAACCATATTGGAAAACCATTTATAATTCACACCTCTACAACCTGCCTTATGCAGGGTGATTCAATGAACAAAATGGTTAATCCAGGGATAATGTAATACTTTTCTACTTTATTGAGTCCTCATTAAACTCCAATCACAAAAAATTAAATTTATAAATTAAACTAATAAATTAAACTAAAAGTCCAGATAGGTAAAAATAAAAACAAAGATTTTTTTGGTTTTTTCTTAATTTCTCAAAAACAAAAAGACATTTTTGCATCCGGTTTTCTGTTTACGACTAAAAATTAACAAACACATTTAATTTTTAAAACAAAATTAGTACTTAATTACATAAAATTTTGAAAAAAATTAGTTCAAAAATGTTTTTTTTTGCTTTTTTTTGAAAATGTTGAGTTTGAAAATTTATTTTTTTTAAACTATCCGTTAAAACAATTTAATTTAAAAACAAGGTGAAAGAAGAAGTTTTTGGCTTTTCAGAAAGTTATAACACGGTGTTGTAAACGAAGCCGTTGATTTTTAATATTTTTTTAAACAAAATAAGTCAATTTTTCAGAAAATTGCCCCTCCTGGCTAAACGGGGGGAATAGACCCCCCCCTCCCATACGATTTTTTTCTTGTCTCAACTCAACCTACACGCTCTAGCTTTTTGGCACAACGCTGGTGAATCACCCTGTATAGATTATCAAGCAGTAAGGAATGGTTAACCATATCAAAGGCCTTGCTTATGTCTATAAACGGTGTTGATGGAATTTTTGAAGTATTTAAACTTTTATAAATTTCACCAGATAACTTTAATAGGGCTTCTTCAGTAGATTTGCCGCTCCAGAAACCAAATTGACAATCACTTAAAAAACGAGTTCGATTTAAAAATGATAACATTCTAGTTTTTATACCTCTCACAAAAACTTTAGAAAAAACTGATAATATAGAAATGGGACGGTAATTATTTAATGACATTCTATCTCGTATGTAGAGGAAGAACTACAGCAGTCTCCAAACTTTAGGGAAAAACTCCTTTTTCTACACACAAGTTGAAAATATAGCAAATAACATCTGAAATATGGAAACTTATGTATATGCTTAAACTTGATATATTATCAGTAGATGATGAGTTATTAAAAATCGAGTTCATTTCTAAAAACTAACCAAGTACATAGTTTTTAATAAGAATTAATGTAGTTAACTTTTTAGTACTCTACCTTTATTTGCTATTGAAGCTCAATTTGCAATTAGAAGGCAGGAATGGTTTTACTTAAAAGTAAATTGAAAATTGAGTCATAATTCTTACTTCTTTCACTCAATTTCGGTCAATATGCCATTTAACGGTAGGGGTAGGTATATTGAAAGTCCTCTTGAAGATTCGTTATATTGATCCTACATCGAAACTGATTCATACCTGAAATAGAGAGCCTGTCTGTCTCTGCAACATTATTATTCTTTTTCCTCTTTTATTTAGCCTCTTTGGACTGCTCACTATTGTAAGAAGATACTTGGCATTGGTTTCAGTATCATGTCAGTACCTACACAGAATCTCAAAAATGCACTCATAATGAATTTTCAAATTCATTCTTACACTATTGCAAATTCATCTGAACATAGAAATGAGTAAAACTAATTGTTTTCTATGTTCATTGGTAGACTCAGTTTTTCTAAGAGGGTGCGCTGCGCTTTCACTTTGGCTCCGCTCCGACTAAAAAAAGGAAACGAATTCGATTTCCTTTGAGGGAAAACTCAGTATAATCTCAGTCGTGTTCGAGACATCACAACGAAGAGGATGCATGCGATCGCGGTTTAAAAATTATTTACAAGTTTTTTTTGTTTCAAAAGCAAATAAAAAACACTTTTTCTCTGTCGTCAAAATTTGGAAGATTGTTATGAGTAAAACAAGTGAATGTTTGGTGAAGATACTGGATTCCTTTTTATAAAAAAAAATTCTTCTTTATAAGAAAGTGAGTTTGTTTATAAGCAATAACTATGCTGTTAGATTGCAAGTTGAGTAAAATTGGATACGTCGAATTGTGAACGAGTTGAAGTATCTTTAGTGATTAATTTTAATTTAATAAGAGAAAAAAGACTCTAAAATAATAATTTAAAAAATTCCAAACTAAAAAAAAAGGATTGAATAAAACAAAGTTGCCAACTGAAGTGTTTAATTGATCCCAGAGAGAGAATAAACAAGTCCAGAGACGTTAACCAATTAAGGTATGTTTTGTACTGCTTCTATGAACACAAATTGTTGTTTTTTAATTCTTATGATTTTACTTGGACAAAGAGTTCAAGGTCATTAACAGTCAGTTTTCTTTATCGCTTTTAAACCTACACGGCTTTTTATTATCCAGGTTTTTTTCTAATCCACCTTCCGGGTTCTGGTTCCAATTTTATAAAATCCTGGAAACGCTAATAGAGATGGTATTTTTTAAGAATGCAACTAAACAGATATTTTTGTGACAATATTCAAACCCGTAACTCTTTCAATCCAAAAAGTAATTTTGGTAGTTTTCGTATATAATTAACGAACAAAAATAAACACAAACGCTTAAGAAGCTCCATAACACGAGATTATTTTTGTATTAACACAACTGAACTTGATATTTCTTAAAAATAATAATGTTGCGACTATCGGTGATCTAATCTTTAAAGATTAAACATGTATTTGCGTTTACCTAAGTATTAAGATAAAATCTTAAAATGCAAGCAGAAATATATACCAAAAAGCTATTAAGAAATAAACAAAACAATAATTTACACAGCATTTACTCCTGTGGCTAAAAAAATTAAGAAAATCAAAATTATCTTCCACTTTTGCAAAATTTATTTTAAAACCATTACTCACAAAGAAAAATGCAGCAAATGCAACCTGCCCCTTCCAACTAGCTTTCCATGCATCTGTATCTAAAACAATTTTTTGTTGGTACAAAAAAAAAACGTCTACAACAAATTTAGAAACAGCTATATTTCAAAGTCACTAAAAAACTTAGCGAAAAACCTCTGTGTTCAGTAGGAATCATCATCACCGTCATCATCGTCAAAATGTTTGTTTTGTTATTTTTTTTTTTCAACTTTGCATTCAGTTGCATTTCTGGCTTAAAACACCGCCCGCGAAATTGTGCCTCACAAAAACAAAATAAAACAAAAATTGATTTTTTCTCAAAAACAAAGATTTCGAAACATACGCAGATAATTTTTGTAGCGTCTGTATATTTCAGCTGTTTTTTTCCTCCTCGCCCACCGAGAACTTGACCGGAACAGTGCTAAAGTAGAAAAAAAATAAAAGCAAAAAATTTGTATTAATATAGTTTAAAAATAAAAAAAGATTTTCATAATTCTAACTGAATTCATCTAAGATTTTTTAAAATACACTTTTTGTTTCTGCATCGTTTGATGCATTTTTAGTTTTTGAAGGCACTTCTGTGTGGTGGGAAATGAGTATGCAACGAGTCGTTTCAGATGCAAAAAATTCCTTAAATTAATTTAAGTAAAACTGTTTCATTAATGTTCATAAAAAAAAGATATAAAATCTAAACTTGGCCTTTGAGATCGAGTGTAACATGCACAGATGAAAGCGTTTTTGTCTATGAACCAATTGTTCAGGAATGAATACAGTAAGAAATTATTTATTTTTGCATTCGAACATCAGCAGTTTACTGTAATTTTCTAGTGTTTTTTTGTTTGGCATTAACAGGAGTAATATAGTATGGTCTTTTAATTTTTATAAGCAAAAAGATAATTGTCATTGAAACTACATTCCCTAACTTTAGACCATTAATTTTAGGGTGCAGAAATACCTATTCTGGTACGATTTTAAAAGTGAAGGATTTTTAAGATTGAAGTATTATTTCAAATCAAAATTAAAGAATATGTATATTGCATCTACGTAAATATGTTTTGGCTTATGGGCTATAACAAAATATGTTTGAAGAGTTCCAGCATTCAATTACAACTAAAAGCAGTTTGTAATTTTAAAGTTAGTGATTTTTGAATAAATGGAATTATTTGGGTTGAGTTGATACTACTTTAACTAGAACAAATAGCAATTTCATATTGAACATTTGGCCCACTTCAGTCAGCTTAAAACTCCAGACAGACTCAGATGATCAGTGGCGTATTATCCTGAAAGCACGCTAGGCATGTGCCTAGGGGCACGAGGCAACAAAGGGGCGCGCGGGAGCAGTGATTTTAACAAGTAGCAAATAATGCAAGTTCATATACGTGGTTGAGAAGCAAACTTATGAATTCAAACCGCACTTTCCACTTTTGTTAAAATAAAAATCGGTCCTCAGCAATTCCATTTACAGTACAGAGTGTTTTTGACTCTCGGCCAACTCGGCAATCGACTTACGCCTAATTTCTTGACAAAATCCTAGCTCTTAAAACTCGGTTAAGTGAAGTTTAAGAACTCATTTCAGTTCTAAGTCAATTATTCACTAAGTTCTTACGCATTAGAACTTTGATTTAGAACTTCGATAAAATTGGACCCTCGAATTCGGGGGTCTAGAGCCTTAAAACTCGGTTTATTTATAATTTTGTTTTTTCAACGAGCGAAATGAATTGAATTTGTTTTCATTTTCGGAAAATAAAATTAAAGAGAATAATAGGTGAAGATATACAAAAATAGATCTAATTTTTGATGATGAAGAACGGTGTACATATTTATCGAATGCCAATATGTGCCACTATTAACAAATGGGTCGACACCAATTTTTTTCGGCGCTATCGTTTAACAAAGCAAACGTTTTTAGCAGTCCTTTAACTGGTGGTAGAAGACCTTCAACAATCAACATCCAAAACCACGGCAAAAATTGGAATGAATTTATTATGCACTTTTTTTCGATCCGATAGGATTCGAACACCACGTTCTGCGTAACAGAACAGAAAATAACAAGCGCAAAGGCAAACATTTTTTGTATTTTGTTTCGAATTGAAGGAAATATTTGTCGAAAAATACTGCCGGGTTACTCAAAAGTTAAAAAAGAAACATTCTAGAACTAGGTTCTAAAAATAACAAGTTCTAACTTCTAAGCGCTTAGATCTCAATGATGATTTAAGATCGAGTTCTACAGAAGTGAAGAAATGCCCGAGTTCCAAATTCTCTAAAAAACTAAGTTCTAACGTCAAAATTATTTAAAAACTAAGTTCTAACGTTAATCCCAGATTTACTAGATCAAGTTTAAAAAGGAATAATTGAGAACCTTGTGAAGAAATTAGGCGTAAGCCTTTTAGAATTTGATTATTGTAAGAGCATATCGAAATTCATCAGCGGATGGCAAAGAATTTGATGGAATAAAAACCAAAGTTTTCTACTTTTTAATTAATTTCTCGATTTGGTTCACAAAATTAACGGTTCGACACATCATTTATTAAAATATTTCAAACCGAACTCGTAAGATCTTTCGGACAGTACTAACCGGTCGAATGTAATCTTAGTGTCTTTTCCCCTTGGCCCCCATTTCAACTTCTAAAGAAAACTAGAAGCGGTGTATCGGTTTCGATCAAAGTAAAGTCCCTACGAGATTTTTTTCAATATAGGGGCGCCGATGAAATGCTTGCCTATCGCGCCCTCAACGTATAATCCGCCACTGCAGATGATATTCCATAAGCTGTAATCAACGCCGCGTTGTAATATTATAAAGTTATGTCTCTCCTCAATCATTTTAAAAACTTCGGCTTTAGATCATTTTTAGTCGCATCTACATATAATCTGAATTCAAACAGTACCTACCTGCGGCAACGTGTAAAAGCAAACACTAAAAGTTAAGAACAGGTATTACAATATTAACGCTAGGTATGTCTAATCCTTCTATATTTAAGAAAACACTTTGGTAGGGATAACTATAAACATGTATTTTTCTATTGTTCCATCTTTGCCTTTGTCTTTTTTTTTGAATAGGTATCTGCATATTTGACTCTTCTTCAAAATTCTTACACACTTATTATTATTTTATACATACATATGTAAATTTGTTCGAAGTTCGCAAAATGAGTTCTTGCACACTATATCCCTGGGATGTGTGAAGAACAATAAAAAGGATGTTGATTTTTGCAAACCAATTTTTGACTTTTACTTTTATGGCCTTACATTGACCTCTGTGTGGAAGGGACTTAGGTGTTTTGTTTTTTTTTTTTACAAAACCTGTGACTTGTCATTTCATGAAGGAGATTTAAGATAATACCTAGTAGTTATTTGAGCCGTTTCTAAGAAAAAAAATACGAAAAGACGATAAGTCATAAAGGTTTTAAGCAAACATCAGCGGAAAAACGAAAACAACATCCCTATAGTTTTACTGGTAATATTATTTTCTAAGTAATATTAACAGGCAGATTGTGGATATACTAAATTTTAATGGTCTCTAATTTTTGATGAGCCAGACAGAGTTTTTTTTCGCAATCAAAAATGTATACAAAACATGAGTTGTATGAGTAAGGTATAGTTTTTCTTTTCCACTTAACTATGATTTAAAGCAGTTAATAATGAAAATGCCTACTCAACCTGATTAAAGTGCACTGAAGATGTTTTCAATAAGGAAGTGTTTAAACAAAAACAAGTGAATTACCATTCGCACAATCGTTAAATAACTCAGTTTATATTAACTTTACAATTTCTTATATGCAGTGACAGATTTAAGCTTACTGCTACCCTAGGCCCCCTTCGATGCGCCGCCTTTGTTGATAAAATGGATTTCATTAATTTTGATGCAATATTTTTATTTCAAAATAATTTTATTTTATTGAAGTACAATTTTTAAATATAACACTGGGCAACAAAACTTAATTTTCAGATTGCATCAAGGATGATACACATCATTTCTTGTAGATTTGTTGATGCTGAAACTAAATCCGGAGATGGGCATAGAATTGTTCTAGCACGTCAGGATTTCGAGATATGCTTATCTCAAAGTGCTCAAAACACGGTTTTTGACGATGTTTGTAGTAATTTTTTGAGGACAGAAAAATTGTATAGACATTTGTAATTAAAGCATTCTTTAGAACTATTCTTTATCTTTCAAACCCATTTTAGTTTGTTTCGCTACGAGTCTTTGTTCTCAAGAAATTAAATTTTAGCTACGGTACTTCGATATTACCTATGTTATATTTTGCAATTTTGTAGATACTAGCCAACTGCCTTATGAAAATAAAATGGTATATCATGAGGAAAAAAAAATCGTAACGAAACAAACTAAAATGGTTTTTAATATTAATCAATTCGAAAATTTATTTTTCCTGGCTTTGGTCCACCTAGCGCCTAACATTCATTGCCTAACGTCTCTTTCTAATCGTCAGGATACTAACTGACTAGTTTATTGGCAAGTTTTTGTAAAGTTTTTCATATGCACTTTTACGCCCGGCTAATTGAAGGTACACTCAGTGTGTCAAGAATAGGGTAATAAACGACAGTAATATGCGAAATTTTTCTTGTCCAGAAAAAGGTGGTCTTTCATTTACCCGACAGTCATCTGGCTGAATTTTCTGTTTTCTTGCGACGAGTATCATAACGATAATAACCATGAACTCCAGACAGTGCTTTAGCTTTTTCTTCATATTCAGAAAATTGTCTGTCTCTCATGTCTTGAAGAAATAAAGCCAGAGAACTATTGATCTGCACAACGGATGATAAATCAGCTTGAGATTCTTGAAGATTCTTACTAGCAGCATTAAAACGACCTAAAATTACATTCCAGACAATGACTAGGATTGCTGTTTCTAAATGTTGTAATATTCGCTGCAATCCCGTAGCTTTTCAAATCGCGCAGTCGGTTTCCCATCTCTGCTTTCGGCAATAAATTCCAGAGCCTCAATTATTGCATACCACTCTTTTTCTAATGCGTAACATGAATCATGTCGAGTAGATCAACAAGATTGAGAAAGATTCTTAACTTTTTAATTTGGTAGCTGCACCAAGATTTCCCAACGATGCGATGTGTAGATATAAAGAATTTGTTAAGTTCTTGTAAAGTAGAAAATAAGTCAACTGCTTCTGTTACCGATTCAATTGCACATGACCCTACTTAATTTAAAGAATGGGCAGCACAAGGAAGAAATATTCAATAGAATTTTTTTTATAAAATCTAATCTGAACCAATTTTTGAAATGGTTTGTCTTTACTTTATTTCGTCTCTAAAATTTCAGCATTTCAAAGATTTAACCGCCCTTCAAATTATGCCGCCATAGGCCTGGTCCTCACGGGCGAAGGCGTAAATCCATCACTGCTTATATGCATAATCGAACATACATTTCACAAGCTGTTTGGAAAGCCCCTTGCTTTAAAATTAAAACCTAGCTGTAGGTACATAATTCATGCCTATGGTAACAAATTACTTGACACCATAAGCCAAAAAGAAACAATCAAAAATTGTCTTAAGGAATTAAATCCTGGATTGTTATGGGAATAGTTTGTATTGTTTTCAAAATATCGCCACATCTACATAGGTACCTGGCGTTGTTGGCTTAGAAGGATATTTACAATGTACTTAAGCATTTCACCTGAACTTTTTTTCATATAAAAAGTGTGAATTTTAATAATGAAATTTAGTTTGCGACTGTCTATCGTGTCGAAAGAACGTCAATTCATAGAAATTGTTTTTTTTTTTAATTTAAGAAAATAAAGTGTTAATTTTTACAATAGCAAAAGATTCAAAGGAAAAGGTAAATTAATCAAAAAATATATTTTCAAGATATAACGTGGCCACACATAAATACAGGGATAATAAATTATTTAAAAACAAAAACTTCGTTAAACACAAATTCGAACTTCCATTCCATAAAATCTCAAGTGGATTATTCCTTTCTTTTTGTTCTTCAAAATTACGCTCAGCGCGTGGATAAAATATGGATGCTGGATATACCTATTATCAGGAAAAAAAACAATAAAAACTTCCCCCTCGTTTCCTCAAGTATAAAAAAAAATACATAAAACGAAAAAAGAACTTACAACAACACAAACAAAAATATCACCCAAAATCATTTCAAAATCCAGTGTATTTATATACAACCATCCAACTTTTCATGGTTACGTCTTATGTACCAAAACCCACCCCAAACTTCTGAATGAAGGGAGAGATTTCTATAAATTCCACCCTTATGTAAGGCTGCTTTATAGATTATCATATTTAGAGGGGTGACGTTTTTTCATAGGCACGCGCAATAAGCGTGCCGAAAAAATCGAAATATAAAAGAGCATACCTACGTTAAAAAAAGAGGGATTTCACAATAAAAAAAAATGGCGTAGCTTAAAAAAGTTACCATCTAAAAAATGCGGAAACAAAATGGCGTCATACTTATATTTTATTCTTTCTTATTTTCATTGCAGTTTCTTATCATATCCACACATTCACTTTACTGACACAAAGATGCAGAACTGGGATTCAATGCAACCTACCGCCAATTACGAACAAAATTGGTACAGCAATATGTTTCATCAGACAATCAAACAGGAGCCGTCACAATCGAGCAACCCCACCTCTAATCAGTTGGAGCATTATCTCAACATGAAACAGCAGGAGCTGGCATCGGTTATGACTCCCTCGCCGCGAGCTGCCGATTCAAACAATACAACGATGACAGGAAATGATGCTGCTAATAATACACAACATTATTTTGACAGTTCAACTGGGATGTTGCACCAACATCATCCACTTGGATTTAATCCGCTTACCCCACCAGGGTTGCCTAACGCTGTTCTGCCTTCGATGTCACATTTTTATCAACAAAATGCACATCAAACTGTCAGCACAACGAGTCCTGTTGTTGAATCTGTGGCCAAAATGGATCAACAGTCAACGAACAATAGCTCACTGACACCGAGAAATACACCACCTATGGACGTGACTCCCCCTAAATCACCAAAACTATCGCTAATGATGTCCGCATCCAGTGAGATAGACCACGATATATTGTCGTCGAATTCAAGCGAGGATATGAAGTTCTTAGAAAGTGAAGATGACGAAAGCATTCGAATGCCAATCTATAACTCCCACGGAAAGATGAAAAATTACAAATGCAAGACTTGCGGTTTTCTTGCTATTACTAAAGTAGCGTTTTGGGAACACACACGTTGCCATATGAAACCCGAGAAAACTCTACAATGCTCAAAATGTCCTTTTGTTACTGAATTAAAACATCATTTGGAATACCACATCAGGAAGCATAAGAATCTCAAGCCGTTCCAATGTGACAAGTGTAACTACAGTTGTGTTAACAAATCAATGCTAAACTCCCATCGAAAGTCACATTCATCAGTGTATCAGTACCGTTGTTCGGACTGTGATTATGCTACTAAATACTGCCATTCATTTAAACTGCATCTCAGGAAATACGACCATAAGCCAGGCATGGTCTTAGATGAAGATGGTGCACCTAATCCATCGGTCGTGATTGATGTCTATGGCACTCGACGTGGACCAAAAATGAAGTCTGGACGGAAGGATTCCTCTGGAGTACAAAAAATGCCACAACTTAGCGCCGCCTTGCAAGGATTTGCAGTTAACCAACATAATAATCACCACAACATGCCAGCGTCACCAGCTAAAAGTACAACTTCATCTACATCTGAGATTGTTGGAAATATCAAGCCTAACATCCAAGTGAACCAGCAGTTACATCAATCATCTGCGACACAACAAGAACAAATGGATCAAAACCACCAACAGCAGCAACAACAAAATCAACATCAACAGCAGCTTTCTAGTCTCATCCCTTCATCATTTTCAGCTATTCTCCAACAACAAAGAAATATACCATTTTTCCCGTACTGGAATCTTAATCTTCAAATGCTGGCTGCCCAACAACAAGCTGCTGTTTTGGCTCAGTTATCTCCTCGACTTCGCGAAACAGCTTTACAAAACCTGCAAAATAAGCAAGACGACACAAGAACACCCTTGTTTAATGATGATGATGAAGAACGTGATGAAAGTTGCGACGGAACTGCAATGGACCTCACAGCTGCAACTCCACCCAAAAATAACGAAGACATTGATTCTTCAATTGTTAATCTCAAGTTAAAAGACCAAGAAGACCAACAAGAGACACCCCTGATAAGTTCGTCTAATCAAGTTCGTCGGAAAGGTAGAGCTTTGAAACTCGAAGCAGCTATGCAAAGTAAGGAGCATTCATTGAGTCCAGACGAAAAGCCCCGGCAAAGCCCTTATCCAACTGAAGTGCCATCATCTTCATCATTTGATGATCCATCCAAGGAAAGCGAAGGCTCACCATCAATGGAAGACTCGTCAACGCCATCGAACTGCACTTCAAACCCAACGACAACTACAACTTCTAACAACAATACCTCGCCTCCATCGGGTACCATTTACGAATGCAAATACTGTGATATTTATTTCCGTGATGCAGTTCTATACACCATTCACATGGGCTATCACAGTTGTGACGATGTATTTAAGTGCAACATGTGCGGCGAAAAGTGTGACGGACCAGTTGGGCTGTTCGTTCACATGGCGCGCAATGCCCACTCTTAAAAATAATTTCGACTAATGTTTATTTAAATAATGTATATATGTAATATCTTATTTTGTTATAAAAAAAACCTTTACCAAAAAGTGTACATTGTCTTGAAATGATATCTAGATTTTAATATCTATTTATATGAAAAGAAAAAATCTTTTTGTTTTACATTAAATAAAAGCAAAACAAACAAACAAAAAATAAATACAAATTTAATATTAAGCAAACAAAAATATATAATTATTTAATAATAGCAGTAGAACTAAGTATACACACAAAAAGTTGATTCTTTATAATTTATGTATGTATATCCGTTTGAAATGAATACCAAATAAAAATATTTGATAGAAAAAATAAATGTTATGTCTTTTCTCTTAAATTTAAATTTAATTAATGTTTAATACAGAATGCAAACTCTCTTTTGATTATGATTGTTATTTCCTTTATTTATTTATATTCAAAAAAGAGGTTTTCAACTATCTATACCATTTATTCTAGTCAATCAGGGAAGCCGTATATTTTTTAAACAGTAATAGGCTTAGGATTTTAAAGTAAAGCAAAACCAAAATATAATCCAAAGATAAGAAAAATCATACGAAAACCGTTGACAATACTAAGGTACAAAAATTAAAAAAAAAAATACATACTTTTAGATTTTAGATCTAAGAAAATTATATAGTATATACTTTATTAATTTGTATGTAATTGTAAATAAAATTGTCATTTAATGCACTATGAGCAAACAAATCAAAATTATTTAAGAATAGTTTATGTAGAATAGAATAGTTTATATTAACATACAGATTATTAATGTTCTTGGTTAAAAAAAAGAAGAAGAAATAAAAACGTTTTCTAATACACATGCTAAGTTTTTAAAAACATTTTTTTTTTATTTTGGAGTTCTACAACATTTGTGTAACGTATAACGTTTTTCTACGCAAGAAGTCATCGAGGTAATACGTAGATGCAAATACAACAAGGCACCAGGTGAGGACCAAGTACCATATGAATTTTTCATAAAAGCCACTGAAAACTTTTTTGAAAAACTAACGACTGCTTCGAACTATATATTTAACGACGGTGACATTCCCGAAAGCTTCCGCTAAACCATCATTTTCCTTTTATTCAAAAAATGTGACGTAAATGATCCCAGTATAACTATCGAGGTATATCGTTTAACAACATCATAACGAAAATCTACACCAGAGTTATTCTTGATCGACTTTTGAACTGCACACAACAAAATAAACTACTCAGCGAGTACCAAGCAGGTTTCAGGAAAGAATACTATACTGTTGATCATATTTTCTCCCTAACTAGCATTGCTAGATCCTATCTAGACAAGAGAAAGAAGTTGTACGCATTTTTCGTTGATTTCAAAGCGGCCTTGACTCAATCGATAGAGACTCTCTTTTTTTACAAGCTTAGCTGCCTTGGAATCTCCTATAAAATGTTAACAGAACTAAGACGGTTCTATGAAAACAATATTACAGCGATATGTAACGGTAACGAAGGGTCCAATTGTTTTAAAACATTGACTGGATGCCTTCTAAGCCCACTTCTGTTCTCTCTTTTCTTAGATGACATCACATCGGCTCTTCCCGGAGGAACGTCAAAGCGCTTATTTATGCGGACGATATTGTTATTTTAGCGGAATCATCTCAAATGCTGCAAATGTTGATAAATAAGCTTAAAATATTTTGAGATCTCTGGAACCTCACAGTCAATACCGACAAATCAAAAATTTTAATATTCCGAAATGGATCTTGTAGATACGCCCGAGAAGAGAGATGGACCTGAACCTGAAATAATGTTGCACTGGAGCATGGCCGGATTTAAGGGAGGGCAAACGGGGCTACTGCCCTGGGCCTCCACAAAAGAGGGGCCCCCACAATGAGACTACAACAAACAAATATAGCTATTGCTCAATAACTGTTAAAATACAAACACAGTTTCGCCCTTGTGATTCAAATAGCGTGTATGCACATTACAGTATTGTTGCAGAAATAACCCATATCTTACCTTTTGCTATCTTTCAATTTTTCACTTGTTCATACTTCACTTGTTTAAATCGGGAGACGGACATAATCCCGAAAATCAAAATCCCGAAAACCCACAATCCCGAAAACCCAAAATCCCGAAAACCCACAATCCCGAAAACCCACAATCCCGAAAACCCAAAATCCAGAAAACCCAAAATCCCGACTGGCCAAAATCCAGAAATTTTCTTAAATTTCTGAAATTTATTTCAAAATAAGAAAGAATAGAGAACTCAACATTTTCTTTAAGAGCATCACTATACGAGTATAAGAAAATTGAGATAAAAAATATATTCCGTTACTTTCCCCTCTAATGTTTAGAAATGAAAACCAGTTTTTTTTCTGCATTTCAAAAGTATAATCGCACAATTTAGAAAAAATCTTAAGTATAACATAAATATTCTTCTTAACATAAGAAGAGAATCTAACGGACTTTTTTTTCTAAGGTTTTTTTTATTGGTGACCTTCAAAAAAAAAATTTTTAGGTTGTCTTTGCAATTCCCGATCTTATATAAAAAACAGTTTGATTTGATGCTATTATGCTTTTGCAAAACATTTCGAAATCGAAATCCCGAAAAATTATATAAAATGAAAAATTTGCGCAAATTTTTCATTTTATATAATTTTTCGGGATTTCGATTTCGGGATTTCGGGATTTTGGGTTTTCGGGATTTTGGGTTTTCGGGATTTTGGGTTTTCGGGATTGTGGGTTTCCGGGATTTTGGGTCTTCGGGATTTTGGGTTTTCGGGATTTTGGGTTTTCGGGATTTTGGGCTTTCGGGATTTTGGGCTTTCGGGATTTTGATTTTCGGGATTTTGACCCCAACCCGTTTAAATCTAGCTGCCTAGTTTTTATTTTTCTCTATATTCTTAAAAAGTAAAAACATAAATTATAATTTGTCATTCTGTAATAATCGCCTGAAACTTTCACAAGTATAAAGACAAATAAGTATTTTGGAAAATCTGATTTTTCTGAAACAAGTACATTCTGCGGATTTAAGCAGTTAACCGAGTATGAACCAATTCTGTCATCCCTTTGTATTTGCCCCTTATGTTTGCAGCGTTGTCGTACGATTGACCGCTGCAATACTTTGTCTATTTGATGGTCACCTAAACCTAAACTAGAGCTTTTGTTGTGACTTCGCCACTATGACTTCAGTTTGGTAAAAACGTAAGATTTTTTTTTTTGGCGTTGGAATTCTGATCGGAAAATTGTCGAAGAAAAAAATCGGACAATTTTACGTCTTGAAAGAGCTTGGTGATACTCGTTGGTCTTGTTGAGCTGAAGCTACGAAAGGCATAGTCGACGGATATTAGGAAATCGTTGAATATCTAACTCGCATATCTTCCGATAAAGAGCAAAAAGGCATCACGAGGAATGAATCAGCACACCTTCTTTAAAAGATGAGTGCTCTCGAAATCACTTAATTCGCAAGCTTTTGAAAGTATATTTTGTAGCGTTTCCACGCTACAAACATTCATTGAAATCATTCGTGAAAGCGAAAAGAAATGATGTCGATAAATACGAGGAAACGTAAGACGCAAATCTGTTACCGAAAGTATCTGTTACAAAGTATCCGTCTTTTTTCCTGCAGTTATCGACCAACTATGTGTTTTTCTTACAGAAAGATTGCGTATGTTTATAAAGCTGTACGTTCGAGGTTTGGATTTCTCAATCACATTGAGAAGATGGGTGCTGAAATTTTACAAGCTGCAACAGTGGCATTGGTGAAAGTTTATGAAAATGATTTAGAACCTAGTCTTAGTAATGAGTTGTTTCAATTTGTGTCTTCGATCGATTCATACAAGAATGGGACAAACCAATCTCCGGCACTATTTTATTACCAAATCCTCTTAGATCAAAATATCAGAGCTACATTCCCAAAACCCAAATCTTGAAATTACATTGAGAATGTATTTGGTTTTGATGGTATAAATTGCACTGGAGAGCGCTCATTTTCAAAAATGAAAATTATAAAAAATAGACTTCGAACCACGATGGAACAAAACCGTCTAATCTTTCTCTCCTGAGTACCTAAGAAGTGATCTACTTCGGGAACTGGATTTCGGCGAAATAATCAACTATTTCTCAAAGGAAAAAGCTCGGACGGTTCCGTTCGTTAGCACTAAAATTTAATCATTCTTGTTTCCAATTATATTTCTCATATGTTTGTTAAATAATAAAATAAAATATTCTTGGTTTCGCAATAAATAAGTAGGTATAAACTCAACTGTAAAAAACTGTCCATTTTACATTCTTGGAAAATAATAATTTGGGGCCTCCACGCCTTTGCCGCCCCGGGCCTCTAGACTTCTTAATCCGGCTCTGCACTGGAGTATAAGTACCTTGGAGTTATAAACACCCCCAATCTTTCGTTCAAGAAACACCTGCAGGCAAAACTAGTCGAATCGAAACAAGCCATCAACTGCAACTGGAAGGGAGTGCTGGGGAAAATATATGTGGTACCAAGTGCAAAATTTAAACTTTCGAATGAGGTCGATTTTATGCTATGCTGGTCAAGTGTGGGGATTACTACGAGAAGGTTGAAAAACTTTTAAGATATTTCCTCAAAAAGATATTCTGACTCCTTGAGCATACCCTTACGCATATCGCTGGTTCTACGGAAGGACCTCGTAAGAAGAAAAAATCACTTTTTGGAAATTAGGCTCAAAAATGCACAAAAATCAGACCCACCTTTTGGCATTTTTGGTTAAATATGTTTGTTCTAAAAAAATTAGAAAACTCGAAAATACAAAACCTCGTAAAAAAACCTTTGTAAAATGAAAATACAGTACCTCGTTAGTCTCAAAAATGAGATTTTGAGTCGTCTTTTTTCTGTTAAGATTTAATCGAAAAACATTAAACTAAATTATTCAAAATGTTGTTTTTTGGTTTGTATTTATTCTCAGAAAAACAATGAGATATAAGTCTTTTGAAAATCTTTTATAATAAATTAGCTACAAGGAATATAAATTGAGGCTAATACATACGAGGTCCTTTCCGTGTTTTAATTTCAGAAAATTTTTGATACTTACGAGGTAGGTACTGTAAAAACAGTTTTTTAGTGATTGTGGAAAACACCCCAAAAGCTTTAACGAGGTCCTTCCGTAGAGCCAGCGATATGCTGCACCTAGAGATCGGAGTCCCGCAACTATATATTTTCACGTTGAAGATGCATCTAAGCTACATTAAAAAAAGTGTTCCAAATCATCGATTACCAAATGCCATTCTAAAACAGCTGCTCCGAGAGAGGTCATAGTTGAGTTGTTACATAATGTTCAGCTAGTGGAAAGTGATTGAGAAACTGGGACCCGGCCTTCCAAATATTGTTGGAAAGAATTGATGCCAAAATTTTCGAGAACTTTACGGAAAGAGCTGAAGGCAGTGAACCTCGAAATTTGTTTAAGTCCTTACTCGGTGAAAACAACTATTTCCATGATCAGTATTCTTTAAAGACTATTTCAACCATCTTTAAAACCAGAGGAGAGCTGATACGGTTAAACTACCGACCATACGGCCCTGAAAAAAACACGGAGTGTACTCTTTACAACCACAGAACGGTGGAAAACGTACTCCTCTTCATATGGATTTGCCCTGTATTGTCATCAATCCGTTATGCACATTGGGGAAAAAGCGCTCTTAACCAAAATGTAACTATCGAAGTCCTAAATGGATCAAACTGGAATGTTTAGAATGTACGGCACCGTCCAATGCTCTAATATTGTGTAAAATGTAAAACAAAGACAAATTAATATTGTAAAATAAAATCACACATATAACAATTCTACTACTACTACGGTTCAAAGGTAAAGCAGAAATATTTCACTCTTTGGCTGTACGTTTTTCTCGAAATCAACAAACTACACCTACACTTATCTTAGATCTCGCAAAACAAAATAAATGCTCTGAAAAAGTAGATGGTTAGTATAACATACTATCCGCGAGCAGGAAAATATCTCCGATTCGATTAATACCAATCGAACACACTAACAGCTGATATTCAATTCCGAAACGTAATTTCAGTCTTCAGTTTATAAAAGGGAAATGTTTTCATTTAAGAATTATATTTTTGCAAGTCGCCTCAAACTAATTTTAAGTAGGTTTTTTTTTTTTATATTTAGTACAGAAAAAAAACCATTGCTTCAAAACTTAAGAAACATAAGCCGAAGAAGTCCATTAATTTTTAAAAATTGACTTTGGGATTTGTGTGAATTTCTTATGGAGTTTTTAATTGGCAATCCGGAATCTAAATAAAAAGCATTCAGGTTTTAACATCAGGAAATTCTCTTCTTTTCAGAATCAGAACTGGTACTTTTGCCCCATTGAAAGCATTCTGAACGCTTTTTTTAACTTCCAGATTGCCAATAAAAAAACGCCATTAGTAGTTACCTACATAGTTCTTAAATGAGAAACAGTTTTAAGAAGCCAGAAGCATATGCTTTCTGCCAAACGTCATGAAAGCAGAAACGAATTATGATTTATTGATTAAATAAAAGGAAACAAAAATGTTCCATCATATTGCAATTATTAGATATAGGACCTCCTCAAGCAAACAAACAAAAAATAACAGAAAAAAACACCCTATAGAAAACGATGCTTAATCTAAAGGTATAGTATAAAAATTGATATGCTGGCGACCCAAACAAATGCCCGAATAAATATTTTTTCAATTTCGACCATTATTTTTTCGTTTCCAATATGCTTGTCAAAGTAACATTCACAAATAACAGCACCCTCATCATTCTAAGACCATGGGCACGGGCAATCATCGAGTGCATTAAGGAAGCGTGTGCCTATAAAAAAAAATCTCCAAATTTGAATGGAAACATCAAATGTTAACCAAGATTATCCAAGCGGCCCGCCTTCCGTATCCCAAAGGAGCTACGAACGAAACTCATGAAGATCACGAGCCACATCCGTATCCCCCAACTTGTGTTGAGAGTCGAACAACCGCCAAAAAAAGTATTCAATTACTTCAAAGATATTTCAATATGTAATCGAACAATACTTGGGTACATAATTTTAACCGCGCTTGTGTGCACACCTCAAATTTACCAAACGAAAACATAATAGAAAGAACGCACGTTTCTATGACGCCTCCTTCTTGAAAATAATTTCAATGCAAGATCGCGTGCTTGGAAGATTGTTGAAAAGAGGGAACATATAGGAGTTCCTCCCTGTCATTTTCGATATTCTATTCTGGGTATTGAAATTTGGTTTGTATGTTATGTACTAAAAACAAGCCCTGCATTCTAAAGCAATAAACAATTTATTGTTGATGTTGGATCTTTGTATATATGAACAAATGAACTGCTATATAAAAATATGTGTTTTAGTTTTGGAGGTTTTTGGATAAAAAATGGAGTTTCTTCTGAAGTGTGCTGTGGTTTAATTAAATATGTACCTATAGAAGCCAATATCAATTCAAAAGGTAAAATTGAACGATTGCTGTTGAGCTCTTCGCCTAAAAAAACTAGGATAATCGAAGATATGAAGTACCTGATGACCCTGATTAGAAAACACAAGAGTCCAACCAAACTCCGGGCAAACGTGTACAGAGAACAATTCCCAATCTGTGTGGCGTATGCGATGCCCTAGGAATTCACAAGTTCAAAGTCTAAGTCTAAAAATGCCGTCATGGACATATTGTCACCTCCATATTCTCTTGTGGCCAAGCCAACGTGGCGCTTTCACGAGTAAACTGTAAACAATCTTCATGGGTTGCACCTCATAAATGTTGACTTCAAGAGTATTAAAGATCAAGCTTCAGCGATCACCGAATACAACCGGCTTAGGCGTAAATACCGTAAACTTTCAGAAATTAAACCGCCTAAGAGAATAAATAATGAAGCGAATTGACAATACGAAAAACTGTTGCTACTTTACAAGAATCAGAACCGGAAAAAAGAAAGATTTGTAAAAGTAAAAAAAAACTACTCCTAAAAGGAAAAAAACTGTGTCAAATAAGAAAATCTTATACACTGACTGACTGACTGGTCGATAAGCTTCATATACCACATCTACAAAAAAGTCGATCCTATGTCATGCAAAAACTACCGTGGCCTGCTTATTGTTGCAAACAAAATTCTATCCAAAGTATTGTGTGAGCGTCTTAAGCCGTTCTGCAACACAATAATCGGCACGTACCAGTGTGGCCTTAGGCCAGGCAGAACAACGATAGACCAAATATTCACACTGAGGCAGATCCTGGAAATGACCAACGAATTTCAAGTCGAAGCATACCATCTTTTCAACGACTTCGAAGCTGCTTATGATAGCATCCACTGCCAAGACCTTATGATGGCGATGTCTGAATTCGGGATCGCGAACAAACTGATACAGCTGTGCCGCATGACGCTGAACAATACGAAGTGCAGTATGCAAATGGGTAACAGCTCATCCGAGTTCTTTCAAACATGCGCAGGGTTTAGGCAAGGAGATGCGCTGTCATTTGATTTCTTCAACATAGTCCTGGAGCAGATAGTGCGCAAGGAAGGAAAACACTATCTTCAACAAATCCACCCAGCTCCTAGGCTATGCGGACGACACAGACATCATCGGTCGATCCAAGAGAGCTGTGCTGGATGCCTCACTGCGATTGAAGACCAGGCGAAACTCGTTGGTGAATAAGGACAAAACAAAGTACATGCTATCAACAAAAAAGCAACATCTGTCCACTGCCTAGGACAAAACGTCACTGTTGGTAGCAGCAATTTCGAGGTAGTTAAGGAGTTCACCTACCTTGGAACAAACATCACTCCCACAAACGACGCCTTAGTGGAGATCCGAAGAAGAATTACCCTAGCGAACCGCTGCTGCTTCGGTTTGGCCAAACAACTGGGTTCAAAACTCCTCACTCGAAAGACAAAGTGTCTGCAAAACTTTGATTTTATCAGTCCTACTCTAGGGTGCTGAATGCTGAATGATAAGTAAAAAAGGGGAATTGATACTGGTCACTTTCGAAAGAAAAATTCTTCGACGGATTTTCGGTCCCATATGCGACGATGGCAAATAGAGAAGAAAGTTCAACCGAGAACTGTACGAGCTATACCAAGATGTGGATGTAGTCCGAAAGGCCAAGAAAAGAGCGAATGGACGACAACGCTCCAGCCAAGAAAATCTTCTCATCCCAGCCCCCAGGTTCGAGACGACATGGAAGATCGAACCTACGACACAAGGACCAAGTGACTGCGGATGCCAGAGCGCTTGGTATCGGCGACTGGAGAGTGCATGCGAGGGACCGTTCACGATGGAAGGCTGCAGTATCTGAGACTGAGCTCCTTCATGGATTGTGAGCTGGATAAGTAAGTAAGTAGTAGTAATAAATTAAATCAATATGCCCACGTTTCTACAAAAAGAAGTGAAATTGAAATCCCACCGAAAACATTCTGTAAGAAACTAGCCAAGTGCAAGTCTCGATGGAGCTGCTTGTTTATCTCTAAAAAGTAATGAAATCTAGAAAAAGTCGTGCCAAGTCTAAGGTTTCTTACTGCGATTTCTTTATTATTATAGTTAATCAATGTGGGTGTTATTTTGTATATTAAAGCAAATACATAATGTTTGTATGTATACCAACAAATATGAATAAGAACCAATGCGTCTGCCGAAAGCACGAACAGGCTAATTTGACAAAAATTCACAAAATCGGTCCATTACAATAACTTCCAGAAATTAATAATGACGAACTTTCTAACCTCTGATAAATCATTATCCATTTGAGGTTGATATTTTCTTCGCTTGATCCGACATCAGGCACATGCCAATTTTACCACAAGAATTTGTGTCCTGTTTCGGTCAAATGAACAAAACCTTTGGTCCCTTCCCTTTTTCTTTAAGAAAATCGTCTATTAACAATGCTATCCACACTTAAGAAATGCAGTTAACCTTTAAATCTCCAAAGAAACACCACGATATCGAACTGGCCGGTATATCTTTCCATAAAATTCAAAGATAATAATAAATAAAAAAAACTCTTCGAGCGACTGCTTCTCTGTTTCGTTTACCTACATGAGGCTGTATCCATTTTTATTCAGGCAGACCACAAGAGATATGACAGTAGGTATAGATTGGTCTAGGTACCTTTACTTACCTACCCAAACAAAATTTTGTTTTTTGCTGGATGGACGCGGGGATTCTCACTTATTGATTTGAACAAAAAAATCTCTGACCCTTGATATGAAAAGTATGCGTTTGCGATATTGTATCGAGACGGACATCATATTGTAGAAGAGTCCTGATTTTATTTTTGATCATGTCATAGCCTAGCGAAGTAAGTTTGGTGGATGGTGTAGCAAAATGCGCTTGATATAGGTATTTCCCTGCATCAAGGACAGATGTTTTATCCGATTTGTTTCAAATCTATATACAAGCCAATACCAATTCTTTTTTTGAAACACTTCCAATGCAAATTCAGATATTATGCTCGTATACGAATGCACATTGGAATTTAAAGACAATCGGATTAGTGAATTAGATAGGTAAGGCAAAAGCTCATCTGGGGATATTCTAAGGGTTTGCGAATTTTCTTGATATTTCGCTAAAAATGTTGGTTTTACTTGCTTACAATTTTGTTATGAGTTACATCCATCCTGTGAATTTAAACCTTCGAAGAATTCCAAAAGAAACTCAGATTTCTTTCAATTTTAAGTATACATACATCATAATATGATGTCGTTTCAGAATTTATACAAATTCTTTCTCTTCAACGATGTTAATACGCAGGTGCTGTTAATATACCTTTCCACCTTTCCATAGATGCGATTTAACGAACATTGTTTTGTGTTCATCTTTTATAAGAAGTGGAAATCAAGCTGAAAAATGAATTTTCCACGGGATTGTAATAAAGAGAAATGCACATGTCCTGTCACATTAACCAAAACTGTCATTCTTATTACCCTTCTGTTGATTACTCCTTTTTTTCGAAGATATGAAATACGCACTCGAATACTTTGCGTACAATTAAAATATGTAGTTGCAAACCATTGAAACTCTATTCAAACGATAGTATTCTGCATGCTGCATCTGTTTGCTATTTCCTATAAAAAGGATACACATTATTGTTAAATAAATAATGGTGGACACATTTATTCAGCAACTGCAACAAAATCGCCCTCATAAAAAAAATTCACACATTTTTTTCTCAAAAAAGGGACCATCTTTCTTTTTGACTCAGATATAGGGTTGCAACTTGCAAAACACGACAGCAAAAACTTCAAAAACGAACAAAAAATGGAGTTTTGAAGAAAAATTCGGGTTTGCGGGAGTACGCGTATATTTTTATTTCAGATTCGGTTTTCTAAGAACGGTGCATCTGCAAGGATTTTAATTGAAACCCTCAATGTTTTGTGTTTTGCTCTAACGATATGATATTTTTTTTTGAAAATAACAAAATTCAATTGAATAAAGTAAGGACCCTTTGTCCTTGTACCTCGTAGTTCTTAGACTGTTTTGCAAATGAAAGTGAGGGTGGATGATTTTTGTCGTATATACCTATTATATTCTATAGGGAAGAAGCATTGAAACATTTTGTTTTGTAGCTTTCGTCTTAGCATATTGTAATGTGTATACACTTTATTTTATCTCATACGCTCTGTATCTTCTTCTATTGTAATGTCTAATGTGTATACGTTATTATCTCTTACGCTCTGTACCTCTTTCTATATTTAATGTATACACTTTTCTTACTCTCTTTACTTACTCCGTATCTCTTTTTATATTTAATGTACATACATACTACTCTTACTCTCTTTACTTACTCCTTATCACTATAACTCTAATATCATTTTATAGGAAATAAGTATGTAGCAATAAGTTTAATTGTAGTAGTAAACACTTGTGTATGACAGTTAAAAATGAGGGGCAACATCTAGTGGTTAAAAAGAGAACTTCTGGAACATTCGGTTTAGTAGTTTCTAGAACCATTATCAGAACTATAAATAACCGATTCGGAAGCGAAGCGGGATAGTTGATTGTGAACTGAGATAAAGTAAAGGTACTGTGTTTGCAAAGTGATAATTGAAAGTGTTGAATAAATAAGTTTGTGAGTAATTGGAATAAAGTGAATTTGTGTTTTATTTAAAAAGTGAATAAGTTTTAATTGTCGGACCAAGCCGAATATTACATTGGTGTCAGAATAAGGGATTAAAACTTATTGAGAATAAAACAGTGAACAGTGATTAAACTATTTTGTGTGAAATAGTGAAGTTAAAAAAAAAAAATGAGTAAAGTTCTGAAAGACCTAACTGTCGCTGAGCTAAAGGCCGAATTAAGCAAACGTGGCTTAAGTGGGGCAGGAATTAAAATCGAACTCGTAAAACGGCTACAGGAATATCTGAAACAACAAAATGAAAACCCAGATACATTTGCTTTCGAAGTGGAAGCAAAATCGGAAGAGGTAAATGCAACTGCCGACTTATCTAACATGATGTCACTCCTTCTAGCCAAATTCGAGAAGAATGTTCTGGAGCAACTACAAACACAAAAGAATGATGTTGTCGAACAACTACAAACTCAAAGAAACGAGCAGAAGAACGAGCAAGAGAATGTCCTCAAGCAATTAGAAACTCAAAACAAGAATGTTCTGGAGCAACTAGAAACTCAAAGAAACGAGCAGAAGACCGAGCAAGAGAATGTCCTCGAACAACTGGAAACACAAAAGAATGATATTCTGGAACAACTACAAGCTCAAAGGGATGACGTTCGAGATCAGTTTGATGAACAGAAAAATCTGCTAGAAGGCAGGTTTGCGGACTTCGAAAACAAAATCAATGAGCGTGTCGAAAAACAAAATTCAACGACTAATGCACGTTTCAAGGAAATAGACGACCAGATCGAAACCATCACAAAGGAACTGGAAAAAGTGCGAAAGATGAAAGCTCGAGAACCTTCTGGTGAGTGCTCAAGGAAGAGAGAAGTGAATCCTCCAATCTTTGATGGTCAGATACCGTGGACAATCTACAAGAAACAGTTTGAAGCAGCAGCGTTAACGAACGGCTGGGACGATGACGAGAAATACATTGCTCTTACGCTCGCCTTAAGAGGAGCAGCTGCTGAACTGCTACAAACCATCCCAGCAGAGAAGAGTGGTGACTTCAAAGTTCTGGTAACCGCCATTGAACAGCGGTTTGGGGATAGCCACATGACAGAAGTCTTCCGAGTACAACTAAACAACAGGGCACAGAAAAGAGGTGAAACTCTGCAGCAGCTTCAGGCAGATATCGAGCGATTGGTTCACCTAGCATATCCAACAGCTGGCAATGAGATAATAAATCAACTTGCTGTTGAAGCCTTTGTGAGAGCTGTGGGCGATATAAATCTCCAAAGGGCTATTCGCACTGCCGGAAAGCAAACACTACCAGAAGCATTGGCTTTCGCTTTGACAGTGGAAGCCGCAGAACAAGCTTCCCAAAACGTGCATCGCGTGAGAGAATTGGAAGTCCAAGAATGCTCTTGTCAGAAGGCTACTCTGGAAAGAAGTCAGCGAGACGGACCAGCACGATGCTGGAACTGCAACAAGACTGGGCATCTTCAACGACAGTGCAGATTACCGCGAAGACGGACCTCATGCCAACACTGTGGAAACAGAACTAACTCAACAAGTCAAAGTAACACCAACTTCGAGGGGCAGAAGCTGGTTTCTGGTATCGATGGCCCCAGAAACACCATCCAGGTTTCCCAAACGAAACGTGACAACAAGAGCCTGACCGTGGAAGCAAGTATAAACGGCAACAAATGTGTGGCTACCATCGACACCGGTGCCACGGGGTCCATTGTACGGCAGGACCTCGTTAAGAAGACATGGCTCCACAACACCAATAGCTATCGTCTAAGGACTGCAACTGGAGAAGCTATGGTGAGGTACGTCTTAAGATCCGGATGGCAGAGCTGGAATTCTCTCACCTGTTCCTAGTAGCAGATATATGCGACGAGTGCATTGTCGGCGTCGATTTCATGAAAGATCACGGAGTGATATTGGACATCGGGAACCAAGTCCTGAAATATCGAAACATCGAGATTCCGATGATCTATGGGATTCACTCATATGAGACCTCGCTATCTGTGAAAACCGTCATCAAAGAAGATCTGACTTTGCCTGCTTCTTCAGAAGTATTCGTGTGGACGAAATTGAAGGGTAAGCCTGGAAGCCATCGATATCTCATGGTCGAACCAGCATCTGTAAAGTCCTCCCAAAACGTCACCATTGGGAAAACTCTTGTTTGACCTGTAAAGAACATGGTTCCCGTACGAATACTGAACATCAAGCCGTACGAAGTTAAGCTTAGATAAGGTGAGATTGTCGGACAATGCGAATCTGTATCAGCGATAACAAGAATCAACGAAGAAGAGCCAAGGCATACCTTGAAGTTCGAAGAAGTGAATTCCATAAAGACGAACATTCTCAAGTCATCTCATCTTGGCCACCCACAACGAAGAACTGCAGAAGGTCTCCTCGAAGAATTTGCAGACATCTTTTCGTCATCGCAAGGGAAATATGGCAGAACACAACTGGTTCAACATCGAATCAACACCGGGGATGCAAAGCCGATCCGTCAACCTGCAAGACGCCTTCCACTAGCCAAACAAGGTGAGGTTGAAGAACTGATAACCACCATGAAAGAAGAGGGTCTGATCGAAAACTCTAAAAGCCCTTGGGCGTCTCCAGTGGTCCTGGTAAAGAAGAAAGACGGATCAACCCGCTTTTGCGTAGACTATCGAAGGTTGAATGATGTGACCAAGAAGGATAGCTACCCTCTGCCTAGGATCAGTGATACTCTGGACGCAATGGAAGGAGCACAATGGTTCTCAACGTTGGACCTGAAAAGTGGATACTGGCAAGTAGAAATCCATCCTGAAGACAAAGAGAAGACAGCGTTCTCGACAGGAAACGGACTGTGGCAGTTCAAAGTGATGCCTTTTGGACTGTGCAATGCTCCAGCGACTTTTGAGCGCCTTATGGAATGTGTCCTGCAAGGACTCACATGGAAGTCTTGCCTGGTCTATTTGGATGACGTCATCGTATACGGGAAAACATTTGACGAACATTGTACAAATCTGAGAGCCGTGTTTCAAAGACTTCGAGAAGCCCACCTCAAGCTCAATCCAGAAAAGTGTTCACTCTTCAAAACCGAAGTGAAATACCTGGGACATATCATCTCATCCCAAGGAGTTAAGACGGATCCTGATAAGGTTGACACCGTGAAAAATTGGCCAACACCACAGGACAAACACCAACTCCGAAGCTTTCTGGGTCTAGCCACCTACTATAGGCGCTTTGTCAAAAACTTTGCTGAGATCGCCAAGAGTCTACATCAGCTAACGGAAAAGGGAAAGCAGTTTAAATGGTCAGGTGAGTGCGAGCGCAGCTTTCAAGAGCTCAAGCAACGCTTGTGTAATGCACCAGTGCTGACCTACCCGACTCCAGGAAAACCGTTCATCATTGATGCTGATGCCAGCAATGTCGGGATTGGTGCTGTATTGTCACAGGTACATGATGGCGAAGAAAAGGTGGTTGCCTATTACAGCAAGGTACTCTCGAAGCCGGAAAGAAACTATTGTGTGACCAGAAGAGAACTTCTTGCACTGATTTTGGCAACAAAGCACTTCCATAAGTATCTCTATGGACAGAAGTTTCTTCTCCGAACCGACCATGGAGCACTAAACTGGCTTTTGAATTTCAAGAATCCAGAGGGTCAAGTGGCGAGGTGGATTGAGAGGCTGCAGACGTACGATTATGAAATTCAACATCGGAAGGGGAAGCTTCACTCAAATGCTGATGCACTGTCTCGGAGACCATGTAAGCAAGACTGTAAGCATTGCAGACGCCAAGAAGAAAAAGAAGTGGTTACTGTCCAACGAACCAGAACCGATCCCATTTATGGCTGGAGCAACGACGAGATAAGGAAGGCTCAACAGGAGGACCCAGATATTGAACCCATCCTCGCATGCAAGGAACACCAGGAAAAACCAGAATGGGCTGATATCTCCGACAGAAGTCCGGCTCTGAAGGCCTATTAGGCACAGTGGGACTCGTTGCATGTCCAAGAAGGTGTCCTTCGACGTAAGTGGGAAGCAGCAGATGGAAAGTCCTATGTTATGCAGCTAGTCTTACCGAGATCGAAGATTATGGACGTTCTGCGAGAGATGCATGATGGAGTTTCGGGAGGCCATCTAGGAGTAAACAAGACGCTAGAAAAGGTTCGACAACGATTCTATTGGCTACATGCAAGGGAGGATGTCGAGAAGTGGTGCCGAAAATGTGATACCTGTGCTGCCACCAAAGGCGCAAACAAAAAGAATCACAGCCAAATGCAGCAGTATAATGTCGGATCACCCTTTGAAAGGATTGCAATAGACGTGGCGGGTCCATTTCCGGAAACAAATAATGGAAATCGTTATATTCTGGTCGTCATGGATTACTTCAGCAAGTGGCCTGAAGCATACGCCATACCGAATCAAGAAGCCAAAACAGTCGCAGACCAAATTGTGTTCAACTGGGTGAGCAGATTCGGTGTTCCATTAGAACTGCATTCCGACCAGGGAAGGAACTTTGTATCAAACATATTCCAGGAAGTTTGTGGGCTTCTTCACATCAAGAAGACAAGAACAACACCACTCCACCCACAATCTGATGGCATGGTCGAACGGTTCAACCGAACCCTTAAGGAACATCTTTGCAAAGTTGTGGACGACAACCAGCGAGATTGGGATCGACACATTCCACTGTTTTTGATGGCGTATCGAAGTGCAAGACATAGCTCAACTGGCCATACACCGTCTGAGATTTTAATGGGAAGGAACATCAGACTGCCGAGCGAAATCAAATTTGGATGTCCCACGTCGGAACCGCAAGCCGAGGATGTCTACTTGGATGACCTCAGAGAAAGACTCCTTCAGATCCACGACGATACCAGGTCAAAAATGAAGATGTTCAGTGACCGAATGAAGACACGCTTCGATATACGAGCGACAACAACAGAGTTCCAAGCAGGAGATCGAGTGTGGCTTTACAATCCCCATCGACAAAAAGGGTTGTCACCGAAACTTCAACGGGACTGGGAAGGTCCATATACAGTGATTAGCAAAATCAACGACACGTCGTGTATCGGATACAAAAAGGAGTCAGAGGTAAACTTAAAGTCGTACATCGCGACCGACTACATCGCTACAGTGGTGATGAAGATGATGGATTTGTTCGGGACGATCAATCCTAAGGAGGGGGCAATGTAATGTGTATACACTTTATTTTATCTCATACGCTCTGTATCTTCTTCTATTGTAATGTCTAATGTGTATACGTTATTATCTCTTACGCTCTGTACCTCTTTCTATATTTAATGTATACACTTTTCTTACTCTCTTTACTTACTCCGTATCTCTTTTTATATTTAATGTACATACTACTCTTACTCTCTTTACTTACTCCTTATCACTATAACTCTAATATCATTTTATAGGAAATAAGTATGTAGCAATAAGTTTAATTGTAGTAGTAAACACTTGTGTATGACAGTTAAAAATGAGGGGCAACATCTAGTGGTTAAAAAGAGAACTTCTGGAACATTCGGTTTAGTAGTTTCTAGAACCATTATCAGAACTATAAATAACCGATTCGGAAGCGAAGCGGGATAGTTGATTGTGAACTGAGATAAAGTAAAGGTACTGTGTTTGCAAAGTGATAATTGAAAGTGTTGAATAAATAAGTTTGTGAGTAATTGGAATAAAGTGAATTTGTGTTTTATTTAAAAAGTGAATAAGTTTTAATTGTCGGACCAAGCCGAATATTACAATATGAAACAAAGAATATCCCTTATTAAGAATTAAATAAAACACTATTTTTAGAAATATAGATATTGTTAGCTACTTGTTACAGTTCTAATATATTCTATACTTTGCTTAAATAATTTTGTAAAAAACTGTATTCATATTTTTTTTCGTTGCTCATCAATGATTAGAAAATTATTATTCTGAAATATTTTTAAACTGAAAATACATACCTATCTGCTGTTTTTATTATTAAATATTGGTACAACTTCAGAAGTGGGATATCTTTATTTTGTAACCGTGAATAAAGAAGAACTCATTCAAGCCTGTCAGATATTGGAATTGAATTTCCACCTTCAGCAACCATCAGACAGCAACGCAAATTATATGCGCAATGCAATCAGGGGCGATTCCTCATAGTTGGCTAGTTTAGCGGCGCTAAACCAATAATTTCAGAATACATATTAATTTTATTTCTAATATATATAAACATAATTCTTATGTAAAAGTCAATAAACGACAACGAATACGTTACAATATTGTAGGTACTTAATAGCAACTTAAACGCAACAAAACCAATATGTATTTTTCATTGCATGCTAACAAAACTCTCATGCAAAAATCTATCATGAAACTATATTTAGCTCAAAAGTTAGCGCTAACAGATTTCATACAATCTTTATAAACAGAAAATGAACACATTTGAATAAATGCCTTCAAAAATGAACAGGAGGGTTAGCGCGAAAATCACAGCTAACTTAACTATTAAACGAGAACAAAACCTTTGTATATGGATTTACCAGGTAATATCAAGAATGGTTTTCTGCTTGGTATGACAGTTTTTTGACAGTTTTTTACATTAGTTTGTAATGTGTGTTCTCTGCTTGCTTGCTTGAAAACCATTCTTGATAGACGTATATTACGCTAGAATCTCCATTTTATAAGCCGGACTCGGGGACCATCTGGGAATTTGTTGCTAATTTGTTGCTATTTTGTACCGAAAGAATTGATTTTGTACCTCTCTTAGTTTACGAGAAACGGCTGAGGACCTGACGTAATATTACGCTACAATCTCCCCTTATATATCTAGACAAAGAAAGCACCTATCGACTTGAATCCTGGGAAATAGGCCAGCTACATTTGTTGGAATCGTAACCCTTCACGGGGGTGGGTGGTACACCTAGCCCAGTAAATACGAGATAGAGTGTATCTCATAAACTAGAGCAGCTAGCAACACGAGACCAGCGGCGTATTTTGTTGCTATTTTATTGCTGAGAAATAGACCAACTACATTTGTCGAAATCGTAACCCTTCACGGGGGTGTACCACCCCTAGCCCTATAAATACGGGATAGAGTGTATCTCGTAAACCAGAGCAGCTAGGAACATGAGACCAGCGGCGTATTTTGTTTCTATTTTGTTGCTGAGAAATAGACCAACTACATTTGTCGAAATCGTAACCCTTCACGGGGGTGTACCACCCCTAGCCCTATAAATACGGGATAGAGTGTATCTCGTAAACCAGAGCAGCTAGCAACACGAGACCAGCGGCGTATTTTGTTGCTATTTTATTGTTGAAATAGACCAACTACATTTGTCGAAATCGTAACCGAAATCGTAATTGTGCATGGGTAGAATGTGATGACCTAAAGGGCAAATCCATAGCCATCAAGGACACGAAAAAAGGAATACCTAGCCTAGACTGATGATGTTTGTGAGAGAAAAACTATAATAACGTTGTTTGTTTGATTGGGCTTTAATGATCAATATTCTTGGTGCAATTAATAAAAAACTAATTCATTTTCTGTTACCCGACGTTTCGCTGGCTATTTTCCAGCTTCTTCAAGGGATTTTTCAAATTTATTAGCTGAAGATTTAAAATATAAATGTTACAATGTTTGGAACTATTTGTATTATTATTTTCTTACTTTTGAGTTAACTGTACTATTGCATTTTATGTTGTTATTAATAGTTGAATAAATAAATAAATAACACAAATAAAAAGATAAATAGGTGAACAATTTTAAACGATGGAACAAAAACACAACAAAGTTAAAACTAATATCACAATTTATCACTTCTTATGTCAACACTATACAGCGAGCTTATGTTGTCAATGTCTTCTTTATGGTTCATCGTCATATTTATTTTTTGCTGTATTCTCAAGCTCTCTAGAGTGTAGCGGGTGGTAGTGCGGTTCTCCTTGTCCAGTATTATAGCATTATCAAAATCAGCCATATGATCGTTGTCATTCATGTGTTGTGAGAGTGCTGTAGCTGTTCTCTGTTTTCTGATTTCTTCAGCTAATAAATTTGAAAAATCCCTTGAAGAAGCTGGAAAATAGCCAGCGAAACGTCGGGTAACAGAAGATGAATTAGTTTTTTATTAATTGCATCAAGAATATTGATCATTAAAGCCCAATCAAACAAACAACGTTATTATAGTTTTTCTCTCACAAACATCATCAGTCTAGGTACTCTTTTTTTTTCGTGTCCTTGATGGCTATGGATTTGCCCTTTAGGTCATCACATTCTACCCATGCACAATTAGGATTTCGACAAATGTAGTTGGTCTATTTCTCAGCAACAAAATAGCAACTAAATACGCCGCTGGTCTCATGTTCCTAGCTGCTCTGGTTTACGAGATACACTCTATCTCGTATTTACAGGGCTAGGGGTGGTACACCCCCGTGAAGGGTTATGATTTCGACAAATGTAGTTGGTCTATTTCTCAGCAACAAAATAGAAACAAAATACGCCGCTGGTCTCATGTTCCTAGCTGCTCTGGTTTACGAGATACACTCTATCCCGTATTTATAGGGCTAGGGGTGGTACACCCCCGTGAAGGGTTACGATTTCGACAAATGTAGTTGGTCTATTTCTCAGCAACAAAATAGAAACAAAATACGCCGCTGGTCTCATGTTCCTAGCTGCTCTGGTTTACGAGATACACTCTATCCCGTATTTATAGGGCTAGGGGTGGTACACCCCCGTGAAGGGTTACGATTTCGACAAATGTAGTTGGTCTATTTCTCAGCAATAAAATAGCAACAAAATACGCCGCTGGTCTCGTGTTGCTAGCTGCTCTAGTTTATGAGATACACTCTATCTCGTATTTACTGGGCTAGGTGTACCACCCACCCCCGTGAAGGGTTACGATTCCAACAAATGTAGCTGGCCTATTTCCCAGCAACAAAATAGCAACAAAATATGGCGTTGGATTCAAGTCGATAGGTGCTTTCTTTGTCTAGATATATAAGGGGAGATTGTAGCGTAATATTACGTCAGGTCCTCAGCCGTTTCTCGTAAACTAAGAGAGGTACAAAATCAATTCTTTCGGTACAAAATAGCAACAAATTAGCAACAAATTCCCAGATGGTCCCCGAGTCCGGCTTATAAAATGGAGATTCTAGCGTAATATACGTTCTTGATAGTACTAGGTAAATCCATATACAAAGAACAAAACAACGAAACGACAGGCAAGAGCCAACACATACAGTTACAGATCTCGTTATGGTTACTCGTGTAATCGAATCGTGTTCGTGTATCGTGTACGAATCGTATCGCATCTCTTGCCTGTCGTTGTTGTGTTCTCGTTTCATAGTTAGCTGTGATTTTTGCGCTAACCCTCCTGTTCATTTTTGAAGGCATTTATTCAAATGTGTTCATTTTCTGTTTATGAAGATTGTATGAAATCTGTTAGCGCTAACTTTTGAGCTAAACATAGTTTCATGATAGATTTTTGCATGAGGGTTTTGTTTCGTGTACGAAACGACTCGTAAGTCGTAACTGTATTAAGGGTATGAAGAACAATGAAGGTTTAGCGAAAAATTTGCGCTTCAGCCAGCAGCTTATTGATTTTTTGTATTTTGTGGGGTAAGAGGTTTGTTGTTATTAATGTTAATTTTTATCTTATTGTTGTGAAATTTAATAAAATTTATTAAATAAATATTTATTTTGAAATTTTTTACAAGTGTATTTAAATTGAGATTCCAATAAAAAATAAGCGATGATAGAAAATACGAAAAAACTGCTCCGACGATTCCGTCCGTCCGTCTGTCTGTCTATAATTGCATCAATAGATTTAACCACTGCTTCCGTTGACTTGAAATTAATTTTAAATATAGTATCTAGTTTGAGCGAATTTGGATGGGTCGTTTTTTATTTTATTTTATCTTTTTTTATCAAAATTTAGGGTAGCCACCATACAATTTTTTCGGCCAAAGCTTCAATTTTCTCAAAAACAGCTACTCCGATTTTTCTTAAACACCCCGATTCCGAACGGCAAAGTTGAGAATCACTTTTTCATGACAGATTGATACTCTTGGAAGATTTGTCAGGTCTTCGCAAGAGGCAGTACCCGTGAAAGATAAACTAAAAACTTTATGGACACGTATAGGACTCGAACCCACGACGTGACGTTCTGCTTAGCAGCCAACGCATCTAACCACTAAGCCACGGGCAGCTGCAGTCCGATTAACGTCTTTTTACTTGCGACATATATATATATTGCAAGTATTGAATTCGTAAAAAAAAATTTGAGGTTATGATGAGATATCACATTACGATGATAAAGAAGTCGAAAAAAGTGGGTCCGGCGATTCCGTCCATCTGTCTGTAAACGCCCAGCCTTAACCACTGGTCCGATTGACTTCAAACTTGAAAATTAAAGGTTTGAGCAAATTCGCGTGGGTCGTTTTTTTCATTTTTTTCAAAATTTAGGGTAGCCACCATACGATTTTTTTGGCCAAAAACCAAAAGTTTCAATTTTCTCAAAAATGGTTCCTACGATTTTTTTCAAACTTCCTCGAAAATTTTTGTTTAAAACGCTGATATATTTTATGTAAAAAAAATATTTTTGTATTGCTCCAAAACGGTACCGCCTATAGAACCGTTTTTTTGTTATCAGATTTTCTCGAAAACTAAAAGTCCGATCAGGGTAATTTTTTTTTTTAAAGTACGTTTATATTGTTTAAATAATATTTTGTATTCAAAAAAAAATTTGGATTTTTATAAAATATTTAAAAAAAAAAAATTTTTAATTCTGTATCTCAAAAACGGATCAAAATTTGAAATTGAAATTTACTTAGAAAATGTATATAGTTAAACATTCTTGAATGCTGCATACCCAAATTAATTTTAAGACATTTTCAAAAAAATTTATATATAAAAAATTATTTTAAAAACAACCGCTCCGACGATTTTTTTTTTAATTTCAAAAATCAACAATTTCTTAAGAAATCATATGACATCATATTTTTTCAGATTGAATCTTTTTTTGAGGTAGATATTTCAATTTAAATTTTTATTTACGAATTAAATTTTTTTTATGAGTTATAATTTGGAATACAGGAGCAAGTTCGTACGACCGAGTCGTGCAAATTTTTTTTAGGAGTATTAATGTATTGCTCAAATAATATTTTGTTTTCAAAAAACATATAAAATTTTTTAGTTTAAAAAAAATTATTATTAACTTGTTTTTCAATACTGCATACCCAGTTTAATTTTAGGACATTCTAGAAAAATTGTATCGGTACATAAAAAATAATTTAAGGAAAACATCTCCATGTTAGTTAAAAAAAATAAATAAATAAATAAATAAATAAATAAACAACTTTTAAAGAAATCTTATGGCATAATTTTTTTCAAATAAAATGTGTTTTTTATGTATCTATACATATTTCAATTTAAATTTTTATTTATGAAATTAAAATACTTGTTTGTATTTTTAATGTTTTTGTTGTGTGTTAAGTTTGGAGTACTGAAGCAAAGTGCGTGCGACCCTGTCGTGCAAATTTTTTTAGTTGTATTTTAAACTTTCCCGAAGAACGTTGATATAGCTAACCCACAAAACTTGACCAGGAATCGCCACTGAATGCAATCGAGAAAACGCTTCTTCCAGTTTAGATGTTGAAGAAAATGAAAATGCCCGAATAAGTTTTGAAGAGGAGGAGGCTGCACTTGATGACGAATTGCGTTTGTTGAAGAAACGCAAAAGATGTGTCCAACTACGAAAAGAACTGGAGGAATCAGATTTTAATGAAATAAGGTGTTATTGGAAATCCAAAATTTTTAACGGAATTAAGGATTCCGCTATTGCATTTTCAAATTCCGAAGAATATGATGCCCGGAAGTGGATTTTGAAAATGTGTGTGACTCTTTTTGTTCAGATGACGATTTTCGAATGAGGAGTGTTCAACGAATAATGAAGCCTGACTCCGAAGGGGAATTGTTTTTTGCGAATTGATAAATTAAGGACATATTAAGAATTTCGTTCAAAATTTTTGGCAAATTTCGGACATAATTTCACAAGGATACAAGCACTTCTATCAAGTTAAGAAATAATATTTCGAAATCATTTGGAGAGCCTTCGAATATAATGACAACTAAAGGACCAACAATAAGGTGTTACAATTGTTTGAAAATTGGTCATCTTTCATCCGCACGCACTGAACCAAAAAGAAGTAGAGGATCCTGCTTTCGTAGTGGTTAGTGGATCAAATTAACATATAGTTACATAATGAAATTCCACTGATTGTATTTACATTCTTATCCATTAAGTATAAGAGATTTCTAAACACTTCTCATCGTATGCACCACATACGCTAGAAGTGGGTTTAAGTTAAGAACGTATGATATCTCCAATATTGTCTTCTTCAGAAGACAATGCTGGAGAGATCAATCGTTATATCGTAAGCTTCTTTCATGTTGATCGTAATCTTGTGTATGATAGTTTTTAAGTCTTTAAGTTCAGTCGACTATTATTCGTCTTATTGTTAACTCGTTTTTTTCGTTTTGTATTAAATAAAGTATTTAAACAAAAAATACAAGAAAAAGGTGGTTTTATTTAAAAGATCAATAAAACACCTAACTATATGCTAAGGACTTGCCCTCAATACAAAATTCAAACCAATTAGCTGCATTGGATGAGTTTCGATTTGGAAAGAACTTACACTCTTATAAAGATACATCAGATGACCTTAATGAAATATCAGAGTTAAATAAGGTATGTGTCACTTTTATTGTTGGTGGTTCTATTTATAAGCGTAATCAACCCAGCTGTGCCGCATGAAGCTAAACAATACGCAGTGCAGTGTGCAAATGGGTAACAGCTCATCCGAGTTATTTCAAACATGCGCAGGGTTTATTTTTTTATATTTTTTTATATGTAGGTGGTATAGTCCAGAAAAGAATTTTATTTTAGACTTTCGAACTGTTTATCTCGTGCCATTTCTTCAACTTCTAAGAGAGCCAGTCTGTTTTAATTGGGATTGCAGTTTTGTTGAGCTTGAAAAATTCGAATGTTTAACAACATCCTCGATAACATGGGCCACATGGACCGCATGGACCACATGGGCCACATGGGCCACATGAGCCACATGGGCCACATGGGCTACATTGGTTCCAAGGCCAACATGGACAATACGAAGGTGCGCATGGTGAATAGCAAACGCGTCCACAAGGTTCACAAGGTGCACAGGGTCCACAAGGTCCACAGGGTCCACATCCGTATCCACAGCAAGGCATCTTTTTTCTTTTTTTTCCCTTAGAAGTTGGTCACCAAAAAAAAATTAGGAATTTTGAACTGTTTTGTTCGGTTTAGACAAGGAGATGCGTTGTCATGTGATTTCTTCAACATAGTCCTGGAGCAGATAGTGCGCAAGGCAGGTGTGAGCACGGAAAACACTATCCACCCAGCTCCAAGGCTATGCGGATGACATACCTACACATCATCGGTCGATCCAAGAGAGCTGTGCTTGTGAGGCCTTCACAGCCATTGAAAAACAGGCGATACTCGTTGGTATTGAAGCGAATGGGGACAAAACAAAGTACATGCTATCAACAAACAAAGCCACATCTGTCCACCGCCTAAGACAAAACGTCACTGTTGTTAGCAGCAATTTGGAGGTAGTTAAGGAGTTCACCTACCTTGGAACAAACATCAATCCCACAAACGAAACCTTAGTGAAGATCCGAAGAAGAATTACCCTAGCGAACCGCTGCTGCTTCGGTTTGACCAAACAACTGGGTTCAAAACTCCTCACTCGAAAGACAAAGTGTCTGCTATACAAAACTTTGATTTCACTAGTCCTACTACGGCGCCGAGTGCTGGACGATAAGTAAAAAACGGGAATTGATACTGAGCACTTTCGAAAGAAAATTCTTCGACGGATTTTCGGTCATGTAGGCAACGATGGCGAATGGAGAAGAAAGTTCAACCGAGAACTGTATGAGCTGTACCAATATGTGGATGTAGTCCAGAAAGCCAAGAAAAGACGACTACATTGGCTCGGCCACATCGAGCAAATGGACGACAATGCTCCAGCAAAGAAAGTATTCTCAACCCAGCCCCCAGGTTCGAGATGACAAGGAAGACCGAACCTACGGTACAAGGACCAAGTGACTGCGGATGCTAGAGCGCTTGGTTTCGTCAACTGGAGAGTGCATGCGAGGGACCGTTCTCGATGGAAGGCTGCAGTATGTCAGGCTGAGATCCTTCATGGATTGTGAGCCGGATAAGTAAGTAAGTAAGTAAACACAAGTAAAATAAGATATCCATAAGAAAGTGAGTTCTTTCAAGTGAAACCGTTATAGAAAACGAAAATGAATTCATTCAATGTTGTACCTACGCCGCCGCCGTCTTGTTGAAACCACAGCTCCTGCAAATCATGGTCGTTTAATAAACGAACGAAATAGTCAGATATAATCGTGGCCCTATACAGCGATCCCGATAAGCAATGAGCACCAACCCTTTGTATATGGATTTACCAGGTACTATCAAGAATGGTTTTTCTGCTTGGTTTGACAGTTTTTTGACAGTAGCAGCAGTTTTTTTTACATAAGTTTGTAATGTGTGTTCTCTGCTTGCTACTGTCAAACCAAGCAGAAAACCATTCTTGATAGTACCTGGTAGTTCCATATACAAAGCACCTACCCATAAAGCAAACAGTCGGTTTTTGTGTATGTAACGGTGCCTCAAAATACACTTAGGGATTATCATCACTTCAAAGTTTTATTTATTTACATATCCATTCAACCAAAAATGAGCTTCATCGATTACAAAATTCGATCATGAAAATTTGGATCAACAGTAGGTAAACCTGTTTTGGGCCCATTCTCTGTGGCTTCGATTCTTGAAATGCGAAATTAATATATGTAAGTCTCTGCATGGTAATTTAATAAAATATATATCTATACTGAAAAAACGTTTAACACGTTAGTATGTTTCCTCTCATATAATAACCTCCATTGGAGTTCTAGTTTTCTAGCCATCTTAAAGGAAACTATCTATGTTGCAAATTTTGAGACCTATCCTACCTACTCCATATGTCGTTTTTTTTTTTAATAAATAGATTTCCTTCTTTACGTAAACACTGGCTTTCATTTTCATAATAGAAAAACACATCAAAAGAAGGAACTCTGTCAAGAGCTATTTAATGGTTTTCAATTTATAGTTTAACCCAGTTTAAGAATTTTCTTCGGTTGCAGCACCATACATCATTTTGAACTATCGATAATTTTCCTAAGAAATCATAAGCGCCACTCACATGTTATTAATCCAAAGGTTTTGAATTATATGCGAACAAAGCACGTACATATGTTTATGTATGTTTTTAAGAAATAGGACATTCCCATTTACGCGGGTTTTCATCATCAAAAGAGAAGACCTGCAGCATCTAAATGACCATGACGGATAAACATACCCTTACTTTCATTTCTAATTTTGATGCTCTCAGTGTTTTAGTTAATAGAAAAATGTTCGGAATGTACCTTTTGGGCTGTGAAAATTCTTAGAAAATGTGTAAATTTATGCCACAAACCGTAGGAGTTTATTGAAATAAATCACCCCCTCATTTCTTGTTTAAATAATTGAAATGATAATGTGTTTATACCTGTAGATAGGACAAAAGTATCAGTGAATATTTTCGAAAACTACCATGTAAAGAGTAAGAAAACCATAGAAATTTACTAGCGATGCATAATGGTGACATCCAAAAATTTTATCATTAAGTACCAACTGCATTTCAAAATGATTACTTTTTTGAACAACTTTCACATACGAAATGTAATAAGTATGTTTGTTTACGTATGTTCAAAGTTGTTGACCAAGTTGGGCCTTAAATTAAGCATATTCCTATTTCAAGGACTAATTTAAAGTATAATAAATTTAAATAATGTTCGATAGAACATAGAATTATTTTTAAAACAGCACTCTTATTAACTGCATCAAGTCAAGGATTAATATCATATTGTTCACAGAAGCCGATTGTTCTATCGTTATATTCATAACTAGCTGACCCTGCAGACTTCGTACTGCCTCAATCAACAAATAAAAACTCTAGGCTTTGGTATCCCGCTACTTCTCTTCCCGCTACCCTCTACCCGTTAACCCAATACCCTCTACTCGCTACCAGCTTTGCGCTACCCTAGTAACCGCTATGATTGTCCCCCTTATTTGCTGATTTTCACGTTAGATGGGCCCAAAACTTTGATTTTACTCAGGCTATATCTAAAGTGAAAATTTTATAAAAACTCATTGAGGATTGAGCGGATATAAAGTCCTTACCGGACTTACAAACTTAACAATACAGCTCAAATTATATGCAAAAACTTTTCCATTTAAAAATCAATACACATTAACTGCAATTTTCCTTTTCAAAACCAAAGAGTTTTCTGAGTTTTTCATAAAGAACTTTCTATTTTTCATTCAAAAACCCATTTTGAAGTTTTCCAGTTTTCCATTTGAAAACCAATGCAACAACAACGCAATTTTCCTCTTGAAAACCAATGGGTTTTTTGAGTTTTGCATCAAGAACTTTCTATTTTCCCTTTGAAAATCAATGCTAGGTGCATTATATGCAATTATATGCAATTTTCCCTTTGAAAACAAATGAGTTTTCCGAATTTTTCCTCAAGAACTTTCTGTTTTTCATTGGAAAACCCGTTTTGAAATTCCAGTTTTCCATTTGAAAACCAATGCACCTACAATTACATGCAATTTTCCTTTTAAAAACCAATAAGTTTTCCAAGTTTTTCATCAAGAACTTTCTATTCTCCATTCGAAAACCCATTTTGAAATTTTCCAGTTTTCCATTTGAAAACCAATGCACCTACAATTACATGCAATTTTCCCTTTGAAACCCAATGAGTTTTCCGAGTTTTTCATCAAGAATTTTCTATTCTCCATTCGAAAACCCATTTTGAAATTTTCCAGTTTTGCATTTGAAAACCAATGCACCTACAATTACATGCAATTTTCCTTTTGAAAACCAATGAGTTTTCCGAGTTTTTCATTAAGAACTTTCTATTCTCCATTCGAAAACTCATTTTGATAATTTCCAGTTTTCCATTTGAAAACCAATGCACTTACAATTACATGCAATTTTCCCTTTGAAACCCAATGAGTTTTCTGAGTTTTTCATCAAGAACTTTCTATTCTCCATTCGAAAACTCATTTTGAAATTTTCCAGTTTTCCATTTGAAAACCAATGCACTTACAATTACATGCAATTTTCCCTTTGAAAACAAATGAGTTTTCTGAAATTTTCCTCAAGAACTTTCTGTTTTTCATTGGAAAACCCGTTTTGAAATCCCAGTTTTCCATTTGAAAACCATTGCACCTACAATTATATGCAATTTTCCTGTGGAAAACCAATGAGTTTTCCGAGTTTTTCATCAAGAACTTTCTATTCTCCATTCGAAAACCCATTTGAAATTTTCCAGTTTTCCATTTAAAAACCAATGCACCTACAATTACATGCAATTTTCGCTTAGAAAACCAATGAGTTTTCCGCGTTTTTCCTCAAGTACTTTCTATTTTCCACTCGAAAACCCGTATTGAAATCTTCCAGTTTTCCATTTGAAAACCAATGCACCTATACTTACATGCAATTTTCCCTTTGAAAACCAATTAGTTTTCCGCGTTTTTCCTCAAGTCATTTCTATTTTCCATTCGAAAACCCGTAGTGAAATCTTCCACTTTTCCATTTGAAAACCAATGCACCTACACTTACATGCAATTTTTCCATTGAAAACCAATGAGTTTTCCGAGTTTTTCATCAAGAACTTTCTTCTCTCCATCTCCATTCGAAAACCCATTTTGAAATTTTCCATTTGAAAATCAATGCAATTACATGCAATTTTCCCTTTGAAAACCAATATTCTGTAGTAGCATGGTGTATATTCATCATTGTATTGCCACCACTGTATGTTCACTATTGTATTGCCACCATTGTATGTTCAATGACAGCTGTCATCAGATAATAGCCATTTTGTACATTCTCATTCTTACCTTGTCATCTGTTGAGATAACAATCAAAAAAGACCTCAAAAGAAAAACCAAAATCGAAATAAATAAAATCTTTAAAAATTAAAAGCATCGGTTCTTAATATTTTATATATTACTAGCAAAACCCCCGCCCGCTTCGCAGGGCTTCAAAAATAAATGTTTTTATTTTTAATTTGTTTTATATGTGCTTTATTTAATATTTTTTTTATTAGAATGCGTTTTTGATAAACAATATAATCGGTTGTATAAGGTCAGGTTTAGGTGGTTTACCATGACGTGATAATGGTAAGCGTTGCAGTATGAGCTGTTGGCGTATTTTTTCGTTCCAAATACGTGAAAGGTATCAATCCATTTGCCAGTGCATTTGAAAAAGGGACAGTGTGTATATTTTACAATTGAAAATAGTGTTTCAAGAGCAGTGGAACCACCAAATACAAATTCAACCCCATTTTTTCGTTTTACTAAACTTATTTAGCTCTAAGTAATTGGCTGCAGTCCTCTTATATCCAAATATCCAAAGAACCCAAAAACTGTGTCGTGTAAATTAGTACACCGTTTTCATTTGTAGGCAAAAAATTAGCCGCGTTCGTGAGGAAGGACTAACGGACGATTCTGGAGACGATATAACCACGATATAACGAAATCTACTGCGAATCAGATTTTATGACAAAAATAGGTTGACTCCGGTGGGCTGGACCCCTAGACATCTAACTCTTATGAGCGGAGATGATTATTGTGATGAAATTTAATTTTCAGCTTTTTTTATTACAGTTCTGTTGTCGCCTTCTAATATACATACATAATATGTACAATAATAAATTTTCAATTAAAATAATTTTCGATTTGATAAACTTCGTCTGCCACCCCCTTGCCCACCGGCCAGCGTCGCGTCTTGTCTTGTTCATCATGCGCGCTTAAGAATTTTAATTAAATACTCTTAATCAACAACACGTTTACTTGGTAAGGAAAAGGATTGATATAATGTTGATAAAACTCCTTGGAAAATAATTGGTTCTAATGCATTGATTTCGACCAAAGTTGATAACAATAAAAAAAGGTTATACTTAAAAGACAGCCATATACCGACATTTTTTAGACCATTTAATGAGATATAATTTTTTTATACATATTTGTTGGGTAACTTGAATCACGGAATGGAATACTAAAAATATTAATAATTTTCCCCGGTCTTTGCAAAATTTGTCACTGATTCTTCGCTCTTATTGGTCGTAGCCTAAAACCTTCCTCCGACAAAAGGCCTATCCCACACAAAAAGAATGTCTCAATTCAAACCAATAGTTTCGGGAATAAGCACGTTCAAACAAACAAAACTTGTCAGCCATGTATTTTCCCCCCATTATTTATTTATTCATCTAACGGTGATCTCGCCAGCAATTCGTTGTTAATTATGTTGGTGTACCCGGTGATCCTAGGCTCTGAGAACTCTACTTTCTACCTGCGATAGCATTTCAATGCACACTCTCTTGTAATCATTCAATTGCAATTAGAAAACATCGCCCTACCTGTACTGCTCTTGGAATGTCTGCAACATCTACGATTCTTCAAAATAGTTTTTGTATTTGAAAATTCAACAAAAACTACCTTCCAACTCGAAATTTTGTTTTCAACTTCTGCTTACTTTTGCTAAAAGGGCTTCCAAATTGAGGAATTAAAATGGTCAACTTCCGATTCGATGATATTTCCAAATCATATGAACGATTTCAAGAGAACCCTAATTCCAGTTCTCTTCGGCGGACCAGAGCCTGGAGTGATCATTGTTTTGCCAAAAAACACTACGCAAAACTGAATTTATCGAATTGCAGTTAGAAAATTACAAAAGATGATGTTACGAACTTAACCTAATAGAAACGGGAGCGTCTACCTATATCCACATATTACGCTTACCCATGGAATGGTTTTCATACCCTTACATCTTTATGGATTGGGGTGTAAGCTTCCCATTCCTATTTACAATACATTCCTCTTTGTTTTCTATAAGGATGGCTTGCAAAGATGGCTTGAAGTTCCTATATTGTTCTCAGAGACCTACATGTACATACGTATCAAGGAAGGAAGACAATTTTCAGAGTGAATTTCTTCTTCAATATCGATTGTTCTCGGGAAATTCTTGGCCAATCGATTACAGCACAAAAATTATCTATATAGTTTTTTAGTTAAAGTTAAGAATAATAATTCTAACTTCGTATAATGCATCGATCGCCTAAAGGTATTATAGTGTTTTATAAAAGTTTTTGTATCCATGTAATGTAACGGTTGTTTTTTTTTCGAGGTATAGAACTTTAAATTGGCATTAATTTTCAAGATGGCGATTTAACAGCTGTCAAGTGATTTATTCTCAGTTTGGTTTGGCAATTCATCATGAATAGACTCACGCCTGAACATAACGCTTGCAAATTGTGCAATTTTTTTTCAACTCGTGCAAGCATTGAAGCCAAACTATCATCAAGCAAGGCGTAGATTCGTCGGATTGGCCCAAAACGAGATGGCCGTTGTTCCCGATTCTCATAATTTCACGTTTTGGACCTGTGAATTGGCCTCCAGGATCTTGTGAATTAACACCGCTAGACTATTTTCTGTGCGTTTGTTTAAAGTCATTGGTCTATGCGGATAAGCCACAAACTCTTGACCATTTGGAAGACAACATTCGCCGTGTTATTGCCGATAAACGACCACAAATGTTGTAAAAAGTCATCGAAAATCGGACGTTCAGATTGGACTACATCCGAGCCAGCCGTGGCAGTCATATGCCAGAAACCATATTTAAAATGTAATGCCACAAGATTATCTTTCGAATAAATAAAAAAATTACGTCAATAGAATATTCCATCGTTGTTTTATTGCAATTTAAAGTTCTATCTAAGAAAAACACCCTTTATGTACCTCTGCTCCTCGCATGTTGACTTTCGACAGCAAAGCATGATGTGTCCAGTTTAATAGGTCCAGGACTAAATACTGGCTCCTGTCATATACATAAGCGGACATGTAAATGAATAAAAAATGTCTTCTTTTTCTTCACTGACATTTATTTGTATGAAAAAAAATAAAATATTTTACAAAATTTTCAAGTGAACATGATCAGTTTTGTTCATAATTTGATGTAGTGAAAAAAAAAATGATTTTGTAACATTGGTACCACTTGTCATTTAAAAAGTATAAGTTTTGTTTTTCCTAAACCTTCTACCCCAATTCCTCTTGAGTTTAGAAAAAAAAATAAGAAAATCGGTCAAGCGGTTTGGCCGGTTAGCGAACGAACACAAAAATTAGGCTGTTCTTTTATATATATAGATTTATAAAAAAACGAAAAAAATTTTTCTCATTGCTTCAAGACTTTTGTGTATTTTGCCAAAAATAAGAAAACCGCGTGTGTAAGTGCCCCGGAGACAAAAAAAAGCGATTCCTTTTGAGCTAAATAACTTAGCAAAGCGGTCAATAACAACTAAATTAGTGAAAACAGCTGAAACTTATTTTAAAATACATATATACTTCTTCCGTTTTATTTTCTTTTGTCTTATGAATTATGGCAAATCGCATGACGAAAGCTGACATGCTAAACGCATTGGAGATGAACGGTGTCGACGTTCCAGTAACAGCGACGATTACCCAAATTCGCGAAATGTATAACGGCCTAAGTCAGAACAGTGAACAAGATGAAAATCCCCCAGCTACTACAAAAACACAAAACATAACAAATAAATCGGACAAAAATGTGCCCGCTGACACAGCTATGCCAGACGATACAACAACTGCTGCCAATGCAAGTGCTCCGAAACCTGCTGCCCCTGCTGTTGATGAAATTATACCAAGCGTCGATAAAACTGCATCGATTGAGGAACAAATAAATCAATTGAAACGTGAACGTGAATTACTAATGCTACAACAAGAAGTAGCCAACTTGCGACAAACCATTGGTCCTGCTGTACCCGTTATGCCTGCTGCACCTGCTGTGCCTGCTCCACCCGCTGTACCTGCTGTACCCACTACACCTATCATGCGATTGGATATGTTCTTGAATCAATGAGCCATATGCATAAACGGTAGTAAATGCTTTTACTAGTCAATTTTGATAGTATTTACTTTTTTTCGTATGCATAAACTTCAAGTAAATACTTGAACAAAAGCTTTTACTAGAAGTAAAAGTATTTGCTAGGTATGGATGAATTTTGGTAGTAAATACTTAAAGTGATATGCATAAAAACCTTTTACTACTAGTATTTACTTCAATGTTTACAAGTTGCTAAAGAGCAACTTGAACATTTGCTAGTAAATACTTTTGGGTGTTTGAAACGAACATTTTCATTGGCAAATCAACATTCAAGACGATCGGTTCAATATTCTTGTCAAATGGCCGCATTTTTGCACATTAATACTGAACAAGTTTACAAGGAACGAAGATCTCCAGCAACAAATAATTTCAAAATGCTTTACCGCTTTGAATAAGTAAATGTTGGTTGGCTTTCTAAATACAGCTTTCCTTCTTGTATTGGAGCCTTGGATTGCACACATGTGGAGACACCTGTGATGTAAAAGAATGTTTTACAAGTGTTCTTTGTGAATGGCCAAGTGCAGTTCATGACTCCAGGATTTGGAAAAACAGTTTTCTCTAACCAATTTTAAGAAATTCAGTTAAAACAGTTCTTTTGGCAGATGAGGGATATGGAATCGCCGCTTGTTTAATAACACCATTTATAGAAACTCAATCACGAGCAAGGTGAAATCTTACAACAAATTACATACAAAAGAGAAGGGCATCATAGAACGATGTTTTGGTCAGCTTAAAAGTCGATTCCCAATATCCCAATATGACAAAACTGTATACGGGTGCAATTAAAAAACGTGTCAACTCTAATAATGGCATGTTTTGTTTTGCAGAATGTTGCAAAGTATTTAAATGAAACCCGACGACTTTGAAGAAGTGGACAGAGGAATTAAAAGTGAAACTATCAACGACCACGGACACAGTTCTGGTGCACCTGAAATCAGGAGATTGGGACAGCTGCGGAGAAATAAAATAGACTTGATCAAAAGAACCGAATGCACCTCAAGCATTTTGACAAAATCTAACGTACAATTATTTTCGTTTTTTGTCAAGATTATGAAACAACCACGCCACGCGCTGTAGGAAAATTTATAATTAAAAAATTAACAACAAATACTTCAGCTCAAAGTGATGAAATCTAAATACCTAATTAAGGCAAAGTTAAGGTTTTTCTTGTTACTTTTTAAGTCTACTATTCCATTTTACTTTATTTTTCAATTGCTGTAAGTAAATGCCTGAGTTTTCCGATGAATATGTAGTTTTTACTTGGATGAATCTAGTATTTACTACTAGTAAAAGCTTGCTAGCATTTACTTTTTTTTATGCATACCAAATGAAGTAAATACTACAAATCTGACCTTTTACTTGTTGATCTAGTACTTACTTGAAGTATTTACTACTAGTAAATACTTGATTTTTATGCATATGCCCCAATGGTGCCAAGATTTACTGGCGATGATACGTATGACGTTAACAAGTGGATCGAGGACATGCAAGATGCATTTGATATATTACAACTCGACGAACGTGCTCGCTTTGTTGGGCTTCGACGCCTTACTGATGGTACCGCCAAAGTATTTCTACGAACAACTAGCGCCCACACTTATGAAACCTTACGTGATGCTATGATATTAGAATTTGGTCGTAAATACTCAATAAATGAAATCTACTATCAACTGCGGTCACGATGCTTAAAGCCAACAGAAAGTGTTCATCGTTATGTAATCGAGATGCAAGAAATCGCATCATGGGGCAACATTGCCGAATGCGAATTGATTGACATGATTATTGCTGGAATTGGTGACACATCAAACAGTGCTGCAATGTTGTTCGGTGCAACCACTCTTAGCGAATTGAAGACATTGATTATCCGTTATGAACGACTGCGTAATCGTAACAAACAGCCTACTCAACCGATTCGTCGTGCCATGCCGAATACATCGAGTGCCACAGCTCAACCTACAAGTGGAACACCTGCTGTCTATATGAACCGATCAACTGCTGCACATTCGGCAAATACTCCGACCATTGATGAACAAATCCGCTGCTTTAATTGCTCACGTTATGGACACTTCCAAAGTGCTTGCCCGAAACCAAAACGACCAGATGGCTCATGTTTCCGTTGCGGACAACTTGATCATGTTTACCGGAATTGTCCAAATCGTCCTACGGTTCAACAACAACAAAACCAAGCTGCTGTCCAACGTGCTGCCGGATTCATTGAACATGAAGATAATGTCATTGTTGAGCAATTAGAAGCCCTCCAACTGGTAAGTGTTTCCTTCGACCCTGAGTATGCCAAGTTTAAGAGTGTTTTTTTCCCTTTTTGATTCCGGTAGCCCTAAATGTTTCGTACAACGATCAACTGTACCAAAGTTCAATGCCAAACAACTTATGAGGACGAAATATCGATTAGGAAATAAACAACTGATGTCACTCGGTGAAATCTTTGGTTACATTAAACTAAATGATAGAATTATCAAACACAAACTTATTGTAGTGCCCGATGTCTCATTATTTGTACCTTTAATACTTGGCCGTGATTTCTTTAAGGCAGCAAATAATATAGCATTAGTTAGCTTAAAGCGACGTTATTCAAAAAATAAACTTATTGAATTAACACTTTGAATAGTATTAAATCTGATGTATGGAAGACACTTAATTTATTTGGCATACTTAGGTCCTCAAACAACTCTGTTGGTAAGTCTGACGCCTTGGTAACAAAAAAATGTGATGATCTAGCTACACTGACAGTCGATGCCCCACCTATCTATATACCGATTGAAAATATTTCTGACTATTTTACGACGCTATGTGCTATTGATATTACTGCAGACACTGATAAACTTTTTAATATAAATAATTTGCTAACTTCCGATCAATTACATTCATTTCACACTGCCATTCACGACGCTTACTATAACACGAAACCTGACGCTAATGCTAACGACAATTATTGTATGAGAATTGAAGTAACTAGTCAAACCCCCATTTACCGTAGACCCCGTCGTCTCTCACATCAAGAACGTATTGAAATTAGAGAAATAATTGATGAATTACTAAAAAAAAACATCATTCGACCTAGTAACTCCCCTTACGCCTCTGCCATAGTACCAGTACGGAAACCATCGGGTGAATTAAGAATGTGTATTGACTACAGACCACTAAACAAAATTACAATACGTGACAACCACCCACTTCCATTACCCGATGATTGTATTGAACACTTAGGAAATAAAAAATGGTTCACACTAATAGACCTTAAGAGTGGCTTTAACCAGATAAAGTTGCATGAAGACTCAATCAAATACACATCATTTGTAATACCTGACGGACAATATGAATATTTATACGTACCCTTTGGATTAAGAAATGGACCAGCAGTGTTCCAACGTTTTATTAATATGATTTTACAAGATTTCATACATGCCGGACTACTTGTGGTTTATATGGACGACATTCTTATAGCTTCTATTGATTTTGACACACACTTAAGGACTGTTGTAGATGTCTTACGAAAACTGCGGTCATACGATCTCGAATTGAACCTTAAAAAATGTAAATTCGCACAAAATGAACTAGAATACTTAGGTTTTCATGCAAATGCTTCTGGCATTAGACCTAGTGATCGACATATTGAAGCCATTAAAAATTACCCTATACCCAAAAACCTTAAACAACTGCAGTCTTGTCACGGATTATTTTCTGTCTTCCGTCGATTTGTACCAAACTTTTCAAGAATAGCACGCCCATTATCACAACTTATGCAGAAAGACAAACCTTATGAATTCACGGAAGATTGCCATCAAGCATTTCAGAACTTAAGACAAAAACTCATTGAACCCCCAATACTTGCCATTTTTGACCCAAAACGTGATACTGAGTTACATTGTGATGCAAGTTCAAAGGGTTTTGGAGCCGTGCTTCTGCAAAAACAAGATGATTTAAAATTGCATCCCGTAGCCTATTACTCAAAAGCTACTTCACCCGCTGAGTCCAAATTGCACAGTTATGAATTGGAAACACTTGCGGTGGTTTATGCATTACGACGTTTTGAAACATACTTTGATCGACAACCCTTTAAGATAGTAACTGATTGCGATGCCTTAGCTAGAACTTTGAACAATGAGCATGGATCTGCAAAAATCACTCGTTGGGCACTCTACTTAGAAAAATTTAATTATACAATACAACATCGGCCGGGCAAATCAATGGCTCATGTCGACGCACTAAGTAGAATAGAGTATGTGGGGGTAGTAAGTGATCTTGACATAGAATTCCAATTAAGAGTTGCTCAAAGCCGTGACCCAGAAATCTGCCGCCTTAGAACACATTTAGAAACCGCTGACAGCACAGAATATGAACTAATAGATGAAATCGTATATCAAATATCGCCTTCTGGTAAACGTAGACTATTTGTCCCTGAAGAAATGGTCAATAATATTATTAGACACACACATGAGAAAATTGGGCACTTAGGAATAGACAAATGCTGCTGGGAAATAAAAAAACATTATTGGTTTCCCCTTATGAAAACCCGCGTACATAATTTTATTCGTTATTGCCTCAAATGCATAGTTTATTCAGCCCCTGCTCGATCAAACAAACGGAATATGTTCAGCATACCTAAAATTCCTCTGCCCTTTGACACAATACATATTGATCACTTAGGTCCCCTTCCGTCTATCATTTCTAAAAAGAAGTATATCTTATTTGTTATTGATGCCTTCACGAAATATACAAAGCTGTACGCTACAACAACCACAAATTCAAAAGAAGCCTGTACGGCCCTTCAGAGTTACTTCAATTATTATAGCCGCCCCCGACGAGCTATAAGTGACCGTGGTACCGCCTTTTCATCGGGAGAGTGCCAACAATTTCTCAAAGAAAGGAATGTTGAGCATATTATGAACGCAACTGCTTCGCCTCAGGCAAACGGTCAAGTGGAGCGTGTCAATCGTGTCCTTACGCCATTAATTAGCAAATCATGTGAGAAAAGTGGACATGTGGATTGGTCACACACAGTACGAAAAGCCGAATACATTCTAAACAATACGATTCACTCAACAACTAGAGAAACACCATCGATTCTTTTATATGGTGTGGCCCAACGGGGTAAAGACATTGATGAACTGACGGAATACTTAGACGAACGAAACAGTGCAATTGATCGCGATTTACCTGAAATAAGGAAATTAGCGTCAAAAAATATACTTAAGTCACAAGAAGCAAATCTTTATCAGTTTCTGAAGCACAATAGACCTGCGGAAACTTATGAGAAAGGGGATTATGTAGCCATAAAACACACAAGTACTACCCCTGGTGTTAACAAAAAATTAGAACCAAAATACCGTGGACCTTATGTCATTGAAAAGATACTACCACATGATAGATATGTGGTGCGAGACATTGATGGTTGCCAGATCACACAAATTCCATATGATGGAGTACTTGAAGCTAACAAACTTAAAAAATGGGTGTCAGCAAATGCAGACTTGGTTGATGATACGGGTTCCAAGGAGACACTTATTGGATTAGAAATCGAACCAAATCAAACAAAAATTTGTTAATTAACGATCATTATTCTTGTAAGCCATAGTTTAAGTTAATTATTAAACCCTAGCAAATTGGGGACAATTTGATCATCAGAATGGCCGAGCTGTAGTAGCATGGTGTATATTCATCATTGTATTGCCACCACTGTATGTTCACTATTGTATTGCCACCATTGTATGTTCAATGACAGCTGTCATCAGATAATAGCCATTTTGTACATTCTCATTCTTTAACTTGTCATCTGTTGAGATAACAATCAAAAAAGACCTCAAAAGAAAAACCAAAATCGAAATAAATAAAATCTTTAAAAATTAAAAGCATCGGTTCTTAATATTTTATATATTATTTATAAAACTGCTCTCTACAATTCATAATGCGAAATTTTCATGCACGTAGATTGTAGAAAACTTAAATCCATGCCTTTTTAAAATATCCGTTGTTAAAATTTTCTTTTGCACAGAAAATCGTGCCCAAGATTTCGCGTGTAAACATTGTCTTGGTTCAAAAGTTTAAGTATGAGTTCAGCCTTAAATATAGTAAGGAAGAATGAAAAGGAATATCCTACTGCACATTCAGTGCATTGAGGAACATTTGTGCATCATTTATAAAGTTGGACTTTTGTTTGTTAGTTTATCGACTACAAACATACAACCGACAAACAAACAAAAGTCTTACTTTATATATTAGTATAGATATAGATTTCTTTTAAAAAATCATTGTCAAGTTTATTCTATTCTAAACTGGTGCTTTTTGTGGAATCTGGCAAAGATTGCATGTACTGAGCTCATCATTGTCGTTCAAAGAACTATAGATACACGTAATGCAAAATTTGGTTTGAAATTCGTTGGTCTTTTCCAGGATCTGCCTCAGTGTGAATATTTTTGGTCTATCGTTGTTGTGGCCTAAAGCCACACTGTTACGTGCCGGTTATTGTGTTGCAGAACGGTTTAAGATGCTCACACTGTACGTTTTACTTGTGTTTACCTATACTATTTTTTTTTAAATCCTTGTATCTACATATATTTTTGTAAACACCATTTACACTTTATTTAATTTGAAAAGAAATAAGTGAATAGTAAACTTTTTTCCAGAACACATCCTGTAACCAAAGATCAAAATATCAAGAAAACAGAATGCCATATCTAAAACAGACTCAATTACACCGTAAAACCACCACAAGACCCATGACAATTTTCAAAAGAGTAAATATGATCGTTTTCTCCATATTCATTTTTTTTCTGTTGTAAAAATCCATCACCTGTTTTTATTGTTTTTTTCCTTCCACTCAAATAAAAATATTTCTATATCCATCGCATCGATCACCGATTTTCAGATCTAGAAAACACTGATTCTTTTTCTATTGTTATCTGACCAACCCACCTGAACCATGTAATCTAATCCCTTTTATCTGATCCTGACACCGCAAAAAAACTACCCTCATCATAAAAAATAAAAAAAAAATAAAAAAAAATAGAAGGCTACCCTCAGATAAGCTATTTTTTTATTTGAATTGAATTTCTTCCCATCTTCAACTCCCAGAAATTAGGGTGAGTTATTGAAAACAAAAATGAAAACCCTGCTACTATTTTTTATTGGTGTAAGGATGGAAATATCCAAAGTTGTGTTTCGATTTCGAGGGATGAATATAGGCAATTGATATTACATAAGGGCGCGATTACGCGCAATTGACTTTAAATAATGTTTTTTTTTTGCCATTTTTTAGGGGCTTGCTCATACCTTAGGGTGATTTTTTGTGTTCGTACCTAGGTGATAAAAAAAAATGATCAACAAGTATTTAGGATCAAGTGGGGTTAATTATATTATCATGTCGTGTTTAGTTTTTTATGAGGGTTGTTTTTTTCTAAGTAGCTGAAATCCAATCGGGTTTCATGTTTTTTTTTTTATAATTTCCCTCGCGGTTATGGCGTTCAACAATGCCCTTAATTGATTTGTTGATCGTGTTTTTTGAACCCTTAGACTTAACACAAACGTCTTTCTTCAATTTGAAATGAATGGAGGTTCTTTTTTTTAAATATACCATTTGGAACGCGTTGACAAGGGTAAACGATAGGATTATATAATGCGGTAGAGGATAGAAGATAAAGGATGGCTTTGGTGTTGATGGGGTCTAAACAACAAACATGGTATTTTGGGTTATCAAGTGAAAAGGGGTGAATCCCTTTACTATTTGTATTCTCTTATTTTAAAAATAGGTAGTCACGAGCGTTTACCCAATGAAATAATTTCGTTCATCAAATTCTTTTCTTTTGAGGAGTTCCTCTTCTGAAAGGAGTGGAGTGGGTATTATGTAATGTAATGGTAGCCGTTTCGAGTTGTTTTTTTTTATAGAACTGAAGTGGAGGCGGAATTATTTTTAAATATACCCTCTGTTTCGAACCCCAATAAAGTTGTAATTAAGTATTTTAAAGTGTTGAGTTTGAAGTGATTGGTGTTGACACTGTTGACAGCTTTGTTCATTCATGAAGTCTAGAAACAGAAAGGATATAAGAAAGAATAAGAGATTACTTACCGTACATATAGCTTGATGTGTAGGTACCTAATTTTGATGCCTCATACTTTTTAAGCAATAATGAAAAATTAAATTTATTTTATTTTGAAGACACACACGTATAAGAGGAGTAGGTAATTGATTTCTTTGTTGGTAAATAATTTCAACTTATTGGTAGGTACTGTGATATAGAGTGATGTCATGTGAGATCAGCCTCTCGGCCACTTCGTTATAAGAAAGAGAATAATAGTAAAGGTTTAAATTAAGCCTCCAAGTAATTTTTTTTCTAAAAGCCTGCAAAATTTGGTGGCAATGCACATGCAAGTTTTCTCTTCAAAAATACAAGTTTGCTTCAAGATTTCGTCAGTTTCGGAGATGGGATTTTTAGTTAAAAAAAAAATTAGTGGAAGTGTGTTGGAAAATAAGCAATAGCTGCGAAATTATTGAAGGTATATGGGTGTCGTGATTTTTTTTACGTTTTTTTTTTACAATGTCTAATAAATACTCACAAAGGGGGCTGACCTAAGAAACATAGTTTTGTCAATTCTTCTAAGGATAAGAGAGCACAATTGGCCGATCAGAAAAGCATACGGGGTCTACAAGATCGTACGCATACTAGAGTTGTATAAAAAAGCCACGAAAATGGGACCGGAAACTGTCCTTAGTTTAGCCGAAGAACATAAGCTTGTTAAGTGGCTTGTTAACGGGCCCACGGCTTTTAGGTGACTTTCAAGTAAAAACAAAAAAAAATCAATACTTACAGTTTTTATGAAATTAATCAAAATTAAAAATTAAAAATATGAGTGCGACCCATGTTGTCCACACGACTAACTTCCCAGAGCGAAATTTCCAGCCGGTGCGTTCCGTTGTAGTTGTACACGTACGTTGTTTTCAAAGTTAAATTCCATAAGTTCATTTTAATAACAGTGGCGCCTATATTACTCCTGAATATTGTAGTTTTCTATTAGTAAAAGCATTTTTCTAATCGAATTAGCATTTCCGAAGATTAATATTTATATGGCAAAACAGCGTTTGGTGGGTCAGCTAGTAATCAAATATAGTCTATGATACTCTTGAATTTTGTTTTTTTGTTCACACTAACTATAAGATTTTTTGCACTATTGTTGAAATTATTGCAGAAATTATCATAATTTTCATTATATTAGGGTTGTCTTAGATTTTTAATTGCCATTAAGAAACCGCTAAGCGGATTTCGCTCAAAACCTAATCAGCTCTTAACAGCACAATACCGCGTCGAATGAGACCGACCAGTTTGGTTAGCGAGATAATCGAGCCGAAAAAACGTAACGCACATACGCACATACGAACACACATACACACACACAGACATCATACAAAAGTCTATTGATAGCTATAAACAAATTGACTTTTTCAATGATATTAACACCGTGAACAATTTAAAACAATCAAATCATTCGGACACAAAAAGACAAGTGCGAGCTTCTACTATGATTCAACGACCCCTGAATGCTAATGCCCAAATAAATAAGCCTGCAAAAACAACAAAAAATATGCATTCTCCACTACCAAATCGTTTGTCTCTAAACAAAAATCCAAAGGGCACCCCTTCACCTTCCTCCGTCCCATCAGTCTCTTCTAAGCGGACTGGCAGTAAAAACCCGCAAAAAATGCAATCAATCGAGCCTAAACATCAAAAACAACAACAAGCATCGTCTTCTTCATCTACATTACAAGCTCAGAGCGATGTAAATTTGGAAAATAATGACGACGACGATCGCCGCGGCTGTGCTTCTGTGTCTCAATCTGCATGCTCAGATCCAAACTCAGAAAAAAACCTGTTTTCTACTGTTGGTGTCGCTGTCTCTGCAATTGAAGCTTCTGGGGGAACGGAAAATGCACTTGCCGTAGAAAAGGAGTCTCTTTCTGATGACATCATACCTATCGATGATTTATCACTTGCTGACGGTGCCGCTGCTCTTGTAAATGTTGATATGAGTAATCATATAACAACAATAAATGACCATGCATTGAACAATAATATGGATAAAGCAAACCTTTCCATGTCCAAAGTTGCCAAGCTGGGTAATAATATTGATCCATGTACTCTGAGCAATAATGTCATTAGGAAAAGGAAGTGGTTTCATTTATCCAGTTTTAAACCTAATACAATGCCTGGAGACATAATTGCCTATATTTCTTCGAAAACTGATCTGGACACATCAATTCTTCAGTGCTACAAATTGGTGAAACATAGCGAAAAACACGATTTGTCAAAATTAAAGTTTGTAAATTTCAAGATCGGAATCCCTATGGATTTAGATGATGTGATTTTCAACTCAGAACTCTGGCCAAATGGAGTGAAAATTCGCGAATTCAAATTTCAACCTAAAAACCATGAACTGCACCAAAGCCACGATGATTCGTCAAAAAACGAGCCTCCTCCTGCGGTGATGATGGAAAACTGACTCGCTTAAACAAATTTGCTATTGGTTCTGCTGTTTCTGCTGTTGTTGCTGCTGATATTGTTAATGCTGATGTTGTTGCTGCTACTGTCTCCACTTCCGATTTTGATGAGGATGTGTTAGAGAGCTCTTGTCTACTTTATTACATGAATACAGGTGGACTTCGAACAAAATTTACAGAGCTACTTCTATTCTCTTCTTCGTTACAATATGAAATCATTGCTCTCTCTGAAACCTGGCTAAACGAAAATCATCATACATCGGAATTGTTCAATATCCAACAATATAGATAATGTATTTCGGAAAGATCGTTGCTCTAACATCACTGGACTAGACAGAGGTGGCGGTGTTATGATTGCTGTTCGGTCAACGTTTAAATGTGAGGAAATTCTATTGTCATCATCATCTCTTAACTTAAATATCGATATCGATCAGCTTATTGTAAGGATTTACTTAGATAACATGTATGAAGTTTTTATTTCCTTAAGTTATATTGCTCCAAGGAGCAAGTATGAGATTTATAAAACTCACATAGATAATATAACACATTTTTTAAAAAACCTCAAAGAGAATCAGCACTTTATCGTTATAGGAGATTTTAACATGCCTGATATACAATGGTTATTTGATTGTGAAAATCATTGCCTTTTACCATTTAACATAAAAAATGATTGGGAAAGTGAGGTTGTTGATAGATTAGCTGAGTACAACCTTCAGCAAATAAATAAATTTCCAAACAGTCTTCTTCGCACTCTTGATTTGGTTTTTATTGACAAAATCATCGAAACATCACACAGCTCTTAACTTAAATTTTAAACTTTATAACTACATTAAGCCTTGCAACAGAAACTCTAAATATGTTTTTGATTATGTTAAAGGAGACTTTGTTTCTTTATCTAATTTGCTTTATTCTTTTAACCGGAATTCTGTTTTAAGCGACGACGGTGTACTAGAAAACTCTTATAATTTGTTTTGCAACAAGCTTAAGGAGGCAATTAATTTATATATTCCTAAAGTTCGTCCAAAAAATCTAAACAAACCTCCGTGGTATAACAAAGAATTAGTGAACTTGAATAACCAGAAAATCAAAGCCTTTAAATTGTATCGCAGTTCCAACAACAATCAAGAATTACATATAAAGTATCTGTCGTTACAAAAGAAATTTGATTTTTTAAATAAGTTCTTATATAAACAACACATTTTCCTTACAGAGTCCAAACTAAAATGTAATCCAAAATTTTTCTGGAGTTACATCAATAGCAAAAAGAAATCAATCGGTGTCCCAAACTCAATGAGATTTGGTAATACTTCCTCTTCTGATATTCAATCTATCTGCAACATGTTTTCAAGTTTTTTCCGCTCAGTTTATGTTAATACTAGTAGCGATAATGATATGCAGTTTGAAGATAACAATTCTTTGAACGTGCTTAACATCGGTAATATGATTATATCAGTAAAAGAAGTAGAAGTTGAGTTAAATGCTTTGACTTTAGACAAAAATGAGGGTATGGATGGTTTTCCACCCTATGTTTTAAACAAATGTGCAAAAGCAATCGCCCTACCATTGTCGATTATATTCAACCGTTCACTTGAGCTTGGTATATTTCTTGATGTTTGGAAAAGCTCTTTTTTAACTCCCATCCATAAATCAGGTTCAAAATCTGATGTTAGAAATTACAGACCAACTAGCAAACTATCTTCCATTCCAAAATTCTTCGAAAAATTAGTTTACAACAAACTTATAAATCTAACGAAAGAGTTGATTTCTCCATTGCAACATGGTTTTATAAGTGGAAGATCTACCAACACAAACTTGGCAATTTTCTCGAACTTTGTTCTCTCTTCTCTTGAGAAAGGCTTTCAATGTGATGTTGTCTACACCGACTTTGCAAAGGCATTTGATAGGGTTGATCACCACATTCTTCTTAGGAAACTTAAAAGATGCGGCTTTCACTCAATTTTTTTCCAATGGATCAAGTCGTATCTCAGTGGACGAACACAATTCGTTCGCCTTAATAATGTCCTTTCTGATGCCATTGAGGTAACATCAGGTGTTCCCCAAGGAAGTCATCTTGGACCTATTTTGTTCCTGTTGTTTGTTAATGATATTCCTGATGTTTTGATGTATTCTCATTGTTTGATGTTTGCGGATGACTTAAAACTGTTTTGTGTTGTCAATGATGCATCAGACTGTTTAAAGTTGCAAAATGATTTGTTAAATCTTTCTGTTTGGTGTAACAATAACAAGTTACATTTGAATGTCTCTAAATGTCAAAGCCTTACTTTTTGTCGTCGTTCGTCACCAGTCAATTTTGAATATTATATTAATGAAATACCACTCGAAAAAATTGCATTGAAAAAAGATCTGGGTGTTATTTTTGATACAAAATTTAGTTTTAACAACCATGTAGACTACATCATAGCCAAAGCATCTTCTATGTTAGGTTTTATATCTAGAAACTCAAAAGAATTTAAAGATCCTTTTACATTTAAATGTTTATACTTCTCTTACGTGAGATCAATCCTGGAATACTGTTCGATAATTTGGAATCCCTTCTATGCCATTCATTGTAGAAGGATAGAAAACATCCAAAGACGTGTTACCAGACACTTATTCTATCTCCTACGTTGGAATATCGTCCGTCCTTCATATGATACACGTTGTTTGCTTTTTGGTATCCGTAGTTTGGAACTACGTCGAAAATATTTTGATATTATGTTTACAAGAGATATTTTAAACTATAAAATTAATTGCTCCTTTTTGCTAGAATTAATAGGTCTTAATTGTCCTAATTATTCTTTAAGACTAAGATCAACTAATGCCTTTTTCGTTCCTCAACACCGAGTAAACTATGGTCAAAATGAACCAATTTCACGTTGCTTAAGGCAGGCCAACTCGGTCTCATATTGTATTGAATTAGATTTTTACAATTCCTTAAATAGAAATACTTTCAAAAATGTGCTTTTAATCGAATTAAAATTTAATAATTAAAGTAAAACTGTTATGTTACTATTTATTGGTTTATTTATTTTATTGATTTACTGTTATTAGTCTTAAGTTATTTTGTTAAATTTGTAAGTAATCTAATGAGCTAGATCTCGACTTGATGAAATAAACCAACATCATCATAAAAACGCTTGATTCGGATTCTAGTGACTTCGAAACATGGAGATATGCAAAAATTGGAGATTCACAAAATCGGCCCCATTACAATAACTTCCTCTGGGAAGTTAATAAAAATCCTTATATTTTATAGCAACAAATAAACGTTGCTATGCCAAATGGCACAATTTTCTTCATAAGTAGGTATTGATTTTTTTTGAAACAGCACTAAGCGCTGGGTCGTTCTATCAAAATTCACATACGAATCTGAGCCACCTTAAAAAGACATAATCCTACAAGATGGTTTAGTAGAATTAGCACAATAGCCATGGTTAACCTACGTTTTTTTTGACATACTTAATTAAAGCGCTTTCTGAAATTATTTTAAAATGTTGCAAGAAAGATGAAAATAAAGAGGCAGAAGTCATTAGAAAAAATGCTAACATTTGAATTTTTGTTGCTTTGTGAAATATTTCACACCGTTTTAAACGATATCAATTACGTCTCAAAAAAATACAAAAAAATGGATAATAGTTAAAAGATGTTGCTTATAGTGCTTGAATGATGTTAACAAACGTTTAAAAGGCTAAAGGAATAACTTTATTTGTTTTAAAAATAAGGCAATTGAAACTTCGAAAAGATATGGAATTGAATCAAAATTTCAAAAAAAAAAGTATAAAAAAAAATAATAAAAAGCATTTTGATGAATTTGCAAATGACACAAGACTTGAGAATGATGAAACATTTTTTGAAATAAACATTTTTATTAGAGTTTTGGACATAATAATTTCTCACTTGCAAGATCGTTTTAGTTGTATAAGCACAGTCTGCCAAATATATGATTTTCTAAATTCAAAAGTATTGATACGAGGATATATTGAAAATAAAGTGCGATAATTTTCGGTTGAAGTATTCAGATTTTCTACAAAATAATTTTACAATACAATTTGTAAACATTTACCTTCTTTTAAAAAATGATTCATGATTTTTGCAACATAATTATAACTAAATTTGGTATAATGCAATGCGTTTTATCAGAAGTTTGCACGGCAATGTTAATTTTTTACACAAACCCCGTTACTTCTGCATCTGCTAATAGGTCTTTCAGTAAATTGAAAATATTTAAAAATTATTTAAGAAATAAAATGACTCAAGAGCGTCTCAAAAGTTTAACTTCAACAGCAATAGAAAATGAGGTGGCTTCAGAAATATATGTTACTGAAATCATGGATACATTCGCTTCTATTGAATCTAGGAAAAATATAAAAGTTTAATGTAAGTACATCATATTTATACCTATAATAATTTTTGTTTATTTTTGTTTATGTACCTATAATAAATAAAAAAAAAAAGAATTTGTTTAGGGCCCTCATTTGAATTTTGCACACGGGCCCTTGACAAGCTAGCTACGCCACTGGTAGTGACATTAAAACCGGTATCCTTAAGACATTAATAAAAGGTATCACATTTTTAATATTAACTCACCAACACATTTTTTGCGACAGAGTGTCTCGAAAATAAGTATTCGTTTTACCAATCTAAATTCTTAGATCTTGAAATAATCTAAATCAAAATAATCAAAAATATGTATATGTATAAACAAATGTTTTGAATGAATTATATACCTGTGTGCAAAATAATAGCAGTGGTTCAACTATCTTTCCTTTAATGAAAAAAACAAGTTTCCCTTTGACTTATTAATTAATTTATTGGTTTTGAATTATTCCATACTTTATGTTTTAATATATACAAACAATTAAAAACAATATTTCAATAGCTTAGTTGATAAATATTACAAAATTAAGAAAATAAATTAAAAACGGCTGTGCATTAAAATAGCAGTGCTCCAGATAATGTCTTATAAGAACTTAAAAAAAACAATAATTCACTTAAATTTTCATTACGATTTAATATTTTTTAGTGTGACCTTTATTTGCGAGGTCAGAAGCACAACGACGACAACGAAGAATTAACCAAACACATGCATCTTTCTTGTGGAATGCTTTCCCATGTTCTTTTCACTGCGCTCCACAATTCAGCAACATTTCTTGGTTTTTCCTTCGCAACACCTTCCTTAACATTCGCCCACAAGTTTTCGATGGGGTTTAGGTCCGGCGATTGCACAGGCTACTCAAGCACATCAATTTTGTTAGTCGCAAACCAATTTTTTGCTAACCTGCTGGTGTGTTTGGGGACATTATCCTGCTGAAACGTACAAGTTATTGGCATGTGCCATTCGGCATAAGGAAGGATGATACGTTCTGCAGGATATCAACATAAATTTTGGCGTCCATGATATCCTTTATCCAAAAGATAGGCCTTGTTTCGAAGTAGGAAAAACAACCTCAAACAATTATTTTAGCTCACAGGTCATTTCGTTCTTTGTGACTTTGAGTAACGGTTTTTTCAATGAAAACCAACGCCAATTAATCTGCAAGCTTTATGAATCTAATGACAATGACTAGTTAGACAAAAACTGTAATTTAAATTTTGTACAGGCAACGCACAAGAACGAGACGATAACGATTACCTATTACATATTTCTCAACTTTGGGAAGCACTGCTATTTTTTTGCACACAGGTGTATCTATCCGTTTACTTGCAATTTATCTCAAAAATTCGAATTAAAATAAGTTTAACTTTGAAAAGGTACCTATGTTGATTTTTTATTACCTATTTTTAATTTGTAAAATAGAATTAAAAAATGTTGTAATGTTCATACGCGGATGAATAATTTTATAACATACCCATATGTAAATATACCTACCTATGCACTATCAATCAAACATTTGTTTGAACATATAGATACCTAATACAGCAAACAAATTTTAAAGAAAAAATTATCTGCTTATTGAAAGAAAACTAAATCTAAACAAACGAACATTTTCATCTTAAAAACAAATAAATAAATTAACAAAAAACAAACCATTTAACGATCTGCATCTAAAAGTTGAAAATTCAAAAAGTCGGATCCAACTTTGTAGGACTACTTAATTAATTTTAGAATCATGCTTTCAAAAAGAAGAAACTTAATTTGCAAGTCTTAGAGGATGTTCCTCTTGATATTTTATGAAGATACATACATAAATTTTGCTTTAAGATGAGTTGGCCTGAACCAATGCGTCGATAATAATCTTGAATTTGGAATGGAAACTAATGGCCATGGAGAGTTAGCGTTGAGCGTTCTTTTTGTAGTGCAGTTCTTTCTAGCCAGAACTGAATGCTTCAAATTATCTTTATTTCTGAATTTCAATTTTTCCGTTTGAGCTGCATTCGGTCATTTTGTATATAAAAACTATAATACCGGCACCCTCGAGAATCGACGACAGCGACGCGTGTAGTACCAACCAGAACTATTTATGTCGGTACTATAATAACTAGAATAACTGCCAGCGCAAAAGACGGGTAAAGTTTCCAACCAAAAATTCTCGAGGCTGCAATTACTAAAAGGTGTATGTATATACAAAGATTCGGTGGGGTGCGTTCTGGTCAGACTGAATTATTGAGATTTCTACAATTTTCAATTCGGAAATAATCTTTTCACCGACTTCAAAGCTTGATCCAAGAAAACTTTTGCCGGCTATATCTGATCTCGTGACCTCGGCACAAAACAGACAGAACACAACAAGTAAAAAGTAAATATTTCCACCCAGTTTCGGCCTCAGTCGCCAGTGCTGCTATGCTATGTGTCTGTAGTTCGTTACATTCGAAATCAATCAATGAAGTAGTTAACGGTTATTTGGAGAGTGAAAAAAAAGTAAGATATCTGATGTACCTACATATTTTTAAAAAGATTTGTGAATGAAAAGGTGTGCTCTAATTCAAGCTATTCTGAAATTGCACCATGTTTTACAAAAGTAGTCTACTTTGTCCTTTGATTTTTTTCAAAATTTAGTTTTCATTTTCCGATTTCCAGTTAATGATATTCGGTTTCTTATACTGTGAAAATAAAGTGCCTGTTTTAATAAAGATTTAAAATACTAAATTGCCTTGATTAATTCTTTGGATACCTAATTACTATAAGAAAATTGAAACATAATTCAAGGCAAAACAAAAATATGTATATATAGACTGGCAAAATTTCATTTAAAACTAAAATAGACAAACCAATATTATTTCAGTGGTTGCTGACCGTCATAAATTTAAAATTATTACGCGCGAAGAACATAAAAATTAAAACTTTCCAACAAACACCCGGCCTCTTTTAAAAAAAAAAAATTCTTCCGCATTGCCAGACGTCACTCAAAAATAATTTACTTAGAAAAAATAAAACATCACCCTAACACTGCTGGCCCGCGACATTTGACATTCATTCTTACAAAATACCAAATAACTCTGACCCAACTGCTCCTAAGGGCACACAAAACATCATCACATCCTATTTTTGGGTCACTGATGTACTTATGGTAATTCGATTCGATTTCGAGGAGCCATCCTACAAGCATCTTGCATTCGTATTAAGAGTCCTTCGAAAATACCACAGCCAGCATCTTAGGTAGCTGTTTGTGTACCCAAGAATGCATCTATCATAAGGAGAACCTTTAGAAATTATTGGAGGATCCACGAGCTAGGCACAAAAGTCATAAACAGAGTTCAGTTCAATGAATTGAATAATCACGAGTTCATATTGAAGGGCATGCCCGGAAGAACCTTAAATTTAGAATTTTTAGGTATGCATGCATTTATTTTTGTTTTTTTTTTTTTTTCTTTAAAGATATATTCCGATTATGTAGCTTATCGCAATCTCAAAAGATCCCTGTAGGACGATGTTGGTCTAGAAAACGCGTGCTGCACACACTTCTCATTTGTTTTGTGTGTATCTACTTGACTTGACGTCCTAGAGTATTGATTTTAATCTAAAACAGGACCTAATTCTTGCCATGAGCAATGGACAATTCGTTTTTTTTATAAATGTATGTATGTAATAAAATTAAACTTAACAAATCTTTAGGTAGATTCACTCGAACTTGTTTAAAAATATTCAGCTAGACAAAACAAATTCGGTTAGTTAAAATCGTAAGCAATTAATGCGATCAAAGGGCACGGTAGTGCCCAGACAAGTTTAAGCACTACTCCCTTTTTACAGGATCGAACTCAAGCACATTTTTAACCCCCCATTTTGAACCCATAGAGTTGGAAGCTTCAAATTTGAATTACGTATTAATTTTATGGAGACAAAGGCCCTCTAAAAAATAATTTTGTAGAACCACTACTTCCTGAGATATTGAACAGTAAAAATTTCAAAAACCGTAATTGACTGACTGACTGATCATCAAAATTAAGAAGCACTTCTAACAGTAGCAGAATCTTGAAATTTGGTACAATGGTAGGTTTTCGGGTGTATACAAAGGAAAAAATCGAAAATTTCAATTTGCTCATTCAGGGGGCCGGGCCGGGCGTGGTGTCCACCCACTTTCTAAAAATGGTCAAAGGATGTTTAAATTCGGAATTCTTGTAAGAAAATAGAAAATAGTTTGGATGCAAATTTACAATTTTACTTTCGTTTGATGTGTGATTACTTACATTTTAAAACTTGAACAGTGAACTTGTAAGCTTTCATCCAAAATATTTTCTATTTTCTTTTAATATTTTTGTATTATCCTCTATGATTTAAAATATTCAATGTTACACTTTTACATTAAGAACTTGGTGTTCTTTTAGATCTCATTACTTTTGGTGGCTGACTTTTTACAGAGTGTTGTTCGCACATAAGAGAACTTGGCTCTTTTTTGTTTACATTTTATGTTTTTGTTCTGATACATATATTATATATTTACAGTAACATCATATGTATTGAATAAATATCTTTTATACATTTGATATTTCTGATTATAACAGATGTTTATTGTTTATTATATAAATACGTAAACAAACCTTGGTTTACATAATTTTTTAATAGATATGTAGTTGTGTCGTTTTTATTATAATATTTTTCTTTTTTTTCTAAACAGTTATAAATACATTTAATACATTATATACATTAGACTATCTACTTATCATCATCGTCAAACTGGCCGATGAAGCTTTGTCTTCATGTATCATGTCTCATGTATGTCACAACCAGAGTTGCAAGAGCTTAAATCATTTAACAGCTTAAGCTAGTCTTTAATTCACAAGCTAGCAAGTGAATTATGAATTAAACTTTTTCAATTCATAAGTCACCAAGTGAATTATGAATTAAATTTTCTGAATTCATAAGTCAACAAGTGAATTATGAATTAAATTTTCTGAATTCATAAATCATCAAGTGAATTATGAATTAAATGTTTTCAATTCATAAGTCACCAAGTGAATTATGAATTAAATTTTCTTAATTCATAAGTCACCAAGTGAATTATGAATTAAATTTTCTTAATTCATAAGTCACCAAGTGAATTATGAATTAAATTTTCTGAATTCATAAATCATCAAGTGAATTATGAATTAAATTTTTCTTAATTCATAAGTCACCAAGTGAATTATGAATTAAATGTTTTCAATTCATAAGTCACCAAGAGAATTATGAATTAAATTTTCTGAATTCATAAGTCACCAAGTGAATTATGAATAAAATTATCTGAATTCATAAGTCACCAAGTGAATTATGAATTAAATTTTCTTAATTCACAAGTCACCAAGTGAATTATGAATTAAATTTTCTTAATTCACAAGTCAACAAGTGAATTATGAATTAAACTTTTTTTATTCATTTGTCAAAATTCACATACTGAGTTATGAACTTATAAAATCTAATTCATTAGTCAGTTGGTTGGTGATTAATGCATAATTTTTTTTATCATAAATCAGCAATTAGCTGGAGAAAATATAAAAAAAAAAATATCAAAGAATAATCAAAAAAAATAAGTCAGTTTTCTACTCAATTCGAATGAAAATGTATGAATTAAAAGAAACGTCTGTCGTTTAAATGGTAAAACTCACTAAGAAGTAAGAACATGAATAAATATTTCAAAAAATTATAAACAGATATAATTTCATAGATGTTCATGTTCCAATTGCAAGATATGTTAATTAGTTTTCATTTTGCATCGAATTAGTTTAGAATACAAGATTTGAAATTTATGTTTGAAAGTCATTTTATTAAAAGTTTGAATTGTTAGTTAGAGAGTTTTACCTTTGAAACGACGATTGTAGATTTTATTAACAAAGCAGAAAATAGGAATCCGTTCTTACTTATAACGTGTGTTTTTTTCGAGGTATAGAACTTTAAGTTGGCATTACTTTTCAAGACGCTGACCGATTTTACAGCTGTCAAGTGATTTATTCTCAGTTTGGTTTGGCAATTTATCATGCAATTTTATTTCGAAAATAATGGTTCTGTGCGGATGCGGAATACTTATTGCGCACTCGCACTACGTCCATTTTATCGTCGACAAAATCATCCATCAGAGCTGTTTATTCGTTTCGCACCACGTTTACTCTAATTAATAACTCGCATCCCCAGAGACACCATACGGTGCGTACAGAAGAAGCTATTGCTACTGTAGAGCGTAACATTGAGGAAGACCCGAATGAGTCCATCCGCCATCGTTACAGTCAAATTGTTTAGTATAGAGCCATGATTACTAACTTTTTCATTCCTGAATTGAACAATCATGATGTCCAGGAGCTGTGGTTCCAACAAGACGGCGCAACATGTCACACAGCTCGAGCCACAATCGATTTATTGAAAGACACGTTTGGTGACCGCCTAATTTCACGTTTTGAACCTGTGATTTGGCCTTCAAGATCTTGTGATTAAACACCACTAGACTATGTATATGGCAAGTATTGAATTCGTAAAAAAAAAATTGAGATGATGATGAGATATGACATTACGATGATAGAGAAGTCGAAAAAAGTGGGTCCGGCGATTCCGTCTGTCTGTCTGCCTGGAAGTTTACAGGCATCTACAGCCTTAACCAGTGGTCCGATTGACTTCAAACTTGAAAATTAGAAGTTTGAGCAAAAACTCATATCCCAGTTTTTTTTTAAGATCAAAATTTAGGGTAGCCACCATACGATTTTTTTGGCCAAAAACCAAAACTTTCAATTTTCTCCAAAACGGCTCCTACGATTTTTTTAAACTTGCTCCAATCTTATTTTTTTAAAAATTAAGGTATTTTATGTAAAAAAAAATTTGTATTGCTCCAAAACGGTACCTCCCATAGAACCGTTTTATAGTTATTAGATTTTCTCGAAAAACAAAAGTCCGATCAGTGTAATTTTTTCTGAAAGTGCGTAAATATTGCTCAAATAATATTTTGTATTCAAAAAATTTTCAAAGTTTTTTTTGGATTTAAAAAAAATATTTTTAAACTTTTTTTTCAAAATTTTGTATCTCTAAAACGAAACAATATTACAAATCAAAATTTTCTTATAAAATATATATTTACATGTTCTTGAATACTGCGTACCCAAATTAATTTTAAGACATTTTTGAAAAATTTTATATATAAAAAAATTAATTATAAAAAAGAAAAAAAAATCAGTAAATCAAGAATAAGGTTTGAATTTGTTTGGAATTTAAATTTTTGGAATTAAATGTATTTACGAGGTACTTTTTAAAATTTTAATTTTTTTTAATAAATTAAAAAAAATTTAAAAATCAACAGTTTCCTTAGAAATCATATGACATCAATTTTTTTCAGATTTCTATTTTTGAGGTACATATTTCAAATTAAATGTTTATTTATGAATTTTATTTTATGTTTTTTTTATGAGTTATAGTTTGGAATGCAGGAGCAAGTTCGTACGACCGAGTCATGCACATTTTTTTTTTTATTTTACAAACAGTTTAACATAACGAATTTTAAATTATATTTTACTTTGCTTTGTATTTAGAAACATAAGTATATTCCAAACCCCTATGCATCTAAGTAAAAAAAAAAACGATCATGCCTTGTGACAATTAAAGTGCTGAACTGGCAAAACCTGACGAGACACTATGAAGTTTCTTGTCAGCAAAAGCTCTATATAATGCAGCCAAATAAGAAAAATATTGGTTAAACTTCGGAAAATGAGGCACTAAGCTACATATTTATGTTAAGCTGTGTTAAACTCATAAAATCTATTGAGTTTCAGATTTTAAACAATATAAAAACAAAAAAATTGGAAAAAAAATTTCGAAATCCGAGCTGTTTCTGAGGACTTCCTAAAAACGCCCTTTTTTGAGCTCTTGAAAAAACTCAAAAATGGAGTGGTTTTTTATAAGGCTGTATCTCAGTAGAAAAAAGTCGGATTGAAATGAAATGAAAAGTTTTTCAAAGGTTATAATTTTTTCTTTTCAAATTATTTTAAGTTAAGAAAGTACCGTTAGTTTTTTTTGCTTGAGCGTAAAAAATGTTCACTCAATTTCAAAATCGAAAAAAAAAATAAACTTTGAGTTGTCATAAAATGAGCGGAAATTAGTTTTCAATCCAACCAATCTAAGATTCAATTTGAGATTTTTGCTGGCTATAATTCACTGTTTGGTTCAGATCGCTACGATTTTTTTTCTAATAAAAAAATAGGTTTACATGCAAAAACACAATTTTAAGTTTGGACCCTAATAACTCTGCTAAATATTGACTTACAAAAAAAAAATAAAGGCAGATTTGAAAAAGTTATTACATTTTCTACACAAAAACATTTTGAAAAAATAAAAATATTGCTTTTTTCAATCTTTTCTATCAATTTGAAAAAAGGTCCAAAATACGCATTTTTCAACTTTTTCATAAAAACTACCGTTATTTTGTGGTTTTCAGTGATACAACTAATCTGATATACAACTAATTATTAAAGCTCATAAGATTTCCTTGATTTTGGTGAAAATTTCACATCAATACGATTAACCGTTTCTCTGATTCGATCAATCAAACTAACAAAACGCTTTTTTTTTGTAAATTTTCATCCAAACAATTTTCTATTTTCTTTTAATATTGTTGTATTATCTTCCATGATTAAAAATATTCAATACAACACTTTTACATGTAAGAACTTGGCGTTCTTTTAGATCTCATTACTTTTGGTGGCACATAAGAGAACTTGGCTCTTTTTTTACATTTTATGTTTTTGTTCTGATTTCACATCTTTTTGCAAAGTTTTTTTTTGTATGGAAGCATGAACCTCGAAATAACTTTATAAGCTAGCAATTTGCAAACTTTAACAATATAATTGCTCTGCCAATTAATAAATAAATAATAGGTAGGTTAGGTAAGAGTCTAGATGTCACATTTAGACATCAAGGGTTCTGATTAATAATACTTAAAAATTGTGAGAAACGAAACGGAAATGGGAGCCATACGTTTTGGAGCAATACAGAAGATGAATTAAAAAAAAATTGAACTCATTCAATATTTTTTTTCAAGGCAATATAAGAAATTAAGGAACTTCCGGCGCATTTTTAAAGTAAGTAGTTATTCATTTATTAATATTTCAATACAGAAAGATAGAACATAATAATTAAATTAAGAGCAAAAAATATTTATTATGTATTTTAATTTAATTTTTAATCGTAAAATTTAAGACATACGCGTTCTGATATATTGATAACATTCTATACTTGTAGACTTCTGGGCTTGGCTTCTCCCATTGCCCTCATTTAGAAGATGGATAGTTTCATGCATTGTTAATTTACCTTGTTAATTTGACTTTGCTGTCTAAATGGTCATATGGTGTAAATGCAATTTTCTTTTGATCTCTGATTACAGCGCGTATTTGCCTAAATTGAAGGGTGAAATTTGGTTTATACCCAAGTATTTGATCTTTTAAAGTGTTAAGAGAATTAGACCATCGTAAGTTCATTGCCTTTCATTGTAGATTTGCGTTGATTGCGCAAAAACCAATTTTTTTTTTTATTTTTGTGTTAATTTTGTCCACTCATATAACGGTGCATCGTTGATAGCTAATATAAAGAGATGGGGCCCCAGATGGGGCCCCAGATGGCTCCCCTGCGGAACACCTGATTTATCAAAGTATGATTTAGAGTAACTATTTCTAAATTTAACCTGATAAGACCTATACTCAAAGTAAGAGGCAATCCACGTAATTCAAAAAAGTGGAAAGCCATAAGAGTTTAATTTAAACTTGATAATCTCATGAGATAGTTGATCAAAAGCCTTCGAAAAGTTCATGTAAACACAATCTACTTCGTGGCCACATTCCAAAGGAAGTATACATTTATTTAAAAAAAAATCCAGATTGTGACCGTGGATCGTTTTTGCATAAAGACATGCTGTTGATTGCATATAATATTTATACAGTTGAATGAATTGTCATTGTCACACACTACTTGCTCAAACAACTTTGGAATACATGAGAGTTTAGAAATCGGCCTGTAAATACTGATATTGTTTTTGTCGCCTTTTTTATATACGGAAGTTATAAAGGCACTACTCCATACTGCAGGAAATTAACTTGATTTCAAAGAAAAATCAAAAAAATTTCGCAAGGTAAGCGCTATGACTGACCTTCATTTGTTTAGAACTATGGGTGGTATTCCATCTGGTCCAACAAAATAGTTTTCATTAAGATGAGACATAAAATGTAAAATTTTGTCATATTCTACTTTGATACTATTAAAGAAGACTTGGGGACAGTTTTGCAAGTAGGTAGAGGTAGGTGTCGCCCAAAACAACAGGAGGATCAATGAAAGATTGAATAAATTTTTTTTCAAAACCGTCATAAATAGTAGTAGTGGTCAAGGAAACATTATTATAAGTGAAGTAAATAGAGTAACCGTCACACATTTTCTTGGATTTAATAAATTTCTAAAAGTTCGTTGGGTCTGGTTTTAAAGAAGCCCCCATCGACTCTATGTATTCATTGTAAAGTAAGAGAGATTCTTAAACTCTTCAAACAAAGAGATATTAATGACTTGATTTTCCACCGTCATATACTTAATGCATTTCTTCCAGGCCTTATTTCTTTTGTTGCGAAGATGTTTAAGGTCCTTATAGTATTTGAGGGAATCATCCTTTTAATTGGTACTGCTTCTTTCATGCAATTTAACAAAAGTGAATAAAAACTCGAAATTGTTTCGTCAATATCGTTAGAGATCGGTAAGTTTTCTATACCGGATTTGTTTAAACAATCCCAAAGCTTTTGAAAATCAGCTTCGCGAAAATCAAAAGCATGTGAGCAGTCATGAGGATTACTATTGTCTAGTTAATGACCACTCGTGTCAAAAAGAATGTCAAGAGGTGAATGTAGTTATCTATGTTACATAAAGCAGAGGAGGATTCTACCACTACAGTATTAACGACGCGACGTTAGATGATTATACTAGATTCAGAATTCTATTTCTATAATTTTGTATGCAACTTACTTGGGGCGAATCCAAGGAGATAATGTTATCTAACAATTGAAGCTCTAGTTGGGATGAGTTGGTTGAAGCTTCAAAATAAGACTTGTCATCAGACGGAACGCAATAAGTGTTGGGAAGATTAAAATATCCCAATAGTAAAATATAACTGTCAAGACTTGCAAAGTTGATAATAAAATCAATTGCAAGTGAAAGTTAAGAAAACAAAGACATCGGAATTTTTTAAACATTTAATACATAAATACTAAAGATTGTTTAGATATTTTGACACAGAAAACTTTCTTACAGCAATAAAGACTCCCCCACCTTCCGAATTAATGACATCGCCATGACGATCTTTACGGAAAGCTACAAACTTATAATCGAAAAATTCTGTGTCTACAATGTTGCACTAAGCCAAGTCTCGGTAAGAGCGAAAAGGTCGTTTGGCAAAGATTGTGAATTTTGAAAAATTATTGTAGTTTACTACGAAGTACGAAGTCCTCTTACATTTTGGTAGTAGAGGGAGAGAAGAAAGAACCTTTGCAGTTTCGGACTAGACAGAGAAGTGACAAGTGAGACGTGATTTTCTTCTCAGAGGAGCAGAAAATTATTTAACAAAGCCGCTGGAGCAGATGGTCTAGCTGCCGAGCTGTTCAAAGCCACAGGCGACGATCTAGATAGGAGCATGCACCAAATCATCCGTAAGATATGGTCGGAGGAATGCATGCACGATGAATGGAACCTCAGCATTGTTTGCCCGATCCTGAAAAAGGGAGATCCTCTAAACTGCGCCAACTACAGAGGAATCAGTCTGCTTAACATCGCCTACAAGATCCTCTCTGCCGTAATATGTGAACGTCTGAAGCCTTTCGTCAACAATCTGATTGGTCCTTATAAATGTGGCTTCAGGCCAGGAAAGTCTACCATTGACCAAATTTTCACGTTGCGGCAGATCCCGGAAAAAACCTATGAACTCCAAATCGATACCCACCATCTCTTCATCGATTTTAAGGCCGCGTATGACAGGATCTACAGAGACGAACTGTATAAAGCTATGTCTAGTTTTGGCATCCCTGCCAAGCTCGTTCGCTTGTGCAAAATGATGATGGAGAACCCACGCTGCTCTATCAAGGTTGGCAATGAGCTTACGGAATCTTTTGACGTCAAAAAAGGATTCAGACAAGGCGATGCACTGTCGTGCGATTTCTTTAACATCGTTCTTGAGAAAATAGTCCAAAACTCCACCGTCAACACCAGAGGCACTATTTTCTATAAATCTGTTCAACTTCTCGCGTACGCCGACAATCTTGATATAATGGGAAGAACGCAGCGTGATGTCAATGGCGCCTTTGTGAGAATTGAGACAGAAGCGGCAAAAATGGGTTTAGCGGTAAATGAGGGAAAAACGAAGTACATGCTGTCTTCGAGTAAGGACACCCAACACCGACGCGACGGCTCGGACAGAACGTCACAATAGACGCATACAACTTCGAGGTAGTTAAGGAGTTTGTCTACCTAGGCTCCGCTATTAACACGGGCAATAACACCAGCGCTGAGATAAGACGAAGAATTACTCTTGCTAATCGCTGTTTCTTTGGGCTAAGAAAGCAATTGAGTGGAAAAATCCTCTCCCGAGCAACTAAGGTAAAATTTTACAACACCCTCATCATCTCTGTCCTGCTATATGGTGCAGAAGCATGGACCCTGACAAAATAGGATGAATGCGCCTTAGGCTGTTTCGAGAGGAAAGTTCTTCGGGTCATCTTTGGCCCCGTATGCATTGATGGGGAATGGAGAAGGAGATACAACAGCGAACTTTACGGGTTGTACAACGACACACAGTGTGTTATTTTGCCAATCTAGCGGAACTTTAGTGAAAAATAAAAGTCTACCGAATGCAACAAAATTGGTATCATATGAAAGGTAAAACCTCCAGCTTTAACTTGGCAAAAAAATAAAACAAAGACACAACTGTATTTACCGTTTTACAGCATCACAAACGGTTTGTTAAAGCTAAAAAAAAAAATAAAGTTCATTGTTTTTCTTGTGTCAAGTTGATAACATCGTGGTCAAGTAAATATTAATTTGTGCTTTTCAAAATTATTTTATTTATTTTTGTTGATATTTTTAGAACTATTGTGTACACTTATGCGAGTGAAAGCCTTTAAAGTGATTTTTTTTTTGTGTATCGTAACTTTGGAAAGGGTTTTAAAAATGTATCCTCATGTATCCATCGTGTTATTGTGCTTAATATGTCCGTTGGTATATTCTGTGTTAGAAAACGTTCACTTTTCTTGCTGTTGTTTGCTGACCCCATACAATATTTTTTTTTAAGTGACCTATATTTTCGTGTTATTTTTTTCTGTTTTTCTTAAATTACTTAGAAACTATTCATCAAAAAAACATAAAAACAAAACTTTCGCGTCATTATTGCATTATAGAACATGTGTGCCAAATTTCATTTCAATCGGCCTAGCAGTTTCTAAAAAATCGTTTGTGAAAGATGGATGTACAAAAACCAAGTGATCTTATTAGGGTTTCGTTTTCATGTCAGTATAAATATTCAAAATTCTCCTTATTTGAATCATATTGTAATTTATTTTTATTTTTCCTATACTCTATACATATTGAACTATTAAATAATTTTTTTTCAAAATGCCAGGCGCAGTCGTTTCATAGATGTGGGGGGGGGGGGGGGGGGGGGTGAAATACCCTATTTGCATAATTTTCAATATTTTCAGGTAGCTTCTAAATCTTACAAAACAACATAGAATTACATAATTTAACAGTTTTATACCAACAACACTCCAATTAAACACTCAACGAATAAAGTTCCGCTAGATTGCGAAAATATCACACTGTGCGACGTGAACCTAGCCAGAAGGAAGAGTCAAGGTCCAGAGACTCAGATGGCTCGGTCATTTAGAGCGCATGGACACCAATGCTCCGGCCCGGAAAGTCTTCGACACTATTCCCGAGGGCCGCAGGAGGAGGAAGACCACGACTCAGGTGGCGCACACAAGTGGAAGAGGACCTCAATCAACTTGGAGTGCAAAACTGGAGACAGCCAGCTAGGGACCGAGCTGACTGGCGGAGACTGTTGGTTGAGGCCCAAGTCCACACCGGACTGTAGCGCCACCTTAAGTAAGTAAGTAATGTGTTGAGAGGCCAAGGACTATTTAAAATGGATTCAATTACGGAAATGGTAACAGTTATTTTTTTTATAGTTATTTTTAAGTTTCCAAAGAATTTTGAATTCGTTATGAAATAAAAAACGATGTTGAAAGTTTGATATAATTTCGAATACCAAGTTTATTTCATATTTGATTTGATAATAAAAACAATTTTACGAAAGATCAAAAATACAACAAGTAGAGTTCATATTTAAAGTATTAAAGTTTTATATTAACAACTTCAACACTTCCCCTTGTTAAAAGAAACTATAATTTTAAATTAATAAAACTAGTTAAAAACCAAAATAACAAAAACAAAATGATAATTACAACAACCCCATCATATTACAAAGCATACATAGTCTAATTTTTGGCAATGGTTTTGTCATAATATCAGCAATTTGTTGATCTGTTGAGATTTGTTGAATACCCAGTGCACCTTCGTTGACTTTTTCACGTATAAAGAAATGTTTCAAAGTTAAATGTTTTGTTCTTTTATGAAATTCGGGATTTTGGGCTAATCTCACTGCTGCTGTATTGTCGACTTTAAGAGTTGGTATGTTGGATACGTTGAGTATTGATTTGAATAATCTGGTTATCCAAATAATTTCTTTTGAGGCTTCGTTGGCAGCTACTATCTCAGCTTCTGTTGTCGAAGTAGCAACCATAGTTTGGCGTTGACTCATCCAGGATATCGCACCTCCTGCGTAGATAATGACAACTCCAGTAGTTGATCTTCCGGTTTTAGTACAACCTCCAAAATCAGCATCACTATAGCAGTCAAATATGTTCTCTTTACTGTTTGATCGGTATAGGATTCCGGTATCTTTTGTTCCTTGAATGTATCGGAAAACTCTCTTCACTCTACCTACATCTTCTTGAGTTGGATTTTCCAATGATCTTGATAGGAACCCAACAGTATATGCAAGGTCCGGCCTCGTTCCCAGCATTAAATACATAAGAGCTCCAACAGCTTGTCGATAAGGAAAATTATGTTTTCTTGAGGTTTCCTTTTCAGGTGTAGGCAACTCTGAGGTCTACAGTATCGGTGTAGAAACAGGTTTACATTCTGCAAAGTTAAATCGCTCTAAAATTTTGTTTGCATGAGCTTTTTGACTTATTCGAATGCCATCATCTTCGTATTTAATTTCGAGTCCCAAGAAATATTCGGCTTTTTTCGAAACTATTTTGAATTCTTTTCTCAAGTTTTGTATGAATTCTTCTAGATCTTTTAAATCTGTAGCTGCAACTAATCCATCATCCACATAAAGAACAAGAATGAGTTTCTTCTCACCACTTATTTTTGTGTAGAGACATGGATCAGCTTCACTGACATTAAATCCTAATTTAGATAAGAATCCACCAAAGCGATTATTCCAGCATCTTGGTGCTTGTTTTAAACCATACAGGCTTTTATTTAGTTTGCATACCTTCTGTGATCCATCTGTATAGCCTTCAGGTTGTTGCATGTAGATATCCTCTTGAAGTTTAAAGTTTTATATTAACAACTTCAACACTTCCCCTTGTTAAAAGAAACTATAATTTTAAATTAATAAAACTAGTTAAAAACCAAAATAACAAAAACAAAATGATAATTACAACAACCCCATCATATTACAAAGCATACATAGTCTAATTTTTGGCAATGGTTTTGTCATAATATCAGCAATTTGTTGATCTGTTGAGATTTGTTGAATACCCAGTGCACCTTCGTTGACTTTTTCACGTATAAAGAAATGTTTCAAAGTTAAATGTTTTGTTCTTTTATGAAATTCGGGATTTTGGGCTAATCTCACTGCTGCTGTATTGTCGACTTTAAGAGTTGGTATGTTGGATACGTTGAGTATTGATTTGAATAATCTGGTTATCCAAATAATTTCTTTTGAGGCTTCGTTGGCAGCTACTATCTCAGCTTCTGTTGTCGAAGTAGCAACCATAGTTTGGCGTTGACTCATCCAGGATATCGCACCTCCTGCGTAGATAATGACAACTTCAGTAGTTGATCTTATTGTAGCTAATTTTGCTACTTGACTGTATGTTTGCTTATAATCGATACCTCGCTTCTGCTTGAATCCTTTGACAACGAGCCTAGCCTTATGCCTTTCAACGCTGCCATCAGGATTCTTTTTTATACGGAAAACCCACTTGCAGGGTAAAGCTTTCTTACCTTTTGGTAAATCCGTCAAATTGCAGGTATTGATTTCTTGAAGAGAGTAAATTTCTTTTTCCATAGCAACTTGCCAATGTACTTTATCTTCACTATTTAAAACTTCTTCGTTATCTTCAGGATCATTGCTTACAAGGGAATCATCAAGTTCAAAGATAAAATTATGGAAGTAATTTGGTCTTTTTAAGGTACTTCGATCTCTTAATTGTCTTTGAACTATCGTCGGTTCTTCTTCATTGTCTTCAGCATCTTGAAATTCTTCATGGTCTTGCAAATTTTGATTTTCATCTTCTTGATTTTCATATTCTATAACTTCTTCTTTTTGGTTAAGATCTTGTTCTAAATCTATGTCTTGTTGTATGTCTTGAGTCTTGTTTTGAGTTTCTTTTTCTTTTTCTTGATTTTCGATTAGCTTGGCAGGTAACTAAACGATTGTTTTATTTTCTTGTTTGGCTTGGTCTGAAGTGTAGTTATTGGATTCATTATCTTTGGTACATCCTTCGTTAAATTTAACATCTCTAGAGAAAATGACTTTATTTTCCTCTTTGATGTAAACTCTATACCTCTCTTCGCCATCATACCCAATAAGGTAGCCTTTCTGAGCTTTTGCATCCATCTTCTTACGGCGTTGATCAGGTGTGTGTACATAACAAGTAGAGCCTATTATTCTTAAATTCTCGGTTTTTGTCTTAGCCAAAGTTCTGTCGGAGTAATATTTTCAACTGAGGACTTGCTTGTTCGATTTAATATGTAAATGGCTGTATTTACAAGTTCAGCCCACATGGCTTCTGGGAAAACGACATCTTTATTACAATATTTAAGAGTCCTTGCCATTTCAACTACTGTTCGGTTTTCACGCTCACTAGAACCATTTTGTTGTGGTGTATATGGTGCAGTTAATCTTTGTGTTATTCCAAATGAACTCAGAGTTTTTCGAACTTCTTCGTTATTGAATTCACCACCATTGTCACTTAAAAATTCTTTAATAGTATGCCCTAATGTTTTTGCATGTATTACCATTTCTTTAAGAGCATCTTTGACTTCAGACTTGTGGCGAATAAAATAACAATATCGAAATTTAGAGTAACAGTATTTGAAAATTACAAAGAAGCGTTTCTTGGTAAACGATTCTGCAAATGGACCACAAACATCGGCTGAAATCAACTGGCCAGGTTCAGAAGATTTCTCCCTGGTGCCAAATGGGAGTCGGTGAGCTTTCCCATATACGCAAGACTCGCAAACTTCGTTATCTAATTGGACCTTGATTCCTAATTGGTTTTCGAGCAGGGATTTCACATGACGCTTGTCTTGGTGACCAAACCTCTCATGATACAACTGAAGTAGAGGTTTTGACACCACTGCCATGTTTGCATCTTCTTGTTTACTTTTGACAACAGCTTTTATATTGGCCTTAAACAGAGATCCCCCTACTTGTCGTGAACCTTTCAACACTATGTTGTTGTTTACCTTCAACCAGCAGTGACATGATGTTGAAGTAAACTCACTTTTCGGGTTTCTGTCTTGTGCTGCCAAAACTGAAAATAAATTTCTAAATATATTAGGAACATACCAAACATCGTTAAGAGTCATCGTCTTCTTCATAGTCCCAACAGTTGAAACAATTTGGATGGTACCCTTGCCAAGTGCAGCTAGACTCTCTCTCCCTGCAGACTGAATGGTGACACCATCCCTAAACTTCTCAAAATCAATGAAATATGCTTTTTGGTTCGTGACATGTTTGGTGGCTCCATTGTCAATCCACCAATCTTCTTCATTTGGTTTAAACTGATTGACTTCGTTCGCAATAGTTGGAAGGGCAACGTTAGAATTTACTTCGTTTGGAAAATTATTGCAAGACTTCTTCTTCGGTTTTCCATCTGCAATCCATTTGTAGCAGTTTTTGACCCAGTGTCCTTTCTTTTTGCAATAGTTGCATACATCATTCTCTTTACTTGATGATTTGTTTTGTTTGGATAAACGATGTCTTTGCTGATTGTTGACTTTTACAATTAGAGTTTCTTCAGAATCACCTTCATTAGCTTTCTTTGTATTCCTCTCGAATAAACAAAGCTGCATCGTAAGTTCGTCAAAAGTCTTTTCATTGTCTTTTGTCAACAGCATCCAACTTGATCTAAACGTCTCAAAACGGTTGGGAAGAATCTGAAGCGTCTTGCAAACCAACAACAAATCTGGCAGGGCACTTTCATTTTTAACTTTCAGCCCATTGTTGATTTCACTCCAGAGACTTTTTAGCTTTGCAACATGAGTTGAAACATCTTCATTTTCTGTCCAACCAAAAGAAAAAAGATCAGTGCACTTCTTAAAAAGTTGATCTTTTGATGTGGCTTCGAACAATCTTTTTAATGCTTCCCACATGTCTTTTGCCTTTTCGCTATCCATAACTTTTTGGTACACGTTATCAGTCATCGAATTAGTTAGCATTGTCTTTGCATAACTATTCGCTTTTCTATATGCATCAAACTCTTCTTTATATTTCTTAGCATCTGCTTCTGATGCATTCGCTGGTAATGGATTCGGGTTCAAAAGCTTTCCATCGATTACATCTAAGGCCCCTTCATGGTAATCCAAAAGGTCTCGGATCTTTCTCTTCCAAATAGGCCAGTCTTCTTCCCCAGATAAAAGTTTTATATTTCTTGAACGTTCCATCTTAATGAAATCAAAATTCTCGATATTCTTCTTTAAACAAAAATTCAATATCTATCTTAAAAAATTCTTCTCCTTCAGGAAACTTCTTCTTTCAAAACTATTTTCTTTTATAAAAGTATTTCGCGTATAAGCAAGGATGGGACCATAACCTTTTATAGTTATTTTTAAGTTTCCAAAGAATTTTGAATTCGTTATGAAATAAAAAAAGATGTTGAAAGTTTGATATAATTTCGAATACCAAGTTTATTTCATATTTGATTTGATAATAAAAACAATTTTACGAAAGATCAAAAATACAACAAGTAGAGTTCATATTTAAAGTATTAAAGTTTTATATTAACAACTTCAACAATTTTAAAAGACGCTACGAAACTGTTTTGTTTACTAATTTTAGAACACTTGATGCTAGATGGATCTTTTATTACTTTCGAGGCAACAAAATGCCTTTAGTCTCAGTTTCGGGTGAAAGACGAGAGATAAAGATAGATTTAAGCATAGGTACTGAGGTAAGAATATTTGGGGGGAATTGCTAAGTAGCAGGCACGTGAGGCGAACTCGAATTATCCTTATCAGTCGAGGTGTCAGAGGAAATTGTTTCAGAAGTACGTATTAACATCTATAATGTTCATTTCATGATTTCAAAAGAATAAATTATAACCTTTGAAAAACATCTACCACTTTTTCTACTGAGATACAGCCTTATAAAAAACCACTCAATTTTTGAGTTTATCGAAATTAAAGGATTTTTTTATTTTTATTTATTGCATAATTAATAATGTTTTCATGGTGTGAAGTGAATTGTGTCTATGAACGGTATATTTTTTAATTTGATTTCAAATAAGTCATAAGCTCATCTCTATTTGGTATATCTACTAATTCAAAAATTAATGTTATTCCAATTCACGCGTTCATATACTGCCCTCCTTTGATGGTACATCCCTATTTAACCATTTATTTTCAAATATATTATACATAGACAAGACATGCAATATGTGCGAACGTAAACATATTTAAGGTACATATAGGGATATTTATCAAAATAAAGCGCCTATCCGGTCGCCCTCTATCTTATTACATATTCAGCCAAAATAAATAAAAAAAATTAGCACAATGCACGAAAGTAGTAGTAGAAACGGTCGCTTTGCCCCTGTTTTTTTTTTTGATGTTATAAGCGTGACATTTTCATTTGGGTGATAGTTCTCTATTCATTGTTACCTCAAAATTGGAGATTCTTTATCTGAAGGATTAAATCAACTGATTTTATTGTAAGTGTGACTACTTGTGACAGGATTAAAATCTTTTGCTCGATTGATTATTGTCCTTCCACTGGTAGTCGTAACAATGAAGAATGGTCTAGGAAAAATAGCTGCAATGAAGTGGTGATTGATTCATAGCGACATGACAAACTATGAAATTTGTGTATTGAAAGAAAATTAGAAAATTATTCGCTCTGGCTTAAGAGTTAAGACCCTTTTTGGAAACCTTTGGAGTCCTGCAAGTATGCAGATATTGGTGTAAAAATGTTGCAGAGATCGCAATTGTGGATAATGATAGCGATGAAAAAGCTATGTAGCTAAGAAACTAAGGTTCAAGGAGTGAGTTATTACGAAGTTGTAGGAAAGTTTGACAATTGCATCCAATGGGCAGAACATAATGGCATTGAAAACTGTAAGGTCTTATTTGTAAGATTTTTATAGGTAGGTAACTTTCAACACCCATATTTAAGTGTCGTTAAGCATTAAAATTGTAAAACCTCGTTATCCAGGGAAAGTCAATTAATCCGTTTAACGATTCCCCGTTTAGCCAGCAGGGGTTGCCCACAAGGCCATGCCAGTGTTCCCAGGTTGAGGGGAAAATCACCATTCTTGCCGATTTTTTTCAGCTAAAGGGGAAAAAAAGGGGACGGGGATAAGTAAGGGGAAAAAATCCAAAAAAGGGGAAAACAGCTTAAAACTTTAATAAAAACAAAACATTTTTTTTAAAATGCACAATATTCCATTTGAAAAAAATTTAGCTTGCTTCAGACGTGCCAGTGTTATGGTGGGAAAACAAAATTCAGTCTCGAAACTGTTCAAAGATGTCATTCCAAATTTGTTCATCATGCGGTGTGTGTGCCATTCGTTCCATCTCGTGGCAAACAACGCAACGCCTTGAAATTCCTGCCTGACGAAATAGAAATTTGTTGTTGCGAAATCTTCTCGCATTTCAATTGCAGTGCCAAAAGACAACATGGTTTTAAGGAATTTCAAGCCTTTTGCAACGTTAAGCCATATCGCAAACACAATGGTTGTCCCTGCATATGGTTATCAAAAGACTTATTGAGTAATACCAAGCTTTAGTATTGTAATTTTTTGAAAAGTTATCTGGAAGATTCTATTAACGAAATTCAATGTGAAAAAATATACAGGGTTCTTGGAAAACCAACAACAGTTTTATATTTAGAGTTTTTAGATTTCTTCTTGCCGATTTTTACGAAACTGAACCTTGAAATCCAATCGGAAGACGTTAAAATTCATATTTTATTTGACCGAGTTGAACTGACACTTAAGACACTTGCTGATTGTTTATTTAAAAGCGAATATTTGAATAGTATTCCAAATATTTTTGAAATTGATTTTGTATTTCTTTAAGTTATTATCTATTCAACTCTATTGTGATGGAACTCATAAAAAATAATGTTTTTTTCGTACTGAGGTCCCCTTTTTGAATTGTTTTTCTTTTTGTATGAATATGTATGAAAAAATAACCAATAAAATTTTATAAAAATTACATGAAAATCCTAATAACTTTTTTCGGGGAAAATTAGGGATTTTTTTTTTTGTTCAAGGGGAAAAATAAGTGTTTTGGTGTCAGAAAAGGGGGATTTTGTTTTTGAAAACCTGGGAACACTGGGCCATGCTATACCTTTTTATAAAGCCAAAAACATCTTTTTCATTTCCTTTTTAAATTAAATTGTTTTAAGAATTGAGACAGAAGCAGCAAAAAATGGGTTAATCGGAAAGTAAGTAATAGAGAAGGATCAGACGAAGAATAAGATGTTGATTAGAAAAGAAGATTCAACAGTAAGCTCTTTCATAAGCTACCATGATGAAATTGCCAAAAGCATACAAACTGTGCAAAAATATGTTTGAACAAAAAGTAGTTATGAATAAAACATTAATAGCCTTAACAAATGACTAAGGAACCTGCTAATTGAAAACAGCGCAGTGGTTATGTGCGTAGTGCGTTGCCTGTTACACAGAATGTTGTGGGTTCGAGTCCTACTCGTGCTCATAATGTTTTTATTTCACCGTTCATGGGTACTGCCTCTTGCGAAGAATTTACATAACTTCCAAGAGTATCAATCTGTCATGAAAAAAGTGCTTCTCAACTTTGTCGTTCTAAATCGGCGTTAGATTGTAGGTTCCCTCAATTCTTCACAAGCATTCAAGCATTTAATAGAAAACAAAAAATAGATACGTTCTACCCAACCCGTTGTGATTATTTTATTATTCGCGAATAACCGAATAATAACATTTATTTACTTGTTATTCGTTATTCGAATAAATTTTAAGTAAATTCATCTAATCTTTCGGGATGCTTGTGTCCGCAGTGTCAGTGTGGCATATAAGCTCTCGCGCTAGTTACATGTGCAACCAAACTGCCCCCACACCATAACTGCTGACCTAAAGTAACATCCGCAACCACCCACATATAACCCGCCGGTCAGTGACCCAGTTTATTCAACCCAGCGTCAAATCCGCAATTCTGCGATTTACTTTATTTTATTACCGTATTCAAATTCTAAGAATTATAACTAGAACTCATTTGTGCAATTCTGCAATTTATTTTATTTTATTTTATTTTATTGTAAACCCATTTGTGCAATTCTGCAATTTATTTTATTTTATTTTATTGTAAACCCATTTGTGCAATTCTGCAATTTATTTTATTGCATTCCAAGAATCATAATTGAAACCGATTTGTAAATTCCAAGGTTAGATTGTAGACTTTAAAGAAAAATAAATCACTTGATTTTATAACGTGGAACACAAAAAGTCGTTTTTTTTTAAGAAAGCTCCACAGCATATTGTAACTGGCGCAGTCGATAGTCCGCGGTGAACAGCAAATAAATTTTTAATGTGAAAATTATAACAAAGTAAAAAAAAAAAAAAAAGCAGTGTTATCGAAAAAAAGTTAAGTTATAAATTCGTACGATTTGGAACTGTTAGCTGTTGGGTTTTGACCCTTAATCACCCGAAAAGAACCTACCACATAACAAAAAAAAAAAAATGGAAAAAAGGATAATTACTCTTCTTGATTGATAATTATTAAATCATTTTAAAAACAATATATGAATTTTATTTTTTTTAAAATACATACATGTAACTTGAACAAAATCACAGAATATTTATTCTTTTAAAATCGAATTAATGCCTAAAGAAAAGGGACCTCCTATAAAACCACGACGCTCATTTTTCCCCCATAACTTTAAATATCTCTCTAATAATCTAAATCGCTTTTCAAGAAGTCTTAATTCCATCCCTGAAAGTATAGATTCTTCATTTTCTAGTACTGAACCATTTAACATGACTAACGAACAAGACAACACTACACAAACTACAGAACAAACTATAAATCACAGTGAAATTTTTAATTCTCTTAGGATACCCGATGCCATTAGAGATCTTCCCAAATTTGACGGGAATCCTCGTCTCTTATTTGAATTCCTTCGCATGCCATTCGGCTTAGAAAATGCGCCGTCCACATCTCAAAGAGCCTTGGACAATGTCTTAAAAGGATTGATCGGCAAAAATTGTCTTATTTATATGGACAATATAATCGTTTTCTCGACATCTCTCCAACAGCACGTAGAAAATTTAAGATCCGTTCTTGAAAAACTTAAGTCTGCAAACCTAGAAGTTTGTCTAGAGAAATCCAACTTTCTTCAAAAAGAAGTTTCCTTTTTGGGTCATTTGATAACTTCCGATGGTGTTAGGCCCGACCAAGGTTAGATTGTAGACTTTTTTTTTTAAGAAAGCTCCACAGCATATTGTAACTCGCTCCTTGGTAAAGATTCCCTTTCTGCAGCCAGCCAGCAGGTCGAACACCATACTCGACTCACGCTGCAAAGATTCATCATTTCCTATTAGGTATACCTAGATATATATTTGGACACATCTGCCACCGTTCCCTCTTCATTTAATTTTTTTTAACCATAGTCTGTACAGTCTGGAGGATAGATAGTTGTATACATTTAGTATATTACACATGTAGACAATAGACAATAGGAAGGTCTCCTGCTTTGCTCCAAGCACTCAGTCTGAGAGGAACGTTTTTTCGCCTAAGAAATCACTCTTGTGACGTTTTTAGTGCATGTTCCTCATTTGCATCACTGCGTGTTAATTAAATGTCTGAACTAATATTTAAAACGGTATTTTAATTGCAGACGTTGAGTTCATAACATAAGTCATTGGGTCGATCTTTCTTATTTGGAGGTCCTGACTCCTGATCATGATCCTGTTGTTAATGTCACAAAAACGGAAAGAGAAATTCTTGGACATCGCCACGTGTTTTCATAGGTATTCAAAGTATGTATATGGATAATATTACTTGTTGCTGCAGTTAAAAATATTTTTTTTTAAATTCATAACTTAGATACGTTTGAAGTAACAATCTTGATTTTATGTACCTATACCGCTATACGTTTTAAAAGAAATGATATTTCTCGAGTAAGTTTACACCATAACTATTTTGCCAAAAAGGCAGGAAGCAAATACATGCATAGGAATAAAACAACTGTCCAGTTTTGCGATACATTGAAAAAGTAACAGTGGATCCTTTTTTTAAAGACAGGTAAAAAACGACGCGTGTGTGATTTTGGGATCTTCTTTTATCAACTGTCGTAGAGTATATGTACTTCTATTTGAAAGAAAAAGTATTGATTCGAAGTGTCCATGCGACACTTCTATTGACAAATCCAAACTTTGTATATGTGTTGGTAAGATTTTAAATGAAAAACCTAGACATGGAATTTAAGGGGACTTAGGGGTCAACTTACTAACCAGAGGCCAGTATTTTCATCTGTTCCTTTCTTTTCTTCCGATTTATTTTCTTCCGAGCAATCAAATGAACATAAATGTATCTGTGGAGGATCAAAAAGGACATTGAAAGATGTGTACAGCACTCTTATTCCTAAGAGTAATCGCTAACTGAATTAGACTCGAAATATGACAGCCAATGTAAAGGGCATCTCCGACTTGCAGCCGTTTGACCTTTTTTTGTGCACGAATGCGTATTCGTCGAGTGTTGGTTGTATGTTTTTCAGCATCTTAAGGAAATATCCAATCTTGGTGCCCTACTGATTTTTACTTTGACGACCGATGAATGAAAATGTTTGAATAATGTTTTTGTGGGTCAAATAGGGGTGTAGGTTACACAATGAATTCTAATGGAGATGACTGCGACGTTCTTTCGTCCTTCGATCATTAAAGATTAATGTCCTTTCTGGGTCCTGTTTCTCAACAATGCCATTATAACAAAAAAAAAACCTATATAGAAAAACTAGTAAAGTGTGCGCGCAAAACGCTTTAGGTGTTGCGGGAGCAGATGATCATCATTTGCTTTATGGTCAAGATGTTCCTTTAAACAGTACCTACATATTTCAATATATTGTTTGATTAAACGTTTAGGTTCGTTATAGACCGTTTATTGCGGGTGGTTTTGGATTTATGTGTTAAAAAAAAATGAATTCGATTGCAACGGTTTTTTTTTAGTATGTATGTATTCCTTGTTGCAGTATCAGACAGAACTTTGGAAAATATCATAATACATAATGATTTTTGCAATACGAAAAGGTTAGCATTTGAAACTGTTATAATTATGTAGGTACGACCAGGTTAACAGGCCGACTCCACTAGAGATAATTTCTCTCAGAATACTCATCCTGACATGAAAAGTCAGGAAACAAACGACGACGACAAACGAAACAACGCGACTCCATTAGACTTTTCATGTCAGGATGAGTATTCTGAGAGAAATTATCTCTAGTGGAGTCGGCCTGTAAGGAAGTTAAAAGTCCCAGCAGATATGTAGGTACTACTTATGCTCATTTTATTGTGATGTAGCCTCGGAAGACAAAAGAGATATCTATTGGGTTTTTTTACGTTCCAAGGCTTCCTTTAGTTAATTCTTTATGTTGTATTAGTCTTTTGATAATGGTTTTTATAGTACTTTATATTATGGAATATACTATAAATTAGTAGGCATTGAGAGTTGCCACACAAATATTCAATACGTTTTGTATTTCTAAGGTGCTTCATTTAACATTGTTTTACTCAGTGAATTCAAATTTATATATTTGACTAGCTGACCCGGCAGACGTCGTCCTGCCTTGATTTGAAGAATTAAATGAAACTCCCACCTCAATACTTTCTATAATGTAACAGAAATTTGCTGGCAAAGTGATGCATTGCGTAGATTCATCAATTCGCCCATTTCCAATATCCATCAATTGTTTTGCAAAATTTTCAGCTGATGCATCCCGTTGTAGCTGTACGCGCATGTTGGTTTTTAATTTCAATTTTTCCAAATAACGCCATAAAACTGATGATTTAAGACATGCATTCAGTTCATCAGCGGGTGTTGATCGTGGTATCACTGGGAGTATCTGTCGAAAATCACCAGACAATAAAATAAGTGCGCCACCGAATATCCATTTGAAAACCAATGCACCTGCAATAATACGCAATTTTCCCTTTGAAAAGCAATGAGTTTTCCGAGTTTTTCATCAAGAACTTTCTGTTTTACTTTCGAAACCCCATTTTGAAAATTTCCAGTTTTCCATTTGAAAACCAATGCACCTGCAATAATATGCAATTTTCCCTTTGAAAACCAATGAGTTGTCCGAGTTTTTCATCAAGAACTTTAGATTTTCCATTCGAAAACCCATTTTGAAATTTTCTAGTCCCAATTTTTATTTGCGAAAATATCGATAAATCAACGAAATTATCGATAACAATTTACAGGTACCCAATTTTTATTTGCGTTTTTCTCGCACGTAATTCAATAAAAATTAGTTTTTCCAACTCAGGAACCATCCCGGGTTTATGCACAACAACTTTTCCAAAGAATATTACATGATCAAATGTGTAGTTTATGAGTCTATAGGTAATATACAAACAAACATTCATTTTTATATATATAGAAAGAAGATATAGGTTAATACAGTGGTGGTCCAGTATACGTACTTACTTACTTACTTAAAGCGGCGCTACAGTCCGGTGTGGACTTGGGTCTCAATTAACAGTCTCTGCCAGCCAGCTCGGTCCCTAGCTAGCTGTCTTCAGTTTTGCACTCCAAGTTGATTGAGGTCCTCTTCCACTTGTGTGCGCCACCTGAGTCGCAGTCTTCCTCTCCTTCTACGTCCCTCGGGAATAGTGTCAAAGGCTTTCCGGGCCGGAGAATTGGTGTCCATCCGCTCTAAATGACCGAGCCATCTGAGTCTCTGGACCTTGACCCTTCTGGCTAGGTCCATGTCGTTTTACAAGCCGTAAAGTTCGCTGTTGTATCTTCTTCGCCATTCCCCTTCAATGCACACGGGGCCAAAGATGACCCGAAGAACTTTCCTCTCGAAACAGCCTAAGGCACATTCATACGATTTTGTCAAGGTCTATGCTTCTGCACCATACAGCAGGACTGGGATGATGAGGGTGTTGTACAGTTTTACCTTAGTTGCTCGAGAGAGGACTTTTCCACCAATTGCTTTCTTAGGCCAAAGAAACAACGATTAGCAAGAGTTATTCTTCGTCTAATCTGGACGCTGGTGTTATTGCTTGTGTTAATAGGGTGAGCCTAGGTAGACAAACTCCTCTACTACCTAAAAGTTGTATGCGTCTATTGTGACGTTCTGTCCGAGCCGTCGGTGTTGGGTGTCATTCTTCGAAGACAGCATATGTACTTCGTTTTTCCCTCATTTACAGCTAAACCCATTTTTGCCGCTTCTGTCTCAATTCTCACAAAGGCGCCATTTACATCACGCTGTGTTCTTCCCATTATATCAATTTCATCGGCGTACGCGAGAAGTTGAACAGATTTTTGGAAGATAGTGCCTCTGGTGTTGACGGTGGAGTTTTGCGAACGAGCTTGGCAGGGATGCCAAAACTAGACAAAGCTTTATACAGTTGGTCTCTGTAGATGCTGTCATACGCGGCCTTAAAATCGATGAAAAGATGGTGGGTATCGATTTGGAGTTCATAGGTTTTTCCAGGATCTGCCGCATAGTGGAATGGAAAATGTTGGTCGATGGTTGACTTTCCTGGCCTGAAGCCACATTGATAAGGACCAATCAGATTGTTGACGAAAGGCTTCAGACGTTCACATATTACGGCAGAGAGTTGTTGGCGCAGTTTAGAGGTTCTCCCTTCTTCAGGATCGGGCAAACAATGCTGAGTTTCATCGGGCATGCATTCTTCCGACCATATCTTACAGATGATTTGGTGCATGCTCCTATCTAGATCATCGCCTGCTGCTTTGAACAGCATGGTAGCTAGACCATCTGCTCCAGCGGCTTTGTTGGTTTTCAGTCTTGATATTGCCGTTTTCACTTCTTCTAGGTCGGATTCACGGAATTGTTGGCTATCATCGTGTCCGATGAAAGACTCCTGCCGGACGGCGGGATTTTGTTCGTCGTCGCCGTTATACAGTCCAGTATAAAGAATGAATTCGTTATATAGAATGGGTTTTTAATACAAATCTTTAGCTAAATGGAAGTAACAATTGTATAGGGTGTCTCAGTAAGAGCGCACTTTTTAAAATTGGAACATTTTTTTTCCATGCAAGTGGCAACTCTGAAATTTGACAGATGTCACCTCTGTTTGTTCCGATTATTAAAAATAGAGCGCATTCCGAAAGACCACCACGTTATAATTATAAAAACTTATTTCAAAAATGGGGAAAGTTACGCTTCGCAAACTTCGCCAAATTTTCAGTCGAGAGAGCGCACCTAATATGTCAACCATTCGAATAGTGGTTGAAGAAACTCGGTCAATTATGGATGATAAGAATCCTTTGCATCAACGTACTGGTCGGTCTCTTGAAAACATTGCTGCTGTAAACAAGAGTGTTGCCAAAATCCCGGAAACATCAATTCGACAGTGACTGTGAAGGGCATTCGTTACAGGAATGTGATAACGTGGCCTCAACTGGACGGCATGAATGTGGACAACAGGTGGTTTCAGCAGGACGGCGCGGCGTAACCTGCCACACCGCGCATGAAACAATCGACTTATTGCAGCAACGATTTCCAGAACACATTATCTCAAGAAATTCTGATGTCAACTGGCCACCAAGGTCGTGTGATTTAACGCCGTGCTATTTTTTTCTTTGGGGTTTTGTGAAATTTCGGGTTTATACGAATAGATCCGAAGCAATTCCTGAGCTCAAGTTGGTTATCCAACGTGTCATTGGTGAGATACAGCCACATCTCTGTGCAAAAGTCATGAAAAGAGTAATAGCCTGTCATCGGAGCCGGGGGTGTCGTTTGCCGCAAATTTTATTCCATACTTAATCGGAACATGTATTCTTTACAATATAATAAAAATATCAGAACTCTGGTACAAAATACATGTTTCTATATTAAAATTAAAAAGTGCACTCTAACTTTCGTACTTCACTTCAAAGAACGAAAAACAAAAACACTTTTCTAACTTCATTTACATTATGTAGTTACTATGCGTAAGTAGGTATAAGGAAGAGACTGTTAAATAATTTTTTTCAAATTATGTAGGTACAGATATTTTTGCTAATTTTAGTAAAGTGCCGTAAGATTTACACCTCGGAATCCAGGGAAAGTCAATTAATCTTTATATAACGTTGGAAATGTGTTTTAATAGTACATATATAATACAATTATACATATAAATATACATAAAAAAAAATGTTTGCGATCTCCGTTTTTTTTAAATATTAATTTTTTCCTTTATATTAGTTTTAAGTTATATCGTTTTTTTTTCAGTAGGGACTTGACAACTTTCAATGTAATTTGTGAACGCACCCTTTCATTAACTGGTGCAGGGAAATAAGTCCACGGGAACTAACTCCACTGAGGGACTTACTCCACTTTTGTAAAGTGGTTTTGATATATTTTGTAAACAATAAAGGACAATGACCATTTTTGGGCCCAGTGCGTACACACATAAGACAGGTATCAATAAAAAGGTGACGCTTAGCTGAATATATATTCCGAATATTTTCAAATTCGGTTTTGTAGTTTTCGAGATATTTGACCTTGAAGTTGATGTTTGTAGAATCACAAAAATGGCTTATTTTCACTTTAAACGCCAATAACTTCTGATTCATGGGTTTTACAGAAAAGATTTTGGTACCAAATGAAAGATCATGAAAATATCTTTCTTACCAAGTCAGTATTTTTTATATATATAATAGTACATGATCATATACAAGGCTCCGATATTGTTTGAAAACATATTTTTAAGTTGCTTTTCAAATGCAGATATTTTGAAAATATCAGTGATGACATATATATTTTTATACATAGTTCTAATCCTTATTTCATAACCTTTAATTTGATATATAAATCAACTATAGTTTCTCACAAAAAAATCATCTTATTAAAAGACTTCTTCTGAAAATACAGATTTTTGTTTTCAAAGATATCATTCAGTGTGTTTTTGTCTCGAATATTTTTTATTTTCATATATACATTTAAACATATATATTTATTTATTTATCGTTTTAATCCTTACTTCATAACCTTTAATTTGATACATAAATCAACTATAGTTTCTCACAAAAAAACCAACTTATTAAAAGAACTCTTCTGAAAATACAGATTTTTGTTTTCAAAGACAACATACTTACTTTTTCTTCATATTCTTTTTACATTTTTCTCCCAAAATAATCACATATTCTATTTTGCAAAGTAAAATTCATTCAACGTTTATTTTAAGTCTTAATTTATTTCTTTTTTGTAAAAAAATGGTATATATTTTATTTTACGTGTCTTCATCACCGTTTTCATCAATAAGAACACTATCTAAATATAAAGCTGGTGGTATAGTTATATTTGTAACATTGCGTGCATAACCCAAGTACCATAAGATACTCATTACATGTGCGCAACACCCAACGGTTCGCATTCTAACAAGACAATTGCAATAATATGCCTTAATTGCATTGCAACTGTTTGCATCATTCGGCTCGTTGCTCACTAGTATGTAAGTGAAATAGATTTTTCGACTTATGTCCGCGACTTGATTCTTCCCCTCATTAAAAAATTGTTTCCAACTAGGCTTGGGTCAGCTAAGCTTAAACGCTCACGGCGGGCGTTCGCAGACTTCTATTATGTAGTCGCCATTTTCTTTTAAATGCTCTCCACAATAGGAGCGGGCTTTCTTTATTTGATAGTTCCCCAAAGATATTTTTCGAAGCTCTTCTAAATTGAGAAGCGGGAAGTTGTCAAGACTTGGAATTTGTCCATTAATACGAAGAAATGCAGCCCTTGCTCTGTTAAGATTTTGCTCTTTAATAAAATCTCCAAAATAATTTGGAGTGTTTAATTTATTTAATGCCAACTCCAGCAAGGAGCTCGCATCAGAATTGTCTTCTATCAATGGATGGAATTTATTAAGAAGCGCAGCTGCAATTTTAAAATCATCCATTAAATGACCCGCTGCTAAGTTGTTGAAGTCCTGCCGAAACAGCTTTAAATCTCTTTTAAATCGGCCGTTTACAACTTCAACGACCCATCGAACCATTGTTACGCATCTTGACCTATTCGCTTGTGCTGTTGTGAGTTGAAAATTACCTTCCAACACAGATTCAGGCATGGATTCTTAGCAAGGAACTGCTTCCTCTAAATCCTCTATCCAAGATGAATACATCGTCCTGTCTGAAGAATTGTCTTGCATAGGTGTTTTCGTCTCTAAAAATGCTTTTCATGATGTTGGCATCCGATGTCGTTGCAGAATATACCCGCTATGAAGAAATTGGGACATGGTACAAATATAACGATACCACCAGCTTTATATTTAGATAGTGTTCTTATTGATGAAAACGGTGATGAAGACACGTAAAATAAAATATATACCATTTTTTTACAAAAAAGAAATAAATTAAGACTTAAAATAAACGTTGAATGAATTTTACTTTGCAAAATAGAATATGTGATTATTTTGGGAGAAAAATGTAAAAAGAATATGAAGAAAAAGTAAGTATGTTGTCTTTGAAAACAAAAAACTGTATTTTCAGAAGAGTTCTTTTAATAAGTTGGTTTTTTTGTGAGAAACTATAGTTGATTTATGTATCAAATTAAAGGTTATGAAATAAGGATTAAAACGATAAATAAATAAATATATATGTTTAAATGTATATATGAAAATAAAAAATATTCGAGACAAAAACACACTGAATGATATCTTTGAAAACAAAAATCTGTATTTTCAGAAGAAGTCTTTTAATAAGATGATTTTTTTGTGAGAAACTATAGTTGATTTATATATCAAATTAAAGGTTATGAAATAAGGATTAGAACTATGTATAAAAATATATATGTCATCACTGATATTTTCAAAATATCTGCATTTGAAAAGCAACTTAAAAATATGTTTTCAAACAATATCGGAGCCTTGTATATGATCATGTACTATTATATATATAAAAAATACTGATTTGGTAAGAAAGATATTTTCATGATCTTTCATTTGGTACCAAAATCTTTTCTGTAAAACCCATGAATCAGAAGTTATTGGCGTTTAAAGTGAAAATAAGCCATTTTTGTGATTCTACAAACATCAACTTCAAGGTCAAATATCTCGAAAACTACAAAACCGAATTTGAAAATATTTGGAATATATATTCAGCTAAGCGTCACCTTTTTATTGATACCTGTCTTATGTGTGTACGCTCTGGGCCCAGACTTGTATGAAAAGTGGTCATTCTCCTTTAGTGGAAAGTTTTTACATATTTCAAAAGTTTTTCCGTGCATAACGGTTGAAATATACCAGATGCTCTGAGTCTATGTGACGTAAAGGAAACTTTTTCCAAACGTTGATCTGAACTTTGGTATTTTAAACTTTGGTGAGAGTACGACATTCTACAAGCATATACTGTACTTGAACCCGGTTTCATCTTATTGCATCTTCTTGTCACCTAAAATAACTAAGTTGTTTCAATTACATTAACAGCTCTATCAGAAAGACATTTTTTTAATTGATGGGATATTTAGCGTTTTTGTATCATGTGGATGCAGAAGTAAGTATTTTTTATTTTTTTTTTTTCAATACTAAACCTTAACTCAGTCTCATGTATTGAAAAATGTAGCAGGTACAATAATTGCTAGCGAGCGAAGCGAGCCGAAAAAATTTTGGGGTGTCATCAATGAAGTTGGAAAAAGAAATAAACGTTTCTTTTATGCATTTATTTTTATTTATTTATTATTTTATTTATTATTTATTTAGGTATTTATTTATTTCTTCCACAATATGGGAACTGCTCCGACCCTTTTTTCAATTCAATATGGTTCAAGTTCACCGTAAATAAGCACATCATTCACTATTGTTTCCTTTATCGAAGCCCAAATTTGGACAGAGCTTCAACTTCTCGCGAATTTGACGCTCTGTCTGACTCCATCCAAAGAATTGTATCCTTATATCCTCACACTGAAATCGTTATTACGGGCGATTTCAATGTACACAATTCTTCGTGGCTTCTCCATTCGGGCCCGACAACACCCGAAGGAATTTGTGCTGAGATCTTTGCTGAGTTTAACCACCTTACTCAGCTTGTCACCGCGCCCACTCGAATATCGGATATTGATGGTCAAGCGGAAAATACTCTTGACTTGTTCCTTACGTCTGACCCTGATAAATACACTATCAATGTATTAACGCCTCTAGGCAGATCAGACAAATTCTCGTGCCAAACTAATCCAGTTAAAGAAAGAGCTCCGAAGAGAACCGTATGGCAATACGAGAAAGCCAATTGGGACGGTCTCAATAACTTCTTCCGGATCTTTAACTGGTCACTATGCTTCCTCGATAGTGACGTAGACTCCAGCGCAGATATGATTACTAATATGATTATCTTGGGAATGAAAACTTTTATCCCGAATAGGGTTAAAAGCATCAAACCTAAGGAAAAGTCATGGTTTGATTCAAGCTGTAAAGAGGTTATCAGGGAAAAAGAAGTAAAGTTCCGGTGTTTTAGAGCCAACCCAACTGAGGAAAACCGGAACAAGTTTAAACAAGCCAGGAAGGCCTGCAACGCCCATATTCGACGGACTAAGTTTTTGCATGACCAAAAATTAAGGCAAAAAATACTGCAATGTCCCAAAGGCAGTAAGAATTTTTGGTCATTTGTTAAAAATATGAAGAATTCTTCTTCTTCCTCGGTCCCAACGCTCGTTGACAATGACACTCCAGTTGTTAGCTCCTTCGCGAAAGCTAACCTTTTAGCTAGGCAGTTCGCCGCTAACTCTTCGCTGCCAGAGAGTGCCATGACTCCACCTGTTCTTGAGCGCGTCAATGATTCCATGGGACAAATCTTCTTCCGCACTAGTGCTGTGGCGGCGAGAGTTCAAAAGGATCTCAACATACATAAATCCGCTGGTCCGGATGGTATCCCCGCTATTATTCTGAAGAGGTGTTCTTCCACGCTGGCAAAACCCTTGCGTAAGCTTTTCCATCTCTCCTTTTCTTCTAGGCTCGTTCCGAGCAGTTGGAAAACAGCATTTGTCCAGCCAATCCCAAAAAAAGGCGAATCTTCTTCTCCCTCCAATTATCGTCCGATTGCACTTACCCTTCTTTCTAAGGTCATGGAAACTATCAGCTCAAGAAATATCTCGAAGACCGAAAGCTTCATAATGACCGGCAGTACGGCTTTCGCAGCAACAGATCCACTGGTTATCTGATGGTTTATCTCACAGAACAGTGGAACAAATCTTTACATCGTTGCACTTGATATTTCAAAGGCATTTGATGGTCTGGCATCTTGCTCTCTTATGAGTCATTGCAATGTTGACGAATTCAAAATCAATGTACACTGACACTTACTTTCAAACCCTTTTCTTAATTCTTAATGCGCTCACTGTGTCTCTTGCATAATAAGGGTATAAAAAGCCGCTTTAGCACAGATAATAAATCTATACAGATATCTCACCCTTATGGCGAGAAATGATATATGAAACTGAAAACTATAAAAAAAAACTTTTCCCAAAAGTGAATGCATTAACACTTAATGCATTAAAAATCTATTTTCGTGCCCATAAATGAATACTTAGGCAAGGAAAAAAGCTTTCAAAAGCTCCTTGTCAGTTAAGACGTTGTCAGTTAAGAGCAAAATATGTTTCGTTTTTTTCTGCAGGGATGAGACGTCTGTATAAATTTATTATCTGTGCCTTTAGTGTGTGCAAATTATATAAAAAAAAGGAAAATAGGAAAACTCATTTTAATGAAAAATGAGTGTGTAATTGAACTTTTTTATGTCAATAAAAATTCTTGGAGTGATTTCCGATCGATTGGTATATAATTTCTTTTCAAAAGAACACATAGTTAAATATCCATTCAAAGATTTTCCGGATCCATTTCAATGCTAGCTATAACTGGCCTCTTACAATACAATAAAAATATCACAACTCTGTCATAAAATACTTGTCTTTATTTTTAAATGAAAAAGTGCACTCTTACTGAGGCACCCTATACTTATTTGTTCCAAACGAATTAAAAAATTAATTGGGTTCTCCCATTTATTTGTAGTACCTACGACCACAGATAATAAACTTATACAGATGTCTCATCCCTGCAGAAAAAAATGAAACATATTTTGCTCTTAACAGACAACGCCTTAACGCTTTTTTCCTTGACGAAATATTCATTTATGGGCAATGAGGCGAGCGAAAATAGATTTTTAATGCATTAAGTGAATGCGTTAAAGCTTTTGGAAAAAGCTTTTTTTTTGGTAGCTTTCAGTTTCATATATCATTTCTCGCCACAAGGGTGAGACATCTGTATAAATTTATTATCTGTGCTACGACCTTACTTCTTACTACCTATACCTACCTACCTACACAACATTTTTGAGCTATACAAGGTGTCGCAAAAAAATAATACATATTGCACTTGCACTTGTCATATATTCTAATAAATCGCAAATCTCCCTCGCAACAACCAAAACAAAAAGATATGATAAGAAATTATCGCACATGTGAGATATTCTTTGTACCTCATTCATTTTCTTATTTTGTAATGTCCGGATTCTTGGTTGAGCATTCATTGTGTCTAGACGCCATTTTTGTCATTCCGCAAAACAAGATCTTTTTTCAACTTTTAAGGCCGTGTGCGAATTCAGTTAAAAATGGGTTAAAACTTGACGTTTGGTTAAATTTTGACACTTCGCATTATTTGACTAGCTGCTGAGCAGGTTAAAATATGACAGTAGTGGTTAAAAATTCATCCATTTTTATTTTTTAACCACAATTCATCCAATTCGCACACGGCCTAAGTACTTTTAACCCTGCAGTGCACACGTGGGGCCTGACAGGCCCAAGTGAAAATTAAAATACGTATAAAATTGGAACCGTTTTCGGAAATAAAATAATCTTTCATCTACCTTCCTACAACGTCGATATGTATCCTCGAACACAAAAATAACTGTAATAAGTTCAGTAGATTTTCACTAAATAGAGCTTCGGGCCTAATAGGCCCAAGGTATACATTCACGTTACTGTTTTTTTTAATTCTCAGATACAAAACGGTATATCTTTATTCTGTTTTCGGATTATTTTCGTGGGTTTTCTTTATTATTTTATGGATATAAGTGAGAGAAGGTTGTTTTCTTTTTGGGTTCGTTTCGTTTATCTCGTAAACTTGTAAAAGACCATTTTAAGGATCGTGCTTCAAACAGTCATTTGCCACTAGAAACTCGTTCAAATGCGAGAAAATTTGCTGGATTGCTGCCTGTTGAAGAAATAGCATTTTCCAATAATGTAAGTACCAGAAAAGATTGTGCATTCTGTACAAAACGAAGGAAGAGTCGATACTTCTGCGACAAATGCGGCAAATGCATTTGGCTCCAACATGAGCACTATTGTTACCCAACTTGCTCTATTTGATATTACTGTACAAAATATTTATGTTTTATCTTCTGTTTTTATTAGTTTTAAGATTGATTTTGAATAAATATTATAAACGAATGTATAAAATTTCAGTTTCCTCAATTATTTCTACATTTGCTCATAAAATTGTGTTTACGGGCCTCTCAGGCCCCACGTGTGCAATGGTGTGATTTTTTTTGAGGTGTGCACTGAAGGGTTAAAGTACCAAAATTACTAAAATAAAATATTATAAAGCTAAGTGTACACGATTGCCAGATCTGCAAGTATTGCCAGATCTGTCACTGAAAAATTTGTCTCGAATGGCTGACAATCGTGTACACACCAAATTAATTTGCAGACAAATAGTTTGGCTCCTAATTTGCAGACAAATATCTGCCAATTAATTTGTAGATATCTGGCAATCGTGTACACGCAAGCTGACAACCGTGTACATACCAAATTGATTTGCAGAAAAATTTGTTCATCAATCATTTTGAAGACAAATGAATTTGCAGATGTGGCAATCGTGTGTACACAAAATTCATTTGGAGATCACCAAATTTTTTTCATTTTCTGACGTTTCTGCAAACGTCTGACAATGAATAAATTTGCAGATGCCGTTTGAGGAACATTTGCAAATTTATTCATTGGCAGACAAATTTGGCGAAAACTACAAGGTAAATTTTAAGGTGCTTTTTTTATTTCAAAGAAAATGTATAAAAACTTTAACATTTATTTTCAGATATGGATGATTTCAATGAAAATGAAAGTGCTGAACATTTTCAGCCCACGGTTGAGGAATTTACATGCTCACCGCCGCATGAAAACTTGGCGAAAAAAATTAAAAAATCATATCGGAAGAGGGTAGAGAAGGAGTGGACCCATGGAGATACGTTGAAGTTGATACAAGAAATTGAGATTAGGCGGAGTTTGTGGGATGTTGGATGTCACGAATACAAACTGCCAAAAGAATTGTTATGGCAAGAGGTCGCCGACGCCACAAATATGACGCCAAACAATTGTAAAGGCAAGTGGGCTAACTTAAGGATAACATTTAATGCAAACCTTGACAAACGAAGAAAAAAAGCCATTGACGACGCGTCGTTTTTAACGACTCTCGAGGAGGAAGTGCCTGTTCAACAACCAAACATGCGTAAGGCTGACGTCTCTACGCCTTGTGATAGTGACACCAGCCAAAGCCGGAGCTCAAATATCAAGGCAATGGCGGTAGAGGCATTGCAAAGTATGCGATCCTCTTCTAAAACCCCGAAGACCCCATCCGTCCTCCTCTGCGAGTACATGGCTTCAGAGTTGGACACACTAACTAACAACAGAACAGGCTACACTGGCACGGTTGAAACTGAGAAGAGCGTTCAATGACATAATGGAGGAAGTTATTATGGTAAGTCTATTTTTTTATTTATTTTCACTCAGATTTATGTACAATTTTTGTATTTTAGCCATCTTCATCTGAACAGGAGCACTCGAGCAACGTAAATTTCGACACCAACCAGATTGTTTATGTTGCACACGATCCAGCAGACACTAGCGAATCATATTGTGAAAATTACGATTCACATGATTACAATTATTATGGACATGGTGAAAGCGCAACGAAATGATTATATTATGTATCATTAAAAACTATGTCTCTATGAATTTTCTTTTCCAATAAAAAACTTTTTGAAAGCAGACTTTTTTACATTTATTTAATCTTCAAAACACAAAATATTTTGACTTGTTTTACATGGTTCCTTTGATCTGGTTGATTTGTTTGTGCTGACTTGAAATTTTGAATAGGGTGTTCCGTGCTTGAAAATAATTAAGACCATGTTTAGACTCGCGCTGAGTTGAAATGAGGTTGAGTTTAACGAAGTAGGTATGTATTGGAACTGGACTCCTTCTACTAAAACCAATAAGAACATTGTTGATTGGAAAATAAAACAGTGTAATATTCCACAAAGATAAACAGTTTATATTTTATTTGAAATTGAATTTTAAAATTTTAATATTTGATTTTTTAAATGAATCTGTACTGCCATTCCACCTCACCCTCTTCGATGAAGTACGATTTAAATTCGTCTCGTATATCTTTGGCTTCCAATGGAGGATCAATACGGGATCTTTCTAATGGATACAACGTTTTAGCTTCTGGTTCTAAGTCTTGCCGCCAATCACCTAAAATTAGTTCATGATTTTCGTTGTAGCGATCAACATAATTACGAGGTGCGTAATTATTTTTATTCGTCGTCATCAAGAAATTATGCAGTACGCAACAGGCAAGTGTAACTTTCTTTGTCTTTTCAGCGTTCAAATGTATGGGTTTACGCAAGACTCGGAAGCGTGCAGACATAATACCGAAAACATTTTCGATGATTCGGCGAGCACGGCTCAAACGATAATTAAATACTCTTTGCACCATGGAGAGACCGCGTTCGCCAAATGGCTTCAATATGTTTGGTCGTAAAGCAAACGCGTCGTCTGCGACAAGGACATACGGAACAGGCAATTGTCTACCGGGTAGTGGTTTGTGTGGTGGCAAGCACAGCTGATTGTTATCCAACCCTTGTCCAAATGTACAGCGGTTGAACACACCACCGTCGGAAAATCGCCCATTGCGGCCGACATCGATGTAAACCAATTTGTAGTTCGCATCGGCTATACCCATTAATATGATACTATGTGTACCTTTATAGTTATAAAAAATGCTGCCAGAATTATGTGGTGCGACCATGACCACATGCTTCCCATCCACAGCTCCAATGCAGTTTGGGAATTGCCAAATTTCGTTGAAATCGTTGGCAATAACGTTCCAAGCCTCTTGTGTTTTCGGTGCCTAAAAATCGCAATTATTATACATTCAACAATTGAATTTTGTAAATTTACCTGAAGATATTCGTCCACGAGAACTTTATATATAGCATCGAGGACATATGGAATTATTCTCGAGATCGTTGTAGCAGGAATGCGAAACAGGTATTGCAACGACCGAAAATTGTCGCCGGTAGCTAGGTATCGTAGGGTTAACGCAAGACGCTCACCTGCAGAAATGCTCTTGCGCATATTCGTATCTTGTTTTTGAATATGTGGAGCAACAAAAGCTAAAAGGTGATCAAATTGGTTGCAATCCATTCGCAAAAAATTTCGATACAGTTCTGGTTCCTCTGTTCGCAATTCGACCATCAATTTTGCGTAAAATCCCTCCTGCTCACGACGGGCCACCCAATCCTTTGTCCATACCCTACGACACATCTTTTTGGGCTGTTTGGCTGTTTCTTCATCGCTGCTTTCTAATAAAAAAGCACTCAAAATAGTCGCAACTGCCAGTTTTTTTTCCATTTATCTTATTTTTTTATATTTCACTTTGTAGCTTTAAAAATTTTTGACTGATGTCAAAATGTGTGACAATGAGCTGAAAATAAATTTGCACATCCAAAATTTGATTTGGTGTGTAGGTACACGGTTGGAAGAAAATCTACAAATGTTTGCAAATCTATTGCTAGCTATTTGGCCAAATTAGTTTGTCGACATTGTCAGACAAATATTTTTGGCAACAGATTTGCAGATGTTTGTAGATTTCTGCAAACCGTGTACACACAAATTAAATTTTCAGCTCATTGTCAGCTCATTTTCACACATTGTCAGACGTTTGCAGATCTGACAATGATTGTCAGACCTGGCAATCGTGTACACTAAGCTTAAGCAAAGAAAATATTTCAACAAAGTGTTCTTTCGACGATTTACGGTGGATGGTGTTTCTCCAACACGGATGTTGGTGGATTTCAGCCACACGTGTTTCGGCTGCTCACATTCCTGTTCGTAGAACCTGCCTTGCTTTTCCACGCACGGATTAATTGTTTTTTACTGCTATGAAGCAACAATCTGATTTTTTTAAATCAAAAAAAACTACACCATACAATAAAACTATGGAAGCTGCTCAACAACTCATCGCCCTTGGTCAGACACCAAGCACCAGCACGCAACAAAGCCTCGACAAGACAAATTCTCCCCAAGTGGAGACGCAACCAACTTTCATCAACAATGCAAACGAAATCATGTCTGCAACGACTAAGCATTTATTGCCACCCCCCTGAGGATGTCGAAAGTGACCAAAGTGACTGGGAATCCCCGCCAAAAAAACACACCGCAGCTGCTGCTAAAGTGAATTCCACATCTCAAAAAATGGACTTTGAGTCTGAAAAAAATAAATTTGCTGCACTGGCAAACGTGAAACTACAAACAGTGGTAAACAGCAAGCACAACAATTCCGTGTCTAAACAACTGCAACAAAGAACCATCAACGACGATGAAGAAAAGGACAGCGAGGGAGCCCCTCCAGCAACATCCAGCGATAAGCAAAATAAATCAACTGTAGAAGACAAAATGTATTCAGGTAAGTTCTGTCCACCTATAATATTGAAAAATATAGATGTTAGAAAATTAATTTCCGAATTCCAAGAGAACTCGGTAGAGTTTAAGTACAAAATAGTGAACAGGGGTAGTATTTGCAAATTATATATTGATGATAGCGATGCTCATAGGGAGTTGATGCGTATGCTGAGGGACACAGGTGATGCACAAGCATAGGTACTCCTTCACTCTGAGGGAAGATAAAACAACAAATGTTGTCCTTCGTGGACTTTCATCCGATTATCCTCCTGAGGAAATCCATAATGAATTAAAAAACCGAATCCCCAACATTTCTAACATATCACCCTTCGAGACATTAAGGTCATTTTTCATTTCATTTCATTTCATTTTTATTTATAAGTATACTTATACACATTAAGATACAAATATCTTATAAGCTAGTGTAAAGTTAAATTTAGAAACAAATTTTATCATGATAACAACTCATAGAGGCTTAAATTATTCAAAATTTGAGTAAAATATATGTAAAAAAAAAGAAAGAAAAGTAAAGAAAATTAATTGATTCAATTAGATAAATAAAATGCCTTAAGTTCCTTTTGAAATCCCTTCCTATCACTTATGCTCCTAAAATGTCGTGGGAGAGAGTTCCAAAGCCGAACGGCGTAAACGAAGAACTGACGTTCAGACGTCAAACATGAAAAACGCGGCTGAAGGATCTGCGCTGATCTAGTAGAAGCACAGAAAGTTATTTTGTTGAACAGATTCGGAGGTTGCTGGGTTTGTATAATGTTAAACAGCATGGTTAAAGATCTAAATTGCAGAAGCTTATCGAAGGTTAGGGTGGAAATTTTGTTCGAGAAACTAGATACTCTATCAAATCGCTGGAGTCCGAAAACGTATCTTATTGCATTATTGTAAGCAACATTTAATTTTCTTTTGCACATTGCATCGCATTTCCCATACACCTCACATCCATAGGTAAGAATAGGAATGATTAGCGATTTCACCAACACAATTCTGGTTTTAATTGGAGTAAAATACTGTGACGCCCATAAAGAACGTAACACACCATAAACTTTTCCTACTGCTACACTGATGTGGTTACTCCAAGTCAGAGTTTTGTTGAAAACCATTCCTAAGTTCTTGGCTGTGGAAACATATTCGATGGGGTCATTGTTGAGGATGATCGTGGGAAAATAAGAGGTTGATGTACTTTTCCGAGAGATTACAATACACTTAGATTTAGCTGAATTGATTGAAAGGAGATTTTTCTTTGCCCAATTAGCTATGTTTTCAAGATCAGCATTAATGCGACTTACACAATCTTCGCAATTAGTCCGAGAGGGCAGCTAATTTGAAGCTGAGCGTCATCGGCATAGAGTTGAATATTAGAGCTTGTAATGACAGATGGAAGTTCATTAATATAAAGTGAAAAAAGCAAAGGCCCCAAAATAGAGCCTTGTGGTACTCCTGTAGGCACGGCTATAAAGTTGGACAGTAGGTTGTTTGCATAAACCGCTTGTTCCCGACCAGAGAGATATGACATAAGAAGTTTTGTCGCAGAAGAAGAAAAATCAAAACAATTTAAGAGCTTATTGCAAAGAATATTGTGATCAACAGTATCAAAAGCACGTGAAAAATCAAGCAGTAAAAGAAAAGTTATTTGATCATTATCAATGTTTTGTCTTATTTCATCGACTACTGTCAGCAAAGCGGTAATACAACTATGTTTTTCCCGAAAACCAGATTGCAACGGTGAAAGTGCATGAGTAGCCAATAAAAAAGAATTAATTTGAATTTTCATTACTTTTTCGAATGCTTTCGACAGAAACGGAAGTATGGATATGGGCCGGAAATCCTTTCCACTTGAATTTTTCGGAACCGGTATGATTTTCGCTCTTTTCCAAGCGGTTGGAAAAACACTGGTTGTTAAAATACTGTTGAAGGCGTAAGTAATATAGGGCAGTACTATGGGTAGTAATATTTTTAAAAATTTGGGATGGACACCATCGATTCCAACAGCGTTCGATTTGATGGAAAGTATGCTTTCAACTACTTGAACCTGGTCAATTCCGTTAAATCCGAACTTATGACTTGTTTCAGCGATGTTTTCAATAGGTAAGTTAGCAAGAGATGGCAATCGTATTGCATCCGAAGACTGCGGAAGAGTTACAAAGTTTTGGTTTAGCAAATTCACATCAATAGATTTGCTGACATCGCCTTGCTGTTTACCCAAACCTAAGTTTCGTAGGTTCTTCCAAAGGGTTTTCCCACTTAAACAAGGGTCAAGCTGGTTAGCGTATACTTGAGCCTTCGTTGAACGAATAAGAGAAACGGTTCTGTTACGAAGACTACAAAATTCTTCGCGAAATGCACTAAGTTTATATCTCTTCCAGCGTTTATATGCTAGGTCACGTTTTTTCATAAGTAAACGTATATCTGGGGTAAACCAAGAGCCTTGCCTGGAGTTAAAAGTTTTAGTCCTCAAAGGAACATGTTTTTCAAAGAGGTGATTAATATTCATTTGAAGAAAATCAATTTGCTCATTACAAGAAGCCATGAAATAAATATTTTCCCACGCTATACTCCGAGCATCGCACTCTAATGTAACAAGGTTAATACGGTTAAAATCTCTGAATGTGAGAGTGGTAGGTGAACTAGTCAAGGTAAACTCAAAAGTAAGGTAAATGAGATCATGTTTTGAGAAAGCGGGTGCGGACAACTGATCATACATGAAAACTTTATTAGGTTCACTTACAAAAAAAACGTCGAGAAGTGTAGCAGTATGTGAGGTAAAGTGTGTAGGGGAAGAAACATTAACGGGAAACAGATTCAAGGCAAGCATACTTTCCACTAAGTGGGTTTCCAGAAGTAAGTCACTATTCATATCCCCACACACAATTACTCTAGAACAAGAGACCGCTATTTCTTCAAGTAGAGATATGAGAGGTTCAGTGCTTATTTGTCTGTGAGGTCTGTACACAACACCCACTAAAAGCCGCTCACATTCCCCAACAAGTTCTAGAAACAAGAATTCTATTTGACTGTCATTTGAAGACCTGCTTTTAACAACGCACGAGATACTTTCTTTTAGATAAATAGCAACCCCACCACCATTACATCTACTTCGATCAGCACGAAAAAGCTTGTACCCAGCAAGTTTTAAAAAAGTATCATTAAGATTACTCGAAAACCTCTCTGAAATACAAACGGCATCAACCCCAGAACCTTCGAAAATTACTCGAAATTCGTCCATCTTACACCTCAAACTTTGTGCATTTAAATGACAAATTTTGAGGCCAGATTTTTGCGCAACTAAGATTCTGACGAGTGATCGCAGCTCAACATAACCGTCGGAATCAGGAACTACAACATTACTATTAACCAACACCGAGCCGGTGATGTTTTAAACAAATACAAAAATTTGAACACGACATAAGGAGTGATATAGGAAAAGACTTCGAGGAGAAAAAAAGGCCAAGAGAAAAATTAAAACATAAATTTAAAAGCATTATTCAAATTCAAAAATAAAAGCAAAAAACAAATGATAGCATCAGAAATATGAAGGTAGAAAAAAAATAATTGGGGCTATTCGGCGAAATCTTTTATTCTGTTATTCTGTTATTCTGTTATGAATTCCCATACAAAAGTTTTATTTGTCAAAAAATCTTTTTTGAATAACAGATTTGGTATTCAGCAAGCCAAATCTGTTATAAAATCTGTTAAGAAATCTGTTATGAACTGTCAAAAAATTCGAACATACTGAAAATCTTTTATAAATCGCCTATTTGGTATTCAGCAAGCCAAAATCTTTTAAGAAATCTGTTAAAAATCATAAAAGAATAACAGACAACTTTTTGGGACTTTTATGATAAAAGATTTCAATAAGTACTACGATTTCAGTTAAAAATAAATGTTTTTAATACTTAAATTTGAAGCGTGAAGGACACAGCTCGTTCATAGGTACATAAAATGGTTATGTTTTATGTTTAATCCTATGGTTTTATGTTTTAAGTGGTTTTTAGTATTTCCAGTAAAGTGAAAGTGGTGCATTTTAATAATAAATTTGTACGTATCGACTATCGACAGTTGAGAAGATTCGAGGAATTCTGCTAGATCTGTCGTGTTTATTCGGACAGAATGGTCGTTTCAAATTGTTTCGATAGCCAGTGATGATGGGCATTTTTGGGTAAGTTACTACTGCCGTCTTAAGACCAACGTGTCTTTTAAGTTTTATTCATTATACAGGAATATCACTTTTATCTTTCAGAGGCGACGTTGTCACAATGGAGTATGTGGAGAATCAGGGCAAAAGCTGCACTAAAACTATACTCGAATGCAATTTCACTATGCCCCGCTTCGGCCGCCTACTAAGCCAATAGTGCTGCATGCCAAATGATGCTCTGCAACTATCACAATGCCCTGGTCAATGCGCGCACATCCATTTGAATCGATTCAAATTCGAAAAGGAGTACGTTTGCTCCACCATCCTCGGCAATATCATCGGCACCGTACAGTTCGTCAACGACAGGGTCAAGAAGAACGATACCACATCAGCCGATGCTATTTATGTGCCTGTACTACAGTGACAATCTAGAGAAGGAATTTTGCACTTTGAACGTGCTCTACAACTCGATCCGCACCATACAAAGGCTACGCTATAGCAGAGAAGTGAATCGTGTAAAGGCTACCACCGTCGCGTCGTCTCGTATTAGAGAGATGTTTGCTCCCAGAGCATGCAGAAAGTCTGTGATGGTTGGCAAGCCCTTGAGTAAATTGACAATGCGCAATCTGATTGATTATATGGGCGAAATTGAGCAGCCTTAGGTAAGAACACATCTGAAATCAACTCGTACAGGAAAAAGATGTTTAATATGGTAATTTTTATAATTCGGTTTCAGAACTGTCCACATGGCCGGCCCACGCTGACATGCTGCTAGACGCAGAAGCAGAGGACAACGATGATGATAGCAGCGAACATTCTGACTTGTCGACACTGGCGACACAAAAAAAAAGTAAAGAAAAATGTGTTGTATTTTCAAAAATACGTGATTTTTATTTGTACAATAAAAAAAGACCGTTAACTTTAAACACTTATCGCTGTAAATATATTGAACCCACTATGCAATTTCATGGCTCCCGGCTGGGAGAAATCAAAATCATTAGTAAATTGTCCCTTCATTATTTGAAAGACCGGATCCTGGAATGTGGTTTGTGTACGTCGTGCAAACGATTCGGAGGCCGCTGAATTTGTCGACGAGGATGCAAGTGAGCCGGAGATATTTTCAATACCGATTCCGAAAGTCGATACAAGTTTCTTGACAAAGTGCAGCGTGTGGGGTGTGATTGTGGCTTTATTTACTGCACTCTTGTTCTCAAACGCGATAGCATAGCATTTGATTAAGCCTTGACGCAGCTGACGGAGAACTTCTTCGGTCCAGCTCTCGCGGAACCAAACCATTTGGGCGACAATTCCTTCGATGGAGCTGAGGATTGTCGGATGGATTTCTCGCTGGACGTGCATTACTTTCGAACAACGCCACATTGACGATGCTGCTTTTATGGTTTGCTGTGTGTTTTGGGATGGATTTGCCCTTTCGCCGGATTGTTCATCAGCTTGTTGTTGCTAAAAACAGAGAAAACAGTGTTTTAGAGCCAGTCCTCGTAATATTCTGATAAATACTCACATAGCCTTGCATCTTATTAGCCTGCTCGGTGGCCTTATGTCGCTCCCTTTGCTCAATCTTCATAGTTAAGAACAGCGTTCTTATTGGGAAGTAGACCGCTTGTGGATACATTCTTCCAACCTTAACGAAAATAATGGACACTTCAAAAATGGTATCGCTCAAAAAGTTGCAGAAAAACAAACTTACATGACTCAAAAGATTCAGAATGACCTTGCCCTCATATTGGACGAGACAGCACAGCAATTGTGGAATCCACGGCAGCCAATGCAGCGGAGGCACTCCAACAACATATTTCTCCAACGCGTCCATAAGTGAAGCCTTCGCATCATCGTACGACAGAAGCCACAGCACTTTAGCCAAGTACTTCCTCGTTTTGTTTTCGTTTTGATGCCGACATGCATGCAAGAAACACGTTATCGCACTCACACCAATCATCATCTGCCTTGGCTTAGAAGTGAATATCTGTTCGAGATAATCACCCCACAAGGCCCAAGCTTTGGTGAGACCATCATGCAGCTTAGCTGCAGCACTGAAGGCTTTATTGGCTTCATCCGAGCGTCCCAGCTGCGCGAGCAGCAATCCTTTGAGAGCATACAATACGGCATTGTTTTCAGAGCTAAAGTATTTGAGATTGGTAGATTCGATGACTTCGAGGGCCTCGTTGAGTTCGGCTCGTCGGCCGACCGATGCCATTTGGATGTTGCATTTGACTTGTTGACGGATTTTCTGGAGGCAATCGACAATTGGAACCGATGGAATCGTATAGATCCTCGAAAGAGACTCCTGGCAAACACTGGTCAGGTTATCTTTCCTTGCAATTTTACCGAAATTGATGATCGCCTGCGCTGAGGCATGCACTCCCAACATTGTATTCCCCTGGTCTGTTTGCTGCTCCAAGTGTTGAGTAATTTGATAGTGATGCTGACGCCATGTGAAAATGTCACTCCAATGCGACAGATCATCAGTAATCACTGGCAATCGATTGCGCCATGTCTTTACAATAGCCTTCATATCATGCAGCGAAGAGTTTCGTCCCTGGCCCTGTATAAGCCCTTGATGGATCTGACAAGCTTCCTGCAGTTCCATTATCTGCTGAGCCGTCTGCAGATACTGCAAATGAATGTGAGAGACAATCTGTGGCAGACGTCTCCATTCGCGCATGCACATCCCCGATGCTATCTCAACATGACGTTCCACATTCGAAAGCTGCTGTTCTTCCTGATTTTGTTTCCTAAAGATAAATGTGTGAATGTGAAAAGTGTGCAAGAAACAAAAAGATCTTACCTCGCAGTCTGTCACTGAAATCACTAGCCAGCACTTATAGTCTCTCCCTGAGGGATCCCTTCTTTGAACTTTGGTGCACCACTTGGGAGAGGAGAATGGAAATGTATCGCAGAGCTTGACCTTGCATCTATTTAGACAGAAAATTGTTAGAAAAAAGTAACACCCACACAATCTTGGTTACTTCGACTTACCCCAGCAATGCCATTTCCTAATAAAGCAAAAAAAAAAGTATTTCTTGTGAAATTCCATAAAAACCTACTTACAATGTGATTCAAGCAGGAACGACTTCCGCAAGTTCCATTGAGAATTGCTTAGAATCTTTTGAATGTGTATCTACCCAGTTCTGCGATGGTCCAATGAGGGCGTTAAACAAATTCAATTTTTCCTGTCGCCAGTCGGCGTTTATGTGTTTCCATTGCTGCTTCTGTGCCGATTAGTAGGACTGTGAACTGCAGTATTGTTTTTGTGCAATTTCATTGATTGCTTCACCATTTTTCGGGTGTTGAACATGCAATAATTACACAATGCTGCGGAATTCTTTTGCACGGTAAGAGAATGCAATAATCTAAATTGGGCAGACAAAGGTGAAGTCCAATAAATAGAAGAACAAACATACATACTTGTCCTTGTAATCCGCCAAGGCGATTTCAGGAAACTGGAACTCCTGTTTTGTTCCGGAAAATGCAGGGGCTGGTTTCTGAAAAGATGACATCATCATATAAAATAGATAAATTAAAACTGATTTGAATAGAAATTTAACTTACCATCAGTCTTGGATATCCATATTCTTCAGAAATTCCTTTAACAATTCCATCCTGGTTGACAAATCACAAAATTTATTTTAGGTGACAGCTGGTAAATGACAGATGTCTCATAACAGATTTCTTTTTCGAAAAATTCATAACAGAATTTTATAAAAGTTCGAAGTTCTGAATACCAATTATAAAAGATCTTTTATTTCTAAATCTTTTATGATTCATAACAGAAAATTCATAACAGAATAACAGAAATGGCAGAATAGCCCCAAATGTTTAATTATAATTAATAATAAAGAGTAATGAAAAAGTATCAATTTAAAAAGAGGGAAAAAAATTATTTTATCTGGCAATGTTGTCTAAATTCGAAAATCTAATATATTTTACGTTCAATAGGTTGCTAACCCAGTAATTTATTTAATGTTTCAATGTTGTCAACAATGTGAGCTTCGCTGTCATCTTGATGAACTTTGATGTAAACAAATCCCCGTGCGGTGAATGCAGAATGTATTTTTTTATTTTTCTTCAGAGTGAGTGCATTACGGAAAATACTTTGATTTTTTTTTTGTAAGGCTTTCGCGCAAGTAAACAAGTGAAGTACCTTCGGATGAAAACCCAAGATCGCACAGGTTAAGTTGGCGTTTGTTTTGAGCTATGAAAGTTCTTATTTTCCTTAGAGTCATGTTTTTATCGAATGGTGAAGCGAATTTGAGTAATACGGCGGAATCCAAGCGATTATCGGAGGGGCGAGTGCGGTAAATTTTGTTGAGTACAGGTGTATCGAAACCAATAGTGTTGCAAAGTGTGTTAAATATTGCTGAGAGATTCTCCTCGGGTTGATGTGGTACTCCGTAAAGAATAGCGTCAGCGGCAACAAGCCTATTTTCTTGAGCTTCAGCCATATGCTGCAGCTTACCAATATTGGATATGGCGTTTGACAGCTCAGCTTCGTTTATTGACATTGTTGTTTTGGTGTCGGAGAGTGAGCTTTTTATTAGTTTCATATCGGTCTTAAGTGTTTCAATCTCGGCAGTTGCAGCGGTGAGTGACGACTCTAATTTGTTTACTCTTTCGCATATGGCATTCAAGTTAGATTTAATTTCGGTTATGTGGTTTTCAGTTTTTTCAATTTTTGCCAAAATTCGTGTTTCAGATTCGGAAATTCGATTGTTAATTGTTTTAGAAATGGACTCACATAGACTTTTCAGGCGGTCATCAATTCGTTTCCATAAAGCACAGTCGATTTCGGTAAGAGCTTTTATCGAAGGGGAATCGGTAGTTGGTGACACATTTGTATGTTTATTCGAGTTTGCAGTATTTCGGGCTGTTTTTTTTTTGTTCAGTGCCTGACATTATTTGTAAGTGTAGTTAAGTTTGTTTGTAAATGTGGGGTAAATGCAAGGGTGTTAATGCATGTGTAAGAAATCGGAATGAGACGGAAAGTCAATTTTTTAGATTTGAGGTTAACTATCAAACCGAATTCACTTAATTTAATTTGATAAATATAATTAAATTACGACAGGACACTACCAAAAACAGCGATAAATGTGAAGTGTTTATTGGCAAGAACCATTCAAACTTTTAAGGAAGCTAATCGGACAATTTTTATAGGGAAATTTAAATAAACCAACCGGAGCGACAAAAAGCACGTCTATTGAGCTGTTCTCATTTCAATTTTTTTTTTTTTTTCAGCAAAGCAGGACAAAATAAAATATAATCTGTTTCTTGTTCGTCTGCTTCCTGGTACCGATGCGTCAGAACTATCAAAAATTAAATTCTTATTCCACACCAGGGTCTATTGGGAGAAACCCAGGGGAAATCGAGGCCCCCTACAATGCAGGAGATGCCAACAATTTGGGCACTTGGCCAAGAACTGCGCCTTTGCGTACAAATGTGTGAAGTGTGTGAATCGACACGAACCCGGCGCCTGCACTGTAGTGAGGGATGAGAGTAGCAAAGCGGTGTGCGTGAACTGTGGAGAAAACCACCCGGCTAATTTCCGAGGATGCAAATTATTTAAATTGTACGAATCCAGGAGAAAGCAGCTTTTGCAAGAGGCAATAAACAAAAAAGAAAAAGCTAGAAACCTATCGCTCGCCCTTTCTAATGGGGCCTCGATCATCCCTGGGGTCGACTATGCGAGTCACTTCAAGACTCTTCCCAATGACTCTCAAGTTGCATCTGGCCCTCTGGGCAGAGGCAGACAACAGGAAACATCCTAAATCAATTCATGGCACTCTCCAACGACCTCTTTGGTTACGATATGAGATCCTTGTTGAGCAAAATTGAAAAATTTATGTCAAACCTAGAAAACTTTAATTCCTTAACCGAAAAAAGAATGGCCTACTTGGATCTGGTCAATGAACTTCTTTTCTGTTCCAAATGATGTTGCTAAATATATTACAATATAACATTTCGTCGTTAATTGCACATTCTAGGAGAATTGAGCTTCTAAAAATTCTCCAAGAAAATAAATGTCACTTTGCTTTCGTTCAAGAAACTCATCTATCTAGTAGACATAAAGTCTTCCTAGATAATTACTGTATTATCCGAAATGACAACCTTCAAGGTGCTGCGTTAATTCTGAAAAATAACATTAAATATGAGCTCGTTAACTTTGATTCTAACATTTTTCCTTCAGTTTTCATAAGTATTAGATGCATCGAGGACAACATCTCGAAAAACTATCTTCTAGGATCGTTATACTTTCCCTCGTCTTGTGCTGTCTCTCAACTCACAAATGAGCTAAATAAATTAGAAAACTTAGCATCCAGCTTTGACGGAGCAATTATCGGAGGAGACTTGAATGCCAGAAGTCCAAACTGGAGAGATCATTCATACAACATTAATGGCAAGACCATTGAAGCCTGGCTTCAAAATTTCACCCCGTCTTTAACTTTGCTCTCTTCGGACACTCCCACTTTTCCAAGAGGACCGTCCTTTCTCGATCACTTCCTGATCTCGAGCCACTTGATCAACAGTTTAGATCCAAATTTCTCACTCACCACGCTTCCAACTTTTTCTGACCATTGCCAGCTCCTTTTGAAAATTTCCCTCAAGGAAGCTAATTTTTGTACCTATGATCACCCGTCATATAGATCATTTAGAAACACCAACTGGAATTCATTCAAAAGACAACTTGATCAACGCCTAAATGATTTTTTCCCTCCTCCAGATAATTGTATATCTAACGAAGTTATCGACGCTCATATTTTACACTTCAATAATTCACTTCTTTCCACCTTAGATAAAAACTCCACAAGCGTTTCTCTCTCAACAAAAAAATATAAAAACTTGCCTATTGAAATTAACAATTTATACAAAATAAAACATCAGTGGCAAAGGCGCTTGAAAAATATATTTCACAATTCACTTAACAGAGTTAACGCACAATACAGAGAACTTGCCTCACAAATCACACTTCTTAACAAAATTATTAAAGAGAAAGTGAACATCTGGTTGAACAAAACACTCAGTGACAGACTGGCGAAAATTAATCCTGGGCCCCTGGCATTTAAAGAAGCATTTAGAATTGTTGGACGCAAGAAAAGATTCTCCTGTAATAAGGTGTCAGTGAACGAGCAAACGTTTATCAATGCAACTAGTGTTATATCAGCTTTTGAAAATCATTTCAAGGAAATTTACAAGGAAATTGTTCCTATGCCTAATTCCCACACCACCCAGGAAGCAATTGCAGCTGCTAGCTCTATAGCTCACAACACTCCAGAGCATATTTTCATATTCGACTCCGTAAACAGTGCACTTCGCCCAATGGCCAATCACATGTTCACTGACACTGATACAGTCAGAAGCGTGATTAAACAGTTAAAACCCAAAAAGTCCACTGGACCAGATGACATTTCCAACTTTGCCTTGAAAAAGCTCTCAGATTCAGGGATACAATTCCTTACAATTATTTACAACCAGTGCATTAACAATGCTTATTTCCCAACCTGCTGGAAAATAGCCAAAATTCTGCCAATTTTAAAAAACAAAACAGCCACGACATTAATAATTTTAGGCCAATATCTCTAGTTTCAAACACCGGAAAAATCCTTGAGAGAATAGCACTACAGTTCCTCAACTCGTCACTCGAAAACCCCATTGATCCGATTCCGGATTTCCAATTCAGTTTTCGTAGAGGGCACTCTACTCTACACGCTTTAATCAAATTCCAAAACGATGTAATCTTAAATCTACGCGACGGGCAATGCACTGTCGCTTGTTCCTTAGATGTGGAGAAGGCTTTTGATAGCGTGTGGAGAGACGGACTCCTCGCAAAAATGTCTTCTCTTAGTTTCCCAGCTCATGCGATAAACATAGTTTCCTGCCTGACAGATTTTTCTTTATCCAAATCCAAAACTCCAAGGGCAATATGTGCGAGCACAATCGAGGGGTACCGCAAGGTTCCATCTTGGGCCCACACCTTTACAACATCTTCATACATGATTTTCCTCATCAATTTACGGATAATAACATCGTTTCCACTGGACTATTATATGCGGATGACACCATCGCTTATGCGAGTCATGCATCTCCATCACTTGCCCTTAGTGTTTTGGAAAAACACTTATGTAGAATTAACACCTATTATTAAAACTGGGGAATTAAACTGAATGTTCAAAAATCTGAAGTCATTGTTATTAGGAATGCAAGTGGGAAGGGACCTCCTGGCGTTGTGAAAGAAAGCAAAAATCTCTCTCTCAGACTGAACGGCGGCATTATTCGGCCTAAAAACAATCTGAAATATCTTGGAGTGAATTTCAATAATCTATTGAAATTCAACTCACATGCCAAAATTACAACCGAAAAGGCGAGAAAAGTCTCCAACATGTTTATGCCATTTTTTAAACATAGAGCTTTAAACCGCAAAACTAAGTTGCTTTTCTACAAAACGCTGGTCAGACCGGTCCTGAACTACGCATTCCCCATTTGGTTTTCCATCTCGCCTACAGTGGCAAATTCCATGGAAATTTTGGAAAGAAAAATCCTAAGATTATGCTCTGGAAAAAACTTTGAGTCCCCCACCAAACGCTTCTCCAACAATTACATTTATAATATCACTAAAATCATTCCGCTGATGAGATACAACCTAACTCTCATGAAAAAAACAATTATGAGTTTAGAACTTTCAGAAAATGACCTTATTAGTCACGTCATTCTTTCACAGATAGGGTCCACTTGGGACAACTCCAGTTACTTATCTCCCCTCGGAATTACATCTTTTGACCTGGATTCCTCACTAACATCCACTCCCTCGTTTTACTCCACGGCCACTTCGGGCCAAAACCGTGGCTGAATGCTCCTAACCTAATCTATTTTAAAGATGCTTTCAACTGCACACATATCTCTGTTCACTATTTTTTACGGGGACTGTGCCGACCGCTGAAATCTAAATTTTTGTAAATAAAGTTATTATCTTTCCTGTGTTGGTGGACAGGACTTACCTGATAATCTTAATTAATTAAATAATGTATAGAATTAGTTTATATTCGTTATTCTTGCTGTATTATTCTCTAATTTGATTGAAAATAATAAGACTGATTGTAACATAAAAGACTAAAAAGAAAGATAAAAAACAATCTCAAATTGCTCAACCAATTCGATGTATATTTTTGTATCCATGTTTTATGTGTAATCATAAGTACAATGTACCCTCAAGATTGAATTTTCATAGATTCAATTTCAAATATTTATCTCGTTACAAGAGAAAAAGAGACAATATTATAACTTTTAACTTTTACTTATCTTTCATTTTTTCAATATCTAACTCAAAATTGCTGTGAATTTTAATGAAAAGAAAATCTTATAGAGCGCTCTCGCTCTATCACATAATAACTGGTTGAATGTTGACCATTCGTTATTTGGTTTTAAGTAGTATTAGTGTTATGTATATATGTATATTCATGTGACATGTCGTCAAAGAAAAAGTATATGTAAACTCTCTCCTGAGCAAGAGCAGTCAGACTATATTCAAATAAAGCCACGAGGCGTTCCATTTTACTGTCAAAGCAGGCAATACATTATAGCCGCAGTTATACTTAAGTCATCGATAAGTAAACACCACATGTAAAATTTTTATAAGGACTCAATAAAGAATATTCTATTCTATTTTGTAATGTCCAACAACAAAAAACAAAAAGAAGCCACTTACTTACCGCATTCTTTTTATGCGCTTTCTCTATCTCCCGCTCTAACCCTTCTTCTATAATTATGTCATCTGCACATATCTATTTTCTCATCTTGCATCTTTCTTCTACTTCTATGTAAAGCAATATCGAGTTTTCTTCACACTTCTATGAATTGAAGAACAAAAAGTACATTTTCTGTTGAGGAGAAAAAACAACATCTTTTGTAAGAAAGGGAAGAGAAAGCAAAACAAATTGCAGCACCACCTAGTGACATTCCCTTGAACCCAGCTTCTTTGTGTGTGTGATCGACCATTATTTTTTGACAAAAAACGCAAAATAGACGATTTTTCAAAAATTCAAATTAAAAAGACCATTAGCAAACAAATTGTTTTGTTATTTGAATTGAATAAAAAAAATAACAGAAAAAAATAAAAAAAATATTTGCTAGTTTTATTACCCATATTTCACTTACAATGACCTTACAAATATTGACATTTTGAAGTTTATTTTTAAATATGTTACAGGTGAAAAATTAAAAAAAAAACAACGACGTTTAGTAATACATATATTAATCTTTCATAAAAAAAATATTTCAAAAAATTCAAAAATATATTAATCAATTTCCCGGGCAAACGCGCAAAATGCTAGACAAAAAATAGGTATTTTTTTTGTTTGTGTTAACAAAAACATTTGACAAACATAAAAACAAAAATAAAAAAAATTACTCCGTTAAAATTACATATTTAAAGCTTTGAAAAAAGTTGATTTGACTTCACTACCTTTTATATTTTAGAAGTTATACTAAAAAATACATTCATACTTTTTACGTAATTTGCTGTATTTTTCATTGTTTTTCGAATTTTGTGTGGAAAAAATTATAACGATAATCGAAAAAAAAACAACGACGTTAAGTAACATGATATATTGTCATTATAAAAAAAATATAAAATAAATAAAATGTATTTAACCCATTTCCCATTAGTTAGCGCAAGCGTCTTTCAAAATTTTATAGTTTTTCCGTTTGCTTGTCGGTTTTGAGGTACCTACATCGAATTTGTATTTATTTTTTTTAATTGCACAAAAATTTGACACTATTTAATATCAATCGAAAACCGTTTGTTTTATTAAAATATTCGAAAAATTGCGAACGCTACACAGTTTCGCGCAAAAGCCCAACCTTTTTTTACATGGGAAACCCCCCCTTAAGTCTTCTGGACAGTATTCAAAGAAGAGCATTCAAAATGATTGGTGACAATACCATCGTTGAGTCATTTACGTCTCTAGAACATCGGCGCAATGTTTCATGCCTCACCCTATTTTACCGATACTTCAACGGTTTATGCTCTAGTGAAATAGCCAGTTGCATTCCTCCCCTTAAACAATTCGCCCGTAATACTCGCGCTTCTAGGAATGCCCATCAGTTTACCCTCGAGCCCAACTTCGGTCGTACCCTCAAGTATAGAGAATCGTTCTTTAGCCGTACTTCGCGAATGTGGAACTCCCTTTCACACTCTGTCTTTCCAAATCATTGCAATGTCCAGGAATTTAAGACCAATGTACACCGGCACCTCCTTTCCAACCCCTTTCCTCCTTCCTAAAGCACTCACTGTGTCTCTGGCATAATAAGGGCATAAAAAACCCCATAAAAAAAAAAATTAAAAAAAAACTTAGTTATCAACAATAACAATAATAAAGCAGGAAAACCCTGCTTACGAAGACTCTTTATTAAATTTTGTTTCCATTACGATGGGTTCCTCTTTCTTTTTCTGGAAATTGTTGGTGTTTCACTGCATGCTATTAAAATTAAATTGCTACCTTTGATTTGATACTAATAGGTGGGGAGCCCCCATACAAGAAATTCCTGTCATCGCGCCCACTAAAATTTCAAATGAGGAATTAAAGATAAAGCCAAGACGAATAAGATTCGCTTGGTCGGCGTGAATTGAGTTAGCCGGAAAGGCCGCGCATACCTGTTGCAATTTTGTGAATGACTGTGAAATGTCTCTATCATCACGGATTCCATTTCTGTTTCTTTCATTACACGCGTCCTTATGTTAGATGTAGAAATATCTTGGTTTGCTTGCTTTAAGCTGCCGAAAGTACTGCGCAAACAAGGTAAATTTTTCTTACACATACCACAAAAAAATGACTCAAATCGTTAGTGACCTTGGAGATACGACAAAAAGAACACTGAATATCTCGGGAACTAAAACAGATATAAAAAAAACGGATTTTTACAGAATTGTAGGCAAAAAATATATTACCAAAACTGCATTTAAACCTCAAAACCCCAATTTTTCACATACGACAAACATTTATCCAAGCGATCGATATGTTTAAATAATACATATATCAAAATTTAAAATCTAAATTCCATTATAAAATGTATATTTACATATTCTTGAATACTGCATACCCAAATTAAGAATACAACATTTTTGATAAATTTTATACATACAAAATTGATTTAAGAAAAAAAACGCTTCAAGGATTTTTTTTTTAATTTAAAAATCAATAATTTCTTAAGAAATCTGATGAGATCAATTTTTTTTTTCAGATAAAATGTTTTTTTTTTTTTGGTGGTTGGGTGTTGTAGGGTCTGGGGGCTTATGCTGTAACTTTTCCTACACACCAAGTGCTTACTTTACCTCCTCGTGGTAGCCACCGGATACTGGTTATATCTCTAGATATAACTTGCGAAACTTGTAAGCGCGGGTGCAAATCGGGCCCCTCCACAGTGAAAAACTTGAAAGTTATGAGAGAGATACCAGCCTCGGATAATGAACCCCCTCTTATGGTAACCAGACCCGGAACGACAACGGACTACGCATTGAGAGTTTGTACCTGGAATGTAAGAACCCCTTCACTCCAGGTGCAACTCAGAAACTTGAATCTGTCCTCTCGCAGTATAAGGCAGATATTACTGCGATCCAGGAAATACGATGGATAGAATCATGGAAAATGAAGAGAAAGAATTGCGACATTTATTATAGCTGTCATCAAAGATTGCACATATTTGGATGCGGATTCTTCGTGGGAAATCGGCTTAGATCGAAGGTCATGGATTTCAAGCCAATAAGTGATCGCCTGGCCGTAATCCGCATCAAGGCCATATTACAAAACATCAGTATAATGTGTGCACACGCCCCTACCGATGATGCTGAGGAGTCTAGCAAGGAGGATTTCTACAACCTCCTGGATAGAGCCTACGGAGCCTGTCCAGAGTACGACGTCAATATCGTACTCGGAGACTTCAATGCAAAAATCGGGAAGGAAGACATCTTTGGCGGATTAGTTGGAAAGCACAGTCTTCTCGAAGAAACAACAGATAACGGCTTCCGACTAATCGACTTTGCTGCAGCTCGTAATACGGTGATAAGTAGCACTAGGTTTCCAAGACGGAAGATCTACACAGCAACCTGGCGATCTCCGGATGGTCGAACCACCAACCAAATCGACCATGTGCTAATCGGCGCAAGGCACGCATCCAACATCCTGAACGAGGACTCTGACCACTTTCTGGTAGTGGCTAAGTTTAGAGCTCGAATATCAAATGACAAAAAAACACGTGCGGCCCAAAGAAAGAAGTTCAACATCGGTTGCCTTAGCACATTGGAGAATGCCAGAGACTACAGTGAGCGCCTGAGCGAGCGACTCTCCGCCGCCGTCCTCCCAAATACTACAGACTTCAACACATTGTGGAACCAATATCGCGAAATAATAAAAAATGTAGCCGAGACCACCATAGGTTATCTGCCACCCCCGAAAAAGAACCCGTGGTATGATGATGAGTGCGTGATATTGAAAAGAGAGACGGAAAATGCACGTGTGCAGATGCTGCAACGGAAAACAAGAGCAGCAAGGGAAGAGTACCGCACGAAAAGGAGAAATGAGAAAAAGACCCTGCGAAGGAAGAAAAGAGAATCCGCAGTTTCTCAGCTCAAAGATCTAGAGGATGTTTCTTTAAAAGGTCGAAGCAATTAGCTTCTGGTTTCAGAACCGGGATACAAGCTCTTCGAAACAGTGAAGGAAACCTAGTCACCGAAGCACAGGGAATTGTAGATGTTTTCAAGCAGCACTTCCAACAGCTGCTGAATGTGCAAAATGTCGAGCAAGATAATGACGAAAGAGAAGCAAGACCAGTCAATGAAGACCCAGTCCCAGCCCCCAGCAGAGAAGAGGTAGAAAGAGCCATCCAAAAGCTAAAGAATAACAAGTCCGCCGGGTCGGATGGCATACCCGCGGAACTCTTTAAACATGGAGGAGATGTTTTGATGAACCGCATGCACCAGGTCATCAGCAAAGTGTGGGAGGAAGAATGCATGCCCACGGACTAGTCGATAAGCTCCATATGCCCCATCTACAAAAAAGGCGATCCGATGTTATGCAAAAACTACCGTGGCATATCCCTGCTTAATGTTGCTTACAAAATCCTATCCAACGTACTGTGTGAGCGTCTTAAACCTTTCTGCAACACAATAATCGGCACGTTGCACGTACCAGTGTGGCTTTAGGCCAGCCAGAACAACGATAGACCAAATATTCACACTGAGGCAGATCCTGGAAAAGACCAACGAATTTCAAGTCGAAACCCACCATCTCTTCATCGACTTCAAAGCTGCTTATGATAGCATCCACCGCCAAGACCTTATGATGGCGATGTCTGAATTCGGGATCCCTAACAAACTGATCCAGCTGTGCCGCATGACGCTAAACAATACGCAGTGCAGTGTGCAAATGGGTAACAGCTCATCCGAGTTATTCCAAACTTGCGCAGGGCTTAGACAAGGAGATGCGTTGTCATGTGACTTCTTCAACATAGTCCTGGAGCAGATAGTGCGCAAGGCAGGTGTGAGCACGGAGGGCACTATCTTCAACAAATCCACTCAGCTCCTAGGCTATGCGGACGACATAGACATCATCGGTCGATCCAAGAGAGCTGTGCTTGAGGCCTTCACAGCGATTGAAGAACAGGCGAAACTAGTTGGTCTTGAAGTGAAGTGAATCAATCCCACAAACGCCACCTTAGTGGAGATCCGAAGAAGAATTACGCTAGCGAAACAATGCTGCTTTGGTTTGGGCAAAATAACTGGGTTCAAAACTCCTCACTCGAAAGACAAAGTGTCTGCTATACAAAACTTTGATTTTACAAGTCCTTCTCTACGGGGCCGAGTGCTGGACGGTAAGTAAAAAAGGGGAATTGATACTGGGCACTTTCGAAAGAAAAATTCTTCGACGGATTTTTGGTCCCGTATGCGACTATGGCGAATGGAGAAGAAGATACAACCGAGAACTGTATGAGCTGTACCAAGATGTGGATGTAGTCCAGAAGGCCAAGAAAAGACGACTACATTGGCTCGGCCACATCGAGCGAATGGACGACAACGCTCCAGCAAAGAAAGTCTTCTCATCCCAGCCCCCAGGTTCAAGACGACAAGGAAGACCGATCCTACGATACAAGGACCAAGTGACTGCGGATGCCAGAGCGCTTGGTCTCGGTGACTGGAGAGAAACTAATAGCGTTTTTTTTTTTGGTAATCCGGAATTGTACACAGAACTGTCCGATTCCGGATTCCAAACGAACAGGCAAACACATTTTTTTGCTTATAAGGGTTGAATGGTTGTGTATTTGTGAAACCTCATATGCAGAATTGCAGATGACATGACATTGGCCAATGGCGAAAAAATTATAGTCCGCTAATGAACAATTTTAAGAGAATTTAGTGTGATACTAGCTTAAAATGACGTTTCAGTCAATTTTAGTCAGCTAAAGAACAGTTTTATCGTTAAACACTTGCATTAAAGTTAAAATCATGAAACCCTTACTTTATCTTTTTAATGCAACGTTAGCTGTGGTTCATGTGTCATTATTCTCAAGTTTTGCAAAATGTTTTCCGAAGACGAAGATTTTGATCTGTTGGAAGATTTTGATATTTTAGAAGATTTTGAAGTTATTCGAAAACCAAAAGTGTATAAAATACGAGCTGATCCGTTTTCAGAGCTAGACGATGAAGAATTTTACTCGCGTTATAGATTTGACAAGACAACTGTTCAGTTTTTAGTCGAAAATATAAATATTCCTGAACCTGTGACAAATCGTGGACTTCCAATTCCCAAAGCACTAAAAGTGCTTGTAACACTTCATTTTTTTATTAGGAATGTTCATCAAAGTGATGTTGGTATGAAATATAATGAGCTTGTATGAAAATGAGATAACCTAAAATGTGTCCTTGCAGGGTCCTTACATGGAATTGTTCAATCAACAGTTGGGAAAATAATTGCAACTGTGCCAAAAAGTATTGCTTCATTGCTACCTGATTTTATAAAATTTCCTTCGTCCACTGAAGAATTCAATGAAATAAAACGAGAGTTCTATAAAATTGAAAAATTTCCCAAAGTTATTGGAGCCATCGATTGTACACATGTACACATAAAACGACCAACCAGAACGGTCGGGCCTGTAATGGTTGGACATTATATAAACAGAAAAGGTACACACCATAGAATCAAATATGTATAAAGCAGAAAAATCTTTAAAATATTACATTTATACCTACATAGGTAACTATTCATTGAACGTTCAGATTGTGACTGATTCCAATTGCAAGATCATTGACATCGTGGCCAGATCTCGGGGTTCCTTGCATGATGCAAACATTTGGAACAATTGCTTACTGAAAAGAAAACTAGAGGAGACCAAAAGTGTTCATCGAGGTTTACTGCTTGGTGACGCAGGCTATCCGTGTTCAACTATTCTTCTTACACCGATAAGGAACACAACAAATCAAAAAGAAGAACGTTATAATAACAGCCACACGTCAACAAGGAGTCGCATTGAATGCCTTAATGGTCAACTTAAATCTAAATTTAGGTCACTGTTAGATAGATTAAGAGTGGACCTTGATACCGCCAAAAATGTAATTGTTGCTGTAGCCGTTCTCCACAACATCGCCAAAGAACGAAATATTAATTTCCTTGGTGATGAAGATGTAGCACCAAGTACGTCGAGATCGAACCAAGTAGACTTGAGTAATGATGACATGACAACAACAGGAACAACTGGAAGAGCATTTCGAAACGCATTTGTCAACCAATATTTTTAATACTTGATTAAAAACAAAAAAACACTTGAATTGCATCAAAACATTTGTTTATTTGCCTTAAAAGTACCTTACAAAAATTCTTTCTTAAAATTTAATTGTAAGTAAGTAAGTAAGTAAGTAATTCATTTTTATTATAAATTTTTCATTACATAGTTACATACAAATAAAATTATGAATTTTAACGCTTTGGCCTAGCCGTCAGCTCGGATGGCAATATAATGACTTTTTTCTATATAAACAAAACACTTATACATATTCAGTTATTATTAAATTTCTGTATTTATGAATAGCTTTTAAGAAGTGACATAATGATTTCCAATTATTTCCATTCAAAACTTCGATTGTCTCCATCATTGTGAGACTTTCCTTCCCCTGGTATGCAAGCCTTTCGTGTTTGAAAATCGGGCATATGGTATACTTATGAAATGAAAGATATCTTCCTTTGCGTTCATGTTGCACAGCGAGCAAAATTGATTAAAACTGTCGTTGTATGGACTTCCATTTAAGTAGAGCATTTCACATCTTGATTTAAATAGCAACGATATTTCTTTGTAGCTTAGATCATCTTGAAAATAGTTGTTGCTAGAAAGGTTGTAATTTAACTGCGAATAGATAATTCTGCTTTCAGATTGACGGGCTTCCATAATTAAAGCGTTTCGAGCATTCGAGCATTATCTTCGTTTATTTGTATTATAGTGTAAAGCTGTTTCTTTAGGAGGTTCAAATTATTGAGATTCCACTGCAGAACCACTCCGCAGGAAGATGCAATATTCTGCCATTTCACCATCCACCAGGCCTGGTTTCTTTCTTCGTAGAGGAGAAGTTTTTTAGTGAGGCGAGTATCCGGGTATGAGGCAATTTTTATGATATAGTCTGCTTGAAGCTTGAGAGTACTAGTGAATATTTTAGGAAGACCAGTTTCCAAATAGATCGCGTAGTCAATAGAAATCGCGTAGTCGTAGAAAAATTTAATTGTTGCATTCTTTTCTCATGCAGTTCTCGCATTTGCTAAGCGGTAAGGTGCGTTGACTGCAAAGCAGAACGTCGCGGGTTTAAGTCCTCCTCGGCCCATAGTTTGATTTTATCTTTGATGAACTGACAAGACTTCCAAGAGTTTCAGTCTGTCATGAAAAAAGTGGTTCTCAACTATGTCGTTCGAAATCGGCGTTAAATTTTTAGGTCCCCTCAATTCTTCACAGGCACTCGAGAATTGTTGATGAGAGGAAGCCTCTTGGGCCCTGGTTCTTCAAGTTTCAAGAGCTGTCGAGTCACTCAATTTATTTATTTTTAAGTCCATACAACGCTCTCAAGTTGTTTGCATTAAGTTTGACAGCCTGCGCATAGTAAGTTTTGGCTATTTCTATATTTCCTAGTCCTCCCTGTCAAGTTTAGGAATTGTTAAGTTAGTTGATTTGTATTTAAATTTATCTCGAAGACTTACCATTAAGTAACGAATTTCCGCTATTCTCTGATGAATCAGATGACTTTGTGGATTGTATGAAACTACTTTATCCATGTAGAAAACAGCTTTTGCAAATTCACCCTCGGACAAATACTTCCACTTCCAATCAGTGATACCTGCTTTGACAGTGCTTTTGGTCCACTGCCAACTTTTGTGTGAATCACGTACTTCAAGAGATTCTTCCCAAAAGGGCTAACATTTTTCAAAAGACCATTCTTCCCCTAAAACAAGAGGGGCGATTTTCCATTAGGTAAACCGGCCTAAAAATTCATTTTTTTTTACAGAGAGGTAGGCATCTCTATAGAACAGCTTTAAAATATTACAGCGAGGAAACCCCCCTAAATACGATTAAAAAATGTTTAAAGTTACCCCAAAAAGGGTTTTTATTTTAAAAAAAATTATAATGAAACAGCTAAAAAAAGAATATTTTGGTAATACAATTTAATAAACAAATAGTGATAGTTGTCAAAAAACACATTTTGAAAATTTTCGAACTTCAATTTGTATTTGTTTTCAATTTTTAAAATGTTAATATTTTACGAAAAAAATCTCCATGTAAAATGGCATCTAGATAATTTCTTGCCTTTTTTCACAGTGTTGGCAGATGTGATTTTTTATGTCTGATTTTTTTTTTTGATACGACACGAGGAAAACTTGAGTCAACAATAAAAAAATTTGCGCATATTTTGACAACAATATTGGATTTCATGTTAAAACAATATTAATAAATTTCGCGCGAAATTTCTTAATATTGTTTTAACATGAAATCCAATATTGTTTCAACAATATTAATAAATTTCGCGCGAAACACTTACGAAAGGGAATTTTATACCTACCTGTGTTAGTATTAGTGCGAACTGTCAAAAGCAAGACAACAATTTTTGTTATGTTTTGTTATGTTTTACAAGCTTACCTGCTTTTAACACCCAATTTTGAATTTCCAAGATGTCACCAGCAAAAATAGAAATAAAATCCTCGTGTCAACTAATTTTCTAATATAATTTTGTTCATTTTGATATATTTTGCAAAACCTGTCAAACTACTTGCCGATTTACTTGCTCGTTTTACTGGCTGGAAAATTTGCTAGCCAGTTGACCAGCCAGTACTAAAGCAAGTACTAAAAGTTTGAATGTGTGAGTAAAACATTTGATTGTATGCAGACTTGCTAGCCAGAACTTGCTCGTGTGGCCGCCGGGTTAGAACAGAAAAACGATTCCGAATTTGAATTTGTTCTGAATAGAACAGAAAAACGATTCCGAATTTGAAGTCAGAATCAAATACAGAATCACACATACATGCACACACTCGCATATACGTACTCGCTGCCATGTTTACAAATAAAGAAATTAAAAACATGGCGCACATTTTAAGTCAGCCCTCGTTTAAGCAATAAAGTCTACTCTACTTAAAGCACATCTAACTTTTCTTATTTTTAAACACTTTAAACGAGTCTTCTAATTAGATTGGACTTTAAATATAACGTTGTGTGAACTCGCCTAAATGTGACACATCGATAAATTAAATTAGCGAACTGTCATTTTACGCTTGCAGTTTTTATCGGTTTTCAATACTTTTATCTCCCCAAAACAGGAAAAAATGTGATTATTTAGTGTTTGTATATTTAGTTCTAGTAAATGTTATGTTTTTCTTTGTGAAAATGTGTTTCAATAAATATCCAAATGATGTTCCAATTTGTTTTGTTTTTATTTGTCATAGTGAAGGTGGAATAGTGTGCTCTGAAATGGGTATTATAAAATATTCCTTTAAAACAGGAATTAATTTCCCTACAAGTGTAATTTGTTTATAAGAACTCTCAAAAAAGGCACATGGTAATAAAATTAAAAGAAAACAACGTACACACACAACTGAAAGAAGTGTCAAAAAAAAAACAAGCAGCAAATCCAGCTTGGTAGTCCCGTGGTTCATATTTTTTTTTCTTTTACAAAAATGATAAATGAATTTTTGAATTTAAATAAGAGCATGCAAATTTGATAAACTCTTTGCTTTCTTAGGGCCAGTTGTACAAACGTGGTTCATCCTCGGATCAACGTTTGAACTCGGTTCAACTCAAAATGACTGTTGTACAATCGAGGTTCAGGTCTTAACCCACTGTTGAACCATGATGAGAAGTTACCCACAGATTTTGGGGGGTTAGCTGTGGTTCAGCCATGGATCAGGTAATTTTTAGTGCGAAAAATGTTGCTATCTCACTTTGCTATCGGAAACTGACTTACGTTTTACCCTCCGGATACCGCAAATTTTATTTTACTGTTTCTCGTGTATGTGAATAAATGAGAAAAAACAGCAACAAAAATCAGGTGGTATGTCGCTTTGTATATGGATTTACCAAAGATTTATACAAAGGTATGTCGAAGTTTACTGAGATAGTATTGGTAAAAACACACATACTCTTTCAGCAAACTTTGACCGCAGCTTGTAGACATTGTCATTTTGACAGCTTGGTTTCCCATCTCCTTTAACTCATCTGTGCTCAACACTTGAGCAATTTCTCGAACGTCATTTCAACAAGCAGCCGATTCGATTGCCCATCGCACGTGTTTTGATTCACTTGGATTGAAAAATATCAGAAAAAATCAAATAAAGTTCAACAAATCAATTCAAAATGGGTAAATTTCGTTCGAAACTCAAGCGCAATGCCAAAGGCAAAACATGGGCCAAAGGAACATCGGCAACAACCAACCCCGTTGAAATGAAACATCGTCTCAAAGCTCGCGATTTTTTCAACCAAACATCAGTCTAGGTAAGAAATCTTGTGATTGCCTCTTTTGAGATTCTATTCAAACACATTTGATCATAGCTCCACCACCGCCAGAGCCAGGAAAGACAACCTTAACACTGGAGGCAGTGCTCAAACACGAACAGCGTCAACTATACGCAAACACCAACAAGGAACCAACTGTTCAGGGAAAGTAGAACCCGACGAGGAGGATTCATCAGTGACGAGACCATTGACAACCTTTGAAACGATTCTCCGCAACGCTGGCTTTAAAATTGTTCGAGTTATTAAGCAACAGGGTTTAACTTAGGGACTCTATCCTGTGTACATGTTAGCCTGTCGGCCAGCGACGTGATCAAAATAAAAGGGATAAGTTAAACTGCTCAACGTTGTTTTATTTACGTTTTACATGAATGAGGATAGCGAGGAAAAGGTATCACATCTCGGATGTTCTTCACACCTGTCAGAAGCTGGAGGAATCTCTAAAATCCAAGGCCAAAGCCTCCTGTTGGAATTCCACCAAATTTTCGTAAATCAACGTACCACTCGAGACCGGGAGGTGCTTTCTCTTTGATCAGATCGTAATTATCTTCCCTCAGACTGCCTCCGCAGAATTCCCACACCGATGGCATGAGCAAATTCAGAGCATGAACCTTTGAGTTGTCTTCCTTTGATTGGCGCATGTAGAAAGGATTCTGATCCGCCGGCCAATCGATGACAAATACTGGGCTTTTCACATGGCTCACTAGGAAGAGTTCCTGCTCCTTGGAGAAACCTTCATTGGCCTTGAGTTCTGTCTTGAACTTTTGTTCATTCTGCTTGAGAATTTTAAATGCTTGATCGTAAGGCAAAGTTGTCCATTTCTTGTCCAACCAGGTGAGACCCAGTTCGGCTGCTGCTTTCTTTTGACAATGCCCACTGTCTTTACTAAGTTCTCTATGAATGTTGTTAGGTCTTCCATAGTGTGGGTGAAAGCCAATTCTGCTTCGAGCATGTAAAACTCGGCCAGATGCAGTGGTGACTTGCAGTTCTCAGCTCTAAACGCGGGTGAGAAGGTGTACGTTCCACCTAGACCATCATATGTAGCAGCTTCAAGATGCAGCTGTCCTGAGACACCCAAGAACACCTTCTGATCGAAGTAACTCTCTTCGAAAGGAACACCGTCGTGAGACATCTCCTTCAAGAGTTTCTCATTGTCTGGTTTCACAACAAAGGTCTCTCCTGCTCCCTCACAATCGTTTGTTGTTAAAATCGCAGTGTGAATCTGGATTAGGCCCTGCTCGTCCATGAAATCGTGAATTGCTTTGGCTGCCCGGTGTCGAACCCGCAACTGTGAAGCGATGTAATATCTACTCGCGATCGGAAATGTAGAAACTCCCTAACTTATTCCGGGGGATGCTGTATTTTGGGCACAAACGGATAGCCCTCTTCAAGGGAAGAATTACCCAGAAGGGTGACTTCATTTGCATGTAGTTCATTGTGACCGTTTGGCGCGGTTTGAATGACGCCACTTATGCTCACAGAACAGCCAGGTGAAAGAGTCTTTGTTTGGTCGTTCCTTGGGTCAACGATTTGAAATTTCTCAGCCGTCGAGCCATCGTTGACATCGAGAAAGAGATTTGTTTTCATTCGACGGATATTGAGAATCCAACCCTAATTGATTGATGGACATAATGAACAAAATAGTCGGACAACAAGTTCCACATCTCATACCTGAATTCCAAAAAGAATCACCCGGCTTCGTTGTTGGAGCTGTTTTAATGCGAGAGTATTCGGGCTGGTTTCCTTGTGACTTACTCTGGTTGTCATTAGTTTCGATTGGAATTTGATGTGATAATTTACTCATTGATCGAATGGTTCGCGCAAGGAGTGGCAGTTTCTTTAATTTAAGCATTTTTGGAGCACAATTTTAAATTTATTTGTTTATTATGAAATCTTTGCAAAAACAGTCTATTTGATTTGACAACTGACGGTGACATTAGGTATATATATACTTAAATTTTCATGTAAATAGACCTGAACTGCGGTTCAGCTGACTCTCTTTTGATCCACAACTGTACAACCCACTCAAAGTTGATCCTGGTTCAAGAGTTAACTCGAGTTCAGCTGATCTGTGGGTTAACCCTCAATTTGTACAACTGGCCCTTATATATTCAAAATCTTCGAAAATCTCAAAATCTGCTTCCTCAAAACTACACTTTAAAGAGTTAAACGAATGATTTCTCCCTTTTAAAGTTAGACGACCACTTTAAAGATAAAGTATACTTTAAGTTGTTCAAAAATGAGATAAAGTCGACCCTGAATCTAAAATTTGTTTTTAGAGTCGACTCCTACTTTAAAGTGGATTTAAAGAATACTTTAAATGTTTTAAAATTTGCGCCAATGGCGCAAAATTATAGTCCGCTAATGAACAAGTTTAGTGTGAAACTAGCTTAAAATGACGTTTTAGACATGACTCAAACGTCATTTTAAGCTAGTATCACACTAAATTCCCTTAAAGTTGTTCATTAGCGGACTATAATTTTGCGCCAATGGCGCAAAATTATAGTCGGCCTGTGTTTAGCTCATTAACGTGATACTCATTGACTTATTATACATGGACTGCCAGTGGCCAACTTCACGATGATTCCACTTTTAGCGGACGACAAAGAGATCCAGCGGAAAAATCGTGTAACATTTTTGACAATTCAAAATGGCGCTTCTTTATTTTTTTTTCTTATTAATTTTGTTTGTCAAGTAAGTAAAAGTGCTACACTATAGGATTCTATTTAATTTTTTCTGTGGTTTTGCTTAGTTTGTGAATTTTTTTTTCTTTCAGAGGCGACGCTGTATAAATGGTGTGTGTGAAGAAGCAGGGCAAAAACCAGGCATATGGGACACATGCCGTTCGGATTCTGGCGTTCGTCTAGCGGATGGCATTGGGATTGTCCAGGCTGCTGATTTTGTGACGATTCGAGGACTGTTTTCATTGGGCGAGTATGTGTTTCGGGAATTCATTCCTTTCATGGAGAAGATGGACATTTTGAATAATGACGACACCCCACATTCATTGATCTGTAAATTTGCGATAAGAATATTCAGATTTTGTAAGAACTCTATTAATTTTTGTCTCCTCTTCCAGCGCTGTGCAATCTTCTTCCGTGGCCACGATGACATTTTTCTATATGAATGGTTAAGCGAGCTTTGTGCTGACAGGCTTTTACCTTGATTGGTGGCAAAAGTTCATTGATCAATATTCTTTTGAACTCTTATTGCTGCAAGGTTAGCCTCTGACTCCTTCTAGAGCCAGTTGTTATTTATGTTTTCTCTCTTAGCTTGAAGCAACAGACCTCGTTAAGAAAGCAACAATATGTCCATGGCCGGGAACGACATTGCAAATGCTCAAATTCCCAATACAAGGTCCCTTAGACTTCAGAGTCTACCACAGATCTCGCAGGCTCTTCTCTGAGCGCGCTCAACGTGCTGCCGAAGATAAACTCCGACGACGGGATAAAGCAAACGAGACTGGAAGCATCAAAGCAGCCTCACTCGTCGGGCATATTAGTAAGCTTTTTACATGAATGACGAAAATTTATTTTATCCATTTCAAATTTTAAGGACGGACGGTAATCGAAAGGAAAGATCATGTCGATATTTTCAATTAAAGAGGGCTCCCAGCCAATTGAAACGCTCAACGAAAAAAGCGAAGACTTCAGAACGTGCCATTAGTGTTTCGATCCACCTGGAGTCATACAGTCCGATCAGGTTGGGAAAGCTTTCTTCTTCATACGATAACCACTCATCGTTCTATTTTCAGATTAATAACCTCCTGGCAACCGAAGAACTCTGGAAAATATACCCATCTGAAATGATTGCCCCTCGAGGCGTTAGACTGAAAAAAGCATTGACATTATTCCTCGCTGCATTGGCCAGAGTTGACTTTCTCGAAGGCGATATTGAGTCTCAATACCTTCTCATCAACTCCCCATCGTAATCACTCCCATAGAAGATGTTTCTGATGTCTATCAGGACTATGTCTATGCGGACTGCCCACAAGCGATAAAGAACTCCTACATTCTGTCCTTCAACCGGCAAATTTGATGAAATCAACATCGTCGTCCATGGAATACAAAGCTACAGGGTAAATTAATTCCACCAACAAATGATTCCTTCAAATACCAATACTCGGCCACGTTATGAAGGATGTTGTGCGGAATCTCTTAAAGACCCTGGATGACGTGAAACGAAGGCTAACGAGTAGGTCCAGCATATCTCTGCGACTCTGGGTGACAAAGGAGTCATAAAATGAAAACGTGTCAACTTACAGGATCCTGAAACGAATGTTTTGGAAGCTTGGCTTTCTTGACATTATCGGAGAACTAATTCGTTAGCTTAGCGCTTCCAGCGAAAATTGTCACTTCTGACAAAGTTGTATTCCTGAAGGCTTGGTTGTATTCATTGAACAATTGGGAACGCATTGATTGTTTTTGAAACTAATTGTATTTCTTAATATTTTAAAATATTTTTCATTTTTAATTTATTTTTTATTTTATAATACATTCATGTATAGAAAAAGAATATATAGACGGGACGGGATATAGCTTTTTCATTGCATTCGAAATGCCTTGGCAGGCAACTGGAACACACTTGGGCAGTTCAGTGGAAGTTGCAATCTCACACTTGATTGATAATTCTATAAAAGTAAAAAATTGGCTGAAAAAAGAAAAAAATTATTAAAAAGAAAATAATTTTCAAAGAACTTACTGCTACTGCCTGCTTGTTTTTCCAGAACTGTCAAAATTTTCATAATTACATAAAAAAAAACATGGCATGCATCGTTTATCTCAACAAATTAAACTAGATGTCAATACTTTCTATGCGAAAGCTTATCGCAACTTAAAGAAAGAGATGTCGCTAAAAATTATATTTTCTTTTTTTGCCACTTGGTATATTTACGCTAGTGTAAAGTGGAACCATTTTTTTTCGAATTTTGTATGGAGAATTCAGACGACTAGCAGTCCATATATAGTAAGTCAATGGTGATACTACTTAGCAAAATGCTAACTCAAAAATAGTTTTCTTATTTTTCTTGAATAATGACACTTTTTAGTGCGATGCTATCTAGTGTGAAGCTAGTGTTGTTTTTAAAGAAAGTGTTAAGTGAACACGTCTAAAATTTGACAGTTCTCGAAAAAAACAAAGTCAACACACCTAACATTTGACATTTCCTTAAAATAAACAATGTCAAAATTTCATTTGATTTGATTTCATTTGCAAATGGGAAAAGAGGTAAGAAACAAACAAATGTTTAAAAAAATATAAAATAATAACAAAACTCTTCTTTTCCTCAGGGCACAATCCAGCCACTGATCTCTATAATAACTGGATAGTGGATTCCATACAAATTATAACACTTTTTTTGACTCCTATTGATTTTGACATGGTACTCTTACACTTGTGCATCTCTTTACATCATCTCTCTATATTCAACAAACAAAGTGACGTTTGGTTTCCCATCTCCCTTTTAACTCATCTGTGGAAGTGATGTTCAACAAAAATTCCCAAAAAATCAAAAAAAATTTCATAAAATTTCCAACCCATCCCATAGAAATCAATAGTCACAACAATGGATACCGTTGAAATGCCCAAATTACACGAGAATCAAAAATCATTTGCTGGTATTCTCGAGGCGGTGTTCCTCGACGAAATCGATGCATTTATGGACCAGCCCGAGAAGAATTGTGGGGAAGTGTTATATTTTGGTATAACTGTTATACCTGGATGGTACCTTTACAATTATAACAGTCTTCTATGGGAGTCAAACTTTTTGCTCCTATCCACTATCCAGTTATAATAGAGATCAGTGAATCCAGCAGATCAAAAAATAAAAACAAAAACCAATCGACTACAGCTGTAAATATGGAGAGGAGTCCGGCAGGTTGCTGTGAAGATCTTTCGTCTTGGAAACCTAGTGATACTTATCACCGTATTACGAGCTGCAGCAGAGTCGATTGTCGATTGATTGAAGCTGTTATCTGTTGTAACCCACCAAAAATGTTTTCCTTTCCGATTTTTGCATTGAAATCTACGAGTATGATTTTGACGTCGTACTCTGGACAGCCTCTGTATACCATTGAGCATGTATGTATATTAGTTAAAAACTCATCAACCAAGATCTTATATATTTGTTCGCAATGTAACTACCTATTCTTTTTCTTTGCAGGTTTATGTCGGACCAAGAAGCACTTATCCGCCTTGTGTCTACATGAATGATGTATCACATGCAATCTCCGAATTCGTTCATGCATTCAACGCAGCTGCTGGTGCGACAAAGGTTGCCTATACTTTTGATGCCGGGCCAAACGCCTGTCTATATCTTTTGGAGGAAAAGGCTCGACTTTCCTTTAGGTAAAAACTTTTTTTTACATGAAACTAGTTTTATTTAAGAGATTTATTTATGAATGATCGACAGTATTAATTTTATCGCGAGGAAACGGGTTTTTCTATTTTTTATTAATTTTTAAATCTTTCAATTTTCATACAAATTGCACTGCAAAAACTATGATAACAAAAATTGTTGTCTTGCTTTTGACAGTTCGCACTAATACTAACACAGGTAGGTATAAAATTCCCTTTCGTAAGTGTTTCGCGCGAAATTTATTAATATTGTTGAAACAATATTGGATTTCATGTTAAAACAATATTAAGAAATTTCGCGCGAAATTTATTAATATTGTTTTAACATGAAATCCAATATTGTTGTCAAAATATGCGCAAATTTTTTTATTGTTGACTCAAGTTTTCCTCGTGTCGTATCAAAAAAAAATCAGACATAAAAAATCACATCTGCCAACACTGTGAAAAAAGGCAAGAAATTATCTAGATGCCATTTTACATGGAGATTTTTTTCGTAAAATATTAACATTTTAAAAATTGAAAACAAATACAAATTGAAGTTCGAAAATTTTCAAAATGTGTTTTTTGACAACTATCACTATTTGTTTATTAAATTGTATTACCAAAATATTCTTTTTTTAGCTGTTTCATTATAAATTTTTTTAAAATAAAAACCCTTTTTGGGGTAACTTTAAACATTTTTTAATCGTATTTAGGGGGGTTTCCTCGCTGTAATATTTTAAAGCTGTTCTAAAGAGATGCCTACCTCTCTGTAAAAAAAAAATGAATTTTTAGGCCGGTTTACCTAATGGAAAATCGCCCCTCTTGTTTTAGGGGAAGAATGGTCTTTTGAAAAATGTTAGCCCTTTTGGGAAGAATCTCTTGAAGTACGTGATTCACACAAAAGTTGGCAGTGGACCAAAAGCACTGTCAAAGCAGGTATCACTGATTGGAAGTGGAAGTATTTGTCCGAGGGTGAATTTGCAAAAGCTGTTTTCTACATGGATAAAGTAGTTTCATACAATCCACAAAGTCATCTGATTCATCAGAGAATAGCGGAAATTCGTTACTTAATGGTAAGTCTTCGAGATAAATAAATGAATCAGATGACTTTGTGGATTGTATGAAACTACTTTATCGCGCGAAATTTCTTAATATTGTTTTAACATGAAATCCAATATTGTTTCAACAATATTAATAAATTTCGCGCGAAACACTTACGAAAGGGAATTTTATACCTACCTGTGTTAGTATTAGTGCGAACTGTCAAAAGCAAGACAACAATTTTTGTTATCATAGTTTTTGCAGTGCAATTTGTATGAAAATTGAAAGATTTAAAAATTAATAAAAAATAGAAAAACCCGTTTCCTCGCGATAAAATTAATACTGTCGATCATTCATAAATAAATCTCTTAAATAAAACTAGTTTCATGTAAAAAAAAGTTTTTACCTAAAGGAAAGTCGAGCCTTTTCCTCCAAAAGATATAGACAGGCGTTTGGCCCGGCATCAAAAGTATAGGCAACCTTTGTCGCACCAGCAGCTGCGTTGAATGCATGAACGAATTCGGAGATTGCATGTGATACATCATTCATGTAGACACAAGGCGGATAAGTGCTTCTTGGTCCGACATAAACCTGCAAAGAAAAAGAATAGGTAGTTACATTGCGAACAAATATATAAGATCTTGGTTGATGAGTTTTTAACTAATATACATACATGCTCAATGGTATACAGAGGCTGTCCAGAGTACGACGTCAAAATCATACTCGTAGATTTCAATGCAAAAATCGGAAAGGAAAACATTTTTGGTGGGTTACAACAGATAACAGCTTCAATCAATCGACAATCGACTCTGCTGCAGCTCGTAATACGGTGATAAGTATCACTAGGTTTCCAAGACGAAAGATCTTCACAGCAACCTGCCGGACTCCTCTCCATATTTACAGCTGTAGTCGATTGGTTTTTGTTTTTATTTTTTGATCTGCTGGATTCACTGATCTCTATTATAACTGGATAGTGGATAGGAGCAAAAAGTTTGACTCCCATAGAAGACTGTTATAATTGTAAAGGTACCATCCAGGTATAACAGTTATACCAAAATATAACACTTCCCCACAATTCTTCTCGGGCTGGTCCATAAATGCATCGATTTCGTCGAGGAACACCGCCTCGAGAATACCAGCAAATGATTTTTGATTCTCGTGTAATTTGGGCATTTCAACGGTATCCATTGTTGTGACTATTGATTTCTATGGGATGGGTTGGAAATTTTATGAAATTTTTTTTGATTTTTTGGGAATTTTTGTTGAACATCACTTCCACAGATGAGTTAAAAGGGAGATGGGAAACCAAACGTCACTTTGTTTGTTGAATATAGAGAGATGATGTAAAGAGATGCACAAGTGTAAGAGTACCATGTCAAAATCAATAGGAGTCAAAAAAAGTGTTATAATTTGTATGGAATCCACTATCCAGTTATTATAGAGATCAGTGGCTGGATTGTGCTCTGAGGAAAAGAAGAGTTTTGTTATTATTTTATATTTTTTTAAACATTTGTTTGTTTCTTACCTCTTTTCCCATTTGCAAATGAAATCAAATCAAATGAAATTTTGACATTGTTTATTTTAAGGAAATGTCAAATGTTAGGTGTGTTGACTTTGTTTTTTTCGAGAACTGTCAAATTTTAGACGTGTTCACTTAACACTTTCTTTAAAAACAACACTAGCTTCACACTAGATAGCATCGCACTAAAAAGTGTCATTATTCAAGAAAAATAAGAAAACTATTTTTGAGTTAGCATTTTGCTAAGTAGTATCACCATTGACTTACTATATATGGACTGCTAGTCGTCTGAATTCTCCATACAAAATTCGAAAAAAAAATGGTTCCACTTTACACTAGCGTAAATATACCAAGTGGCAAAAAAAGAAAATATAATTTTTAGCGACATCTCTTTCTTTAAGTTGCGATAAGCTTTCGCATAGAAAGTATTGACATCTAGTTTAATTTGTTGAGATAAACGATGCATGCCATGTTTTTTTTTATGTAATTATGAAAATTTTGACAGTTCTGGAAAAACAAGCAGGCAGTAGCAGTAAGTTCTTTGAAAATTATTTTCTTTTTAATAATTTTTTTCTTTTTTCAGCCAATTTTTTACTTTTATAGAATTATCAATCAAGTGTGAGATTGCAACTTCCACTGAACTGCCCAAGTGTGTTCCAGTTGCCTGCCAAGGCATTTCGAATGCAATGAAAAAGCTATATCCCGTCCCGTCTATATATTCTTTTTCTATACATGAATGTATTATAAAATAAAAAATAAATTAAAAATGAAAAATATTTTAAAATATTAAGAAATACAATTAGTTTCAAAAACAATCAATGCGTTCCCAATTGTTCAATGAATACAACCAAGCCTTCAGGAATACAACTTTGTCAGAAGTGACAATTTTCGCTGGAAGCGCTAAGCTAACGAATTAGTTCTCCGATAATGTCAAGAAAGCCAAGCTTCCAAAACATTCGTTTCAGGATCCTGTAAGTTGACACGTTTTCATTTCATGACTCCTTTGTCACCCAGAGTCGCAGAGATATGCTGGACCTACTCGTTAGCCTTCGTTTCACGTCATCCAGGGTCTTTAAGAGATTCCGCACAACATCCTTCATAACGTGGCCGAGTATTGGTATTTGAAGGAATCATTTGTTGGTGGAATTAATTTACCCTGTAGCTTTGTATTCCATGGACGACGATGTTGATTTCATCAAATTTGCCGGTTGTAGGACAGAATGTAGGAGTTCTTTATCGCTTGTGGGCAGTCCGCATAGACATAGTCCTGATAGACATCAGAAACATCTTCTATGGGAGTGATTACGATGGGGAGTTGATGAGAAGGTATTGAGACTCAATATCGCCTTCGAGAAAGTCAACTCTGGCCAATGCAGCGAGGAATAATGTCAATGCTTTTTTCAGTCTAACGCCTCGAGGGGCAATCATTTCAGATGGGTATATTTTCCAGAGTTCTTCGGTTGCCAGGAGGTTATTAATCTGAAAATAGAACGATGAGTGGTTATCGTATGAAGAAGAAAGCTTTCCCAACCTGATCGGACTGTATGACTCCAGGTGGATCGAAACACTAATGGCACGTTCTGAAGTCTTCGCTTTTTTCGTTGAGCGTTTCAATTGGCTGGGAGCCCTCTTTAATTGAAAATATCGACATGATCTTTCCTTTCGATTACCGTCCGTCCTTAAAATTTGAAATGGATAAAATAAATTTTCGTCATTCATGTAAAAAGCTTACCAATATGCCCGACGAGTGAGGCTGCTTTGATGCTTCCAGTCTCGTTTGCTTTATCCCGTCGTCGGAGTTTATCTTCGGCAGCACGTTGAGCGCGCTCAGAGAAGAGCCTGCGAGATCTGTGGTAGACTCTGAAGTCTAAGGGACCTTGTATTGGGAATTTGAGCATTTGCAATGTCGTTCCCGGCCATGGACATATTGTTGCTTTCTTAACGAGGTCTGTTGCTTCAAGCTAAGAGAGAAAACATAAATAACAACTGGCTCTAGAAGGAGTCAGAGGCTAACCTTGCAGCAATAAGAGTTCAAAAGAATATTGATCAATGAACTTTTGCCACCAATCAAGGTAAAAGCCTGTCAGCACAAAGCTCGCTTAACCATTCATATAGAAAAATGTCATCGTGGCCACGGAAGAAGATTGCACAGCGCTGGAAGAGGAGACAAAAATTAATAGAGTTCTTACAAAATCTGAATATTCTTATCGCAAATTTACAGATCAATGAATGTGGGGTGTCGTCATTATTCAAAATGTCCATCTTCTCCATGAAAGGAATGAATTCCCGAAACACATACTCGCCCAATGAAAACAGTCCTCGAATCGTCACAAAATCAGCAGCCTGGACAATCCCAATGCCATCCGCTAGACGAACGCCAGAATCCGAACGGCATGTGTCCCATATGCCTGGTTTTTGCCCTGCTTCTTCACACACACCATTTATACAGCGTCGCCTCTGAAAGAAAAAAAATTCACAAACTAAGCAAAACCACAGAAAAAATTAAATAGAATCCTATAGTGTAGCACTTTTACTTACTTGACAAACAAAATTAATAAGAAAAAAAAATAAAGAAGCGCCATTTTGAATTGTCAAAAATGTTACACGATTTTTCCGCTGGATCTCTTTGTCGTCCGCTAAAAGTGGAATCATCGTGAAGTTGGCCACTGGCAGTCCATGTATAATAAGTCAATGAGTATCACGTTAATGAGCTAAACACAGGCTAATGAACAACTTTAAGGGAATTTAGTGTGATACTAGCTTAAAATGACGTTTGAGTCATGTCTAAAACGTCATTTTAAGCTAGTTTCACACTAAACTTGTTCATTAGCGGACTATAATTTTGCGCCATTGGCGCAAATTTTAAAACATTTAAAGTATACTTTAAATCCACTTTAAAGTAGGAGTCGACTCTAAAAACAAATTTTAGATTCAGGGTCGACTTTATCTCATTTTTGAACAACTTAAAGTATACTTTATCTTTAAAGTGGTCGTCTAACTTTAAAAGGGAGAAATCATTCGTTTAACTCTTTAAAGTGTAGTTTTGAGGAAGCAGATTTTGAGATTTTCGAAGATTTTGAATATATAAGAAAGCAAAGAGTTTATCAAATTTGCATGCTCTTATTTAAATTCAAAAATTCATTTATCATTTTTGTAAAAGAAAAAAAAATATGAACCACGGGACTACCAAGCTGTACGTTGTTTTCTTTTAATTTTATTACCATGTGCCTTTTTTGAGAGTTCTTATAAACAAATTACACTTGTAGGGAAATTAATTCCTGTTTTAAAGGAATATTTTATAATACCCATTTCAGAGCACACTATTCCACCTTCACTATGACAAATAAAAACAAAACAAATTGGAACATCATTTGGATATTTGTTGAAACACATTTTCACAAAGAAAAACATAACATTTACTAGAACTAAATATACAAACACTAAATAATCACATTTTTTCCTGTTTTGGGGAGATAAAAGTATTGAAAACCGATAAAAACTGCAAGCGTAAAATGACAGTTCGCTAATTTAATTTATCGATGTGTCACATTTAGGCGAGTTCACACAACGTTATATTTAAAGTCCAATCTAATTAGAAGACTCGTTTAAAGTGTTTAAAAATAAGAAAAGTTAGATGTGCTTTAAGTAGAGTAGACTTTATTGCTTAAACGAGGGCTGACTTAAAATGTGCGCCATGTTTTTAATTTCTTTATTTGTAAACATGGCAGCGAGTACGTATATGCGAGTGTGTGCATGTATGTGTGATTCTGTATTTGATTCTGACTTCAAATTCGGAATCGTTTTTCTGTTCTATTCAGAACAAATTCAAATTCGGAATCGTTTTTCTGTTCTAACCCGGCGGCCACACGAGCAAGTTCTGGCTAGCAAGTCTGCATACAATCAAATGTTTTACTCACACATTCAAACTTTTAGTACTTGCTTTAGTACTGGCTGGTCAACTGGCTAGCAAATTTTCCAGCCAGTAAAACGAGCAAGTAAATCGGCAAGTAGTTTGACAGGTTTTGCAAAATATATCAAAATGAACAAAATTATATTAGAAAATTAGTTGACACGAGGATTTTATTTCTATTTTTGCTGGTGACATCTTGGAAATTCAAAATTGGGTGTTAAAAGCAGGTAAGCTTGTAAAAAATATGTGAACTTGCTGGCAAGTTGACTAGCAAGTTTTTTGCCACCTACGTCACACCAAGTACACCGATAGAGATTTGACAAATAATATATGTACGCTACTTGCTGGCCAGAACTTGCTCGTGTGGCCGCAGGGTAAACAAGAACTGTCATCTTGTGATAAGTGAACGAGTACAGAACTGTTCGGAACAGTTCCGGACGACCAAAAAAAAAACGCTATAAAAGTTGCATATGCGCGCCTAGCCTAAGGGAAAAAAAATTACCAGTTTTACGTCACGGATCAATTCTTGGGTTGTAAGAAAAGCCACATGAGATCTCAATGTCATTTTGACTGAGTCAAAATCATTTGGTGGAACATAATTCTCAATTCTCATTGAGATAAAATGGTTACCTTACAAATTGTTGTTGTCCATATGTATATGTCAGTCACGTCGAAATAGCTGAGTGAGAAATCGAATCCAAAATATTTTCATCTCAGAGATCTCAGAAAAAAATCTCATTTCTCATTTTTGTTCCACTTAAAAAATCTCTGAGATTTCAGCGAGATGTTGTTAGGTGGAACTGGCCTAATTAATTTGACGGCATATCGCTGGTTCTACGGAAGGACCTCGTAAGAAGAAAAAATCACTTTTTGGAAATTAGGCCGTGTGCGAATTCAATTAAAAATGGGTTAAAACTTGACGTTTGGTTAAATTTTGACACTTTGCATTATTTGACTAGCTGCTGAGCAGGTTAAAATATAACAGTAGTGGTTAAAAATTCATCCATTTTTATTTTTTAACCACAATTCATCCAATTCGCACACGGCCTTAGGCTCAAAAAATGCACAAAAATCAGAGCCACCTTTTGGCATTTTTGGTTAAATATGTTTGTTCTTAAAAAAAATTAGAAAACTCGAAAATACAAAACCTCGTAAAAAAATCTTTGTAAAATGAAAATACAGTACCCCGTTATAGCCTTTTCCCACCGACTTGATTTAGCTTATTTGATTTATAAATCAAGAAAGCGTTCCCACTGAACTTTTTACTTAATTTAGCTTGACATTTATCACAATCTTGACATTTTTTTGAATTTTTCAATAAAATATATCAATATATGACACAAAATTTGAATTTTGACTGTCAAAAAGAAAAAAAAAATGAATTAAAAATGAATTTTATTCATTACTTCAGCATGAAATCATTCAGCCTGGAATCATCGAGGTGATTTATACCTAATTAAAAAATAAACAAGCTAAATCAAGTAATTTCAAATGATTGAAAATGTATGGCAAATCATGAAATAAATTATGTGTTTTAGCTAAATCAAGTTGTTTTAGCTAAATCACGTTGGTGGGAATAGGCTATTAGTCTCAAAAATGAGATTTTGAGTCGTCTTTTTTCTGTTAAGATATAATCGAAAAACATTAAACTAAATTATTCAAATTGTTGTTTTTTGGTTTGTATTTATTCTCAGGAAAACAATGAGATATAAGTCTTTTGAAAATCTTTTATAATAAATTAGCTACAAGGAATATAAATTGAGGCAAATACATACGAGGTCCTTTCCGTGTTTTGATATCAGAATATTTTTGATACATACGAGGTACTGCAAAAACAGTTTTTTAGCGATTGTGGAAAACACCCCAAAAGTTCTAACGAGGTCCTTCCGTAGAACCAGCGATATGCCAAATGTCAAAAAAAATCCATAAATTTTTAGTTTGCTTTGAAAATCCTGCCTCACTTTGTTGTCTAACCAGCAAGTGCGAAAAAGAAAAAACATATAGACGTCAAGATAAGTCGGAGGAAAGAATCAAATGTGAACATCGTCTAGGCAAATCCATTTTGACAGTTTTGTTTCCAATCTCCTTGTGCTTTTCATCTCTGGTCTTGAACGTGATCATTTTCCCTTTGTATATGGATTTATCCATATACAAAGCATTTTCCTACATTTTATTGTTATTGAACGTATTCACTTCATGAACATGAACACAAAATGAATGTCATAATTTTCGGAGTTTTAAATTCGGAATGTTCATCGCGTCTAGTGTTAATAAAACATCGATTGTTGAGCTAAACGATAGTATCGATAGTTTTTGTTTTTTTAATCGATTAATCGATAAACAATCGATAGTATTAAAAAAAATAAAAAACAATAAGATTCAGTATAACGGCCTACAGGTCAAGAAAAAAATCAAACAAAACGTATTTCATCATTGTCAATGTTTTTTTCCCTCTGTTCCCAATGTTTTTTTTCTTTCTCTGTCAATACAAAATACGACCATAAAGATAATATATTAGAGCAAGGAAGCTAGCCTAAAACGAGTTTCCTCAAATTATGAGAAAGAAGACATTAGGGAGTTCCTGTCTCTCTCTCTGAGCTTGTCGCTGATTGGCTGTAAGGTGGAATGGACAGAGAAAAAAAAATAAAAGAAAGGCTCAAAATCAAAATCGTTGTTGTCTTACATAGGAGCTCAGAGAGAGAAAGGATTTTCCTAATAGCTTCTTTCTCACAATTTTCGGGGTCAACTCCACTTGTACCAAGTGCTACCGCTCCCGTGCTCTATTATATAAACTCTATGAATACGACAAGAGAAAGAGAATACGCACGTTGACATCAATTATGTAGTATAAAAATAAAAAGAAACACATGAACATGTAACTCCCTCTGGATATTCAATAGGTAGGTCGTTACTCGTTGGCAGTGGCATCTAGAGTGCAAACCCAAGACAGAGATGATATAAGGTAAGGAGATGGGAAACAAAGCCGTCAAAATGACAATGCCTACAAGCGTTTTTACCAATACTATCACCACAGACAAGTAATTATACAGATGTCTCATCCATATGGAAAAAAGTGTCATATGAAATCGAAATTCGCTAAAAAAGCTTTTTTTTCAAAGCTTGCATGAAAATCTTTCTTCTTCTTTGTTTATGAACACGGAAAGACATCTGCGTGTTTTTTTTCGTTTCTTTATTCTTTTTCAACCCTTATAATTGCCGCACACGAAATCGAATAATATGTCTTTCTGTTGATCTCCTTTTTGATGAGGCAAGAGAAAAATAAGAAAAAAATGCATCTACCTGCCTAAGTGCCTATACATACGTAAGATAGAGAAACAAAAAAGAAAAAAAAATATTTGAAGCGATAACAGAATTGGTAGAGTGAAAACAATTTAAATTTGTCTGATATTTCAAGAATACTTATGATATTTTTTTCTAAAATGTTGACCTATGGACATTGGACATACATATATTTCGAATTCAAAATTTAGGTGGTCTGATTGAATTCCACCTTGAGAATTTAAGGTTTGAACGAATTTGCGTGGGTCGTTGTATTTTTAATATCAAAATTAAGGCTAGCCACCATACAATTTTTTTGGCCAAAAGCCAAGTTTCAATTTTCTCAAAACCGCTCCTACGATTTTTTTTAAACTTCCTCGATTTTTTTTTTTGAAAACACTGATGTATTTTGTTAAGAAAAAATATTTTTTGTTGTTTTTTTTTCTTGTTATACGATTTTCTCGAAAAATAAAAGTCCGATCAGTGAACTTAGTTTTTTGGGAGTACTTATGTATATATTGAAAAAAAAATCAAAAATTAAAAAAAAAAACCGCTCCAAGGATTTTAAGAAAAAAAATTGGAAAATCAACAATTTCTTAAGAAATCTTATGACATCATTTTTTTCAGATTGAATCTATTTTTGAGGTACATATTTCAATTTAAGTTTTTATTTATGAATTTAAATTATATGTTCTTATTTCTTAATGTTTTTATGAATTATAATTTGGAATACATTAATAATATTATTTCCGGAAATTTATTGGAACTTAAAATATCACTATTTTCCAATTTTCTTTGACAAAGAAATAATAATCTTCTGTTGGGCTTTCTTTATATTTTGTTTAATTTATGGACTACTATGGCCCATTTTTTTGTGGATTTCTAACCCATTTCGGTGGGTTAAAAGTCCATAGTTGATTTGTGGACTCTTAACCGACCTTAAGAATTAATTAGAAATAATATGTATGTACATAATTATGTACTTACATTTGGTGATATGCCGTAGTTTTTATTTCAATAAATATAAGCAATTATTGTTATGCTGTAAACTGTCAAACTACAATTTCAAATGAAAAGATAATTAAAATAGCATTGAAAAAAAACTAAAAAACACCAAAACGCACTTTGCTTTTTAACAACCTGCTCTCACCTTTCTCAACTTGAGAGCCCCGCGCTGCTCTTATTTTATATTAAAAAATCACAATAAAATCTTAAATCTACTTCAAGTTACAATAAATAAAAAGAATGTTAAAATCACTCTGTATTAAATAAAATAAGAATAAAAGATGTGCACCACTGGGGTCGTACGAACTTGCTCCTGTATTTCAAAATATAACTCATAAAAAACATTAAAAAATAAATAAATAAAATTCATAAATAAAAATTTAAATTTAAACATGTACCTAAAAAATAGATTCAATCTGAAAAAAATTGATTCATAAGATCATAAGATTTGTTAAGAATTTTTTTTTTCAAATCCTCGGAGCGGTTTTTTTTTAATTAATTTTTTGTATATACAATTTTTCGACAATGTCTTAAAATTAATTTGGATGAGCAAGTTTATATAAATATACATTTTGTAAGTAAATTTCGATTTTTAATATTGATGCGTTTTCGAAATACAGAATTTTGAAAAAAAAGTTTAAAAATATTTTTTTTTTGAAATACAAATATATTTTAGAAATTTTTTGCAAACAAAATATTATTTGGGCAATATATATGTACTTCCGGAAAAAAAGTACGTTGATCGGACTTTAATTTTTCGAGAAAATCTTATATCAGAACAAAAACATAAAATGTACAAAAAGACCCAAGTTCTCTAATGGCGAAAAACGCCAAGTTCTTACATGTAAAAGTGTTGTATTGAATATTTTAAACTATAGAAGATTATACAACAATATTAAAAGAAAATAGAAAAAAGTTTGGATGGAAATTTACAATTTCACTTGGCAAGTTTTCGTTTGATTCGTGATAAGTGGTATGATAACTAACATATCATTTTAAAACTTGAACAGTGAATATTGTTAACTCATTTAGACCCCAAAGTTTTATTGTGAAACCACAAAAGAAAGTTACCCATGGATGGGAGTGTTATGAACTTTAACAAGTCAGAATTCTAAATTTCAACATCCTATGGATATTTTAAGAAAGTGGGCGGCAACCACGCTCCTTTAATGAAACTGCAAATTAATACTTATATTTTCTTAAGAATTTAGAATTTAAACGTTTTCGACCATTTTGATAAAGTGGGCGGTTGCCACGCCCCTAAATGGAAATAGATTTTTTTTCTCAATTTTTTCATGTCATTCAACCAAAGCCTTACAAAAATTCTGAATTTCAACATCCTAAGACCGTTTTAAGATAGTGGGCGGAAACCACGCCCCTAAATGAAATTTAAATATTTTGCTTATATTTTTCCTTATATTCAACCGAAACCCTATTAGAATTCCGAATTTGAATATAATACGAAAATTTTAAGAAAGTGGGTGGATACCACGCCCCCTGAATGAGTAAATTGAAACTTTCGATTTGTTCCTTTGTATAAACCCGAAAACCTACCATTGTACCAAATTTCAAGATTCTGCTATTGTTAGAAGTGCTTCATTATTTTAGTCAATTACGGTTTTTGAAATTTTTACTGTTCAATATTTCAGGAAGTAGTGGTTCATCAAAATTGTTTATTTAACAGGGCCTTTGTCTCTATGAAGGTAATGTGTAGTCCAAATTTGAAGCTTCTAACTCTATGGGTTCAAAAGTTATGGGGGGGGGGGGTTAAAAACGTGCTTAAGTTCGATCCTGTAAAAAGGAGTAGGCCTAGAACTTGGCTGGGCACTACCGTGCCCTTTGAACAAAAAAAACGGTCCTATGAAATGTACCGTTTTGGAGCCATACAAAAATATTATTATTTTGACATAACATACAATATACATCAGTGTTTAAAAAATAAAATTTCGAGGAAGTTTAAAGAAAATCGCAGCAGCTGTTTTTGAGAAAATTGAAACTTTTGGTTTTGGCCAAAAAAATTGTTTGGTGGCTACCTTACATTTTGATCTTAAAAAAAAAATCAAAAAAACAACCCACGCGTATTCGCCCAAACCTCTAATTTTCAAGTTTGAAGTCAATCGGACCAGTTGTTAAGGCGCTGTAGGTGCGTTTACAGACAGACAGGCAAACGGACGGAATCGCTATATCCAGTTTTTCGACTTCTCTATCATCGTAATGTCATATCTCATCAAAATCTCAACTTTTTTTTTGTAATTCGTACAATACTTTTTCAATATGTACTTCTTTCCTTCTTCATACATAACTTCTATATGTCGCAAGTAAGAACGCACTCGATTAGATTTTTGTAATAGGCTTTTTATAATTAATTAACAACACGATCCACGATTTTAGCACAAGCACCACTCGAAAAATAATTTTTTGTATGAGTAATCCTTGCATCTGCATCTGTATATAAGCAATAGGAAAAATATCGAACACAGATGCAAAAATAAACAAAGGCAAAACAGATACATACATTTGTATCTACATTACTCATACTCATTATAAATTATAATTTTCTCATCGCATCGTCAGACCTCGGGATTCCCGAGTCGGGAAAGGAAAAGGGAACAAACAAATTTGAGAGAAAGAGGAAACAGAGAACATTTCAATAAAGTCAAAAGAGCTTTATAAGCTTTCGTAAGAACAAGCATGGAGCTTTTCTATGAACAGGCAAAGAACTTTTTTGCCTGTTCATAGTCGATCGTCAATGAAAAAAATATGAGCCACTTTTTACCATAGAGGACATATATTACCTAGAGGCCCGACTTCGGTGGTTCGCTCTCTTTCGGCCTACAAGCTGAAATTTTCACATTTATACCTTAAAAGTGCATAAGTGTTAGTTTCCCAATGCATTTCTTATGGGAACTCTCACTAATACTTATGCTATTTTAAGGCATGTGTGCTCATTACAGTCGTGGTGTAAAACCTATAGCTCAAATTTCAAAAAAGTAGATTCCGTTGAGCTAAAATTTTTCAAAAAAACCTGAACATGCAAAAAAATTCATGTAATATGAAAAATAAACATATAATTTTGTTTCTTTGCACTTTAAGCATATAATTACATTATTATTTACCAATATTTGTATCAAAAATATTAAAAAACTTAAAAAGAACGCAAAAAAATCGAAATAGTACGCGACACCCTTAGGAACAAACAATATTAATACTACAATCGGACCTTTAGTTTCTTATTTGCTGTGGTGAAACTTTTGACAGTTAATGTCAACAATATTTGACATTTTCATTTTTCAATAATAGAAAAATGCAAGGAAAGGGTAAGTATGGCAAACAATATTTTATATTTTTATAATTTTATTGAGAATAATAATTTTAGATTCAACCCACAACTCCATTGTATGCGAAAACATGCCCTTAGCGCATGCATCTGGTGTCCGAGAGCTGCTATTCAATAGACATCGTACGGAGCAAATCAAAGGACTTACATATATAAAGTATTCGAATTCACGATCCAGTCTTGGCTCCGAAGATACATCTTCCCGGTCATGCTGAGTCTTACAATCCTCCTCCAGAATATTCGATGCCAATGAAATGAAGGAGTGGGAGCGCATGAAGGACGAGCCGCAGAAGCGTAAGTTGCGTTTTATGCTTCAAAATACAAGTCGATACCTGCGTGAGAGATTCTTTCGTTGTTTGGTTTTGTATCTCTGTCCGAAGGCCAAGCGTATGAAGTTGAACATCGTTGCTGAGTATCTTATTCCCAAGATTCCAAGTCCGAGAGAATTGTAAGCGTTCCCAACCACTGAGAGCATGGTCTATCGTCGGCATACGGACATCATCGGATCAGTCAGTCTGGAGCCCAAAGGCGATTACATTGTTTCCGGATCAGTTGACACTACAGTCAAAAGTAATTCTATCACAATTGCTTCTAAGAACAATCTTCCGAAAACCTTTCTCTCTTTCAGTTTGGAAAATTGTCACCGGACGTTGCATTCGAACCATCGAAACCGGAGACACGGTTAATATTGTTCCACTGTTAATCATTAACGAAGGAACTTTCGAATGCAGTGATTCAGGAATCCAACTACAAGCAATGGACAATTCGCATGTCTCATTGGTGTCTCTAAGCCTTCGATCTGATGGTTTCGATAAATACCGATGTGACCGAAACATTTCAAGCAACCTCGGTAGCATGACAAAAATTCTAAAATGCGCCAACAATGAAGATAAAGTTACTGTGAAGGCTCAAGACAATGCCGACACAGTCACCTCTATGTTTTGAGTCACAGAATCAAGAAAAAGTGTCTGACTACGTTGCTAAAGTGAGTTCCTGAAATTCCCAACATAATCCAATAACTATCCTAAATAAGACCATTAAACGCTTCCCAACGATCTCATCGTCATTGTCATCGTCAACATCAGGCCCCACAAAAGCGCTCCGTCTCAAATCGCCAACCCATTACAAGCCAAATGACACAACCCAACAACGTGGCAATCGACTATCCATAAACTACAAAGCTCAAAAGACTGATCGAGTGTCTCCAGTTGCTAAAAAACACTACCTGTCTAAAAAAAAAAACAAACCTCACCGCTGCTAGAACGCAATGTCCCAGAAATCAGGATCGTCGATAGTGTATTGCCACCAGCTACACCACACACAATTACTCGTACAGCATCACACACGCACAAGGAAAATGTAAGTCCCTTGACGCCAGGCAATGTCCTCGATTTCATCGACGAGATGCAATTCACTCCTGCAACCAAAACAAAGCTGAAACAGCTGATAAGCAAGACAACACGGAGAACTACGAGAACGATGCGGCTCATCTCAACATCGTTCAGACGTCACTGATCAACGACAAAACCTTCGACATGAAACACATGGACAAGTCCGACTTGGCTCTGAGTGACTTGCAGGAAAGTTTCAAAGCACCTTGTGATGGAATTGTCTTCAACAAAACCGCGACCGTCACACCAGCCGTCTCCCGGCCATTGTCAATGATCGAGGAGGAGGAAACAGCCAATTTCCCAAAAATCCTGCAAAAGACCTACGAAATCAAAGTCGACGAAGATCTCAAGCGTGACGTCAAATCGGTCAGGACTCCATTGAGAAAGTATTCCGAATCGATGAAGGATCCGTCGTTGAAGTCGCCATCGTCAACGAAAATGTACATTCAAGGAAAACAAAATAATAAAAAGTAAAAAGTGGAAGAATGTTGAATTTTATTGCTTTTCGTGGAGCAGGTTTAGGTATTCGCGATATTGGTTGAAGAAGTTCTTCAAATTCGTGTCATTCTCTTCTTTCTCTTGCTTGGCTTTAAGCTGCGGCTTTTGGCTTGGTTCTGATTATGGCTGTTGGTTTTCTTTATTGTGCTGTTCATTGAATTTCAAAGAATTCGTCCATTGAGAGATCCTCATCCTTGTCGTCATCGTCGTGGGTATTGAATATTAGTTAGTGCACGCCGACCGATGCCAACATCATGTAGTTAGGGTTGAATTGCACACACTGCAATGCAACAAACCTCCACAGCATTCGGTACCTTAGCAACTGCTTCGATATAGTCCTCCATAAAAGTCACAATACTGTCGCCAAAATTTGCTTTCTTATCGTTTGTCTTGTCACGCGAGAAGTTCACATTGAAGAATGCCTCCGTCACGCCTGGCTTTTTCTATGCACGCCTCGAATAGCTCGAGAGTGGCGATTTACAATTTTTGAATTTTGAACAAATTGTCACTTTCCAAATCCATGGGTAGTTTATTGAGAAATGACAGACGTATCTGTTCGGGAACCATGTCCAGGCAAGCCAGCAGTGACGTATTGAATTCGAGAGCGATGCGTTTCAGGAGTCGACATGAGAGCAGCGGCAGCCAACGATCGAAGATGTTCATGTAGCTAGTGACTACTGGGATGATACGCAATGTGTCTCGCTGTTTGGGTTGTGTGTAGATGAGAGCTTCCAGGGGTGAGAGTTCGGATTTTGAGAAAATCGACGTCTTTAAACGTAAAAGTTGCATCAATAAAATAAATCAATATTTGATTTACCTCAGCAGATCCAAGCCATTTTTAAGGTTAAGCAATCTGTAGACACATATTGCGAAGGAGTTATTTGGAGGGATTTATCGACTCCTTTTTGGTGGTGACCGTAGCGAGAATGTCACACTCGAAGCGCCAAGCGTGCATATGGGGAAAGCCTTCACGCGATAGAAATATCAGGCTATGAATTTCCAACTGGAACAGTCGATTTCGACCAAGCTAAAATTTCAAAAAACCATCAATATAGTTTTTGATACTCAAAACCGTAAACCCACCTTCGCACACGTCCTCAAAAATCCCAAGTAAACCATGAGGATCTCATAGCGTTCCGTCTTCAGGACATTTTTAACCAGCGTTGATTCGTGCATTTCGTCCATTGTTTTGGGAACTGCATTGTTCAGACATTCATTAATATAATCAATGCCAAAACAATGGCACAAAGCAATTATCGGAGTTCACAGATTTTCTTCGGATCGTAACGGGCGTTGAATAAAGCCAGGACCGTGTCTTGGAGTTGATTTTCTTCTTTAGAAATTTTCAGCGTTACTGATTTGGTGTTTTGAAAATTCTTCTCGTTAAACTGTGCCAAACAATCCAAGCATTCCTTTATATTTTGTAGGAGCATATCAGATTGGAGACATAATTTAACTTTGATTAACTTTCGTCGATGAGGTGTTTGAGTTTGCCAACAATGTCCATGACAATGTGGTATTCTTTATTGGATTTGGCTTCTCCGAGACTAGAATAAATCATCAATTCGGATTTTGCACGAGACTTTGAGGTTGATTGATATTTCTTTCTTTGAGTTCATTGATGCATTGCTTGAGGTCTTCATTTGCTTCACAAATAGCTTTTTGAGTGCTTCCTTCGATGTTTTGTAGGAGTTATTTGACCTGCAAATATGGCGATTGTGGAAACAAGAAGCACACAGCATAATCTAGAAAATTTCAGGACTTCTGAACTTACCTTATTGAAGAAATAAATTTATATCTCTTATGAGCGTTTCACCCTCTTCCAAATACAATTCGTTCCTTGATAAATCCACAAGAAATTGGACATATGTAATTTGTTAATTTGTTTCGACATAAGCAAAACTTGAACAAATAAACAAATGATTTTTTTTCTTCTTCTTCTTTTTTTGGCTTCTGTCACTTTGGGCCCGGAAAAAAATTTGCCCACGGTTGAGGTGGTTTTGTTTTTTTTTTTTCTTTCTAAAATTTACTCGGACACGAAATTAAGAGAGGATCGTGAGAGTTCACCTCAGAAGAGATCTGCGGGTGTTTTCGGAAAGGGACGAGGAAAGTCGGGACTCTAGGTAATATATGTCCTCTATGCTTTTTACTATGGGGATGAGACATCTGTATAATTACTTGCCTGTGCTATCACAGTAAGTCAGTTTCCGATCTTGTTACTTATTTAATCTTTTACCCAAGAGCTCATTTTAAGCACATCCATTGAATATGTAAACTATCGATTAAGGCCGTGTGTGAATTGCGTTAAAATGTGTATTAAAACTTGACGTTTGGTTAAAACTTGACGCTATCGTTGTGAATAAAATGGGTTAAAATTTACCCAGCTGTGGAGCAGGATAAGTGGGTTAAAATTTTGACGTGTATTTTTTTCTCATGAATGATACGAGAAGTTTGCTTCTGTTTTATTGTTTATGTTTTTTTTTTGTTATGACTTTTTAAAAATTGCTTTGATATGTATTTCAATAAAATAAATAAAATCCTTTGAATTCATCATATTGTAATATTCGGCTTGGTCCGACAATTAAAACTTATTCACTTTTTAAATAAAACACAAATTCACTTTATTCAAATCACTCACAAACTTATTTATTCAACACTTTCAATTATAACTTTGCAAACACAGAGTACTTTTCTTTATCGCAGTTCACAATTAATTAATTCGCCTCGCCACCAAACGGCTATTTATATCAAAAATGATGGGTTCTAGAAACTACTATTGGTTCCTATTGGTTCTTGGGGAAGCTGAAAGTTCGAGAAGCTCTCTATTTACAAATAAAAATTACTGGGATTTTTGTAGGGGCTAACGTTCTTAATGCTAAACAAAAAGTTTCTCTTAATCTTAATTAATTATTGCCCCTCACGAGTGTTTACTACTACAATTAAACGATATTAAGTAAAGAGAATATGTACATTAAATAAACAAGAGATACAGAGTAAGTAAAGAGAGTATGTACATTAAATAAACAAGAGATACAGAGTAAGTAAAGAGAGTAAGAAAAGTGTGTACATTAAATATAGAAAGAGATACAGAGAGTAAGAAATAATAAAGTATACACATTAGACATTACAATAGAAGGAGAAACAGAGCGTATGAGATAAATAAAGTGTATACACATTACATTGCCCCCTCCTTAGGATTGATCGTCCCGAACAAATCCATCATTCTCATCACCACTGTAGCGATGTAGTCGGTCGCGATGTACGACTTTAAGTTTACCTCTGACTCCTTTTTGTATCCGGTATACGACGTCGTTGATTTTGCTAATCACTGTATATGGACCTTCCCAGTCCCGTTGAAGTTTCGGTGACAACCCTTTTTGTCGATGGGGATTGTAAAGCCACACTCGATCTCCTGCTTGGAACTCTGTTGTTGTCGCTCGTATATCGTAGCGTGTCTTCATTCGGTCACTGAACATCTTTATTTTTGACCTAGTATCGTCGTGGATCTGAAGGAGTCTTTCTCTGAGGTCATCCAAGTAGTCATCCTCGGCTTGCGGTTCCGACGTGGGACATCCAAATTTTATTTCGCTCTGCAATCTGATGTTCCTTCCCATCAAAATCTCAGACGGTGTATGGCCAGTTGAGCTATGTCTTGCACTTCGATACGCCATCAAAAACAGTGGAATGTGTCGATCCCAATCTCGCTGGTTGTCGTCCACAACTTTGCAAAGATGTTCCTTAAGGGTTCGGTTGAACCGTTCGACCATGCCATCAGATTGTGGGTGGAGTGGTGTTGTTCTTGTCTTCTTGATGTGAAGAAGCCCACAAACTTCCTGGAATATGTTTGATTCAAAATTCCTTCCCTGGTCGGAATGCAGTTCTAATGGAACACCGAATCTGCTCACCCAGTTGAACACAATTTGGTCTGCGACTGTTTTGGCTTCTTGATTCGGTATGGCGTATGCTTCTGGCCACTTGCTGAAGTAATCCATGACGACCAGAATATAACGATTTCCATTATTTGTTTCCGGAAATGGACCCGCCACGTCTATTGCAATCCTTTCAAAGGGTGATCCGACATTATACTGTTGCATTTGGCTGTGATTCTTTTTGTTCGGGCCTTTGGTGGCAGCACAGGTATCACATTTTCGGCACCACTTCTCGACATCCTCCCTTGCATGTAGCCAATAGAATCGTTGTCGAACCTTTTCTAGCGTCTTGTTTACTCCTAGATGGCCTCCCGAAACTCCATCATGCATCTCTCGCAGAACGTCCATAATCTTCGATCTCGGTAAGACTAGCTGCATTACATAGGACTTTCCATCTGCTGATTCCCACTTACGTCGAAGGACACCTTCTTGGACATGCAACGAGTCCCACTGTGCCCAATAGGCCTTCAGAGCCGGACTTCTGTCGGAGATATCAGCCCATTCTGGTTTTTCCTGGTGTTCCTTGCATGCGAGGATGGGTTCAATATCTGGGTCCTCTTGTTGAGCCTTCCTCAACTCGTCGTTGCTCCAGCCATAAATGGGATTGGTTCTGGTTCGTAGGACAGTGACCACTTCTTTTTCTTCTTGGCGTCTGCAATGCTTACAGTCTTGCTTACATGGTCTCCGAGACAGTGCATCAGCATTTGAGTGAAGCTTCCCCTTCCGATGTTGAATTTCATAATCGTACGTCTGCAGCCTCTCAATCCATCTCGCCACTTGACCCTCTGGATTCTTGAAATTCAAAAGCCAGTTTAGTGCTCCATGGTCGGTTCGGAGAAGAAACTTCTGTCCATAGAGATACTTATGGAAGTGCTTTGTTGCCAAAATCAGTGCAAGAAGTTCTCTTCTGGTCACACAATAGTTTCTTTCCGACTTCGAGAGTACCTTGCTGTAATAGGCAACCACCTTTTCTTCGCCATCATGTACCTGTGACAATACAGCACCAATCCCGACATTGCTGGCATCAGCATCAATGATGAACGGTTTTCCTGGAGTCGGGTAGGTCAGCACTGGTGCATTACACAAGCGTTGCTTGAGCTCTTGAAAGCTGCGCTCGCACTCACCTGACCATTTAAACTGCTTTCCCTTTTCCGTTAGCTGATGTAGACTCTTGGCGATCTCAGCAAAATTCTTGACGAAGCGCCTATAGTAGGTGGCTAGACCCAGAAAGCTTCGGAGTTGATGTTTGTCCTGTGGTGTTGGCCAATTCTTCACGGTGTCAACCTTATCAGGATCCGTCTTAACTCCTTGGGATGAGATGATATGTCCCAGGTATTTCACTTCGGGTTTGAAGAGTGAACACTTTTCTGGATTGAGCTTGAGGTGGGCTTCTCGAAGTCTTTGAAACACGGCTCTCAGATTTGTACAATGTTCGTCAAATGTTTTCCCGTATACGATGACGTCATCCAAATAGACCAGGCAAGATTTCTAAGTGAGTCCTTGCAGGACGCATTCCATAAGGCGCTCAAAAGTCGCTGGAGCATTGCACAGTCCAAAAGGCATCACTTTGAACTGCCACAATCCGTTTCCTGTCGAGAACGCTGTCTTCTCTTTGTCTTCAGGATGGATTTCTACCTGCCAGTATCCACTTTTCAGGTCCAAAGTTGAGAACCATTGTGCTCCTTCCATTGCGTCCAGAGTATCGCTGATCCTAGGCAGAGGGTAGCTATCTTTCTTGGTCATATCGTTCAACCTTCGATAGTCCACGCAAAAGCGGGTTGATCCGTCTTTCTTCTTTACCAGGACCACTGGAGACGCCCAAGGGCTTTTAGAGTTTTCGATCAGACCCTCTTCTTTCATGGTGGTTATCAGTTCTTCAACCTCACCTTGTTTGGCTAGTGGAAGGCGTCTTGCAGGTTGACGAATCGGCTTTGCATCTCCGGTGTTGATTCGATGTTGAACCAGTTGTGTTCTGCCATATTTCCCTTGCGATGACGAAAAGATGTCTGCAAATTTTTCGAGGAGACCTTCTGCAGTTTTTCGTTGTTGGTGACCAAGATAAGATGACTTGAGAATGTTGGCCTTTATGGAGTTCAGCTCCTCAGATTTTGAGGTTTGCCTTGACTCTTCTTCGTTGATCCTTGTTATCGCTGATACAGATTCGCATTGTCCGACAATCTCACCTTTTCTAAGCTTAACTTCGTACGGCTTGATGTTCAGTATTCGTACGGGAACCATGTTCTTTACAGGTCTAACAAGAGTCTTCCCAATGGTAACGTTTTGGGAGGACTTTACAGATGCTGGTTCGACCATGAGGTATCGATGGCTGCCAGGCTTACCCTTCAATTTCGTCCACACGAATACTTCTGAAGAAGCAGGCAAAGTGAGATCTTCTTTGATGACGGTTTTCACAGATAACGAGGTCTCATGCGAGTGGATCCCATAGATCATCGGAATCTCGATGTTTCGATATTTCAGGACTTGGTTCCCGATGTCCAATATCACTCCGTGATCTTTCATGAAATCGACGCCGACAATGCACTCGTCGCATATATCTGCTACCAGAAACAGGTGAGAGAATTCCAACTCTGCCATCCGGATCTTAAGACGTACCTCACCATAGACTTTTGCGGCTTCTCCAGTTGCAGTCCTTAGACGATAGCTATTGGTGTTGTGGAGCCATGTCTTCTTAACGAGGTCCTGCCGTACAATGGACGCCGTGGCACCGGTGTCGATGGTAGCCACACATTTGTTGCCGTTTATACTTGCTTCCACGGTCAGGCTCTTGTTGTCACGTTTCGTTTGAGAAACCTGGATGGTGTTTCTGTAGCTATCGGTTCTAGAAGCCAGCTTCTGTCCCTCGAAGTTGGTGGGGTGGGTAACAACTTGGGAAGCGACATTATTGTAGGTGTAACTTTGACCAGTTGACATATTTCTGTGTTCACAGTGTTGGCATGCGGTTGCTCTTCGCGGTAATCTGCACTGTCGTTGAAGATGCCCGGTCTTGTTGCAGTTCCAGCATCGTGCTGGTCCGTCTCGCTGACTCCTTTCTAGAGTAGCCTTCTGACAAGAGCATTCTTGGACTTCCAATTCTCTCACGCGATGCACGTTTTGGGAAGCTTGTTCTGCGGCTTCCATTGTTAGAGCGAAAGCCAATGCTTCTGGTAGTGTTTGCTTTCCGGCAGTGCGAATAGCCCTTTGGAGATTTATATCGCCCACAGCTCTCACAAAGGCTTCAACAGCAAGTTGATTTATTATCTCGTTGCCAGCTGTTGGGTATGCCAGGTGGACTAATCGCTCAATATCTGCCTGAAGCTGCTGCAGAGTTTCACCTCTTTTCTGTGCCCTGTTGTTTAGTTGTACTCGGAAGACTTCTGTCATGTGGCTATCCCCAAACCGCTGTTCGATTGCGTTTACCAGAACTTTGAAGTCACCGTTCTTCTCTGCTGGGATGGTTTGTAGCAGTTCAGCAGCTGCTCCTCTCAAGGCAAGCGTAAGAGCAATGTATTTTTCGTCATCGTCCCAGCCGTTTGTTAACGCTGCTGCTTCAAACTGTTTCTTGTAGATTGACCACGGTATCTGACCATCAAAGCTTGGAGGATTCACTTCTCTCTTTCTTGAGCACTCACCAGAAGGTTCTCGAGCTTTCATCTTTCGCACTTTTTCTAGTTCGCTTGTAATGGTTTCGATCTGTTCGTCTATTTTCTTGAAACGTGCATTAGTCGTTGAATTTTGTTTTTCGACACGCTCATCGAGAGTATTGATTTTGTCTTCGAAGTCCGCAAACCTGCCTTCTAGCAGATTTTTCTGTTCATCAAACCGATCTCGAACGTCATCCCTTTGAGCTTGTAGTTGTTTGAGGACATTCTCTTGCTCGGTCTTCTGCTCGTTTCTTTGAGTTTCCAGTTGCTTGAGAACATTATCTTGCTCCTTCTTTTGCTCGTTTCTTTGAGTTTCTAGTTGCTCCAGAACATTCTTTTGATTCTCTTCAAATTTGGCTAGAAGAAGTGTCATCATGGTAGATAAGTCGGCAGTTGCATTTACCTCTTTCGATTTTGCTTCCACTTCGAAAGCAAACGTATCTGGGTCTTCATTTTGTTCTTCCAGATATTCCTGTAGCCGTTTTACGAGTTCGATTTTACATCCTGCCCCACTTAAGCCACGTTTGCTTAATTCGGCTTTTAGCTCAGAGACAGTTAAGTCTTTCAAAACTTTACTCATTTTTTTTTTTTTAATTTTTAACTTCACTATTTCAAACAAAATAGTTTAATCACTATTCACTGTGTTATTCTCAATAAGTTTTAATCCCACTTCTGACACCAATGTAATATTCGGCTTGGTCCGACAATTAAAACTTATTCACTTTTTAAATAAAACACAAATTCACTTTATTCAAATCACTCACAAACTTATTTATTCAACACTTTCAATTATAACTTTGCAAACACAGAGTACTTTTCTTTATCGCAGTTCACAATTAATTAATTCGCCTCGCCACCAAACGGCTATTTATATCAAAAATGATGGGTTCTAGAAACTACTATTGGTTCCTATTGGTTCTTGGGGAAGCTGAAAGTTCGAGAAGCTCTCTATTTACAAATAAAAAATACTGGGATTTTTGTAGGGGCTAACGTTCTTAATGCTAAACAAAAAGTTTCTCTTAATCTTAATTAATTATTGCCCCTCACGAGTGTTTACTACTACAATTAAACGATATTAAGTAAAGAGAGTATGTACATTAAATAAACAAGAGATACAGAGTAAGTAAAGAGAGTATGTACATTAAATAAACAAGAGATACAGAGTAAGTAAAGAGAGTAAGAAAAGTGTGTACATTAAATATAGAAAGAGATACATAGAGTAAGAGATAATAAAGTATACACATTAGACATTACAATAGAAGGAGAAACAGAGCGTATGAGATAAATAAAGTGTATACACATTACAATATTTTCAAATCGAAAAACGAAATTATTGTTTTTTCTTTTGAGAATTATAACAGATGTCAGCTGTGAAAACATGTTTTGCAGTGTTACCAGATGGAAGGCACCAATCATCCAAAAAGGGAAATTTTCGTTTGAAGATATTTTACTGTTGACTCAAATTATCAAATTACCACTGCAAAGTCGAGAAAAATGAATATAACAGAGTTTGTTTGTTATCTTAAGTGGCTTTTCATGAAATTAATTGCTTAAATTTTGGTTTTGTACACAAAATTATTTTACCTAGGTGGATAAAAACATTTTTATTTGAGGGAAATTTCCTAGTTCTACGCAGAAATGTTGGTTAAAAATATCCCCTTTAACGCAATTCACACAGCAAATGGCTAAATTTGATCCCATTTTCAATCAAACGTCAAATTTTAACCAAACGTCAAGTTTTAATACACATTTTAACGCAATTCACACACGGCCTAAATTTCGAAACTATCGATACTCCCGATAGTTCAAAACAATCGATTAATCGATTAAACTATCGATGTTTTATTAACACTAATCGCGTCGAGAATTGTCAAGAATCAAAAAATTGAAGTGTTGTTAAATTAAAGATTTGTTTCAACTCTAATTTCGTATTAAAATTCTCAAAAGTTATTTTTCTTAAACATAAAACAACTAAGTCGGAATTCCAGCAGAAACTAAATACTCTACATAAAACTCCCATATCAAAATAATATCGACAGATATTACCAAAAAATGACTTCGAGAAAAAGAAGTGGATCTGGATCATCGAAACGCCCGAAAGAAAAAGTTGTTTACATTTATGAATTATTTTTCCGTGGTGAAGATCCTACATACAATAGTCCAGAGTTTTGGAACGATTTTTTTCTTCTCCAACCTAATGTCGAGTCACTGGAAAACGAAATAACCAAACTCACCGGAGAACAATTGCTCACCGTGAAAGCAAATATCAATTTGATCTTTGAAAAATGCATTGAAATTCTTGATTCAGGTAAATTTAAGAATTATAATTGGGTTCTAGCTCATCGATCCAATACATTCAGGTCATCCTAAGAGAATGTGCAACAGTCTTCAGACACTTTGTTCCCTGTTCTATTCGATGTTTAAGAAATCTTCCATTGACACAAGTTTCGATGTCGTCGGCCAAGTGTTCCAATATGACGAAATGTATCAGAAGATGAAGGTCCTCTTAAATCATTGCAATCAAATTTTATTGGGTAAAATATATTAATCACGAAATTGCAAAAATATTTCTGAGACTTGTTCTTTCTTTCGCAGGCGACGTTGTTGAAAACGCCCGCTTTATGTGTCTTAAACTGCTCCTTGTACTTGTTACCGGGACGGACAATGTTAGTCAAAATGTCATTGTAGAATATCTTATGCTTCACACACTTTTCGATTCATTTGTAAGACTGCTTAGTGATCCAACGCTTCGCGCCCAACATGGACATGATATTGTTATTCTACTAACCATCCTCGTTAACTATCGCAAACACGAAGCGTCGAATCCATACATTGTGCAACTATCAATTTTGGCCGACGAGTTGGCCCTGAATGGCTATGGACAAATGATATCACAATCGCTGATAGACTTCTGTCGGCAATATATGCAAAGTCTTTCCAACGTTCAATCTTCGTCTTGGTTCTCCTCTCTGTCAAACATTGTTGGCAATATGTTTGTATCGGACGAAGGATGTGAACGCGTGCAGCAAATTAAAGCCAACAACGGTCTGTTGTTGGCACTCTACGAGGCAGTTCATTTGAACAGAAATTTCATTACAACTTTGGCACATACGCAAGCGGAGTCAAGTGCACCGCCATCACCAAGCAACACATTAAGCCTGACACAACCTGTTCCTGATTTAGCAAATGCTCCTATAATCGACATAACACAATATCCAACAAACTTATTGGTGGCTGTTTTTCAGTATTGGTAAGCAAAACAAATTAACGCTTTAATTCTTTAGTTCTTGGATCCTTGCTGGGATTATATAAGATTTATCGTGAACAGTCCCTCGCATGCACTCTCCAGTCGCCGAAACCAAGCGCTTTAGCATCCGCAGTCACTTGGTCCTTGTACCGTAGGTTCGGTCTTCCTTGTCGTCTCGAACCTGGGGGCTGGGATGAGAAGACTTTCTTTGCTGGAGCGTTGTCGTCCATTCGCTCGTTTCTTATGACCTTCTGGACTACATCTACATCTTGGTACAGCTCGTACAGTTCTCCGTTGAACCTTCTTCTCCATTCGCCATCATCGCATACGGGACGGAAAATCCGTCGAAGAATTTTTCTTTCGAAAGTGCCCAGTATCAATTCCCCTTTTTTACTTATCGTCCAGCACTCGGCGCCGTAGAGTAGGACTGGTAAAATCAAAGTTTTGTATAGCAGATACTTTGTCTTTCGAGTGAGGAGTTTTGAGCCCAGTTGTTTGGCCAAACCGAAGTAGCAGCGGTTCGCTAGGGTAATTCTTCTTCGGATCTCCACTAAGGTGTCGTTTGTGGGATTGATGTTTGTTCCAAGGTAGGTGAACTCCTTAACTACCTCAAAATTGCTGCTACCAACAGTAACGTTTTGTCCTAGGCGGTGGAAAGATGTTGCTTTGTTTGTTGATAGCATGCACTTTGTTTTGTCCTCATTCACATCAAGACCAAAGAGTTTTGCCTGGTCTTCAATCGCTGTGAAGGCGTCAGGCACAGCTCTCTTGGATCGACCGATGATGTCTATGTCGTCCGCATAGCCTAGGAGCTGGGTGGATTTGTTGAAGATAGTGTTTTTCGTACTCACACCTTGCTGCCTTGCGCCCTATATCCTCCAGGACTATGTTGAAGAAATCACATGACAATGTGCATGTTTGAAAAAATTCGGATGAGCTGTTACCCATTTGCACACTGCACTGCGTATTGTTTAGCATCATGCGGCACAGCTGTATCAGTTTGTTCGCGATCCCGAATTCAGACATCGCCATCATAAGGTCTTGGCGGTGGATGCTATCATAAGCAGCTTCGAAGTCGTTGAAAAGATGGTGGGTTTCGACTTGAAATTCGTTGGTCTTTTCCAGGATCTGCCTCAGTGTGAATATTTGGTCTATCGTTGTTCTGCCTGGCCTTAAGCCATACTGGTATGGTGTTGCAGCATCTGCAAACGTGCATTTACCGTCTCTGTTGTCAATAACGCGCACTCATCATCATACCAAGGGTTATTTTTCGGAAGTGGCTGGTAACCAATATTTCGCGATGTTGGTTCCACAAGGTGTTGACATCTGTGGTATTTGGGAGGACGGCGGAGAGTCGCTCATTCAGGCGCTCACTGTAATCTCTGGCATTATCCAAAGATGTCTTCCTTCCCGATTTTTGCATTGAAATCTCCGAGTACGATTTTGACGTCGTACTCTGAACAGGCTTCGTAGGCTCTATCCAGGAGGTTGTAAAAATTCTACTTGCTACCTCCTCATCCTCAGCATGATCGGTAGGGGCGTGTGCGCTTATTATACTGATGTTTTGTAGTGTGGGCTTGGCTTGAAATCCATGACTCGCTCTAAGCCGATTTCCCACGAAGAATCCGCATCCAAATATGTGCATTCTTTGATGACAGCTGTAATAAATGTCGCAATTTTTCCTTTTCATTGTCCCTGATCCTAGGTAGGTAGAAATGGCTGTCCTGCTTCGCGCAGGACACAATTAGCGCTGAGTGCGCCGTTTTGATACCATACCTCGTGAGATTCTAAATGGCTTTGAAAATGGGTTATGGATTATGTATGTTCCGCACGTACAATCCTATATAATAGTGTTGTATTATTTTCCTACCCTACAGCCTATTATCTCATAGTGCCATTTAATGAGGGAGAAATAAAGGGGGGGGGGGCGTTAAAGCCACTTTGTGCTATTGAGGTATGAGATCAAATCTTTGATCTTGAAATCTGCGAGTTCCTCAATACCGTTGAAGAATTCTTTACCTAAATGGAGTGCTCTTTTCCTAGCCAGGGCCGGACAATGGCATAGAAAGTGTGGGACCGTTTCTTTTTCTTCCTGGTTCTCACAGCTACGACAGAAAGAGTTATGTGGTATACCCAATTTTGCCGCATGCTCCCCTACAGGCCAATGCCCTGTGCAGGTATTGGAAATTAAATTGGTTGATTTTGGTTTGTTATAGGCGGGCCAGATTTTCCTAGATATAACGCAACTCGTTAAACTACTCCACCTATGATTTGCTTCTGATGTGTATTTGGTCAGGATATTGCCCTTCACAACTCCAAGAGGAGCATATAATCTCACTGCCAATGAGTTGTGAAGGGCTGATCCTTGCCTAGCTAGCTCATCTGCCTTCTCATTTCCCTCATAGCCCCTATGGCCCGGTATCCAGATTAGAGTGACGCTCAAATCAAGTTCCTTGAGAGCTTCTTTGCATTGCTGGACCAGTTTAGAGGATGATAAAGCAGAATCTATGGCTTTAATAGCTGCCTGACTGTCTGTTAGTATAGCTACATTTTGGTTCTGTCGGATATTTTTAAGGGCTTTACAAGCTTCCCTTATCGCTAACAATTCTGCCTGGAATACGCTGGCAAAATCGGGAAGTCTATAGGATTTTGAAATCTCAAGAGATTCACAGAAGACACCTGCACCAACACCGCATTCCATCTTTGAACCATCCGTGAAGATAGTTGTGTCGAAGTCTTTCGTCACATCACCTTCCTCCCAGTCGATTCTTGACGGGAGCACGACTCTAAACTTCTTTGAGGTGTCTAGGGTAGGGATGCAGTAATCGGTGGTAGTGGATAGGATGTCTGATGGTATAAGGCTTGTTTGGTTGCAGTGCCCATAGGATCTAGATTTCCAGCAGCCTGTTTCTTTGAGTCTCAAGATACTGCAGGACACCTGATATTTAATAAACAGGTCGATCGGAAGAAGGTCCAGGATGACGTTAAGTGCATCTGTTGGGCAGGACCTGATTGCCCCTGATATCCCTACGCAAGCATTTCTCTGCACCTTTGTTAGGTTGTTTACTATGTAAGCTTTGCTGAGAGCAGGCCACCATACAACGGAACCATAAACAAGTATCGGTCTTACAACCGCTGTGTATGTCCATTTTATCATTTTTGACTGGAGGCCCCACTTTTTGCCGAATGTTTTGTTGCAGGCGTAGAAGGCAACACACGCCTTCCTGATCCTATCCATCGTATTTCCTGGATCACAGTAATGTCTGCCTTATACTGCGAGAGGACAGATTCAAGTTTTTGAGTTTCACCTGGAGTGTACATGCGCTCTAACTGACCGAGCCATCTGAGTCTCTAGACCTTGACCCTTCTGGCTAGGTCCACGTCGTTGTACAACCCGTAAAGTTCGCTTTTGTATCTTCTTCTCCATTCCCAAGGAGGGCCATGCTTCTGCACCATACAGCAGGACTGGGGTGATGAGGGTGTTGTACAGTTTTACCTAAGTTGCTCGAGAGAGGGCTTTTCCACTCAATTGCTTTCTTAGCCCAAAGAAACAGCGATGAGCAAGAGTAATTCTTCGTCTTATCTCGGCGCTGGTGTTATTGCCCGTGTTAATAGCGGAGCCTAGGTAGACAAACTCCTTTACTACTTCGAAGTTGTATGCGTCTATTGTGACGTTCTGTCCGAGCCGTCGGTGTTGGGTGTCCTTCTTCGAAGACAGCATATACTTCGTTTTTCCCTCATTTACTTCTAAACCCATTTTTGCCGCTTCTGTCTCAATTCTCACAAAGGCGCCATTGACATCACGCTGTGTTCTTCCCATTATATCAATATCGTCGGCGTACGCGAGAAGTCGGGCATGCATTCCTCTGACCATATCTTACAGATGATTTGGTGCATGCTCCTATCTAGATCGTCGCCTGCTGCTTTGAACAGCTCGGCAGCTAGACCATCTGCTCCAGCGGGTTTGTTGGATTTCAGCCGTGATATTGCCGTTTTCACTTCTTCTAGGTCGGGTTCACGGAATTGTTGGCTATCATCGTGTCCGATGAAAGGCTCATGTCTGACGACGGGGTTTCGTTCGTCGTCGCCGTTATACAGTCTACAGAAGTGGTCTTTCCAAATCTGCAGGCAACAGTTCTTGCTCGATGACCTTGAGCCAGCTGTTTTACCTTCCATTAAAACCTCCGAACTTCATTCCTGCTGTTGGCTCTCTCAACATCCTCGATCTGACGCTTATCATGCTCTCTTTTTTTTCTCCTGAGAAGCCGGCGTTCCTCTCTCCTCTTTTGCCCGTAGAGCTCACGAGCATCTCTTGTCCTTCTATGCAGCGCCGCTTTGTATGCCTCCTGTTTGGCTGCATCGGCCTGCCTGCATTCTTCGTCAAACCATGGGTTTCGTTTTGGTGGCTGTGTGAAACACAGCACATTAGATGCGGCATCTCTAACTGCTTTCTGGCAATGTTGCCACTGGTCTTCGATACTTGATGTTGGCGACATAGGACTCCTTAAGAGGTTACTTGACACTCGATCAGAGAAGGATCTGGCGATCTCTTGCGATTGTAGCCGCCCGACGTTGAATTTTCTTGCAGCATTTCCTTGTTTTGGCCGTTGTCGGGATATTCGTAGAACTACCTTGGCTACGACGAGGTAGTGGTCCGAGTCGATGTTGGCTCCTCGGAAAGTTCGAACATCTAGAATGCTGGACAAGTGCCTTCCGTCGATCGCAATGTGATCAATCTGGTTGACGGTTGATTGATCAGGAGATCTCCATGTACCTCTATGGATGTTGAGATGTGGGAACCAGGTGCTTGCACCACAACATTTCGCCCCGCAGCAAAATCGATCAGCCTGAATCCGTTATCGGAAGTGGTGTCGTGCAGGCTGTGCTTTCCGACTGTTCCGCCAAAGATGTCCTCTTTTCCAAGCTTTGCGTTAAAATCGCCGAGGACAATTTTCATATCATAGCTAGGACATTGCTCATATATTTTGTCGAGGAGCTCGTAGAATTCGTCTTTGGTGTCCTTTTTCTCTTCTGTGAGGGCATGCGGGCATGTTAGGCTAATGTTGCCGAATTAAGCCTTTATTCGGATCGTTGTGATGCGTTCGCTTACACATTTGAAGCTAAAGACTTTTTGCCTGAGTCTACTACCCACGACGAATCCGCATCCAAAGAGTCGCTGTTGTTGCTCCCGGTAACAATCACCATAGCAGATGTCGCAATTGAGGGTCTCTGCTAGTTGTTCGGCAGCACGCGGTCTATTAAGGGAGCTAACATTCCACGGGCATATCCGTCCGTTTCCGAGGCGGGTTTATTAGGAGTTAAAATCCTGTCGGATCTTTTCTTGTCGTATCAAGGCCATAGTTTCCTGTTATTAACACAGGTTTCTAGGAGATTCCATCTGTTGTTGGATTTTCGGAGGATGATTTTACTGACATTATGTTTCAGTTCATATAACGGGATTCCTATATGATGGTCTATGAGAGAGGGGTCCAGTGTAGAGCCTTCCCTTGCAAGCTCATCCGCTTTTTCGTTGCCTGGCACACCACTGTGGCCAGGAACCCAGCAGAGTCTTACGTTATGCTGTGTACCAAGAACCTTTAACTCTTCGCGACAGCAAGAAACAAGCTTCGACTTGATTTGGGTGGCAGAGATCGCCGCTTGGCTATCAATGCCAATGGAACTTGCTCTTTTATGATTTCATTTCTTTGAATGAATGTTTATTTATCGGTTGATTCTTGATACACATTTTCAACTAAACTGATGACTTTTCTTAATTTTTATTTATTTCTTTAGTTCTATAGTGATGCAAGACAATAAAAACGAATCAAGTGTAGCAAATCTGAAGTTATGTTTCCTAATTTTAACTTGCATATCCGAAGACCAATACGCAAATTCCATGATGCACGACAATAATCTTACATTCAAAGTCATGTTACATCGTGCCCAAATGAGACATCGCAAATTACACATTGATCGCGTTGGCAAATCTCAACCTCTTGCTGCAACTTTACTAGACCTTCTTGTTGAGTTCATAGTTTCGCATCTAATGAAGAAATTCCCAATGGAATTGTATCTTCTCTGCATTGGTATCATCCAACGCATACTGTGCTATCAAAAACGCTGCAGAGTTCGTTTGAATTATCCGTGGAAGGAGCTTTGGTCAGCTCTTATTGGATTGCTTCGGTTTCTAGTCAATCAAGAGCAAAACTTGATAAAAAAGTGCAACATCTTCTATCTATCGTTACAGGTAAATGTGTCTTCTCTATTTCCTCAAGTTTCTTAATTCTCATTTCCCGTAGGTGGTTAACATCTTCAACTTGTTCATAACATACGGCGACACTTTCCTAGCGACAACAAACAGCTACGACGAACTTTACTACGAACTCAATCGAGAAGAAAAAGTGTTTTCTGAGATTCAAGCTATGGGTAGTTATAATTCATATCTCTTTTGTTTTCGTTCCATATCTGACTTGAGCCTTTGTTAGTTTTGCGCTACACCACAATGCCTGATTGCGAATACAAAGACGATGTCATCAAGCTCCTTAATGCCTTAGTGAATATCCTAGCTATTGTTAAGCATTTTCAATATAAAATCAAGGAATGGCTAGCAGAGCAAGGACTTTCAACACCAACCGAAGAGCAAATCTTGGAAGTAGTTAGAAAGAACTACGATTTGACGCTGAAATTACAAGACTCTCTTGATCATTATGAGCGATATTCTGAGTCACCTAGACACTCTGTTTTTTTTACAGCGATGATTCGTGATGTTGTGATTGACACAAGGAAGAATATTTATGGTTATGTTAAGGAAGCTGTGTCAGTGGTACCTGAACAGGAATTAATGATAACATCAACCTCACCATAATAAACAACGATTGATTAGATACTAAGTTGAACTGCAAGTAATTTGTTTCTTTTTTAATTTACTTGAGCAAAGCTATAAATCAATTGCAATTGTTGGTATTTGCTGTCTTATCCTTTTGAATATAAACAAATTATGGACCTTTTAAAATGTATCACGGATTTATTTAGTTTATGTATAATATGTTAGCATATTGCGATTTTAATGTAAACATAAATAATTAAACCTATTTTTATTAATGCCACTAGTTGTGTTTGTTTTTTACAAATTGCTTAAACTTATCCAAATCCATTTTGACTGCTTTTGGCGTGTTTTTCATTTTTTCCTCCGAGCATACCACAAATGTGTCAAGGCAAAGCTCTGAGCAGATCATATTTAAAGTCATCCCATATAAAAAAGAAACCAGGATGGACAATAACAGGGTTTCTACACCTCGTGACAAATGGTTTGACAGAAACTGCTCACAAGCTAGAAAAAAATCATTTGCTTGGTTAAAGCTAGTAAGGAAGTACCCTCAAAACCTCTTTCTAAAGCGGGAATATTTGTCCGCTAACAGAACTTTAAAAGCGCTGCTTAACACTAAGCGTCAAACATACTTCGAGAACATTGCAAACGATCTTTCAAGTTGCAGGAACGCGTCACAGTTTTAGAGCAAAGTACGTCTTATAAACAACGAAAGTCAATCACCGCGACCCTGCCTACCGATTGAGCTGAAGGATTTATGCGAACATTTCAAAAACCTCACAAAGGAAAAGTTTGCTATCCCTTTTCAGACGGATGACGCCTTGGACACCCCTTTGTGTACCTTAGAGGTAAAAGCAGTGTAGGTTGAACTGAAATGTAACAAAGCTCCAGGATCCAACGGAATACCGCCGGAATTTTACAAATTCAGCACACCTTCATTCATCGAACACTTTACTCTAGCGCTTAACCAGGGGCCGAATTACGGCATCCGTTTTCGAATAATACGTTACTGAATTGTGATTGATTGTGTGCTTTTGGCATTACCTCTCACGTTATCGAGTTCAGTATCGAGCTTCTAGTACAAAAATTTTAAATTCTCTGCTCAGCTTTAGAGCTTAATTTCATTCGACACACAAACAGCTCACTGATGGGAGGAAATTTCTAAGAAAATTAAATTTTACTTATTTTGAGAACTTGAGTTATTTTACCATAAAATTCTAATCTATTTAGGTCAAGTTATTCTGCTCCAAACCTTCATCAATCTCGTCTTCTTTAACAGTCAAACAATTTTTTTTTCATAAAATAAAAAATTTAATATTTCTGCCTTCACTATTTCACTCAAGTTTTGTTTTTTCATTTGTCAAACTTCTCAAAATTCCTTCAAAATAATTCGAGACTCGATAAAACTAGTACAATTTTTAAACCCCAACGATACGTGACCTATCGAATGTCATAATCCCAATGAGGTTACTCGTTCGCTCGATCACGGATGAGACTCACTCACTCGATTGCGGAAGCGGTAATTCGGCCCCAGGCTTATGAACACGGATGCATACCAAATTATTTTAAGGATTCCATCGTTATTCCCATATTCATGAAAGGTGACCGCACTGATCCTGCAAACTATAGAGGAATATCCTTGCTGAACACATCAATGAATTCTTACAAGGCTTTTCAACAACAGACTCTACGGTTAGGTTCAAGTAAGTCACCTCCTTAGTGAGTCTCAAGCCGGGTCCGCAAGAATTACTCAAACATAGATCAAATCTACTCGCTCACATCCATTGCAGACATTTTCATTAACGATAAAAAGAAGTTGTATGCCTTGTTCATAGATTTTAAAGCGGCCTTCAACACCATCGACAGAAAAGCTCTGATGCTTAAACTATACAACAAGGGTGTTTCAATAAAATTTGGACGCATTTTGGAAAAATTGTATGAATCTACAACATCTGCAATCCAACAACGGTAGCGGAATCATACGAAGTGGAAATAGGAATAAGACTAGGTTGCGACTTAAGCCCTCTTTTGTTTGCACTCTTCATAGACGACATGGAGGACGATCTACAGGGTGGAGCAAAAGTTACAGCAAATCTTCTAGTGAAGTCCTTAAAATTCGCCGATGACATTGTGATATTTGCTGAAACGCCTGATAGTTCCAGTTGATGATAAACAGAATAGCTGCATACTGCTACAAATGGAGGCTTCAGGTAAACCTCAGTAAATGCAAGGTTATGATCTTTCGTAACTGTGGAGGCCCAAACTGTCGCAACGAAAAGTGGAGATTTGATAGTAAGGAAATTGAAGTAGTGAATGAATATAACTACCTACCTAGGAGTAAAAATATCAAGAAATCTGAATCTGAGAAACCACATTGTGGAGAAACTGGCCAAATCAAAAAATGCACTAAATGCAACGTGGAGGTCCATTATGCACAACAAAGACGTTAATTTCAATTCAAAGTTTCGAATTTTTGAAACAACGGCAAAACAACTTTTTGAGTTCACTTTGGACTAGCTGGTCCTAGGTTCAAATCCCAAAGTGAACTCAAAAAGTTTTTCGATTAAGCCTAGTACGCAGTTGAAGTGAAACGAATTTTTTCGGCGGTCTCCAAGTGCAGAGCGAAATGAAAACGAAAACCACAGCGGAAAAATATTTGTGGAGAGTTCTGTCAGCTTTCAAAAACAATTGACAAGTTCTGACAGTCAGCTGATGTAAACAAAACAAAAAGTTTTGTTCAAGTTCGAAAAAACTCAGAAAAATCCATTTTTTCTCAAAACTATACCAAAATGAAAAACCCCGAAAGCTACGATCACTAGTAAACAATTTTTTTTCAATCAAAAAATTAAACATCAAAATTTCGCAAGCAATTAATATGCAGGGCAATTAAATTGAGAACGAAAAGAGTGGAGAATTGTACTAAGAAATCTAGTACATCTATCCACTAAAATGACAGATTTCGTCGTTCAGCAGCGTACTGAAAAACGAAAAGCACAGCGAAATTTTTCGTTTATGATTTCGTCATGTCATTTTTGTATGGGAATTTTCGTTTCGCATCAGCAGCGTACTAGGCTTTAATATGAAAAATAACTAGGCAGGACCACTAATAAAGGAGTCTGATGATCGGCTTGGCACCCGTGTAAAAGCTATAACTCCAGCCAAACAAAGGAATTGACGGAAAAAGCCAGTTTTGGAAGCATCTCTAAGTTGCTATCGTTGTTCAAACAACATGTATTTTATTATCTCTATGGTTTTAAGCGTGCATTACACGGTCAACGAAATGGTTCAATGTATTGACTCTCTGACGTCACGAAAAAATTGGTCACTGCATCGTCATCGTGTCAACTCATAAAACGTTGACGATCACACGAATGACCCAAGGCGGTCAATGTTGTCCCAAAATGCGTTGACACCAGATCTGTGTCATTGCAGTTTTTTCCTTTCAGTGTCAACACACTGACACGTGAAACGTTGACTATCACACGACATGATCAATAAAGAGCACGTTGACCCTGCTTTAACTCTTTGTTTCTAGGGGAAAAATCTGTCATTTCATTTATTGCGATTACATTCACCCTTATTATGATAGGCGTTTTTCTTAAACGACAATTCTCACTTTTTGAGTCGAGTCACTTTTAAGGCGTTTTAGGGCCAATTCGTTCAAGCTTGATCATCTTTAATCAAGGATTATTCCAGTTGATAATCTTGGAATTCGTTTGTTCACAAAAATTGTGATTAAGAAATCCATGATTTGAGCAGTTAATTTGAGATTTCGTTAATCATCCAATTTTGCTCGATTAGGACCATTTAATCAAGGATGTACTATAATTCAGTTTGTTCATACTTGATTTACGCACTGGTTTATGATGTTACTTATCCTTTCATCAAGCCTCATGGAATAGTGGATATCCATCATGTCTAACAAGAATATAAGCAGAAATCATAAGAAAATGAAAACTGATTAAAGAATGTTCATCTTCGTAACACAGCTATACTCTCAAACTATTACTCATATCAAGCGATAGAGGAATATCTTGAATGCATCGCATGTATTTGCCGAAAGATAAACAAAACAAGACGTAAGCATTAGATGGTGGAGCTATATTTTAGAAGGTTTCACTATCTCACAAGCAACCAGCAACTGTTCCGCTTTCTTGAAGCTGTAAACATTTTAAGTTATTGGTACCACCCACTCCAACTCCACTGATACAAAAGAACAGAATGTTAACGGAATTGCATAAAATTTTTATGTATAGGTATATAGACATTTATTTCATTAATACAATAAACCACTTGAAGGACAAATTTATGAACTTCATACTAATAACAATTAGCATAATGATAAAGGGTTTTCCAATAAGACATTAAACAAGTAGAAATTACGCCATTACTCAACATAGAACGATTGACGCTTAAACAATGCATTGAAATTACATATTAAAATTCACTACAAAAATGATGAACATTAAGCAGTCACAGTTTGCAAAACAAAAGAATTTTTGGGTCATCGACTTCTTCCTTTGGTACCACGTGAAAAATAAAGTCTTCACCAACAGCCGAGCGTCGATTCAAGACCTCAAAGATGGAACTCGTGAGACACAGGGCAGCCTATTTTGCGATTTTGTTATACAAAATTTAATGAAAACGATATGATCCTGTAAGCGTTGTCGTGGTGGCCATTAATTTAGCTTATTATCTTTTTCATTATAAACGGCATACATTCTTTTTTATTATGAAATAAAGATCCAATCCTTTATCTAAAAAAATGACGTTTTCCTCTGAATATCTATAAATAATAACTTTTATTCAAATTTAAATTCCCGACAGTCAACGATTGACAAGAAAATGAAATAAAAACCTTAATCCTTGATAAAGTTTTGACAAAAAACTGACTGATAGACTGGAAAATGGAACGATTTGTAGAAAAACCATGATTTGTTAATCAAGGTGAAAAAAAAGTGAACAAACGCTCTTTGATTATCATGGATTCTTAATTCCGAATTAAGGCGAATCCGTGATAATCAAATTGAAGATTTAACCCACTCTCAACGAACTGGCCCTTAGTGTCGGTATTACGATACTTAAACGCCAGTCGTTGTCGATCAACTTGCGTTCCACAAAAACAAATAAAATTTGACAAATATAATTTTAAATTCAAATGCCATTTGTTTTGAAAATTATTTTCAATTTTGTAGGATTTCTTCTTCTCCTGGAAATTTTTCTCAGTTTCATGAGCTTTTCCACAACAATTCTGATTTGGGTTACCAAAATCCGCTTCCTGGCCTCGTAGCAGAGACAAAGACGTTCGTGCAAGAGCTGCAGCTGGACGTGGTATATTCTTTAGAAATGCGAACGGCGGGAGAGATCGCTCGTCTTCAAGGACTGAAACAGGCTGGTGGTGTTGTTGACTGGGGAGAAAGTTGATTTATTGCTTCTCCTGGTTTTTTTTTTTATCGAAAAAGCAATTCCTTCGGAACCGTGAGATGCTCTTCGACACGTTTGCCAAGTATCGAGGATATAGGGCAGGGGTTGTGTTTCCATGAAAGAGGAATCTCTGCCGATGTCCCCTTCCTTTGCAAGTCCATCAAGTGTAATTGCGAGTGTCCTTTTCTCAGCGTGAAAGGCATCGATGTCAGTTGAGAGATTGCACTACGACACACAGTGGGACGAATGTATGAGAAAACACTTCAAAATTCATATCTTGAGAATAAAATAAAGTTATCAACCAAACATGCCTTAAATAGTATTTTAGTACTCATATCTATGATTGTAACCTAAAAACAAGAAAATTGATTCACTAAAACTTATGATTTCAGGATTTTTTATTCAAAAGAGTTGAGCAGCGAACTTGTTTTTATTTTATATTTTTTTATTTATGATTTTCTGTTTATGTTTTTTGTATACATTACATGATTTTGATATCAAAATAAATAATTCTAATAATAAAGACTAAGGGCCAGTTCGTTCACAGAGGGTTAAATCTTCAATTTGATTATCACAGATTTCCCTTAATTCAGGATTAAGAATCCGTGATTATCAAAGAGCGTTTGTTCACTTTTTTTTCACCTTGATCAAGGGGCACGGTAGTGCCCAGCCAAGTTCTCTAGCAACTTTGGCACTACACCCTTATTTACAGGAAACAACTCAGGGCATTTTCCACACCCCTCTAACTTCTATACCAAAGAAGCCAAAACTCACATCATTTGTTAAGCTAGTCAAGAAGAAGCACCTCAGTAAATTTCAGATATTTAGCATAAGTAGTTTCTAAGATACAATGTTCCAAAAATCACGAAAACCGTAACTGACTGACTCACTGACTCACTGACTCACTCACTGACAGATCATCAAAATTATGAAGCACTTCCCGTTGCCCTAGAAACTTGAAATTTGGCACAGTGGTAGGTCATGTGGTACATACAAAGGAAAAAATCGAAAATTTGAAAATTTTCAATCAGGGGGCGTGGTAGCCGCCTACTTTTACATTATTAATTTAAATTATATGAAGCACTTTCCGTTGCCCTAGAAACTTGAAATTTGGCACAGTGGTAGGTCATGTGGTACATACAAAGGAAATAATCGAAAATTTGAAAATTTTCAATCAGGGGGCGTGGTAGCCGCCTACTTTTACATTATTAATTTAAATTATATGGAGCATTTTGGAGTGCAGTAGAATCAAGAAATTTGGCATACAAGTACATCGTGCAATAAAACAAATAAAATATGAAATTTATGATTTTCAACTGAGGGGGCGTGGTACCCACCCATTTAAAAATAAATTTTATAAAATATATGGGGCACCTCTGATCATCGTAGAATATTGTAATTTGGCAAACTAGCAATTCTGCCAGTCAATATAAAGAAATAAAATTAATTTTTAGATTTTTCTGCTTATCAAAAAAAAAAAAATCTTTGCAAAAAGTAATGATATCACACCAAAAACATAAATGTAAAAAAAGAGCCAAGTTCTCCCGTACAAACTAATGTAAATTAGTTAATTTTTTTTACTTGGCGGGTTTTCTCTTAGTAACCTACTATTAAAAAAGTTTGGAAAACTTGCTAAGTAAAAAAAATTAACTAATTTACATTAGTTTACAAGTTACTTTCAAAACTAATAGTTGATTCGGTGTAAGTCCACTTAAAACATTTGCAATGCACCTACGAGTACTTGCTGAATCTTAAAACTTGGCGTTCTTTTAGATCTCATTACTTTTCGTGGCTGATTTGTTAGGCAGAATTTTTGTACGGGAGAACTTGGCTCTTTTTTTACATTTATGTTTTTGGTGTGATTAACTAATCATGGTTTTTCTACAAATCGTTCCATTTTCCAGTCTATCAGTCAGTTTCACTGTCAAAACTTTATCAAGGATTAAGTTTCTTATTTCATTTGGTTGTCAGATTCCTCCCTGTATATAAATCTTGAATGTTTTCTTGTCAAATTCATGCAAAATTTACGTCCTCTATCTTGCAAATACAACCGAAGTCCTCCATACATTTTACTCAATAAAGAATAAAATGCCACTTACAGCAGAAAGTGCAACCTTACAAATTCAAGTAAGTTGATCATTACCATTGATCATTATAGCATTTTATAAAGAATTCCATTCAAGGAAAACCTCAAAGCCCTCCAAGGAACCATACATGAAATTGAGAACGAAGACGCTGCGAAACGAATCTCAATGGGATAATCCGTGCCCAAATGTCTAGTTTGCAACCACAGAAATTAAAAAGCCTCTATAAAACTGGCTTGCAAGACGCCAAGAATTTTTTATTCGACAGGCCCTGGCTCGAATTCAGGAAATAAGAAACATTCGTAACGAGCGTCGCATTCAACCAAGAAATGCTGGCAACAAAGAAGCAATACGTCACGGAGCTCAATTGAAAATGCTGCAGGTATCGGCTCAGACACTGCCACTGCCACTCTTTGTGAGTAAACCAGGAGAGAAGGTTCCTCCACTTTGTGGTGCTGTACCGGCCGAAAGTAATTATATTGCTAGAGCTGGTGATATTGTTTCTGCTGTGGTCAAAGGTTTCGAAGATGAAGAGTGGATTCTGGCCGAAGTTGTGCAGTTTTTGAGTGGACAAAATAAATTTGAGGTTGATGACATAGACGATGAGCAAAAGGATCGTCATGTTCTCAGTAAGCGTAAAATCATTCCACTCCTTCTAATGCGAGCCAATCCGGAGACTGACGGACATGCACTGTTTCCAAAGGACACAATGGGTAAGACCGTTAATGACTCATCAAGCACTGTAAATGTATGAATTTGTTGATTTCTCTAGTAATGGCCTTGTATCCACAAACGACATGCTTCTACAAGGCTATCGTCTCGAAACTGCCACAGACATCAACCGAAGAGTATGAGCCGCCTCTTCCAGCTCAAAACGGTATGTCATTGCCTACAAGCCAACTAAGAAAAATGCTGGAGGCGCATCATCTGCCTGACAGCAGGTTCTATCGGATAATTTATGCGAAAACTTGTAGCCCACAAATCAAAAACAACAAGAATCCATTATTTAAATCTTTAAAATATTGTATTTAATTTTAACTCATATAAAAATAAATCTACTTAACAATTCTATTCATCGTCCTCATCCTCCTTTTCTTCCATCTCAACATCGTTTTCATCGTCGCCTTTCGATTAAAATTTTTTGATATTCATCCCCCTCACTTTCTTCAGAACTCCACGAATCCCAAATACAATTTCCAGATGCACTAAAATAATAATGAAATTTATATTTTGAAACATGGGTGTAGAAGCGTCAGATCGACGATGTTGAGAGAGCCAACAGCAGGAATGAAGTTCGGAGTTCGGACAAATTAGCCTACTTAACATCGCCTACAAGATCCTCGCTGCCGTAATATGTGAACGTCTGAAGCCTTTCGTCAACAATCTGATTGGTCCTTATCAATGTGGCTTCAGGCCAGGAAAGTCTACCATCGACCAAATTTTCACGTTGCGGCAGATCCTGGAAAAAACCTATGAACTCCAAATCGATACCCACTACCTCTTCATCGATTTAAGGCCGCGTATGACAGCATCTACAGAGACGAACTGTATAAAGCTATATCTAGTTTTGGTATCCCTACCAAACTCGTTCGGTTGCGCAAAACGACGATGGGGAACTCAAACTGCGCCATCAAGGTTGGAAATGAGACATCCGATTTCTTTAACATCGTTTTGTTTTCGTTTGACAAAAAAGTAAGCAAAAATGTCAGTTTATAAATCAAGTATGAAAAAACTGAATAATAGTATATCCTTGATTAAATTGCCTTAATCAAGCAAAATTGGATGATTAACGAAATCTCAAATTAAGTGCTCAAATCATGGATTTATTAATTAGAGTTTTTGTGAACAAACGAATTCTAGGATTATCAACTGGAATAATCCTTGATTAAAGATGATCAAGCTTGAACGAACTGGCCCTAATAGCCTTTTCACACCAGACGCAAAACGCTGTTTTCAGCTGTCAGTTTTCAAAAACTCGAAATCTGTTCACACCTAAATATCAGGTTTTTGTTTGACATTAAAAATCTTTGATGTCAAGTAAGGGATGCCATATGTTCTCTTTTTAGAAGATTCACACTTTTTTTTCACACACAATCGCTCTTTGTTTTTCGTTTCATTGAAAACCACTGGATGAAAAAGATTTCCTCATCGATTTTTCAAAAGAAAAAAATATTTGTTTGTCGCTGCTAAGAATTTGATCATTTGTATTTTTATATGTTCTCAAATGGCAACCCTATATCAACTGACACGTTTGGTCGTGAACAATTTTACAAGCAGACTGTCAATCTACTCTTGCTATTGGAGGGAGGGAGAAATATATACGATCGATACATACGATATATACGATATAATGAATTATAGACTGCTGAATGCTTTCACTTTTTTGGTTTTGACTGGTTTTCACAAAAACTTGTTGTTTTGCAAAACAGGGCTGTCAACAAATTTGTATGGGAAAACACTTGATTTCCTTCAAGTTTTTGAAAAGTTTTGCAAAACCGCGTTTTGCGTCTGATGTGAAAAGGCTATAAGAAAAATTAATCAATTTCACTTTCCGATGAGTAGCTAATTCATATTACTTAGAAATCCTGGATCTTCGTTATTGTTTACCAAATAGTGATCTATATTTGGGTCACTTTTCGATAACTTTTGGTTTGTTGACTGTCTTTAAAACGTTTAAGAGGTCTTCCTTTGCTTGTACTAGGTGAATTGTCCCACGAAACAGAAAAAAGGGTTTGTTTTAGAATTTTGAACGATTTTTCAAGTGAACTCGGAAACAGCAAAGGTTTATTAGGAGGGACTTTACTTAATTATTTTAAGAATTTCGCACAAAAGTTAGTATTATTACTTACGGAATTTATAAACACGTCTGGTAAGGATAAATTAAGGTTAAGCCACCGTTGGTGAACCTCCAGAAACCTGAATTTGTTTCTTTGGCAACACTGCCATTTTTGCTTTAAATTAACACAAAAAAGCCTCGAAATTTCTTGTAAAACTTCGTTTTCTCCTTCATTCAACTCTTCCAAGCCAAGTAACTGCTGAATTTTGTTAGCAACGCTGAAAACTTTCCTGGAATGTGCACTATCCATCCATGTTGCTAATAAGTCACCATGCTTGATGAATACGGTCGAACCTAAAAATGTCAATTTCTTTAAAAAGCGCAAACCTGCGCAAGATTTTTTTCGTGATTTAGTTAGCTGACACATCGCTTATTATGAAATAAAAAAGATCTCAAGACCCGTTTTTGACCATTTTTTGAAAACTCTACTTGAAATTTGACATTGGGTTTTTTTTTTCTTGTACCACACTAACACAGCAAAAATCGTTCCTACAAAAAGAAACACGAAAAAAAATAATTTCTTACAAAAGTTTCTTAAATTTAAATACCTTCACTATTAATATTCTCCATTATTAATTTAATTTTCACACGCGGAATATATTTGCACAGCAATTGAATATGTCACAAAAAATCACCTTAAAACTCTTTATATAAAATTCGGAAAAAAAGGTAATGTTCACGTGGCTATAAGTTGCGGACCAATATATAAAAGCAAAAACTTTTATTGCATTTCGAGCTTCTATATATTTGGGATGACTTACCAATTAATATAAAGTACCGCTAAAATAGTTGTATTTTTTATTTTTTACTATGGGTCGTCCCACTGTGCGACAGTGGAAATGTGGTGTGTCCTAACATTGTTTTCTGAAAAGCGGTTTCGCGACATTGGGGCATATGCATAAAAATCAAGTAATTACTAGTAGTAAATACTTCAAGTAAATACTAGATCAACAAGTAAAAGCTCAGATTCGTAGTATTTACTTCATTTGGTATGCATAAAAAAAAGTAAATGCTAGCCAGCATTTACTAGTAGTAAATACTAGATTCATCAAAGTTAAAACTACATATTCATCGGAAGACTCAGGCATTTACTTACACAGCAATTGAAATATAAAGTAAAATGAAAAACTAGACTAAAAAAATAACAAGAAAAACCTTAAATTTGCTTTAATTAGGTATTCAGATTTCATCACTTTGAGCTGAAGTATTTGTTATTGATTTTTTGATTATAAATTTTCATACGGCGCGAGCGTGGTTGTGGTCATAATCTTGACAAAAACGAAAATAATTGTACGTTAGATTTTGTCAAAATGCTTGAGGTGCATTCGGTTCTTTTGATCAAATCTACCATTTCTCCGCAGCTGCCCCTATCTCCTGATTTCAGGTGCACCAGAACTGCGTCCGTGGTCGTTGGTTGTTTCGTTTTTAACTCCTCTGTCCTCTTCTTCAAAATTGTCGGGTTTCATTTCAATACTTTGCAACATTATGCAAAACAAAACATGCCATTATTAGAGTTGCCACGTTTTTTAATTGCACCCGTATACAGTTTTGTAACATTGGGAATCGACTTTTAAGCTGACCAAAACATCGTTCTATGAAGACCCTCTCTTTTGTATGTAATTTGTTGTATGATTTCTCCTTGCTCGTGATTGGGTTTCTATAAATGGTGTTATTAACTAAGTGGCGATTCCATATTCCCAATCTGCCGAAAGCAATGTGTTAATTGAATTTCTTTAAATTGGTTCAAGAAAACTTTTTATCCAAATCCTGGAGTCATGAACTGAACCTGGCCATTCACAAACAACACTTGTAAAACATTCTTTGGCTGGAATGTTGATGGATGCATATCCATTTCGATTTATGTATTCGCAGAATGCAAGTGAGGTTTTTTAATCTCCACATGTGTGCAATCCAAGGGTCCAATACAAGAAGGAAAGCTTAAGCTGTATTTAGAAAGCCAACCAACATTTACTTTTTCAAAGCGGTAAAGCTTTTTGAAATAATTTGTCGCTGGACATCTTCGTTCCTTGTTTACTTGTTCAGAATTAACGGCAAAAACGCGGCCATTTGACAAGAATATTGAACCGATCGCCTTGAATGTTGATTTTCAAATGAAAATGTTCGTTTCAAACACCCAAAAGTATTTACTAGCAAATGTTCAAGTTGCTCTTTAGCAACTTGTAAAAATTGAAGTAAATACTAGTAGTAAAAGGTTTTTATGCATATCACTTTAAGTATTTACTACCAAAATTCATCCATGCCTAGTAAATACTTTTACTTCTAGTAAAAGCTTTTATTCAAGTATTTACTTGAAGTTTATGCATACGAAAAAAAGTAAATACTATCAAAATTGACTAGTAAAAGCATTTACTACCGTTTATGCATATGGCTCATTATTTGTTTTTGTTATTAAATTGGCATTGAAAACGTAGCGGCCGTCCAGCCTTCGGCTCCTTACTTTATCTCCTGCTGCCGGGACCAGCCTCATACGGCTGTAGATATGAATTGTGAGTGTGGTTTACTAGGAGGGGGAAACGTGAAATCCCTTATAATTTGATAACATTCATGGAGGTGAATAACCTTTCTAGCCACTCTTTTCCAACCCGTATTGGCTATGGACTCCCATTTGACATCAGCTCGGCGAGGCGATTCATCTGCTCTGGCCTAGTTATTTTTATGTTTAATTCCCATTCCAATTTCGCCAATGAGTCGTTTGAAAATTTGTGTTCGACAAAAAATAGCGTTTTGAGAGTCGTTGTAGGCGAGTAAAACGACAGTTATAATACAAATGAGCGCCATTACTCAATTTCTCATACAAAAACTTACGTTCCACTCAGAAAAGGCGTTACGACTCAATAAACGACTCTTAAACGCCACTCATAATACAAATTTTTGAATATGAAATTTGTCGTTCAAGTGAAACGACTACTACAATAAGGGTGATTAGGTAAATGTTTCTTTCAACGTTGTAATTTTTGCACCGTAGACAATGATAAATAGAAACGGGTAGTTCTTAAAAAGACTTTAAACTATTTTTTATTAATAGTAAATATTTTGATTTTATTTACAGATTTTGGGTAAAATTGTAAAAAAGGCAATTTTAACTACCCTACGAAATTTCCCAAGATTTGGCTTGAACAGACTGGAACTATGTTCAATTTGTTTCATTTGCATCTACCTCTGGGATACCTAGCTCATCGGCAACCTCTTTCCAGCAGTCAATTTTCTTATTTGACAGCTTATACTCTCTGCTGCCACAGTCCCAAAATGGTAGTCGCATTTGCACCGCCGCTATTAAGCGTGGCACCTCCTTTTAACAGCTCCAAGGCACTGATCAGTTATAACTGATCTTTTCATCACCTCTTTTTGCATATGGTTACTTGATTTTCTTGGCAACCATTCATCGAAATTAAAACTAGGTTTTTCTTTTCTTTTAAATCATTTAAATTCTTCACACGCACTCAGAGAATTGTTGATGAGAGTAAGCCACTTAGGCCTTGGCTCTTCAAGAGCTGTCGCACCACTCTATTTATTTTTTTTAATCATTTAAATGCTTTATAATTCTTTTTGGAGCTAATTTGCAAAACATGACAAAAAAAAAGTGGACAAGTGCGAGATAAACTCGCTCGAGAAGGGTTCCGTACTCGATTATCCGACCCTACTTTTTTTTAAGTTTTGAAGGAAATTTTATATAAGGATTAAGATATGAAACCAAACATTTTCTTGGCCAATAATTTGAATAGTCTTTCTGCCTATTATCAGATGACTTCGAAACTGTTTATCTTAAAAATATGGAGGCAACATTTTCGGATCACTTGTACTCTAGAAAACGTGTACCAAATTTTTATTGAAATCAGCTTAGCAGATTCTTAACCCTGCGGCCACACGAGCAAGTTCTGGCTTGCCAGTAGCCTAAATATATTATTTGTCAAATCTCTATCGGTGTACTTGGTGTGACGTAGGGAGGTGGCAAAAAACCTACTAGTCAACTTGCCAGTAAGTTCACATTTTTTTTTGTCCCATAGAGCCAGAAATGGGCCTTATCGCTGAACAAAATTTGCCTCGAAAACGTCGGATCTTCTTGAAACTTTTCAAGAGCCCATAGAGCGATTTGTAAACGTTGTTCAGGAGTTAGTCTTTCCATTATGAAGTGCCAAACAATATTAAACAAAAATAACATGACAGCATGGCATGACACGACTCACACGTGATCTGTCAAAAAAAGGCTATTGAAAAAAGTATCTCTACTTGGATCACCCATTATAGAGATTAACATTTTCCTTTCCATTTGAATGGACATTATATTTTAAAAAAAAATTAAAGCACAATAATAATTAGGGGTAATATTTTATTTGCTTTTACTTTTTGATAAAAAGAAAGGGCCATTACAGGATTACATTTTTTTAATTTATGGATGAATTAAATAAAACCTCTTGTTTTTACTTTGCAATTATTAAGAAATATTGAATAAATTTCTTTTAATAAGATAAATTTTATTTACAGAATATGATTATATAGAGTATTCATAATATATATTATAATAATGCTTACATAATATATTATAACTTTTTCATCAAGCTACAGGTTGTAGGTATAATAAAAGTTTAGATAGACTTTTTGTTTGTAAAAATTTATTTCATTAAATATAAAATTTGTATTTTTTTTTCTTAAAAAAAAAAAATATAGTAAAAGGCACGAAAAAAATTAAATATTTGTTCCTTTTCATTCTTTAATGGGTTTCTCGCAAAGTGTTCTATTACTATCGTACTTACTTTAAAACTGCTGAAAACAAATTATTTACAACGTACAATATGCTTTCCAATAAAATTTAAATATTATAAGCCTATGGTAAAAATAATATCTATGAACGGAATAAAATAACAAACAAAAATAATAATAATTGACCATATTTAACGAATGCCAATTTACTTAATGCATATTTTATGTAACTATGTTTAAATGTATGAACCTCTTTTGTTTAAACTTTAAAATAAATTTTATTTTAAAAATGGTCGACTTTAACTGAAACCGTATGTGCGGCTGCATTACTTGGTAAATCGATATTATCCCATTCAGTGTGAAGATTTTTTTCGCTATCAGTGGCTTTGAGTGCTAATCCCAGCGATGCTGTCCGTCCTGCACAATGAGGAATGTTAAGGGTCACTGGGACAAGAAACTCTAAACCTTGTGGACCGCACATCACTAAGGGCGAGAGCATTGTTTCACCTAAGAAAATTATTAGAATTAATAATTTTTAGTGAAATAATAATTTCATAATATAAAAGGTGAGGTGGTCAAACAGTGTTATACAGGTGTCAAACGGATATTTGTTTAAATTATTCTTAGAGTTAAGAAAGTAAAACACATGCTCGGTACTCAAAAGAGAAAGGGAAAATGTAACTGTTTAATAGTTGAAAGGCAAAAATAAGTGCGTGCTTCTCAAATAACACGAATAGTATAATAAAGATGTTTGTGTTAAAAAAAAAAAACATAATTATCTAATATTTAATTGAAAACTCGTCCAATTTCATTACATTACATTACATACTCCAAAAAGATAGACATGACCTACGGGTTAGCTCTATTCTGTCTACTAAGTGCAATACGTCGTTTTGTATGTAGGTACATTAAATAAAAAATAATAAAAACAAAAAATCAAGATTACTTTGGTATGTGTCCAGGTCCACATCCGCACTAAGTAAGACTCATTAGTCATTCTCATTACTAATATGTGTATAATTATGCATACCTACATTCACCTATATTTTGAGCTTCACTTTCACCGATTTCCGTCCGAAAACAAAGACATTCCACATTCCCCCTATTGTGGTTTCCGGACGAAACACTTTCCACTTGGAAAGTGAGTTTCACTTTCACAGATTTCCGTCCGAAAACAGAGATATTCCACATTCTCCTGATTGTGATTTGCGAACGTAACACTTTCCACTTCGAAAGTGAGTGTCGCTTTTACAGATTTCCGTCCGAAAACAAAGACATCTCACATTCCCCTGGTTATGATTTCCGCACAAAACAATTTCCACTTCGAAAGTGAGTTTCGCTTTCACAGATTACCGTCCGAAAACAAAGACATTCCACATTCCCCTGATTGTGATTTCCGGACGAAACACTTTCCACTTCGAAAGTGAGTTTCGCTTTCACAGATTTTCGTCCGAAAACAAAGACATTCCACATTCCCCTGATTGTGATTTCCGGACGAAACGCTTTCCACTTCGAAAATGTTTTCTCTATTGTGAAGTTTTTCAAAAGAAAACAAGGAGACAATTATCGAGTTTTGGAAGAAAATAGCAATTGAACTAAACAGTGCTGGTCATCCAATTAAAACAATGACGGAGTGGAAAAAGGTAACCTTGTCTCTTCTTTTTTTAAACAAAATGCTACGCGAAACGTATCACGGGAACCTTACCTACTTGGTGTGCTTGCGTGAGCTGGGTAAGGTGCGTCCGAATCGTTGCACAAAATAAGTTAATCATACCAAGATTTTAAACTGCGAACGGATATCTTTTCTTTTCACTTAAATTAATCTTAATTACTCCCCGCCTGCGTATAACTTTTGCTCGTCTGCTAGTGATGTTGATCGTGGCTTGAGTCTACTAATTCTTGCACACTCTTCGAAGAACTTCTTCTTGATTACTGAAGTGTGAGATTCGTTTCATCTGGCTGGGAGAGATGCCGTTAGCGGTGATAAGAATCGCCTTGCAGTTATTTTCTTATTAACTGAGAGATACACATTTTTCAAGTTTGTCAAAGCATTTTCTAATTTGTTTGAAACTTTCCCTGCTAAACCGTTTTATTATTTTTTTGTTGTTGCGTATACGCCCCAGTGCCACCTCACCTATATACTATTGTAAAATTGGCGAAATTAATAAAAAAATCTGCTTCAGGTTTGGAACGATCAAAAAAGGTATGTGAGAAGGAAAACGTCACGAAATATGGCAAATCAGAGGGCAATAAAACGGTGAAGTATTCACTTTCTGAGGAATCCATTATACAACTTATTGGAGTACAGAAGGCCTTTGAAGGATTCGTTGCAACCCTCGGTTTGTCTCCCCCCGAAAAAAAATAAAAGCGACGATCTTGGAGGAAATGTATACTTCTCTGATGAAGAGGAACAAACATTCGAATTAAACAATCATATCATATTTTACTTAATGTATCATATCACATTACATCTGGGAGAGTACTTCTATGATAACCCCAGTGAACTAGCTAATAAGGATATCAAATATCTTCTTCGCTTTATAAAAAGCTCAAAATGGTTCGACTAGTAAGAAGTAATTCTCTAGATTCATGGTATCACAATGGGCCTTTCCTTTTGGCCTAAGTGTGTGGATTCTGAATCCGCAGCCACTGTAACCTAACCTAACCTATCATATCACATAACACAATAATAAATTATACTAATACCGAGCAGAACAAATATCATGGATGTTAACATTTTTTTTCAGTGTCAAATTGGTTGTCAAATATCAACAAAAACAAAAATTCCCAAAGGGGAATTTTTAGTAAACTTCACTTTACTATTCTGGGATCAAATTATTTTTATTAATGAGAATCATGGACTAACTTGTATTCTATGGACTAGTTAGACTGTGAATTAAGAATGGATTAGGCATTTTTTATTAATATTGCTAATCGTCATGTTTTGGCTACAGTTCATTCGCTGGCGATAGCGTGTTCAGACTTTGTTGACTGTAATTTTTTTACATTGTTTTGGAGACAGTAAGATTGTTGCACTTGATATTTCAAAGGCATTTGATAAAGTTTGGCATCTTTTTTATCGCAAATGCGTACTTTCCGTATCGATGAAACCCTTTTTCGTTGGATTAGAAACTTTCTTTCGAACCGTTCTATACAAGATGTATTGGGCGGATTCAAGTCTGAAACCCACAATATAATGCTGGCCCAGGGCTCCGTTTTGTCTCCGTCTTTCTCATTTTCATAAATGATCTTTTGTCTGTAACTTCTAATCCAATTAATTGTTTCGCTTACGATAGTACCCTTAGCTTTTCATATTCGTTTCCAGACTCCCATCCCTCCTCTTCGGATGTGGAACTGCAACGGCAAAACATGATAAGCTCATTAAACTCTGACTTAAACAGCATTGTACAATGGGGAATTAAAAACCGCGTAGAGTTTAATGCTTCGAAAACTCAATGCTGTCTTGTATCGTTGAAGCGAGATATACCCCCTTGCCACTGTCGATGAGTAGGACTTGCATCAACGAAACCAAACATCTCGAGATTCACGGTATGTGCATTACTGACCACCTCTTGTGGAACGAGCACATATGCGATGTCACCAAAAATGCCGCAAGACGTTTAGGTTTCTTAGACGATGCAAGAAAAGAGAACCGGTAAAAATGTATGGAAGCTGGCCTAGGAACCAATAACGACATGATATATATTATTGGAAAGGTGGTTTTGTATACTTTAACTTTTACTATGGCAGTAAGTCCCAAATCGCTGTGTGGAAAAAATTATTGCACAATGAAGTCATTCATAAGTAATAAGTGATTTCTTATTTTCATCTTGACCTTGGAACCAGTAACGACATGATGTACTTCAATTGAAAGGTTTTTTTGGTGCCGTGCAATAACGCCGAGCGAAATAACGCCGAATTCTGAAATTCGGCCTTATTTCACTTTACTAATGTGTAATAACGCCGAATTTTTGCATTCGGCCTTATTTCACTATGGCAAAGTGAAATAATGCCGATTCGGCGTTATTTCACTTTGTCACTTTTAATTTTTTAAAGTGTTCATCAGGTTTTCTATACTTTATAATAAAAAAAGACAGTGTTTTATAGGTTACCTTCTCATGTTTTGAAATAAATTCGCGAAACAAAATTTTGCTTTTCACAAAAATTATTTTATCAAAAAATTAATAATATATACTATGTACATTGTACATATTCCTGCTTCATAAGTAGGTATTTTCAAAATACTTGGTCTTAAGCTCAGTTAAGTTAAGCGAAGTGACATGAAGTGAAAGTTTCAGTGTTGAAGGAAATTAAAAACTATTTAAATAATACCTACGCAGGTACCTCTACAACATCAAGGTTAATAACTAAATATTTCAGTTTCTTTCAAAACCATTTAATTACCGCAAATGAATTCGATTTTGAAAACGCATGTTGTTTTTTAAGGCTGCTAGAAGAATTTTGCGACATGGAGCAGGAAGAATATTAATATTAGATTTTACGTTTCAGTTAACACTACATTTTTAAGATATTGATCAAATGAAAATTAAAAATGAGTAAGGATTTGGAACTTGAAACAAAATATATAGTTCAGGTACAAATGCCAGCGAGCTTAGCGAGCGAAAAAATTTTTGCCCAAAAGAGAATCAATTTGGGGTGTGGAAATAAAAAAATTCGCGCGAAAAAAATTTTGCCCAAAAGAGAATCAATTTTGGGTGTGAAAATAAAAAAATTCGCGCGAATTTTTTTATTTTCACACCCCAAATTGATTCTCTTTTGGGCAAAATTTTTTTCGCTCGCTAGTAAAGCGACTTGATCTTGAATGTTCCTAATCGGCATCATCCTCAAATTAGAGTGAAAAAAGGAGCTCAAAATGAATCATTGAAATGCAGCTTCTGCTTTCAAAAGCGTTTAATGCCATAACAAGATGTGTGGATGCCTTTCCAAATCGAAGGAAGTGGCAACAGTTTTGAAAAATGAAATGCTCTGACCATTTCGTCAACAAATAATGAATAGGAGTGGTCAAATTAATTTATTAGACTTCGTGTTACACGATTTTAAGGTATTTCTTTTTTTTTGTACTATGAACATTTATTGCTTGTATATAATATTGACAAGTACAAATAAATTTTGTGAATTAATTTTTTTTCATTTTGTCCCATAAAATATAAAAACAAATCTGACCTGCCATATTCGTTAAGTTTTGTTCTACAGTTGATTTTGCGTTAAGTCCATCTAAAATGCTCTTTCCAAAAGTTAATTAAAACCGGCTTCCTTGTTTTCTCTTTCTCGGCTTTATTTCTCAGTTGGCATTCGGCGTTCTTTCACTTTGTCGAAGTGAAATAAGGCCGAATGCTGAAATTCGGCGTTATTTCACTTTGGTAAAGTGAAATAAGGCCGAATTTCAGAATTCGGCGTTATTTCGCTCGGCGTTATTGCACGGCACCGTTTTTTTGTGTACTTTAACTTTTGTTTTGGCAACAAGTTCCAAATCACTGTGGGGAAAAAGTTATTGCACTTTTGAATCATTCACAAAAAACAGTGTTGTCTTGCTTTCATCATAGTAAAAAAGGATTACAAAAGAAAACAAAACAAAACTTTTTTGTCGCAACAAAAAAGTGTCGGAACTAAAAATATTTTTTTCACTCACAAAACAGATGCATTGGTACGTCTTTATTTTATGTACGATTCGAGTACTGTACTGGAAATAAAACTAATGCAAATGTCGGATCGCAGAATTTTCTGATCGGGTTTGGTTATAGGGCTGTAGTTGTATATTGAAATAATTCAATGCTCGACCAGCGTTTGCAGTAGAATTTACTGCACTTTTTCCAAATTTACAAATATACTGCCCCACTGCGCTTTTCCTGTAATCTACTGCAATTTTTCCAAATTTAGCTAGAATAACTGTTCATTGAAATGATTGTACAACAAAGTTTCAAACCTAAGATAGTAAGAAATTTGTATCTATTTCATGCAAGTTCATGGTCGCTCCGTTCTACAATAATGGTTTCATTTTCTTTTCCTTTTCCAATTCCTGAAATAATTGTCTAAATGGGGATTTCACATTAGGAATTTCATCAGCTTCAGTTTTAGTTTCAGTTTCAGTTAAGCCCCGTTTAGACGATCATTTCAGATTTAGTTCCACTTGGGCAATCAGTTAAGCTTTCAGTTAAACTAATGTGTAAATGCTCGTTAAACAATGAAATTCTCATCAGTTTTTAGTTCAGTTCTCAGTTTTCCTAATAAATTTAAGTTTATCACAAGTAAAATGAAAGCTCAACTTAACGTCGAACTGACGTCTAAATACGAAATAAAGGGTCCGCCATCTAACGTTTTTTTTTTTTGTCAACTAGTGCTTATTTCGTGAATGTTAACACTTAGCTCATGTCTGATTTGGCAGATAATTAGTTTTATCCTTCCGCTGAACGAATATGGTTGTGTATACGCTTGAACAACGCTGGGAAATATTGCGACATTACTTTGAAAATCATGGTAATGTTGCAGAATATGTGCGAAAATTGCGTATGGATTTTGGAAAAAGAGAAGCACCGTCAGCTCCGTATGTTCGTTATCTTGTGAAAAAAGTGAAAGAAACTGGCATCGTCATCGACAAACGAAAGCGTGAAAAGCCAAAAACAGTGCACCGTACACCCGAGAATATTGCTGCTGTGGCAGAAAGTGTGCGTGAAGAGCCGATCAACATCTATTCACCGTCGTTCTCAACAATTGAACATTTCGGAGACATCATTGAGACGAATTTTGCATAAAGACCTTGGTATGACGCCATACAAACTCCAATTGGTTCAGGAGTTGAAGCCAACTGACCATCCAATGCGTTTTCGCTTCGCTAAGTGGGCCTGCGATCGACTTAGAGAAGATGCCGATTTTGCCAAAAAAAATCATCTTTTCAGATGAAGCTCATTTTGATCTAGGCGGGTATGTAAACAGGCAAAATTGTCGCATTTGGGGCACAGAAAAACCCGCACGCATACATTGAAAAGCCGATACACCCAAAACTAGTCACTGTTTGGTGCTGATTTTGGTCCAGAGGCAGAGTGGCCGTTACAGTCAATGGCGATCGTTATTGGGCCATGTTGAACGAATTTTTGTTCAGAAAAATTGAAGAGGAGGATATTGGCAACGTTTGGTTTACGCCCTGTTTTTAAGACCGCATTATCAGCCGCCGAGCTGATGTCGTTTGGCCACTTCGGAGCTGCGATTTGACACCGTTGGACTAGTATTTGTGGGGTGCCGACAAGCCAGAGAAAATTGACGCCTTAAAGGACAATATTAGTGAAGTCATTGGTGAAATACAGCTGCACACAATCGACCGATCGTGTAGGCTACTGCATGGCCAGCCAAGGCAGCCATTTGAATGAAATTATTTTCCATTATTAACCGGAAGGATTGACCTTTCAAATAAAAAAAGAAATTTGAGAAAATATTCTCTAGTTTTTTTTTTAGCATTTTCAAAAAAAAGTTATTTGGCGTACCCTATATTTTTAACTGAAGTGAAAACTGAACTGATAACTGATCGTCAAAAAACACAAAACAAAACACAGAATATTGACTACTGCGTTTTGGGATCCCTCAAGTCCGAACCCTGTGCTCTGTGTTTTTTTTAGAGTAGATGAGATGTCGTTTCAAAATGTGCGATTAAGCTACTATTTTTTGCAATTAGGTTTATAAAATAAAATTGATGGCTAAAAAAGGAAACAAAGACTTTGGTTTTGGTTTTAATAAACATGTTAGTTAACTACAAGCAAATATTTGTATAAATTATGTACATACGAGTGGATTTGGTTTATTGGTCTACGATTTATCTAAATATCAAAAACACAAAACTAATATTATGTTTAAAGCAGTGACAATCAAAACATTTATCAACTTGTATATGAATTAACAATCACACATACGCTCACACACAGTTTAAAACCCAAAAAAGAAAACAAAAAAAGGAAAAAAACACTGTACAGAATTTTTGTGATCAAAGTGCAAAAATACATAAAAAGAAAGAGTGACATAAATATAGAGAAAAGCAAACAACATCCTAATAGCAAAGTAAAATAAATATTATTCATTAGTTTTTGCACAAACCATTTTCCATATCCAATGGTGGTCCGCCAACTGTCTCGCCCATTCGAGGATCGCTAACGGTAAAATACATTTCTTGCTTTACACCTGGCGGTATAGCACCGGGTGGTATTTGTAGCGAAACATTCCAGAAATTATCTGCTAAAGTACCGCCATTTTGGTCGAATACACCTTTGGTTGTTGTAGGTTCACGTGGTACTGTTGGAAATCGTTGGCTAGAAGAACCTCCAGGAATAGGAGCCACAACTGGCCCAGCCATTGGTAAGGACATGTCACTGGCATAAGGTGTACTTGTTGCATTTGGCGGCCCTACAGGCAAACTAGCTTGAGACGTATACTGAGTTTCCAGGGACGTTCGTGAGTTAGCCGTGCGTCTCATATTTGCTATGTGATAAGGAGATCGTGAAGCAGCGTTTGGTGATAGAAGTGGTTTGGTGGCTTCAACATTTTTTACAGTTGCATCGAATTTAATTTCTTTTTTGACGGGTTCTTCTACGTTCTCATCCGACACATTGTCGTCCTCTGGTTCTGCCAAACTGGCAATCGCTAAGGACGGAACAACTGTTTTTTCAACAACAGTATCACCAGACAGCTGCAGATCAGACTGTTTTGAATTACTTAGGGTTTCCTCTTGTGAAGAACCGTTACTTCCGCCGCCATTTCCATTCACAATAACTGTGACATCTGTTTTCTCTTCTTTCTTTTCATTGGTCTCATTTTCTTCAGATACTAAAATACTACATTCTTCTTTTATTTCGTAAATAGGTTCGGGCCTAACCACATCCCTTTTCGAAACGTAAATGGGTTCCGCCATTGATTCCATAGCTTCACGGCGTGTTTGATAGATTTGATCACGCAGCTGAGATCTGGTCTTAAGACCGCTCTCTTTCACTTCTCAGCGGGACTGGTAGATAGAATCACGATCGGATTTGTCATCACGTTCCGACTGACTACTACTAGGCGGGCCTCTTTCGATTTCTTTTTTTCCAGCAGCTATACGTTCTTGCATATCTTTTTTCGTTTGACAGATTTGATTACGTTGAATTTCACGACGCGTCTGATAAATTGGATCTTCGGATATGTCCATTTGATCGGGGTAGAAACGACGACGAGTCATTACTTCGGAATTCGGAGGTCTTCTGGGCTCAGTTAACATATAAGCACCATGCCGACTTTGGTATATTTCTTCACGATCATAGGTGTCAGGGCTTTGCATGCGTTCATTTGGCCGTCGGCGTGCCTCTGAAATACGGTCGGCAACGCTTGTACTATGGCGACGAATAATTCGTCTAGTTCCTGCTCCTCCATTTGCGGAAATCATTTCTGCCTGTCTTCTTTCAAGATCTATTGAAGCTCTGTTGGAATACATATCATCGTAGTTTTCTCTTCGCCTGTGAGAGCGACCAATGTTGCCATATATGTCCTCGCTTTCGAGGTTTTGGTACGTGCTATTAAGCATATCCTGTTGGTCACGGGTATAGTAATGATCCCGTGGTGGAACACTACCCGCCCGACTACCATTATACGGTACTCTCGGATCATGCATTCCAGCCGGGTAGGTGGGATAATCGTCAGGATACTGCAGACGCCCTATTCCTCGCTCCATCATTGAATACTGCCTTTTGAGAGGCTTTGATTTTTTATCTTGGTCCACCATGCTGTTCATACGCCGTAGGGGTCGCGTTGACTTAATAAGAGCGTTTTTTATTGCTGTCAATGGAGATTTCAGGACAGATTTCTTTTTCACCTTAGGTAATGGTGGTGGAGGTGAATTTGGATACATATTATAGTATTGTTGTTGTTGTTGAAGATGATGGTAAGCGTTTGAGTTATTAGCAGAATCTAAGGCATAAACGGCGCGAGAAGGATGCTGTGGGACTTGGTAGTAGGTACTGTATCGCTCATCGTATGGCTCCATATCGCTATTTGTATCGATAAAAATGGGTTATATACGTTTGTGTGTGAGGGAGATACAGAAAGAAGGAGGACAAAACAATTAAGGGAACTTTCAGTTAAGAAGGGATATTTTATTCGATGAGTCGTGTTTTTTCACTACTCGGTAGCCAGTAAAGTAATCAAGTGCGAAAAAAACGCTCCAACTCACTCTATCTGTCAAATTCAATTTGTATTTTTTTCAAGTATAGTTTTGAATTTCCAATTTGTCAAACTTTTGTTTTCCAAAACCAAATAATTTCTGAATTGCTTTCATTATGTAAAAATAAGAAAGAAAGTACAACAAATTGCAATTAATTTAATTTGGCTCTCTGGGGCGTTGAAAAAACAAGCAAAAATGTGGAACGACGACATTTTCTTTTTGTTCATCGTTTTGGAAAAATTTGTTTTATTCTGTTGAGTATGGGTGCATTGTGACTATTAAAAATTTCGAAACAGTTGCTTGGGTGGCGACGCGACATGTCCCGTCCATTACCGTGAATCAACCCAGCATGAAATATTTCCCGTTGATATTTTTTTCTTTTTTTTTCGATGTCCAAAATGAAGTCCATTTTGAAATTTTTCACATTTGTATGAATGAAATTAAAATCAAATACAAATAATTTTCAAAATTGACAACATTCGCGTAGCAAAATAATTCTTCTTAACGCCATCAGTGCCATCTACATTTCAATAATATGAAGTTCTATCTCCGGCTTATCTGTCATTATTTTACTGGCCTTTTTATCGACTGTAAAATCAAATTGTTGTTGTTTGCCAAGGGAAATTTTCCTGTACTGGCTACAGAGTAGTGAAAAAAAACACGGCTAAGGTTGTATACATTCATTTTCAGTGTTTTTTTTTTTACTATTAAGTTATTGGCGCAAAATTATAGTCCGCTAATAAACAACTTTAGTGTGATACTAGCTTAAAATGGCGTTTCAGATATGACTCAAACGTCATTTTAAGCTTAGTATCACGCTAAAGTTGTTCATTAGCGACTATAATTTTGCGTCAATCAGTTTAACTTGATGTAGGTAGTCTCTGGACCAGCCTATCTTCCTTCAAAATTTAATAATTATTTCGAGAAAAATAACAATAAGAATCTGGGTATGATACGAGAATATTCACAAGAGAAGAAAAAGTGGTTAGATTAAGCGTCTGTTTCACAATGTAAAAGTAAAGTTCTGATTAGTTACCCAGCACTTAAATAACCTGCCAATTAAATCCTCCTGTTAGTGAGTTTTACGTTTCTAATTCATCTTTCTGATGAATTTATGTCTTGGGTAGGTTCTTGGCTTTGCTAAATCGAATATGGGAAATATTAGGCTACTTGCACACACACCGATTTTTTGCCGACCATTCGACTGCTCTCGCTTTATTCAGTGTGTGAAATTGACTACGTTTGAAATAAGATATTGCTTTTGATTTGAGGCATGTCCTTCTTCTCTTCACCGCCCCACACTCAAATTTTCAGGACTTTCTTTCCCCTTCACCGAGATCTTGAACTCATAGCCTGCTGGCATTTTTGTTAAGCAAGCCATGTTTATTCGAGTCTAAGAAGCGGATGCATTGTGTCTTCTATTAGCTTATTTGCTGTTTGTAGGTTTGGCGCTACAACGTGTTTTGAGTTGTCTTCGCATATTACATAGCAGCGATCCTCTTATTTACGAAGTATGCTTTGAGGCTATTATTATGCTGAAATTGTTTGAGCAGAATTTAAACAACTTTGAAATTAGGTTAATTTTCATGCGTCTGGAAGAATGTGTATATCACGCCGGTTTTCAAAAAAGGGGGTAAGTCGCTTATTGTTAAAATTTTCTTGTACACATAAGCTATTTGAACAAATAGTAAGCGAATGTTTATCCTTCCACTGCAAAACATCCTATGCAGTGAATAACATGGCAGAGGCGATCAACGGTCAAGAACTTTCTTGCGTTTAAGCTCACATTTTTTAATCTTTTGGAAAATGGACTCTGTGTTCACCGAAATTCATGTGGTTGTCCCTCTGGGCTTGTAACATGTATTTTTTCCTACCTTAAAAATATAGAACTTTTCAAGTAAAGTTCAGAAACATAATATTTTCGGCAAACTTTCACAGCAAAATCTTATGTTCCACAGGGTAGTAGTTTAGGGCCTCTCTTATTTTTTTATCGATTAATGATGCACCGCTATGTGTTCGAAGCATGGAAGTTCGTGTATTTTAAAGTAAATGTACGTGAATATTGATTTTCAGTTGAAAGAACTGATTTTTTAGACCGGTAAAAATCCGGTGAGTGTGCTAGCACCCGATGCGGGTAAAATGTCGGCCGATTTTATACCGGCCGTCCAAAATCGGTGTGTGTGCAACCCAAGTAACAATTTATCTTGTATAAGGTCCAATTCCTGAATATTTAGAAGCAATAGCTTCCATAGTGTTATTTTAAGGCTTATTTAAGGATGATGTTTTTATTTTGCTTGAATAAGACCTTTTGAAATTTACTTATAACAGCCTGCAATTTGATAACCCAGATAAGGCCTCCTTGTGCAAATTATAACAAACTGCTTGCTCGAGATTGATTTACCGAAATCATATAAGGCCTCGCTTTGCTTCCTCGTGAAAGCGCAGTCAAAATAACTCGTATAAGGCCTTATTTTTGTTTTCTAATAACAGTCTGCAATTTGATAACCCAGATAAGGCCTCCTTGTGCAAATTATAACAAACTGCTTGCTCGAGATTGATTTACCGAAATCATATAAGGCCTCGCTTTGCTTCCTCCTGAAAGCGCAGTTAAAATAACTCGTATAAGGCCTTATTTTTGTTTCCTAATAACAGTCTGCAATTTGATAACCCAGATAAGGCCTCCTTGTGCAAATTATAACAAACTGCCTGCTCGAGATTGATTTACCGAAATCATATAAGGCCTCGCTTTGCTTCCTCGTGAAAGCGCAGTTAAAATAACTCGTATAAGGCCTTATTTTTGTTTCCTAATAACAGTCTGCAATTTGATAACCCAGATAAGGCCTCCTTGTGCAAATTATAACAAACTGCTTGCTCGAGATTGATTTACCGAAATCATATAAGGCCTCGCTTTGCTTCCTCGTGAAAGCGCAGTTAAAATAACTCGTATAAGGCCTTATTTTTATTTCCTAATAACAGTCTGCAATTTGATAACCCAGATAAGGCCTCCTTGTGCAAATTATAACAAACTGCTTGCTCGAGATTGATTTACCGAAATCATATAAGGCCTCGCTTTGCTTCCTCGTGAAAGCGCAGTTAAAATAACTCGTATAAGGCCTTATTTTTGTTTCCTAATAACAGTCTGCAATTTGATAACCCAGATAAGGCCTCCTTGTGCAAATTATAACAAACTGCTTGCTCGAGATTGATTTACCGAAATCATATAAGGCCTCGCTTTGCTTCCTCGTGAAAGCGCAGTTAAAATAACTCGTATAAGGCCTTATTTTTGTTTCCTAATAACAGTCTGCAATTTGATAACCCAGATAAGGTCTCCTTGTGCAAATTATAACAAACGAAATGTCAATCGTGTCACTTCGCGTATGTATGTGTGATTGTTTTTTGATTGTTCATTTCAATACATGCGTACTCTGGTTTCCTTATGATAGTTATTGCTCACTTAAGAAAGCGGACACTCTTAGGAATGTCAAGTTATCCGAGTTCAAATCTCATGGCATGTTCTTTTTTTTTTGTTATTGAATGGAAAGGCTATTATTCTCATAATGTCTCAAGTAAAAAATGTGGTATCGTATGTAAGGTTATCACCTGAATGATGGTAATTGATCAATTTTGTTTTCTTAAAAAATAAATTCAAATTATAGGTATATAATTTTACTACTTTTTTAATAAACTTTAAAGAATAGTAGATATTTTATGCATTTTATGTGTTCAAGTCGGTTTCCAATAAAGCTATCTGTATCTAATCTGGATGGATGGACAAACTTTAATCCACAACTTTTTTTAATTCAATTTTAATATTTCACGAATTTAGTAAAATTATACATTTTGTCCCATAAAGATTGAAAGAAATGAGTTGCAACAACTATATTCAAGTTTGCTACCCATAATATAGAAGTCGCAATAGCGCAGTGGATGAATGGTCGACTGATAAGCGGAGGGTCCCGAGTTCAAATCCCATAGGTAAACTCTAATATTTATTCTCAGTGTACAAACAAATATAATTAATGAGAAAAATAACCGAATGTCCATGTTATGTCAGAAATAAAAGCAGCAAACAACAGAAAAATCGCAAAAGAAAAACAATTTCATGTTGAAAATAAATTTTTCTCTACTTTTGCAATAACTTGCATAAGGCCTTATCTTTACCGTTTTAAAGAAACTATTGCTTTCTGTATCAAGCTGTTGTAAGGCCTTATTCGCAATTCTTGAAAGAAGCTATTGCTTCTTTAAATTAACTGTTATAAGACCTTGTAGAGATTTCTTCCGAGAAGCTATTACTTCTTTAAATCAATTGATATAAGGCCTTGTCATAATTGATTTAAAGAATCAATGGCTTGCATAACATACGCCAAACGTATTTGTATAAGGTTTCATAAAAGCAAGATACAAATCAAGAAATAGCTTCGCTTAAGCCTTATAGAAGTTAAATTGTTACTTGGGAAGTAGCCTTAGTGAACAAAATGAATTTGTATGGAATTACTATGACAACGACAAAGCCCGAAAAAATATAAACAAATATCAAACGAATATTTGTTGTTGTTTCGGAAATTACTTCTGATAATTTCCTTTAGGTTTTGCTCTCAGCTTAATAGAGGCCAGAACCACTTTTAACTTTTGAGAGCGATCGCAAATAAACACTTATATACAGCGTTCAATGAATACCAGCCTTTAAAAGTTATAATTCTTTGTTTGACTTGCCGTGATTGCTGGCCATACATAATGTGACCCCGTTAAAAACGGAACGGTCCCTTTTTTCGGTCACCCGTCCCGGTGCGGTGTCCCGGCAATAGATCTTGGGACGCCAAATTGTCCCGGTTTTCCATATTTTCGCCTGGCTGTGATCCGCATCAAGGCCACACTACAAAACATCAGTATAATATGTGCACACGCCCCTACCGATGATGCTGAGGAGTCTAGCAAGGAGGATTTCTACGACCTCCTGGATAGAGCTTACGGAGCCTGTCCAGAGTACGACGTCAAAATCGTACTCGGAGACTTCAATGCAAAAATCGGGAAGGAAGACATCTTTGGCGGATTAGTTGGAAAGCACAGCCTCCACGAAGAAACAACAGATAACGGCTTCCGACTAATCGACTTTGCTGCAGCTCGTAATACGGTGAAAAGTAGCACTAGGTTTCCAAGACGGAAGATCTACACAGCAACCTGGCGATCTCCGGATGGTCGAACCACCAACCAAATCGACCATGTGCTAATCGGCGCAAGGCACGCATCCAACATCCTGAACGTGCGCACTTTCCGAGGAGCAAATGTCGACTCTGACCACTTTCTGGTAGTGGCTAAGTTTAGAGCTCGAATATCAAACGACAAAAAAACACGTGCAGCCCAAAGAAAGAAGTTCAACATCGGTTGCCTTAGAACATCAGAGAATGCCAGAGACTACAGCGAGCGCCTGAGCGAGCGACTCTCCGCCGTCCTTCCAAATACTACAGACTTCACCACACTGTGGAACCAATATCGCGAAGTAATAAAAAATGTAGCCGAGACCACCATAGGTTACCAGCCACCCCCGAAAAAGAACCCGTGGTATGATGATGAGTGCGTGATATTGAAAAGAGAGACGGAAAATGCACGCCTGCAGATGCTGCAACGGAAAACAAGAGCAGCAAGGGAAGAGTACCGCACGAAAAGGAGAAATGAGAAAAAGACCCTGCGAAGAAAGAAAAGAGCATCCGCAGTTTCTCAGCTCAAAGATCTAGAAGAGTCTCGGGCCAAGAACAACACCCGGCGTTTCTTTAAAAGGTCGAAGCAATTAGCTTCTGGTTTCAGAACCGGGACACAAGCTCTTCGAAACAGTGAAGGAAACCTAGTCACCGAAGCACAGGGAATTGTAGATGTTTTCAAGCAGCACTTCCAATAGCTGCTGAATGCGCAAAATGTCGAGCGAGCTAATGACGAAAGAGAAGCAAGACCAGTCAATGTAGACCCAGTCCCAGCCCCCAGCAGAGAAGAGGTAGAAAGAGCCATCCAAAAGCTAAAAAATAACAAGGCCGCAGGGTCGGATGGCATACCCGTGGAACTCTTTAAACATGGAGGAGATGTTTTGATGAACCGCATGCACCAGGTCATCACCAAAGTGTGGGAGGAAGAATGCATGCCCACTGACTGGTCGATAAGCTCCATATGCCCCATCTACAAAAAAGGCGATCCGATGTTATGCAAAAACTACCGTGGCATATCCCTGCTTAATGTTGCATACAAAATCCTATCCAACGTACTGTGTGAGCGTCTTAAACCTTTCTGCAACACAATAATCGGCACGTTGCACGTACCAGTGTGGCTTTAGGCCAGGCAGAACAACGATAGACCAAATATTCACACTGAGGCAGATCCTGGAAAAGACCAACGAATTTCAAGTCGAAACCCACCATCTTTTCATCGACTGTAAAGCTGCTTATGATAGCATCCACCGCCAAGAGCTTATGATGGCGATGTCTGAATTCGGGATCCCGAACAAACTGATCCAGCTGTGCCGCATGACGCTAAACAATACGCAGTGCAGTGTGCAAATGGGTAACAGCTCATCCGAGTTATTCCAAACTTGCGCAGGGTTTAGACAAGGAGATGCGTTGTCATGTGACTTCTTCAACATAGTCCTGGAGCAGATAGTGCGCAAGGCAGGTGTGAGCACGGAGGGCACTATCTTCAACAAATCCACCCAGCTCCTAGGCTATGCGGACGACATAGACATCATCGGTCGATCCAAGAGAGCTGTGCTTGAGGCCTTCACAGCGATTGAAGAACAGGCGAAACTAGTTGGTCTTGAAGTGAATGAGGACAAAACAAAGTACATGTTATCAACAAACAAAGCAACATCTGTCCACCGCCTAGGACAAAACGTCACTGTTGGTAGCAGCAATTTCGAGGTAGTTAAGGAGTTCACCTACCTTGGAACAAACATCAATCCCACAAACGACACCTTAGTGGAGATCCGAAGAAGAATTACCCTAGCGAACCGCTGCTGCTTCGGTTTGGCCAAACAACTGGGTTCAAAACTCCTCACTCGGAAGACAAAGTGTCTGCTATACAAAACTTTGATTTTACCAGTCCTACTCTACGGCGCCGAGTGCTGGACGATAAGTAAAAAAGGGGAATTGATACTGGGCACTTTCGAAAGAAAAATTCTTCGACGGATTTTTGGTCCCGTATGCGACGATGGCGAATGGAGAAGAAGATACAACCGAGAACTGTATGAGCTGTACCAAGATGTGGATGTAGTCCAGAAGGCCAAGAAAAGACGACTACATTGGCTCGGCCACATCGAGCGAATGGACGACAACGCTCCAGCCAAGAAAGTCTTCTCATCCCAGCCCCCAGGTTCAAGACGACAAGGAAGACCGAACCTACGGTACAAGGACCAAGTGCCTGCGGATGCCAGAGCGCTTGGTCTCGGTGACTGGAGAGTACATGCGAGGGATCGTTCACGATGGAAGACTGCAGTATCTCAGGCTGAGACCCTTCATGGATTGTGAGCCGGATAATTTTTTTTTCCATATTTTCACACACACATAGATTTAAAATGCAATAAAAACATCACTCCATCCAATATAAGTGATAAAAAGGCTGAAATCCAGCTGTCTTGCCAACTCCTGCTCCAAACAGAGTTGCCAGACCAATTAGAAGCTCTTGTGTTGAACAAGGTCGTTGGAAGTTTTTGTGTCGCGACAGAAAACTGAAAGACCGTTCTCCACTATACACTGACAAGAAGAGTACAAAATATTTTCAAAGTAGCGCAGACATTTTGAAAATGTTTTTAAAGGTTTTTTTTAAGTGCGTTTTTTGCGTTCAGCAATCTAAACTGAGGACGGTTTTCTTTAAAATCATAAACTAAAATATGAAGTGGATCGGTTAATTTCTATAAGAAAGACAACACTTCATTCAAATTTTGTAGGTACTGTTTTGAATCGATTATGGTGCGGAAATTGCTGGTATGAATTTTTCTTCTTCAGATATGATGTCGATTGCTGGGCTTGCGTCTTCATCTTCATCAACCGCAAATACTTTTCCACCTTTAAATTGCTTAATTGTTGGAAAAGTTTCAGGAATTTTTTCGTCCCCCCATCGATTTCGTATGAAGTAGGTATAAATCTGAAAGGAGATCCTTCAGATTGTCAATTTCAATGTTTATGGTAGCTCATCTTTCTTTAAGGATGACGTTTCTCACATTGAAAATTTTAAACCAAACCGACGACATCAATACAATCGAACGAATTCATGTATCTTTGAAGATCGTTGATGTCCCGTAGAGTCTCCGCTGTCTATTTGAGTTCCTTCTTTTGTTAAGAACTTCTTGTATTCTAGAAAGTCGTTTCGCGAAAGCTTTAATAGCGTCAACTCTTTTTTTTTTGTTCTGTGGAGTTTTCATCGTTGTTTTAGCATTTGGGCAACATTCACACATTCACAACATCTTCATGATATCAAAATCCTGATTTAGAGCTCTTCACAACCCCAGTGCAAAGTTCGGGGGAAGAAAGCGGTATTTAAGAACTGCCCGAGAATTACTTTAATTGTCGACAGATCTGCTATTTGGTATTGCGGAATGTAATTGATCGAACCATGCACTATTGTGAATAAACCCGAAAATATTGCGAATATTTCTAATTTGGAAATTCTATGACATCTAAGGATTCCATGAAATCCGTTCTAACTCGGAATGCGTCGTTGTGGCTCCATAAAATGCTCATCATTTAACGTGTCGTGAAGAATATCCATTTTATTGGAAAAATAAACACGAATCCTTGCTTTTCAGACTTTTAATTCCGTTAACTGCCAGTTAATTACTTTATCGGGTACTTCATCCACCCAATAAGTTACTTGACACATTAACTTACTTTACTCAGATATTTGTGAAACGCTTTTTTGAATTTTAACTGCTGATTATCTTCCAAGTAGCTTAACTGGGACTTTACTTTTATATTGTGAAACAATATAAAACGCTAAAGCTAATATTTGCTTAATGTCATAGTAATCCTTACAATAATCTTGAAAGTCAATAGTATAGTATCTTCACATTTAATTTAAGATTCCTTCATGTTTTCGAAAGGTTCTTTTACACCTGGAGTAATTTTGATTCACTCACACTCATTCACACACGCACACACTCTGAAATAAAACAAATATAAAAATGCACAAAATCTAATTTCGCATGATTGATTGGAGGAAAGCCTTTCACCAACAATAAACTTATTTAAAAGTATCCATTTTTCACCTTGACATTTAGCGTTAGTTTGATAAGAAAAATTGTTAATTGGCCACATATGAAATACTTTACTATAAACGAGAAAATAATTATGTGTATTTGCCGGTCCCAAAATTTAAAGAAACAAATTAATAAATGAAAGACAATAACTGAACTATATTTAAGACTTGATTTCATTTCCCCCGAAAAATGTGTTTTTTTTTTCTTTTATAAATTTTTATTATAACAGTTACATGGTTAATTTTTATATGTTAAAGTAATTCAGAGTGTCGTCTGTGCGTATGTCAACAAAATGTGTTTGAACCAAAACAATTTATAGAATATTTTAAGGAGCTAATGCTAATGAACTAAAAAAAAAAACAACATTTTTCGTTAGAAACAAAAACAAAAATCAGACAAAATCATAAAAAATGTCATCATGCATGGAAAGAAAATGTTCGGTTTTCGTTTACCTTTGTATATTGAATTTGAGAAAAGGATATATTTAAAGGAAGAGGACTCAATTATTTTATTTACGTTGAGAAATTATTTATATTACGTACCTCATATTATGATGGTGCCCGGAAGCTCCAATTTGCGGTTTGCGATACAATTCAAAGGCCGACCCACGCTGTTCCCGACTGCCAGCTAAATCAAGAGCATGTCGTTCAGGAGTATGTGGCGGTAGATTTGCTATATAAACAAATATCTTATGAATCAATATGCAAGAGACTTTTTACAAAAGTATTTTGAGAAAAAAAAAAAAGTGTTAACGTCAGATTCCAATGTCAAATGCATTCTAGCTTGTGCCTATAACCCAAACAGAACTTCTTCACTGACTCCATTGTTTGCAGCTTTAGACCTTTTACAGCATTATATGAACACATCATTGTTCTTGGGGACTTGAATGTTGTTAATCTCAAAAGGAACCGTACAACTTCTTGATTTAACTTCTGGCCTCAATATAAATTAATACCTCCCCTACAAGATATGCCCCAAATTGCAAGCCAAGTTTTCTTGATCTCATAATTGTTTCAGAACCAACTTAATAATCAATTATCTTTTTTTTATAATAAACGCGTACTCAAGGGCTTTTTTCATTACCCTTTATATGCCAAGAGCACAGTGCATTAGGGAAAGGATAGAGGATGTAAAAGCAGGTGTCGGTGACTGGGGAAGATAGAGTGTGGACGAGAGTTCCAAATTCGCGTAGTACGGCTAAAGAACGATTCTCTGTACATGACAGTACTTCCGAAGTTGGGCTCAAGGGTGAACTGATGGGCATTCCCGGAGGCGCGGGTATTACGGTTGAATGTCTTAAGGAGAGGAATGCAACTGGCTATTTCACTAGAGCATATACCGTTGAAGTATCGGTAAAACAGGGTGAGACATGAGATATTACGCCGATGTTCACCAATCATTTTGAATGCTCTTTTTTTGATACTGTCCAGAAGACGTAAGTACGTCACTGGAGCACCAGCCCAGATGTTAGAGTTGTACTCAAGCTTAGGTGGTATGTAAGTTTGGTAGCCAGATCAGAAGGAGAAAAAAATTTCTTGCATCGTCTTAAGAAACCTAAACATCTTGCGGCATTTTTGGCGACATTGCATATGTGCTCGTTCCACAAGAGGTTGTCAGTGATGCACATACCAAGAATCTCGAGATGTTTGGTCTCATTGACGCAAGTGCCACTCATGAACAGTGGCAGGGGAGGTATATCTCGCTTCAACGATATAAGACAGCATTGAGTTTTCGAAGCATTAAACTCTAAGCGATTTTGTATTCCCCATTGTGCAATGCTGTTTAAGCCAGAGTTTAATGAGCTAATCATATTTTGTCGTTGCAGTTTCACATCCGAAGAAGAGGGATGTGAGTCTGGAAACGAATATGAAAAGCTAAGGGTACTATCGTCAGCAAAACAATTAATTGGATTAGAAGTTACAGACAAGAGATCATTTATGAAAATGAGCGGAAAGAGGGTCGGAGACAAAACGGAGCACTGGGGCACACCAACATTTATATTGTATGTTTCAGACTTGAATCCGTCCAATATCTACAACTTTTATTGAACGGTTCGAAAGAAAGTTCCTAATCCAACGAAGAAGGGATTCATCGATATCGAAAGCACGCATTTTCGATAAAAGAGCAAGATGCCAGACTACCTTTGAAATATCAAGTGCAACAATCTTACTTTCTCCAAAACGATGTAAAGATTTGTTCCACTGTTCGGTGAGATAAACCATCAGATCACCAGTGGACCTGTTGCTGCGAAAGCCGTACTGCCGGTCATTAAGAAGCTTTCGGTCTTCGAGGTATTTCTTGAGCTGATAGTTTATCAGTGTTTCCATGACCTTAGAAAGAAGGGACGTAAGTGCAATCGGACGATAATTAAAGGGAGAAGAACTTTCGCCTTTTTTTGGGATCGGCTGGACAAATGCTGTATTCCAACACTCACAACGAGCACAGAAGAATAGGATAGATGGAAAAGCTTACGCAAGGGTTTTGCCAGCGTGGAAGAACTACTCTTCAGAATAATAGCGCTGATATCATCCGGACCAGCGGATTTATGTATGTTGAGATCTTTTAGGACTCTCGCCACAGCACGAGTGCGGAAGAAGTTTTGTCCTATGGAATCATTGACGCGCTCAATAACTGGAGGAGTCATCACACTCTCTTGCAGCGAAGAGTTGGAGGCGAACTGCCTAGCAAAAAGGTTAGCTTTCGCGAGAGAGCTAACAACTGGAGTGTCATTGTCAACGAGCGTAGGGACCGAGGAAGAAGAAAAATTCTTCCTTGGATGGTATATCTGATCACGACCTCATTTTCTTCACCTATAATATTGACTTCTTTTACTCCGAAGTACCGTCGACCTTTACGTTTAAGAATTTTAAAGAACTCAATACTCAAAGGCTTTTTGCTGATACCAACAGTGTGGCTTGGGGAGATTGTCTTATCATTCCTCACGCAGACAATAAGCTTAATTTCATTAATAACCATATTTGTAGATTATTTGAAACACATGTCCCGTTGAAGACTGTAAGGGTTCAAAATAAAAAATGCCCTTGGCATACTGTTGAGGTCAAAAACGCCATTAAACATCGCAGAAAATGCTACCTGAAGTGGAGGAGTTTACCTATCCCTACAACTTGGCGGCAATATTCCTACTTCTGTAACCAAGCCATGTCAATCATTCGGTCTGCGAAGAAAAGTTTTTTCTCATCTAAACTAAAACTTAGTACTGACCTCTCTTCAAAGTAGCTTTGCAAAAATATTCGCGAGATTGGTGTAGGAAAAATACAGAATGTAAAATGTGAACTTCATCCCGATGATCTTAACAGCCAATTCTCTCAGATCATCCTATTTCCTTCTAGCTTTGTGCCCAAAAATGCACTATGTTTTGACCAACCAAACTCTTTTTATTTTGAAACAGTAACTGAAGACGAAATTATTCGAACATTTGGAGCTTTAAAATCTGAGGCAATTGGAGAAGATGGTATTCCTCTGAGATTTATAAAACTGATTCTGCCCTATTTCCTCTACAATCCACTGTGTTGTCACTTCAACTTTTCCTACTGCTTGGAAAACAGCCAGAATAACTTCCGTGGCCAAAATTTCAACTCCAAAGGAACCTGCTGACTATCGGCCAATTAGCATTTTACCATTCATGTCAAAAGTCCTTGAAAAAATGTTGGCCAAGCAAATGATTGAACATCTTTCATCTTTCATTTGGATTTAGAGCTAACCACTCTTGCTCCACTGCCATGGTTAAGGTTCTAGAGGACATAAGGATCTTCTGGATTTCTCTAAAGCGTTTGACAAACTTGACCACAAAGTGCTGTGTGAAAAATTAACACATTATTTGGGTTTTTCAGATTTCGCTGTGCGTCTTATTCAAAGCTATTTATATATAAGGCCTTAGCGCTTAGTTGTTGGAGAATACTTGGTACAATTTTGTTTAGCACACATATAAACGATCTACCTTCAGTGTGTGAGAATGTTTCTTTTCATCTCTATGCGGATGATATACAGATATATTTCTCGCGAATCGGGCTGATTGAAGATCATGTTTTTCGTGTTAACGATGATCTTCAGAGAATTTATGATTGGGCCAAGGAAAACGGCCTAATGCTAAATCCAGGAAAGAGTCAAGCTCTTCTTATCTCTAAGATGAATTATAGCTATGCAGATCTTCCATATATTGTTCCAGCCCAATTCTAAATATTCCCCGGGAATAGTACTCCCCGGGAGATGTGCTCTCCCAGGGAGTTCTTTCCCTTATTTTGAATTCCTCGGGAGATTATTTTTCCCTTCGAAAGCGGGAACAAAAATTCTGAATGTTCGAAACAGCTGTTTGGCAGTATTTGTCATATGAAACGAGAGGAAAGAGCTGCCAGAAGCTCTTAAAGATAAAACCATATGTGCAGAATTTCTGCGCAGCAAAATTAAAAATGCACAGGCTCTTATGGGAACAAATTCTGCATGCAGAACAGCGCTGCGTGATGTCTCTATTTCTAAATTTTCTGCCTATTTTCATTGCAGCCATAATTGAACAACAAAATTTTCCAAATAATTGCTATTTGGCAATACTCATATTGACACATTTTTGAAACTGTTGACAGTGCGTTTTATATCAAAATTCAAATTGTCAGTTTGTAAAATTAAAATCAAATCAACAAAATATCGGAACAATCAAATGCAGTAATCTGTGCACAGAAATAGTCGAGCATTCACTTATTCAGCTCCAGACCTCCAGATGAAATAGCTGTCTGCAATTTGGCGTCGATCGCTTTGAATGCTTTCGTCACGCCACAGAAGAAATACGATTTTAAAGAAGTCACCAAAATAGTGACGAAAAAAAATCAACAAAATCATCTATTTCAACTAATCCAGTGCTGAAGGCTAAGGAGTCCAATATGCGACATCGTCCAATTGGAATTGGAGTCCAAGGTAATGGCTGATGCTTTAATTACTATGCGTCATCCGTTCGAGAGTGAAGGCACCCAGGAGCTCTGGAAGCCCGCTCTGAAGGAGAAAATCGTCAAGCTCGAGTGCTCGTGGCTCCTAAGCCAACAGCATCGACTGCGACAACGAATCCTTCGAACCGTACACTTCGAATATGTACAACCGACGAGTTCTGTCCGGCGAGTTCCAATCAGCATCTGCTTAAGGACCTAACTGAGCTGGACTTGTGAGACGATCACATGAAGAACGAAATTATAGCCAGTCGATTTTCTAAAGTATTGTGCATTTCCGAAATTATAGACACTAATTGCAATTCCTATTCTCTTGTTTCTATTATTTTAAGAGGACAGCTTTAAGGTCCCTTTGCGGTCCACAAAACCTTTCATTATCTCTGTGTCCTACTCGAAGAGCATACAACCAAATCAATTGTCTATTCTTGACAATACTTGGCAGAGTATTACCTAGAGTTGAGACTCTAGGTAATACCTCCTCTATGCTCTGGAATCCGCAGGCGACATCTCCAGTAAATTCTACAACATTTGCAGCTGTGACTTATAAGGTGTTTTAGACCTATAAAATTATTTAAATTTAAATTTATGTTCTATGCAACAACAAAAACTTCCATTTTCGTTTATAATTCTCCAACAAATTTCCGGGGAATGATTAGGCGGGAGACGAGTAAAAATTTTCCCTATTTTTGGCATTAAGAATGCCTCCTTTTTCCCGGAGAATTTTTTTCCATTTTTCGAAGATTGGGAAATTTAAAAAGGAAATAATTTCCCGAAGACTTTTTGTTTGAAAAGGGAACAAACTCCCGGGGAATTGGTTTTTAGAATCGGGCTGAATAATTCAAATCTCCGCTTTGTTAACTCTGCGACAAGCCTTGGCTTTAAGATTTCAAGGGATCTTTCTTGCTTAGAACCTTGCTTATACCCATAATTTATTTTTCTGAGGTGGTGTATCCAAAGCTTGATTCCTTATCTGAAAACAAACTTCGTGCTGCTTTTAATGACATGACTCGTTATGTATATGGCATTCGAAGATATGACCATACATCTACCTATAGTACAAAGATTCTAAATTGCACTTTGTTAGGTTAGGTTAGGTTAACGGGTTGTGGATACATGATCCGCACACGTAGGCCAAAAGAAAAGGCCTATTGTGATACCACATGAGTCTAGAGAATTACTTATTACTAGTCGAACCATTTAAAGCTTTCTATAAAGCGAAGAAGATATTTGATATCCTTGTTAGCTAGTTCCCTGGGGTTATCGTAAAACTATTCTCCCAGAAGAAGTTTGCGTCTTAGGGAAAGAGCAGGGCATGTGCAGAGAAGGTGAGAGATTGTTTCATCTTCTTCCTCGTCCATACAGCTAATGCAGAAGTCATTTGAGGCTACACCAAGTCGTATTGCCTATAAGACAGTGTCCTGTAAGGACACCTTTTAGTGAACTTATATGAAATCTGCTTTGAGACAACAATTCTTTAGAGCGCTTTAGGTCCAGTGACGGCCAAATGAGTTTTGTGACTGCTCACGTTGGTAAATTGTACCACCTAGAGTTTAGTATCGTTAAGGCTGTTTCTTTTAGCAAAAGTTTACATGTAGCCTTCGGTAAACCTAAACCCTTTCAGGTGAAATAGGTATGACGGTTCCATTTTTCGCGAGTTCATCGGCTCTTTAATTTCCTGTGATGTCTCTGTGGCCCGGCACCCAACAGAGGTGAATGTTAAATTGCTGCGCCATCTCCATAAGAGACGATCGACAATCGAGGGCCGTTTGAGAGTTGGTTGAGACACCGTCGAGAGATTTAATAGCAGCCTGACTGTCAGAGAAGATGTGGATATCAGAAGTTGATATCACGTTTTCTCTCAGCCAGGATAGGTCCTCTTTGATCGCCAATATTTCAGCTGGGAAGACGCTACAATGATTAGGGAGGCAGAATGAGAGGCTTAGATTAAGCTTTTCTGATCCGACCAAGATATTTGGCTTCATTGGTTAAAAACTAGTGGTACACCTTTTATTGAAGGAGGTACAATTACTGTGATTTTGTATTTCCGTGTAAAAAGGACGAGGTCTGTTTTTTGAGGATTAATATTAAGATTAATCAACTCACAGAACGAGTATTCGACGTTTAGGGTCGTCATAGCAGAAGTGATAGCAGATGTGTCAACGTTGTTGAAAGCACTTCAATATCTAGGAAGGCAACCATACTATACTCCTTTAGCTCTAAGGAGTATTCGATAGTTCTTACCAGAGTATGCAAGGCTGTTTCTACCGATTTCCCTTTGCAGTAAGCATGCTGAGACATCGATAGTCTCTTATCAATGCTATTACGTATATGGATATCGATCAATCTTTCAAGAGTTTTGAGAATGAATGATGATAGGCTAATAGGTCTTAGATCTTTGGGGTTGACATGCGAGCATTTGCCCGCCTTGGGGATGAAGACAACTAGGCATGGTTGGATTTGTCGAGAGAATCTTCCTTAAACTCGATGCCTCCGAAGATTCCTCTATTGAGCTACAGAAAGATCTTCATGAGGATCTTTTGGCTATTCTCAATTCTTATTTATACTTTTTGAGGGATTCCTTAAGGTCGCTACACACACAACAGCATAGTTGACAAGTATAATTGTACAAGTATACTTGTACAAGCATACTTATTTTTCATTTCGCCTCCACACGCTACAGCATGCTCGAACATTTTTCAGTTTATGTTGCGAAAATGTGTGAATCGGACGACGACTTTCTTGCTTTGGCTGCTTTTTATCTTATCCGTAAAAAAGAAAGGCGGAAAAAGAAACGTGATTTATGGTGTAAAGAGTGGTTCAGTGATGCCAGATGAGATTTCGAAAATCCCACCAATTCAACAAAAAGAAACCACTATATTTGTACTAGACAAAGCAAAAAACCACCATGTCGTTCTCTTACTTTAGATACCCTTTATTTACAAATAAATCAAAGCATTTGTGGGTAAATAGAAATGTATGTATTTTGAAAAAAAAAAGTAGAATGTTAAGGCTAAATTTGTATTTGACATTAAATTAAATTCATGTTTCTGAACGCTTTATTTCATAAACATTTTCGGAATTGAATTTCGCCAACATAGCTTTTGAAGGCTTGAAATTGACACAGCCTTCGGTCCCTAGCTATACCGAACCCTCAAATATGCGTCGGCTGTTCCTATTTTCAGTCGATTCCTTAGTTTGTTTTCGACTATGTTAACGATGGAAAACGCCCTTTCCACTGAAGCGTTTGAGATTGGAAGGCACAAAAGTACCAGCGCGAGAGTGGAAATGTTGCCATATTTTTTTTCTCCGCTTGCAGTTTTCTTGCTTGAAACTGCAGCCCAAAACTGTTCTGCAGTGTCAAGGTCAGGCCAATCGGATCTGTGAATTATACTCCACTCACTCACAACAGCATCCACGTTTTCGCAAATGTTTGGGAACCTTAATGCGAAAGCAGGTATGTCTGGTTTTACTTTTGAGGTTGCTATTTCCGGTGAAAAAATACTCATATTTTCAAGGATGTCAATATTATCTGGAATTCTTGATTGTAGCTGTTCGCAAAGGACAATAAGTAACTCTCTGCACGTTTCCTTGCATACTAACAGCTCTCCCCTGTTAACCAGATCGCTGGCTTGCAAAAAGTAATGTCCGGTTTGCAATCTAGCTGGTGGAATAATCATATTTAATACCAAATATAATAATCCATTTAAATCCATAAACATTTTTAATGGGTCGGCATTAGCCGACCGAAATATTTTGTTATTTTATTGTTATGAATGAAGTGCAAAGGAGTATAAAGCAATGAAAGCTGATGGGTAGGTCGAATTAACTGGAATGTTTTGAGAATAAAATGTTAAAAGATATAAATATTTTTTGTACTAAAACAACAGCATTTAAAACTTTTTCCCACCATAAATCCCACCATGATTTTTTTCCCACTATTTATCCCACCAAACAGATGATTTCCAACCATTTTGGTTGGAAAAACCACCAATCTGGGAACACTGGAGTGGTTACTGAAGAGAAGAAGCTACTCCCATATCAATTTACTGAGTGAATTGAAGATATATCCGCGTGATTGGCATGAGTGAAGATTAGGGTGGCCGTAGGCTCTATGGGGAAAAAAATTATGTCGGAATTTTGTTGATGGGAACCCCAGAAATTGTGAATTTTATCCAAATTTTAAGATAGACGAAGTTTTAGCACTATTGGAGCACGTTAGCACGTGCCGACGGACGCTCGGACGATTTTTCGCTGGCGAACGAGTTTTCGGAGACATAACTCCGAAACCACTCCACACTTTCTCATGAAACTGGTCTTTAATGAAAGCTTATGCTTAGTAAAAATAAAATAAATATTTGATAATAACGGAATGCATTAATATTTTTTATATGATAAAATGCTAGTGCGTGCTTCCTTTATTTGAACATTTTATTTCTTGGAGGTACCTTCTACACTTAGATCAAAAAGTATTATTTTCTCGCTCAGACTTAAACTTACGATAAAAATGCATAAGATATAAAATATTAAGAATAGCATAAGCTTTTATTTAAGACCAGTTTCATGAGAAAGTGTCGAGTGGTTTCGGAGTTATGTCTCCGAAACTTCGTTCGCCATTGAAAAATCGTCGAGCGTCCGTCGGCACGTGTTAACATGCTCCAATCGTGCTAAAACTTTGTCTATATTAAAATTTGTATGAACTGCATAATTTCTGGGGTTCCCATCGACGAAATTCCGACATTGAATTTTTACGACCACCCTAGTGAAGATACATATCTGAAGCTTTTGTCATTCGTAACACCTTTAATTCAAAAACAAGATACAATTATGAGACAAGCTATTACTCCCCACGAGAGATTAACAGCAACATTAAGATTTCTGGCAACCGGAAGTAGCTATGAAGATCTTAAATATTCGACCATAATTTCACCACAGGCGCTTTTTAATAACGGCATCCTTATCGGCTTGGTGTCACCTAATGTATACTTATCCAGTAAGATTTTGTACGCTGCATCCCTCTTCATCCTATCATGCTAATCGGAAGATTTAATTCGCCAAAGACACGGCTGATTTTCGTAGGCACGAATAAAATCTTCTAGTAATTCACGCTTGTTCTTCTTCAAATCGCTCGACATGATGATATGGTGACGTAGAGCTTATTCACGGTATCGGACTTCTAATTTATCTGTGCAAGCCAAAAAATACAGGTACACACGTTTCGTTTTACTTGTTCAAGTATAGCTTGCGCAAGTTTGCAGGATTCGAAATCAATCAATCATCAAGTGACTTGCACAAGTAAAATACTTGAGCAAAATATCCCTACAGACGTTAAAGTTTGCTTGTACAAGTTGATTGTGCAAGTATACTTGTCAAGTATACTGTTGTGTGTGTAGCGACCTTTATAGGAATCCAAATCTTGGGGGTGTCTTGACTTTTTTGCACGATTGAAAAGTCTTCTACAACCTTTCCTGAGTATTTCTAGTTCAGCAACCCACCAGTATGGTTTCTTCTTTCCCCGCACTGTAATGAGGGGGCAGGCAGTTTCCATGGCTTTATTGAGGGCTGCTGGAAGCTCAATGACTTTTTGATCGAGTGCAAGGGCGCACAGAAATTTCTGGTATAATCAGACTTTTTAGGGTTGTCCTATATTTTGGCCAATCTGTTTTCCGATAATTCCGGAATTGGATGGGTTTTGGGGACTCTTGCACTTTGTTTCAGTATTTAAATTTTCGAAATTGCGTTTTTCTGCATAAGGTAATTCACACAAAAACACCTGAGTACTTGTATGAAAAAATTCAAGTTAGCTCATCTTCAAGAACGAATAATTTAATAACACCAAGTTTCCGATATCTAAACTCTTCACGGATGTTTCTTGTTTTCAGCATTCAATTATTTTCAAATCCGAAGTATTTAAGTATTTCTCTTACATTCAAAAAAGAGTCCGTCTTAGGGCCAGTTGCTCAATCGAATTACAAATTTAAGTTCTACATAAAGTTTTCATTTTTGTATGAGACGTTCCGGAATTCTTAAGTTCTACATAAAATCCCCATACAAAAGTAGAACTTTATGTAGAACTTAAATTTATGATTCGATTGAGCAACTGGCCCTTAATGTAATGTTTCCTTATAATAATAATAAATTGAAATTGAAATTAAGGAAATTACCAATTGGTGGAGGATGGCTACGGTGCATATACTGTTGACCTCCTCCTCCTCCTCCTGCAGAATAAGGATGTCCGCTTCCATTATATCCATTTGATGGAACATACGAGTTTTGATTACTTCCATTATAATGGCCATTGCCGCCGCCACCGCCGCTAGTACCGTATATATTATGGTTTTGTTGTCCTGAACCATTTGAATTGGATGTGTTCGGCGATCCAGGAGTTTGAGAATGATGATAATGTGAAGGCGTCGGTGGATAGAAGAAACCATTTGGTGATCTAGGTGATCCTGGTTCCTGGTTTTCGAGGATATCAGAACAACCATTATATATGCTGGTGTTTTTTTAAATTAATACTTACCCCATTTTCCCAATGCCCACTACCTTGCATGGGTGGTCGATAGTTTTTGGGTTTTGGTGGTGGCACAGGTTTGAAAGGCCCACCACTTCCATTAGGTGTACCACTTCCGTTTGAATTAACGTTCGGAGGCGAAACAATACCATGTCCGCTTTTTGGAATTTTCGAGTAGTCAGCTTGAGATGCTGAATTATTTCGGCTGCGTTTCGTTGTTTGTTTTATTTTTGAAATTGTGTTTTTTTTATGATGATGTGAAAAAACAACAACAACAAAAAATGGGCAAGATATGGAAGAAAAACATAAAAATGTAGGCACAAAAAAATGTGAGGATAAGGAGTACAATATATTTCCATGCAAAATTAAGCTAAGCAGGACGTAACTAAAATAAAATTGTCGCATGATAAAAGTTCAAATTAAAAGGTTTTGTTAGTCGGTTTCACAACTACAGTCAACTACTCATAAAAACAATACTTTTCTAACCGGATATGATGATTGGGGGCATAACAAAAGGAATTTTGCTGATTTTATACAAGTGTATCATATCGCGAGATTGTGTGAAAAATTGGTTTCATGTAAGCAACGCCCGAACGAATTGGCGGTATAAATTGAAGGTCTTGATGTGATTGATAGCGAAAGTTTAAGCCTTGTAAGTGGATATGATGTCTTTATAATTATTTTGCGTGGGGCAAAAATCATAAGAAAAAACATCAAAAACAGATATTTTTTGTACAAACAGTTGATTGTTTTTTTTTTTTGCAGGAAGATGCACATGCAATGTTAGTAAATGTATTAAGAAAAGAAAGAAAACAAAAAATGATATTTATTTCTTAAGGTTTATTGGTTATAATTAATCGTATTTTTGTTAGTCTTAATGAAAAAGCAGCAAAGGGTTGGTTTCAAATTAATTTATTGATCTTTTTCGAATTACCTGTATTTTCCGTAATCGGTCTTTGTTTCGAGAACTTGCTTTCTGGGGCTATTTTCGAGACCAAGATTGGAAGGTCTTGGAGGAGTATTAAGAACAGCATTTCGCGGATCTGAAATAGAGAGGGGGGTAAAGTTTAATTTAAAAAGCAATGAAGAAATTGGAGACCAAATCCTAAGATAATCATGTATACAGCCATTGTTAGACCCATTCTAACTTATGGCAGTTTGATTTAGTGGCAAGCTCTGGAGAAATCCACGAACTTAAAAACCCTTACCAAAGTACAAAGAATGGCATGCATAAGCACTACGGGGGTGATGAGGACTACCCCAACTGCGGGTCTCGAAGTGATCCTAAATCTCACCCCTTTAGACTTATTTGTACAAGAATCGGCAGCAAACAGCGCTTAGTCTTAGTCTTAGTCGACTTAGACAAACCAACATCTGGAGAACTAGTCAACACGGCCATAACACGATTCTTACAAAATACGTTGGCAACAACGCAACGTTTGTACAGATTACATGACCCCTTATTTATACTTCAATAAAACCTTTATTACCAGCTTCCCCAATAGAGAAGATTGGGAAAACAGTGTCTGTACAGTAATGAATCGAACTTTACCATCTTTACTGATGGTTCGAAAGTAATAATTGGAGTAGGGGCAGGTTTCTACTCAGAAAATCTTTACCTTGCCAGTTCATTCAGACATCTCGACCATAACAGTGTCTTCCAAGCGAAGATCTACTATGGAAGGTCCTCCCATAAGTTTTAACAGACTGTGAAACTATTCAATGGGTCTTAAACAGTGGCGTCTGCTTTCAGACTGTAATTATCAGTGACGTCGATTTTGCTGCGGGGCAAAATGTTGTGGTAGCAAGCACCTGGTTCCCACATCTCAACATCCATAAAGGTACATGGAGATCTCCAGATCAATCAACTGTCAACCAGATTGATCACATTGCAATCGACGGAAGGCACTTGTCCAGCATTCTAGATGTTTGAACTTTCCAAGGAGCCAACATCGACTCGGTCCACTTCCACTACCTCGTCGTAGCCAAGGTAGTGCTACGAATATTCCGACAACGGCCAAAACAAGGAAATTCTGCAAGAAAATCCGACGTCGGACGGCTACAATGGCAAGAGATCGCCAGATCCTTCTCTGATCGAGTGTCAAGTAACCTCTAAAGGAGTCCTATGCCGCCAACATCAAGTATCGAAGACCAGTGGCAACATTGCCAGAAAGCAGTTAGAGATGCCGCATCTAATGTGCTGTGTTTCACACAGCCACCAAAACGAAACCCATGGTTTGACGAAGAATGCAGGCAGGCCGATGCAGCCAAACAGGAGGCATACAAAGCGGCGCTGCATAGAAGGACAAGAGCTGACGTGAGCTCTACGAGCAAAAGAGGAACGCCGGCTTGTCAGGAGAAAAAAGAGAGCATGAGAAGCGCCAGATTGAGGATGTTGATAGAGCCAACAGCAGGAATGAAGTTCGGAGGTTTTATCGGAAGGTAAAACAGCTGGCTCAAGGTCATCGAGCAAGAACCGATGCCTGCAGAGATAAACAAGGGAACATCACAGTAGAATCGCAGTCCATGCTGGGGATTTGGACGACCACTTCTGTAGACTGTATAACGGCAACGACAAACAAAACCCCGCCATCAGACAGGAGCCTTTCATCGGACACTATGATAGCCAACAATTCCGTGAACCCGACCTAGAAGAAGTGAAAACAGCTGCCGAGCTGTTCAAAGCAGCAGGCGACGATCTAGATCTGTAAGATATGGTCGGAGGAATACATGTCCGATGAATGGAACCTCAGAATTGTTTGCCCGATCCTGAAAAAGGGAGACCTTCTAAACTGCGCCAACTACAGAGGAATCGGTCTACTTAACACCGCTTACTAGATGTGAACGTCTGAAGCCTTTCGTCAACAATTTTCACGTTGCGGCAGATCCTGGAAAAAACCTATGAACTCCAAATCGATACCCACCACCTCTTCATCGATTTTAAGGTCGCGTATGACAGCATCTACAGAGACGAACTGTATGAAGCTATGTCTAGTTTTGGCATCCCTGCCAAGCTCGTTCGCTTGTGCAAAATGACGATGGAGAACTCACGCTGCTCCATCAAGGCTGGCAATGAGCTTACGGAATCTTTCGACGTCAAAAAAGGATTCAGACAAGGCGATGTGCTGTCGTGCGATTTCTTTAACATCGTTCTTGAGAAGTAGTGCAAAACTCCACCGTCAACACCAGAGGCACAATCTTCCAAACATCTGTTCAACTTCTCGCGTACGCCGATGATATTGATATAATGGGAAGAACACAGAATTGAGACAGAAGCGGCAAAAATGGGTTTAGCGGTAAATGAGGGAAAAACGAAGTATATGCTGTCTTCGAGGAAGGACATCCAACACCGACAGAACGTCACAATAGACGCATACAACTTCGAGGTAGTAGAGGAGTTTGTTTACCTAGGCTCCGCGCTTAACACGGGCAATAACACCAGCCAGCGCCGAGATAAGACGAAGAATTACTCTTGCTAATCGCTGTTTCTTTGGGCTAAGAAAGCAATTGAGTGGAAAAGCCCTCTCTCGAGCAACTAAGGTAAAACTGTACAAAACCCTCATCATCCATGTCCTGCTGTATAGTGCAGAAGCATGGACCTTTAAAAAAATCGGATGAATGTGCCTTAGGCTGTTTCGAGAGGAAAGTACTTCGGGTCATCTTTGGCCCCGTGTATATTGATGGGGAATGGAGAGGAATCAATCAACTTGGAGTGCAAAACTGGAGACAGCTAGCTAGGGACCGAGCTAGCTGGCGAAGACTGTTGATTGAGGCCCAAGTCCACACCGGACTATAGTGCCACCTTAAAGAAGTAAGTAATAAAAAAGATTTGAATCCGTTCAGAAAATGGAATAAATCGAAATACAGACTATCCACCCAAATTCAGTTTCGCCAATTCACTCCACAATACGTGAATTATTGCAGAACATAGGCGTAATATTTTTCACAATCAAAAATTATTTTCCAAAAAATAAATTAAAAAAAAAACTTGTTTGGGGGCTATGTTTTCTTAGGTTATAAAAATGTGCAGGATCAACCAAACTTACCAATATTCCTTACAGAAGACATGTCATGATACTGAGGTCTGCCAGGGCTACTTTGTCGATTGAGATCATTTGCGCCGATAAAATTTCTTGAATGATGGTCATGGACATTTCTGAAGTCTTGTCCATTTGGATTCATTCCAGGTAGAGGCAATGGACGCCCGCTACTAAATTCGAAGAAGCGAAATAAAAAAAAGGAAGAAACTCTTTAATAAAAACTGTGTACAGAAAAACTTCAAGTTCACTAACGACTAACACATACTTTGCATTCGGTACTGACTTGAGATCATCCGGTGCATTTGGTCCCAGCCTTACATTTTGAATGGTTGCCATTTGATTTGTACTGTAAGAATCATAGCTTGAAACACTGTCATATGCAGAACCATTTAGTTGTGTGGTTTTCAATGGATTAGCAACGACAGAATTCATCCTTTGTTGTCTATCGAGTGAACTCTGTTGGGTGCGTTCCATTGAATCGTTTGTTGTTGTAGTTCGAGAAACATATTCGGCTTGAACATCGTCACTGATAACTGCTTTGCCAAATAGACGCTCCTGAGCCGATCGGCCAATTGTACCACCTGAACTGTTTGTTCGGGATGGGGGGGTATTTGCAATTATATCGGATGGTTTTACATGTCGATCAATTCGTGGAGGTAGATCTGGAGCATTTATACCGTAAAGTGATTGTGGGCGCGTATTTGAAGGAGTACCATTTGATTCAACGGACATTGGTTGATTTCCAACCGCAGGATAACTGTATTTGCTCGTTAGACTAGTATCCATTGTTTGACGACGGTTTTGAGGGGGATTTGGTTGTTCGTATGGATTCTAAAAGAAATTATTATTTTTTTTGATTAGACTGTTTTCTGAACTGATGTTTTTAAGCAAGATATCGTACTTTCCGTAGTCATAAAAGCTTTATGATTATATTTATAATGAATTGTGCCCTCTTACCGTATATGGAGGTGGTAATCCTTCACCAATAATGTCTCTATCCCTATCCAAGTTATCCTGATTAGTTGCAATCGATGGATCTGAGCTCGATTTAACCAATTGCGGTAAATTGCCGAGTGATAATGATGTCGATGGTCCAGGACTTAATTCCAAATCGGATTCAGGACTTGATGCATACGATAGACGGGATGTGGTCATTGGGAAAAGGAAATCATCGGATAGGGATTCAACAGGCTTTTTTTTTTTAATAAATCGATTTCAAAGCGGTTCAAAAATAAAAGCGTGGAAACGAGGGATTTTTCAGGATAATTAGAAGAAACACAAAACAAAAAGGAGCATTTAAAATTGTTCATGAATAGGGATTGAGATGATTCGCAGGATGATTCATAGTTTTCAGGTAAAGCAAGGAAATGACCAGATGATGAATACAATTAATTTTTTGTTTGGGTTTTATGAAAAAGAAACAAAAAACAAGGAACACATTAAGTTAGCATTATTTGTTTTGGTAGTTGAAGGACTTGTAAAAATATATTAGGTTATGGTTTACATCTACATTTTTCACTCTTGGAAATTATGAACTTGGGTCAAGAATTAATTACTTTTTTTAGAATAACTTTACTGTACATATTTGGTATGCAGATCATCGAACAAAGTTTCAACTGATTCGTGAAACTAAGAAGAGATTCTTAATTTGGGAATTTGTTTTCTATCAAACTCTCCTTTTTAATTTTATTTAAATTTAAAATACCAATGAACTTAAGAATAAGTTCTTATGGTTGAAACTATACAAATATACAAATATGATTGTCTGTACATATGAAGAGATGAGTTTCTGGAAAAAAAAGCAAAAACTTAAACAAAGGTTTAAAAGCACCTATTTTTATTATTGTTGAAGAATAATTTGAAGTAAATGCTTTGATTATTTTTTTTCAATTACGGCAAAGTTTTTTTGAAAACAGAAAAGTTACACAAACCGGCAAAATAAGCGGAACACGTAGAAATTTTCAATCAACCCGATTCTAAAAACCATTTCCCCGAGAGTTTGTTCCCTTCTCCCTACTCTCTTATTACAAACGAAAAGTCTCCGGGAAATTATTTCCTTTTTAAATTTCCCAATCTTCGAAAAAGGGAAAAAAATTCTCCGGGATAAAAGGAGGCATTCTAAATGTAAAAAATAGGGAAAACTTTTACTCGTCTCCCGTCGAATCATTCCCCGTGGAAGTTTTTGTTTTTTGCATCGAAAATAAATTTAAATTTTAATAATTTTATAGGTCCACCTAATAAGTCACAGCTGCAAGTGTTGCAGAATTTAATGGAGATGTCGCCTGCGGAATCCAGAGCAGGCCAAAGGAAGAAGCCTTACAGTTTTGTGGAGGAAAGTTGTGTTTAATGTAAAACGCCAATGCAACATTTCTTTTATCTGCGGCCGCCCGGGTCTTATTTTTGTCCCATAAGATTCTGGATCTTTTAAAAAATTTCGAACGACACGATCCGATCGTGAAATTCGTCTTCCAATAGCCCTAAGGCTAAGGCCGCTTGACCGAAAAGCAAAGATTTTGCGTTTTTCAATTTCGCTAAAATGCGCACCACGTGGCATTGTTGTTTTTTATTTGTAAGCACTTGACTGAATGCAGCTTCAAATAAATTTGCATTGTGAGGTTATATTTTTGCAATACATCAAAATTTGGTTTTAATTTTTAAACACCAGGAGAAGAAATAACGGTACTTTATTTTCTTCTCAATTTGCTTGATCAGTGATGCAACTCAATAAAAAAAATAGTAAGGAGTCACTCCTATTGTAGGTTTTCTATAAAATGCATTTTTTCATTTTTTTTTATACCTAAGCAAGGTACTGTATATGTATCTATTGTTGATAAAGCTGCTCTTCCAGGACTTCACTTAGCACCTTACTGAAACAAGGATGGGATGAGCCAACATTAAAGTCTTTTCCAACGCCTGCTGTTTGGTATGATCCCTCAGCGAAAAAAACGCAAACAAGCGTTCAATTGGAAGAACTGAAAAACACTTTTCAACTGGTTTATTGTCTATAATGACAATGAGAACCTAATGAAATGAGTAATGACCATAGCTGGGCACCGTTAATCAAAAAGTTAACTTCGTTAATCGCTAATCCGTTAATTAAAATTTTAACTTCGTTAACAGTTAAAACGTTAAGTTTTAGAAAAATTAACGCAAGTTAACGTTAATCGTTAATCCGTTAACACGCCCAAAAAATTTTATTTTCTAATAAAAATTGGAAGTTAGAAACAAGAAAAGACAAGTAAATTTTTTTTTTCAATATAGTAAATTATATTTTATAAGAGTTAAAGTGTTAAAACAACAATTTATTCAGTCATGTATATGAATGTGATTGTTCCCCTTGCAATCATAACGGCATGCACCTGGAATAATAGTGGCATTTCAAATTTTACTAGGGACCGAACCTCGCCGGCAAGGCGCCGCACATTTCGACTAGCTCATGATTCGTATAAGAATTGTTGTTTTTTTGCGAAGCCGCGGCGCGGCGGTGCGCACAGTGAAGCTTTTCACCAACAACCCAAAAAAAATAAAAAATCTCACCCTGCATAGCTTAGGTAACGCAAAAACATGTTTCCATTGGCAACCAACAACAGTTTTTTTGGCTGGTAATAAAAAAGCCAGTAAAAAACGCTCGGCAATGAATTGAATTTGCGATATTAGCCAGGTTTTTTTCACTACTCAGTAGCCAGCAAAGTAATCAAGTGCGAATAAAACGCTCCAACTCACTTTATCTGTCAAATTCAATTTGTATGGCGATAGTTACGTAAAAAGTAAAAAAATGGACCTGAGGGTTGCGTCTCGGATAAAGCAAAATAGCAAACACTTCAACCTATGCGAGTCCATTACGCAGATCCTTGTATATGGATTTACCAAGTACTATCAAGTACTTGGTTTGACAGTAGCAAGCAGAGAACACACATTACAAACTTATGTAAAAAACTGTCAAACCAAGCAGAAAACCATTCTTGATATTACCTGGTAAATCCATATACAAAGACGCAGATCATTAGATTCGCGTAGCAAAATAATGCTTCTTAACGCCATCAGCGCTGCCTTCATTATTTCAATAATTGAAAGCGCTATCGCCGGCACAAATGTCACTTTTTTACTGGCCTTTTTATCGACTGCAATTCAAATTGTTGCTGTCTGCCAAGGGAAATTTTGCTGTATAGTGCGGTTGTGTTTCCTGAAGGGTGGTGACTAATTTTTTAAAAGTTATAAAAATAACTACCAATAACCTCATTTGAATGTGTATTTGTGTTCGATTAACGATTAACGGACTTTGGAAAATTTAACGATCGTTAACATTTTTTTGAAGTTAACTGAAAAGTTAATCCGTTAATGGGAATTTTAACTTCGTTAATTAACGATTAACGGATTAACGAAAAAATGCCCGTTAATGCCCAGCTATGGTAATGACACACCCAACAAGAACTTTTTCATTAACACTTTAACTGAAATATTATAACCAAAACATTTATTAAAATATTAAAATGTAAAAAAAAAAACAAATGTAAACACAGCCATTCTGGCAACTCCAAAGCATTAAATACACTCCTTTGATAGCTTATGGTAGCTCTTTCCTCTCGTTTCATATGACAAATATTGCCAAACAGCTGTTTCGAAGATTCAGAATTTTTGTTCCCGCTTTTGAAGGGAAAAATAATCTCCCGATGAATTCAGATTAAGGGAGAGAACTCCCCGGGTGAACACATCTCCCGGAGAGTACTATTCCCGGGGAATATTTAGAATTGGGCTGAATATTTTTGTTTGTGTCAAACGCAAATAAAAATAAATGAAATTGTGGATTTTACTGTCAAGATGAAATCGATTTTTGAAATACAGACTTTATTTCTAGCTCTGGTTACCGAGGTATTTGCATCACAGGATATGCTTTGGAGATCACAAGAAGCTAAGGACTTAAAGCAAGAAAGATTTTTTTTCGATCAAAAATAATGTACACACATATTTATGTAGTTTTGGTTTTCAGTTACTGATACAGAGCTTATTGATCTTGTTTTCGTGTATCATTTGCTATAGCATACCAGAAAAATTCGTTATCTACAACGGCAACAATCCTATTAATTTTTGATCTCGAAATAAACATTTTGCTTTCTTGCTAAAAAGTAAAATGAAAACGTACATACTTATATGCAAAACATAAACTAATATGTACTTATAAGGAAAAAATCAAAACATTTGCATAAAGTATACAAAATAATGGAACGAAATGAATGTAACATAAATAGAATTGTAAATTTGAAATAAACAAATAAATAAAATAAATAAATAAAAAATAAAATAAATAAAACATACATTTGGGAGTAAGACTGCCTCTTGTTGTTAAAACGTATTTTACCTAAGCTATTGACCTATTGCGTCCGTGGCCTTTCCATGACGGAACATAGGGTCTCTTCTACTACGCGCCATTGTCGTGCTGATTCCTGCTCGACTGTTCATCGCGAAGCCAATTGTCTGCCGGCTCACTTGATTGCTTTCTTGTGGTAGCAGGTTCCACTGCATAGCAGTCATCTATAAACGAACGTTTGAAGCTTTCTTGTGACTTCCCAAATGCTGTACCCATAAGCCATAAAGCACCACCGCACCGTTTCAAACTTGGAGCTGTACAATCAAAGCTTGGCCTTGACGATAAAAGCGTTGTCCAGAAATATTTACTTGGATTAATGATTAAGTTCCAAGGCTGATCCTTTAATTTTTTCCGAGTTGATGTTAAGCCCTATGACTTCTACCTCTTTTCCCATACAACTAACTTGGGGGAAAACTCTGTTCCAAATAAGGAAAAAGTTCCCTGGAAAAAATTATTGCGATATGAATTTTTCGAAATTAAGTTTTTCCCATTTTCGAAAATTATTCCCAAATTGGGAAAAACTCCAGGGAAAATTTATTCGTGATAAGGCTGATTAATTAAAGCCCAACATTCTCATTTAATTGTGTTCAGGAAGATTTCAAGGCCCTTTAAAGATCTGCAGAAACTAAGCGTTAAAATTCCTTCCGATCAGATTTGTGTTGAGTGCCGAGTAAAGTGACTATGGTTCATTCTACCGTTTATTATTGCATTGGGTACACCTTCGTGCTACCAAATGAGTGATTTTCCAGAAACTTCAGTGGCAAGGGCTGTTACCGTGATAGAAGTAGGCTACACCTACCGCTCAATAGGTCGAGCTTTGGCTGTATCGAGTTCGGTGATTTATCGCAATGTTCAACACTACAGAGAGACGGAATCTTACGAGCGGAAGCGAGGACAAGGCAGAAAAAGGGTTACAAACACCGTTGATGACCGTTTTATCACCTTGCAAATCCTAAGAAACCGCTGTTCAGACACGAATTCAACGTCAATGTTAGTGAACGAACCATTAGAAGAGGATTAAATGAAGTTGGATTAAGATCTTATGTGCCAGCAAAAGCACCTAAGCTCGACGTATTTCGTCTAGTGGCAAGATTAGCGTTCGCCAGTGAGCTTCGACTTTGGACAAATCAGTGGAGTCACGGTTTAGGGAAAAGATGTGTAGGTATTGAGGAGAACGATGCAGCTAGACAAATTTCACAAAAACGGTGTCCTATGGTGGAGGGTCAGTTAGGATATGGGGTGGCATCTGCTTGGGAGCTCGCACAGAGTTGGTGGTTATTGCATAATGATATGTAACAGAGATCTTAGAACCACATGTCATGCCATTTGCCCCATTTATTGGCCCAAATTTCGACAGCGAAATCTAGATCCCAGGAATGTTAAAAGCTGTAACATACATTATTGGAAGAGTGGGACAATTTGCCTCAATAAATGATCGACAACCTTGTTAAGAGTATGAAAAATCGCATACAAGCTGTGCTAAGGCCCGCCCGAGATATGTGATTATTTCAAAAGATAAAAATATATGTGTTCCCCTAATTTTGCCGGTGTGTGTAGTATGGAAATATATGGTAACTAAAATTGCTGAAAATTGCTAAACAGTATTACTTTCTAGTTTTCACCTTTGATTTGCTTCTTTGGTTACCAATTTGTTTTATTTTTTTTCCTCATTTTTGTAAACGCGAGTTTTGAAACTGATCTACTCATATGCACAAAATGTTTGACCACTTGACCAGTTCATAAATTCCAAAAGAATTAAACAAATAACTATGTAGTTGTAGACTATCATGCAACAATTTAAATAAAAACAATAAAACAAAAAAGCGTTTATTAAGCTTAAAAGATACACTTGTTCTTAACATGCGTCACATACTAAATTTGAATGGACAATAAAATAGTTGATAGCAAATTTATTGAATACAATTTAAGGGACACACACAGTTTTTAGCAACATTAGACTCGCCAGCACATCATGCATTTCCATTTGTTACGACGATATTTCGTGAATTCGAATTGACTACCAGCCCTTTGTCAAATGTTTCACAACTGTTAGCTTGGTCTAACAGAATTCCAGAACTTCCGTTAACACTACCTGTTCCACCACTTGCACTAGAGCTTGACTCATAACGTCCATTGCCACGACCATGTGTTCTCGACCGACTGGATGGCGTTCCAACAACTTCGTCTACAGACTTTTCTCTTAAAAGCCTACTTGATCCGTTTTCTTTGTTGTTGTTCATATTTAATTCTTCATCAGTTGCACAGCGAAGATTCAAATTTGAATCGAACACCGTTGATGAATTGTAAAGTTCATTGTAATAGTAAGGAGTTGTACGGCGTTCTGTGCGATCCGTTCGTGGTGTGCCAGTGGTTAGATTTGATAACGAGGAGCTATCTCGTTTTCCATAAGATTGACTGTTGCGATTGTCAATCATTCGGATTTGTTGTTGTGGTTGTGCCAGACCGCCGGGCATCGAGGAAGCAGGTTTAATTATATTCAACATTGTAGGAAACGATTGTAATTGTTGCTGTTGTTGCATAGACGACATGGGCATGGAAACAGGCGGTGTTAGAGGGTGGAAATTTGTTGATTGGAGTTGCATTTGAATTGCAGCTGGTGATGGACGAGGTGGAGTAAGGGGACGTGTTGGGGAAAGAGAAAAGGATGTCCGGCGTGCAGAATAACCGGGCACTGAGGTTGGACGACAACAAGGGAGATTACAGGGTGGAGCAATGTATGGAGGGAAAATCATTTCGTTTGGGGACTCTGGAAGCTGTGTTTTATAATATTTTTTTTTTTGTGTGTGCAAACAACAATGTACAGAATAGAGGTGTAGGTGATAGAAGAAATAAATAAAAAAAAGAAAAAAAGATAATTTGTTTGTTACCCTTCACCATAATTAACATATTAATTTTGATTAAGATTTAAACTTCTTAAGAAAATTGTACTTTGGTTTGAATTTGATGCTTTGATTAAACTAATACGCCTTTCCGTATATTCGCAATGATTGTGAAAGACAGAGCGTGGGAGAGTTCCACATTCGCATAGTACGGCTAAAGAACGATTCTCTATACTTGAGCGTACAACCGATGTTGGGCGCAAGGGTAAACTGATGGGCATTCCTGGAAGCGCGTGTATTACGCTTGAAATGTTTAAGGGGAGGAATGCAACTGGCTAGGGTTGCTTAAACATCGATAGTCTATCGATAGTATCGATAGTAAAAAACTATCGCGTATATTCGATGGTGTTAAAAAACTATCGATTGTTTATTTGCGAAGCAAATTTAAGATAAAACATCTTCTATACAATCAACATTTTATGAAACTCTTATTTTTCTCTTTTTGGTATTTTTTAATGAATTGAAAAACGTATTTTCGTTGAAGCTGCTTCATTTTTAAGAAGTGTTTTGTTTTGAAATATGTTTCTGTCTTTTTTGTATGAATAAACTCATTCACGTTATTCTCCTTAAGACTGCTATTATACTACAACTCATCAGTCGTGAATCAGACTACGTTGATGCAAAAGTGATACAAGGTTCGAAAAGATGAAAAGGAAAATAATTTGCCCGATGAGTCGGAGAAAAGTTTATATACGACTCATTTTTTACGTTCTTCACTTCTCATTCAACATTTTCTTATTATTTCTTAATTTAAATTCGTCTTGCTTGGAGGTCACATTATACCTCGCTATTTGAAAAAGTGGAAAATAATGTTTTTATATCATTTCAAGGAATTTTGTATTAAAGATTATTTCCAAATTTGAGTCGTGTCGAAAGAGTCATGGTGTAATAGTGTTCGACTCAGGGGATGGAATTTTAAAGGAGTATTTGAAAAACTGTTTTTTTTTACAAAAACTTCACATTTTCAATAAATGTAGCAATGTTCTTCAACTAAATTACTAAATTGACTTGTTATACATAGACTGCTATACTCTATACATGACATTAGTCCTTGATACTGCAAGCGTCGAGTAGATGATCTCACTCTTTAAAAGTACATATATGCGTTCTATTTTGTTTTCTAGTTTTCTTCCTCTGCCTTGTTCAATTTAAAATTTAAAATGAAACGACTTGAATAAGTTAATATCCGAAATTTACCTCAGCTTTAATGAGAGAAGTTTTCCTACTAGACAACTAGAAGTTAATGTCGTAAGAAAAAAATGAAATAAGTTCTATTGTTAGGGATTCTACTCTCCAATTGCAATTTCAAAGACTAGCATCGATGGAATCATTGTTTTTTTAAATTTAATATGAGATTTTGCACGACTGGCAGTCCATGTATAGTAATTCAATCAACATTTGAATTTTTTTATAAAATTACTTTTGTAAGGACTATTTTGATTTAAAAAAAATCGATAGTATCGATACTATCGATAGTTTTTTCGAAAACTATCGATATTATCGATAGGGCCGAATTGCGATGTTTAAGCAACCCTACAACTGGCTATTTCACTAGAGCACTTACCGTAAAAGTAACGATAGAACAAGAATAGACACGAAACGTTACGACGGTGTTCCAATGAAGTGAATGAGTTAGCGATCTCTCTATCACCAATCATTCTTACTGCTCTTTTTTGTATACCATCAAAGAGGCTCAAATATGTAGCTGGAGCATCAGCCCAAAGATGGGAATTGTACTCAAGCTTTGGACGGATATGTCTTATAGATAATAGCCAGATCAGACGGGGAGAAAAATTTCTTGCACACTCTTAAGAAACCCAAACATCTTGCGGCATTTGTCGCATATGTGCTCGTTCAACAAAAGGTGGTCAGTGTTGCACATACCGAGAATCTAGAGATGTTCGGTCTCATCGATACAAGTGCCATTCATTGACAGTGGCAAGGGGGTTTATCTCGCTTCAACGATTTTGTATTCCCCAAATACAATGCTCTTTAAGTCAGAGTTTAATGAGCACATCATATTTTACCGTTGCAGTTCCACATCCGAAGAGGAGGGATGTGAGTCTGGAAACGAATACGAAAAGCTAAGGTTACTATCGTCAGCGAAACAATTAATTGGATTAGAAGTTACAGACAAGAGATCATTTATGAAAATGAGAAAGACGGAGACAAAACGGAGCCCTGGGCCAGCATTATATTGTGGGTTTCAGACTTGAATCCGTCCAATACATCTTGTATAGAACGGTTCGAAAGAAAGTTTCTAATCCAACGAAGGATGGACTCATCAATACCGAAAGCACGCATTTTCGACAAGAGAGCCTGGTGCCAAACTCTATCAAATGCCTTTGAAATATCAAGTGCAACAATCTTACTTTCTCCAAAACGATGTAAGGATTTGTTCCAATGTTCGGTGAGATAGAGCATCAGATTACCACTGGACCTGTTGCTGCGAAAGCCGTACTGCCGGTCATTAAGAAGCTTTCGGTCTTCGAGATATTTCTTGAGCTGATAGTTCATCAGCGTTTGCATGACCTTAGAAAGAAGGGACGTAAGTGCAATCGGAAAATAATTGGAGGAAGAAGAACATTCGCCTTTTTTCGGAATTGGTTGGACAAATGCTGTCTTCCAACCAGAAGAATAGGATAGATGGAAAAGCTTACGCAAGGGTTTTGCCAGTGTGGAAGAACACCTTTTCAGAATAATAGCGGGGATACCATCCGTACCAGCGGATTTGTGTATGTTGAGATCTTTAAGGACTCACGCCACAGCACGAGTGCAGAAGACGATTTGTCCCATCGAATCATTGACGTGCTCAAGAACTGGGGGAGGCATGACACTCTCTGGCAGCGAAGAGTTGGCGGCGAACTGCCTAGCAAAATGGTTAGCTTTCGCGAGAGAGCTAACAACTGAAGTGTTCATATTTTATATTGGGACACTGCAGTATTTTTTGCCTTAATTTTTGGTCATGTAAAAATTTGGTACGTCAAATATATTCAAGTAGGCTCAGTGATAAGCTGAGTAAGGTGGTTAAACTCAGCAAAGATTTCAGCACACATTCCTTCGGGTGTTGTCGGGCCCGAATGGAGAAGCCACGAAGAATTTTGGACATTGAAATCGCCCGTAATAACGATTTCAGTGTGAGGGTACAAGCAAACAATTCTTTGGATGGAGTCAGAGAGAGCATCAAATTCGTGAGAATTAACGCTCTGTCCAGGTTTGGGCTTCGATAAGCAATAGTGAATGATGTCCTTAAACCACAGAAAATTGAAAAAAGGGTTGGAGCGCCGTCCATAGTGTGGTTAGAATTGATAAGGAACATCATTCCTAATATAAATGGCGAGACCATGGTGGAGAAAGAATAATGGCACTAAGCTGTACCCATGGATAAAAAGTTCAGAAGGATCGGAATTTTCACCCACTTGGGTTTCACTCAGCGCCAAAAAAGTTGGCCTGTTAGACACAGTGTGGATATAGTCTACCCTGAAATTTCCAATCATTGCAAGTAAAAAAAAATAAAAAACCAAAACAGACGAGATCTAAAAGAGTTACTGAATTAAATAGAAGGAATTCTTTTCGATTCAGCGCCACTGTTAGTGTTATGCCTTGACGGCAGCGTGGATCGATCCAACCCTGGAATTCAAACAGCAAATCTCTATTCATCTGTTCTTATTGAAAGCATCTTCCGATTATAGTCAAAACATCAAATTGATATCCTTTTTTTTGTCAAAACAGAAATTTGCTGATTTACAGCCAACAAGATGCATTTTGGACGACGAAATTTATATTAAAAACCCTCACCAAATAACGACATACATTCCAATTAATAAAAACATTTTACAGTGCAGCGAACATAAACAAGGAATAAAATATTCGCATCACTTACCTTTGTCTCCGACATCCAAACCGCACCACTTTGCTGCATATCTATTGCTTCGCGCAACTTCCGATACCATGATTCTGTATCGTTCAATACGATTTGAGTACTGAAAATATGTGACCAAACACGTTCAAGTTTTTGACATTGTTCTAAAAGTTTCTTCGAACTTTTATGGGCTGATTTTGGTAGGCCATGACGCATTTGTTTAATAACATGCTTACTGTCGGTCTTTAGGAAAATAACAATGGGATAGAACTGAGCATAATTGAGACGATCTACAGCATTTGGTGTTATATCAAGCAGTGCATGCTTTCCACGATCCATAATATCGCGTATGTTTGATAATCTGACAATACGACACTTAGAATTGGTTTTATCGTCATCCTGCAACGGTGCAGTAAATTTATCAGGAAAATCTTTGGTCAGCTTTTCACGAGATATATCTGAGACTGGCCCAAACAAAACTACGGGACGAACAAAGCCCGGATGACGCAGAACAACACGTTCGTATGCTGGAAACTTGGAAATAGAATCAGAAAATACAACATCATCCCAGTTTTCACGGGAAAGACTTTTAGATCGTCGATGCGTTGATCTCCTGCGTCGAAAGAAATTGCCTCTAGATTCCGAAGCGTTCATTTCTTTCTTTGTTGCATTAAATTGTGCAGTAGCTAATTCTTCGGCACGAGACTTATTCGGTATAACCCCTCGCTGCATTTCCTGATGACCACGTCCAATTCTCAACACCTGCCACGAACCAACAACGCCATTATGGAGAGTGTCAATTACCCGGAAAACATCCCCGGCCTTAAATGCCATTTCTCCTTTGGACGGGTTTTCGCAATGGAAGTGGGTTTTTATATGAAATGAATCTCCACGCTGATTTGCAACTACTTCTTCGTACTCCTCTTTGCAATATTGCACAATAAGATCAATTCGGTCTTGAAGGCTAAGTAAAAATAGAACTGCTTCTTCTCGCGTAACTCCATGCATATCCATATCGTTAACTTTTAGAATCTTATCGCCTGGTGTAAGCCCTTGCAATGAAGCGGGACTACCTGGTTGTACAGCAGTTACAAAAATTCCAGCCTCATTTCCACCTGTTAAACGAATACCAACACTGCCCTCTTTTTGAAATGAAATGAATCTTGGTTCAGCTGATTGTCGTGATCTTTGCAGCGGATCCTCTTCATATAGTTGCCTTCGAGAGCTGTAAAAATCTTCACCAGCTCCATTGCCACGAGGCGGTGGAGGTCTTGGTGGTTCATCGGTTCGCATTCGTGAGCTATTTCCATTCTGTGGTGTACTTGGACGGTCTAGTTGTGACAGTGACACATCCATCAATGGACCTCGTGAGCGTCCCCTTGGTGTTAAATTACTCTTTTCGTCGACTAATCCAACTGGACCGTTTGAAGAACGCGTTGGCGGCTGGACATAGAGATTCTGTGAAGAATAGCTAGCTCCGCCGCCCAAATACGGATCATCCAAATTATTGCTGCAATTCGAAACTTGTTGAGTATGTGAATACAATGAAGACTGAGTTGTTGAGTTATTTAATTGATTGCTATTTAAGTTCGATGTGACGCCTTGGTTTGTAATATCTCTAAGAACAACCAAATTAAGACGTTCCTTGCATCCATCTATAATTTTCTTTGCTTCTTTAAGGCTCATTGTGTCACCGCAGTTTGTGTTGTGTATTCTACTGATAATATCGCCTTCCTGTAAGGAATAACCATTAGCTGCTAGTTGATCTCGGGCCTTGGAGGATATTTCCTAAAAAGAAATAAATAAATTTTATGAAGCCTGCTGAATTAATCAGCGACAGCTCTTGAAGAGCCAAGGCCTATTTACCTTGATAAAAAGACGACAGCCAAGAACCACCCCATAATCTTCTTTTTTGCTGGATTTGGTTAATGTAACTTTAATGGGTTGTCCTGGTCCAGGAACATTCAGAATAGGGGAAGCTGTTACTGCATTTAGTCCAGCAGTTGCCAAAGGTTGAGGCACCAAGCCAACTGAACTCATGCTGTGCGAATGTTGATGTGATGTCGTATTACTTATGGGCACACGGCGTTTCACTACAAGTGTGACTGTGTTTCCACTATCACGTAAAACTTGGACAGCGGTGGCGTATTCGACGTTTTCTAAGCTAACACCATTGACTGAGATTATACGGTCATTCACTCTAAAAGTAGTTAAAGAAGATAAAGAAGTTGTCTAGGTCTGCATAGTAATAATGACTGGAAAAAAGATTAATATACGCACTTAAATAGTCAATTCAAATCAATTCAAATTAAATTCATCCCCAAGGCGGGTAAATGCTCGCATTTCAACTCTAAAGATCTAAGACCTATTAGCCTATCACCATTCATTCTTAAAACTCTGGAACGATTGATCGATATCCATTTACGTAAGATAAGAAACTATTATCTATGTCTCAGCTTACTGCAAAGGGAAATCGGTAGAAACAGCTTTGCATACTCTGGTAAGAACTATCGAATACTCCCTAGAGCCTAGAGCAAAAGGAATACACTATGGTTGCCTTCCTGTACATTGAGGGCGCTTTCAACAATGTTGACACATCTGCTATCACTTCTGCTATGACGACCCTAAACGTCGAATACACACTTTGTGAGTTGATTAATCTAATGCTTAGAAGCAGGATTATTAACCCTAAGATGAGAAATTTTTTTACGAAAAGGTCTGTCAGCAGAGGCACCCCACAAGGTGGTGTTCTGTCCCCTCTCCCGTGGAACATAGTAGTTAACGAACTGCTTATATCCCTCGAGAAGGAAGGCTACAGAGTGATTGCGTATGCCGATGATGCGATGTTGCTATCGCCGTCACAGGAAAACATAATAACCTGCGCGACCTCCTCCAGAACGCACTTAATATGCTCACTAGATGGGCTGATGGCCTCCATGGGGTAAGCCTTGACGTGGCGGAGCGGCTTACGGTAACTACTACTAAGAAGCTTAGAGCTATGCGATTGCGAAACTTGTTTTCGCAGAAGGACCTCTCATGGTCAACAGGTCGAAGCGGAGTAGGCTGTTACTGCTAATTACCCCACAACGAAGGAGTGTTCCCACCAAGGCACTCCCAACGGGGGACGGCAGCGGATGAATTTCTTTTTTGGAATCAACGGTGGCGTCCTCAGTTCCAGTTAGGCCGAACTACTTGGTGCACACCTTTACGGGCTACTTCGACTTATTTGAAACCCAGGCCGTAAAAGGAGCGGTTTTTCCGGCTCTTGTACTTGGAGTCACATCAAGTGCCTGGTACTCCAGGTTGGGGGTTGTACGTGCGTCAGGGTGACTTCCCGACTATGTAGAAAAAGATTTAGTTGCGAAGCAACAACAGGCCTCGGAAACGGACGGATACACTGATGACGACATAAGCAAATGTATTAAGGACAACGAATTTCGGATATGCACGTGTAATGTTAGGTCCGTTAATAGACCGCGTGCTGCCGAACAACTAGCGGAGACCCTCAACTGCTACAAAGCAGACATTACCGCTATCCAGGAAATGCGATGGGATGGACCGGGCAAAAGGAGGATGAAAAACTGCGACATCTACTATGGTGATTGTTACCGGGAGCAACAACAGCGACTCTTTGGATGCGGATTCGTCGTGGGAAGCAGACTCAGGCAAAAAGTCTTGAGCTTCAAATGTGCGAACGCATCAGGACGATCCGAATCAAGGCAAAATTCGGCAACATTAGCCTAATATACGCGCATGCCCCCACAGAAGAGAAAAAGGACGACACCAAAGACGAATTCTACAAGCTGCTCGAAAAAACAATGAGCAATGTCCCAGCTATGACATGAAAATTGTCCTCGGCGATTTTAACGCAAAGCTGGGAAAAGAGGAAATCTTTGGCGGAACAGTCGAAAAGCACAGCCTGCACGACATCACTTCCGATAACGGATTTAGGCTGATCGATTTTGCTGCGGGGCGAAATGTTGTGGTAGCAAGCACCTGGTTCTCACATCTCAACATCCATAAAGGTACATGGAGATCTCCTGATCAATCAACCGTCAACCAGATTGATCACATTGCGATCGACGGAAGGCACTTGTCCAGCATTTTAGATGTTCGAACTTTCCGAGGAGCCAACAGCGACTCGGACCACTACCTCGTCGTTGCCAAGGTAGTGCTACGAATATCCCGACAACGGCCAAAACAAGGAAATGTTGCAAGAAAATTCGACTTCGGACGGCTACAATGGCAAGAGATCGCCAGATCCATCTCTGATCGAGTGTCAAGTAACCTCTTAAGGAGTCATATGTCGCCAACATCAAGTATCGAAGACCAGTCGCAACATTGCCAGAAAGCAGTTAGAGATGCCGCCTCTAATGTGCTGGGTTTCGCACAGCCATCAAAACGGAACCCCTGGTTCTGACGTAATATGTGAACGTCTGAAGCCTTTCGGCAACAATCTGATTGGTCCTTATCAATGTGGCTTCAGGCCAGGAAAGTCAACCATCGACCAAATTTTCACGTTACGGCAGATCCTGGAAAAAACCTATGAACTCCAAATCGATACCCACCATCTCTTCATCGATTTTAAGGCCGCGCATGACAGCATCTACAGAGACGAACTGTATAAAGCTATGTCTAGTTTTGGCATCCCTGCCAAGCTCGTTCGCTTGTGCAAAATGACGATGGAGAACTCACGCTGCTCCATCAAGGTTGGCAACGAGCTTACGGAATCTTTCAACGTCAAAAAAAGATTCGGACAAGGCGATGCACTGTCGTGCGATTTCTTTAACATCGTTCTTGAGAAGATAGTGCAACCGTCAACACCAGAGGCACTATCTTCCAAAAATCTGTTCAACTTCTCGCGTACGCTGACGATATTGATCTAATGGGAAGAACACACCGTGATGTCAATGGCGCCTTTGTGAGAATTGAGACAGAAGCGGCAAAATTGGTCTAAGCGGTAAATGAGGGAAAAACGAAATATATGCTGTCTTCGAATAAGGACACCCACGGCTCGGACAGAACGTCACAATAGACACATACAACTTCGAGGTAGCAGAGTAGTTTGTCTACCTAGGCTCCGCTATTAACGTGGGCGGACGAAGTATAACTCTTGCTAATCGCTGTTCCTTTGGGCTAAGAAAGCAATTGAGTGGAAAAGCCTTCTCTCGAGCAACTAAGGTAAAACTGTACAACACCCTCATCATCCCAGTCCTGCTGTATGGTGTAGAAGCATGGACCTTGAGCCCCAAATCCACAACGAACCTACAACGTTCTGCGTAAAAGTCAGCGCACATAACCTCTTCTATTTGTCATGGCATAGTTATCGAAATATTGCAAACATTTCGTGAATTTTGTGCACGACCCTGGATATTTGTTATGTGAGAGAAGCTATAGAAGGCTGTCATACAAACATCACAGAGTATGACTAGAGAAAATGACCTGGAATATTGAGTAGACCAAGAGCTGGCGGACAGTTGGTATAACGTTATAACATGGTGATGGCGGAATCATCGTCTGGCGGGCAAGTTAAATAATACAGACCCAATTTGTCTTCGATCTTCATTTCTTGAAGCGATTCTTACGACTTACTTAAAATTATATTTATTTCTTGGATTTCCCTTTACCTATTAACTTTAAGTTTCTGGTAATATGAAACTTGACTGATCGGTCAGCAATAACTTATTAATTTTGAAGAATGACTGATCACTGATCAGTAGGGCAACCAAAAATATGCTCGAGCATGTTTTTTTTGGAACGTCGAATTTGCTGATTGACAAGATAGAAATACGTTTCATGAGAAAACAAACATTTTGGACCCTATTCGTTAGAGCATATTTTAGCATATTTTGTTATAAATGCATATTTTGCTTTAAAATGCATATTTTGGCATATTTCATCATTATTTGTAATTTTTGTTGCAAATGTTGGAGTAAATACTTTTTTTAAACTTTGAAAAATTCGCGATGCTATTCAAGCATTTTATCCAAAAGTAACGCATGTCACTTGTGAGGCCCACAGGCTCCATAGAACTTGTGCAACACTTCGAGGTTAATTTCCAGAAGTTGATATTTTCATCGCAAACGTGAAAAAAGTGTTTAAAAGCTCCGTCAAAATTAAGAGTATTCAAGGATATTGCACCGGAAACACCACTTACTTTGCAAATGATTACAACTCGTTGGGTATCTTGGAGGGAAGCAGTTTACTGTGTAGAATTTTTTTTTTTAAAGTGGAAAGCCTTTTCGAAACACTACATGAAGAGGAATCAGCTGCAATACGAGTTATTAAAAAATTGTTTTAATGAATTGGCATTAAACGTGACTTGATATTTCTATCATCCAATTACCTATACATTTTTATTGAAATGTATTGCACAGCTGGAAACAAGCGGCCTTCAGCAAGCATAAAATTATTGATCGATGCCCAAGTTAAAATTAATACCATCGACTCCAATATCGAATAAATAAAAAACAAATATCGATATTTCGGAAAAATTAGAGGGCTCAAATTGTTTATTATGGCAGAATTTATTCGTAGAAAAAAAAACTGAATCTGAAATAATGGCACTAAAGCTTGCTTATACGTGCTGGCGGATGATGTACCTACAAAAATGTTTTCAGAGAAAATTTTTTAAGTAAAACTGTTTTCCTTTATTGCAACAAAAATTTTAACAAATTTTTTTTCTTTAATTATTCCTGGTTTATATTTTCATTTTTGATTTTTGGTATTTATTTAAGCTTTTTATGTTTTTGTTTTTTTTTTTTTGTTCTTTTATTTGTGTCTAAGGATATTTTGACCTCTGTTTTTTTTTTTTTTTTTGTTGAAAACTCAATAAACTTGAAAAAAACACACGAAATTAAAGATTTTTGGCTATTTCAAATTTTTTTAGGGCATATTTTTAGAGCATATAATTGGCTTTTTAGAGCATATTTAAAGCGCTATAAATGGTTTTTATAGAGCATATTTTTGGTTGCCCTACTGATCAGCATTAGCATTTGAATTTAGACCGAAAGTTGAATGGTCTTAGGGTTAATAATATCTAAAGTTTTTAGTGAGGGAGGTCACCATACAAATATGTAACTCGCATCACCACCGCACTTTATCAACCCCTATTTCCTTGTAATGGTTAATGAATCTTTTGAAAATGGACCCCAGCGCGTGCGGTATCTGAGGAAAAGAGGCGTGGGATTAAAAAAAAAAAAAAAAAAAAAAAAAAAAAAAAAAAAAAAAAAAAAAAAAAAAAAAAAAAAAAAAAAAAAAAAAAAAAAAAAAAAAAAAAAAAAAAAAAATGACAGGTGTTTTCAATAAGCACCTGTTTTAGCCTGCAGGGGCACATTTCTTAAAAAAAATACATATCTATTTAATAAAAAAAAAAAAAGACTCCAATTGTGGAGTCCTGTGCCCAATAGCATTTGTTGATTCTAGAGCATATTATTTGAGAAGATGTTTGCATGTAGCAAGTGGTGTTCCTATGTTGTGTCTTTGTCTAACAGTGGGCAGAAGTTTTCCGGTTTTGGCGAGCTCATCAGCTTTGCAATTTCCCGGAATGTGTCTGTGGCCCGGCACCCAAATGAGGTAAATGTTAAACTGTTCTTTCATCTCATTCAGAGATGATCGACAGTCGTGTACTATTAGAGAATTTGTGGAGACAGAGGTAGAGAGAGGTAGTATGTCCTTGCAAGATATAACGTTTTCTTTGAGCCAGAATAGCGCCTCTTTTATCGCCATTTCTTCTGCCTGGAACACACTACATTGACTGGGAAGTCTATATGATAGACTGAGATTCAGTTGTTTTGAGTAGATACGACTTTCAACGTCGTAGTCGGTCTTTGAACCGTCTGTATAGAAGTGTATCGTGTTTTCTTCAAGAGGTTTCCTTCTTTCCAAAAAGATCTTGAAGGGATAGAAACATGAGAGATTGGAAGTTATTATCGAATACCATTTTTGGGGTGGTATAGTCTAAGGTCAAAGCGATCTGGGATAGATCTGAAATAGTCTAAGACAGTAGAAGTACCACCAGTATTGTTACTGATCCATTGAGAGGTGGATCTAAGCCTCACGCATGAGTTGGCTGCCACCATTTTGGAGAAGATGTCGAGAGGTGTTAGGTTAAAAAGCACCTCCAGCGAAGTGTTTCAGTGATGCACATACCCACTGACCACTGGACTTTAATGAGTTTATTCAAATTTACCATCTCGTTCAGTGCGATCCACCATACGACAAATCTATAAATGTGTATCGGTCTGATTACCGAAGTGGGTTGTTTAGTTTTTTGTTTAAAATGAGGACTAAATATTTGACTTCGTCGGAAAAGCTTAGGCGTATTCCTTTTATCGTGGATGGGCTAATTTGAGGAATTTTGTACCTTCTCGTAAAGAGAACGAGTTCCGTTTTATGTGGATTGACGTCCAAGCCGCAATGCTTTGCATAGTTGTTTAGCCTGTTTAAGGCGTTTTGTAGGTGTTTCTCAGATACAGATAATGCAACGTCATACAGATACAGATACAGATATTCCAATGATGTAGGGAGGTCGTTTACTACCATGTTCCATAAAAGAGGTGAAAGGACCCCAACTTGGGGTCTACCTCAATTCACTGATCTGGTGGTAGTAAAACTAGTGATGGGTCAATTCGGTTCGCTTACTCGAGCTAACTCGATTTGTCGATCTTCGGATAGTCGAATGTCTACCCTGACCACTTTCTGGTAGTGGCAAAGATTAGTTCTCGACTATCAAACCTCAAGAACATACGAGTTGCCAAAAGAAAGAAGTTCATCATCAGTTGCATTAGCACCACGGAGAATGCGACAGCCTATAGCCTATAGTGAACGCCTAAGTACGAGGCGCGAGACTCTCTGCGTACTTCCAATCCCAAATAAAATATTATTATTATATGAAATAAGTTAATTGTAAAACACAGTAAAATAACAAATTATTGCTATAGTTTTTGAACACCTTAAAGAGAGTGGACTTCTAAGTACGTATATGTATCTCTAAAATTTATTTTAGATGTTTTTAATTATTTCAAAAAGAAAACTTACTGCAATCGATCTTCTGCTGGTCCACCTTTTAAAACATCACTGACAGCTATAGATGGATCACCATTCGCAAAGTGTGGATTATCTCGACCTCCCGATACTGCGATGCCAAATCCATATCCGGGAACCCTTGTCACTGCAACTGTGTGGTATTCCCATGTAGTTCTATCACCCTATAACAAAAAATAATGAAAGTTAATATAAAAAGTTAAAAAATAAATTTAATTTTATGCATAGAATTCCTATGTACGCATTCAAAGACCGGAATAAAATGGAAAGAGCCAAATTAACATATTTGTACATAAATTTGTATTCTTCTCCCTTCCCATTGAAAAAAAACAGTTGGTTGATTTTTAATCGGAAGTTGGGAAAGAAATTTAAATAAATTAGTTTTCTTGATGAAAAAACTTTCAAAAAAACCCATGAATGAAAAATGCATGAATGAATCAATTGTCTAGGGCTAAAACAAATGACCTTAAGTCAATGTTTTTTGTTGCATTTCTTTATACAAACAGTGTTGCCCCTTTCAATAAGAAACGCGTGCTGAGAAGAAATTTGAAGATTACCTTACAGTTACACTCTTAACAGAGTGATAGGCGTAAGATAACAGACCAGACCAAAAGAAAGGGTCAAAGGGGAATGAAAGAGGTTTTATTTATATATTAGGAGGTAAGGGAAATTTATCAAAAAAGTACATAACGGGAGCGGGACGCTACAAAATTTTACCTATATAAGGACAGCAAACAATGTCATATTTTTTCTCGTTCTCTTGACGTTTCTCTTCAGTAGGGGAGAGTGGGTATATTTGGGACACTTTTCGAATACATTAAATTTGCCGAGATCTTATAGATCGTATCTGAACAAAATTGATTTCTAAAGATAAAATAACATTTTGGCAACCTATTTTCAGTTATAAAGAAGGTGAAAGTCCGACAGAAGAAAAGAAAAAAATAATTTCATGAACCAACTCACTTTGTCGCATTCCTCCTGCGATCAATAGGATTGGGACAACTATGGGGTGGAATAGTGATGTCCAAATCATCCTGCATAGCACTTTGAATATAAATAATTTATAATATCACTTTTCGTGTGGCACTAATTAAAGAAAACTACGATGAATTCACTTCAAAAATGGTGTTGCTATCTAATTATTAGACTCTTTTGCGCAGTAAGTTCACACATTAAACAAAAAAATTCAATCAAAGTTTACACAGATGTTTTTTTTTTTTTTTTTTTTTTTTTTTTTTTTTTTTTTTTTTTTTTTTTTTTTTTTTTTTTTTTTTTTTTTTTTTTTTTTTCCACGCCTCTTTCCCCCCCAGATACCGCACGCGCTGGGGTCCATTTTCACCGAGTACGATTGCAATTGCGGTTGCTAGTCGTATCGGCACTTAATTAGAAATAATAAATAAAATAAAAAAAAAGTCATGGCGGTACGAATATCAGGAAGATAAGAGTTAGGGACTACTTAATACAAGCAGGAACAAAAAGGAAAAACAAAATTTTTAACAATAGGACAAACAAACACTTAAACAAGCAAGACAACAAAATAAAAGTAACATAACAACTAAAAATACATAACACAAACAAAACATTTAAGCGCGTGGAACACTGGCTTTTAATAACGATTTTAAATGATTTTTACTTAAGTTAAAATCAAATAAGTTTGAGTTGCAGTTAGAAAGTCTGCTCATTCGTGTCAAGGGCTCATGTATACCGTAATTTGTCCGATGTCTAGGTTCTTTAATCATGTCCCTACCACGAAAGTTGTAACCTCCTCCTCTATGGTTAAATGAAATAAGGCCTAACAAGTCCGGAGCGTCAGTTATACCCATAATTAACTGATGGAAAAATACAATGTCATTGTTGGTTCTTCTTTGTGACAATGTTTCCATCTGGAGAGTTGACAAACGATATACATAAGGAGGAATGTGTAAAGAATCGCTCCATTGAATACCTTTGATGGCAAACCTAGTAAAATTCCGTTGAACGGATTCTAACCTCTCAATATGAGTATCATAAAAAGGTGTCCAAACCTGAGAAGCATATTCAAGATGAGGACGAACAAAACAGTTATATAGAGAACGAGTGACAGCCGGATCACGGAATTCTTTTGACCAACGCTTTATAAATCCTAACATTGAATTGGCTTTATTAACAATGTTGTTAATATGCTCAGAAAAGTCTAAACTAGATGTGAATAAAACACCGAGATCTTTGACAGTGACAGGACGAGTCAAAATGTGCTGTGAGATTGTGTAGTCATAAGAAGTCGGTACTCGCTTCCTAGAAAAAGTTATTGTTTGGCATTTAATGGGATTCAATTTTAAACTATTTTTCTCACACCACAGAGAAAACCTGTCAAGGTCATTTTGCAAAAGAATTCTATCATTCGTAGAAGATATGTTTTTGAAAAACTTCATATCATCTGCAAAGATAAGAATATCGCTATCCTGAACACATAGCGGAGCATCGTTAATAGCCAATATAAAAAGTAGGGGTCCTAAGTGACTGCCTTGAGGGACGCCGGATTTAGCAATAAATGATTTAGAGACATGATGTCTGAATTTCACCTGATAGGACCTGTCTTCAAGATACGTAGATATCCATTTTATGAAAAAAGGGGGAAAACCATATGCGTTCAACTTGAACGTTATAATCGCGTGGGATAACTGGTCGAAAGCTTTCGAGAAGTCAGTATAGATACAATCTATTTCCTGACCACACTCCATATAGTTCAAGCATTTGTTCACAAAGACAAGAAGGTTTGTGACTGTAGAACGTTTCTGCATGAATCCGTGTTGTTGGCTACAGATAATATTTTTACAATTAAATGCTAACGTATCACATACAACTTGTTCAAACAGCTTAGGGATGCATGACAGTTTGGATATAGGTCTATAATTTGTAATATTAGTTTTATCTCCCTTCTTAAATACTGGAGTTAAAAATGCATTCTTCCAAATTGAAGGAAATATTCCTGTTTCCAGGGACAACTCAAATATATTCCTTAAAGGAAGAGCTAAAACAGATTTGCATTTTTTTAAAACAATAGGTGGAATGCCATCTGGACCACATGAATAATCATCTTTAAGAAGTGAAAGAAATTCAAATATTCTATTACTCTCTATTGAAATGCTACTAAACAAAACTTGAGGACAGTTATTTAAATATTGAAAGTAGAGTTTGTCAACTGCATTTGGAGAATCAGCAAAAGATTTACTGAAATAATCTGCAAAACCTTCGCAGATTTCAGTGCTTGTGGTAAGGGTAACATTATTATGAATAAAATTAACTGGATAACCATCACATTTCTTTTTCGAATTAACGTATTTCCAGAAACTTTTTGGGTCAGATTTCAGAGAGCTTCCTACAGTGAGCATGTACTCGCTATAAAGTTCGTAAGAAATTTTCTTGAACTCTTCAAAAAGAGAAATGTATATCACTTGGTCTTCCAAGGTCATGGATTTGATATACTTTTTCCAAGCCTTATTTCTTTTATTGCGAAGAGCTTTAAGCTCTTTCGAGTACCAAGGATGGCATGAACCATTAGATTGTATGGATCTTTTTATGGGAACAGTTTGATATATGCATTTCATTAAGATACCATAAAACCTTTCAACAACTGCTTCAGTATCAGATAGTACCGGTACTTGTTCAATACCGGAATTACTCAAAAGTTCAGAAAGCTGTTGAAAATTGGCTTTCCGAAAGTCAAACGAGTATGAGCTATCATGAGAATTACTATGGGCTAGTAAGTGATCGCTCAAGTCAAGAAAAATGTCAAGGGGAGGGTGAAATTTATCTATGTTAGATATAGCAGAGGAAGATTCTACCACTACTGTATTAACAGGGTCAGATGTAAAAACAAGGTCAAGCACTCGATTCATATGATTTTTAATACAGCTAACTTGCTGTAAATCAGCTGAAATAATATTATCCAGTGATTGAAGTTCCAGTTGTGGTGAGCAAGTGGAAGCTTCGAAATAGGATTCGTCGTCAGAATTAACCCAATCGATGTTAGGAAGGTTGAAATCGCCTAAAAGGAGGACACAACTATCAATGCTGGCGATTCCAAGAATAAAGTCCAGTGCCTCGGAAAGTTCCATGAACACGGCTATTGGACTTTTAGGTGGAATGTAAGCATTTAATACAAAGATAGATTTATCTTGTAAGATTATTTTTATGCATAAGAGCTCAATTGATATGTTGAAAGGGAAAACAACTTGAACTGCAAAGAAATTACTTCTAACGGCAATAAGGACTCCCCCACCAACTGAATTCCCTACATCCACATGACGGTCTCTTCGGAAAACTACGAACTCTTGATCAAAGAGTTCTGTGTCCAATATTGTGGCATTGAGCCAAGTCTCGGAGAAAGCAAACACATCATGTGGAAATATTTGTGAATTTTTAAAAATTGTAGTAGTTTTACTACGAAGTCCTCTTACATTTTGGTAGTAGAGGGAGAACCTTTGTCGTTTTTTGAATGGAGCCTTGGAATGTTGTTTGGTTGAGATTTACGTTTTAGGGGAACAGTAAATTCCTTAACCAAGGTGTTTGGTGGCCAGGAACTGTTACATATTGGTTCGAATAGTGAATTAGGGGCAACTATTTTAAAGGAAGAAATAAAACTACCGGGTTTGCTAATTTTAGAACACTTAATATTAGAGCATTTCGGAATAGTTTGAGAAGCAAACAAATGAGCCAGTATGTCCTCAGGTTCGGTTTCCGGAGACAAACGTGAAACAAAAATAGTTTTAGGTTTGGGGACGGATGTTAAAATTTTGGGTTGAAGAGTAACGTTTGGCTGCGTAGCCACGGTTTCTTGGACGATAGGATCTACGATATTAGGGGTGGTTTCTTGATCAACAGGGGTGGTTTCTTCGACAATAGAGATTTTATCAGAGTTATTTTTTGTGGAAGCAATAAGACACGATTCAATAAAGTTGGTTTCATTATTTATCAAAGGAGATTTTTTTTTAGGAGCTGGACCTGGGTTGGCTGGTGCCATGGCTGAGTCTCTTTCTCTTTTTACTTTTTATGCACAAATTACCATTTTTTAATCTCCACTCCGTGATTTTTTTCCTAGACATAACTTGTTTTGTTGAGAGATGGGGACAGACTGAAGACAGAATCTGTCATACAAGGAAAGGGGAAAAAAAATTGTAGGAACTCAGAAAATGCCTGTGTCCCATTCCTCCTGTGTCCCAAAAATACCCACTCTCCCCTAGGGTTTGCCATTTCATCATGGAAAAATTTACGTTCAAACAACGTATAAGTACAAATTATTAAAATTTGCTACCGAAATTCGGAGTCACTAGCCACAACTTTAAGAGCGCTACGTTCAATCAATTTATGGTCGACATAATCGTCCAGCGAAATCAACAATATTGTATGTTTAGTGGAAAAATTTGAATCCACAGGCCAGTGTCAGTGAGACAAAGACGTGCCCATAATAAGTGAATCGATTAATTTTGCCGCTAGTGCTTCAGTTGAAAATGATCCAAATCAGTCGATAACTCGTCGATATCAAGAACTGGGCATTTCTGTGACGCCATTTGGCGAAAGGATCTTGGTCTACATCCTAACAAGATTAATTTGACGTGAGAGAAGAGCTGAGGCCGCTTGACCATCATAAGCGTCGTACGTTGGGCTGAACATAAGCGTCGTACGTTGGGCTGAACTTCAAATTGAAAGTGATCCGGATTTTTATCGAAAGATCATCTTCAGCGATGAAGCTCATTTTTGGCTTAATGGCTTCGTCAATAAGCAAAATATGCGTTATTGGTCAGGCAGCAATCCACATGTTCTCCATGAGTCACCATTTCATCCAGAAAAAAATTAAAAAAAATTTGGTGTGGTTTATGGGCCGGCAGCGTCATTGGACCGTACTTCTTCGTTGATGATCAAGACCGGCAGGTTACTGCGAATGGAAACCGCTATCGCACTATGCTCACTGATTATTTTTGGTATGAATAGGATGGTATTGACTTGGACAGTATGTGGTTTCAACAGGACGGCGCACAGTGGGGAAAAAGTGGAAAAAACTCATTTTTATGAAAGTTAGATTTTTTTATATGTTGGAATCATTTCTTATAGTAATAATGTTGTAGAATCAGGATATGAAAAAATTTTTCTTCAAAAAAATATTCTAGACATGAAAATTTGTATTCAAAGTTGAAAAATAGTGAAAACTGATGTAAACATGAGTATTTCTTAAATGGTATAAAATCGGTTAAATTTCGACTTTTCAAAAAACTTTTTTTTTGTAAATATATTAAAAATAAACAGATTAACAATATGAGATGCAAGTTTATATAATTTATAATTTTCCGGAATTTTAGCTTCAAAAATGGTTTTAACTGTTTCCTCTGTTTCCCTCTGTAGGCGGTCATATATCATAAGGTAGTGTTGAATCTCAGCAATATTTTCCAAAAAAAATCTCATCCGAATACGTCCGAATTCGATTTTTAGAGCAATTTGAAGCTAAAAATGTGCGAAAAACGTTTTTTCGTGTTTTTTTCCTCATTCTTTAATAACTTAGAAACTATTAATTTTATAAATACGAAAACAACAGTTTTAGATTACTATTGAATTCTAAAATATGGGTACCAAATTTCATTGCAATCGGCTTAGCAGATTCGAAGAAATCGCTTGTGAAAGACGAATGAACAGGAAACGCAGTGATGTTATAAGGGTTTCGTTTACACTCTGTGTACGGAACCCTAATACATATACGTAATTGTGCTTATTTACATCATCATTGTAATTTCTTTTATGTTTTCTGTAATCTATACATTTTAACTACATTTTGAATTTTTTTTTGGAAATGATAGGCCCAGCCCTTTCGGAGATGAGGACGGGGTAAATTTGAGTGTTTTTCATATTCCTTTTTTGTTGGGTTTTCTTGAATAACTTCAAAACTATTTATCTTGAAAATCAAAATATATCCTTATTTACATTATTACTGTTGTTTTTTTCAGTTTTTCTGTAATCTATACATATGAAACTATTTTCTAGAGTTTTTTTCGAAATTCCAGGCCCACCTTTTTCGGTGAGTAGGCAGTAGGAAGGGGTAAAGTTTAGTTTTTTGCATTTTCGACCTTTTTTGTTGTGTTTTCTTGAATAATTTCAAAACTATTTGTCTTAAAAATACAAAAAAAAATATGTTTGTCATCGCAGGCAACTAATGAATGATTGTACTTAATTTGAAGTCAATAGGGTTACCACCTTTTCAAAAAAAAAAAATGGTTTTAAAATTGAATGAAATTGGAAAAAAATTTCTATGTTGCATAATAACTGTGACTTCAAACTATTTTTCCGGTAATATTCATGTTATAGACGTATAACTCAATTTTTTTCAGTAGTTTCGGAGATTAGGGGGGAGGGGCTAATGCCCTGGTTTTGATATTTTGGCATATTTTTAATATTTTCTTAAGTAACTTCAAAACTTGTTCTCTTAAAAATAAATATATAAAAAATATGATTGTATTGCTACTAAACACGTTCACGTGAACGTGAATGAGTGAAGAAGCTAAGCTAAACACTTGTTAATGTAATGATAAACAAAGCAGTCATTACAAAGTATCTGAGAAAGATTTTATTAAAAATGGCCCTTTTGAGGGCCCCAAATATTATATTAGAGATAAAAATAAGATTCCAATAAAAAAAAACATAAAAAATGCTTCTTATTTTTTTTTTTTTCAAACCTTTCATTAATTTCAAAATAAATTTCAATAATTTCAAATGATATTTATCCTTTTCAATGTTGGATTTAAGAAAAAACAAGTTTTGATTTTGGTTGAAAACCATTTTCTCTTTTTGTGGGCGTGGCAGGAGGTGGTAATTTCTGGAGTTGATTCTCCTTGCTTCAGGCAATCTTTTCTGAAAATTTCAACAAAATCGGTTCAGTGGTTTGGTTTTTACGGAGTTTTTTCCACTCTCCCATACAAGTGTCCCCACTGTGCGGCGCGGTGCGGCGTCACAAGCTACACAGATCATATGACAGTTGATTTATTAAAAAATTGATGAGCGTTTTATTTCTAGAATGCGATTTAATGCCGTTAAATCGATAATTAATTCAACGTTTGGACTTCTGCAAGCTTCAATGTACTTTTGCATGAATAGAGAATTTCATTGATATCTAAAACCGTTTTTGTTTTAATAAAAAAACGTTTGCAGCGCTCTTAATGAAAAACCCAATACAATGCTGCTCTATAGATTGTTTTACAAATACCCGTTATCTGCTGCTTAATTTGTGTTGTTTCAACCAAAAAAAAAAAATATCATATTCTTCAATGAATTTTAATAAAGCTGCATGCAAATAATAGCAGAAGAAAGCTTGAAGTTGATTCGTTGCCGTTTGGTGACAGGCGACAACTATGTTTGCATGAGGAAAAAGCTAAGCCCTGAATAAGTAGCTAATTTAACGATAAGAGATTTAAATTAAGATTTCAAAAAATTATATTCTCTGACTCATGCGGGTGAACTTAAGCAATTATTATGAAAGACTTACTGGTTGTTGATCACAAAAATAATAGAAAAACAAAATGCAATGTTCACAGTCTGATTAAGACTTTTGAAAAAACTTGCAAAATTTTCACAGAGCAATAAAGAATAGTTACATGTGGTGTGCAATAGAGCAAAGCCAAATTATTATTATTTAACGTTTATTTTGACGAAAATAAGTAGGTAATATAATGGATACTTTTGTAATACATATATATAAATAACCACACATTGTAACATTAATATATAACGGTTTCTAAATAAGATATGATTAGGTATATCTTACCACCATGTTGTTGGGTATGTAGTCGGGAAACTTCATAATGATGTTATGTTTTTTATTTAAATAATTTTTATTTTCACAGCATTACGAATTGTATGAGGTATGTGGGTTTCAATAACGTATTTATGAATAACGTGGTGATTTTAGGTTGACTCAGGTTTTTTTTATGTTTTTGGCATTCTTTTAATTTTTTTTTTTATTTAATACTGGCATTCTTTGAAAAAAGCCCTATTTATGCAGAATTACACTTGATAATTGATCACATTTTGAACTTAAGAAGGAAATAATCTAAAACATGAAATACACGTCAACTACAATAACATTTCAATTTCAGTGTAATACTTATTTTAGACAATTTTCACATAAAATGCCGATAAAACACATTTTTTTATAGGCACATAATTGGAAACAAATCAAATTGATTTCATGTCAGCTCAAGCAATGTTGGCAAAGCATATTTGCCGAAGTAAACAAAAACTTAGCACACGTACGGTGGATCTCACGAATAATCGGACATAGAAAGAAAAATGTAAAAAAAATAAACATCATATTTGACCATAAGGGAACTCATACAACAACAATTAAATTACTTATCAACAATAGGAAACCAAAAACTAAAACAACTCCATAATTTCATGTCTCACACATAATCGTACGCATTGTATTACTTTGTAGCATTGAAGAGACAAGTTTTGAACAAACTTCACGAGTTATTTTTTACCATTCTTCTTGAAGACCGGTCTTAAGCTCCTGAATGTTTCGAAAGTTCTTTTGAGCAACTCGACGTCCAAGTTCGTCCCAAATACGCTCGATTGTATTAAGGTCAGGTGAATGTGCAGGAGGACACTTTCGGAGAGTTATACAACTACCACAGCCTAGCATTTAAAGACGTATGCTTGGGGTCGTTGTCCTGGATTTAAATAAAATTGTCTTGTATTCCAAGCCGGCTGACACTTGGTACCAAATGTTGCTTTAAAACGTTTATGTAACCCATTTGATCAATTTTACTATCGACAAAGTGTAAATTGCTTACACCAGAACCCAACATGCACCCCCATACCATAACCGCCATGTTTCACCGTAGCCCGTGTATGTTTATGCGAAAGTTCTTCGTTTGTTTTTCTAAACATCCGTCCGTTTGATCCTGATCCTGAGTTGAATTTGCTTTCATTCGTGAACAAAACCTTTTTATAATATAAGAAGTAATTATGCCAGAATGACGTATCCTTAGTTAAGTGTTTCCTAGCAAATGAAAGTCGGCCATTCAAATCTTGTTTTCTCAGAACTCTTCGGATGGTTTCGTTGGTGGCTTCCATATTTCTGGTGTCTTTCAAGAAAACCTTTTAGAGCTACCGAAGATAAGAAAGGATTTTCCTTGACCTGCATTACGAGCAACTTTTCCTCGTACGCACTTAAATTCTTCCCTTGTTCTTCCCTGCTTAGATTAAGGATCCTGTTTTCATTTTTGTACCGCGAAATTATGTTCTGAGCTGTTGAATGGCTCTGTTGCACAATTTTGGCAATTTCGCGAACTGATTTCCCGTCCTGACTATGCGTTATAACCAGTTTTCTTATTTCCATCGATGTCTGTTTACCTTTCGGAGCCATTTTAACGTTTAGCGAAAAAACTTTTCAGAAAAACAAGTTTAAAATGAAGAATCACTACAGCCTTTTACAATTTGAAGGAAAAATCAGTCCGATTTTGTGTGGGAGACAGAACAGTTGAGTTGTTTTAGTTTTTTGTCTTTATTGTTTAAATAATTTTCCTAAATATGATCTTTTAAATAAAAAAAAAAAAAAAAAACAATTTTGAAGGTTTGTAATTAATAAATCGGATATAATTTGCATGATTTCCATATATTTTATTAGTGACACTGCATTGTTAAATTTTTTTTTCTGTGTCCGATTAGATGTGAGAGCCACTGCACATAAATTTTGGTTTCATTCATTCAAACTACTAGAACTTTTATTAGGTAATTCTTCCAATATCTACACAACGTTTTGTTTGCTGTTTATTCTTCTTTCCTGTCGATAGTTGCATGTTCCTTTTTATAAAACTAAACAGATTTCAGAAAAAAAAACCATCTACTTCCTAAAATTCCCTGAAATTTATTGAGATTGAGATTGAGATCCTTTTTATACCGATATGTCTAACAACAACAAGAAACATACCGAGATATGTCAAACACAAAACTGGTTTTAACGCCACCAAAAAAAAAAAATAAAAAAAAATAGACTAATCATTTTTTCGAAGATATTTAAGGAATTGTATTCGTTCGAACGTTATAAAAATGAAAGTTGATTAGTGTATGTAGATATTTTCCGATTATTGTTCGTATGAATAAGGAAAGATGGGAATTATACATAGGTATTTATTATGTTTAGGTAAGGAAACGCAATTTTTTTATTTAAACTCTGGTTGTTGTATTAAATTTAATTTGTGTGTTTTTTTTTTATTTTTCGGATTTATAGTTGGAGTAAAGCAAACGCAAATGACACAACAATGATTCACTTTGTTTCGTGAAGGAATAAAAAAAAAAAAAAAACAAGATCAGCATCACTCATCAGACAAATGCTATTTGTACATAAATATGTATGTATGTACATATCTGCATCTTTGAATTGAATACAGATTCGATATCACGAATTGAAAGTAAGACTTCCAAGAATCACCGTAACCGTACAGCTTATCTTACATGCTAATCTTGTTTAAATTTTTCAGAAATAGATTTTTTTATTTTTATTCACACACAAAAATAAAGTGCATGTATTTACATGCATTTATATTTCTCATGGTAACGAATTACAACGCACACAAAAATGAATGTTTCGTTTACTAACAATGTTTAGAAGAAATGCCACGATACACACAGGACTACATTATTTTATTGTTAAGACCACATAACGACTTGAAGTTCGAATTAAAACTACTGAGCTGATCTTTACTTTATACTTTCGGAGCGAATACAATGGAATGTGTGTGTGCATGTACATTCATGCTTCTTACATCGCTTGGTTTTGTTTTGTTGTTTTTGTTGCGAACAAATGGAGAAAGCAAAGACGGAGATAAAGATAGAAAGAAATCCGAAAAGAAACAAAAAATATCAGCTTCATACAAACAAACAGAAGATAGAACTATGACACGAGTTGGAGTCTATAAGGTAGGTCTAAATTCAGCTTGCGTCGAAGCAATTTTTTATTGTTGTTAGGCCTTAACTGACCTACTACTGCACACTTTAGCATTTTTTTAAGTTTCGTAATAATTTGATTTGATTTGAATCTTTATTTAGCTTCCAGCTATGATTTTATATATGTATATGTAATAGGGAATATCTTTTTCAGAAATTTTTATTTTAGGTACCTACTGTTTACAGCTCTCTTAAACAGTTTTTTACAGGATTCCGAAATTTATTCGAGTTCGAGTAACAGTTACAGTTACAGTAAGGTATTCGAAATTCGAATGAGAGCGAAAAATAGAAGTGAAGCCTGAATCCCGAGTTAAAGAGAGATTCCACCAAGGAAAATTCTACTTCGATAAAGTCAATTATATACATATGATAATGATATGAACAATGATTGTCTAGCGAAAAATTATAACTCATAAAAAAACATAAAAAATAAAAAATAAAAATAGATTCAATCTGAAAAAATTGATTTCATAAGATTTCTGAAAAAATTGTTGATTTTTCAAAAAAAAATTTAAAAAATCCTAGGAGCGTTTTTTTTTAAATTAATTTTCTATACAGGTGTCCCAAAATTCAACGATAAACCGGAACCAGGGGGTGGCCCTATTCAGGACTGCATGAAAAAAAATGTAAAAAAATCAAGCGGCATTTTGTGCCAAATTACAACAAAAAATGTAAATTCTCCAAAAAAAAATTCTCTCTTCACATTTTCTACTACTGTGACCACAATTTTTCATCATTTTTTTATTTATATAAATATACATAATATATAGCATTAGCATTGCACCGGCATTCTCCGTACACTATGTGCATGGTTGCGTATTCCAAAGGGGCATACGGATACGGCAATGGCTTGATAAAAATGATGAAAGTTTAAAATTTGTCAAAAAATAGTGCACAGATTCAAAAACACTCTTAAAATTAACACATTAATGGAATATAAATAATAATGGAAACAGAGCGTACTAAGTTTTGAAGAAAGCGCATCAGAAAACCCAATTTTTCCATAAAGTGAAGTGATTTTTCTGAATAAAAATATTTGAAATATGAAAATCGGTTGTTATGAAAAAGTATGCACTACTTTTTTTCCATGTTTTGCCAAAGTGTTACACCATTTTAGAATCTTGATATACTGCGCCAATTTTTTAAAAACACGCCCTGGTAGTGTCCATACATTTTTTTTATAACCACGATGACTGAAAGTGGACTGAAACCTTTTTGATTAATTGTCGTGGAAAAATCGCTGAAAGTTTGGAATTTTTGGATATTGGGAAAGAATGCTATACGTTTTCGGATTCTGATAAAAATATAAAATCAAAAATTTATGAAAAATTGTGGTCACAGTAGTAGAAAACGTCACTTGATTTGTTTTATATTTTTTTTTCATGCATTCATGAATAGGGCCACCCCCTGGTTCCGGTTTATCGTTGAATTTTGGGACACCCTGTGTATAGGATTTTTCAAAAATGTCTTAAAATTAATTTGGGTATGTAGTATCCAAGAAAATGTAATTATACGTTTTATAAGTAAATTTCGATTTTTAATATTGATCCGTTTTTGAGATACAGAATTGTGAAAAAAGTATAAAAATACAAACAAGTTTTCAAAAAAAATTTGAAAACAAAATTATTATTTTTACAATATACAGGGTGATTCACGAGCGTTGTGCCAAAAAGCTAGAGCGTGTAGGTTGAGTTGAGACAAGAAAAAAATCGTATAGGAGGGGGGGTCTATTCCCCCCCCCGTTTAGCCGGGAGGGGCAATTTTCTGAAAAATTTACTTATTTTGTTTAAGAAAATATTAAAAATCAACGGCTTCGTTTACAACACCGTGCTATACCTTTCTGAAAAGCCAAACTTCTTCTTTCACTTTGTTTTTAAATTAAATTGTTTTAACGAATAGTTTAAAAAAAATAAATTTTCAAAAAAAAGCAAAAAAAAAACAGTTTTGAACTAATTTTTTTCAAAATTTTATGTAATTAAGTACTAATTTTGTTTTAAAATTTCAATGTTTTTGTTAATTTTTAGTCGAAAACAGAAAACTGGATGCAAAAATGTCTTTTCGTTTTTGAGAAATTAAAAAAAATCAAAACCACTTTTTTCTAAGAAAATCTTTCTTTTTATTTTTACCTATCTGGACTTTTAGTTTAATTTATAAGTTTAATTTATAAATTTAATTTTTTGTAATTGGAGTTTTATGAGGACCCAATAAAGTAGAAAAGTATTACATTATCCCTGGATTAACCATTTTGTTCATTGATAACGTCTGAAAACTGACCTGTAATTTTTTCTTACTATACCTGGGGCCGCGGCCACTCGCCGGCGAAGAGTTCTACCTGATAGGGGCTTAAGATAATTAAACCGCATTTTTTCTTGAATGAAAAAACAATTAACAACCTAAAGGTAAATAAAAGGCATCGCATATTTACTAAACAACCATTTACAATTAAAATATTAACTCATCAACACATAACAATAACAAACTCATACGCTCGAGAAGAGTTAGTGGACAGGAACTTCTGCTACGGTTTAACTTGTTGTCGATATCGGGAAGCTGAAAGGCTCTACGCTTAAAGATATCCCAATAGATGGCGCCCAAGTCGTAGCCTGATTTCAAGAATCCGCCGACGAGAGCACTGAGAGCTAGAAGTGAAAGGTCAATGGCAGACGTTATCAATGAAAAAAATGATTAATCCAGGTAAAATCCAATACTTTTCTACTTTATTGAGTCCTCATAAAACTCCAATCACAAAAAATTAAATTTATAAATTAAACTTTTAAATTAAACTAAAAGTCCAGATAGGTAAAAATAAAAACAAAGATTTTTTTTTAGAAAAAAGTGGTTTTGGTTTTTTCAATTTCTCAAAAACGAAAAGACATTTTTGCATCCAGTTTTCTGTTTTCGACTAAAAATTAACAAAGACATTGAAATTTTAAAACAAAATTAGTACTTAATTACATAAAATTTTGAAAAAAATTAGTTCAAAAATGTTTTTTTTTGCTTTTTTTTTTGAAAATTTTGAGTTTGAATTTTTTTTTTTTTAAACTATTCGTTAAAACAATTTAATTTAAAAACAAAGTGAAAGAAGAAGGTTTTGGCTTTTCAAAAAGGTATAGCACGGTGTTGTAAACGAAGCCGTTGATTTTTAATGTTTTTTTTTTACAAAATAAGTCAATTTTTCAGAAAATTGCCCCTCCTGGCTAAACGGAGGGGAATAGACCCCCCCTCCCATACGATTTTTTTCTTGTCTCAACTCAACCTACACGCTCTAGCTTTTTGGCACAACGCTCGTGAATCACCCTGTATAATCACCCCTGTTCTAATTTTCGTTTACGAAAGAAAAACTTTCGTTTTTAAAGCAGAAGTGTTCTAAATTTTTTCGTTTTCAATTCGTTTCGATTTTGCTGTCCGAATTTGAAATCGATGAAAGGAATTTCAGAGAAAAATTTGTCAAAATTGAAAGCCAAATTCTTACGAAATTTAGAACACTGTTATTTTAGCTGTGCGAAAATCAGAACAGGGGTGAATGTTTTGAACTCCAAAATTCTTCAACAGAAATATGTAACAGTTCCATTTTTTAAATATTCTTATAAAATTGAGACATGGGTGTATCAAACACCAACATAAGCATAACCTTAATACTTTAAGAACTCTTCAAACCAATTAATAAAACTGATAAATCTGCAGTCAACAAGAACCAAGCTAAACAAAAACCTTCTACCAAATACTTTCATAAAAGAGATTACCAATAGAGGAGTTCAAAAAACGTTTAGTCTCAAACATCACTTCAAAAAAAAAGTATACATATGTTTTATTTATCATACAAGAAGGCGGATGTTTGAAGTGATACTTCGAATTATTTCCTTCTTCAAAGATTTTATTATGAAAAGAAATGCTTGATTATGATCAACGTTGCCCTTAAAATATGTCTATGTCCAGTCCACTTAATCGGTCACTTAAACACAAATAAATATGAAAATTAAGATTTCTTTTTCTACACTGTAGGTACTAATCCTAAAGGTGAATCATATGCTTTGAAAAACAAAACAAATTATTCTGTTCAACGTAAAGTTAAATTTCAAATTCAAATTGCTTTTAAATCAATTTTTTATGTTGTCATACTCGATGAGTTATTTTGCTACCATTTTATCTATTTTGGCCATCGATCTTATGTTCCGAAGCTCCCGCTTTAAGTGGAAAATTACAACGAGAACATCAAACCATGCGTAAACCTAAGTATTTTTTCAGTTAAACAAGGGCGCATACACAAGACTAAGGGTCTTATCAATTCCTTTGTTCAATTTTTATAAAAAAAAAAAATAAATAAATCGTCATGCGACGCGACGCGACGTTTTAGTTTGATGATGAGATGTTTCACCCCAGAATAGAGAAACAAATATGATTGAATGGATATGTACATTACATACCTACATATGTGCATAAACATAAGTCATATGTATGGATGTATGGTTTTTCCTTCAACTAAAATTTCTATTTCCCATTCAAAAACCATTCTGGAGTTATGGCAGATGAAATTCCATTTAAGAAAAACTATTATTGTCGATCGGTTTAAGAAAAAATGTAACTTTAATAAAACACATTAGAACCTTAACTCTAGATAACTCCAAACTCAGTAGCCGTAGATAAATTTTAAAGAGCCAAGGCCTAAGTGGCTTACTCTCATCAACAATTCTCTGAGTGCGTGTGAAGAATTGAGGGGACTTACAATTTTACGCCGATTCGGCAAAGTTGAGAAGCACTTTTTCATGACAGATTGATACTTTTGGAAGTTTTGTCAGTTCTTCGCAAGAGGCAGTGTCCGTGAAAGATGAAATTAAACCATGGGCACGAGTAGGACTCGAACTCACGACGTTCTGCTTAGCAGCCAACGTACCTAACCACTAAGCTACGGACACTACAAATCAATAGTAGATAAATTTACCGACTTAAAATTCTCATTGAAAAAATGAATGAATGCAAAATTAGGTATCTACTATTAATTTTTTTTAAATCGACAATGTTCGAAAAAACTATAATATAACTTACAGCTTTTGTTATTTGCCCTCCAACTTTGGTCTTAGTGATGTTTTACGCTTTCTTCTCTCAAATAGAAATTAAAACACTCAAAACTTATTTTGAAATAAACCACCTTAACCACTTTATTACGGCAACCGCTTAAGACCGCGTCTGTTCTGAAACTATTCCAAATACTTTCCATAAGTACTTTCATGCACATTATATGGTTTGAGCGACTTTTTCTTCTGTAAAGACCACTTTCTATACATCACGTTCAGTAGAAGTTAGATATAAGGTTAAAAGTAGGATTCAGCACACAGAGGGCTTATTCTATAATAGATTCCTTCATCCTTTGAATCTCTTGAGTTGAATTTTTAAGCACTTTTTAAACCAAACATACACGGCATTAATAATGATTATGATCCCTACGTTCAAGACCCAGGAGCGAACGCCAATGACAAGCTGCAACCTGGGTTATTTTGAGATTGGGGTGATCACAACGATAGAAGATTCTTTGTTATTAGCTAGTTATGGAGCTCGATTGTAGCCGATTTAAGTTTGGTTTCTAAGAATTCCTATATTTGGCTTGGATAAATGTTTAATTTATTCTTCAATGATTTTCAGTTTCCTATCATACACTCACATTTGTACAAGTTGGGATTGTTTAAATGGCTCGGTAATAGTATCGATCGATTTAAACAATATCTCCTTGCCGCGCAATGACTGTTGTATTTTGAAGTCTACAGCGTCAACATCGATATTTTTGCACCTCTCAAAAATTATTCAATATGATAAAACAACGTTTACCGGCAGGTAGTAAGATAAAAAGCATCCTATCTCCCATCAATTTGAGCCATAACGGTTCAGCCGTTCTTAAATATTACCTATATGGCAAAGCAACGTTTATTGGGTCAGCTAGTAGGAGAAAAGTATCCTGTAACCGTCACCTGGTTCAAAGCTACCTGCCTATCAATTTTGAACCGAATCGGTTCTGCGGTTTTATTAATAACTCGTTCAAAAAACAATGTTCGTCGGCTCAGCTAATGGGATTAAAATAATCCTAAGGCCGTCTCTTGCTTCTTAGCTATCTCCCGATCAATTTACAGCCAAATCGGTTCAACTGTTCTCAGAAATTACTTATATGGCAAAACAACGTTTACCGGGTCAATTATTTGATTTAATCGCCAACCTCTAAAAATATTGCTGTTTAAGGAATACATCGCCAAACCGATTTCCTTGTCGCCAAATGATGTTTTAAATCGATATTTTGAAACAAATCACCACATCTGACAACCATGCACAGCACCCCCGAGAGAAATATACATATAAATCAACCGAACATTGATTCGACATCGAAGGTAAATCCGTCCCCGTCTTTACCCAAGACTCGTCCTATCGAACCAGTGCACAAACACCATGACATCTACGTATGTTTGCTTTAAAAATCCCAGTGCTCTATTGAAAAAATCGACTGCAGTTTGTGCTGGCTGCACCAGATAAGCTAGGATATTCTCGGTAACGAGTGTTTACGCCTCTTAGCTGTTTTCAGACTTCATCCTTAAATTTAACATGTGGACATGTGCATTAAGATGTATAATGCTTACGATACGGACACGACACACGAGACGAGACAGGACGACTTGAAAAATAAAAATAAAAGCCGTCAACTTGGCGACACACTAATATGAAAGGTAAAAGGCAATCAACGGAGATGTGTTGACATTATTGCTCGTTCAACGGAAGTATTCATAATTATGTACATTATTATTATACAGCTTGTATAGGTACATAATGTATCTGGTGACCCAGTCATATTTTTTGTGTAATTCTGCGGCTGTTGACTTATCATTATTTTATCCTACACATTTCTTGATTCCTGCAATCAAGAGAACATTTTTTCTTCAAACCAAAGCCGAATGTATGCATTTTTATTCCTTTTTTGTACAATATTGCCAGTTCCCAAAGAATGGAATTATTATACCTACAGAATGATAGTAGAGCTGTTTGCGTGGTTGCAGAGGGAAGTGAACGAATCTCATCAACTTGCAACAAAAGGACCAAGTCCATTTTAACAAATTATAGGAGTTTTTATTTAACCTGTTGGTGGATATTAATTGATACAAAGAAATTGTTTGCTTATCTTGCATTAATTTTATAATTATCCAAACTTTTCAGAAAGTGACATAGCTGGTAACACTTCACTTCCATAAGGAAACAAAAGAAACTCGAACTTGAAGTGCGCATTTTAGAATTCTATAAGGTTTGAGAAACATTAAGGATGCCTGTTCGCATGCTTGGCAAGATGAAGTAGTATTACCCGAGCAAGAAAACGACTCTGTTATTGTTCTTTCTTTTCGTTTTACATTGGGGATGATAATGTGTTTGAGGGTAGTTGTTTCTTTTCTTTTTTTTACTGAGAGGGTTGAACAAATTTTGAAGGACGTTCAAAGAGTTTCAAAGGGGCAAACATTAGACTAACAAACAAATTGTTTTTAAGACACTGTTTTTCAAATAGTATTGAATGTACCTATGTTTGATTCCAGTATGAACATTGATGGTTCAAAATGAATACCATGCGATTAGTAATTCTTGTGTTGTTTAAAAAAAAATTTACAAGGGTTTTGAATTTTGCTCTACAAAATAAACCCTTCAAATTAACATTTTCAGATGTTAAAAATTATTTTTTCGGTTACTTTTTCGATATATGTATAGTTGTTTTAATTGCCGCTTCTAATTAGCACGTTCGACAATAAAAACATTAAATTAATAGTGGTTTCTCAGAAAAAAAAAATTAATAACGGAATATCGGCGATCTGTATTTCCTGATGAACTAAAAGAGTATATACACAGTGTGCATATAAGTAAAGGTATGTATGTATGTATGTAATTTTCGTTTTACTATTAATTAAATAACGACCATAGACGACTTAAAAGTTCTTGCACACTTTTTAATATCCAGATTTTATCTGTAACGAATCTATGACTAGGAAAGATTTGATTGTTTTATAAGCTGCGTTAAATTGTCACAATGATCAAAATCGGATTATTGATTTTTGTGATCCAAAAATTAGTTTTTCTTGGGTTGGGGTCGAAAATCCTGTTTACAAAATACTGTAAGTCAAAATCTTGTATTTAAAAACACTGTAAGTACAAGATGATATCAAACAATTCCGTGAACCCGACCTAGAAGAAGTGAAAATGGCAATATCACGGCTGAAATCCAACAAAGCCGTTGGAGCAGATGATCTAACTGCCGAGCTATTCAAAGCAGCAGACGACAATCTAGATAGGAGCATGCACCAAATCATCTGTAAGATATGGTCGGAAGAATGCATGCCCGATGAATGCAACCTCAGCATTGTTTGCCCGATCCAGAAGAAGGGAGATCCTCTAAACTGCGCCAACTACAGAGGAATCAGCCTACTGAACATCGCTAACAAGATCCTTTCTGCCGTAATATGTGAACGTCTGAAGCCTTTCGTCAACAATCTGATTGACAGACCAGGAAAGTCAACCATCGACCAAATTGTCACTTTGCGGCAGAACCTGGAAGAAACCTATGAACTCCAAATCTATACCCACCACCGTTTCATCGATTTTAAGGCCGCGTATGACAGCATCTATACTTCTATAGAAACGAACTGTATGAAGCTATGTCTAGTTTTTGCAACCCTGCCAAGCTCGTTCGCTTGTATAAAATGGATGGAGAACCATCAAGGTTGGCAGAGAGCTTACGGAATCTTTCGATGTCAAAAAAGGATTCAGACAAGGCGATGCACTGTCATGCGATTTCTTCAACATCGTTCTTGAGAAGATAGTGCAAAACTCCACCGTCAACACCAGAGGCGCTATCTTCCAAAAATCTGTTCAACATCTCGCGTACGCCGATGATATTGATATAATGGGAAGAACACAGCGTGATGTCGATAGCGCCTTTGTGAGAATTGAGACAGAAGCGGCAAAAATGGGTTTAGCGGTAAATGAGGGAAAAACGAAGTATATGCTGTCTTCGAGGAAGGACACCCAATACCGACGACGGCTCGGAGAGAACGTCACAATAGACGCATACAACTTCGAGGTAGTAGAGGAGTTTGTCTACCTAGGCTCCGCTATCAACACGGGCAATAACACCAGCGCCGAGATCAGACGAAGAATAACTCTTGCTAATCGCTGTTTCTTTGGGCTAAGAAAGCAATTGAAGTGGAAAAGTACTCTCTCGAGCAACTAAGGTAAAACTGTACAACACCCTCATCATCCCAGTCCTGCTGTATGGTGCAGAAGCATGAACCTTGACAAAATCGGATGAATGTGCTCTAGGCTGTTTCGAGAGGAAAGTTCTTTGGGTCATCTTTGACCCCGTGTGCATTGATGGGGAATGGCGAAGAAGATACAGCGAACTTTACGGGTTGTACAACGACGTGGACCTAGCCAGAAGGGTCAAGGTCCAGATCCAGAGACTCAGATGGCTCATTCATTTAGAGCGGATGGACACCAATGCTCCGGCCTCGAAAGCCTTCGACACTTTTCCCGAGGGACGTAGAAAGACCGCGACTCAGGTGGTGCACACAAGTGGAAGAGGACCTCAATCAACTTGGAGTGCTAGGGTCCGAGCTGGCTGGCGGCCGGCGTCCACACCGGACGGTAGCGCCACCTTAAGTAAGTATAAGTAAGTATGTACAGAATCTTGTATGATCAAAATACTCTGTTTCAAAATACTGGTTGGTCAAAATCCTGTTAACAGAATCCTGGTTGGTCAAAATCCAGTAATTATGCTGTAAAAAATTTGTTTTGATACCTAGTGCAAGAAAAGCCGCAATTTCTTTATTTATTTAGTAAAAGCTTTAACTTAAAAACTAGAACTTAAGAGCTATTTTTCTTTTTTTACAGCATACCTATAGGATTTTTAATATAAACGGCGAATACATACATAGAAACATTAATGATTTCATTCATGAATTCAGCTATTGTTTAGTTTTTAAATTAAATATTTTGGAAAATACCAAAATTATCGTAGGGCAACTCCGATCCTCATTGTCAGAATGAATAAATTTCAAACAGGTGCCCAACGTGAAGAAAAAAATAAACGGATGATAGAAGCTGTTTTATTTGGTTTTTCTCTTAATCTGATCCGCATCAGATCATAATGATAATAAAAAGCAGCTATTAGACGTACGCAGATGATATAGGTTCACTATTCTTGATACATATGTATATGGATTTTTGTGATTTACCAAAATAGGCTGAAGAAGTGTAAAAACTCAGCTCAGTGTTTGTTATGTAGAAAAGCACTAAACTAATTTAAAAAGCTAACCGAAAAGCGTAAAAGCTTGTTTGAAAGTCGTCAAAGTGAATTGTTTATTTGAGTCAATGCATAAACTTTACGATACAATTTGATTAGTTTCAATCCAATGAATCCAATTAACCAACATTGCAAACAATTATTTGTAACAATTTGTATGCACCTACTCTTCACTTAAAAACTACAGAGCACTTCATCCATTGCTTCAAAGTTTGCCAACACACAAAGCCTCAAACAACTTAAAAAATGTGCTTACATGCTTCACTAAACTAATGACACGACATGCAGTTCATAAAACTGTATACTTATGTATTCATCTTAATTTAAATCTAATAGACTAATACGTCGGACTTTGAAGCTGTCAGTGGGAAAACTGTTGCAAGACTTTGGCGTGTTATGTTAAGAGTAAAAACTCACAACTCAGCCAATGTTCCGTGTGTTAAATACACAGTACACAGACCTTTACTTAATGACAACACTCATCTAAAGAATATTGCTAGGATTAAGGTGAATTTGGAAGTGAATTTTTGAGATTTGTTTGAAATTTCATCGCAAACAGTGAAAAAGATACGTGGAAGCATTGTTTAAATAACTGCTTTGCTCATAAGCGTGGATAATTATCGACGCTATCTGAGCGGATGTAGAAATTTGTTGTTGTTGCACTTTGTATGAAAATATTTTTGTAAGCGTATATACGAGTGCAAAAAACACACCTAATATGTTTTCCAACATTGTGACAACATTTAACACAAATTAGGTAATTTAATTTTCCTTGAAAGCTGATGGAATCGATGTTAAGAAAAAGCAATAAATAACAAACCTAAGTAATATTCAAATGTGGGTGAGACTAACAGACAGACGAAGAGAAACGTCTTCTCACAAGAACAGGTATTTAAATCTTATTCGGCATCAATTTTCCTTTACCTGATCGGTTGGAATGTCTGGAATGTCCGGTCAGACGTACACTCCCAACCGAGGAGGAAGAGTAGGTATATGGTTTCCATGTTGCTGCTAGTGGACCCAAAAAAGAGACCAAAAGGCTTACCACCTGAGGTAGGTATGTATATCTATCTATTTTATCATTTTGTTGATGGAACTAATTGAATAGTGTACACTCATGATGAAATACAATCATGAAATGAGACAAAGAGTTCGAATATACATGCACTGCACATTCGTGTATATGAGACTATAGGAGTTTCGTTGTGACATTTGAGTGACTCACATGCGAGACCGGTTAAATTCCAAACATCAAAATCAATTTATATTTGAATGGTGTTGTTTTTATTCTTTTATTTCTCAGTAAAAAACTATTGTTGGCTTGAACTTAAAAATGTTGATATTTAATGAAAATTATATTATAACTTACACAATGTGTAAAGTGGTTTGTGGCTAAAAGATAGTAAAAATCGGTAGTACACAAACGGTGCAGGGAAATTACTCCACGGGAATCTGCTCCACATGGGAATTTACTCCACTCAAAGTGGGAATTTGCTCCACTTTTTAAAGTGGAATAAATTCCCACTGCGAGTGGGAAATAACTGCATAATTGTGTGAGAAAGTAGTCCACTAAAAGTAAAAAGTGTGAGAAACAATATTATTGCACTTCTTATTAAAAAAATTTCAGAATGTGATTTTTTTCTTTGAATTATAAAAACGTCTTAACAATAGATAGGACCATTTTTTTTTATTATTTGTGGACAAAATTGACAAAGCAATTCATTTTTCAAAACTAACTGCTGCCGTTTTCTTTACTTTTTAAAAGAAACCACCAAAATTCGCGCGAATTTTTTTATTTTCACACCCCAAATTCATTCTCTTTTGGGCAAAATTTTTTCGGCTCGCTTCGCTCGCTTGCAATTATTGTACCTACTTCATTTTTTGTTTCAAGCTCCAAATCCGTTATTGAAATAATATTTTAAAACATGTGAGACTGAGTTAAGGTTTAGTATTGCAAAAATAGTACCTACTTACGTCTACATCCACATGATGCAAGAAAACTGAACAGTGAAAATCATATCAATACAAAAATGTCTTTCTAATGGAGCTGTTGATGTTATAGAAACAGCTCAGTTATTTTAGGTGACAAAAAGATGCAATAAGATGAAGCTCGGTTCAAGTACCGTGTGCTTGTAGAATGCGCTACTCTCACCGAACACCAAAGTTCAGAAGAACGTTTTCATGGGCAAGAGTTTCCTTAACGTTACATAGACTTAGAGCATGTGGTATGTAAACCTTGAAAATATGTTCAAACTGTCCACTCAATTTATTGGTTTACAAAATGTTTAAAACTTATCACGAAGATACCCCGAATTTAATTTCAAGACTAATGACCCACCATAGTGGGTTTGTAGTCCCAAAATAGAATTCGGCACTTGTGTTCCACCATAGTAAGACTGTGCGGAAAATTAAATAATTGTTTAATTTGTAAAATTATGTTCATATTCAATAAATTGGTTGAATTTATCACATAAATTGATTGCATTATAATTACTAACATTCCTCGTAAAAACCTGTAGAGCTCAGTTTCATGATGGGAATTAATTCCACCAAAAAAGTTGTGCAGTTATTTCCCACTTGCAGGGGGTATTTATTTCACTTTAAAAAGTGGAGCAAATTCCCACTTTGAGTGGAGTAAATTCCCATGTGGAGCAGATTCCCGTGGAGTAATTTCCCTGCACCTACACAAACAACAACTATTTGTTTGACTATTCAAATTATTATAACTACATACTACTAACGTACAACACGAACCTCATCTTACCTACAATTTAACAATTTAAGTGTCCGTGGCTTACTGCTTTGGCTGCTAAGCAGAACGTCGTGGGTTCGAGTCCTACTCGTGCCCATAGTTTTTATTTCATCTTTCACGGGCACTGCCTCTTGTGAAGAATTGACAAAACTTCCAAGAGCTCTTTAGCATTTTGGCATCTGTTTTTTTCATATGCATGTGTTTTGTGATTAATTAAAAGCATTGAATTCCAAAGGAATATATGTAATTCTAACCTTGAAAAACTTGAACATTTGTATCAACACCGCGAAATATGCAATCAAAAATCCAGGTTAAGAAAAAAATCCACAGACACACTATGACTATCGCTTTGAGCGAAGTAAACGTAAATGTACAGTACATGCATATAATAATAATGTTGGTACCTAGTAGAATTTAATTTTTTTTGGCGCAAAATTATAGTCACCTGCTATTAAGTTACTTTAGTAGATACTAGTTAAAACCATTTTAAATTTAAAACCAGTTACTACTTTTATATCAACATATAGACATTTTGTAACCTGCCTGTAACTAAGTGTAAGCCTTAGGTCATACCCACCATACATTTTAGTCGAACAAACCCAAAATATCACAGTTTGGAAAATCAAATACAGTTTAAGAACGATTGTTCTCAACAATTAAATCCAATTTTGTAGGAGAAAAAACAGTTTGAAAAGAGATTTGAATACGTGAAAGTTTTGTTACTGTTTGAAAAGAGATTTGAATACGTGAAAGTTTTGTTATTCAAAAAAATGAACGTGGAAAAAGTATTTATTTGAAAAATATACAGGAAACATTTATTTATCGACGAATTTCTTCAAAGCGTGGTAGGGAGTTCAATTGGAGCCATGATGAAAAGGAAATGTTAATGCAATTGGTCCAGCGGAGCACTTTTCAATCATCGAGTAGGTACAGGGGCAACGATGAGAAGTTGATCCGCAAAAAAGTTTTGGCATTGGATAAAATTGCTGCAGGAGTGGTTTCGGTGGGTTATCATAGAAGAACCACGAAACTAAGTTACACACACCGGGGTGAACAAAACAAACACAGAAATCGACAAAAAAAACGTGTCGGTTGTATAGAATGTATAATGATAGCTTGCATAGAAGCAAAACACACCGAACATTTTGTTTTTGTTGCCTTAGGTCTGTTTTCAGCCTTAGTTGAGGATAAGCTTATTATAGGTATGTTGCCAAAAAAAAAAAAAATAATGTTCACACACCGCAATCCGGAACATCTACAATCATAGTTATGTATAAGGATGTTATGCCAGACATAGATTCCATATACATAAGTCCAGTGGATATCGATTCCTATAGCTCTGCGGTGAGTCCGAATGCTGCTATGGGAAAGAATATATCAAAATTGTTTTATGAGAGGAACTTATGAGCATCAGAGATTCATAACTCATCCATAAAACAAATTTGTTACATAGAAGTAGGATGACAATATCTAATAGTAAGTATGCAGATTAAGTTTCGTATCAGATTCATTTTCGTACGAAATGCTGTCGACTTTGTGCTTAGTATACAAATGCGATATTCCGGTGGCAACAGGCGTTGTTCTGTCATCAAAAAATAAGGAGTTTGGTTTGTGAATCTTGAAATACTTCACCTTTTTTTTATCAAAATAATTTTTTTTTACACACATGTGCCAGGGATACAGTACAAATTTTATAAAAAAATCAAGGGGTCAAATGTAGTCAATAGAATTTTACTAATTTACCTAATGTACTTACATGTGATATAACAAAATGCAATTCGAGGTGAAACGAGTTTGAAATCAATTATTGACTGAAAAAATGCAAATTTATGGATAATTCTTGATATCGTTATACTGTTTTAGTTCATTAAGCTTTACATGTGTAGCTCCTCCTAAACGTCTAGACCGATTTTGATAACATTTGTTATTTTCCAGGTTCTTCTGGAATTTGGGAATGGCTATAAGATTCGCAATTGAGGTAACTAGGGGAGGTCAGGTTATTCCTGAGTTGTGAGTTTAGATGCTACTGCTACTATAAACATAAACACATTTATATTATAAACTAACTTTTCCCCGCGGTGTTACCCGCGATAACCGACATAAAAAGTAGCTTTTGTCACTTACTGACTCATAAACTACCACCACCTATGGAAAAATCATATCAATTTTTAGCTCTATACTAACTCAAAACAAGTGGATGTAAGTTTGTTACCCAATACCTCCAAAACTGCTGAACAGATCTGGATGCAATTTAGAACACAGATAGATTATAATAATAGGCTACTTTTTATCCCGGTAAAATATACGGTTCCCGTGGGATAGATTTATACTTATAATCCATATACAATGCATAGTTCCTGTGGTAAAGATTTGTTTTGAGTTTGCATAGAGCTAAAAACTGACATGATTTTTACCATAGGTAGTGGTAGTTTAGGGGTCAGTAATTCCAGAACTCCTGGTAAATAAATTGCTGCCTTGGGATAGATTTTTTTTTAAAGCATAGAGCAAAGGATCGACTTCGACATGATTTTGTTAAATAAAAAAGTGATAGTTTAATGCCCGATTTCACGAACAACTTTTAAACACTAAACAGGCTTTTAAAACGTAAAATGAGATTTTTTGGTTTCACCAAGCTTTTAGACACTTTTTAAAACTAAATGGCAATTTTTGACTCATTAAATTTTAAAAGTGTCATTGAATATTTTAAAAAGTGAATATAACGCTTTCTCATTTTTTCTCACATAATTTTCATGAGGATGTCAATTTTGACAAAAATTTCCCTGAAATTTCCCATTTTAAGTTGGTGAAACTCAAAAAATTTAAGGGTCTAATAAAATTTAAAAAGATTTTTGCTAGAAGTACTTTTAGTGTTTGTTTATGAAATTGGGTATAAGGATCAGGAAATGATATAGGCTACTTTTTATCTCGGTTATCACGGGTTAAACCGCGGGCACATCTTGTTTATGTACAAATAGAAAAAAGACATGTGCACAATAAAGTAATAAATAAGATAATATGGGTGTCACGACAACTCCGAAGAACCAAGGCTTTTTAAAAATTCCTTGAAAGTGTGTAAGTAAGTAAATGGACTTATTTATTGCTTTATTTATTGTATGCTTTTTCCGAATGGCATTTGATAAGAAGCACTTTTTCTCATGATAAACTTGTCGTTATTTCGCAAGAAACAATACGTAGTAGCCATGATAGACACGTTAACGATTTAAACGCACAGTCCCTATTTTACTGAAGGGAGCTCTTTTTGTTCTATATAAGACAAATTAAGGATTTTTAATCAAACTATTCTCATTAGACTCTCCCTTTTGCTGCGTTTGCACATAAAAAAAAAATTATAAGTTATTGTCAGCAAAAAAATAAAATTCATCAAGACTTTTCTTCAAAATGAAACAAACGCTAACAGAAGGTAACTTTACGAGATACAACTGAAGACGAAAACCACTTTCTGTCAAATTGCTGCGTGTTAATTGCATGTTAATAGTCTTATCTGTTGTGTACAGTACGAGAAAAGAGAAAACATATTTGAACTTTTCCCCCTTTTAAGGAATAATGTTTAGGTATTCTTGTTGTTTAAGGAACGTGATTTAGAATAAATACATATGCACGTGCAGATATTTTTTAAGTCCTATTTGAGAATGAAGATACAACCATCACGATGATTTGAACTGGTTGTTTGCTGGCTCATGATCCAAACCGTTTTTTTGTTCATAATTTTAAAATTTGTTAAAAAATATTTATGCTTCGCATTGTGTTTCAACGAAAATACATGAATACTTACTAAATTTTGCAAAAAAAAAATATATGAATAAGTGTTGCTATTTAAGTTGATCATCCAAAATTGAAAAGACAATAAAATTTAAAATGAATCCTAATGTGTACTCCAAATTTTCAATTTCAGCTTGTGTTTGAATGTATTTGACTTTTACTTTTCCGAATGAAAAAAAAACGTATGTGCACCGAAAACATAAGGATTTTTTTAAACTTTTGTTTTTGTGAATTTTTGTTGTGAAGAGAAGAAAAACTTTTTTCAGGGAAAAGCAGTCTATATGAGTAGGGATGATGTTTATGAGTTTAAACCAGTAAAACCCATTGTAATTGGCATTGGGGGTCGCACTCATATTTGTTTAATATTTAATTTAAAATTATTAAACGCCATCAGGCAGGAGGAAAGTTCCAATATGTCTACACTACAGTAAGTAGTTATAGTTCTCTAATTTTAAGTTATTAGCCATTTCTTATTTTAAGTGCATACCCCTCCTTATAATACAACTTCAACAAATAAAAATAGCTGATAATCAGCATCAACATTGGCCACTCCTGCTACAATGAACCCACGTAAGTACAATTCAACCACAAAACTACAAAAGCCAAAGCCCCTTAATGTACTTATGCAAAGTATTAGAGTCATGGTTAACAATTTGCCTTTTCGTTTGAGAACCTTGCTATTTAGTTTAGAATTAGATTGGATTATTGTCAGCCTGAATAAACATACACAAACATATTCACAACTATAAAACAATATGGAATTGGAAAATAATATCAAATTACTATCCAATCACTATAATTATTATGTGAAAGGAGGTTGTATTACATCTATACTATATTCAACCGCAGTTAGTATTTTTAACATTTGTGCACGTGTTCACCAAATGCATTTATGAATTGAATAACTTTTGCAGAATAATTGTAATTATTTTTATTAATCATGCATCAGGTGTTGTTTTATTATATTAAACAGGTGCAAATCGACCAGATATCATTTTAACAAAAGCATATATTTGGCATTGCACAATGTATAGGTTTTTGTTCTTTCTTTTTGGGTGAAATATGAAATTAAAAAGCAATAATATCTATTCCGTTCAAAGAAAAAGGAGTTAAATAACAAAAAACACTAAGAACAATTATTTAACTAATCAAAATAACATCAATAAGCGATGTTCAGCCCACCGAACAAAACTGTAATTTTTGTGAAGCCAAAAAGGCAGTAAAAACCCAGGCTAAATCAATATTTAAGGACTTGTTCTGAACAGCATAATATTTTTATGTAAAACTTGAAGTTCTTTGAGATACTAAAAATTATAGAAGACAGCGCCCTCATAGCCACTGGGTTCGCAACTGATTGGAAAAGTGACGGAACTTACTGCAAGAGTCTCGCACCCGACGACTTCAGTCTCTAGGGCAGCCAAATCGACTAAAATAGTGCTGCCGCGGTGGCGCCCCTAGGCTTCCCAACTTTATTAAAGTTAAAAATGTTACTTTGTTCATGTTAATTTTTGTCTGCTTAACAAATTGACTCAAACTGACGGAAGCCACAAGCCGTAGATACAATTCTCATTTATCCAGATCGATCTGGCGGAAAAAACGTGGGGCTGCATATAAATGAGGGAAAAACTAAGTACATGGTAGCCCTATCTGCAGAAAACGTTAGCAATAATAAAAGAACAGCTACATGTTCGAAGAAGTGCGATTCTTCGATTACATTGGGTCTGTAGTAGCCGCAAACAATATGGAAGATGAAATATGCCGCGTCGGCTGTTCAAAGCCAACAGTAAGTACTTACTTTGGTCTTCCAAGTCCAAGGCTCTTTAAATCAAAAAATCTTACCATTACTTCGAAACTGCTATAGGTACTTATTAAGACGATAGTCTTACTAGAACTCTCTAACGGATACGAAAGTTTATGTAGCGGGACGATTCCAGAGACGATATAAACACGAGTTTTATCAAATATATTGCAAAGCAGACTTTATAACAAAAATAAAGCTTGGAAGACTACGGTGGGCTGGGCACCTAGCTGGTAGTATGACCGAAGAGGAACCAGCCCATAAAGTCCTTTGCGATACAATGCAATAACATGATAAGAGACAGCGTGGATCCTGGTAGTGGCGCAGATGAAGGGATAAACTTCATTGGCCAGGCCGACGATGATGATAAACTGGCAGGAATATATTCACAGACAAAGATTACGTTTTGAGAAGCTGCCACGCTTGATTGATATGGAAAATCAAAGGCAAATCAAATGAAATGAATGAATTTTTATAGACTGGTCTCAAGTCAAGTATTTTTATGAGGTTTAGTAGGTAGCAAATTAAATTTAATGATTATGCGCCATTACTTTTTCGCAAAAAATGCCACATATCAAATTGTAATTATTGCATAATAAACTTAAATAAATACAACAACCAAATACAATTTATTCATAAGACATTTTACAACTTCCAGATTAAATTCAATAAATGTGCAAGCTAATGTATGCATGTTGCTTCAACTAACCTCATTTCAATTATTGAGACGTAGAAAGAACTCGTAAAAATGTTTATATATCTTTCAAATGTAATACCAAACCACCTTAAACCCCTTACTGCATGATTTTTTTTTTTTTGATGAAAAAAAAATATTGGATAGATTTTGTAAAAATAAAAGACACGTGTTTCAGGATTTTTCATTTTTTTTTCCAAAAAACTCGGTAAATATGAGTTTTACGGTTTGGATCAGATATTATGCCACACCATGGAGAAATACAAAAAAAAAAGACATTTTATAAATAAATACAAATATTCTATTTTGTATGTACCTATGTATTATTGAATGTATTTTTGTTTCAAGGAAATACCCATTTCTTATATTTTTTATGGAATTTTGAATTGCACGTTGATACTCATTTTCGATTTTACTGTCTTTTTTGTTTTGGATGATCAAAAAAAAAAAAGCTAAACTCAATTATAAATTCATTATTTTTTGTAAAATTCAGTAAATAGGTGTATTTTCTTTAAAACACAATGCGAAACATAAATATTTTTTAACAAATTTAAAAATTATGAACAAAAAAATGGTTTGGTTCATATATGAGCCACCATGCAGTAAGGGGTTAATCTCAGTAGATGACTTGTTTGACAATGATGAATTAGCCCTGTGTCGTTCGTGATTGATTCGTTCATTTTGATTCGTTCACTTCAAAGAACGATTGATTGCAATCACCCGTTCAATCAAAGATCGAATCCATCTTTTTTCCATCTCGTTCATTCAAAGATTGAATCAATCAATCGTTCAATACAAGGTAGAATTGGTCTTTTTCCATGTTGTTTCGTTCATTCAAAGATCGAATCTTTTTTCCATCTCGTTCAATACAAGATAGAATCGGTCTTTTTTCATGTCGTTTCGTTCGTTCAATCAAAAACGAACGGAACATATTAAAAAGAAATGTCTCGTTCATTCCATTCAGTAATCTGTCACAGTTTGAAGTAGAACACTTCTTGTTCTATATTGAGAGATGAGAGCGAACTTGAATATTGGAAAGAATTCCTTATGGTACGATCATCTAGTGATGTGCCGAACCGTAAATTTTGCAAACCGAGTTAACTCGGTTTGCCCAACACTTAAAAAGCGGAAAAATTAGGTTTTTAATCCGTCAAAATCTCTGCCATTCGCTGATGGAACTTGAATGTTAATGGCTCAATAGAGAGATAAGGTACGAATCTAGGTCGCTAGAGGGATATTTCGTTCTAAATGTTACCGGATTGCCCCGAAAATCGATCTAGAAAACACTTAAAAAGCGGAAAAATGAGGTTTTTAATCCGTCAAAATCTCTGCCATCCGCTGATGGAATTTGAATGTTAATGGCGCAATAGAGAGATAAGGTACGAATCTAGGTCGCTAGAGGGATATTTCGTTCTAAATGTTACCGGATTGCCCCGAAAATCGATCTAGAAAACACTTAAAAAGCGGAAAAATTAGGTTTTTAATCCGTCAAAATCTCTGCCATCCGCTGATGGAATTTGAATGTTAATGGCGCAATAGAGAGATAAGGTACGAATCTAGGTCGCTAGAGGGATATTTCGTTCTAAATGTTACCGGATTGCTCCGAAAATCGATCTAGAAAACACTTAAAAAGCGGAAAAATTAGGTTTTTAATCCGTCAAAATCTCTGCCATCCGCTGATGGAATTTGAATGTTAATGGCGCAATAGAGAGATAAGGTACGAATCTAGGTCGCTAGAGGGATATTTCGTTCTAAATGTTACCGGATTGCTCCGAAAATCGATCTAGAAAACACTTAAAAAGCGGAAAAATTAGGTTTTTAATCCGTCAAAATCTCTGCCATCCGCTGATGGAATTTGAATGTTAATGGCGCAATAGAGAGATAAGGTACGAATCTAGGTCGCTAGAGGGATATTTCGTTCTAAATGTTACCGGATTGCCCCGAAAATCGATCTAGAAAACACTTAAAAAGCGGAAAAATGAGGTTTTTAATCCGTCAAAATCTCTGCCATCCGCTGATGGAACTTAAATGTTAATGGCTCAATAGAGAGATAAGGTACGAATCTAGGTCGCTAGAGGGATATTTCGTTCTAAATGTTACCGGATTGTTCCGAAAATCGGTCTAGAAAACTCATAAAAAATGGAAAAATTAAAAAAAAAACCTTACAAAATTAGAAACAAGTTAACTCGTTTTTTTTTATCGGCGCCGGCGAACCGAGTTGCAAACCGAATTGGCGAACCGAATAGGTAAACCGAGTTGGACCGTTCAACTCGGGTTGGCTAACTCGAGTTGAAAAATAAACAAACCGAGTTAACTCGAGTTAGGGCTAACCCTAGATCATACTATTTAGTTTTCTTTGAGAAAAATTAATGCTGAAAAATTAAAATGAAACTGCAATTTTTTCCTCATTTTTTCCTCATCGGTTATAGCGAACATTTTCTTTTTTTTTCAAACAAACAAACAAACCTAGCAAAAACATGGAACAATTGTAAAAAGAACCATAGAAAAGGAGAGCGAAGTGCAAAATAATTATTGATTGAAAAAGGGAACGATCCGAAAAATGAGCAATTGAAAAAGAGAAATGATTGGTAAAATGAACGATTGGAAAGATTGAATCTTTGAAATGAACGAGATGTGAACGCTTGAATCTTTGAAAATGAACGATTGACACAGGTCTATGATGAATGCAAAATGCAATAATTATTTATCAAAAAGAAGGAGCAGTATTTTATGGCCGAGAATTACAAGATTACATATCCATTTATGTACCCATGTTGAAGATAGAATGAGCATCGAAATATTTTCATTTTGATTTGTAAGTTACAGAGCAAGCCACGTTCTTTCGTTATTGCTAGATCTGGCAACATATACAATATAATGCGCATACATAACAAATGAATATTACCAAATCATGAATCTAGAATTTTCGTTAGTTTTGGTGCAGTTATGACCTTATAAGTTGTTCTCATATTGTATAATTAAAATAAATGAACAGCTCAAGATTTTCCTTTCTTTATACCTAAATCTTTTTTGCTTAACCGTCATTTGTGTGTATAAACATTCCTAAGTCAACTTTTTCAAATATTTTTTTTTTTAACTCGTCTTAACTTCTCTGATTTATGATTTTCTTTATGGATAGTTTTCTTATTTTTTGTAAACAAATCACGCACACTGCACAGTGGCAATTTCTTTTTATTTAAAAACAAAGAATGCTCCTACTTTGCATAGCACAGCTTCAGTCACACCCATTTCCAACTATGCTTACAATGTGATTCAAAACTTTGCATACCTTGGTGACGATATATTTTCTCTTGCTCTACCATATAAAGTTGAAAGGAATTGCAAGTATGCTAATTGTATGCAACAATTTGAAAAGCGTGGAAGCTATAATAAAATTAAAAAAAAAAAAAAGCTAGACATTTAATTTTAATAATGATTTAAATCCTGCTCTGTTGAAAAATTCATTGCGTGCTTCTTACAGGAATTTTAAAAGGTTTAAAGCGTAAGATAATACCCACATTGTATTACTTATAGAATCTCTATGTATTGCAGACAAATTCCGAATACATGGACTATAAGGTTTTGACAACGACGCGTCGATTGGTGGTAGTTATGCACGGTGTCCGGTAATTCCTGTGACATACCAAAGTATGTATGTATGGATATAGTTCTGACTCATATTCTAAGAAAAAAAAAACTGTCTACAGTAAAGTGTGCATAAAAAAGACTTGGATAGTGATATTAATCTATAGCAAAACTCTCTGTGATACCTAAATTGTTTGAGTCCATTGTTGTAATATCCTCGGCTTTCACCGTAAATATATTTTATGTAGTAATCAACATGGTTTCGTCAAAAATTTGTCTACTGTGACTAATCTACTTGACTTTTCAACTTTTTGTTTAGATGCTTTTGAAAATCATGGACAAGTAGATTGCTGTACAAGTAGATTCACTGACTTTAGTAAGGCATTTGACAAGCTGTGCCACCTAACTTTACTAAAAAAAAAAACTTAATAACTTAGGATTCAACCATATGTTTGTTCAATGGATTGCTTCGTATCTATGTAATAGGAATTATAGTGTCGGTTTTCGTAACGTTTGTTCAAGCTCTTTTGTTGTTAACTCGGGTGTTCCACAGGGTAGCCACTTAGGGCCTGTCCTGTTTATCCTTTGTATAAATAATGTCGGATCTATTGTCAATAATTCATGTGTTCTTATATACGCTTACAATATTAAACTTAACAAAAGTATTAAATCTGTTACTGACTGCTTACTTTTACAAGACGATCTATTAAAATTCAGGGAATGGTGCAGTAAAAATAGACTTATATTAAATGTTGACTATGTACGGTTATGAGCTTTACACGCAAAAAAAAATGCCTTAACTTATAACTATACAATTAGTTCGGACCTTTTTAATAGAGTCTCACAGTACTCTGACCTAGGAATTATTCTAGACTCGAAATTGACTTTTAACGACCACTTAGACTATCAGCCCTATCGTCGTATCCGACCGTAACAAAATTCTACCCGACTTGTACGAAATATACGAATTTGGTATCGCCTAAGGGTTCCGATAATTAAATCGTACATACCTTAGAAAATAATTCAAATTTGGTTTGAAATGTCAAACTCAGAGTAACGCAGCACGATTTCATGCGTGGAAAAGCTATGCAATGCATAATGATTATTTTGATTTTCCGAATGACTTATTTTCTCAAAGTTTTAGAACATGCTTCATTTGGAAATTCAGTTTTCTAAGACTCTGACAATAATCAAAAAATTGTCGCACATTGTGAAAACTCAGTTTTGGAGTGACTAGGTTAGGTTAGGTTATGGGGCTGACAGTTGGTGTCGTTACCGTCACACTTAGATCAATAGATCCAATGTGATACCCGTGAGTATTGCTACTCAAGGTAATAAAAAAAACCCGTGTTCAGTTTATCAAGCCATTTAGAGGCATTGACGAACCTGGAGTACTAGAGAGTTTTTCTAAGTCCCCGAAGAAATAATTGCCGAACAATTTCTTCCTTTGGTGGGAGAGTGCGGGGCAGTGACATAGAAAGTGCGAAGTGTCTTCATGCACCTCCTCGTCACGGCATGCATCCCCTGCATAGATCATCTGAAATGATTCTCATCTTTTTTTATGGTATCCTAACAGATTATGTCCGGTAATTTTGCTTACCAGAGATCGAAGCTTACATCAAGCGTTGACCCTAATGTTGCTAATTCATCGGCTTTTTCGTTGCCTGGCATGTCGCTGTGGCCTGAAACGCAGCACAGTGTGATGTTGTGCTGTGCGCCAAGAACATTAAGATCTTCGTGGCAGCATGAAACAAGCTTTGATTTTAACTCAGTTGCAGTAATCGCTTTTATTGCCGCTTGGCTATCAATGTAAAGGGTGATATCAGCCCGTGGTATCGCCATCATTAATACCTGTTTAGCAGCTGTTGTCACTGCCAGGACCTCCGCTGGGAAAACACTATAGTAGTCTGGAAACCTAAGCGAGGCGGTTAACTTGAGAGATTCAGATTAGAAGCCTGCCTCTACAGCAGTATCCATCTTAGAGACATCAGTATAGAAAGCTATTGACGACTCACTGGAGTATGGTATGTTATCTATCCATTCCTCTCTGCTTAGGATGGCAGCCTGGAATGGTTTATGAAAATCAAGTTCGGGTATTATTTTATAGTCTGTTGTTACTCTGTTTTTCAGACTTTAGTCTGACTAAGTCTCAATGCACTTTTAGCCGCAGATTCTTCTAGTCCCGCAGTTGGAGTAGATCTCATTGCCCCTGTAATGCCTGTACACGCAAGTTTTTGAACTTTTGTCAAAGTTTTCAGGTTCGTGCTCTTTTCTAAAGCTTGTGACTAAGTAGATGGGAAATAATTTCACACATATTTCAAGTAAAATTATTTCTCACCTTAGATGAGAAACAACGTTACCAGAAAAAAGGGAATTATTTCCCATGTGAGGGAAATAATTCTTTAAAATTTTCTATAATGTTAATATTTTTTTTTTCATTTATCGATTTGACCAATCTTATACTTATGTCAAGCTTCAGTCTATTCGCTTTTTTTTATTTTTTTTTCCAAAGGTAATGGACAAGCTGAATACTCTTTATGGAAAGTGAAATTGGTAGGCCTATTAATAATGGCCAGATTAGCGCAAATAATAACAACTAAAAGAAATATCTTAAAAAGAAAGTGACCAACAAGTGCATTACCCTGAAAAAGTGGTAGTGCAAGTACATTTCAAGCACACAACATAATGCTCGTAGTGTGTAATTACACTGTCAACATCTTCAGTTATGCATTTCACTTTTTTTAAAGGTCATTGATATCTTTTTATGTCTTCAACAACTTTCGTCATGCATTAATCTTTAATGGCAGTTAGACCAGCCGGACTTAATAGACCACTTTTGAGGTGATGTTAATATTTGTGACGTGTCTCTGTTCGTCTAATGAAAGTTTTTACAAATTTCTTTTCTTTTTCATTTCGATACACTTATCTTTTATCTATAAACCGATGAATTATTGCTTAGTTCTTAGGTAGATATATTGAGTTATTGGAATGGGTTATTGTGGACACGTGAAAGTATTATTTTTATTGCAAGTAAAACATTGTTCAATATAGTAAAAGTTTGAATTTCTCAATATAAATCAAATCAAAATTGAGTATGAGTAGATGTGAAGTTATGCAAAACTATGTATTGAATATTAATATTTTTGGTAGTATAGCTCTCAGAAAAATTGGAATAGTGCAAACATTAATCATTTTTATGATGGGTGGTTATCGCGACCAATCAGAAATTTAATGTCAAAATTTTTCGATGAAGCCGTTTTTATTTTCTCATCTATCTCAATATTTCTGGGCCTTATTCTACAAAACAACTTATCAACTTTTCACTTTTCAAATTTTTCGATAATTTATTAATATGCAAAACTTTATGTTCCTCAAAGCTATTTAAATTTGATAAGTGAAAAGTGTAATTTGCAAAGACTTTTCAATTTTTATGTTTTTTGTGGAATGTCTGTTCCACGTACGTTCTCTATTACAAAGTGCTAAGTAAATGAAAAGTAAAATTTGCAACGACTTTGCAAATATTTATTGTTTTTCGTTCCACAAAAAACTTTCATTTCTTATTTGCAAAGTAAATTTTGATAAGTTTTTCAAAAATTCGCTGGGTAAACGATCTCTTTGCAAATTCATTCTTATTACTATTTAAACTGCGAAAATGATAAGACGCGAGCTCTTATTCGACCAAGGCAAAAACGGGGTGGTGACAAGAAGTTATCGCAACCGAATTAAATTCTCCGAGTTACTCAACGCTAATTTGAAGTGTTTGTGCCTGTTCAGGCAGTGAAGTTTGTTTTGTACACAATTGGATTGATCATAAGTCATAACACGAACCGAAGTCTTGCTTTGTCAGCAGAAAATCAACTTCTTCTGTGCTTACACTGGCGAGGAAATGGTTGCTTGCACCATCCAAAGTTTTGTTTGGAAACTTGGAAGAGCTCATCCTCGTCCTTGGGTTTGGAGGTAGAAATTCACTGGTTTCTTCTTGTGGTTAATATTATGGAATTGGAATCTGTTTTCCATAGCTTTCTGGCAAATTCAGTCCATCTATCACAGCCGAGTCCTACTCCAGAATATAACTTATTCCACCTCCAGACCCAGTTTGTTTAGCGCTATCCTTTTTTCAAATATACGAAACAAATATAAAAGGATGTCTTCTTTAAGGTTAAAAGCACTATTGACATGAACACGAACACGAACACGACCAACGAATGCACGAAATTCATTGATTTTGACATTTCTTTCACATGAGAGTTTTTAATTCGCCGCGAACGAAGAACCAAAACTTAAACCAAGAATGATTTTTGAGATTTAATAAGCGCGAACATGTTGTTCGCTGAGAGTTCGGATGGTGAGGAACACGAATGGAGTTGGTCAGTTCGTATCAATTAGAACTTTTTTCACGTTATTTGAACTGTATCTAAATTATGTTACTGTTATTTATAATTACAGTACTTCTCCGAATGTCTTAATACCAACTTTTATAAAAGTTTTGAAATAATACTGATTTTTTGGGTAAAACTTTTTCGTTGCGGTGTTTCTTTGTTACCTAAATCTTTTAGAGAGACATTTTTCGGTTTTGAGTTTAATATAATCTCAAAATGGTGTGATTAAGACCACATGACCAAGGTTAGGTTAGGTTATTAGGGGTGTGCACAGCGTGAGACTGGTGCGTACACGGGGGCCTACTGGTCTCCTGATTCTCTATAAAATAAAAGGTAGCATCGATGCTCCTCAAAATTGCCGATTAACGTAGACTGGCTCGTTAAAGCTAGCCCTAAACGACAAACATATTTGCCGAACATGCTTGTGCGCGCTATAAATTCGTCTTGTAGGGGATGGTTTGCGAACTGTTCGCTGTTGGCAAAAATTTTCGATTTTCTTGTGTTTGTCCGTTTCGTTGTTTGCCATGTAGGGAGATGTTCGCGAACAATTCTCATTTTTTCTATGAGATAACCATAAGCGCAATGACTTGCTTCTCCTTTTGACTTCTTCACACTTTCAAGAATCAACACGAAATGATGTTCGCCAATTATGTGTTTGCCGTGTAGGGAATAACGCAAACGAGCATGTTCGGCAAACGTGTTTGTCGTTTAAGGCTACCTTAACGAACCAGCCTGTGCCATCTTTAAATTTCCTCATGTTTTCAAAAGAAAAAATTGCTAAGTGAAAAGTGAAAAGACTGCAGGAATAGTTTGTAAAGGCTTTGCAAAAATTTGCTTTGTGAAAAGTGAAAAGTTGATAAGTTGTTTTGTGGAATAGGGCCCTGGTGTGTTCGGAACAGAAAAAAATCGAGAAAAATGAGAAAAACAAAATGGAATACTTTAGAAGTTTTTGCAATCAACTCCTCAGAAAAAAATTTTAAAATTAAATTTTCTGTATAATTCGGTCATAAATGTTTTAATTCTTTTTGCAAACTTTCAAACAAGCATACGTCGAATTGCATTCATATTTCGCTCGAATAAAGTTGTAAAATGTTCAAATTTTGAAAAGAAATTTTTCTGATCCGCTTTTTTGGTTAGGATAAAGGATATTCCGAAATTTCGAAATCAATTTATAAACGAGTATAATTTTTGTTGATTGATAGAGTTTTTGCGGTGAGACCATTTGTTTTGTTTTCAATTATTAATTGCTAAGACTAAAGTCTTGAAGCTAAGCGATGTCACAAGACAAGTTAAAACAGTTGAGTTATGCAGTTTCTTTATATGAGGTTTGTAGCGCATGGAAATACCTATCTTAACACATACAAACAATAAAACATAAACGAATCTCAATCTGAAAATGAATACAGAGTAAAAAAAAAAAAAACAGAATGATCAACTACTAAGCAGATCATGCAGACCTACACCTTTGTATAATTACCTGAGATTCATGCCGAAAATTGTTGTTAGGTAAAGGGATTGAATTCGAAGATGGCGATCCGACTGCATCCATATTTTGAAGTTGATTATTTATTATTTTTATCCGGATAATATTATAATAAATCGATGAAGTTCAACAGTGTATTTGTTTCCAGTATAAATGTGGTGATGAGAACAAATAATTCATTTTCAGAACGATCATTGCCTGAACTTCGATTTTTCACGTATACAAATTTTATTGAAAACTTGATTTATTCACATACATATATATATTTTCACCATGGCACTCATACAAGAGACTTATTCATCTCACAATAAAGACTTAGTGACAACAAAAAAGAAACCACCCTTGGAGTGAAGAAAATCAAACGAAAAACTGAACATATCAATACCACGATGGCAATGCAACAGGTTGTGAACAACAGGCACTTGTAATTTATTCAAAAGGAGAGACGAAGAAGGCTGTACAATTTATTTTCTGTACGTTTTTTCTTGAGGCACATATTTATTTGGATGAATATTTTTCATTGAATACGGCACTTCACTTGAGATCACATAATTTTGCACTTTAAATGAAATTTTGTTTAGAACAATGGTTGGGATCAAATACGGTCGTTAATGGATATTTTCTTTTCGAATTCGTTTTACTTAATTTTTTATATTGATGCAAACCTATAATCCACCTCAACTTGTAGAAAAAAAAAACACAAAACCTCGACCTCTCTCCACGCAACGACAGAAACTATCTGAAATGGACGCTGGGCACATTGAGTGATTTAGCCAAGAATTCCCCTGCCATGGATTTAAACTATCAACTTACCACACCGAATAACCGCTTGAAGTAATGTTGCTTGCTTGACTTCCAAATTCCAATGTTAAGATACAACGATAGGTACGTAGTGGAGAGTTTTTCTGATTTTTTTTTTTTTAATTTTATTTTCATTTTTATTTTTGTGTGGAAATAGTAACGACGACTACAACGACAATGACAACAACCTACCAAACGACCCTACCCTATCTACCTAAGCGAAGCCACTGACTCATTGAAGAGCGAAAAGGAAATCAATGTTGATCGGACAGGTAGCCAAAACGAGAACGAACGAGCAACTTCGGTCGAGGAATGCAATCTATAACTGAGGATTTGGCATTTGTAGGGGATTGACGGGAAAGGAATGTCAGGACATGCACAATGCACTCTAGTCATAATTTCAACTCTGTTGTAATAGAGATTTTGAAAAGGTTGCTTGAAAATAAAGGAACAACTAACAAACGAGACGCAAAAAGGGAAAACAAACCACAACCTTCAACCCGCAGTCCATCAATAGGAATTAAATGTCTTTTAAATGTGCATTTGAAGAGAAGTCGCTCTATTAATTTTCAAGTTAATGCTGGACTTTCGTTTAGTGATGCGGGAAATCAAAGACTGTGAAAAAAAATCGCATTAGAAGTTTACAGGGAAGTACAGCTACAAAATTGCACTTTATAAATATATCTAAGAGCAAAGCAGTGGTACTAGGGGTAAGGCTAGTGATCAAAATATAATAAGTTAGGGTTAGGACTCCATGCAGGCTAATTTAAAATGGTATATTAAAAAAAAAAATTGCAACAAATGTCAAAACTCATAAGTCAACAGGTTGAAGTTCAATTTTTAACTAATGAACAGTTGCAGTTGCCCGTGGCTTAGTGGTTAGGTGCGTTGGCTGCTAAGTAGAGGGTCCGCCATCTAAGGTTTTTTTTTTCAACTAGTGCTAATTTCGTGAATGGTCTCATGTCTGATTTGACAGATAATTAGTTTTATCCTTCCGCTGAACGAATATGGTTGTGTACACGCTTGAACAACGCTGGGAAATATTGCGACATTACTTTGAAAATCATGGTAATGTTGCAGAATGTGTGCGAAAATTGCGTACGGATTTTTTAAGAAGAGAAGCACCGTCAGCTCCGTATGTTCGTTATCTTGTGAAAAAAGTGAAAGAAACTCGCATCCTCATCGATAAACTAAAGCGTGTAAAGCCAAAAACAGTGCGTACGCCCGAAAATATTGCTGCTGTGGCCAGGGGCTGATTAGCCCATAGGCTAATTAGGCTGCAGCCTAGGGCGTGAGGATTTCGAGGGCGCTGGCGGGGAATATTCACTGTCATCATACATACTTATTTCAACAACATACAAGTTTTTTTTAACAACGACACAACTGACAAGTGAAGTTTATATTATAAAAAAATCGAGATTTTCGTTCATTTAAAACAAAATGTATGTTTTCCTCGTTATCTGGGATAGATTGGCTATTGAGAAAGTGAACGCACCCAGTCTGTGTCAGTTTTTCTTTTTTCAACACACAAACACATAGAGTAAGAGGCGACCGTAAAATACTGACCCCATCCGGATATGGATAAATTTGGTACCAAATTCAAGGTCTAAATGAACTCTTTACGAATATATAGGGTTGCCTTGTTCAAATCGGGGCAAACTACTCGGCAACCCTACTACAATGTAAAAAATGCACAATACAAAAAAATACAAGTTTTCACTAAAACATTCATAACTTGATAATTTTTTTTATCAATTTCTGTGTTCTAGGTATATAGGAAAGCCTAACGTATGTAAAAAAATAATAAAATGTCAAAACCTATATAAAAATGTAAGGTTGAATATTTTAAATGATTATTTGGATTTAACGGCATCTCTCATTAAAATTGTGTTTTTGCATGTAAACCCATTTTTTTTATTAGAAAAAAAAATCGTAGTGATCTAAAACATACAGGGAATTACTGCCAACAAAATTCTCAAATTGAATCTTAGATCGGTTGGATTGAAAAAAAATTTCCGCTCACTTTATGACAAACCAAACTTTTTTTTTCAATTTTGAAATTGAGTGAACACATAGTTTCAAATTGCTATTATTATCAATTTTTCCTCGTAGCCCATATAAAGTGATATATGAAAAAAAAGACTTGAAATCGTTCTAAAAGTCACTGAAAACCAAATTAATTTAATCGAAAAAAGCAAGAGAAAAAGAAAAAAAAATACAACATATTCTTAAAAATACAAGAAAACTTGAAACTTTTTTTACGAGCTCTAAGGCTAGGCGCGCACATGCAACTTTTAGTTTCGAAACCGTTTTGGTTTCTAAACTGAGCACTATAGACTTATACGAGAGTCCGCGCACATGCAGAAACCATTCTGTCGCCCATTCGAGCAACTTTTTAGTTTGCGTTTTGACACAAACTAAACGCTCACCTCAAACCAATTCCTTTCTTTTCTTTCTCTTTCTCTTTTTTTTCATAAGCAAAAGAGTAGGACAAATTTGAAACTATTTTGTTTAGTGTATATGAGATAGAAAAAGTGAATAAATGTTTTCTGTGTATTGGTTTATTTCGTTGATTACTTTTGGAGTTGCTTATGTGCGCGATGTTTGGGCAACTAACGAACGAACTATTTGGTTTCGAAAAAGTTGCATGTGCGCGCCTAGCCTAACTCTACAGAAAAAAACGAAACGGTGTGGTGGCAATAATTATTTTTTTTATTTTTTTAATAAATTATAATTTTTCATAATAAATATGTATGAATGTATATTTTCGAAAACTACTTTTTTGAAAAGATTTTTTGTTCTTATTAATATTATACTATATATACCAATCGGTTGGAGACCTGTTTTTTTTTTTTTAAATATTGAAAGCTGACGAAGTCATAAACAATTTATTTATTCTTAGACCTGGAGGGGGCGCGTCCAGAGAATTAGCCTAGGGCGGTCAAAGCCCTTGATCAGCCCCTGGCTGTGGCAGAAAGTGTGCGTGAAGCGCCATCAACATCTATTCACCGTCGTTCTCAACAATTGAACATTTCGGAGACATCATTGAGACGAATTTTGCATAAAGACCTTGGTATGACGCCATACAAACTCCAATTGGTTCAGGAGTTGAAGCCAACTGACCATCCAATGCGTTTTCGCTTCGCTAAGTGGGCCTGCGATCGACTTAGAGAAGATGCCGATTTTGCCAAAAAAAAATCATCTTTTCAGATGAAGCTCATTTTGGCGGGTATGTAAACAAGCAAAATTGTCGTATTTGGGGCACAGAAAACCCGCACGCATACATTGAAAAACCGATACACCCAAAACAAGTCACTGTTTGGTGCAGATTTTGGTCAAGAGGCGTAATTGGTCCATTTTTCTTCGAAAATTAGCAAGGAGTGGCCGTTACAGTCAATGGCGATCGTTATCGGGCCATTTTGAACGAATTTTTGCTCACAAAAATTAAAGAGGAGGATATTGGCAACATTTGGTTTCAACAGGACGGCGCTGACTGCCACACAGCCGAAGCTACACTCGATGTTTTGCTCCCTGTTTTTGAAGATAGCATTATCAGCCGCAGGGCTGATGTCGTTTGGCCACCTCGGAGCTGCAATTTGACACCGTTGAACTATTATTTGTGGGATGCCGTAAGAGATAAGTGTTACGCCGACAAGCCAGAAACAATTGACGCTTAAAAGGACAATATTCGTGAAGCCATTGGTGAAATACAGCTGCACACAATCGATAATGTGCTTAAAAATTGGACCGATCGTGTAGGCTACTGCATGGCCAGCCCAGGCAGCCATTTGAATGAAATTATTTTCTATTATTTACCGGAAGGATTATACTTTCAAATAAAAAAAGAAATTTGAGAAAATATTCAGTAGTTTTTTTTTTATAGCATTTTCAAAAAAGAAAGTTATCTGGCAAAAATCCTCGTATCAAACCCTCCTAGTGGGTGCCGGGCGGTAATGATCACCACAGTTTTCTTGTGCGATGTCAAGAAGGGGATCAGCTAAGGTCAGGTTGAATTGTTGAGCCGTTTCTAAGCTCTTCAATAGTTTAAACCCTCAGCAATGCAATTTGACCATAGATACGGGGTCCCTAATTTTCAGTGGTGGTGTGAGCGATTTTCATAATCCGTGCCGAAGAAATGGAAGGCTGGGGGGTAAACCAGTCGCTAACGAGCTCATTCGGATGCCTTGGCAGGGTCCGTCTTACATCTTGCCTTACCCCGATATATCGGCTCTGCCGGGGCCGACCTTTCCCTTTCCGTACTACTCGTGGGACCAACATTAACTCTCAAAATTTTTTCCAGGACGATTTAGACATGACGAACGTAGGACCATCCGCCGACTATGAGGATGAACTTTTGGCCTCCAGTCAGGAGACCATTGTGGGGCAACCTGCAAAAACTGGAAGTGCAGCGAGTACCAGCCATAGTACTCCTGTGCCTCGATCTCAACCAATAAATCCAATTCCAAATCCAAATTCCTCTACCAGCAATGCCAGCCATAGCAATGCTGCTAAAGGAAAGAATAAAAAGTCGTCTGGTGTCCGCATCAAGAACCAGTTCAAGAAGGCCTCTTTCATTCTTAGCAAGATTGCTGATAATGAGAAGGCTGGAATTGTGCTGGAGAAGGATCGCGAGGACAAGATCATGTACCAAAAGATTGTTGATGAATACAACAGTCTCTTGGCTACAAAAAAGAAGGCCGACAAAAGAAATCGGTCTCGTGAAGAGACCGTAAAACCCTCAAAAAAGCCAAAACCAAATGCACCAAACTCTAAAAAAGATGAGAAGGCATCATCTTCCAGAGCGGCGCAACAGCGTACTTTAAGTGAGGTTGTCAGAGACGACCTCCAAGTATCGGTTGTGGATGAGCTCTCCACAAACAGCAGAGGTCTGCTGGCTGTGTGGAGTTCTATCGAGGCCAAGCTCTCGGAGATGGTGTTTTCTTACACAATCTCGGCAATAGAGGGTCCCTACCCTAGTTTTGACTCTGGCGAGGTGCTCAGGGGACACAGGGTAATCAAGTGCGATGACGTGTTTTCCAGGGATTTCTTTAGATCATGCATTGCTAAGATAAGCAATGACTGGGAAGGCTTGAGACTTAAGCTTATCCCAGCTAAGGACATCCCCAGACAGCCGAAGGCTCGCATTTGGTTGCCCCTCATGAGCATCAAGCCAAGCGGACAGGAGCTGATCCGTGGTCTTCAGAGGCTAAACCCGTTGGTTCCTATGCGTGACTGGACAGTCATCAAGGCTGAAGAGCCGCAGAAGAACAGCGCGTCCTATCTTTTGAGGATTAGCGAGGAAAGCTTGGGGGCCCTTGAGAAGGCTGAATATAAGCTTAGGTTCGGCATTAGAAATGCCAAGATTAAGGTCCTGCAGAGTCAGGGAGCAGACTGCGACAACAGTTATGGCAAAGTCATGACCGACGATGACATCATTGTTGCCGAAGTCCCCGGCGAGGCTCCGGGCCCTGAAGGTGCAGGCCCTTCTTCAGGCAATTAAAAACGCGCTGCGTTCTATACAGATTAATCTATACAGATTAATCTCGAAATGTGCCTCAGATAATCTAAAGGTCTTCCTGAGTCAGGAAGACTTGGACGTAGCGTTTGTACAAGAACCTTGGGTGAATGGCCTTAGAGTTCGAGGCCTTCTTGATCACAAATACGACCTTTTATATAAAATCCCTAATATTGACCAAGGTAAGCCTAGAACCTGCATTCTAGCTAAGAAACACTTAAAAGCTTTTTTGTGTCCCAACCTTAGCACCCCCGATCTGACAGTTGTCAGAACTGAAGGAAGGAATGCTGGCTTACTTCTGGCATCGGCTTACTGTGGCCACGACCGGCAGTCACCGCCGGAAGAGTTGGAGACCCTGGTAACCGCTTCCAAACATCAAAAGATAGGCCTCCTGATTGGGTGCGACGCCAACGCACGGCATTCTCTTTGGGGCAGCACGGTAATTAATGAACGAGGTGAGTCACTTTTTGATTTCATTATTAACAATAATTTAAATGTATGCAATAGAGGTAACACCCCAACTTTCATTTTTCCGAGCTCGGATAACTTCGAAGGTTGGGAAGATGTACTTGATGTTACTCTATCAAATAACAATCTGCATTCTATGGTGGAAAATTGGAGAGTCTCACTTGTGAATTCTTTTTCTGATCACAGGTGGATACTCTTCAATATAAATTTTGAGTCTGAAATTCCTCCCCCTCACAGAAATCCCAAAAAAACTGATTGGAAGAAATTCAGTCAAATAATTAACACGAAACTGCGTAACACACCAAATCGGTGTCCAGAGTCGGTAAGCGATCTCGAGTCTAAAGTAAAGACCTTCGAGGCAGCTTTTGACACGGCTTACAAAGTCTCGTGCCCTATTAAATACAGTCGCAAATCACTCCCTATGTGGTGGAATGAAGAACTGTCTAGTCTCAGGAAAAAGACTAGATTGATCTTTAATATTTGCCACAAACACAAATTTTACCAACCGTACAAAGACTGTCTAAGAGTATATAAGCGAGCCATTGCCAATTCTAAACAGCAAAGCTGGAGGGATTACTGCCACAAAATAGAAAACATAAAAGAATCCGCCAGGCTTAGCAAGATTCTATCGAAAGACCATTGTTGTCCTTCCTTTCTTAAAAAGTCTGGCGATTCCTGGGCAGCCTCTCCTGCAGAATCCCTAGAACTGCTGTTGGCGGCGCATTTTCCGGGTTGTGAGAATAACAACCCTCAAACTCTTAACTCTAATGGCGTGTCGACGGCGGATATATAACACATCGATACCTTGATAAATAAGGAAAATATTGCTTGGGCAATCAACACATTTTCCCCGTATAAGTCTCCAGGCCTGGACGGCATAATGCCGATCATGCTTCAGAAAACGCAATTTCTGGCGATTCCTTGGCTGGAGATGATCTTTAAAGGATGTCTCTGTCTAAATCATGTTCCCGAGTCTTGGAGACATGTTAGAGTAGTTTTTATCCCGAAGGTCGGCAGGCTAGGGCATGAATCCGCGAAGGATTTTAGACCAATAAGCCTTACTTCCTTCGTGCTTAAGACAATGGAGCGCATCCTTGATTACCATATCAGAGGCATTCTAGATGTATGTCCTCTTGAGAGTTCTCAACACGCTTACCTTAAGGGCAAGTCTACGGAGACAGCCCTACATGAGGTAGTGCGTACAGTTGAAAAAACCATACATTACAAAGAATTTACTCTCGCTACCTTCTTATACATAGAAGGAGCTTTTAACAACGTCTTAACAGAATCTATTCAAGAATCACTAGTTGACCAGGGTGTAGAGGACTACATTCGAAACTGGATTGTATCTATGCTCAGTGATAGAAGAATTCAAGCTACCTTAGGTAACACTTACCTGACCAGGCGCGTAAGCAGGGGAACACCTCAAGGGGGTGTTCTGTCCCCCCTTCTTTGGCTTCTGGTCATGAACAAAATTCTCATTAAACTGGAAAGATGTGGTGTGAAGGCCGTTGCCTACGCAGATGATTTGGTGATATTGGTATCAGGTAAGTTCACTTCCGTGATTAGTGAGATTACGGAGATGGCATTGCTAAAAGTTAGCAACTGGGCTACAAGCTGTGGCCTGGGTGTCAATCAAAGCAAAACTGAACTGATGCTCTTTACTACCAAAACAAAAGTACCACCCTTCACCCTCCCTCGCCTCAACGGTGAAACTCTTTCCTTGTCTTCCAGCACCAGATATTTGGGAGTAATACTTGACCCAAAGTTAAACTGGAAACTTAATATCGAAGAAAGGGTCAAGAAAGCCAGCATAGCTTTCTATGCCTGCAGTAAAACTTTTGGGAAGAAGTGGGGCTTGCAATCGAAGATAATCTTGTGGACGTATACAGCCGTGGTCCGTCCAATCTTGACCTACGGTTCGATTGTTTGGTGGCCCGCACTCAGCAAAGCCTACAATATAACTAAATTAAAAAAGGTTCAGAGAACAGCTAGTGTTGGCTCCACTGGAGCTTTGCGCTCATGTCCATCGGACGCCCTTAACGTTTTTCTTTACCTCTTACCAATAGACCTGCATATCAAATATCTAGTATCTTGCAGCGCGTTGAGACTTAGGGAATCGAATAGTTGGTATTCTAAGCCCTATGGTCATAGTAATATTACTAACCTCATTCCAGCGGACATCTTTTCGACAGAAACCGACTACTGCACCCCTACTTTGGACCTCAGTGCGGATTTTAAAGTTATCATCCCATCTCGAAATGAATGGGACGATGACTTAGTGACGAGAGGATTCGACACAACTATTTTCACTGACGGCTCGAAGATGGAGTGTGGGGTCGGTGCAGGAATTTTCTCCGAGTCTTTAAATGTTTCCAGGTTTTTGCGACTTCCTGACTTTGCTAGTGTTTTTCAAGCTGAACTACTCGCGATCAAGGAAGCATGCAAGTTACTAAAACTAGATCCAAATCAAATACAGCTATTTTTTCGGACAGTCAGGCGGCTATTCAAGCGATTGGCTCGTCCACTTCATCCTCCAAATTAGTTCAACAATGCCGAAGTGAGTTAGCGGGCATGAACATTGGACTCAAGGTCACTCTCATCTGGATTCCGGGTCATAGAGGCTATGAGGACAATGAACGTGCTGACGAGCTGGCTAGGCAAGGATCAGCCCTTCATAGCTCACTCGCGGAAAGAGTCAACATTCCTCTTGGTGCTATGAAGGGCAAGATCTTCTCAATTTTCCTCGCTGAATCAAACCACAGGTGGAACAGCCTAACCAACTGTATCATATCTAGAAGGATATGGCCCACCTACAACAAATCCCGTACTAATAATCTTATTTGCAGACCTAGGCAAGACATAGCCAGGGTCGTCGCTACATGCACCGGACACTGCCCTGTTGGAGAACACGCATCTAAGCTGGGCATCCCCCACAATACTTTCTGTCGTAGTTGTGAGGACCAGCGAGAAAAAGAAACTGTTCTTCACTTCTTATGCAAGTGTCCTGCCCTAGCCAAAACGAGAGCCAAAACATTGGGAAAGTCCTTCTTCAACGACCTCAATGAGCTCTCAGAACTGGAGGTCAAAGATTTGACCTCCTTTCTAAACGCAACAAAGTGAATTTGAGGCGCACTCAAAACTCAGTATTATATATAATCCCTCTTTTAACTTTACAGGTCAAGCGAGTATTTTATGGTATCAAAACGGCGCAACTCAGCGCTAATTGGGTCACCGAGCTAGATTGCTCGTGGCCACCATTTCAACTACTACTACTACTACTGGCGTTCTAAAGAACGTCGTCGGTTCGAGTCCTACTCGGGCCCATAAAGTTTTTATTTCACTTTCACGGGCGCTGCCTCTTGCGAAGAACTGACAAAACTTCCAAGAGTATCAATCTTTCATGAAAAAGTGCTTCTCAACTTTGACGTTCGGAATCGGCGTTAAATTGTATGTCCCCTCAATTCTTCACACGCACTCAGAGAATTGTTGATGAGAGTAAGCCACTTAAGCCTTGGCTCTTCAAGAGCTGTCGCGCCACTCTATTATTATTGACTAATGAACAATTCATCAGACAAAAATAAAAATTTTGTTTATTTTTGATTTTAATAAATGTCGAAACTGTAGTTTAAAAATATATCCTATGTTGTATTCAATGGATATAAACATTTATTTAAATTAATCTTCAATTCAACAAGATTTCGAAAAAAAAGCAATCAGTTGCCTTTCACAAATTCCATTAAATTGAATAGTCAAGTAAATCCGACAAGTGACTTTATCACATCATGCAAATAGTCCGCATCTTCAAAAGTCCTGGTTTGAAAATATAAATTCTACAAAAATAAAACACGAAGGCAAATAAAATCTAAATAAGAATTAGACCAAATGAAGACAATTCTGCCTTTGATGTGAAGTTGGTAAATATGTATACCTAACAGCAATTCAAGGCTTGCATGAGGAACACCAAATTCACACATTAAATCTTTGGTTTTCAATAGTGAGGATGAAAGAATCATACAAAAAAAAAATGCATGATTAGAATACTATATTTGAAACAGTAGGGTATCTCTACCCCAATTAAAAATGGGCTTTTAATTTGATATGAGATGATACTAACTCTAGTATGTATTCAAATTTAAGCAACTTGCACACTGCTTATTCTTTCTGTCACAGCCTTGCTAGTGGTTCACACTTACTAACGACCGACGAACGCATATAAAAACGATTGCATGTCTGTCAATGCACAATGTAAGCGCAATTCTACTGTATTTTCCTATACAAAGAGAAGCTAAGAGAGGGACGCTGATAAAATATGGCTTAGATAAGTTGAGGTAAGCACCAACTATTTGAGCAGGTTTTATGTTTTTTTTTTTGGAATCTTTCGTATGATCTGAAGAAACAACGTAAGGTTTTCAATTTTCTTGTTTTTTCACATATACAAATGCAGAATTTTTCAGATGAGAGTGAGAGGTGAGAGTAAGTGGTGAGAAAACGACAAACGTTACCTGGAGTACGTATTGGTGAAGTCTGAAACACTACGAAGTAGGGAGAACTCACCGCAGTCTCCACTAGGCCTAATGTTCGAAATTTACCTTGGACACCTTTTAATAGCTTAAGCGACTTGGAGTTCATCGCATTTAAAGATATATTTCTTACTACTATTTCTGTGAGAAATGAATCTTTTATGAATTGGCAACACACCACATCCAAGGTATTAAAACTTCAAAGCTTGATACTTTTTAAAAGTGAGTTTTTTTATTTTATTTTTTTTTTTTTTAACTCATGTGCTAATTTTATATTTCTGGTTTCGTACGAACAAAGTATGACAAACAGAATGCACAGCATGGTGAAAAACATTACCTGATACCGGTTATTTGCTTTTCTCATTTGAGCTTGTATAAGTTTGGTTCGCTTTGTAGGTATGAAATGATTTCATACTTACACTCAAATAAAACGATGACGGAATAAACTGGTCGAAGTTTCTTAAATTATGCAAGAAGTTGAAGAAGCACTGAATACTGGACCTCGATTTGCTTTTGTTTTGTGTTTTTTGTGCTTTTGCAAATTATTTGATAAAATTGGTTATTGGTTATTGGTTATTGAAAAATGTCCTTCACTTGGTTCTAGTTTTTTTACACTTCCACAAAACATTTTTTGTTTGCATTCCTTCTTATTTCTGCATTCACTGATAAATTAGAATTTATTTCTTATTCCAATGACACACTTCAAGTTTCTTCAGCTCTGCTAATATCTGAAAACACTTACATACTTTCTTTTGTGTTTCTTTAATCTCATCAATACATCTTACATTTTGACCTTAAAAGTGCCATAAACCACAGTTTAGACAATACATATTGCATTTCACATAAAGAATAAATACACATTAATCTTTACGTAGATAAAGATAGAAGTACGTCTACCACAAACAAGTTGTGGAACCTTGATGCCAAATGAATTTTAATGATTACTAACTCGACTTTCTCCTTTGCTGTTTTCAGAACACTACGAATGTGAGATTGTGAAAACAAATTAAATCAAATGCATAGATACATTTTAAAATGTTTTTCTATTCGAGGTCTGGGACTAAATTTATAGCCCTGCATTAACAGTCACACCTTTGTTCAACTGCTTGAATACCTAAACTCTTCTAGAACAAAAAAAAAAAAAAAAACAAAAAAACAAATATTAAGGAGTAAAAAAAAATGATAAAAATAAATAAGAACATAAAATGCGAATAGGGCAAGGAGAAGTCCTCATTATTACATCTTTCGGCAATTCGGAATTGGTACACAGAACTGTTCGATTCCGGATACCAAACGAACATGCAAAATGGTTGAAAGTATATGTATTTGTTAAACCTCATAAGCAGAATTGCAGACGACATGACATTGTTTTTATTTTATTTATTTGTGAACATGGCGTTGAGCATGTATATGTGCAAGTCATTTTCTGCTAATTCGGGAGTTCCTCAGGGTAGCCATCTAGGGCCTCTACTTTTTAATTTAGCTATAAACGATGCTCCGTTGTGTGTACGTAGTTACGTAGTAGCAAAATTCTCATCTTCGCAGATGATATGAAGATTTACAAAAACATCTCTTCTAGTAATGATCATATTCTGCTACAAGATGACATTAATAGTTTTATATTGTGGTGTGAGAAAAATAGTTTAAATCTAAATCCAATGAAATGGCAAACAATGACCCTTTCAAGGAAGCTTGCACCGTCTTCATATGACTACGCTATCTTATCTCACAGCACATTATAGCCCATGTAACTTCCGTTACAGATCTTGGAGTTTTTTTTACTCCTAAGCTAGATTTTTCTGTGCACATTAACAGCATTGTGAATAAAGCCAATTCAATGCTTGGATTCACAAAGCGTTGGTCAAAGGAGTTCCGCGATCCAAATATCACCCGCGCTCTATATAATTCCTATGTTCGTCCCCACTTAGAATACGCTTCCCAGGTTTGGTCACCTAATTACGATATTCATATTGAGAGGATTGAATCTGTCCACCGAAATTTTACTCGTTTTGCCCTCAAAGGTATCCTATGGAGTGATCCTTTAAATGTCCCCTCTTATAAAAACCGTTTATTAACTCTCCAGATGGAAACATTGTCAAATAGACGAAAAAACAATGACATGGTATTCTTCCATCAAGTTATAACTGGTGTAACAGATGCACAGGAACTGCTTGGCTCTATATCTTTCAACCATCAGGGTGGAGGTTATAATCTTCGCAGGAAGGATATGGTACAAGAACCTAAACATCGTACCAACTATGGATTTAATGAGCCCTTGACACGTATGAGTAGGCTTTCAAACTGCAACTCAGACTTAAAAAAAAAATAAATAAATAGAGTGGCGCTACAGCTCTTGAAGAGCCAAGGCCTATGTGGCTTACTCTCATCAACAATTCTCTGAGTGTGTGTGAAGAATTGAGGGGACCTACAATTTAACGCCGATTCCGAACGGCAGAGTTGAGAAGCACTTTTTTCATGACAGATAGATACTCTTGGAAGATTTGTCAGGTCTTCGCAAGAGGCAGTGCCCGTGAAAGATGAAGTAAAAACTTGGCCTGAGTAGGACTCGAACCAACGACGTTCTGCTTAGCAGCCAACGCACTTACCAACTAAGCTACGGGCAACTGTGCAACTCAGACTTATTCGATTTTAATCCAAGCAAGAATAAATTAAAACATTTGCTTAAGAGCAGTGTTCTACATTTTTAAATGTTTTTTTGTTTAATTAATGTTAATTATTTATGTATTAATCTTGTTTTGTTAACTGTCTTGTTTTTGTTCATCTACGTGAGTGTTTGTTATGTTATGTTTGCCTGCTAACAACTAACACTGCACTAAGTGATGAGCCGGTGGTATAACATAATCTACTATACTAGTAAACCATTGGTCGTAAGACTGTGCTTGCTATAAGCTCTCTTCGACCAATTCTGATAGTGTAAAAGTGTGTGTGTGGATGTATGCGTGATTCAGCGACACTGCAACGATTTGAAACTGAAAATAAATGTCTTAAAGTCGGAGACAATTTTCTTCCGGACTCCGTTGGCTAAGGCTTCGTGAGATACGTGTAAGAATTGGCACAAGACCTTCGACCAATTCTGATAGTGTAAAAAAAAAAAGATGGTCATTGTTGATCCTCACGGACAGGCATTGATAAGCAAAAGTGTAGTGAAGTATCTCGGTATCTGGTTGGACTAGTATTTATATTTCGACAGATATATAGATGCTGCTCGGACTAAGGCCAGAGGAGCCTTCGCTTTGTCGAAACGGCTGTTTTACAGAAGTCAGCTTGACCCTAGAGTGAAGGTAATTTGCTACATGGCCCTCATACGGCCAATGATCGTTTATGATTGTCCAGTGTGGTTCAACATAAAGTTTTAAGAAAAGGCGATTTCTTCAACATCATAATTGAAAAGATTGTGCAAAACTCCAACGTTTACTCCAGAAGCACAATCTTTCAAAAGTCCGCCCAGCTACTAGGATACGCAAACGACATTGACATAATTGGAAGAACACAGCGTGATGTCAGTGGAGCGTTTGCGACGGAGACGAGGAAGATGGGTCTAGCGGTAAATCAATGCTGTCAACAAGAAAGAACAACCAACATCGACGTCTTGGAGCAAACGTCAACATAGACAGATTTAACTTCGAGGTAGTTAAGGACTTCGTCTCCCTAGGATCCGCTATCAACTCAGACAACAACACCAGCGCTGAAATCAAACCAAGAATTACTCTTGCCAATCGCTGCTTCCTTGAACTTAGAAGGCAATTGAGTAGTAAAGTCTTCTCCCGAGCAACTAAAGTGACACTCTACAAAATCCCTATCATCCCGGTCCTTATGTATAGTGCAGATACATGGACCATGGGCTGCTTCGAGTGAAAAATTCTTCGAGTGATTTTTGGTCCTGTCTGCATAAATGGAGAATAGAGACGAAGATTCAATCAAGAACTGTACGAGCTGTACGAAAAGTTAAGGTCCAACGACTTACATGGTTGGGTCGTGTAGAGCGAATGGAAAATAATGTCTTCAAATCCAACCCGGAAGGACGTCGCAGAAGAGGAAGACCGCGACTCAGGTGGAGCACACAGGTACAGGACCTGAACCAACTTGGCGTGCGAAACTGGAGACAGCTAGCTAGGCACCGAGCTGGCTGGAGACGTTTGTTGGATGAGGCCCTGGTCCGACCTAGACTGTAGCGCCACCATAACACAACACTTTGTGGTTCAACATTGCCCCTTCCCAAATGGAGAAGTTTCGGGTGTTCGAGAGGCAGTGTCTTCGGCACTGCTGTCTCGGTTGATATCGGACACCGGAATCTTCTTATTTGCAATATTATTCAAACGAGGTTGTATACAACGAAGCGCAAATCAATAGAATTGCTAATTTCGTGATAAAAATTGTTCGGGGCCATATTGCGAGAGCTATGACTCCGACTAACAATTTGATTTTCGGGCCGTTCTATCCGAACGACAACTACTTCGAGAATGCACGCATCTGATAATGGGTAGTCCGGGGTGGGGTACTTTTGCTTTGGCCGGCTTACATATTTGTTTTAGTCTTAGGTTTTAGGTTTAAGTAAAGTAGGTATGGTGGCACTATAAAATATAAAAAAAAACAAAAAACAAAACAAAAAACACCAAAAAACATATAAAAAAAAAGTGAAAAAAATCAACAATAATAAGAATTTAAGAAAAAGACAATTACAAAAATCCACAACAGTACATAAAAGGACATACTTGTTTTGCCGCTGTGGTTGTTCTAGTTTTAAGTGGTTTGTGGGTAGAATATGTAATTTTAAGTTTTATTTTAAGGACCCTAGTATGTAAGTAAACCCCAAAAAAGTGACAAAGGTAAGGTGCGTTGGCTGCTAAGCAGATTGTCGTGGGTTTGAGTCCTACTCGTGCCCATAGTTTTTATTTCATCTTTCACGGGCACTGCCTCTTGCTAAGAACTGACAAAACTTCAAAGAGTGTCAATCGGTCATGAAAAAGTGCTTCTCGACTTTGCCGTCCGGAATCGGCGTTAAATTGTAGGTCCCCTCAATTCTTCACACACACTCAGAGAGTTGTTGATGAGAGTAAGCCACTGAGGCTTCGGCTCTTCAAGAGCTGTCGCGCCACCCTATTTATTTATTTTTTTTTTCTGCTCTTTTCAGAACAAGAACTGTCATCTTGTGCCAAGTGAACAAATTCAGAATCAGTTCCGGACGACCAACAAAAAACTCTATTAAGTTTATTATAAAGTGGTGGTCACAGGAAGTTAGATATTAGATCTGAAGTTTATTCTTGGCAGTGGAACATGGGTATTTTTTTAATTCTTAACTTCACGAATTCCATTGATGATTTAACGCAAACACTAAAGAACCGCTAAAGCTGCTATACAAAATGGTAAGGATTGTATAATTAATATGGCCAATGAATTCAAAACTTGGCTCCTAAAAGGTAACCCATTTCATATTATTAAAATCGGATTACAAGTATGATTAGAGTTTTACCTAAAACATAATATTACAAAGGATGAACTTCTGAAAAATACTGTTGAACAGGTTACCAATTTTTACGATGTGATCACTTGGTTGGTTTTGTCGAAATAAAATATAAATTTAATAAAAAAAAAAAAATTTAAAATATTAATGTGCCTTACTGTGTATTCATGCTTAAATTTTAGTTCTATATGGTCTTGATTGGAAGAAATAAATAAATTTTTCTTTTTGTTTTGCATTTTGAATCACGAAAAATAATGAAAGAGGAAACAAATTGTTCCTGAGGCTTGATTGCGTCCAGCCGTCTCGGCGACCGGCATGGACACTGGACAGGTGTGTTTTCCTAATTAAATGTTAGCCCGAAGTTATTCTTTTGTTAAGACTTAGTTACTGGCGCTGCAAACCTGAGTTCTTCTTCTTCTCTCCTGAATAGCAAATGCTCAAGTGTCCATCATGACTGGCCGGCCTTTATTCTCGTTGATTTTCTTTTTCTTATGAATTCAGAAGGAATAGACAGAGGTACAGGGTTTTTGATTTGACTTTATTATTAGATTATTTTTGCGATTTAAGTAGATTGCGTTGAATCGTCGTCGTCGTTCATCTGCCTCTGCATTATCATTGTCATTGCAACGGACCCCGGACGACGCGCCACCGTGCCGTCGCATCGCACCGGTTGCATGTGAAAACGGATGTACATTAAAATGAAATCAAAAGCAAAATGCAAATTGATGTCATTTCGATGAGTTGAACATGAAAACATATATTATGTATCTTAATGATGTTTCACGAACGTTGCCGGGAGGGTTAGTTTAAAAAAGAAACATGATTTGTTTTGTAGAAAATAATAATTAAAATCAACGGCTTTGCTTACAACGCCGAGGCCTTTTCGCCTGGCCGTGCTAAACCTTTTTGAAGGGCGAAAAACTTCATCTTTAATTTTGTTTATTAAATTTTTGAAGGAGTGGTTTTTGAAATTTAATTTTTAAAACTCAAAATTGTAAAAAAAAACAAAAATAAACAAAAATTCGAACTAATTAAAAAGTACTAAATTTGTTTATAAAATTCAATGCTGTTTTCATTTTCGAGTAATGAACGCCTCATTTCTTCACAAAGTTCTAAATACCCTTAAAATTCGATCTAGTGAATCTCGGTTTAATTTTAGAACTTAGTTTTTAGAATATTTGAAACTCGGACATTTCTTCACTCCGGAACGTTTCCCTAGAACTCGATCTAAAATCATCATTGAGTTCTACGCGCTTAGAACTTGTTATTTTTAGAAATACCCGGCAGTATTTTTTGACAGCGTTAAAATCAAAACCGTCATCATAGCGCCTAGATTGGAGTTGAAGGAAACCGCCTGTAGCTTAACAAATGATTTTATTCAATGTCCATTAATAGAAAATCATCAAAAATAAGATCCATTTTAGTCCTTATCGTCGTTACGTAATATGCTCTTTTATTTTATTTCGAAAATGATAATCAGCCTTATCATCAATTCCGCCCCAAGAGAATTCCGCCCGAACGAATTCTATTCGCCCGGAATTTCAAAAGCTATCGGGAATTTCGTCCGAACAAGATTTCACTTCGAATTTGTATTGACATTTTGAATAAAAAGATTAGTGATAGCTTGTAGAAGAAAACACAGTTTTCAAGGAAATAGAAATATCCCACATATTTCCCTTTCAAATAACCGAACATTTTAATTTTGTCTTCTTAACTTTCAATCCGGATTTCTAGTTTATTGAAGGAGTATTGTTTTTCAACTCGAAGCTTTCATTTTTTTATGCTATTGACGCGCAATTCGTAAGATATCAGTTTTATTGTTTATCATTTTGAAAACAAATTTAATTATATGGGAAATGTTTGCTCAGTTTGCTATCACTGCATTGGAAACATCGATGTCAATGTGAAGTATTTTTCAGTTTAAATAAATTGATAATTGATCTCAAAAGGTATTTTTAAAAAAAATTTATTTGAGATTTCAACTACCGACGAAAGTTGATGTTGAACACATGCAGTTCGTTGTTAATCTTTGGAAATGCAGTCATAAGGTAATGAAAAGTATTGCACTATGAAAATTCAAATAGAGAATTTTATCAAATGGCTAACAAACGGATATTTCGACCAAGTTAGTGATTTCGGCAGATGCACCTGTCCGCTAGCTTGTAGTGTGCTCATGAAATTGAAATTGATTTAGTGTCCGATTCATTTGAAGTTCAAACGATTATAAATTGTTAACGTTTTAACTCGAATTTTGTGATTGTTTATCTTTTCGCCACCAAAACAAAAGTGAAAATCAAATATCGTTCGATTTCGGGCGGAATGATTGATGCCGATAAGGGGAATTTTTCGAACATAGATTTTTTTTTCGCCTGGATTTTTCAATAAGGGAAAAGAAAAAAAGGGATTTTTATCGGGCGGAATTCATGATAAGGCTGAATAATTTCAATTCATTTCGCTCGTTGAAAAAAAAACGAAATTGAAAATAAACCAAGTTTAAAGGCACTACCTAGACCCCCGAATTCGAGGGTCTTATTTTATCGGAGTTCTAACTATAACGAATTTTTAAATTGGGGTTCTAACGCGTCGTCGCGTGGGTCGTTTAATTTTTGTTTTTAATCAAAACTAAGGATAAATTAAAACATAGAAATAGAGTGGCGCAACAGCTCTTGAAGAGCCAAGACCTAAGTGGCTTGAAGAATTGAGGCGAACTACAATTTAAAATAAAATTTTGAAAAAAAAATTAATTCCATTTTTTCAAAGTTTTGGGTTTGAAAATTAATTTTCAAAAACTATTCTTTCAAACAAATTCATTTAAAAACAAAATTAGAGAAGAAGTTTTTGGCTTTACAAAAAGGTAAATAACATAAATAAATAAAATAAGGGAGGGGGGTAATAGACCTCCGCCCCCCATCCCATACGATTTTTTCTTTTCTCCACCCAACCTATAAACTCTAGGTTTTTGGCACAACGTTCTTGAATCGCCCTTTCAAATCTGCTAAGAGGTGTGATATTGGGCCACAAACCGAGGAATTAACTTGTACACCATTTCAACTGAGAATAATTGTGCCGTGTAATAACGCCAAGCGAAATTTTTAACTTTTCATTATCTTCCTCAAAAAAAAAAAAATAGTAGTATCTATTGTTTCAAATTAAATTTTGCAAAGAGAAATGTCTTCATGTATTGAACCAATTTTACTTGCATGTTCATGGAAAAAGAATGAATTATCAGTTGATCGTTAATCGCTTAAAGTTACGTCAATCGGAAAATGACGTGGGGCATTGTCGGATAGTTGATTTACTAAGGCGGCAAATTTTTGTTTTGTATACGAAAAATCAACTTCCAAGACCGTTGAACGATATAACGTTTTACCATCATACCTGGAAGTTCCAAACTCAGATATCAGCAAGCCAATGATTGCAAAATAGGGTGGTTCATTGTAAGGTTCTATTATTTTCAGCAAGTCAACTGTTGTGTTAGACTTACAGCCTGATTCTCCCCCTTGTGAGGAATCAGAAGTCATAAGCCCTTGTGACTATTTCTTGTGATGATTGTTGTGATTTGATAACATTTGTCGGATTCTCCCATAATCCTCACAAGAAAAGTCACAACGAAACTCACCACAGCCAAGGTGAATATGGAAATGTCATCAGCTTCTCATTGAAAAAATTTAAAAGATTACAAATTTGCCAATCAACAACTCAGCTCTACAATATGTCTTCAACAGGTATGATAAATTTTATAGAAATGTTTATAATTGAAGTTATAAATAAATAAATTAATATATTTTCAGAAGCGAATCGCGATGGTAAGAGGACTTCGGTGGAGCAACTTGAATATTCGTGGCATTCATGACCGACCACCCGCAGGTCATGGCCAACAAAAATGACCCAACCTTTCCGAAAAGGGTAAAAAAAATTATGGGGTCAGCTGGGAGAAGCGTTGAATGCCATGAATGGGCCCACCAGGCCAGCCGCAAAATGGAAGGAAGTATGTACATAATGTAATTGTTACAAAAAAGGCAAAGTATTTAATTTTATATCATTTAAACACTCTCTCACTGGAAAAATCTGCTACGTTCCCGGGCAAGAAAGGCAAGAGTCGACAGGCTCATAACTTCTTAAGGCTTATAGGCTTCTTCAAAAATAATCGCTGCAATCTTATCAATTTTATTAGTTTCTTTCAAATGGTGTGCTGTTGTAAAATTCTTACTTTTCATTTACGGAGGAAACTTAGTCAATAATATGCGCCATAATCATTTCAACTTCCATTTTTTTCACTTCTCAAAAATCAAAATGTCAAATCTCAAATAGTTTGCTAGTTATGACCTGCTCTAAAGGAGATCACAATTTTGATTGTTTTTGTGACTCTCACAAGTTGTGACTTTGGGAAGAATACGAAAAAGTCACTAAATCAATTTCACCTCTTCTTATGACTTGTGAGGTATCAGTGATGATGGGGTGAATCAAGCTGGTAGAAGTCTTCAGAAAACATTTTTGACTAGAAACTTAAGTTGGCCTTATTTCACTTTCTGAAAGTGAAAAAGGGCCAGCTTAAGAAAAGTCGGTTTTAATTCACTTTAAGAAAGTGAAATACGGCCAATCTCTTCAAGTCGGCGTTATTTCACGGCACCCTTAAAATCGTGTTTACCGGCTCCTAGGTTGTTAGGAAAAGTCACTTAAAATTTAACAATTTTGAAAACGAAATATGGACTTTACTCTCTTTCTATATGGATTTAATAATTGTATCATGGTGTAAAGTAAATATGTAAATAGGTAAAATTATTACTGTTTATAGCTTTACCTTTAATGGGTTTAACAATGGAAAATTTATGAAAAAAGTGGCAAGGATATCACAAATTTAAATTCTCTTAGCCATGCATTAATTTATGTAGTTTAAACTCAACATTTCATCTACTTGAAAAAGCACGTAATTACAATTAAGCTTGTCTGCCCTGAAAAAATTTACCACTTCAATGGGAGTTTTTAATGAAACATTTTTTTTTTTTTTCAAAAAATTTAAATCCCAAATGCCGGCAGACTCAATTAAAAAAATGTTCCATCTTATACCAGAGTCCATATAACGTATAGTGACAGGATCTCACTCCTGATGGGGCTTTAGGCACTCAATATCCTCTACCTTAAAATCTGGGGTTGAAACAAAACAAACGTCATGTCCATCGTTCGTTGGCTACTCGTCGCTCAAAAAAAAAAAAACCTACCCCTTTATCCCTTAAATTGGCAATGCGATTCCCCCAATTATAGGGATTTATTTTTTTATATTGTATTTTTTTTTTATCATTCTCCCTAATGGAAAATACACAGCGCACACTTACCCTTTTCTTTTTGCGATGTGATGAATGTGGTGTTCCATGTCTACTTCCACTGGCGCTCGTTTGTATTTCATTTCTTATCAAATCGTCAACATTTCGAATATACCCCAGACTATTGCTACGGGAATGTGGTTGAAGGCTTATTCTACCTCTATTTTCAGCCCCGCCGCCACCATCTGCTTGAATCCAATAGACTTGATTTGGAGTCGTCGAGTTGGCTGTAGAAGCAGTAGACGCTGCAGCAGCTATAGACGCTGCTGTTTCGTTTCGTCGTCGCCTATGCGACGACACACTTCCATATGGAATGTAGTCGCCAGCAATGTGCACTTTATTGGTTGCGTTTGCTAATGGAAATTCATGCACTTCATAGGGAAAGCGCGGATCCATAGGTTGACCAGGTTGACGGGGATACATGTATCTATCACGTATGAACATTTTCGATGTATAAATGCGATCATCGAATGGATACAATGCCCCAATAGCACCATTGTGACGTACAAGAGTTGGAACATAGGGATTACCAACTCCTGTTCGGATGACACGCGAACCGAGGCCAGAATGTCGTCGTGAGCCTTGCGAAGTAAATGAAGAAGTTTTTGCTTTGAAACTACGACGCCTAGATGAACACTTTAAGAATTTCATTTTGAACTTTATACTCTTGAATATCACCACAGAATTACGCCTGATGTTATGCAGTGATATTAACAACTTCCAATAAAAGTAAAGCCAAGTCTGTTTTTATTTTAGGTTAAAAAAAACTATCATTTTTAGAGGTACACATTCTGTCCGTTTGATAGCAAGTATGATGAATATTTGTGGCGGCTTCAGGTGGATTTAATAAATTTCAAATTATTTGCGCATGATAACTGTTCAAGTGATCAGATTGGGGAATGGAGATATACAGAACGAAGCACCAGTCATATGGAATACTGCACTGTTTTGTTTAGGCATGGAATTCGTTTGATATGGTCTTAGGTTTCAAATTTTTGTATTCAAGGAACCATTGTTGAATTATGAAGGTTAACATTTTGTTCATCAATCACCCCCAAAATGTTTGATGTTTAATTAAAATGGATTTCACAATGGTGTTCTAAGAACATTTTTTTTTGCTGTCTGTTAATTTTACTTTAATTTAGTCCGAATTTCTACAACCGTTAATTATAAAGGCCTTTCTTAAACTGAATTGAAAATAAAAACACTGCCATTTACAACATTTGCTTGTCTTCTTTGTCTAGGTAGCCCTTAGATCGATATGACATTTTTTTACATTTCATTTTAAGTGTCTAGAGTCGGTCAATGGAAAAAAGAAATTAACAAGGTAGAATCAAACGGCAGCTTTTCATAGACTGGCGTAAAAAAAAAAAAAATCCAATTTGTCTCAATACTTTGACGCGGCACAGTTGCAAATAGCTTTTTGCATTTTCTTTTTTCTGGGTTACCCTATAAATTGGCTAACTTACAGACATTTAGAGAACAAACGAAACATCTCTTTTGTGGTCAAAAAACAACAATAAACACACAAAAAATATTCAAGTTATTTAATTATTTATTTTCCAACGACCGTTTTCGGTTAATAAATTTATTCAATGGTTCGAAGCACACACTTTTTTTTAAATTTGGAAAAGGTCAATACTCTTTCTTTGCACTTAAACGAAACCCTTCACAAAAAGGGGCGGATTAGTCAAACAGATAGATGATGTGGTACAAAACTTTGTAAAAAGTACAGTTTTTGAGGGTGGATAATCGTCTATACACATTTACACAATTTGCTGCCTTATGCATTTCAGGAGGTAGAACAACAGTTGGATAGAAAAATGTAATCTTTAACTAAGCTTACAAGAATGGGGGATGTTTTTTTGTTGCAGGTGAACGTAATTTTTCGCACTTTTTAGAACATAACGAATTAAAAAAAAAAAGAAAAAGTTTAAAAGGTAGTCGACCCGATTGTTCATCGAACTATCTGTGACATTCTCGATTTTAAACTGACACAATAATCGTCCTCAATCGAAACGAAGACTTCGAATCAATATCTAGCTTAGAGATTGGGTAGAATCCACAAACAGTTTTATTAGGCACCAAAGCCGATGGAGAACTACCACTTCAAAAGCAAAATAGAACAAGAACTGACAGCTTCAACGAATATGTCAGTTGTCGTTGGAAGTATTGTTTTCCAGCTCTCTGATTTCCAATGTTTAATCTATGTTTTGCTATTTTATGAATGAATAACAATCATTTATCCACCCCTTATTTGATGTTTGCAGCAAAGAATTCGAAAAAAGTCAAAAACAATAACTTAGAGAATCACGTGTATTTGCATAATCATCAAGGGAGATGGTATTACTTTTTAAGACGGCGACCGATTTAACAGCTGTCAAGTGATTTATTCTCAGTTTGGTTTGGCAATTCATCATGAATAGACTCACGCCTGAACAACCCTGGCAAATAGTGCAAGTTTATTTCGAAAATAATGGTTCTGTGCGGAATACGTATCGCGCACTACGTCCATTTTATCGTCGACAAAATCGTCCATCAGAGCAGTTAATTCGATTAACTATGGAACGTTTTCGCGCCACGTTTACTCTTATCTCCCAGAGACACAGAAAAAGCTATTGAGACTGTAAAGCGTAGCATTGAGGAAGACCCGAATGAGTCCATCCGCCATCGAGCACAGGAATTGGATCTGTGTCCATCCACTTTATGGAAGATTTTGCGGAAGGATCTTGGTTTGCATGTTTACAAAATCCGACTCGTGCAAGAATTGAAGCCAAACGATCATCAAGCAAGGCGTAGATTCGTCGAATGGGCCCAAAACGAGATGGCCGTTGTTCCCGATTTTCATAAGCGAATTTTGTTTAGCGATGAAGCGCACTTCTGGTTGAATGGCTACGTAAACAAACAAAACTGCCGCATTTGGAGTGAAGCTAATCATCAAGTGTATGTCGAAACACCGTTACATCCAGAAAAACTGACTGTTTGGTGCGCTTTATGGGCTGGTGGAATCATTGGTCCGTACTTGGACCTGTGAATTGGCCTCCAAGATCTTGTGATTTAACACCGCTAGACTATTTTCTGTGGGTTTATGTAAAGTCATTGGTCTATGCGGATAAGCCACAAACGCTTGACCATTTGGAAGACAACATTCGCCGTGTTATTGCCGATATACGGCCACAGATGTTGGAAAAAGTCATCGAAAATTGGACGTCCAGATTGGACTATGCCAGAAATCATATTTAAAATGTAATGCCACAAGATTATCTTTCGAATAAATAAAAAAATCATATCAATCGAATATTCCATCGTTGTTTTATTGCAATTTAAAGTTCTATACTTCTAAAAAAAAAAACACCCTTTAGTAGCGTACGTGATAAAATACAAGCTTGTAAACCAACCTATTTTACATTACATTACATTTCACAGTACTTCGCACATAAATGTAACGAACTACAGACACATAGCAGCACTGGTGACTGAGACCATCGGCTGGGACAGAACAATACATTAATACAACAGAGAGAGACAGATAGACACATAGAAAGAAAGCACACATAACAGAAACCTACGTGGCTCAGAGGAGGAGACTTAGATTTGTATTGTCTCATGTTATCGCACAGGTGGCCTCAGATAAGCTGGCGATTTTTGTAGAAAAAGAATGCTGCTGAAGCTGGGGTATGAACCCGTAGCGTTCGGCTTAGCAATCCACTACTCTATCCTCTGAACCATGGCCACCTGCACCAACCTATTTTTTGTCGACCATTCGACTGCTCTCGCTTCATTCAGTGTGTGAAAATGACTTAGTTGGAAATAAGATATTACTTTTGAGGCATGTCCTTCTTCTCTTCACCGCCCCACTTCATCGAGATCTTGAACTCATAGCCTCTTAACTTTAAAGCGCCTCGATGAATACCACCCCGGATGTTGCTGGCATTTTTGTTAAGAAGGCAACCATGTTTATTCGAGTCTGAGAAGCGGATGCATTGTGTCTTCTATTAGCTTATTTGGTGTTTGTAGATTTGACGCTACAATGACGAATTTAGTGGTGTTTTGAGTTATCTTCGCATATAGGTAACATAGCAGCGATCCTCTAATTTACGAAGTATGCTTTGTGGCCATTGGGTTGCTGAAATTTTTTGTGCAGAATTTATACTACTTCGAAATTAAGTTAATTTTCATGCGTCTGGAAGAATGTGTATTTCACGCCTGTCTTCAAAAAACGGGGTAAGTCGCTTATTGTTAAAGCTTTCTTGTACACATAAACTATTTGCACAAATAGTAAGCGACGGTTTATAGTTACAGTACAAAACATCCTATGCAGTGAATAACATTGCAGAGGCGATCAACGGTCAAGAACTTTCTTGCGTTTACGCACACATTTTTTACTCTTTTGGAAAATGGACTTTGTGTTCACCGAAATTCATGTGGCTATCCCTCTGGGCTTGCAACATGGATTTTTTCCTACCTTAAGAATATAGAACTTTTCAAGTAAGTTCAAGTAAAGTTCAGAAATATATTTTCGGCAAACTTTCACAGCAAAATCTTATGTTCCACAGGGTAGTAGTTTAGGGCCTCTTACATTCTTTTATCGATTAATGATGCACCGCTATGTGTTCGAAGTTCCTATTTTTGGAGATCATCATGTAGATCTCTTAGAAGATAATAGATAACTATGATCGCTTTCTATAGCAAAATGATATCAAAAGTTTAAACCTTAACCCGTCGAAATGTCATAAAGTGACATTTTCATAGGAAAGAGCAAATTCGACTTATGAGTATACTATATTTCAGAAAATCTTCTCTCGTATGCTGATTGTTTAGACCGATACAAATCTGGTGAGTGTGCTAGCAACCGATACCGGTAAAATGTCGGCCGATTTTATTCCGGCCCGGCCGTCCAAAATCGGTGTGCGTGCAAGTAGTCTTAGGGTGTAGCAAAATTGTAGTCTGTATATTTTGTTTTTTTAGTGCAAGAAAATGTTACACTTTTTCAATTTTGTAACGATACTAGACCATATTAGTCGAATCGTGAATACCCCTAAAGCCCCTTTTAGACGATCAATTCAGTCTCAGTTTCAGTTGAGCAATCAGTTAAGCTTTCAGTCAAACTGATGTGTAAATACATTTCAGTTGAGTTTTCAGTTCAATCTACATTAAGCAATAATTTCCGGTGAGTCAAGATTTAAAATTGGCGCGGAAAATGTCAAATCGAACGGACAATATGGTTGAATTTTTGGAAATTTATCGGATATGTCCATTAGGGTGGTCCTTAAGATAAAATTAATGAAGACATCCGATCAATCGTCTCCAAATAAATAAAAAAAATCCTTTAATTTTTTCAGTTTTTTTATCTATACCCCTACATCAGGCCCTGTATCGAAGTAAAGACTTTGCGGCTGATTTTTTCATTATGCCCGCATATCTCCATTTCGGCTTTACCGATTTTGTTAAAATTTTGCACAATTATATTATTATAATGTTATCATCCTTAGTGATATGGCATTCTAAGATATTATTTTAAATATATTCTTCAATAACAAAAAATCGGAAAAGAGATCCATTTTTGTAGTACCTTTTGGGTTTATAACACTCTTTTCTAGATTTCTCAAAAACGGTTCAACCAATTTTTTGGATATTTCGTCAACACGTTTATATGCAATGTCTTAATAATGTTGCATTCCAAAAAAAAATCATAAGTGTTTTAATTTCCCTGATTTTTTTTTACAAGGAAATTAAAACACTTATAAAATTGTGACTAGTTGCAAGAGCTCCAAATAAACGCTTTCACTCATACGTAAGTAGTTTTACCAATCACCATGTTCAAACCTCAATACCCTCATTAAATTAACGTGTGATAGGGTTCGTCTTAACTAATTGCTCAACTGAAACTGAGACTGAACTGAACGTCTAAAAGGGGCTTAATGTTTATGTTTTAGTCAACGAGCAAAATAGTTTAAAATAACACGAAACGAAAATAATAATTGTTCGCTACTTACAAAAAATTCGTCCTCAATTACTGGATCTGCCAGCATCTCAATAGCCTCAGTCATGGAATGACACGTCCGATTAGTGTTTTTCTTTTTCTTAAGTTTCCTTCCCAATGTTGCCGCATCACTAAATCGATGCAAGAGCTTCTCACGCTTACGGACCGCAGTCGGACTAGTTGTTGGACGTGCATGACACAATAACGACGAATAGTTACTTGATATTGTCGAAGGAGCTTGATACAAATTCTGTTGTGGTGTACTCAAGTTCAATGCGGAATCCAGCCTTTGTATTAAATTGTATTCTGTTTGTGGAAATTTGCTTGGAATTGGCGAAGGAGCGGTGATCGATGAATTTATTGATGATGTGTGTGACAATGATGGTTTTGGGGGTGGTGGTGGAGGTGGTTCCTTCATCAAACAGATTCGTCGAGGTGCAGCCCTCGGCAATGAGTTAGTTGTTGAACCACTGTAACTAACCGCTCGACGCGTACGGTCAATGTCCTTATCTCTGAAAACAAAAAAAAATGCATACATGAAAATAAATTACCGCACCACAAAACCACAAAGAAGTGCCCTTCTTACAGATACAGATGTCATGAATAAGAGCAAAGTATGAAAGTATCGATTTCAGTAGAAAAACTCGAAGTGACAATGCCTTTCCGGACTGGGTTATTTTACAACTAGTAAATATTATAAAATCCTTTATTTCATTACTATGGAATACAAGATTTTCTCAGAAACAGTTCGGTAAGGGAGAACTATTAGACCCAAAAACAATGAAGAAAAAGGCCCGTGGTTCAACTGACTTTGAAAAGAGGAATGAAATCGCAGTAGTGCTTTGGAACAACAATTCAATAGTTATAGTATTGTCGAACTATTTGATGGACCAACCAACAAGGTAGGCAAAACGTTATGAGAGAAAAATAAGGGGAATTCCAATGTCGAATGTAATCTAGCGGTACCTACAAGAACACAATGGGTGGAGCTGACTTATTTGACAACGCATCAAGTCAACTATCGGATAAAGGCTCGATGAAAAAATGGTACTGGCCGCTTCTATCTTATGGACTGGATGCAGCTTTGGTAAACGTATGGAAGCTTCTTTGCGTTTGCAAAAAAAATTACACAGGAAAGTCCAAAGCCACAACTGCATTTTAGAAAAATAGTTCATTTCCATGGCACCACACACTTTTTGGTCAAAGCAGAAAGACGGCTTCGTTGCACTGCAAAGGAATGATTGTTGGAGTGTAAGTACAATCTGATTCTTTTGGCATTACAAAAGGTGTTTAAGTATGTATTAGTATCGTCGACACAAACAGATCTGCGAGAGCTTTCTATGCTCAGTCGAATGAATCGAGAGGTAGAGGACAGTCGCCTGTAAGCGTGCGCCGCAGACTTGTTCCAGTGATTATTTGTTTTCTTCTAGCATGTATACATATTACAATTACTATAATGTTAATTTAAAATTCTTGTTAACTAAAGCCCTTGATCATATAACAAGAATTTATTATTTTTCATCACATGTAAGAATTAAGTCTGTTAAAATTTATCATACGAAAATACCGTTTAGACTTTAGAGTACCATAAATTTTGCTACTGTTTTCGGCGAAAAAAATGAAGAAATAACGAAGCCATTCACGATAAATCTTGACAGAACAAACTCCGATTGTCAAATAATCAACACCCCTCGCAGAAAAATGGCGCTTATATTAGCTGGGGAGAAGGAAAAACCTGGCAAGGAAGAAATTTTGAATCTTATTCATCAGGGAGTAATCAGACCTTTAAGCAGTTCATATTCAAGTCCAATCCACATGGTTAAAAAAAAAAATGATTCTTGGAGACTCGGTGGAGATTACCGGAAGACAAATACCCGCCACCACTAATAGTAAGTCCATTTTCACTACTATTGATTTAGCAAAGCATACCATTAAATACCAATGAACAATGAACAATGAATACCTTGTTATGTAATTTGGATTACGGAATGCCAGTCAAACGCTCCAAGGTTTTCTCAATTTTTCGAGATTTTAATTTTGTGTTCGTTTACATTGATGACATTTTAGTTATGTCCTCAAACGAGGAAAAACACAAAGAACATTTTTGTCAAGTTTTCGAACGTTTAAAAAAGAGAGCTCTTACTGAAATGCAATTTTGGCAAAACAGAAGTTAATTTCTTGGGTTATACTATTAGCAAACATGGTCTTCTCCCAATAGAAGCTATTTAAAATACCCAAAACCTCAAACAGTTATGGAGCTTCGTATATTTTTTTGAAAGATAAATTATTATAGACGTAGTATACCGAAAGCTGCAGTCATAATGCTTCCCCTTCACGGTTTTGAGAAAGAATCTAAAAAATTTGTCGTTTTTTTTTAGATACAAATCAATTGGACAGAAAAAGCCAATGATGCATTCGATGAGTGTTAACATCGTTTCCATTAGAACCGATCACAAACCTTTAATTAGGGCTTTAAGTCAACATAAAAAAGCTGTAATTTTTTTATTTTTTTCGTATTCTGCGTTTTGAAAAATTCCACGCCCATCAAGTTAGCACTACCACTTTTTAATTTTCAAAAAGTAATTACCTATGCAATTAATTGTCGTGAATTTGTCGTGAAACAAAAAAATTTGTCGCGTACTTATTTTAAAAGTTAGCCCCTGGTAGTGGTAACTTGATGCGAAAGTAAGCACTACAACCCCAGATTAGCTTAACTGGACACGTAAACCGAAAACTGAGTATGCAGATAATTGTCGTGATTTTGTCGCTGAAAAGAAGCGAAAAAAAAAATCCTGACTGCAATCACAAAATATTACCATGTGTTAGGGATTTTTTTCTAAATTTTAAATTTTTTTCAACTTCTTGCCCAACACTATAATAAATTTTGTTATAATACAATAAATATCGACAATATAAATCAAAATATTCATTAAAAAAATATTCATTGAAAAATGTTTAAGTTCTTAGAAAACGACAACTGTCTTTTTTTTAAAGAACGCAGCACTATATGATTTCAGATGTAAGAAAATCAGTTGTCGTGTTTTTAAGAACTTGATATTTGAAATATCTTGAAGTTCTTAGAAAATGACAACTGCAATTTTTTTCAATCGCAGCATCCTATGATTTCACTTAACTGATGCAAACAGCTTTTGGAACAATATTTCTATTTTTTCATAAAGTTACTAACATCGGCAAGTGCCAGGTCGCTAGAGAAAACAAAGTTAAAATGGAAGTATCTCGTCGCGGTAAGCAACCAACTGTTTCAAGTGATAAAATCATCACAATAATATTGCAAAAAAAAAAAAATAATAATTAATGGACAGATTGCAAGTGCGACAAATTATATCTGGGAAAAGATTTCCGCACATTTAAACCAAAAACTAGAACCAACCAGTGTACACTCTAACTCTATAGTGGTTAATAATAGGTATTCAATTTGGGACCAATTGCTGGGCTATAAAAACGAATCCGTGGTTAGCGAGTCGATTGTGTCTCAATTGAATTCAACAATTGAGTCGGAGGAAAATATTTCCAAGGACCTAAAGTTTATGTTAAAATTAGAATAGTCCATATTTCGAGACTTGGTGCCTGAAACGTCGTATTTAGTAAAAAAAAAAAAAAAAACGTCGCATCCGCCACTTCACCATTCTAAAGCCTCAGTAATGGACGAGCTAATGGCTGAAATGATTTTTGAGAAAACCCAGACCCGACATGGTTTTCACTTTAAAAATCATTCAATCAACAGAGAAGCCACCCATGGATCACAGGTAAGTCAGAATTTTCAATTGACTTCATATCGTAAACATAATAAATTTATGAAAACAAAAATAAATTTTAAAATTGCATTTCATCCCAGTGTGAAATTAGGAACATTTAATTACATTTTAATGTTTTTTTTTTTTCATCTGATTGAGAAAGTTTAGGCAAATTATTTTTTTTGTATGTAGTCCAAGCCATTGAAACAGTTTCGACCATCCGTCAAAGTTGTTGGAATCGGCCAGGACTGAGAAAAAATACTTCAGATTGTTTCATTTTACCTCATTTTTTTTTTGAAATTTGCTTGTAGGAACGATATTTTTTTCCAATTGTTGTTTATGAAAATTTTAAGTGCAGCATTCAAGACGATCGATGGCTCAAGTGAATTAAAAACTTTCGACCACCTTTCTTTCTTTTTTTAATTCGCTACTTACCAGCGACAAAATCACGACAATTATCTGCATACTCAGTTTTCGGTTTGCGTGTCCAGTTAAGCTAATCTGGGGTGGTGTGCTAACTTCATTTAACAAAACAAAAAAATTCAAAAAATTCCAAATTTTTTACCTTTTAGAATAATAATCTTTAATGGCACTATCACTACTGCGATCCAGTTTTCTATTTGAAAACTACTGCACCTACAATTACATGCAATTTTTCCTTTGAAAAACAATGAGTTTTCCGAGTTCTTTTCGAAAACCCATTTTTCAATTTTCCAGTTTTCCATAAGTTCGTTTAAGTTAGAAAACGTTTGTATGGTAAAAAGAAAAGGGCTGTTTTTAGGGGTTTCCGGTAATTATTCGAATTTTTCTAACATTTAAAAATAGAATTGGCTAAATTGGTTCAGGCGTTGTTGAGTTATGCGCGAGTTATGCTAGTTTTGCGATTAATTTTTATATAAAAGGCATAATGAATTTTTCTTGAAATTTAATTTTTGCTATTGATTTCTCCATTTTAAGTGAGTAAAGATTTTATAACATTCAAAAATGCAGAGAACCACTTACCTTCGCCTCCGCCTTTGAACTGGTGGACTTAGATAACAATGTGACGCTAATGGCACAAAATATCCCAACTGTGGCGGTCGAGATTGATTCGCATGATGGAACGTACCGATCTGAGGTTGAGATGCTGTAAGTGTGATTTGTGACTTTTCATGAATATTATCACTTGACGTTGAATCAGAAGAAACCGTATCACAACGACTGCTATATCGACTTTCATCGTCAGTCGAGCATTCCGGTACTGTATAACAAGTATAGTTGCGCGACTTACATTCCATGATTAAACGGTGTTAAAAGTACGTACTAACGTTAATTTCAAAATATTCAATCGGAGAAGATAAAAAGTATCATTCAGGCGTAATTCGATTTGAATTTAATTATTATAAGGTTGATGTCTTCCTGGAGTGTTTGTTTCAAGAAATGAATTGTTTAACGTTTGTTCTAAAGTCGGTAAAACATTTTTTCTAATGGCTTTTGTGTTGAAATTTTTGGAACATTTTTATTTAGGATAAGAACTTTAAGAAAGATAATTAATAATGCAGAGGTTCGTACTAGATCTTAATTAAATAAATACACCTGAAATGAAATTACATCTTCCTGTGCATGTGTCTGAATATAGCATTAAGACTCTTTAATAATTCCAGTAACAAGAAGACATTTAGATTGTTATCTCGTTTAAAGAAGAGTTTTGTACACAACTACAATTATTTTTAATTAGTTACAACTTTCTCTGGACGTGTTAATAAAAACAGTTAATGAATTACTTGTTAGCTGGTTTATTGAGGTACCTTTAAAGTTAAACTCACACTCAACTCAACTAAGATTGTTTGGATGATTTCTATTTAAACAATTAAAGTGAATTGAGTTTTTTTTTCAATTCATAGATTTTCATTCAACATTCAATGCAGCATTTTAAGAGAGCTCTACTAGCAGAAAAAGAGAGAGCAGCACAAACTTCTCAGAAAGAAAAAAGGGGAGCATGAAAAGCGCGCGATCGAGGAGATAGAGGGATGTTACAACAGGAACGAGGTTCGAAAGTTTTACAAAAAGGTGAAACAAACCTCCAAGGCGTATACACCCCGAATCGAAGCCTGTAGAGACTATCATGGGAACATCCTAGTAGAACCACAGTCAGTGCTGAGGATATGGAAAGACCATTTTTCCAAGCTGTTTAATGGCGATGACCAGCAAAACTCCGCCAGCAATACAGAACCATTCAATTTGAAACGAAGTGAAGATAGCGATATCTAAACTTAAGTCGAACAAAGCCGCTGGAGCAGACGGGCTGGCCGCCGAACTGTACAAAGCTGGAGATGATTTGATTAGGAGCATGCACCAGCTCATCTGCAAAATTTGGTCGGAGCATGCCCGACGAATGGAACCTCAGCATCGTATACCCGATCCTTAAGAAAGGAGATCCCCTGAACTGCACCAACTACAGAGGTATAAGTCTCCTTAACATCGCTACAAGATCTTGTCTGCCGTGCTGTGTGAACGTTTGAAGCCCTTCGTCAACAACCTGATAGGTCCTTATCAGTGTGGATTCAGACCCGGAAAGTCCACCATCTATCAAATATTCACCCTACGGCAGATCTTGGATAAGACCCAGGAACTTCAAATCGATACCTACCACCTTTTCATCGATTTCAAGGCCGCGTATGACAGCGTCTATAGAGACCAATTATGTCATGTGATTTCTTCAACATCATTCTTTGAAAGATTGTGCAAAGCTCCAACACAATCTGGCACAATCTTTCAAAAGTCCGTCCAGCTACTAGGATACGCAGACGACATTGTCATAATTGGAAGGGCAAAGCGTGATGTCAGTGGAGCGTGCGTGAGTCTTGAGACGGAGACCAGGAAGATGGGTCTAGCGTTTAACGAGGGCAAGACTAAGTTAATGCTGTCAACAAGAAAGGACAACCAACATCGACGTCTTGGAGCAAACGTCAACATAGACAGATACTCTTGCCAATCGCTGCTTCTGGACTTAGAAGGCCATTGAGTAGTAAAGTCCTCTCACGACCAACTAAAGTGACACTCTACAAAACCCTCATCATCCCGGTCCTAATGTATGGTGCAGAGACATGGACCATGAGCATGACAACATCCGATGAAAACGCTTTAGGCTGCTTTGAGAGAAAAATTCTTCGAGTGATTTTTGCATGCCTGTCTGCATAAATGGAGAATGGAGACGAAGATTCAATCAAGAACTGTACGAGCTGTTCAGCGACACTGACCTAGCCGGAAAAGTTAAGGTCCCACGACTTAGATGGTTGGGTCATGTAGGACGAATGGAAAATAATGCTCCGGCTCGTAGAGTCTTCGAATCCAACCCGGAAGGACGTCGCAGAAGAGGAAGACCGCGACTGTGATGGAGCACACAGGTGGTAGAGGACCCGAACCAACTTGGCGTGCGAAGCTGGAGACAGCTAGCTAGGGACCGAGCTGGCTGGACATGTTTGTTGGATGAGGCCCTGAATCCGACCTGGACTGTAGCGCCACCATAAGTACACGGTTAAAAATTTTGGGTTAGATTTTAATATTTTGAGGGTTACATATATGACAACACCAGAAAAATATTAAAATCTAATAAACTTCAAATATTAAAAGAAGATAAGTAATAAAGCAAATATTAAAAGTTAATACTGATGAGATATTAAAAAATAATACTTTTGTATTAAAAAGTAATACGCCTTTTATTAAATTTTAAATAAAGGTTGTATTAGATTTTAATAAAAGTTTATTAGAACTGTTAATATTAAATTATTAAAAGCTAATCAAAGCGGTATTTAATGTTAATACAATTTTGTATTAAAAAATAATACAAAATTTTATTAAAAACTAATATAACTTTGTATTAAAAATCAATACAATTTTGTAATAAAAATTAATAGAATTTTGTATTAAAAATTAATACAATTTAATATTAAATATTAATAAAATGTTATATTAACATTTAATAAAATGTTTTATTTAAAATAAATGAATTTTTTTATTAAAAATTAATACATTTTTGTATTAAAAATTAATAGAATTTTATATTTAAAATTAATATATCTTTATATTAAGAAAAACATAAAATTCTGTTGTAAAATTTAATACAATTGTATAGATTTGTATTATCCGTTGAAAAATATGAAAATTTAGATGAATTAGAAAAATATCGAAATGAAATACTTTCTGTATTACTTTTTGACTTGGAACACAAAATGTATTATGAATGAATGATTATCTTGATGATTTGATGTATTCAAATTAAAAGCTGTAATGTTAACCATTTTCATCGACCCACCAATAGATTAGGAAATGGTTGGCCATACTCTAAGAAGCTGTGAAACAAAACAAAACTCACAATTTTTATTCTTTTCAAATATTTATTGTATGTATTTAAATTAATTTACATTATGTACAATATCTTTATTCGATTAGATTTCGAGAAAACACTATTAACAAACTATTATTGGATTTCTGATGACAAACCTGGAATGTATGTGTCCCCTTTGATTGTCCCCTTGTGATTACCAGGGGGCATAAAATCCGCAGTTGTTTAAATCAAATCTCCCTTCCCTGGGTAGTCAAATAAAATCTGAAATAAAATAATTTTCATTAAAATGAAAGTTTTTTTTTTGTTTAAATATTACTTACCAAATTTGTATGACCCGAACTTTACACTAGCGTTCTCCATAGTGACTTTTTTGGAATGACGCTACGCTACAAGCAGATGTCAAACACCAAAATGTATTTTTTTTTAAATAAAATTCTATTAAATTTCAATACAAGGGTATTAAAATGTAATACAAGAGGGTTCGTTTTTAATAGAATTGTGTTACTTTTTAATACATGGGTATTAGAATTTAATACAAACGAGTATTACATCTGAATACAATAGGAATGTTACACAAACGGGTATTACATTCTAATGCAAGGATATTAAAATGTAATACAAACCGGTATTATATTTTCATGCAAGAGTACTTACATGTAATACAAGAGGGTTTGTTTTTAATAAAATTGTGTTACTTTTTAATACATGGGTATTAGAATTTAATACAAACGAATATTACATCTCAATACAATAGGAATGTAATACAAACGGGTATTACATTCTAATGCAAGGATATTAAAATGTATTACAAACCGGTATGCAAGGGTACTTACATGTAATACAAGAGGGTTTGTTTTTAATAAAATTGTGTTACTTTTTAATACATGGGTATTAGAATTTAATACAAACGAGTATTACATCTCAATACAATAGGAATGTAATACAAACGGGTATTACATTTTAATGCAAGTTTATTTAAATATAATACAAACGGGTATTACAAACGAGTATTAAATATTGGTTTTAATTCCAGATGTATTCAATTCTAATCTTTTCGTATTACAAGTAGTAATTTTAAGACAAAAATATTAAAATTTAATACAAAATAAATTAAAAATGGAAAAATTAATACAAAAATATTAAAATTTAATACAAAATATATTAAAATTAAATGTAATAATTTAAGAATATTAAAAAGTAATATTTTGTGTATTGCATACAGTTGTAATACAGGAGCTGTATTAGAAAATATCCCAAAATTTTTAACCGTGTAAGTAAGAAATAATGAAGAGGTTTTCCAACCTAGTTTCCAAAATTTCATCAAAACCCATTAATTAGAACTTGTGTTTGAAACTTTTGACTACTTCACGCACATAAATGTTACGAACTACAGACACAAAGCAGCACTGGCGACTGAGGCCATCATAGACTGGGACAGAACAAGACATTAAAACAACAGAGAGGCATAACATAAACCTACATGGGACAGAGGAGAAGAAACAGATTTCAATTGTTTCATATCATCGAACAGGTGGCCTCAGATAAGCTGGCGATTTTTGTAGAAAAAGAATGCTGCCAAAGCTGGGGCTAGAACCCGCGGCGTTTGGCTGAGCAGTCAACTATGCATTCCTCTGAGCCTCTGAGTTAGAGGATTTTGTTTTCTTTATACACCAGGGGTTATTTAAAACTAAATTCGCACTTCTTTGGATTCCGCTCCTTTTAAGGGACACAATAACGTATACGGTTTTGATATACACTTTTGATAATCTGAAGTTCGGTTAATTTTACGAGAAACGGAAGTTGATTGTATTTTAACTCTTTTGAAATGCCAAAGTTGTAGTAGATACTTCACAGGCATGGTTACACGCTAGTAGGTAATACTTAGAAGGGGTCAGAACTTTGTTTTGTTACTATTAGCAAATCTTATTTGTTTGTTTCTCAGATTGATCTATGGGATGCACTTAATAAAAGTATTTCATGGGGAATATCGTGAGATTAAGTTTTTATTTAAAATCACGGTTTATTTCGGATCACATCTCAAAAAATCTTTTGAGTTTTAAATTTTTGTTTAACAATTGAAGGGTAAAAGATCAAGAATCGCGAAACAATGCCAACAATTTACATTGCGATTTTATGTTGTTTTTATTTTCGTACATAAACTGACGCGAGACAATCAGCACGCGTTTGTTGAAACACGATCCCGTCGAATGCTGTCGGTTTGTTAGCTTTTCTGAACTAAAAACACACGACAAAAATTTAAACAGATTTCCAGTGAAAAATAAAACAACACGAAAAATGGTTCACGTACGGCTTAAGTGTATTTATTACTAGGGGTTCCTTTCTACTCATTCATTTAAGTTGCTTTTGTTGTAGTTAATTTTAAATTTGGACGTCACCTAAATAAATTTCGAAATATGAATGCACGAATGTATATATTTTTATAAATAAAATCACTGACACAGACAGTTGAGTGTTTTTCGTTTTATTATTCAGGCGGTTTTAACAACCAGAGAGAGAGAGAGAGCATGCGTTCCCCGATTAAATGTTCTGAAAATAAAAACTGTCCGAGAAAATTGTAAAAGTGTCGATGCAGTTTAATATTGAAAGCGCAAACTGAAAATGGTATTTAAAACAACCGATTTTATTGTCACTTTAAAGGGAAGAAGTGAACGAGTTGAGAAAATAAATATAAAATAGACCACAGATCACTCAATACTTACTACCATTATTATAGTGGGACGTCGTAAAATGTCTCATTAAAATATTATGTAAAAGTATACTCATGTGTCTCAAAAAATCTTTCAATGGAAACTCTGGAAAGTAATTCTTAAAGAGATACATCAATGCATTGCGGTTATGTTGGATTGTGGAATGCATTTGAAGCAGACGAACTGCAATCTGCAATACCATCATTGCATTGATAGTGATCAGATCAGTTTGGGAAATGATTTTCGTTGAACCACCAGCATTTCTCACAAATATTAGTGACATAAATTTTTTTGTCAAAAGCGGGAACACATAGTTTATTTTAAAAAAAAGGTTAAATATAGGGTGTCTCAGTAAGAGTGCACTTTTTAAAATTGGAATTTTTTTTTCATGCAAGTGGCAACGCTGAAATTTGACAGCTGTCACCTCTATTTATTCCGATTATTAAAAATGGAGTGCTTTTTTGTTCTTTCGCGTGTTATAATTGTGAAAACTCATTCCCAAAATGAGGAAAGTTACGTTAAAACCGCTCGCAAACTTCGCAAAATTTTCAGCCGAGAAAATGCACCTAATGTGTCAACCATTCGAAGAGTGGTCAAAAATTTGAAGAAACTCGGTCAATTATGGATGATAAGAATCCTTTTCGTCAACGTACCGGTCGGTCTCTTGAAAACATTGCTGCTGTAAACGAGAGTATTGCCGAAAACCCTAAAACAAACGGCATTCGTTACAGGAATATGATAACGGACTTCTTGTGGCCTCAACTGGACGGCATGAATCTGGACAACATATGGTTTCAGCAGGATGGCGTCGGCGCAACCTGCCACACCGCGCATGAAACAATCGACTTATTGCAGCAACTATTTCTAGAACACATTATCTCATGAAATTCCGATGTAAACTGGCCACCAGTGTCGTGCTATTTAACGCCGTGCGATTTTTTTCTTTGGGCTTTTGTGAAATCTCGGGTTTATGCGAATACACCCGAAACAATTCCTGAGCTCAAATGGGAAATCCAATGTGTCATCGGTGAGATACAGCCCCATCTCTGTGCAAAAAATGGAAAATTTCATTAGAATAGTAATGGCTTGTCATCGGAGCCGGGGGGTCATTTGCCGGATATTTTACTCCATACTTAATTGGAACATGTCATCTTTACAATACAATAAAAATATCACAACTCTGTCATAATGCTTGTCTTTATTTTAAAATGAAAAAGTGCACTCTAACTGAGACACCCTATACATATGTGTTTTATAGTGAGCCTTTACGTTCCTATTGCAAACGAAACCCTAGAAGGAATTGATTTTGTTCAAGGCGATTGCGTTTCAAAAAACGGGATAACTTTTACTGAATTTTTTTTATTTTATAAGAGTACTAGCTGACCCAGCAATCTCCGTACCGATCGATAAATAAAAGACCTAAGCTTTTGTGTCCCGCTTTCCTATACCCGCTACTCGCTACACGCTACCCAACGCCACATAATGCATTCAGTCAAAACAACCTGAACACAACCAACGAATTTCCACATTAAACCAAACGCCCCTCGAATCCATTGACAGCTGTCAAGAGACATGTATTTAGCAAATTCCTGCGAGGAAAAAATTCTTCTTCTTTTACCTCGGAACCACCATCGACATCAGCTGCACTTGGAAGCAGGATTCAATTATAATTAACTAGCGTAGTTATATAATAATTATTATATAACTACGCTAGTTTTGAATTAAATGTATTATCGTTACCCTGGAGACCCAGCATTAGAAATCAAATAATTCCATTGTTTTACAAAAAATTCGCTCCATTCTTTTGCAAGAATTCTGGTTTCCACTGCTGGTTGAAAATTCTGCATATCTTGGCCGAAAAGACCATGCCGGACGAACTGGCCGAAGACTCAAAGGATGCTCAATGCACAAACTCCAGAACATAGCAAACCGCAGCAACACAGTCGACTTCGGCAATCTCGGGACTTTCTGTCGCTTCTCGATTACCTTAGTTTTCGCGTGAAAGGCCATCTCTATGGTTTGCCAAATTGGAAGCTATTATTTCGCCTTCTAAGGCTAACGACGACACGAAGTTCCAGTATGTGATCGCGAACCTCGGTCGAAGGGACCTTGAACAAATATTCGACATCCTACTTAATAGCAAACAATAAAAAATACGCTCCAGGTTAAGGAAAGACTTATCAAAGTCCATGAGGAAGATGAAGAAGAAAGGATGCAACGCTTAATAGAAGGCCTCGACTTGGGCGACTCGCAACCTTCTCAGCTTCTTCGGCGCATTCCAAGTCCAATTACATTATAAATTCACATCAACATACATATCCATTTACCTAACATACCTACATATAAATGCTTTTCAGTGTCAATTGTTACAAAACTTGTAACATTCATTCAATTATTACATCGGTGTCAATACCTACAAACATAAACACTCCTACCTCGTTAGTGATCTACCCAAATGAAGACATCAACACTTTATTCATGTTTGATATTCAAATAAATTTACATAAATTCACATTCAAAGATTCAAATGTCAATCATTAAACGACATGGTCGAAACTAAAAAATTAAAGTTAAACGGAAACACTCACACTTGCTTATATCTTTTACCGGATAAGAAGTTGTTTTATTTAAAATGTTTGTTTGTTACTCTTTGAGGAAAGCCATAGATACAATACTCATACATCATACTACTTATTGATATTTACCAAAGGCCTTAAGTATAAAAAGAAAAAAAAACTACTCCACTCAATGGGCGACCGTCACGCTGGTCCATATTATGTATGTCTATATGTTGACCGATTGGACAATTTGTTTGAAGTTGGTACTTCCGGTATTACTCCCTAAATGAACTAAAATGCAGTCTATTGAACCCAAAAATTGAATGAATGTACAAGAATTTTTTTTTTTTTGAGTAAGATAAGATAGCTCTATCAATGCATTGTGGCAAGATATGGAAATCATATCTGAGAGTTGAATTGTAAACTCAAAATACAGGATGGCTGACGAAAGCTGCTACAAAAAAAATGAAATAAATTTCTTTTGAATTTAATACACCGGGAGCCCTCAATCCTGAAAGTGCACTTACACGGATTTTAATTTTAACTAGCGCATATTATTGGAAATTTAATGTGGATGGCAGCTGTCATACCATTTTTTCCTGAAAGCACATTAAATTTCCAATAATATGCGCTAGTTAAAATTAAAATCCGCGATAAGTGCAAATTATCAATAATTATTAATGATGCAAAAAATTGCAAGAAATACTGGTGCCAGGATAGGCCTCGTCATACCGGGCTTAATTTGTTGGTATTTCTATAAACTATCTTTTAATATAAAAAAATTTGAAATTCGTATAAGTGCACTTTCAGCATTGAGGGCTCCCCGCCTATAATGAATCTAGTATTTTTTTTTATTTTGCAGTTTGATTCTTAGATTTAATAAAAATGGATAACTGGGGCACTGAAGCAAGAATTTGGATTGTCCACCGTTATTATGCACGTCCGTAATTTTGGTTCAAAGAGAATATAGGCGCACGTTTAGCGACAATCCTCCGAGCAAATGGACTAGGTTTGTCAACAATTTTGCCGAGCATGAAACGATCGAAAGAAGACCTTACCATCGAAATCCTTAAGTTTGGATGGAGGAAATAATAGCTGCCATACAAAATAATCCAAGAGTTTCGAAAAGAAACTTATCTGCTCAAATGGGTATAAGCAGACAGTCATTGCAGTCAATTATGCACAATAACTTGGACTTATTCCCCTATAAAATCCAAATGGTCAACAAACTAAATGCAGCAGACTTGCCGATTAGTTTGGAATTTTGCCAGAAGAGGATGGAAACATGTTGAACTTTTTATGTCTGACGAAGCTCATTTTGATTTAAACGGCAACATCAACAAACAAAATTGTCGAATATGGAGTGCTTCCAACCCACAGATACTCCATGAGACAGAATTGCATCAACTTCGAGTCACAGTATGATGTGCAGTTTCGTCACGATGCATTGTCGGACCCTATTTCTTCGAAGAAAACGGTCACACCGTTACGGTTACTGGAGACCGTTACTTGACCATGTTGAGAGAGTTTTTCTATCCAGAACTACGCCGAAAGAGAATTCCTTTCAAAACTGTTTGGTTTCAGCAAGATGGTGCAGCTCCTCATATAGCCAGGCCTGTTATGACAGAATTGCGAAGAAAATTTTCGAACAAGCTGATATCCAGGAACTCCTCATTCCGTTGGCCCCCCAGGTCACCTGATTTTTTTTTTTTTTTTGTGGGGTTATTGCAAACAGGAAGTCTACAAGTCAAAACCAACAAATTTGAATGAATTAAAGCAAGCCATTCAAGAAACAATTGCGGCTATTTCAGTGTCAACTCTCCAAGCAGTAATGAACAAGTTTTTGGTTAGATGTCGCACATGCATCAACGAGGGGGGACATTTAAAATCCATTATTTTTAAAACTAACTAAGCTTTATTTATTAAAATTTAATTAACTTTAATATGAACAAAATTAAAATGAATTCCATTTACCGAAAAAAAGTTATTTGAGTTTCTTAATGTAGCAATATTCATCAGCCACCCTGTAGACTAACGAATCTGGAAAATTACTTAAATTTTAACTAAGAAAAGTTAAAGCCCATGTCACGGGTTTTTGTAACCGTTCTAGTTGAAAAGAGTTGCGACTAAGTTATTATTTTTATTTTTTTTCAATTCTCAGAGGTAATCTCTAATCTTCTGCTTTCTTTTTTGAGCAGAATTATAAGAAGATCTTAAATGTTATTTTACTGACATAAACCCTTTAATTGTCAACAACGTTCAAAATTTTGCTTCTCTGGAGTGTTTTGTTTTTGAGTGTGTCAAAAACATAATTCCAATCGTTCCAATGCTATTTTGTTGATTCCTCGTAAAATGTATGTATATGTACATATATGCATTATAGTATTTTCATCAATGTTTCATTAGTAGTGCTCGTGACGTAGTAGTTATGTGCGTTGGCTGTTACGCAGAACTTTGCGGGTTCAAAAGTTTTTATTTATTTCATCTTTCACGGATCTGCCACTTGCGAAGACTTGACAAAACTTCCAAAAGTATCAATCTGTCATGAGAAAAAATGCTGCTCAACTTTGCCGTTCGGAATAAGAGTTAAATTGTAGGTCCCTTCAATTCTTCACACTAATCCAGAGAGTTGTTGATGAGAGTAAGCCACTGAGGCCTTGCCTCTTCAAGAGCTGTCGCGCCACTCTATTTTATTTATTTTATTTTATTTCATTAAGAGCCGATTTTTCAACCATCGAACAAAAATAAAAATAACAAATTGGCAAATAAACTTATTTGAGTATTCATCGGTCGAATAAATAAGAGCGTTTTTCTTCATATAAAGTCTATCTGACGATTGAAAAATCCAATATTTTGTTATTTGTCGAATAAACACTATCAGCTTGTTTATCTGACGATTGAAAAATCGGCTCTAAGAAGATGGAAATACCATTGACCTTATTATCGCAATCCAATTGGAATTGCACGTCAGTAAGTTTTTCATCAAATTAAAGCCTTTCAAACCTTTCGGATAAGAATGCACATCGAAAATATGTTTAGGTTTCTTAAGGCGATGCAAGAAATTTTTTTCCCCTTCTGATCTGGCTACCATCTATAAAACCTACATACGTCCTAAGCTTGAGTACAATTCTCACGTCTGGGCTGGTGCTCCAGTGAAGTACTTAAGTCTTCTGGACAGTATCCAAAAAAAGAGCATTCAAAATGATTGGTGACAATACCATCGTTGAGTCATTTACATCTCTAGAACATCGGCGTAATGTCTCATGTCTCACCCTGTTTTACCGATACTTCAACGGTTTATGCTCTAGTGAAATAGCCAGTTGCATTCCTCCCCTTAAGACATTCAACCGTAATACCCGCGCCTCCAGGAATGCCCATCAGTTCACCCTTGAGCCCAACTTCGGACGTACTGTCATGTACAGAGAATCGTTCTTTAGCCGTACTACGCGAATGTGGTACTCTCTTCCACACTCTGTCTTCCCCAGTCATTGTAATATTCAAGAATTCAAAACCAATGTTCACCGACACCTCCTTTTACATCCTCTATCCTTTTCCTAATACTCGCACTGTGCTCTTGGCATATAAAGGGTAATGAAAAAAATCCCTTGAGTGCGGGTTGATTATAAAAAAAAAAAATGTTGGCTGTAATTCTCAAAACTGCTCATAGCAGGAATAATGAATTTATACAGATATCTCACCCAAATTGCGAGAAATGTGAAACTGAAATCAACAAAAAAAAGCTTTCCTAAAAGTTTTAACACATTCACTTAATGCACACAAAATCTATTTTCTTCCCTATGAATGAATACTTAGGCAAAGAAAAAAGCGCATGAAAACTCCTTATCTAGTAAGACTCTTTCTGGTAAGAAAACTAGATGATTCATATTTTCTGCAGAGACAAAACATCTGTAAAAGTTAGTTGAAGGTTCATTTCAACCGATTCTAGCTGCTTGTTTGAAGTGGAGGTTGTTGATGCCTTTACGACACACACTATGTAGAACAAATGCGTGATTTTGATAATATTTCATTAAGATCAGGAAGATAATGCGGTATCGGTGCGATATATAGGGGTTGTTTGCCCTGTAACACGTCGCTAGTATACCTAGTTGGTATTTGCATACCCAGAATTATAAAAACTAAAATCTTTTTTGTTAGTATATCTTAACCTATCCATTACGCTCTTCTGTTTTATATTCCGAAAATGATAATACCTACATTCGATTCATTTCGCTCGTTGAAAAAACGAAATTGTAATGAAAAGCAGCTTTAAGGCACTAGAACCCCGAATTCGAGTGCCATTTTATCGAAGTTCTAACTAAACAATGTTCTAAATCGGAGTTCTAACGCGTTAGAATTTGGTGAGAATTGAGTTAGAACTGAGTTCTTAAATTTCACTAAAACGAGTTTTAAAGGCTAGGGCCAGAGTTGGGCAAAATTTATTCGAATAATCATTCGAATAATAAATAATCATTTTATTCGTTATTCACGAATAATGAATAATTTCATTTATTCGAAGAAAATTTATTCGAATGACGAATAAATTATTTTATTCGTTATTCGAATAACGAATAAACGAATAACGAATAAAATGAACATAAGAAATTTTGTAGAACAATTAAACAGTTTACGATGTGTTGTATTGACCAATTTTTGTTTTATATCGAGGGTGGAAAATTTAGTTTTCCGTCGGCTATTTGGTCACTTTGTTTTTAGTAAAGAAAACAAATTCTTTAACTTGTCCCGACGTTTCGGCAAGGATTGTTGCCTTCTTCAGGGGAAATTTAAGTTTGAAGTTATGACATTAAACAAAAACTCTGATAAGAATACAATTATTATAAAACGTAAGCAACTTCTTTGTCTTAAGACAAATCTTCATACGAAGAAGTTGCTTACGTTTTATAATAATTGTATTCTTATCAGAGTTTTTGTTTAATGTCATAACTTCAAACTTAAATTTCCCCTGAAGAAGGCAACAATCCTTGCCGAAACGTCGGGACAAGTTAAAGAATTTGTTTTCTTTACTAAAAACAAAGTGACCAAATAGCCGACGGAAAACTAAATTTTCCACCCTCGATATAAATTAAACAGTTTGTTTGCTTTTGGCAAGTTTATCATGGTAGGTTATGAAAAAACTCGTTCGACTGATGCAGATGAAGGCAATGGTGTATTATATTTTTTAAAATATCCTTTTTACTTCTGGATAGCAAACCAGACTTACAGCGTACGGTCTTCTTCAGCAAAACACTGGGATACTATGTCATCAGCTCTGGTTCTTGGTGTTGTTTGTGTATGCTGCTATTGTACTTCTATGTCATTTTCGCTTCCTGAATCGGTTTTGAAGTCCGAATATGGGTTTTCAGGATAAGCATCCACGAGCAACAGACGTCGAGTTTGGGAATCCTTTTATTTTTTACAACTTTAAACTCACACTTTGTACATGTCATCACGATACTTAAACAAATTTGCATTTAACAAAGTCAATGTCGTTTTTGCACAGATTTGATTCATATACACATTCATTAGAACCTGTTGAGATGTTCAAAATGTTTTGATTTGATTGAGATTTCATTTCATTTTCATTTCTTAATCCTTAACTTCATTTACTTCATCCGTCTAATTCCAAAGGAAACGTACATAAATAAAAAAAAATTGAAGGTAAACAGACAAATGAAAAAAGGTACGTAGTCGATTTTATTCGTCATTCAGAATAACGAATGAAATCACGAATAAATTACGAATAACGAAAAAAATCACGAATAATTTATTCGCGAATAAATTATTCGTGAATAAATTAGTGGCGAATAATTTTTTATTCGAATAATTATTCGAATAACAATTTATTCGAATAATGCCCAACTCTGGCTAGGGCCAATAAAAAATAAGGCACAAGACTCTGAAAATCGTGTTATTCATTTAATTTTTTTTTTATAATTTCTATATGCAGAAAGAAATCACTACATCAATGTAATGCTGGCACATGCCATATTTCTATATACAAAAGATATCATACATACAATGATATTGTTTTCCTTCGTCACAGATGCACCAGACCTTCTTAGTTCTATATTGTTTAACCATCGGGGAGGAGGCTATGACCTTCGTATCAACGATGTAATTGAAGCCCCAAGAGCCAAGACATATGACAAATTTATGGAATGCATGAGCCCTTGACACGGATGAGCAGGCTTTTTAATTGTAATGCAAATCATATTGACCTGAATATGTATTCATAAGAATAAATTAAAGACAACTTAAAACCAGTGTAGCATTCATGCCCATCAAGTTAGCACTACAACTTTGGAATTTAAAAAAAGTAATTATGCAATTAATTGTCGTGAATTTGTCGTAAATTTGTCGTGAAACAAAAAAAATTGTCGCGTACTTATTTTAAAAGTTAGCCCCTGGTAGTGCTAACTTGATGCGAAAGTTAGCACTACAACCCCAGATTAGCTTAACTGGACATCCAAACCGAAAACTGAGTATGCAGATAATTGTCGTGATTTTGTCGCTGGTAAGTAGCGAAACAAAAAAAAATCCAAAATTTTTTTTGGAATTTTTGGAATTTTTTTTTTTAATTAAGTTAGCACTACCACAACAGATTAGTTAAACTGGACAAGCAAACCGAAAACAAAGTATGCAGATAATTGTCGTGATTTTGTCGCTGGTAAGTAGAGAAACAAAAAAAATTCCAAAATTTTCATTGGAATTTTTGGAATTTTTTTTTTTAAATGACCCCTGGTAGTGCTAACTTGATGCCAAAGTTAGCACTATAACCCCAGATTAGCTTAACTGGACATCCAAACCGAAAACTGAGTATGCAGATAATTGTCGTGATTTTGTCGCTGGTAAGTAGCGAAACAAAAAAAATTCCAAAATTTTTTTTGGAATTTTTGGAATTTTTTTTTTAAAAACGACCCCTGGTAGTGCTAACTTGATGCGAAAGTTAGCACTACAACCCCAGATTAGCTTAACTGGACATCCAAACCGAAAACTGAGTATGCAGATAATTGTCGTGATTTTGTCGCTGGTAAGTAGCGAAACAAAAAAAAATCCAAATTTTTTTTTGGAATTGTTGGATTTTTTTTTTAAATGACCCCTGGTAGTGCTAACTTGATGCGAAAGTTAGCACTACCACCCCATATTAGCTTAACTGGAAATCCGAACTGAAAACAAAGTATGCAGATAATTGTCGTGATTTTGTCGCTGGTAAGTAGCGAAACAAAAAAAATTCCAAAAATTTTTTTGGAATTTTTGGAATTTTTTTTTTTAATTAAGTTAGCACTACCACAACAGATTAGTTAAACTGGACAAGCAAACCGAAAACAAAGTATGCAGGTAATTGTCGTGATTTTGTCGCTGGTAAGTAGCGAAACAAAAAAAAATCCAAAATTTTTTTTGGAATATTTGGAATTTTTTTTTTTTTTAATTAAGTTAGTACTACCACAACAGATTAGTTAAACTGGACAAGCAAACCGAAAACAAAGTATGCAGATAATTGTCGTGATTTTGTCGCTGGTAAGTAGCGAAACAAAAAAAATTCCAAAATTTTTTTTGGAATTTTTGGAATTTTTTTTTTTTTAAATGACCCCTGGTAGTGCTAACTTGATGCGAAAGTTAGCACTATAACCCCAGATTAGCTTAACTGGACATCCAAACCGAAAACTGAGTATGCAGATAATTGTCGTGATTTTGTCGCTGGTAAGTAGCGAAACAAAAAAAATTCCAAAATTTTTTTTGGAATTTTTGGATTTTTTTTTTTTAAAACGACCCCTGGTAGTGCTAACTTGATGCGAAAGTTAGCACTACCACCCCATATTAGCTTAACTGGACATCCGAACTGAAAACAAAGTATGCAGATAATTGTCGTGATTTTGTCGCTGGTAAGTAGCGAAACAAAAAAAATTCCAAAATTTTTTTTGGAATTTTTGGATTTTTTTTTTAAATGACCCCTGGTAGTGCTAACTTGATGCGAAAGTTAGCACTACCACCCCATATTAGCTTAACTGGACATCCGAACTGAAAACAAAGTATGCAGATAATTGTCGTGATTTTGTCGCTGGTAAGTAGCGAAACAAAAAAAATTCCAAAATTTTTTTTGGAATTTTTGGATTTTTTTTTTTTAATTAAGTTAGCACTACCACAACAGATTAGTTAAACTGGACAAGCAAACCGAAAACAAAGTATGCAGATAATTGTCGTGATGCTAACTTGATGCGAAAGTTAGCACTATAACCCCAGATTAGCTTAACTGGACATCCAAACCGAAAACTGAGTATGCAGATAATTGTCGTGATTTTGTCGCTGGTAAGTAGCGAAACAAAAAAAATTCCAAAATTTTTTTTGGAATTTTTGGATTTTTTTTTTAAAACGACCCCTGGTAGTGCTAACTTGATGCGAAAGTTAGCACTACCACCCCATATTAGCTTAACTGGACATCCGAACTGAAAACAAAGTATGCAGATAATTGTCGTGATTTTGTCGCTGGTAAGTAGCGAAACAAAAAAAATTCCAAAATTTTTTTTGGAATTTTTGGAATTTTTTTTTTTTAAATGACCCCTGGTAGTGCTAACTTGATGCGAAAGTTAGCACTACCACCCCATATTAGCTTAACTGGACATCCGAACTGAAAACAAAGTATGCAGATAATTGTCGTGATTTTGTCGCTGGTAAGTAGCGAAACAAAAAAAATTCCAAAATTTTTTTTGGAATTTTTGGATTTTTTTTTTTTAATTAAGTTAGCACTACCACAACAGATTAGTTAAACTGGACAAGCAAACCGAAAACAAAGTATGCAGGTAAGGTAGGTGACCCAAATAAGGCCCACCTTATTGTTTATCCTTAACAACTTTCATACCATGATAAAAATGAACTCAAACTTAATATATTATAAACAATAGTTATATTATGCATAGGAAAGTAGACTTTTAACTTTAAGATTCTGAAACTGAAATGTATTTTTCGATCATTTTGAAAAACCTTACGTTGGGCCTTATTAGGAACACGGGGTCCTAATAAGGCCCATACATTTTTCTTTTAAATTTCACTGTAGTTTTTGCTGAAATCAAATATTTAATAAAGTAAAATGAAAGAAAAAGGCAAAATCTGTAATTATAATAAATTTAAATTGATTTTATTCATAAAAAAAAAAATAAAAAAAAAAAGTCTTTCTGACTTTAAAATCTTAAAATCTCATGCTGGCATAATAAGCCTCTTTGAACTGATTTCAAGGCCTGGTCCATTCGTTCTTCAGTCCAAGAAGCTCTTTTTTTCTCAGTAACGGTCTATCTTGGCATATTGACTGAAATCCACCGAAATAAAAAATGAAATTTTTCATATACTTAATAAGGCCCAGTCATATTTTTAATGGGCCTTGTTAGGAACACGAAAGACTTTTGTTTATAAAATTATAAACAAAAATCTAGTAAATATATATAAACAAAAATTTCAATAAATAAGGCTACAATTAATATATTCTACGAAAAAAATTAACAATTGTACTTACTTGATCAAATACGTGGAAACAGTAAAATTTTGTAAACTTTTTTTTTATAAAAAGCACGTGCTCGTCACTAAGAAATTTTCAATTGTCTGCCAATTTTAAACCGATCGAAGTAACTGGTTGCTTTCTTTTGTATGAGTTCGAATGTAACGGCTGTACGAACACAAAGAACAAAAAGTCCCGTTACTTGTTGGCTATGTGTTTTTTTATGCACTGGGCCTTATTAGGGTCCGGGCCTTATTTGGGTCACCTACCTTAATTGTCGTGATTTTGTCGCTGGTAAGTAGCGAAACAAAAAAAATTCCCTGGACATCCAAACCGAAAACAAAGTATGTAGATAATTGACGTGATTTGGTGGCTGAAAAGAAGCGAAAAAAAAATTCCTCACTGCAATCAATTTGTTTTTCAATTTTTAATTTCTTCAATTTTTTGTGCAACACTACAATAAATTTTATTGTAATACAATAAATATCGACAAGATAAAACAAAATATTCATTAAAAAAATTTGTCGCGCCCTTAGTTTATGAATATGGGATGATTTTCGAAAATTTCCTAACCTAGCACTACCATATGAATTTTTTTTCCCTAAATGCTTTTTTGAACCAAATTTGTTGACAACAATTGTCGTAAGACTCCTTCTTGCCAAAAATGCCATAAACAATTTTGTCGCGCCTTTAGATAAGAAGCAGTCGGCCCTTGACTGCAATCACTATATATTACCACGTGTTAGGGAAATTTTTCTAAATTTTCAAATTTTGCAACTTTTTGCCCAAGACTATAACACGTTTTGTCATAATACAATAAATATCAACAAGATAAATCAAAATATTCATTAAAAAAATTTGTCGCGCCCTTAGTTTATGAATATGGGATGATTTTCGAAAATTTCCTAACCTAGCAGTACCATATGAAATTTTTTTCCCTAAATGCTTTTTTGAACCAAATTTGTTGACAACAATTGTCGTAAGACTCCTTCTTGCCAAAAATGCCATAAACAATTTTGTCGCGCCTTTAGATAAGAACCGGTCGGCCCTTGACTGCAATCACTTATTATTACCACGTGTTAGGGAAATTTTTCTAAATTTTCAAATTTTGCAACTTTTTGCCCAAGACTATAATATATTTTGTCATAATACAATAAATATCAACAAGATAAATCAAAATATTCATTAAAAAAATTTGTCGCGCCCTTAGTTTATGAATATGGGATGATTTTCGAAAATTTCCTAACCTAGCACTACCATATGAAATTTTTTTCCCTAAATGCTTTTTTGAACCAAATTTGTTGACAACAATTGTCGTAAGACTCCTCCTTGCCAAAACTGCCATAAACAATTTTGTCGCGCCTTTATATAAGAAGCAGTCGGCCCTTGACTGCAATCATTATACAGGGTGATTCACGAGCGTTGTGCCAAAAAGCTGGAGCGTGTAGGTTGAGTTGAGACAAGAAAAAAATCGTATGGGAGGGGGGGGGGTCTATTCCCCCCCGTTTAGCCGGGAGGGGCAATTTTCTGAAAAATTGACTTATTTTGTTTAAAAAAATATTAAAAGTCAACGGCTTCGTTTACAACACCGTGCTATACCTTTCTGAAAAGCCAAAAACTTTTTCTTTCACTTTGTTGTTAAAATAAATTGTTTTAAACGAATAGTTTAAAAAAAATAAATTTTCAAACTCAAAATTTTCAAAAAAAAAGCAAAAAAAACATTTTTGAACTAATTTTTTTTCAAAATTTTATGTAATTAAGTACTAATTTTGTTTTAAAAATTAAATGTGTTTGTTAATTTTTAGTCGAAAACAGAAAACCGGATGCAAAAATGTCTTTTCGTTTTTGAGAAATTAAGAAAAAACCGAAACCACTTTGTTCTAAGAAAAACTTTGTTTTTATTTTTACCTATCTGGACTTTTAGTTTAATTTATTAGTTTAATTTATAAATTTAATTTTTTGTTATTGGACTTTTATAAGGACTCAATAAAGTAGAAAAGTATTGGATTTTCCCTGGATTAATCATTTTTTTTCATTGATAACGTCTGCCATTGACCTTTCACTTCTAGCTCTCAGTGCTCTCGTCGGCGGATTCTTGAAAACATGCTACGACTTGGGCGCCATCTATTGGGATATCTTTCAGCTTCCCGATCTCGACAATAAGTTAAACCGTAGCAGAAGTTCCTGTCCGCTAACTCTTCTCGAGCGTATGAGTTTGTTATTGTTATGTGTTGATGAGTTAATATTTTAATTGTAAATGGTTGTTTAGTAAATATGCGATGCCTTTTATTTACCTTTAGGTTGTTAATTGTTTTTCATTCAAGAAAAAATGCGGTTTAATTATCTTAAGCCCCTAGCAGGTAGAACTCTTCACCGGCGAGTGGCCGCGGCCCCAGGTATAGTAAGAAAAAATTTCAGGTCAGTTTTCAGACGTTATCAATGAACAAAATGGTTAATCCAGGGATAATGTAATACTTTTCTACTTTATTGAGTCCTCATAAAACTCCAATCACAAAAAATTAAATTTATAAATTAAACTAATAAATTAAACTAAAAGTCCAGATAGGTAAAAATAAAAACAAAGATTTTTTTAGAACAAAGTGGTTTCGGTTTTTTCTTAATTTCTCAAAAACGAAAAGACATTTTTGCATCCGGTTTTCTGTTTTCGACTAAAAATTAACAAACACATTGAATTTTTAAAACAAAATTAGTACTTAATTACATAAAATTTTGAAAAAAATTAGTTCAAAAATGTTTTTTTTGCTTTTTTTTTTGAAAATTTTGAGTTTGAAAATTTATTTTTTTTAAACTATTCGTTAAAACAATTAAATTTAAAAACAAAGTGAAAGAAGAAGTTTTTGGCTTTTCAGAAAGGTATAGCACGGTGTTGTAAACGAAACCGTTGATTTTTAATATTTTTTCAAACAAAATATGTCATTTTTTCAGAAAATTGCCCCTCCCGGCTAAACGGGGGGGAACAGACCCCCCCCCTCCCATACGATTTTTTTCTTGTCTCAACTCAACCTACACGCTCTAGCTTTTTGGCACAACGCTCGTGAATCACCCTGTATATTACCACGTGTTAGGGAAATTTTTCTAAATTTTCAAATTTTGCAACTTTTTGCCCAAGACTATAATACAGTTTGTCATAATACAATAACTATCAACAAGATAAATCAAAATATTCATTAAAAAAATTTGTCGCGCCCTTAGTTTATGAATATGGGATGATTTTCGAAAATTTCCTAACCTAGCACTATCATATGAAATTTTTTTCCCTAAATGCTTTTTTGAACCAAATTTGTTGACAACAATTGTCGTAAGACTCCTTCTTGCCAAAAATGCCATAAACAATTTTGTCGCGCCTTTAGATAAGAAGCAGTCAGCCCTCGACTGCAATCACTAAATATTACCACGTGTTAACTTAAAGGTCAAAATCAAATTGCTTAAAAATCGCATCTTTGTTCCCTTCAATGTTTGTCTAGCAAATATAATGATTCACAGTTAGTTTTTCATTTTTTATTTCATTTGTTGGATTTTCGTAGAAAAAGAAAAATAAGCAAAATATTAGTTTTAGGATTTTTTTTTGATTTTTTTCAATTGTGTAGCTTAAAATATTTTTACAAACCGTTGGTTTAATTATAATTTTTGAGAAAATGTAGCAGACTTGAAATATAATAAAGAAAAATATGTTAAACCTAAAGAATTTTTACTTGTTATTATGTTTTTTTAATTAACAATTTTGTAGTTTAAAATATTTTTACAAACCGTTTGTTTGATTATAATTTTTGAGAAAATGTAGCACTTAAAATATAATAAAGAAAAACATGTTTAACCTAAAGAATGTTTTACTTGTTATTATGTTTTTTAAATTAACAATTTTGTAGCTTAAAATATTTTTACAAACCGTTGGTTTAATTATAATTTTTGAGAAAATAAAGCATAGACTTAAGAGTAACCTCAAGATTGTTTTACTTGTTATTATGTTTTTTTTAAAACATAAAATCACGACAATTATCTGCATACTTTGTTTTCAGTTCGGTTGTCCAGTTAAGCTAATATGGGGTGGTAGTGCTAACTTTCGCATCAAGTTAGCACTACCAGGGGTCATTTAAATAAAAAAAAATTCCAAAAATTCCAAAAAAAAATTTGGAATTTTTTTTTGTTTCGCTACTTACCAGCGACAAATTCACGACAATTATCTGCATACTTTGTTTTCGGTTTGCTTGTCCAGTTTAACTAATTTGTTGTGGTAGTGCTAACTTAATTAAAAAAAAAAAAAAAATCCAAAAATTCCAAAAAATTTTTTGGAATTTTTTTTGTTTCGCTACTTACCAGCGACAAAATCACGACAATTATCTGCATACTTTGTTTTCAGTTCGGATGTCCAGTTAAGCTAATATGGGGTGGTAGTGCTAACTTTCGCATCAAGTTAGCACTACCAGGGGTCATTTAAAAAAAAAAAAATCCGAAAATTCCAAAAAAAAATTTGGAATTTTTTTTGTTTCGCTACTTACCAGCAACAAAATCACGACAATTATCTGCATACTCAGTTTTCGGTTTGAATGTCCAGTTAAGCTAATCTGGGGTTGTAGTGCTGACTTTCGCATCAAGTTAGCACTACCAGGGGTCATTTGAAAAGAAAAAAAATTCCAAAAATTCCAAAAAAAATTTTGGAATTTTTTTTGTTTCGCTACTTACCAGCGACAAAATCACGACAATTATCTGCATACTTTGTTTTCGGTTTGCTTGTCCAGTTTAACTAATCTGTTGTGGTAGTGCTAACTTAATTAAAAAAAAAAAAAAAATTCCAAAAATTCCAAAAAAAATTTGGATTTTTTTTTGTTTCGCTACTTGCCAGCGACAAAATCACGACAATTATCTGCATACTTTGTTTTCAGTTCGGATGTCCAGTTAAGCTAATATGGGGTGGTAGTGCTAACTTTCGCATCAAGTTAGCACTACCAGGGGTCATTTAAAAAAAAAAAAATTCCAAAAATTCCAAAAAAAATTTTGGATTTTTTTTTGTTTCGCTACTTACCAGCGACAAAATCACGACAATTATCTGCATACTCAGTTTTCGGTTTGGATGTCCAGTTAAGCTGATCTGGGGTTGTAGTGCTAACTTTTGCATCAAGTTAGCACTACCAGGGGTCATTTAAAAAAAAAAAATCCAAAAATTCCAAAAAAAATTTTGGAATTTTTTTTGTTTCGCTACTTACCAGCGACAAAATCACGACAATTATCTGCATACTCAGTTTTCGGTTTGGATGTCCAGTTAAGCTAATCTGGGGTTGTAGTGCTAACTTTCGCATCAAGTTAGAACTACCAGGGGCTAACTTTTAAAATAAGTACTCGACAAATTTTTTTGTTTCACGACAAATTTACGACAAATTCACGACAATTAATTGCATAATTACTTTTTTTAAATTCCAAAGTTGTAGTGCTAACTTGATGGGCATGTAGCATTCTCATAAATGTTTTGCTGTCTTAATTTGTATTATATGTAGATTAGATAGGTAGAGGTACATATTTGTTTGTATTTGCATAATTTTATAAATTTGTTTAAGTGTTCGTTTGTTTTAGATTGTTCAATAATACTAACGACTAACACTGCACTAAGTGATGAGTTCATCTCAAATACAGTATTTCTAGAATAAAATAAATGTAAAAAATAAATAAACCTAGAAATAATGCCACCTAATTTTTATCTGTCTACTGACTGAATTTTACTGAAACAAAATGTAAAGATTTATCCAGTCGTCCGGAACAGTTATTTTTATTTTTATTATAAAAAAATGTGCACGACTGAACTCACAAAAAATAGTTAAAAATAAAAACATGTAATTAAAAATCATAAATAAAAATGTATCTACCTCAAAAACACATTTTATCTGAAAAAATTAATGCCATAAAATTTCTTAAAAAAATTATGATTTTTTTTTTTAATTGTGTGGAGCGGTTATATTTTTAATTAATTTTTTATACAGGGTGATTCACAAGCGTTGTGCCAAAAAACTAGAGCGTGTAGGTTGAGTTGAGACAAGAAACAAATCGTATAGGAGGGGACTATTCCTCACCGTTTAGCTGGGAGGGGCAATTTTCTGAAAAGTTGACTTATTTTGCATTAAAATATACACTAGTCATTAAAGGAACACTTGAAAAAACTCAAAATTTGAGTGGTTTTTTATAAGGCTGTATCTCAGTAGAAAAAAGTCGGATTGAAGTGAAATTAAAAGTTTTTCAAAGGTTATAATTTTTACTTTTCAAATTATTTTGAGTTAAGAAAATCATTTTAGTCATTTCCCGTCAGCGTAAAAAATGTTCACTCAATTTCAAAATTAAAAAAAAAAACTAAAGTTTTAAGCTTGGTTTGTCATAACTCATAAAGTGAAGGGATTTTTTTTTCACTCCAACCGATCTAAGATTTATTTTGAGAATTTTGTTGACATTAATTCCCTGTTTGTTTTAGATCGCTACGATTTATTTTCTAATCAAAAAATGGCTTTACATTCAAAAAGGTGCCGTGAACGAAGGCCATATGAACTAACGCCATAATGGCCTTAGTTCTCAATCAAATGTGAACTAACGCCATAATCCGATTATGGCCTTAATTCACAGTCGAATGAGAACTAAAGCCATCACTTGAATGAGAACTTACGCCATATGGGGTAAGTTCACATTCAAATGAGAACTGATGCCATAACATGCTTTGAGCTTTGAAGCAAAGTTAGCATAGCAAGTAATTACCTAACAAAATCTCATCGAGATCTCAGGGACCTCAGATATTTCTTAAATGGAACAAGAGATCTCACTCTCAGCGAGTGCTGATATTTTCTTTTAAAATTTCTGAAAGAAAAAAATGTGTTGATCCGTTTTCTTGGTCAGCCATTTGAACGTAATCATGAGTTAACAAAATTAATTTCAAGGAATCTCACTGAAATTTGAAAATTGTGCTACACCTAATAATAAGTTGATCGTAGGTGCTTCGTTCGGAAAACTAGTTTTCTAGACTCAGAAGTAATAAAAAAAATCGCGTTCTAAGAGCCGAAATTTTTTTTGGCAAACAGAGAAACAATTTCGGGTGTGAAAATAAAAAAATTCGCGCGAATTTTTTTATTTTCACACCCCAAATTGTTTCTCTGTTTGCCAAAAAAAATTTCGGCTCGCTCCGCTCGCTTTCTAGTAGTACCGCAGTACGCGATTTTTTGATTACTTTCAAATTGTGGAAAACTAATTTTCCGAATGAAGCATCTACGAAAATATTGAGAAACTTAAGTACTCATTCTGAAATTCAATACAAATATGAAAAATCATTATTTTTGTATTGATTTTTTTATTCGTTTAGAAAGCAACTTCATTCGATTACTTTGCAAAACATTATCAACAATTAAACGATTTCATTTGTTTTCCATCCTCGTTAATTTGTGCATAACTCCGCCGAAAAAACGAAGATTTAAAAAATATCATCGAAAACGGATTATTTTCGATTCTGGAGCCAAAAACTGAGGGGACCGCGAAAGTATAAATAACAAAGAAATTTTTCCAAAATTTTTAAGTTATGAGCGCGACGAAAAAAGTTAAGAATAAGGCAAATGTGGGACTATTGGTTCTTATATTTGATTTATAGTAACCCGTGTTTAAAATATTTGTGTTTACGCCCCCTTAACTAATAGAGCGTTCATCCTTTTTTCGTTAAACCATATATTTACCTATATATCCAATATCATATTAAAATTATTTTGATTGCTGTCAGTGGCTTTAATTCACGTTGAAATGAGTACTTGGGCCACTTCTTAAAATGAACTAACGCCATATTACTTTAGTTCTCATTCCAATGTGTATTTAGGCCATAATCGGATTATGGCGTTAATTCACATTTGAATGAGAATTAAAGCCATTATGGCGTTAGTTCATATGGCCTTCGTTCACGGCACCTTCAAAAACACAATTTAGACTTTAGACCCTAATACCAGGGGCGATTCCTCATAGTAACCAAGTATATCGGCGGTAAACCAAGAATTTCAAAAAATAAATGTATTTTCAGATATTTAATATTCTTCCGCAAATCAACAGTTCAAAAATTTATAGTTTCAAACACTTTAATAAATGCCTGAACACAGAAAAAAAAAAAGTTTAGCGCAAAAAAAAGCGATTCCCTTTGAACCAGAACGTGGCATACACAAGAAATAACTTGTGCAGAAAATCTATTTGATACACCGCTTTGCTACCGTAAACAATTGCGGTTACTATTTTCATACAATCTTCAAAAACAGTAGACACAAACATTCCAATAAACGCATGTAAAAATAAAGAGAAGGTTAAGCGCAAAAAAAAGCGATTCCCTTCCCTTGGATGAGAATTTGGCATACACAAAAAATCTCTGATACCGTAAAAATTTGCGGTCACTATTTGCATACAATCTTCAGAGAGAGATAGACGCATACATTCCACTAAACGCCTGTAAAAATAAAGAGAAGGTTGAGCGCAAAAAAAAGCGATTCCCTTCGACTGAGAAGGCACACAGATACACATTTTTAACTCTTAAGCAACTTTCGTGGTCGTAGTTGTAGTGTTTCTAATGTTTCTATATCAATTAGCACGACGACGTACGATGACGCACGTGTTCGCCAACACGAAACGATTATGCTCATAGTCGCTGTTTTGATTTAGGTAAATCAATTTCTTCATTTTGAGTATTTAGTACATAATTCCTCTTATTTATGTACCTATACTCAAATCTTAAATAATATATTAAAGCCGATTGTTTACGGCCTTATTTAGATGACAAATTTTCAGTTTTTGACGTTTTTTATGTTTAAGATTTTTAAGACCTTGAAATATGTATTTTAAGTATACTTAAGAATAGTCATAAAATGAAACCTTACCGTCAAAATAAAGCGGTGAACAAACCAAATATTAAAGATACCTTTAAGATTTGATAATAAATAAGGCGGATTATGTACATTCTAATTAGATATTCTTATTCGGGTCGCACGTACTTGCCCATGTCTTCAACAGCGGGGTATTAATATAAAATATTAAGAAACTCAAAAAAGGTTTTGTTCTTAAACTGAAAATTTCAATTGAAAAAGAGTTTTCTAGTATAAAATTTAAATTTATGAAAAATTTTTGTTTTGAAAATCGTTAGAGCGATTTTGTTTTTTTTTTTTAATAATTTTGTATTAATCAAATTTTTTAAAATTCTTGAAAAATAAATTTGGCATGTCAGTTTTTAGATTTTATAAAGATACATGTGAAATCTGGAATTTTGAAAAAAAGCAAACAAAAATTTTTAATATTGTGAAATAAAAAAAAATATTTTTTTTCGTTGATCAATCAAGAAGAACATAGAGAACAAAAAACAAACATTGTCGATTTTTGCTCAACAAAATTGAATGGCTACTAAGGTTAATTTTGACTTAAAAAAAAATAATAAAAAAAACATCCGTCATGAATTCGCTAAAAACACTAACTTCTTCTTTTAAGAATTTTTTAAACATTTTATTTAGAAGAAGAAAAAAATTCTTTACGAAAAAATAGCTCTAAGGATTTTACAAATCTTTTTCTTTTTATAACTTCAATTTAATATTTAAAACTGAATATAAATTGTAATTTCAATAATTGTGAAAGCAGTTTTTACTTTACCTATATTTAAATTTTCACTAAAAATCTTTTTCGAGTTTCTTAATTATTTTGATTTTTGTATTTTAATATTTGTTTTAAATCATAACTGTCGGACATTATGTGTTGTTATTTTATTTTATTTTTTTTTTGAAATATATAAAATTAACATTTTTCCTTACTAAAAATTTTATCATAAATTAAAAAAAAAGCGAGGGTCGTAGGTAAACCAAGGATGAGGACCAGGAATCGCCACTGCCTAATACCTCTGCTGAAAATGGACTTACAAAAAAATAAAGGCAGATTAGACATAACATTTTGAAATCTTTTCTATCAATTTAAAAAAAGGTCCAAAATATGAATTTTTCAACTTTTTCATAAAAACTGCCGTTATTTTGTGGCTTTTAGTGATACAACTAATCTTAGGCTTGATTATTAAAGCTCATAAAATTTCCTTCATTTTTTGTTTTCTCTGTTATAACCTTTGAAATAAAAATCACTTCAATTCGACTTTTTTCTACTTAGATACAGCCTAATAAAAAACCACTCAATTATTGAGTTTTTTTTTTCAAGTGTTCCTTTAATTTTTTTGACTAGTGTATTAAAAATCAACGGCTTCGTTTACAATACCATGCTATGCCTTTCTGGAAAGCCAAAAACTTCTTTCATTTTGTGCAATCTTAACATATAAGGAGTTGGGCGCCTTTTTTTAAATTATGTTGTTCAAGAAACTAAGGAAACGATGTTTCCAGTTTGGCAGATGTACATACGTCTACCTTTTTGATTTTAGTTTTTATGAATAACATTTTTAGACATCAGTAATCAGTTAGTACAAGCTAAACATTCTTCTAATTGCAACAAAAGACCTTGAAAAGAGTAGAAGGTACAAACTTACTCTACGATACGTTCTTAAAGAAAATATAGAGATTCTCAAATGATAAAACAAACAAATCGATGACTCATTTTCCATGTTAAATTTCACCTATTTCATAGCTCAACGAATATTTTAATGAGTATATTGTTCACAATCGATATGGCGCCCTGAATCGTGAGCAGATAACTTAAGTCGTGTGGTATTTTACCACCGCACCGCCTCAAGAGAGAACCATCTATGGACTGTTGTGAGTCTAAATACACTTTCTACCATAACAGGTAGTAGGAATTAGTTTTGCATAAAGAAACCTGTGTAAAGTTTGAGTACAAGGTATTAAAGTAGAGGTAAAACTAGGTATATTTTAAATTTTATTCAATGCACGGATTATTAACTTAACGATTCTTATACCTACTGACAGAAATAAACTTTTTTGGGGGAATTGAATGGATGTTGGCAAGTAACATTTCCCTATTTTTGTTTGTTTAATAATAATTGAGTTTTTGGGTGAATATGCACAAGTTGTAGGTAAGGTACCTACTAATTCATTTTGTACTTTTTTGCATTTCAAAATTTGTACTTTACAGAATTTATCTTGAATATAACCTTTTTAAATAACTATGGAAAAGCTAGCTAAGCATAAGAATAATAAGTCAAATCGGAAACACCTTCAAATTGTTGCAATAACTTGCATACCAAATTGTTGGTGTGGACATAATCAAAACGCTAGAGGCATAAACCATAATTTTCATAAGAATCAAGTCCAACTCGTTTAATTGCTTTAAACTAAATTATGATAGCCAAATTGAGCTCCGCTTTGCTGATCACATTGAAATTCCTGCATGAGAAATATAATATAAAACAGTTTATTAATCCAATTAGTCGGAAAATAGTTTTCATGCATAATCTAACCTCAAAAAAGTGGGTTGACATTAATGACCCAAAATACCGATTTGTCTTTCTCGTTTTTCTACTTCACCCACAAGAAATATGGTTTTAGTTAATTTTATTCATCGAACTCTTACAGCATACAAGCTTCCACTCATCGAGGCGTGAAATGCATTAATTTTGTTTGATAAATCAACTGCGCATAAATTTCACTCAATTAAAAATGTACAGAAGTAAGATTAATTTCTGTACCTATTCATTACATTGTTTCAAATACTCGATACAAAATAAGAATACTAATAATACAACTCGGATATAAAAAAAAAAGTTAGTTGACTCCTTTTTTTCGCTATTCAACAAAGTTAGTGCATTTTCGTAAGGGAAACAAGTTATTGTTGCTTGATCAGCCAAGCTGGCATCAACCCACATTCATACACTGGGATACCATTTTTAAAAATTAGGTAAAAATTAAACTGATCTTTTAATAAAATATATGTATGTAACTTTTCAGTGTGTATAGGAGTAATTCAAAACTCAGCGTTCAGCGCTATTTTTTTTTTTTTTATAATTCGCACACACTTAAGTGGCTTATTATACCCTTATTATGTCAGAGACAAAGTGAGCGCATTAGGAATTAAGGAAGGGGTAAAAGTGTCGGTGTACATTGGTCTTGAATTCCTCAAAATTGCAATGATTGGGAAAGACAGAGTGTGGAAGAGAGTGTTAACTTCCCAAGATGTAATTGAAACAATTCGTATAAGAGAATAATAAAATCAATCAACAAATTTATTATTCGATGAAACACAACAACTCAGCAGTAGAATAATTTCAGAAGTAGTTTTATAATTATAAAATATTGACAAACAAATATTTAAGTTACTCGATATTATATTGAATGTAATAAGGTTAATTTATAGCAAGTGTAATATTTCAACACTCCTCCTCACCTTGATGATAAATTCGTAACTCTTTTTCGTAATTCATTAAATTGAGGTTTGGGTAAAGCCTTTGTCATCATATTTGCTATCTGATTCTTCGAAGGTATGAATGATATTTTAATTTTTCCGAGTTGAATAGCATCTCTTATAAAATTATATTTTATATCAATATGTTTCATTCTTTTGTGTTCTCTTGGTTCTTCTGCTATTTTGATGCATGCTTGATTATCTTCGAATATGTGAACGGTTACTACTTGTATGCCAAGATCAAAAAGTAGTTCTTTCAACCATATTCCTTCACATGCAGCATTACATAGAGCTACATATTCAGCTTCCGTTGAAGATAAGCTAACTGACTGTTGTTTTCTGGAACACCAGGAAACGGTACAATCAAAAACTTTAAACACATACCCAGAGATAGATTTTCGATCATTAGTGTCATTTCCCCAATCTGCATCTGCGTAACCTTGCAAAGGTAATCCTTCATCTGTCTTCGAATACACCAGCTCAAAGTCTATGGTTTTCTTGTTATCTTAAAACGCGTTTCAAATGTTTCCAGTGAGTTTCTGTATAACAGCTTTGATAGCGACTAAAGTAATTGACCGATGCACTCAAGTCTGGACGGCAAGACATCATCACATACATCAGGCAGCCAATGAGTTCTCTGTAAGGGTATTTAGTGTCTATTTTGTCACCTTTGGGCATTTGCAAATTGTATTCCATTGGAGTAGAAATTTCATTGACATCTTGCATTTCAAATCTTGTCAACAAGTTCTTCAAGTACTCCTTTTGAGTTAACGTCATTCCACTTGCACTTCGTTTGATGTGTATGCCAAGGAAATGTTGAACTTCATTCATGTCTTTCATTTGAAATTCCTTGGATAAAGCTTTCTTTACGTCGTCTATTTCTTGCAAGTCTTTTCCAACGATTAATAAGTCATCGACATAAATCAATATGAACAATCGATTTTCTTTCTTTATTCTTGTATAAAGACAATAGTCTGAATTTGTTCTTCTAAAACCAATTGAGATGATATGTTTATGAAATCGCTCGTTCCACATTCTTGAAGCATGTTTTAAACTATACAACGATTTATTTAATTTGCAAACGAGATTACCTGGGGTGCCAGCACGTAACTTGTTACAATCGAGCTTTGTTCATCGTCTATCAACTCGAAACAAATATTTCTAGGCAGCACGTAACTTGAAACGAGTTTTTGCTTAAAATTTTCATTGTGAATTATGAAATCAGAAAATGTCAAACATTTTTCAATAAAAATTTGTAGGTAATTTTTCAAGTCAATACAAAAATGATTTTTTTTTTATGCTAAATGTGAGGATGATTCATCCTGGATGAAAGAGTCCAATGCAAGAATAAAGAGAAGATATTTAAGCGACAAAAGCAATTCCCCAGAAATGAGTGATAGTTGGGAATGCATCAAAAAGAAGTGCAGAAATACGGTTTAACAATAAATATTTTCATAAAATGAGTAAAAATACATTTTGTTCTTTGTTTATGGCCCGATCTGGTTTCGGTTCCATATTTTTTCCAAAAAGAATTGCTTGCTCGATAACTATTTTCTATCGACTATTTTTTTCTGTTTCAAACGTCTATTTCAAAATTATATGCTGTGAAATATGACGATACAATCGAGTTCATTCGATTGAAACAAATTACGTACTGCCACTGCTCGATTGTATCGAGTAAACTCGATTGTATCAAGTTACGTGCTGGCACCCCTGTTTCAAAACCTTCCGGCTGTCGCATATAGACTTCTTCATTTATGTTGCCATTCAAGAATGCCGACTTCACATGCATCTGATGAATGTACATGCCAGTTTTGTTCGCTACAGCTAAAAGTACTCTTACAGTCGTTAGTTTTGCTACAGGTGCATAGGTTTCTGTATAGTCAAAACCAATCCGTTGGGCAAAACCTTTGGCAACCAAACGAGCTTTGTACTTGCTGATATTTCCAAATTGATCCTTTTTTATTTTGAATACCCATTTGTTGCCAATGGCCTTTTTTGAAACAGGAAGATTTGCTAACGTCCAGGTATGGGCTTCTTTCAAAGATGTTAACTCCTCCTCAATGGCACTTTTCCATTTGTTCCAGTCGCTGCTCTTCTTTGCTTCTTCAATTGAGGTTGGCACATTATCAACAAAACTTTCAGCATTTAAGGCATAAGCAATGTGAGTTGTCATATCAAATTCTTTGAATCTCGCAGGTAGTTTACTGATTCGCTTACTTATTTGATTGTCATCATTTGAACTTGCATCTTCGTAATCGGATTCTTCCTGATTAATCACTTCAGATGGTTCTTTATTCATATCTTCATATTCTGCTATTTCCCCTCCTGCTTCGGACATAACTTCGACTTCGGTTTTCTTTTCATCTTCATTGCATATGGTAGATTGTTCCCAAACGTACCGTTTTTCTTCTTTTTCGTATTTAGGACCGATAAGGAGCTGTTCATTAAAAATTACGTCACTTGCTATGACAATTTTCTTTGAGACAGGGTTCCATAAGCGATAACCATTGGAAGAATACCCAAGTTTAGTGCGAAGCTGACCAGGAATATGAACATAAGCTGCACAACCAAACACACGTAAGTTCCTCAAGTTTGGTCGTCTACCATACCACAGCTCTGACGGAGTAATATTCTTTTCTGTTCTCTTCTGAAAAGCTCGTGTGAAACTTCTATTCGGCAAGAATACCGACATCAATACAGCTTCTCCCCATAAAGATTTATCAGCTTTCGAATGAAGAATCATAGTTCTGGCCTTCTCCATTATAACGCGATTAAATCTTTCGGATATACCATTTTGTTCGGGTGTATATGGGACTGTATACTCAAGTCGAATTCCATTTTGAATACAGAACTTCTTGAAGTTCTTAGAAGAGTATTCACCTCCGTTGTCACAACGCAAACGAGAGACTTTCCTCTCGAAGTGAGCAGTCACCCAAGATGTATACTCAATGAATTTACTATAAACTTTATGTTTGCCTTCCATCAAGTAAGCCACTGCAAAATGAGTACAATCATCAATAAATACTACAACATACCTCTTGCCATCATAAGTTGTTGGTGTTATGGGTCCAACAACGTCACTATGAATTAGCTCTAAGGGTCTTGATGATCTGTCCTCAGAAATACTTTTATATGGTCTTCGATGTTGTTTACCGGCTACACAAGACTCACAAAAGTGTTCCTTGTCATCGTTTTCCAGAATATCTAAGCCGTTCCAGCTTTCTTCAATTTTAAAATGTCAGCAATATTCGAGAGTCCCATTCGTTGATGCCATAAACCAAGACTTTTCGCAGCACTCATACCAGCAAACCCAAATTTGTGAACTTCAATGCATAGTTCATACAGCTTACCATTGCTAACAGCTTCAGTCAAGAGGTGTTTTCCTTTCCAAATTTGCGCCTTTCCATTTTCAAAAATTGTCTTGATACCTTTCGATTCCAGTTTTCTAATCGAAAGCAAGTTACAAGATAATTCTTTTACGAATAAAACATCTTCGATGACACCAGTAGTTTTCTTCTTATTAGCGTATAAATTTCCTGATATAGCTCCAATTTTAGTAGCCATTAGATGCACTCCATTCTTTGCAACGGATATTTGAATTGGAATTTCTAATGTCTTACACTTCATCAAATATTGTTCGTCATTGATCATGTGGTCGGTTGCTCCGGAATCCAAGTAAAAATGTAAATAGGTTTGAGCTTCAGCTTTTAGACTCATCTCTGAATATGCAACAAAAGTAAACTTTTCATCATCAGTGGTACTTATTTTTGCTTTTCCAACATATTTCCTTTCATTTTGTTGTTTTAGATTCTTGCACTGAAAACGCTTGTGCCCAAGCTTTCCGCAATTGAAGCATTTTATTTTGCTCTTCGTACACATTGCTACTGATTCTTGAATTTCAGGATCTGATTTCTTTTTAGTTTCATCTAAGATCCGACTTTTGACAAAATCAATCGTCAACTTCTCTATTTCCATCGTTTCCAAAGCGGTCACCAGTCAGTGTGTTGAATGAAGGGGGCAATGTACGTAGTAGGTGACAAACAACGTCAGCATTTTCTAAATTTGCTCTTGTTGAACGCAAATCTCGAATCAATTTGTCAAATTTAAGGAGATGTTGATTCATGTCTCCTCCTTCTGAACACTTGAGGCTCAGTAAGCTGTTCCGCAAAAAAAGTTGCGAAGCAATGCTCTTCCTCTCGAAAGTTTGTTCAAGGCTTGCCAACATTTCCCTAGCCGTTAATTTGTCCTTTATATACTCTAAATGACTATCTGCTATACGATGGATAGTAAGAGATTTGCATTTCTTTTCTCTTCTTCTAATTGCATTTCTTTTTCCTGCATCTGCTTCCGCTTCCAGAATCGTCTCCAAATCTTTCAAAACGAATTCTTCGACCTCATGTTCCTCGAGCACAGCCATCAATCGGAATTTCCAATTGTTGAAATTTGTCCCATCAAACAATTGAATTTTATATTTCTCTTCTTCCATACCTGGGCCCATAACCTGTTAACTTCCCAAGATGTAATTGAAACAATTCGTATAAGAGAATAATAAAATCAATCAACAAATTTATTATTCGATGAAACACAACAGCTCAGCAGTAGAATAATTTCAGAAGTAGTTTTATAATTATAAAATATTGAAAAACAAATATTTAAGTTACTTGATATTATATTGAAAGTAATAAGGTTAATTTATAGCAAGTGTAATATTTCAACAGAGAGTTCCACATTCGCGTAGTACGGCTAAAGAACGATTCTCTATACTTAAGAGTACGTCCGAAGTTGGACTGATAAACTGATGGTCATTCCTGGAAGCACGAGTATTACGGTTGAATTGTTTAAGGGGAGGAATGCAACTGGCTATTTCACTAGAGCAATTACCGTAGAAGTCAAGATATAACAAGGAGAGACACGAAACGTTACAATGGTGTTCAAATGAAGTGAATGAGTAAGTGATGTCTCTATCACCAATCATTCTTACAGCTCCTTTTTTGTGTACCATCCAATCCAAGAGGCTTAAGTAAGTAGCTATAGACCACCAGCCCAGAGATGGGAGTTAAACTCAAGTTTTGGACGAATATAATTCTTATAGACAATAGACAGATCAGACGGGAAGATTTCTTGCATCGCCTTAAGAAACCTTAACATCTTGCGGCAGTTTTGGCAACATCGCATATGTGTTCTTTCCACAATAGGTGGTCAGTGTTGCACATACCGCGAATCTCGAGATGTTCGGTCTCATTGATACAAGTGCCACTCATGGATAGTGGCAAGGGGATCTATCTCGCTTCAACGATACAAGACAGCGTTGAGTTTTTGAAGCATTAAAATCTACGCGGGTTTTTTATTCCCCATTGTACAATGGTGTTGAAATGAGAGTTTAATGAGCTTATCATATTTGCCCGTTGCAGTTCCACATCCGAAGAGGAGGGATGTGAGTCTGGAAACGAATATGAAAAGCTAAGGTTACTATCGTCAGTGAAACAATTAATTGGATTAGAAGTAACAGACAAGAGATTATTTATGAAAATGGGCAGAAAGAGTTTCGGAGACAAAACGGAGCCCTGGGGCACACCAGCATTTATATTGTGGGTTTCAGACTTGAATACGTCCAATACAACTTATATTGAACGGTTCGAAAGAAAGTTTCTAATCCAACGAAGGTTTCATCGATACCGAAAGCACGCATTTTCGATAAAAGAGCAAGATGTCATACTTTATCAAATGCCTTTGAAATATCAAGTGCAACAATCTTACTTTCTCCAAAACGATGTAAAGATTTGTTCCACTGTTCGGTGAGATAAACCATCAGATCATCAGTGGACCTGTTGCTGCGAAAGCTTTTGGTCTTCGAGATATTTCTTAAGCTGATAGTTTATCATTGTTTCCATGACCTTAGAAAGAAGGGACGTAAGTGCAATCGGACGATAATTGGAGGGAGAAGAAGATTCGGCTTTTTTGGAATAGGCTGGACAAATGCTGTTTTCCAACTGCTCGGAACGAGCCCAGAAGAATAGGATAGATGGAAAAGCTTACGCAACGGTTTTGCTAGTGTGGAAGAACCTCTTCAGAATAATAGCGAGGATACCATTCGGACCAGCGGATTTATGTATGTTGGGATCTTTAAGGACTCTCGCCACAGCACGAGTGCGGAAAAAGATTTGTAACATAGAATCATTGACGCGATAATGAATTGGAGGAGTCATGGCACTCTCTGGCAGCGAAATTGTATTTCTTTACTTTGAAGTAATTTCCAACCATTTTTGTTTGTACATTTCGGGCGGTATCCCG